>JAJJWX010004330.1:0-1398485 GCA_023529315.1 Papaver bracteatum | reverse complement strand
TATTTTCTTAGATTTTCTAATGGATCAAAACATGTCTATGGCTCAATTCATGAAGAGCATACATCCAAAATGTCGAAGATTTGCGGATCGGCTAAATTTTAAAATGAATTAAGAAGAGCAAATAGTTGGAGAGTTGCACCAGCGTAATTTTAGCAGTTAGAAGATGAATATCTGTAGAAATTATGTTTTCTTCACTAATCATCCATTGTTGATCGTTCGACTTATTCGATTTTGGGCGGCGCTTTAATGAAATTTGAAGAAGAAACAACAGAACCTCAACAATCACAATTTGATGGTATTGAGTGTTCAGTTCTATAATTTCCAAGAATGTTAACAAGTATATTGGTATGATAAGGAAGGTCTAGAAACATGAAAAGTGGTGAAACTACTGTGCATTGATCAAGATGGGTAAAGTGGCTGTGACAGGAAGGAGTTCGATATGCGTTGTATGAAATCTTAAGTGTTGCCCAATTTAATCTAGGTTATCAATTCTAAGTTCGCAATTATGTAGAAAACTTGAAATGAAGATTTAAACAAACCACAATTCTAAGTTCACAGTAATTATTTACAAACAAAAGTGAAATTACATTACATTAACGATTTAAACAAACCACAATTCATATTAGCGACTAAACAAAACTCTAAAACTAAATTACTACAAATACACATAATCCTAAAGCTTTGTTGGATCTTGTGAGAAAACTCATTATTTGGAGGACTGAGATGGTGGTTGAGTAGCATCAATTGATTCATAACCTGAAATAGTATCGAGCCATTGGAGGTGTAAAATCGGTTAAATATTGAACGGGGTATAAATTGAGATTGCTAAATGCATCAAATTGCGTGTTCACCAATGGGAGTAAGTATAGGACCTTAGGGCATGAAACCAATAGGCGCCGAATTTGCTGTTGGTTGTAGTTAGTCTCTTCCACCATAGTCTAGTCCATGATAGTTGGAGTCGTTGGCGACCTATAAACGACTTCCCGTCCACGACTTTACTTATAACTTCTAGTTCTTGTATTTCTCTCGTAGAAGTCTCATGCATTTCAGAAACTTCGGACTCCCTCAAAGTACCTTGACTCAAGTGAAATTTTTGGAACCCTGGATAAAATGCTCATAATTGTTACATTGCTTGATACTCTTCTCTGGTTGCATCCACAACATCATGGATAGATGGTCAATTGCATACCTTGAGTGGTGAGTGGAATTGAAACAATATCTCCACTTTGGGATAAAGTATTGACTTCCCATCGCAATTGAGGCATATGACAACCCAAATTAATGATAGAATATGATACATGGTTCTCCATAGGTGATGGGGTTGGGATGGAAGATACTTGTAAGTGAAAATTGTCCAAGTGCTCGAAAGTCCAACAACTACCTAAGACTATGTGGAGAGCATACAATATTTAGCTTGTACCTGCTGGAACCGTGTAGCATATCATGGTCGTCTTACGGTTCTTGGATTCAACATCAAGCTTCTTCAGAGTTGTCATTATTTATCAACTTTATCAATCAACATGTGAAATAATTGGAAGTTGAAAAGGGTTGATTGCTTTTGTTCTTTCTTCCTTGTGGTAAACTCAAATGTCTTTCTCATAGTACGATCACCCTCACCTAGCGGGTGTGAAAGCCTCGCTTTAGCTTACTTGAAGCATGGATTGTTCCATTGGTTCATGGAACTCTGATACGTATACGGCGTTGGCTAATGTTATTATTTAGTTACACTGGTTGTTGCATCACTTGAACAACAATAATATTTTGACCATCATTGATCACCAATCCAATTATTGACACACAACCTTTTATGCTTATTTGGGAAAGTAATCGTTTATAAATGAAAATCAGATTCATACATTGTAAGTAAAGTATACTGCACCAATGAAAAATAACATTGTGGCGTGATGTGTTAGTACAATCTCACCGATGACCAAACGATAATAAATCTAATAAATGGATTCTTTCCAATAAGTCCATAATGCATTTAAATACATCTTCTTAAATGAGCATTCAACTGAGACATATGTATAGCTAGAAAATTGCAAGAACCCCAATCATAATTTGGCGCTTACTAAAATCTTCTAAAGATTCGAAAAACCAATTAATGAAATGATGCAACGTTGGGAACAAAACTTGGCCTAACATCCATAATACAAATAGTTCAAGCTCGGATAATCTTCAGATTCTGTCTATCCCCTTAGTTTATGTATGGTCAAAAAAGCCTTCAACCAGAACCTCTTAATCAAGCCAGGTGTAAGTCTTACTGACGTTAGCATTCCTTGATATGTTTAGCGAGTACAGAGAGTAATTATTTCATCTTCCCTTGATATCACTTTAACTGGTTAAATTTTACTATTTCATAACCTTTTTATTCGGTCAACATACACAAATCTAACGGTGTGAATCCTAAAAACAACATGGTCATAAAATTAAAGTTTGTATCGGAACTAAAATTGTATCAAACTAAATAATTGAATCTAAAAATTAAAGTTTGTTTGAATTAAAAATTAAACTATTGAATGGAACAAATAGACGTTAAATAAACTTACCCCTCAAATCACTTGAAAAGAGCATTATTTAGAGTGTTCCAAGCGTTCACAAATAGCTCACTTATAACTTGAGTCCTGTGGTTTGTCTTCATGAAATATAAGCAGCGCCAGGATATCTTCTCAAGGATGCTTGATTTTCTTGGGAAGTAACTCCAAACACTTGAGTTAGCTCGGACCACCTACCTCTTAATTTAGGTAACAAAACTAAACAGGATGGTTGCATAAATGTAGATTGTACATCGGATCCAACTAGTTGCCCTAGCATTCGCCGAACTACTTCTATTTCTGAACAAATTTTCCTTTTCTTTTTCTATTTCTTTCCTTTACCTATTTGTTTTGAGAACTACCTCATTTTTAAAAATCGATCTTCTACAAAGTAAAGCCGAAGAGAAGGAAGAAAAGTTATGGTGAATGAAAAATTAAGGGAATAAGGGTATTTATAGCGGTGAAACACCTGACAGTGACTTGATCGAATTAAAGTGGTGGCGATTAATTTAATTTAGCGTTCTGAAAAAAAGAAGAAAGAAAGAAGAAAGAAAGAAAAAAGAAAGAAGAAAGAAGAAAAGAAGAAAGAAAGCCTCTGACGATTAGTCTCAACATTAATTGGAGATTTCGATCAACAGAGCTTTTACAACAATGGCGCCGACTACAGTTAGCATCGATAAATTGTGTTGATTTACATACGAACAGCCTTGGTTATTTATTTATTATTTTATTTTTTTGAAGATTAGAGGAAGCGAAACTGAATCAATTTATTAAAACACACTCATTCAAATTGAGGTTTGAGTTGCATCGAATAGGTGAGTGAATAAACACACCCTCTTGTTTCATCATTATACATTTGTACCAACAAAACGATTATATAATGTAATTTGCGATACGAGATTACAACAAACCAAATGGCATGGAAGAGACTAACGGTTTTGATCCTACAAGTGGGGAACAAATGATTACTTCAAAAGTATCTTGATCATTCCCCATACCGGCTTGTTAGATCCAATGAATTATCATCAATAAAGGTAAGATTTTTCTTCAATTTAAATTATAAATCATGCCTATTGTCTACGTCCCTCCAGGAGAAGAAGTTGTATGAAAATCAATCGGTATCTTTTTTTACCAAAAAATCCTAAATATTATTCATGAAAAAGCAAAAAGATTTCATCAACATGACACATCTTCTCTATTCTTCTTCACTAATTTGGATGGATGTGGTTCTTGAGACGCTAAAGTTTTGAAGAAAAATATGTTGTAACAATTAAGTGTCATTGATTATATTACCCATCCACCGAAGAACATAAGTCATATAATAGCCATTGAAAATTAAACAAAATAAAGTCTAAAACAATATTGCTTTTACCCAATATTTTTATTTAAAGAAAATAATCTATGTTGTAGTAAATCATACATATAAGTATTAAGTGAGAAGAGGTTTCTTATTGATCATTAGTTAAGTTGGATGAATTTCCTTTATATACATGTGAAAGGAAGATCCTGGCTATCTAAATTGAGCCACATTTATGGAGCGTAGGCCTAGAACACTCATGTGGTCAATAGCATTTCATAAGCGATGAATTCACATTTGATGCCGAATGTAGTTCTTCAAATGTCTTTCATATCCTTGGTGACTTTGACAAAATCAATTTCCTACATTAAAAACTTTGACAGGAAAAACCGATTGGGATAAACGTTAGTGCAACTAATACGTAGTACTTCACATGTTGTCTTGTGTTTTTACATGTAGTTCATCAAATGCAATCGATCCTCAAAGATCAGCGAAGTCTAAGTTAATTGCCTCGAGTTAAAACTTAGAGTTGAGAGAAAAACCAAGAGGACAAAACACGCGAACAATTAAAAGAGTAAGTAAACTTAGAACATAGTTGGATACTGTATCGTTACCTCGTGTATAAACAGAAAAAACCCATTGGGACAAAAATTGTGAAGGAAAGAGTACAATGTGAATGCAAATAAAGGTGATCATCATGAGACAATCACTGCTCATTAAGTTGATGCTAGTTGCTTCACAACTCATAAAGCGTCTCGTGGTAAAGACAATAAGCATGGTTAAATTACATTCCTGTATTTTAGTTGTCTCATTAAAAAACCTTTTAAATTAACAAAATCTGTAGGAAAAAGTAACCTCGTGAAGGAAAAGATTTCACTTGCACCATTAGATGCTCACGATGTCGGACAATTTTCATTAATGCTGGAAGTCAAAAGGAGATTATCACATTACTTTGTTGACTTGAATGTTTATAAGACCTTGTTAGTTGATTTGGAAGTTACGCTTCTTGTCGACTTGCGTGTTCCATTTCTTTGATTACGATATTTTGGTAATATCAATGCCCGGTCTTATATCTTCAGATCGCATACTTGATGTTTTTAGTATTGTCGCTAAAATAACAGCTTAGTAACAAAACCCTTTCGGGAAAGATAATTCTCGATGAAGGGAAAAAGGCTAACACGACTTAATTTCGAAGTAAATTATGTGAACATCCATATCCTTGGATTCTCCACGATGTCTTTATCTCCTTGATTACATGATTTATTGCAACGATTCGCTTTAGTCATGTATTTATTTGAATATCGGTAATGACTTAGAAAATAATCTACCATAACTCTCCTCACCAGTTACTTTAGTTGGAGAAAGAGATTATTGTTCCTTCATAATCAACAAATTTTGGATTGCACTTTCATTTAAACAACCAATATTTCTTAGGAAAAAGCAAATTTATGTCAATGGTTACTTTTAAGTATACTTGTCTCACTATACCATTCAATGACATTGCGTAAGTGACGTATATCTAGCTAACAAGTTCGCCGAGGATGCAAAAATTTATAAAGTACATTATTATACTAAGTACAAAAATCGTTTGTTATGCCAGATATGGATTTGCATCTCCACACACCTTCCGTCATATTCGCTCTAGACCAAATGGTTTCTTTAACACTCTATTTGAACTATAGACTAATGCAGGAGGTGCTAACCAGGATGCATGTCTTTCGTTAATTGCGGCAACTTTAGACATATGCAAACAGATGGAATAATATACACAGCTTCGATGATTCGATCGAGCTTTCCCTAGATTTTTCATCATCAAATTAGGATTTTAAATAGCTTTTCGAGTCTCTTGTTGCATCGAGTACATTGAACATCGTCTCTGTAACACTATCCAAGCATAAATAAATCCAATTCCAAATCGGGAACTTTCTTATGAACACATGGAGAAAAATAACACTTGTCTCTCCCTCCAAATTAAGTAGCACTGACGAATGTGTCCCACATCCGCTATGATTGCACAGATCTATAAGTTGGCCGTTCAGTTCTAGCTATGCTAATGCCTAAGCGGTTTTAGAGTCCATTTGATTAGGAAACAAAAATTACCTTCAGAACTTTTGTAAGTATCTTCTATCTCTGAGGATTGCTGAGAGATCATATTAACAACCATACATGTCGTGCATTTCAAAGTCATTTTTGAAATTACCAAGCATTAACTAAGTAGCAAAAATGCTACATGCTCATGTGCAACGAAGTAAACCAATTCGGAGGGCTACGCATGCGAGATACCCTGTTGTGTCTGAGGAAGTCTTTTATACCATTACGACCGATATTCTCCATTGCGCTCTTGTGACAAATTATCATGATGTGTCCTGCGAACTACACTTGGTTGGTTGCTTTACTACGCCCAAATGCACATATGTTTATTTGATGAGAATCAAATTCTGCCGGATGTTGTAGGCATTGAATATGCTTTTATTTATTTGAAATTAATCCAAATAAACATCGATTCCGATCTCATTGTGGTCTCTGCTTCGAGCAACTAGTTGCGATTCTATCTCATCGCATGTACGCCAGTCGCATACATTGACTCATCGTTGCGTTCTCGTAATCCATAGGAACCTCGTTGTTCCTACAGAATCATTCTGAAACTTGGGCGTCCTCCAGGTTTGATTCATGGACATAGTCAGAAACAATCAAATGAGATGATTTCATTGATGATACTAAATAAGGTTGTGCCATACTCACCTGCTTACCCTTTCTGGGTGAGGATTGATCGAGCAAAATGGTATCTCCAACTTCCTTTGTGGAGCCACGGCCTCAACCACACTTCCATGGTGTGGTTACCTGTAGTCTATGGTGTACCCTCTTTGAGGATTTCTATTGCATGAATATTTACGAATTTGATGTGTGATCTTGTCACTTTAGCTCATCGTTGTACATTCGAAAATCGTTATTCATTGTCACTTCACATTTACATTTGTGGAGTACAGAATCTAACATGAGACATAGTGGGAACACACCGACAATTCTTATGGTTCCTTTGAAAATAATTTTTCTTATCTCCCCACTATTGAAGAATGTCTCATTAAAATGATAACCCGCAAACTAGCGATAAGAGATCTCCTAAGATTTAAAAAATACTGGATATGGTGAACTCATTTCAACAAACTACTTTCTTTTTGAAGACCATCATGCATACGATGTGGGTAAGTAATGGCACATATATAGTAACCAAAAATCTTTGCCATTTTCCTGAATTAATAGAGCTTAAATCCAGATTATAAGTAATCATAAAAGGTTAGACTAATATTGGGTTCTAAGCGAATTAAGTAAAGATCATGTAATATTACATATCCCAAACAATAAAGGTAGGTTGATGCATAACTCATTCCTAGGCATCATCCCAACCTTTGATGGTAGCCTATGAACCATTGGGTATAAGATACTCTATATTGATCCTATTAAACATGCAATATTCATCAAGTCCTTTTGATGTAAATTCTCTAGCATTAACAAGGGTGGTTAACCTTTTTTGCATTATTAATATGTGCTAGGTTTCAAACCTGCATTCTTGAACTATGCTTGATCAAAATGTCAAAACATTCACTTTGAATCAATAGTGTTTAATGGTCCATGATCATGTGAATATTTTCTAATTCACCTTGTTTTCTTTGTAATATGGAATTTTTACCATTTGCATCTTAGGATAGTCTCGAATCTTTTTTTAAGGGCTTACACAGCAAAAATGAGTGATATGCTCTTTTGCCAAAGCATGGTGGAGGAGGATGGGGTTGTGCATCTAGTACTTTTAAAAACACTTATTGAGATATATCCATTACTTGTATTACATCAAAATTGTTCTTATTTTTGTTCACTCAAATAAAGTGATGTTATGGGTCAACTCCGCTTGATCATCATGTCTGCCAAAGTTTTTTATGGTTTATGCTAAAGCCGTGAGTCAATTCCCAACATTTCAATAAGTGGTCAATATGGATTCAATAATCCAAATAATATAGTAATTTACTAGATTGACTCATTATTTCTCTAAAATATACTTCCTTAGAATATATTAGATACATAAAGATACAATCATTACTTTCACATCAACTTGTAGGTTTCCATATGATATCCACTCTCGTAAGGTTTCTTTGGAATTTAACAAAATTGATTAACTGATACATATAGAGATTTCTTTGTTTCATCTTGAAACAAATTTTGAGCAATGTTAAACCAATGATCCAATTATCGTAGTCATATTATAGAAGTAGTTCAACAACTAGTTTAATTCAGCAAATATGGAAGAAAAACTTATGAGTTAACTTAGGTATTGAGAGTTTTAATAGGTTGTGTGCTGCATTCACGTAATAAAAGTGGGATTCAATCAAAGTATTTTAGAGTGAATATATGTCGTGTCACCCAATATATATCAAGTTGCTTTTGAGAAATTTATGTCATCTTGTTTTCATTCACTTAGTACAAACATTGGATCAGTTCAAGTGAATAAAGATAGTCAATGCTTTAGAAAATTTCTTGTTGCCATTAAAGTTGATATGAAAATTTTTACTATGATACACACATTACATTTGTATATACAATACCTATGACCGGGTGCATTTCAAATTTTTCATTTATGATGGAAGCTAGAATTACATTTTAGCTAAATCCCCATGATATATATGTCCCTTTTCTCGTATTTTATATGAGTCATTACGTCCCAACCACTTATTACTTTTTAGGTTCTTTCATTTTCATTTTTGCTACATTTAGCTTAATTTGAAATTTCTTTATCTCAATAGGCCAAGAGATACCTTTCTGCATATAAGTCAAACTACTTTTGGAGGTTGAATATATTACTAAAGATAATTCTGCTTTGTTGTGTCTTTGACATATCTTAGGTTTGTTAGTATTATGGAATGAAGTAGAAACGAAAATTTTATGACTCATATCAACTTTTGTGAGGTTCTTCCGCAAAAAAAAGGAACACAGGATTTTATTTGACGTATGTTTCGAAAGCGTAATGACATAATAATAGCTCTGGCAAGTGGATACACATTCCACCGAGCATATCAAAAAATTTTGGGAAAATATCAAGTATCCAATAATGGCGCTCAAGTACTTCAAGGCCCCAAATGAATACATTGGAATTGAGTTGGTACAACCAATTAAACAAAATACACCATTCAACTATATCCAATATCATATTCAAGAACAAATAGCATTAAGACCAAAATTCTTAATGATTGAATCAATAAAAATAATTTAATTGACCATTTATATGTTGTTAAATTTTATTTTAAGATAGAAATAAATAAAACTAGGCATATTCTAAAAACAAATAAATAAGCCTAAGCCAGTGAATAAACTTAGCATATAAGAAACTACGGCGTTATAGTTACATACCTCATAATTTGGTTCCCACCTTATACAAACCAAAACAGAACACGTTGATCGAGCCGGAATGAAGTCCAGAACCGGACGGGATAGAACAATTTTTGGGCTAACTGGATCCCAGCAAATGGGGACAGGACGGGATTTCAACAGTTTGGGCCGGAACCAGATCGGAAGTGGGACTGGAACCACTTAACGGGACTGGAAGGACAACTTCTAAACGGGATTGAAAAGGTTTGGCCGGATTCAACTGTACTCTTATTATTGGGGATGGTGGGGTTTGACTTTTTGGGGACTAAAATGCTTTGTGTAGCCAAAAATGGATAGGGGGAGGTCTCAAGTGATTAAAATATCATATTTATCCTTTCCTAATAAATCAATTTTAAAAACAAATCTTATATAATTAAAACCTAAAACCTATTCCTAATTCAAGCCCCAAAAATCAAAACCATTTCATTTTCTCTTCTCTTTTTCTCAAAAACACTCTCCAAAACCTAACAATATCTCAATTTTTTATCCACTGATTTCTGAAGAAGCTCAAGATGGTAGCAAGATCAAGAGTGACAAGATCCGGCCGATTGAACCATGATTATGAAACAAGGCAAGTTATTGATGTTCCTTTTAATGGAGATGTGGTGAACCAATCTGTTCAAACACTTGTGAATCCTACAAATGAATCCTACTAGGTAATAATCGAAAAACCCACCAGTTATTTTACCATTAGATTGAAAAACTAGGTTTGATTGATGATTCTAGGTTTTACAGAAAAGGTTTTCTGAAGCATTTACGGCTGGGAAATCATATTGTCCTAGCCGTAATTGTATATAACAGTTGGGACGTCATGAACTCCCAGCCGTTAATGTGTCATGCGGTTCGGAAAATTTAATAACCCAAATGTGAAATACATTTACGGATGGGTCTTTCCAAGCCGTAAGTTGTCTTGTGTATGGAGAGTAAAATTGAATGATAATTGTTTCGGCTGGGAGTTTCTTAACCGTAAATAAAATTTCCTAGCCGTTTTTTTTTATTTTTAGCCGATATTTTTTTTACGGCGAGGTGGTCCGCATATTTCTAAGTCGATATTGTGTTTATGGTTAGGTAGTCCGTATATTTCTAAGCCGATATTTTGTTTACGGATGGGTTATATGTTATTTACAAACTGTAATTGTATCACTCCTTGTGAATTGGTCGTATCTTCTGATATGTTTTTCATAATTTTTAGGAGGAACTCTGAAAAGGATAAAGAACCCCAAGAACTACCAATGTGTGATATTGCTACGATGATGGTACGTAGGCTAAGTATATGATCCATTCTTTTCTTTTTTTGTATACGTTGCTCAAATTATGTACCATTATTAGTTGAATGATGTGAAAATAGGTCAAGAGAGATAAGTGGATTGCCAGGGGACTAATCCGTAACATTGAGGAGGTTCTATATATAGATTACGACGAACAAAGAACACTGATTAGGAAGCTTCAGGAGTTACATAATACAGCGAAGGATGATCTCTATACTGACGACGAGGATGACTGGATTAGTCTTTCCCAAACTCCCGACAGTTCTTCATCATCTTCTGAGGAAGTTCCTTCGATTGTTGGTCATAGTGGATGATTGTAGGTTATGTACTTGTTTAAGTCATTCCAGCTTATGTTTATTCAGAATTTTAGCATGTTTTAGGTTATGGATTTGGGTGATTTACTTTTGAGACTTACTTTTCATTATGCAGACTTAACTTTGAATGAATGGATACTAGTGTTTTGATTCTTAATGTATCTGATTCTTGTTTAAGTATAAAATGATACTAATTACGGCTAGGATTTCCAGCCGTCATGTAGATTAACGACTAGGATTACCAGCCGTAAAACTGATTGTGCCCATATTTACGACGAGAAATCTTGGCCGTATTTAGTTTTACGGTTTGGTTTCTCAGCCGTAACAAAGTATAATCTGAAACTGATATTCCAGGAAGAGTTACAGCCAGGATTACCATCCGTAAAACTGACAGTGCCCATATTTATGGCGAGAAATCCTGGCCGTATTTGGTTTTATGCTTTGGTTTCTCAGCCGTAACAAAGTATAATCTGAAACTGATATTCCATGAAGAGTTACGGCCAGGATTATTAGCCGTAAAACTGATTGTACCCAGAATTCCTAGCCGTTACTGAAGTTTCGGTTAGGTTTCCCAGCCGTGATTTAGAAGAATAGCTCGCTTAGGTCATTATGGCTAGGTCGTTTCAGCGTAAGACCTGGATGTAAAAACCTCTAAATAACCACATTTTTATCATATTATCATTACAAACACATAATAAGAGTAAAACTAGATTCTTCATATATAATGAGTGATTCAAAATACATAGGTTCACACCACATTGTTATCATATTATCATTTTAATCATCACCCTACAAAAAACATTGTTATCATATACCTTCACACGATATTTACTCATAGTCATCCTCATCGGAAATCATTAGTACACACACCGGGCCATCCCTCGACAACTGTAATGCGTCCCAAAAATGAAATCTTTCCTCGAACCTATGACACCAACCCATTGGTATTTCGCCGTCACATCCATCTACCCTCCTTAATGGAGGTAATGGGCATCCATCTTTCAATTGGAGGCCTATATAATGGGTCATCATCAGGAACCCCATGATGACTATCTTTGGAGATTCTTCATCGGTAAAAATACGTCTTGTTGGTGCGTATGTAACACTATGTGCATAGGAGATGGAATGAATAATGCAATGGAATTCGTTGGCGAGTAGATGGCCACATATTGGAATTCTCATCCAATATTCAGTTGTCAATGTAGTGTTTCCCATTAAACGCCGTTCAAATGCTTTGAACTCATCGTTTAGCATCGCCTCCGTGTCAGTTCTTTTGAATCTCATCATTCGCTTGTAGAAATCGGGGAAACCACGTAGTTCAAGCAAACGCTTTTGCCTTGCATAGGTAATTTGGTCGTCACCCCATTCTTTTGCCTACTCAAAAGGTCCAAGTTGATCTACGAACACATGGTAACCATAATTTTCGTCGCCCTCAACATCGTCGGTGGACTTGAAGTACTAATGAATAAAATATGGTAAAAAGTGAATGTAATTTTTGTGTATCGTGTAAGTAGGTCGGATATAATTACCTTCCTCATTTATAGGGGGTGATTTCATCGGACCTACATCCAAGAAAACCGTCTCTTTCTCACCGTCAAGGTTACTAACAACTCTTTGTGGGGTGATTTACGATGGTTCGACCATCGGTGCTTTTCCTTTGACATCATTACCTCGGCTTCTCAGTAATTGCTTAATACCAACCGCACCACCAACTTTTATTTGGACACTACTAGCTTCTTTTGTTGTTGAACCTTGTTGGGATGGAACTACCGGGTCTTTAATTTTGACTCCACTATCAACTTTTCTTTTTGAATTCTCTTGATATGCAACAACCACATTCTTCTTGCGACTTTTTACCTTCATTCCACTAGCTCGGCTTGGTCCTCATTTTTATATTTCCTTTTGTTTAAGGGTGTAGAGCTCGTTCAACTTCTCAAAACCTAAATGATCTCTTCGCATTGAAGGAGTTAATTGTGGACCCTCCTGAACCTTTCTCTTAGCTTCCGCCCTTTCCTATTTTTTTTCTATCTTCTTCGAAGGCCTACCCTTGCCTTGCCCCTTGTTAGGTTCTAAACTATCATCTCTAGTGCATGGACGGGTAAATTTCCGTATTTCATACATCCAAAGTTGTCTTTGTCCGGTAGTAAAGAAGCATACTTTTCAAAAAGTTCCTTGTGTACCTCCGTGTTGCAAAACACATCCCCAAAACCTTTATCGGGTGATGGATCTTTAAATTCTAGTTGTTTCCAAAATGGATCTATATCTCGGATCGGAATCATCCTTGTGGGATAATTTTCTACTGCATGCCTACATGGGAGTCCCATAGCCGACTTAATGGGACAATTACATCTTATTCCCGGTGGGAAATTGTGCTCCTCCCAAGCCTCCACTTCCATTATCATTTTTAGGATTGCCCATTGAGAAACATATAAACTTATTCCCCGGAGCCAAGGGCTTTCCCGGTAGTCGACAACCAATCTAGATCGGCTCTTTTCAAATTCCCCTTTAATTCTATCGAGATCACGCTTGAAATACTTGACCATAGCTTCAAAAACAACAACGAATCCACCATCACAACCATTTAACTTACTCTTGAACCGATAGTGAGCCGACTCCACCGTGCGTGTGGCTTGATTTTCATAATGTCTATAACGGTTTACCCATGCACTAACAAACTTTTCTTTGTGGGGATCCAATAACTCGTTCTTCAAATATGTTATAACATCCCGGTAGGTTGACCATTTTTCCATTAAAAAACTCTCCCTTTGGAAATATAATGCTTCCGTGAGTGACCATATTAGTTGTTCCCAATCATGTTGAAATTCATCCCAAAGCACCTCGGCTATCTTGTCATTCATCTCAAACTTTTTTTTTTCTTCTTGTTGTTTCTCCAACGGTAGATTTTTAATCCTCTCCATCTCGGTCTTCTTTGTTGGCCATATAACCCTCTTGCAATTAGTTTGCACATTGTTCCATATATGAAACGTTCAAAGATGATGACGCGCGTAGGGGAAAACACGGGGTATGGCCCATATCAATGCTTGCTCCTTATCCGTAATCAAGACCCGTGGAGTATAACCTTCTTGATATAATAACTTCACCTTTTGCAATGCCCACAAATAACTTTCCTTCGTCTCGTCTTTCAAGAAACAAAACGCAACCGTAAATGTCGACTTGGTAGATGTTTTCCCAACAAATTTCAATATCGGCATGTTGTACTTGTTAGTTTTGTATGTACAATCCATAAAGAGAATTTGATGAAAGCATCTTGCCAATTGTACACATTGAGGATTGGCGATGAAAAGATATTCCACTTCCTTTTATTCATTCGTATCATAGGCGGTAGAGTACTTTGCCTCCTCAAACAAAAACAATAATTGTTGCATAAGCACTCTCTCTCCATGAATCTTTTCTAAAATTTTCTCTTTCGTTATAGATAGTTAACAATGAGGATGAGTATTGGGGGTTTAACACCTTCACGCCACTAAGAATATCAATATCTCTTGTGCGTATTTTACTCAAAACGTGCACTAACTACTTTTCTAAGGGGTTGAGCCTTGTCGAATAAGGATGGTTGATCAAACTCTCCGGAATAGGGATGAGTATGAAAACCCGAGATGACTTTAGCCATATACCACACTTTCTTATCGTCGTTAAGTTTAAATTGAAGCTTAAAAGGGCATCCGCACTTCTTCGTATTATATACTCCCTTCTTCCTTATGGTTTTTCGTATATACTCACTACCCTTTTTACAATGGCTCTCATACTTTCCACTACACTCGCAAACCATTTCAAAGCAGTTGGATTTAACTTGTTTATTCTGGACTATAATGCACATCTGTTTCAACCCTTGTGCTCGAGCCCACTTATTTGCATCTTCCTTATCAATCCACTCATAGTTGTTTGCATAGTGAGCACTTGTGTCCTCGAAAACTTGCACAGGTTGCGGTTCATAACCTCCTCTAGTCCTCTTGCTCTTCAATAACCACCTCTTGATCTTCCATACCCACCTCTTGGTCTTCCACCGGAATGTACGGTACAATCTATAATAGAATGATATATGTCACATAATTATTCACAAAAGAAATTTAAACGCTCAAAAACGTATGGGTAAACCAGTGATATTCCAGCTGTCATTAGGTATACGGCTGGGTCGATGAGTATCATTCTAGCCGTTAAAACATAAACAGCTGGGTAGAAAAGTATAATTCCAAACTGTAAACATGTTACGTCCAGGCATTCCAAGACGTAAATTTTCATGTAACTGGAAGAGTCGGCTTACGGCCTAGAAAATGAGACGTAAAACAAGTTACGGTCGGGTTACCCAACCGCCACCGACAGTATTAAATGCTTCCCATGCACGTAGAAAAAACCTGGCCATTTTTTTAGTAGCGGCCACAAAATTCATCGTCCCAGCCGTAACTCTTTGATAACGGCTGGGAGTTCATTAGTTGTGAGCCGTAACACAGAATAACGGCTAGGAGTTCTTGGTTTCCCAGTCGTGAATAGTCCCGGCGGCTTGAAACCTAGGGTTTTCGGAACAAAAAAAACGAAACTTCTTGCCTCTCTGACCTTAAAAACTGAAATTGGAGTTAGAATAGAGGTATAACCGGTAATATTGAGCATTGATCTCTTCGATCTTCTTCTTCTTGGGTTGGTCCTTCGAAATCATCTTAAGGTTCATAAGGGTTAGGTTGAGTTTGAGAAAAAAATTCTTGATTTTCTGAAAAATCAGCAAAGAATTGATCGTTGTTGATGGGTATTAGTATGTTATCATTTTTTGAAGATTAATGCTCACCTACATCAAAAGTCTTGCTTGAATCACTCATTTTCCAAAAAAAATCCCCAATTTTGTTTTTCCTCTCCTTCTTCTTATTCTTCCCTTCCCTCTGATTTTTCTTTTTTGTTTTCATTTCATCTACACCTAACTTAAAGACATGAATTAGTCTTAATTCTTCTCCTAATCATGATTAATAATGTTAATCAAGTTTATTATCTAAAACCATATGAGGGCACTTTAGTCATTATATAAAATATTGGATAGGGGGTAACCCAATTACTATTTGCTGACCCAAGATAGCCCCCAAAAGACCAAGACTTTTGCACCCCCAATAATAAGATTCTTATTTTATAGTGCTTCTATTTTTAACCTCAAATCTCATTCATTTTTAACTAAAAGAAAATTAGGGGTTATTTGGTTTTTGGTACGTTTTTGACCAAAACCTAGATTTGGTCTAACATTTGTCCAGCCTTTGCATTTGGTCTAAAGACCAACGTTGACTCGTATTGACTCCGTCAAGTGGTGACGTGTTTAACTTTTGACTTGATTTATTTTATTTGCACCCTCCAAAACAATGAGATATTCTTATAAAATCCCTAACTCTAACAACATCAGCTTCTTCGTTTCAAGTCACCTCTGCAACTCATATCCATGGACACCATTACAGCTTCAATTCCACCACTGTAGTAGCACAACCACCTTCAATAGTTCCACCAACACCAATATCCACTGCATCTACCTATTTACCAGCACCACCAACACAACCCATCTTTCCTCATTTCCAATAAAAATACCAAATTAAGCCTACTGCATGCTAATTGAATCCTATTTCAACTTAATCCATTCAATCAAAACAAACATCAAAAATTCAAAATCAAGAAAATAATCAATTTTGGCCACAAGTAATCGAACTTCAACATGAGCACGGTTTCGAAGAACATGAGCAAGGAGTTTAATTAGTATCATTCAGTGATATATACCTGTCAATCTATATACTCCGCCATATCATCTGAATAACTTCTTACTACACAAAAAGGTATCTAAACATTGAGAACAAATGAATAAATTAATGGAAGAAAAAAATACATCAATTAGACAAAAATTCTCCATTAGCTTTTCTTTCCTTACCATCGCCATGTCCACCATAACTGTAACACCACTCCAACGTAGCTAACACCACCAGTTCAAAAAGAATTTAACAACAAAAACTGGGTTTTCCATTTAGTGAAATTAGGGGTTTCTTTCAGAAATTTGGATTTCGATTCAGATATTGGAATTTTGATTTTGTGAAATTGGGTTTTGACTTGGTTCAGTAAGTTAGGGTTTTGTTAGATTTTTAAATTAGGGGTTTTGATTCCCGTAAAGAGGAGGAAGAAGATGAATATACCGGGTCAATTGATTTGACAGAGTATTTGTTTTATGATTCCCAGAAAAATGCTTGAAACTTAATCTTCTTATTTTCGTCTTCGATTGAACAGAAAAAGATTGAATTTCTTCTCCAAATCCTTCTCTGAGAATCTCACAGTAAACCCTAAATCTCGATTTCTTCTCACTGTTCACACCAACATTAGCAGATTAACAGGGGGTTAGTCGTGGGAGAGTTTGGGGGATTTTAATGTATTTAAATCCCTAGGGATTTAGAGGGAGTGTAGGAGAGTCTAGGCAGTTTGGGAGAGTTTATGAGTTTTCAGTGTAGGGAGTTTGAGATATTCTAGGGAGTTTTAGGGAGTTTGTCAGAGGGACTTCGAAGCATTCAAAGATGAAACATCTATAATCTAGAGAGTTATAGGGATTTTATCAAACACATTATGAGCATCACTTATCTCACATCATTTTACATATGTATCAAATTCGATACCCTTTTTCTGTAATCTTCTAATATAATTTCAAAATCCAAATTATTAGTAACTATGATCGAAGTTGTCAATGTGGATATCTATAGAGCTTGATAACGTTAAAATAGGTGATGAGAAAGATGAGGATTAACAAGGTGTTTGAGGGTTACATAGGCTTAGGAAGTTGTGTTTTGCAGCAAAGAAACTGAGTATACCAACAATTTTTTTTTTTGCTGACCTTAACTCCTACATCACTAGTACGGCAATTTGTACGAGCATCATGCATCGTATTTTTTTCAAAAGTAACAGCAGTTCCTCTTTTGGCTCCTGTTAAACCAGACTCTCCAGAAATCTCTTGTTTTTTGAGAGATTTTGTCCAAGTACAAATACCTTATCAAACTCCCACAAAACATGAAATCCCTCCAATTCTAGTGTTTTATGGCTAACAGGGATTTTAAGAGACTTTAAACAAATCTCTCATCCACTAACAAGGGATTTGGAGGTAGTTTTATAAACAACCTACAAATCTCCCACCACTAACAGAGATTTTAAAAGATTTTGACAAACTCTCCCACGACTAACAGGGGATTTGCCAACTCCTCTGAAATACATTAAAATCCCCCAAATTCTCTCGCGATTAACCCCAGTAAGTTACTCTCCTCAAGCTTCTAAAGTTTAAGAATTAGGATTAGAAGCTGAAAAGGGGATCTGAGATTGAATTTGTTGAATATCGTGAGTGGTTAGGTATGATTTGAGGGGTTTCTGAGTTCATTCGACTTCAACATAGAAGAGCTGATCATGTTTCCTGTTAGAGAGAAGATTAACTGGGTTTTTTCATGGAATCTAGGGTTAGATCATAAATTGATGGAGATTTAATCAGATAATGGTGGTTGTTGGTGGTGAACAAAATGAATTGAGATTTCAGCAGATGGGTCTTAAGGTTAAGGCTAGGTTATAGTTCAGATGAGAAGAAGAAATTGAAATGGTTTGTTGGTCGAGGAATTGCTGGCGAATGAGTCTGTTGTGTCGACGGTATAGAGGGCAGAACAAGAAGAAGGTCCTAAGTTTAGTTATGGATATTTTTTAAGGGTGTTTGTTTAAATACATTATAATTCATGGGGTGCACAAAACATAAATCAAGTCAAATAGTTATACACGTCACTATATAACCGAGTCAACATGGGTCAACGTTGGTCTTTAGACCAAACGCAAAGGCTGGACAAATGTTAGACCAAACCCAGGTTTCGGTCAAAACCTTAGTACCAAAAACCAAATAACCCGAAAATTAGAGAGAACCAAATTTGTAACAAGAATCACAAAGATTAGAATACTATAACGAAATATCTTCAAGTACTCAATCTTCAAAGTAACCGTTGCACAAACAACTTAATTCCTACTAATTATTAAATCACACAGAACGGAGTATCACTATTTCTATCTACAGATCTTTAATCGCTAGATCTGTAATTAGTCAATCCCCAAACAAACTTGAGTGGTCTTATATCAGAAGAGAAGGTTCATATAATAAACAAGTTTGATAGATCAAGGATAATTATATTGTTAGTCAATCAACTAAAATAACATTACGATTTAGTTTCCAACCAACGATACTACTAAAAGCTTCTTGATCCCAAAGAATATTTTAAATGAGGGCAATTGGTAAGTGCATAATTCACATGATTTCAGTGTTGATTCCATGCTTGTTTTAGTTAGATTTCTTGCATATTATCCTTGTATTACTTTTGTTTTCTCTTATTTATGTTTTATTAGGTAAATCATCCAAAAAAAGTGAAATGGCGTTAAATTGTACAATACAATAAGTTAGCTACAAGAAGAGAATGGCCAAAGACCAAGTGGAACTCGTTCGAATCCATGAGTTCTTACTATCACCTTGAAGAGGGAGAAAAGACGAACCCAACATCGAAAGAATGTGGTCAATCCAATGTCGTATGAAGAAGATACGACCGAAAAGAGAAGTCAAGCTTGTCAGTTCTCCGAAACTGGCAGTTAGATGGGAAATGTTAAAGGAGGACGCTGGAACTACTAGGGGGTAGACAAAATCACTAAAGGCGCCCGATAAATTTACTAAGGGCTGCCACCTTTATCTTCTTCCCATAATCAGTCATATGGTAATAACGATGATCACATCAACTGTTGTATTTAACCTATGGAGTTTGCATGGTTGGTAGTGACGTGAATAACATGATACAGAGGAACACGGAATGGTGGTGTTGTTACCATGGGTAGATGGCAACGAGAGTTTGAAGGAAACAGAGCTCGACAGAAGGTACGTACTGCTGCCATTATTGATGGTTAGTGATTGGTAGAGTTGTAGTTAGTCCAGCAAGCAACAGACGGGGGAGATGGGTTAGGAAGCTATAAGCCCGATAAAACGGATGAATAGATCGAGTTTTGATCTTGGGTTGATTGAGGAGTTATCCGTAGTGAAACTCAGGACAACAGAAAAAAGAAAACGAAGTTATAGGAGAAGTTTCGTATGGAAAACCTAGTCATTATGAAAAAGAAGAATTACAAGTAAAACATCCAGGAGAAGATACGGCTAGAACTTCTAGCCGTGATTACAGTGAAAGAAAAGAATAAAACATCCAGGAGAATGTCCTGGCCGTAAGAGAAGAAGAAAATATAGGTTGTCGGTTTCCTTAAACTGACAAGACAAATTTGATTTCTTTTGGGCTTGGCTTTGCACATTGGACGTGGCCCATTGTCTGTGTGAGGTTATTCTATACGAGTTTGGCTAGGTTTTGATAAAATTTTGGCATGTTTAGCAACTTATTTCGACCGAGATTTGAGCAGGGACACTCCTACTTTTGGAACATTATATAAGGGAGGGTTTCACTTCTATTTGAGATATCTTTTCATCTTTTATCAATCTTGGAGAGGAGAAACACCAACGGAGGCAAAAACTAGGGTTTCAGAGCGGTTCTCATCAATCGTAACGATATCTTACTTTTCTTATATGTTTAACATGGATGCTCCTACATCCATGAGTAGCTAAAAGCCTAATTAATTGAGGATGAATTCTGAGTTCTAGACAAGATTTGAGTTATTATATTAATTTATTTTGAAGTTCTTCTCATATGATTATCGTTTGTTCATACCAAAAAGAATGTTTATGATTGATTGATTGATCGTTTAGGTGGCCAACTGAATTGATTAGTTTATTTAATCTATTGCTAGTATTGAGTGAGGAGATAAGTGATCGTCGAATAACTTGTATACAAGTAGAGAACATAAGACCAACGATACTACTAAAAGCTTCTTGAGTGGTCTTATATCAGAAGAGAAGCTTCATATAAGAAACAAGTTTGATAGATCAAGGATAATTATATTGTTAGTCAATCAACTAAAATAACATTACGATTTAGTTTCCAACCAACGATACTACTAAAAGCTTCTTGATCCCAAAGAATATTTTAAATGAGGGCAACACAAGATATTTCACCTAATTAGACTACTCTCATTTATCAACGAGGTAGCTTCCCACACAACAGTGTGTCAACGGATGAAATTGTAAAATATAAGCTTTATATTGTTTATAATGTTATGAGTAAGGATTGATTGGAAGACAAGATATTGCAAATCCAAAAGTTCTTAAAGATATGCAAAGAATAACCTGAAAAGCAAGAACTACAACCGTGCGAACGGAAGCAAAACCTACAGAAGATTACATATTACTAAAATTATATACTTTCCTATCCCATCTCGCTACTAGATCATCAAATAATAAGTCCTTAAATGTTTGTGAAGGTGATTGAGTAGCTGATTTCAACTGCATATGCTTTTTAGAGTGCGAGGAATTTGAGACGAGGGTGATTAAGTGGGTCCAAAGCTTCCAATTTAAATAAAATTTAAACAATCCTCTCACAGGTGGAATCCAAAAGCCAGATCCTCTGCAACTCCTTGGGGGGGTGGGGGAAATTTTTCTGTGAGTGATGGTTTTAAAATTGTTTGGGTTGGTGGTACATCTAACACTACTCAAAATTAACATGGCAGTGATCAAATCAGTTTTTTGGGTGTAAAAATTGGCAGATGGTTAATTACGATAATACTATGTTAATCAAGGAACTATTAATTATATTTTTCTGGAAATATTTTCGTGTGTTTTTTCTTAAGGAACTATTAATTCTAATTTTTATTTTCTTATTAACAGTTTTATTTATGGAGATTTATATTTTCATTTTTAACTTGTATTGTTCTTTAAGAAATTAAAAACTTAGCTTTAAAAGAAATTTGAAACCCTAAAGGTTTCTTTTCACCTGTAAAAGAAGAACTCGAACTTTAGAAGATGTATTTAAAACAATTGAAATAATCGATAAAATCTCTTTGAAGGCTATATGAAATTGTTATACAAACATATAATAAGAAATCAAGATAGCATACATAAGCCATCTGATTAATCATAAATATATATATAAAAAAAATTGTTGGAACAACAATTTGTTTTATTGAAAACTATACAAACTAGGAAGACTAACCTTGATATGCCTGGAAGATCTGAAAATTCTGATCATATCCAGACATATTTTAACAAGAACAAAGAAGAAGAAGAAGATGAGAGTTTTTTTTCTTTTCGATTTTCGGAGAGAAGGGAAAGAGGAAAGAGGCCGTCTACTCTTGAGCAGGCATGTTGAGAACCTATTATATACTATATTTTGTTAAGATGTCAAGTAATGTACACTACAAGGATACCTTTGTAGCCTAGTTAGTAAGTCGACGTGTAATTCACGTACCAATCCGCGTTGTTCGAATTCACAGATTATGTGCGACCATTTGTAACTCCGACTACAATACATGTATTTTATGACTGACCAACTTATCCGCGAATGATTCGGAAACGCTAATTATAACTCTACTTATACGCATGTTTGATTCGTCCGTCTCGTCATTACTATGGCCTATTTATCCGCACTAATTGGGCCCTCCCTTGATCACGTACTTGAAGAAACAAACACCTAGCCAGTGCACCAATCCTCGATTATTATATTGGATTTATATATCTTATAGTCAGTTCAATTAAATTGTAAAATCACATTATATTTAACCATTGTCGAACCCACATTAATAAAACGAATTATACAGTAGTATGCAGTTCCTAATTATTGCCGAATTCATGACCCGTTAATCAGATTCTTGATCTAATTTGATTTTTACAAATCCGAATAATATTTGTATGTTTATCGTGCCGTACATTTACCGAATTCCGAACTACTAACTAGCTAGCCTTTGTACATTACGTTAAGGGACTATACCGTACCATGCTGCAAGGTTTTATCCTGCCCGTATCTGGGCTGATGTCTGTGGTTCTTAGGACGTATCAGGGGTATATAAGTCATTTGCAGCATTGCCCCGTCCAGTTCGTGTGGGAGCCAAATCGATAATACCTTATCCTACCCTAGTACCCCTAATTTCCCACTCGCTTCTCTCCCGCCAAAATGGCGACCTGTGTAAACCACCATTTCTTCACCAATCTGAAACCAATTAAACCTACTCAAACCCCATGCACAGGTTATAAGTTACACCCTGTGAACTCGACCTCGATTCGATGCGTCCAAACAGGAGAGAAAGAACGACTCACAGTAGTGAAAAACGGCAACGATTCATTAGAAATCTGCAGAGTTTTGAATGGCATGTGGCAAACTAGCGGTGGTTGGGGGAAAATCGATAGGGACGATGCAGTTGAAGCTATGCTTCGATATGCCGATTCTGGTCTTTCCACTTTTGATTTGGCGGATCACTGTGAGTCCAACACCCTAACCCTAAATTAATTAGTTTCTTTTTATGTTTCTCCTCTTCCATTTTAATTTTGTTCACCGACTAGAGACTGTGTTTTCTATTGGTCCAGTTCTTCGCCAATTTTTTAGGGAAGGAGTAAATCTGAAATTACGTGTCAGTGTCTGGTTCAACCACGTGGATCCCCATTTGGAATGTTAATGGATAGATAACAAAAGGGGCATAGGAAAAACGTAAACGTTATATGTTAGAGATATTCAACATACATAATTCATGGAGGGTAATTTGGTGAATTGATGTGTTGTTGTCAGTCTTTTTAAGGAGGGAAAAACTAGAGATTTTCATGCATTAATTGGTCACTGTTGGTAGATTGTAAGAGTAATGGCAGCCTCCATTGTTCTCTGCTCCAATTTTGCCTTCAATCCTGTTAGAACCCAAGCTCAAATCAGTCCCAAATCGGGGAAACTCGTTCGAGGATGTATGAAATATGAACAAGCTGTTGTTGAGAACCCGAGAGTTACTGAGGTGAAGCACAAAAAGGATTCCCTGGAGATTTGCAGAATTGTTAATGGAATGTGGCAGACTAGTGGAGGTTGGGGCAAAATCGATGAGAACAATGCTGTGGAGGCCATGCTTAAATACGTTGATGCTGGACTTACAACCTTTGACATGGCAGATATTTGTTAGAACTTACTTGACATACTTTTTTTATTGCTTTTGTTTGGTTAAGAATAAAAAATTTGTGGATTTTAAGAACCTATGGAGTATATGGAGTCTAGACTCTCGGCTTCACTTACTATGTTGCTGTGTTTCTGTTTGGATTGCATGGAGTTTGTTTTGTTTTTTATTCCATGTTCTGTTGTTAAAGTTATACATAGATATGGGATTGTTTCCTGTTTAACTTATTCTGTATGTTTTATGATATAGATGGACCAGCAGAAGATCTATATGGAATTTTCATCAACAAAGTCCGTAGGGAACGTCCACCAGAGATCTTGGAGAAGATTAAAGGGTAAGTATTTCCGTTCTTGAATAGTATTCTCAAGAAGGGGTGTCTGTGTCTGACTTTGCAGCTATATCTGTTTCTATTTAACTTCTGTGTTTGTGTAGCTAGTAAATGTCATAGGCAATTTGTTTTGTCGAGAGTCTAGACATCTCGTAGTTAAGAAGCATCGATCTTATATACGGTGTGTATATTATACTTTTGAGTAGAAATTACAGTTAAATATATAATCGCCGAACATGCAGGAATCGATCAAAGAATACCGTTGAGAATACTGTTGAGAATCCCGGTAAAATAAAATACAAAAATTCTACATAACTTGGTTTAAACTTTAAAGCTGTTTTTGCATCAGACACGGGATTTTGCCGTTGCAAATATAAAATGAGTACAGTATTTTTTTCTTGTTATGATAGGCAAGTACTCACCACGTGCTCAATTAGTTTGTAAACCAAACTTTTGTCCATTTATGGTCCAAGTGACTCTCGAAGGTGTTAACTTCAATATTTGTTAGAGACTGGCTCAGTGGCCTTAATTTTAAATTGAGTATATTTTATATGCGAATGTATGCTTGACGAACCATCGAAAACAGGAAAGAAACAAGACGTAATTGATAACTAGATTTGCTGGCGTTCTTCAGAGGATGAGCCATTTTGAATGCATTAGATTGAGATTCCAAGAATGGTGATTGATGTTGCTCCAAATTCTTTCATCTTACTTTTAAAAAAATTATTTGATGCAGCCTTACCAAATGGGTACCGCCTCCTGTTAAAATGACAAGTAGATATGTTCGCGAAAGCATCAACGTGTCAAGGAAGAGAATGGACGTTCCAGCCTTAGATATGCTTCAGTTTCATTGGTTAGTTTTCTCCTTAACATTCAATTACTCTTGATAACCACTGTCATAATTTCATAATAGCTTCTCATTATGATTGCATGTTTCATTTACTGGAAACAGGTGGGATTACTCCAACACGGGCTACCTCGATGCTTTAAAACATCTTACAGATCTAAAAGAAGAAGGTTGGATTAATTATATTTGAATTACCCACTTTAGATTGAATTATATGTATTAGGGTGATATACCTTCATTTCTTGATTGCATCAAATCTTTGGGGATAAACATGCAGGTAAAATCAAGACAGTGGCTTTGACGAATTTTGATACTGAGAGGCTGCACATAATCTTGGAAAATGGTATCCCAATCGTTAGCAATCAGGTCAACTTAAATTTCGTTGATGTTTTCTAAGGTTTCCTGAGGGATTTGTTGTATATATCGAATGTGTGCTCAATTGCTGAGTGAAAAACTTTTTGTTTTCTTTAGGTCCAACATTCTATTGTCGACATGCGTCCTCAACAGAAAATGGCAGAACTTTGTCAGCTCACAGGCGTAAAACTTATAACGTCTCTCTCTATATATGCATTTATATATGTCCTATGTCCTAGCTCTTCCTTTTACTCATTCTGAATTTGAACTGGCTATAAATTCAGGTATGGAACTGTGATGGGAGGTTTATTATCTGAGAAATTCCTCGACACCAACTTATCGATTCCTTTTGCTGGCCCTCCTCTAAATACCCCATCTCTTCAGAAATATAAAAGGGTATATCACTCTTTAAAAGCCGTTACTCCTACCTGACCACTTACGAACTGTATATATTTGGTTTTTGCAATAACAAAGTATCCTTAATGTTTCAGATGGTGGACGCTTGGGGTGGATGGGGTTTATTCCAAACACTGCTTCAAACATTAAAGACAGTAGCTAATAAACATGGGGTATCCATCCCTACTGTAGCAGTGAAATACGTTCTGGATCAGGTAAATTGAGAAAAAAATCCACCTTCTTATTTAGCTCCATAAAACCTTTTTAGGAAATAGTAGATTCACTTGTGAAAATATCCTTCTTATTTGCTTTGTGTTACGGCAGCAATCAGTTGCTGGATCAATGGTTGGTGTGAGGCTTGGCCTGGCAGAGCATATAAATGATTGCAATGCTGTATTTTCCCTCACTCTTGATGAGGACGACGTGAATAGCATTCAAGAGGTAACGAAGAAAGGAAAGGATCTCCTAAGAGCTATTGGTGACTGTGGAGATGAATACAGACGTGCTTGAGAATTGTTCCCCAATTCAACCCTTGTTAGTTATCATCTGATTCTCTTGTTTTTAGAAGATGCATGGTTTATCAAGATTGGCTACTTTACCGGGTGTTGTAGGGTCATAAATTGCAGAAGACGTAATAGTCCCCCAGTTGATTGAAGTCTGTCTACACAAACCCTATATAGAAAATTATACAGAACATCGTCTTGGTTTGTAAGAAGGAAAGTTTGTTGTAGAGAAATAAGAAATTACTGAACTCTCATTTCACAAATCAATTGTCAACATAAAAGGAAATTTTACTATCTGTTTGCAAACAAGAAGTTGATGATCTCCAGGGATCTAAAATTTGAACCTTGACGAGTCTGTTGAATTCCTCTACTAACAGCCTTCTAGTCAAATATCGTAAGTGCTTCGGAACAAATGATTATCACATTTCCATGAAAACAAATATTTTGATCTCTTGCAGTGAGACTAAAACTCTGATAGAAATATAGAACATTAAAACAACCGGTCTTAGACTTGTTACAGCATTCGTTACTAGCAAAAAATTGTTGATCCACTAATAAAAGCTGTTCAAATCTGAGGGGCTTGATGCTAGGCCTAATAGCGACCTGAATATAGAGCTACATTGTGCATGATTTTAGTGCTTATCTCATCAGTCTTCTTCTTCCCGTGGTGGATTGACAGTCATTATTCCTTTGGAGGGCATTATATAGACTGTATTAGTTGCTGCATTTCCAAATGCATTTGTAAAATTCCTCAGGTCGTCAAAAGTCAGAGCAGTGCTGCGCACAAGTTGTTGCACCTTGTAAGCAAAGTGTAATAAAAAGAACAATAAATAACAACCGGAGGTGTAAATTGTAATTAGCGTTAACCTGGGGTTGAAATATCCAATACTTGTATATTGAAACCCTAAGGCCTTTATAATCTCCCTGAAGCCGCTCAATATAAACCCTAGAAATAGCGTTTGTCCTCCCCCTTCGTTGTTGTAGCCGTACTTCTGCAAATCTCGTCTCTGCAAATCATCAGATCCCCAAAGTAATTATCTTACCATCTCTTCCAATTTCTCATTTGTATCTGTTGTTGCCAGGAAAACTGATATCATTTGTGTTTGCAGTTAATTTTCAGCAGAAATGAAGGTTATCGCTGCTTACTTGCTTCTTGTTTTGGGTGGAAACACCGCACCTACAGCTGAGGATATCAAGGGAGTCCTTGGATCAGGTATACTCCTTTTCTTTTCTTCCTAGATCTGTTAATCTTATGTGCGTGATTGCTGTATGAAATAGGTTTTTAGGTTTACCCCTTTTCATTTCTGTTTGCCTTAAGGTAAAGTCTAATTGTTAGGTTTTTAGTTTTTTTTCTTCTTTTCCCTGTGTTTCTTATGAAGACATTTTATTGTAAGGTATAATGCTGAATAAAAGTAGACATGCTTGAGTAACGGATGTTTGATCTCTGTTATTATACTTTTATTATTCTGAAATTATATTTATGTAGCCCAAAAGGGCTGCAATATGGGCAGTTTAGTTTGTACAACTAAGTGGGAAATTATTTTCCTTCAATGATTAGAATATTGTGCTTTAGGTTCTATTTATTTGCAGACTTTTATAAACAGGTTTTTGTTGGGTCTTCTTTGTTTCTGTTTCTGTTTCTGTTTTGCCAATTTGTGTTGATATATATATATATTGCTTGAATCTTCTCAGTACTACAAGTTATATTGTTTTAGTTTATGCACTTGTCAATCCAAGCCTGTGTGTGTGAAACTTGTTGATTATAACATGGATTCTTTAGGAATAAGGAGTATGAATGAATTGAGTTTAACATTTTAAAATTCTTTGTGCAACTAAACCAACTCCACCCTTTTAGTTATTACATCATTTAGTAATGTTAACTTTTTCATGCAGTTGGAGCTGATTGCGATGACTCAAGAATTGAGTTGCTCCTTACTCAAGTCAAGGGTAAGGACATAACTGAACTTATTGCATCTGGAAGGGAGAAGTTGGCCTCAGTCCCCTCAGGAGGTGGTGCTCCAATGGCTGTTGCTGCATCTGGTGGTGGTGCTGCTGCTGCACCTGCTGCTGCAGAGCAGAAGAAGGAAGAGAAGGTTGAAGAGAAAGAAGAGTCTGATGACGTAAGTATTTTTCTTTACTGATGAGTTAATGATGCTAAGAAGTGTGTACTTCATTTTGGTCAGTTTCTGATTTGAGTGTTTTCTTGTTTGGTTAGTTTCTGATCGAGTGTTTTCTTGTTTGATTGGTGCAGGATATGGGTTTCAGTTTATTTGACTGAGGAAGTTGGCTTTTCTTACCCAGATGTAGTCTCATCTTCTCAAGTTCCAAATTCTACATATTTGTTTACTGCCAGTGTTTTTTTTTCTTCTTTCAAGTTCTTTCTACAGTTTAGAACATTTCCTTGTTTTTACTAATTTTGGTTTAGGTAGGGAAATCCAGTGAGACAAGTTTGGAAAGTAATGTTGAATTTGAATTACCGAACCAATTTTGTTAAAGTTCTGGTTCAATATTTCTGTTCTGTGTTTATTATCCGCCTGTTCCTAACAATTAGTATCTGGATAAGTTTAGCGGGGGAAGATGATTTATTTGCTTGCAAGGTGAGTTTTTGATGATAGTCTAATGTTAAGGTCATTTATGGGTGATGGCAGCTCAGTGGTAAACTGAAACATTGTCAATTGTGGGACTATGATTTACAGGGTTGAAACCCTAACAAATTTCTTAATTCGAATCATTGTCTCTACAAACAATGATTACAAGAGTTTCAACAAGTAATTGCCGAGATTAGCGTGGGAACATCCACCTTTAATTTTAAAGAGGGTTCGAAAACATATTTTTTCCGACTTAAGAGGGAGACATTTAAAATGCAAAAGCTTCAACCTCAAAAGTGCTTTTGGATTATATGGAATGGATTTGTATCGGTGAACACCTGGATTTGGATTATATGGAATGGATTTGTATCGTTGAACACCTGGATTTGTATCGGTGAACACCTTCGTATATTCCTTCACAAAAATACCTTCATATCAATGAAAGGATACGGAGATGGCGAAGTCAATAGTGCATTTTGGTAGTGCATTTCAATGGAAGTAATGTACGCTGTAGTGACTTAGTTTGTTTATACTTGGGGTCGAATGGCAAATTCAGGAAAATTCATAAATTTGAATAGAAAACTGCACTTTAAGTTCAATAAATTTCCCTACAACATTTAGTCAATCAGGTACAGTTCTCTGTGATATCTGACATGAATTACATTTCCATTCTGTCATTAACTATATCCAACCTAATTGTTGTTTATTGTCAACAAGCTTACACATATTTGAGGAGGTCAGTCATCTAACCATGGAACTTTCTTCTTAAATTGGAATTGGATGTTGATTTGTTGCTGAACTTCTGATCATCAATCATTTCGTTTTGGAGTTTGGAAACTTATTTCTGTTATTTAGTATTGTCAGGTACTCACCCCAACCGTTGGGTGGTGCGGCTATCCAAACTAAAGCCTCCTAGGAACAGGATTACAGGAAATACATAAATCAAAAGCGGTAAAAGCCTAATTATCAACTTGAACACACCTTGCACTTCTTTGAAAAAGCGATCACATCTTTTCTTACTGGCATCTTATTTTCTACGCAGAATTCGAAATCAAGCTCAACTAGCTCAAAAGGAAAGAAGAATCCTTGACAATAGGAAACAAAATTTATAATAACAGGTTAGGTTTTAAGTAGGGATGAGCATGTGCCTCACTGGAGATATTCATTCTGCAAGTCAAGTGTTGAATTCAAGTCATTAAGTATTATGCATAAATTAATGAATTCAAGTCAATTAAGTCATCTGTGTGTAAATATTTTTGACATGCTCAAGTTTGAGCTAATAAAACTGGATTCAATCAAATAAAGTTCCAGAATCAGCAAAAACAGGTCTAATTATTATTCGGACACACATAAATTGATGTTTAGTTTCTTAAAAAGCCTTACAACAGTTCCCTACATTACATTGAATGCACAAAAAAAAAAAAAAAAAATGGAAGGAAGGAAGAAAAGAAAAATCAGAATGCCATCAGGAGATTGGGCTTATGAACCGATAGATATTTACTTTTCCGGACCGCTAGATGTCTACTTTTCCACTCTATTCGCGCCCTAACGCTATCTCCATGGTTCTTTTTAGCACACTTGCTCACCTGCTTTGGTTTAACACTCCTGTTCCCCACCTTTTCTTGTCTTAATTCATCACAATATTTCCTTTTAGCAGCTTCAATTTTTGGCGCTTGAATTACATCATCTTGATTTTTATAAGAAAGGTTTTGATATAGATTGGTCCCTGGTATCTTTCTCACCCTAAGCCTGAGAATGCATCTTTCTCTCTGTTCTGTTTGTTGTTTCAAATCAACAACAACAGCTGGTTCAACAACTCTAAGTGAATCATCTTGAATCAGGGGACTTGGAAGTGGTTCATCTTCGAAATCACTACCAAATAAACGATCATACAAGTAACGTTTTTGATCAAGTAAGTCTGCCATGATTTTACTAGAGAAGAATAAGAAGCAAAAGAATAGAACAGAGAGAAACCCTAGCTAGACTTATGCATAATCAACCGGAAGAAATAAAGCACTGCAGAATAATGAATGATACATTGATACAGGTTGAGACCACCTTGCAATAGTATTTGTAGTGTTACAGATCACAGTATTTAGAAACCAATTTCACCTTCTATATCTTAGCTGCTAGTTTATTTTGTGGTTTCCTAATTTAAGACTTGAAGTTCACGCTATAAACTTAAACCGGCAAGTGCTAAGCAACACCCGAGTTTTACCGGCATACCAGCCAGAGGTGCAGAGCCTAGTTAGCAATTCGGGGTACGGGTAGTAGTTCGGGACGGCATACGTACGAAAATTATATGGATTCACAGATCACAGAATTATACTATACCTTGCAATAGTATTTGTAGTGTTACAGATCACAGTATTTAGAAACCAATTTCACCTTCTATATCTTAGCTGCTAGTTTATTTTGTGGTTTCCTAATTTAAGACTTGAAGTTCACGCTATAAACTTAAACCGGCAAGTGCTAAGCAACACCCGAGTTTTACCGGCATACCAGCCAGAGGTGCAGAGCCTAGTTAGCAATTCGGGGTACGGGTAGTAGTTCGGGACGGCATACGTACGAGAATTATACGGATTCAGATAGGTCGAATTCGGTCAAAAATCCGGTCAACGGTTCGTTGTTCGGAACGGCATACGTACGTGTATATTCGTTTTATAAATGTGAGTTCGGCACTTAAAATTCGGATTACATAAATGATAAATTGATAAGTATTATGATCTTATTACGAGACTAATTTTATTTGTATATGATTTATAAGATGAAAAAAACATTTTAGCGTGATTATTTAACAAGAAGTAAACAGTTTAATCGCATAAATGTATTCTAAAACGAGTTTATAGATTTTTAAACAAAAATTAACACATAAAACACTGGTTAAACAACTATCAATAAAAAATTTAACTGAATAATTGTATTTAAATATAAAGTATATTCAAAATCAAACCAAAACCAAGCAACAAAACTCTGTTCAGAGAATTACTTATGGGAGAGCGAGGTTGGGTGCGAACTAGGTTCAAGTTCTAGTTCGAAATATCATTCAGATTCGGTTAGTTCGGATACGTTCGCGAATCATTCGTGAGGTCCATATAATCCGGGAACTAGGTTCGGAGTTCAAATAGTTCGGAAGTATCATTCGGATTCGGTCAGTTCGGATACGTTCGGGAATCATTCGGGAATGATTCGGAAAATTACTAACTAGGGTGCAGAGTTCAGTCACATAACATAACCGTGTGAACTCACGCGGTTCGAGTTGGAATTAAATCGGAACGGTCAAACCCGGTCTGACAGTTGTTTGGTTACCCCGTTGATATGTAGGCCCTTCCCGCTTTTCATTCTCAATTTCTTCTCTCTCCTTCTTCTTCGTTCTCTCTAGGTTTTTAGCTAACCCTCAGATTCAACTCCACTGCTGGTTTTCTCAGGTCTTACACATGATAATCTTCTTAATTATTACTGTTTATTTTGATGTTTTTTGTGTCAGTTGCTGGTGAGAATTTTATGAAATTGCGTCAGGTGGAACTGCATTTAATGGTGTCATTCATGTTTCTGATGACGGAGGAAGTACATACTGTACAAATTGTTTCGTGTACTTGGTAATTTTTAGTTAACAAGTTAGATTTCTTCCAATAATGTTGTGATGTTTGATTGAATCGAATTTGTTTTTTTGTTTTTTAAATGATAGAAAGTGATTTTGTATAGGCAGTCCAGCTGTTGGAGACATTGATTAGATCGAGATGTTTGAGATTGTTAGATGAAAGCGCTTCTTGAAGCTCTTGCTGTAACAAAATTGCTTGGACACCGCTCTTACCTCTTGATGGAGCACACGCTAAATCAGAATGGGCGGATGTATGCACACACTTTCCCTGGCTTAAGCCAGGGGTGAATCAATGGATTTTTTTTTTTTTGGGTAGTAAATGATAGCCCAAATTCCTCAAGCTCTGTGACAACTGCTGTCAAGCCAGGGTGGAAATCTTTTGTCAAGCCTGGGTAAGGTTTTATTTGATGTAGTAATTAAAAAGTGTTCATTTGAACTGAATATTTCATCTTCCGATCATTATTCCACTTCATGTTTTCAGTTATCCAAATTCATGTGGATGTTAAACTAAAGACATGTATATTTGTGATGGAAAGTGAAACTACTCCTTTCTTTGAGTCGCCTTTATGGGTTTGTGAAAATGCTCAAGAGAGGTAAATGATATAATACTTCTTGTTTTTGGTTGTGAATATCTCTTGAATTGTGAGAATGATGGTCTCCTTTGCCTCCAAGAGTTAGATTGCAGGGACTTAAAACTAGGATCATAGGGTGGGTGAGCTCTAAGGTCTTCCTTGACTAATTTGCTACAATATCATGGTTTCTTGCTCAGTCCCAAGAAAGTTCTGTACTGCTGTTCTTATCATGTACACGATTCTTGACTATTGTACAGGATTTTTTCATAGTTGCTCTAGATGTCCTGAAAATGTGATGCTTTGCGGTTTCCTTATTGTGTTTCAGTGGAAATCATTTGTTGAATGGTTGCCCCAACTGAACCTTTCGCTTATCTCACTTCAGATAAATAGAAGAATGGAATTTGTATTTGTAAGTCACAGCTTCGATGTGTGGGAAAATCGGGCATTAGAAGGTTCTTTTCTTGAGGAGTGCAGGCTTGTCAACTGTAAAAACCCCACGGTAAGTTCTGTTTCTATAGTCTTGTAAAATACTACTCCAGTAAGTTATTGTGGTGTTTTCAATGCCTGAAATCAGCCCCTCTTCTTTGTTTCAATGGAACCCATCACCAAGTTAATTGAATTACACCAAACAAAGTTGCCGAAGAACGATGCTGGCATGATGCTATTGTTAACTTAACCTGGTTAAATATGTTACTGCACAAACTTCAAACATTTTGTAGATTTAGTTTCTTTCGCTAGTACTTTGAGATTAATCTCATTCAATTGTTTTTAGAAGCTGCTGCAAATATATGCTAGAAACACTAGTCCACCCTTTAAAAGTGTCAAAACGGGACATGATATATGATTTTGCTGTTAGGACTTCAGATGTTCTTTTAATAGGTAATATTTATTTATTTTCTTTTTTTGCATTGCAATTTTTTATTTTATTTTTACATGTGCACATAAATTTTTTCCAAGCCCCCCTAATCTTAAATTCTGGTTTGGCCACGGATGGCACTACAATTTGATCTGCATTTTCCTATTTTTATAATTAAGCTGTGTTTGCTTGGTTTGAAACTTGAACAATGTATGATGAGTTTCATTCATTTCAATTCAGTAAAGACTTTATCCACCACTTGATGTCTACTCAATTTGATGATTAATGGTGCACATTTTTTGCGATAATGCCTGCCTATGCCGCTTTCACTTTTTCCACTTCAATATGGTAAGATTTGAAATAAATGTCATTTTGAGCCAGGTTTCATGTTGTACTCCTTACACTGTTACAGCTATTGGGAGGAGTTACCATTTAGAGATATCTCTTGCTTGACTGATCAAAGAATGTCAAAATCATGATTTGCTTCTTGGTTAGCTTGTTAAAACATGTGATAAATCTTTTCTTTACACAAAATTACTTACACTCTGAGAATTTCTTGTCGTTTTCCTGTTTTTTCCTGGCATTGTTTATCTTCTTTGGTCGATTTTATGTAGTGGGGTTATCAAGTCAAATCATGTCTTTAGATTCTTATTTTTAGCTTTCTGTTATTTTTTTGCTACTTGCTAGGTTCCGTGGTGGTGGGACTGTTGAATTAGTGTGATGAGTTCGGAATTTGATAGGTATGATATTGTTAAAGGAGTGCACTCTTTATAGAATGGTGTATCAAAACCCTGCCGAGAAATCATCAGAGCCTAATATTTTCGCTTCTTCAAAATTTTGGCCCTAATATTTGACGCTTTCTGATGGTTGTCACATTACACATATCCTCCGGCCGGCAAGGGAATTGTTTTGTTTCAGCAATGGAAGGTATTATTTTTTGCTTGAATGGATCAAACTCAGACCATGCTTTTGTCATAAAATGATACCTTGGTGTTTGGCTTGTGGTGATTCCTTTATCATTATTATACTGGTCATCTCCACTAAACTTTGGGAGGTGGTTGAGTTGGTTATGGATTAAGAAAATCTATGAAATCAATTTCAGTTTTGTTAAGTAGTGGATTTACACTTAATGGATCAAGAGAAGCTCTATGGAGGAATAGTTCTTGGCAATTGTTATAGATGTTTGAGAAACCATTGAGGCTGTTGTGGTCTTGATTTAATGCTTGGGTGGTAAAACGGTTCCCTTTGTGAGGCAGCAGGTTAGTTTGTATAGAGTCTAAACACACGGTGATATTGGGTATTAGTAGTTTCGTTGTTATCTGATGGTGTTTCTGGTTGTGGATGCTTAATAAATGCGAGAAAATGTAATAATTTAGACAAAGAAAAGCAGTGGATTTTATTTGATAAATGAAAGAGATAGTTAAAGCTTGTGTACAGGTTGCTAGTGACCTAGTTTTGCTATAAAAAATGACTCCCATGACACCTCTATACCTTGCTTTTTGGTTTTCTGTTAGGACCCTATAATTTACATGCATAATATTACCAAAAGATTTGCATGTTGAACTGCGCTCTTCCTCTTGGGTCATCGCTGGGAACTGATTTCCATTATGCTTACAGCGTTGGAAATTTTTTCTTTGCAGGTGCCCGAATATTCTTCCAATCTTTAGATGCTGAAGTACTCTTGTTTTCACGTGTTACAAATATTCTGACAGAAAGTCTCGTGCTCACTGTAATATCCACAAATGACAGACTTACGCACTCTTGTTTTCACGTGTTACAAATATTCTGACAGAAAGTCTCGTGCTCCCTGTAATATCCACAAATGACAGACTTACGCTGGGATATGAATTATGGATATGGTTGTCGGCTAATATAATTATAATTTTTCTGTTCCAAATGAGCAATGAACACGTTTGTCGATTACGGTGATTATAGTTTTTCATGTTACTTATCTCAAGTTTGTTTGAGGCTTTGTAACATTTGTGTTTAGGATGGAACCATAGTACATGGGAAAAATTGCATCTGTTGGATCTATTCGACCTGTTGATAAGGTATTTCACAATTTTGTTAATAATTTTTTTTTAATTTTTTTAATTTATTCCTTGCTCAGATTAAATAAGTAGATATTTTATCTTATTGGGGTATTGACTATTGAGTGATTAGTAATTACTAATTCCATGCTTACTCAACTATTTTAATCAAGTGATGGTCAAGTTATCAATTCTAAGCCATATTACCAAAGAGCTCAGTCAGGCCTCAAGTTTATCATTTTATCTGCCAGTATGTTAGATAGTACCATATCGAGCAGTAAAATCATCTTTTATCCCGTAAAAAAAGCTCACTTTATGAACCTTGATTCATTGTTTCTTGCGTGGTCATGGTTTTTTATCAACTAAAAATTCTGTTTGATACCCCGTTTTTATGATTTCTTACCAAAAGAGATGGCTTGCAATGTCCAGCAATTGATATTGTGGATAAATGCTGAAACATTTGACGGGAAACTTAATCGTATTTGATGTTAATGTTGCATATCCTGCATGACTTTTTGCCTTAAGATATGTCAAAAGACATGAATATATAAAGTTGCTGAATTGTGGTTTCAGTTTAGTAGTGTTTTCTAGGTTGGTTACTGCATACTAAATTTGGTTGATAGACATTATTGACGATGATTTGGTCTTGTCTTTATATTTATAATTTTTGAAGTGATTAGCTTTTTATGCACATAAGACTGTTAACATAGTTATTCTTTTGTATGTGTTGACATCTATAGCTGCTTATTTCGTTGTCATATTCTTGTGGATAGAAAGGCTCTTCTGTTCCAGCATTGGCTTCAAGAATAAAGAGAATATTCTACATGTCAAGCGAGGGAAGAAACTTGTTACACGAGGTTAGTGATTTTTATGGTTTTTGGTAGTCTGATTTTTTTCTTTTTCTTTTTAGATCTCTTATATTTTATGCAGGTTAGTTTAGACTCACCAACTTCCTATTAAGTGTGCTAATCTTTGGGTAGCACCCATCCATGTCTTAGGCCATTACCTGACGCCCACTCTTACTTACTAAAGCAAGTCAGTTCCCCTCTTTGCGAACCCCCGCATCAAATTCACTGACAGATTTATGAGGGGCCACGCCTCCTACCTCCTTGGAAGAAATTGACTAAATTAAACTGATTATTATGTCTCTAATCTCCCTTGGACCTATACAGCTCTCCAGATCTTGTGCACGCTTGTATTCAGAATTGAGAGGGACAAAGGAGAAATTGAGTTTGAATGGGTAATATTGAATAGAGTTATTGTGTCTTTCTGGATTAAGTAGGAAGGCTTCCACATGTAATATTTCCGCTGACACCCACACCTGCTAATACCTTTAAAATCTTCAGTTGATTCTAAATATGAAATCTGTTTTTTAGCCAAAGTATAAAGAACATCTGTAGATAGAAATTTCACAAGAAAATAGAAAGGATTTCTGTCTTTTAGTGTAACTGATAGGTAGTTACACTGAAAGACAGAAAACATTATGAGACAGAAACCCTTTTTAGTTTCTTCGATTTCAGAAAACATCCAACAATTCTTGTTAGGAATTTTCTTCTTAAAGCTGAGTATCATTTTTAAGCTTCAAAGAATTCTTTCTTCCACATTGTTTGCTGTAGAATGAGTTTTAGTTTTATAAAAGTCCTCTTATACGAAGATGGCGTTGTAAACCTTCATCATCGTAGTTGTCTGCATCGTTCTTAAGTTTCTTCTTGTACATTCCAGAAAGGGGAAGTCAGGAGCTGAAAGCTTTAAAATGATTTAGCATGAGCATATTTGGGCATTTAGTAGTGGTCCGACTCAAAATGGTTTTCATTTTATTAAACTCTAAAGACAGTTATTTCAATTGTGTGTTTTAAAAATATAAATATAATTTAGCTGCCAGTTATTTTGGTAAACTATGTCTTGAGCTAACCTACATTTGTTTTCTTTCAGAAACTTATGGTTCAGTTTTTAAATGTACTCATCGTTTTCAATAGCTTGCAACCTTTGACACCTGATTGTTTCATTTGATTAGGTCTTTCCCACAATAAACCCTAGTGTTCTGCAACAGTTGAGTAAAGGGGTCTGCCTTGTTTATGCAATGGGATCCCTTTGTACTAAAGTTTGCCCCACTGGAGCTTCGATGACCATATATTTGATTTTTTTTACATATGTTCAATACTGCTACAAGAATTGATTTTTGACAGTTGTCACAGTTCGCTACTCCATACTAGAGCCACCTAATTTGATGACGTAGCGGAAGCGTATGTTTTGGATCAAAGACCCGATAAAAGATAAAAACTAGTGTGAGATCAATAGATTCACAAAAGTGATGAGAAAATAAAGATAATAAAAATAAAAGATAAATTTGATATTAATCAAATAATAATAATGGTTGTAGAATTGTGTATCTCTACCATGCCTATACGTTCTTATATAGACTTCAAGGATTCTAAATATAATTAGGATTAGAAAAGGAAATCACACAAAACTAGGAAACACGCTAGAACTAGGAAAGAAATCCAAAATAAAGAAATAGACTAAAGCTAGTAAAAGGAAATCCTTATAATAGGAACTAGTGAGTAGGATGTCCTACATCATTTGAACAGTTCTAATTTTAGCTGGTTTTCCCATATGAACTATGACCATATACCACAGATGTAAACTGGCACTCTTTTGTACTATGCTGATAGAAAAAACATTAAAAATTTAGAAATTGTTACAATCCTATTTGCATGGTCCGGTCCTCCTTAAGTGAGGTCACATATTTGGTGCACAGCTACAAATTATCACGCAGATAATATATTCACATTAGGCATTGGGTTATGGAACGGTACTAAGGATTTCCCTTTGTTGGGATGCCGTAGGGTGAAGTCCTGTGGTGGTTGGCCTATCAGGACTTTTATCATGTGATCATTTGGCCATAGCCTTTAGGCATCTGTATTTTATTTTTATTTATTTTTGGTGAGTAGCAACTTTATACAGAAACTAAGCAGTTTTGACAAGACGAGGCAAAGCCATCCCCGATAGATCGTTGTACAGAGGCATCAAAATACAAGAGGGTGGCTGATCAATCCACTCCTCAAAAACAACCGGATCTACTGCTTTTTTAGGTAAAGCATCAGCCACCATGTTGGTTTCTCTATGATTATGATCTGTATGTTTTATGGATACTAAACATGACCAAAAGATAAAGTGGCAGATTGATTTACGGATACTCACATCTTCTTCTTTTTTTTGTCATGGAAGCAAAATTTATTAAGGATCCTGAAAATGAAGGATATTTATACAACTCCCTCAAACTGATACGATTTACAGTTCCCTGAAGAGGAAGTGGTGTACTCATAGGATGCTTATTTTCTTTGGGATAAAGCATATTCTTCCCTTCCTCCATTTTTCTATCTCTATTTATGTCTGGAAATATGTAGGTATTGCTTGGCATTGGGGAGGTCATATTCTCAAGGTCTCGTCCCAACTCCTAAGGTAATTCTTTTCATCAAGTGCTGTAGTGTTTGGTTGCCCATTCAAATTTGAAAAGAATTCTCTGATAATTTGTGTCTTTACTATGTCGTGGTAAATTATCAATGATTGAAATTCTCTTCGTTAAGGAAATTTTATCTCCTTGCGTTAGAGCGTCTGCAGCGGTACGACCAAAATCAAAGACCAAAGAGTAAAAAAAAAGACCATATTTGGGTTTAATCCGCTGAGTGACGCAGTGGGAGGCAGACTAAATTTTGGTGGAGCGTAAACTTTACGAACGCCTGGTGTGGGGCGTGAAGTATATCAACGCCTGATGTGAGGCGAAGAGAATACGTACGCCTGGTACCGAAAAGTTAAAGAAAAAAAAAAAATGGGGCGTTGGTATAATCCACGCCCCATATATGATTTCAAATTTTTTGAGTGGGCCGGAGGTATAGACCACGCCCCACAATAAACTTTAAAAAAAAAAAAAAAAAAAAAATGGGGCGGAGGCTTTATTAACGCCTGGCGTGGGCCGTTAAGTTTACGTACGCCCGTTGTGAGGCGTATACTTTATGAACGCCTGTGGTGGGGCGTAAATTATATCAATGCCCGACTAAAATTTGGTTTTGGTCTTGGTTGCAGACCAAATTTAGTCTGGAAATTTGGTATGGTCTTCGATTTAGTCTTTACTCCGTCCCACTACGCCTCTGCTGCAGACCAAATTTATACTCTTGGTCGTCCGCTGCAGACGCTCTTAGCAGCTTAACTTGTTCGTAAAAAGAGTCAATTCCGTAAAAAGAGTCAATTCACACAGTAACAGTTGTTGTTCCATTACTTTTCCTAATGCAGGTGTTTTTGTTGAATGGTTCACATGACCAAGAAGCTAGTGGTTTATCTCCCTCTGGCTTCATTACTGGCATTGCAGATGCTTTAAATCGAACTCATGGAGATCCTCAAAATTGTATGAAGAACCCTGTCAGTGAACATTTATTTTTATTTTAGCATTTGTTCCTAACCTCCATTACATAGATTTTTTTTTTTAATATATGATTCGACATAAAATAAAATAAAATAAAATAAGATTAACGTTGATATAGTAATGGAGGGATGGAGAGAATCTTCAGACCAGGCCTTCAAATTACAGCTTAATTCATGTTGATCCCTCCTTTGCTTAGATAGGATCCAACATGTATACCTGTAAGTTGGATATATCATATTTGACATTTCCAGTTGGCAAATGGCTTTCATTTTAATGAAATGTTTTTGATTCTCCCATTCACAAAATTTGCAAGCGTTCAAACATGCACAACCTTGAAACACTGGAAGTTTCATGGTATAATCAAGGTTTAGCTGCCTGATATATTGTACTGCTAAGTGATGACTTAATTGAGATTGTGTATATGTGAAGATGAATTGATGCAAGTCATGCATCGGTATGTAAGTGTTATCTTCTTAGGAAGTTTCCCTCCTCTTGTTTGCAATACAAGTTTTAGAGTATCACCACTTTGTTTTTACTGTTACTACAAGCTCTTTAATTCCTCAATTGGTGAATTGCATTTCGTCATGTCTATATTATATACTACCTCTTCTTTTTAAAAAGAGAATTTTTATTTTTTCAGTTTGGCTTATTTTTAGGCTAAAATTGAAAAGTGAAAGTATTTCTTTTTAAGAAACGGAGGGAATAAAATTCATCTTATCCGTAACTCTCGGAAAAAGTCATTTTGTGTGCAGCCACGTCAGTATGTGAATGCCCTGATGTTCAGAGTTAGTCTGAGCAAGGAATCTTTCACGTGGTATTGTACTCTTCACTTTCAAACTAAATTCGTTGCTAGTACACATGATATCCTTTTTGGAACAGTGTAATTGCAATTTAATTCATGTTTTTGCAACTAAACTGCCTGGTTTGCTTGAGACAGTATTCCATTCATGCTTATAAAACCTTTAAATATATTTTCTGCTTGAATTACTTTGGGCCATTTATGCATTGTCTGATGATGCTATTAACCGTATGAATATGCTGATTCTTTATCTGTTTCTAATCTGTATCTTTCTGTAATTGCACGAAAAATATTAATCAGTTTAGAATGAAGGTTTTCTTTGTCAAGTTTGCATTCTTGCTTGGCTTGCTTGATTATCAATTTTGGTAGAAAGTAGGTTTTGGTAATAATATGTTTCTGTAGATAGATAATAACCATGTGGTCGTGCCGGAGTGGTTATCAGGCATGACTAGAAATCATGTGGGCTTTGCCCGCGCAGGTTCAAATCCTGCCGACCACGCTATCTTAGGTTTTACATGGATTTTTTTTTTTTGACATGGAACTTCGCTTGCAGGTATTTTCAATGCAATAGTATCCATTATTTTACCTACTTTAAAGTTAAAACGCTTACTGAATTTTATCAATCAATTCAACATATTGCAATTTCATTCACATTTTGAACAGTCAGGAATTCTATTTTTCCTAACAATCTTGTGTTCCACTTTAGGTATTGTTAGAACGTTCTACTCAATTAGAAGGAAAGCATGGATACGGTACTGCAAGTGTTACAATAATGTAAGTTCTATGGGATATCTGCAACATTTCCACGTTGCTTGCCAAATATTTCTCCTCAAAGATTGGATTTCGAGTTCTTCAGGCTTAGTAGGTAATTTTTCTCGAATAGTTATTTGTCTCTTGAGTATTTAGAAGTTAGAACATACCTAATCCTGATTCCAGAAAGGTGTCACTAATGTCCACCTTATCTATAAATCTGTGAATACCAACTTTTGAATCATATTTAAATATTTTTTAGTTCTGAAACTTTGAGGTTATACATCCAACACATTCTTTTTCCAGAGAGCAGTTTTCTAGTATTTAGTATAAGAAAAGGATAAACCTAGACATCCAGAGGAAACATCCATGTATAGTACATTTCTTCTTATGCAGTTGGGTAGGAGGCTTCCATGGCAATACCTGTTGGAAAATATTGACAATGTTCTTATATAATTGAGAAAAATACTTATCTTGCACTGTCAAGTGGTTGTTGTTCCGGCAGATGCAGTGATAATGGTAACAAAAACTTAGTAGAGGCACATATGAGATACGCTAACCTAAAGGTATTATTGCCTGCTACTCCTCTGAGATGCTATAGCAATTAGCAAATCACCTCCAGGATACAACTACTGTTAGTACTCCTCTATGTAGCATACAAAGAGAGAACTCTAAGAACTTGGCAGCAGAAATGAAAACAAAAACAGAAATTGAAAATACAATTTGTTTCAGAGTAATGTAAACAACAATTGTATGTTTCTGTAAATAAACTATGTATCTGTAAACAAATAAGTAGTAGTACAAAATTATATTTCTGTAAACTACAACTTGTTTCAGATAAGAACTCGATTTATGTTTCTGTAAACTTAAATAAAAAATAGTTGTTTCTGAAAGCATAAGAGAAGAAGAAGAATTTCATAAGAGAAGAGTTCTGAAGGTATGGTTTGAAATGAAATTCTTCTCTCGTATTTATAGGTGGAAAAACTGAACGTGCTGATAAAAATCCAATGCACGACAGACTGTCCGTGATTCACGCGTCTCGAACGTTACAAAAGTTAAGGTAAAAGCAGAGGTTAAAAGCACAGTGAACACGCATTCAAAAATTCGAGATTCTTTTCGAGGAACAGGTGTCAAATGCACCGTGTGACACGCGTGACTGAAGATGCTTCTTGAGGTTGTCGGATATCCAAAACCGAGAAGGCAAAGAATAAACTTCTTCACATGTGTGGGAGAAACGTGTGGAAAATTTCAGTAAAAAGATAAGGTCTAATAAACCCACACCCACACCCACTCCCACTGCCACGCCCTCGCCCGACCCGACGGACGACAGCGGCGGCGTGCGTGCTTCTGTGCGAAGCACCGCGCGAACGGGTAAGGAAATAAGAAATACTATAAGGTTTAGGCAACCTTGCCATAGTCTAGGGATTTCCCCATACACAAAGGTCTAAAGACCCAAAGGGCCATGCCCTTAAGGCTAAACCCATGGTATTTAAGTCTAAAACTCTAAGTGTTTTAGTCTATGTGGGACTAATGTTTTATTCATTCACATGAAAAAACATATAGGGAGCAATAGGTCTTGGGATCAAAACATGGTACATGCATTTTTGATTAATTTTAAAAACACCGTTTTTTCTAACAATCCCCCACATGAATAATAAAACATATCAATAAAACACGAGAAAACATAAGGCAACAATTAGGCTAAGGTGTCCCAAAGATTGAACCTTAACTTTAGTGAGAGGTTACCTGAACTGCTTGTTGTAACGGTGAACGCAATGTCTTGAACCGCCAACAGTGAATGCAATTCAAAAATAACAGCCACACTTGATGCCTCAACCGAAAGCTACCAAGCTCTTGCCGTTGTGCCCATTTTGTCCGTGGGCTAAAATCCCGGACTTAATAAATGTCTCTAGAGAATCATCTCAAATTCTCATAGGAAGCGGCCACACTTCCAACATCCACAAAGGTGAGTCCATAAAGAGTGTCCTGCCACACCCCGCTTTAATCAAAGCCATGGTACAAATTAAGATCTCAAAAGATCATCCTAAAATTCTGCATGCAGCACTATCGCACGATTACACCATAGGGAGGGACAAAGATAGTGCTTTCCCAATATCACCATAAATTAGTTGTCTCATTGAACCTTGATCTTGGAAATCCAATCACAAGGTTGAGTATCCTTCATGGTGATTTATTCTATGAGCTTAAGTCTCATCCCCCTCGATGTAAATTTAACTTTATATCTTCGTCGTATATGTATAGACTTTACGTTGTATACATTGTTCTTTGCGCAACCAAGAGCAGCTATACTGTCACGGTGGATTGCGATTGAAGACACAGGCTTAGGCCAGAGTGGAATTCCTCCCAGGAAACATCGTATCCATTCAGCTTCCTCTCCAGCTTTTTCCAAGGCTATAAATTCAGACTCCATAGTGGATTTAGCTATACATGTCTGTTTGGTAGACTTCCATGAGACAGACGCACCTCCAAGTAAGAAGATGTACCCACTAGTAGATTTGCACTCTTCTGAGTCTGATATCCAGTTGGCATCACAATACCCTTCCAAAACAGCAGGATACTTCCCAATACTTAAGCAATAGTTTGAGGTCCCACTCAGGTAACGTAGAACTCTGAAGAGAGCATTCCAATGATCCTTCCCTGGGTTGCAAGTATACCTGCTTAATCTACTCACAGAGTAAGCAATATCAGGTCTTGTACAGTTCATCAGATACATAAGACTACCAATAATGCGAGAATACTCAAGTTGATCAATTCCCTCACCCTTGTTCTTTTTCAAGTTACAAGCGGGATCATATGGAGTAGAGGCGGGTTTAGCATTTTCATAATTAAATCTCTTAAGTACGGTTTCAGAGATAATGAGATTGACTAAGACTATATCCATCAGACGTCTTTCGATTTTCATCCCTAAGATTACATCATTAGGGCCTAAGTCTTTCATGTCAAAATTATCTCTAAGCATGCTTTTAATGGTATTAATAATATCAAGGTTACTGCCTAATATGAGCATATCATCAACATATAGACACACAATAACATGAGAATCATCCATAGATTTAATGTAAACACATTTATCAGATTCATTAACCTTGAAGCCATTAGTTATCATAACATGATCAAATTTTTCATGCCACTGTTTAGGTGCTTGTTTTAAACCGTACAGAGATTTGATTAACTTGCATACTTTGTTTTCATAACCTTTTACAATAAAGCCTTCAGGTTGATCCATATAAATTTCTTCATTCAATTCACCATATAGAAAAGCAGTTTTAACATCCATCTGATGTATATGCAAATCATAAATTGAAGCAATAGCAATCAACATCCTAATAGAAGTGATTCTAGTGACTGGTGAATAGGTATCAAAGAAATCTAAAACTTCATGTTGTCTATAGCCTTTAGATACCAACCTAGCTTTATATTTATCTATAGTTCCATCTGCTCTAAGTTTCCTTTTGAACACCCATTTGCAACCTATGGATTTACTACCAAGAGGTAAATCTACAAGCTCCCAAGTTTCTTTTTTCTGAATGGACTCCCATTCATTTAATGAAGCTTCTTCCCAGAAAGGAGCTTATGGAGAAGTCATAGATTCCTTGTAGGTTTGGGGTTCAGACTCTACCGTAAGAGTCAAAAAATCTGGGCCAAAACTTGTTTCAGTTCTAACCCTCTTACTTCTTCTCGGTTCAGTCTCAAATTCTAAAGTTGGGGTTTGACTATTCGATGGAACATCAGAAAGGTCATCATGGACCCTTTTTCGAGGCCCAGACCTTAAAGGAAATATGTGTTCATAAAACACAGCATCTCTAGATTCCATTATGGTATTCAAACCAATGTTATTATGGTCAGAACTGATGACCATAAACCTGTGTGCATTAGTATGCTCAGGATATCCTAAGAAAACACAGTCAATTATTTTAGGACCTATTTTAGTTTTCTTGGGATGAGGAATGGCCACCTTGGCCAAACACCCCCACACTTTAAAGTATGCATAGGAAGGTTGTTTACCATTCCACAATTCATAGGGAGTTTTATCTGATTTTTTAAATGGAACTCGGTTCAAAATATAGCATGCCGAGAGGATAGCTTCCCCCCACAAGTTCGAAGATAACCCTGAACTTATCAACATAGCATTTACCATATCTATGAGTATTCTATTTTTTCTTTCGGCTACACCATTTGATTCGGGTGAATATGGTGCAGTGGTTTCATGAATGATTCCATTATTTTTACAAAACTCTCCTATGGGTATCACATACTCACCCCCACGGTCAGATCTCAGAGTTTTAATCTTAACTCCTTTTTGGTTTTCTACTTCAAGTTTATAAAATTTGAAAGCCTCTAAGGCCTCATCTTTACTTCTAAGAAGATGAACCTGACAGTATCGTGAGTAATCATCTATAAAAGTGATATACCATTTTTTACCACCTCTTGTTGGTGTTGATTTCAAGTCTCCTAAATCTGAGTGTATTAGTTCCAAAGAAACTGTTTTACGTTCAACACTTTTATTAAACGGTTTTCTTGCATATTTAGATTCAACAAAGATTTCACATCTTTGATCTTTGTTAAAGTTTATTTTTGGTATGCAACCTAAATTAGCAAGTCTTTCTAGAGATTTGTAATTAACATGCCCAAGTCTATCATGCCAAACATGTAAGAAGTCTCAAACATAAGCAGAAGAAGATGCATTAACATTCAATTTCAAATCAGATACACTAAGCTTAATCATGTTATCGGTGACATAACCTTTTCCTACGAATTCACCATGCTTAGAAATTACAACAGTATTGGACTCAGCAACAATTTTAAAACCTTTTCCTAGTAAGATGGTTTCTGAGATAAGATTTTTGCATATGTTTGGGACGTAATACACGTCATTCAATGCGAGAGTTTTTCCTGAAGTAAGCTTCAGTTCGACCTTGCCTTTCCCCACCACTTTTGCGGTGGAAGAGTTTCCCATAAACAGTTTCTCATCATCTCCTACTATGGCATAGGAGGAGAAAGCATTTCTGAACTTACATACATGCTTGGTGGCTCCAGAATCAAGCCACCAGTCTCTCACATTGGTCATACTAGAGACAAGGTCGACTTCAGACACCATGCCAGTAAAATATCCAGAATCATCTACAATGTTTGCCTTATTTTTCTGTTTTGGGACATATTTAATCTTTTTAGGCGCCTTACAATCTTTAGCCATATGTCCAGGTTTACCACAATTAAAGCAGTCTCCTTTGACGGTGTGTTTAGAGACACCACCCCTTGGCTTAAAATTGTTACCTCTGGGTTTTCGACGTTTGTTACGTCTGTTACCCATTTTGCTGGATTCTGCAGGACTTTTCTTTGAAGCAGCTTTATCGTCCAGGACATGAGCTTTGTTGGACATGTTTTTTCTCAGCATCAGGCTCTTGTCCTTGCTGCACATAAGCTCCTAAACCTGGATCTTTTTTCCAAGCTCCACCATGGTTATTTCACGAGTCTTGTGTCGCAGCCTCTTCTTGTATTCTCTCCATGAGGGTGAAAGCTTTTCAATCACAGCCGATACTTGTAGAGCTTCATCAAAGTGCATGCCTTCAGCAAGAATGTCGCTGATGAGGAGCTGAAGTTCGACAAACTGTTCTACCACAGGATTTTCGTCAGTCATTTCGTATTCTAAGAACTTAGCCATCAAGAACTTTTTGCTTCCAGCAGCTTCAGAATGATATTTTTCTTCAAGAGCTTCCCATAAATCAAAAGAATTAAAATTTTATTTTGCATTATAGAAGTCGTACAAGGAGTCATCCAGACTGTTAAGAATATGATTCTTACACATGTAATTCTTCATATTCCACCTATCCAATTTATCTTCATTACCACGGTGATGAAGTCTTCTCGAGGGTCTATTTAAAGCAAGTCCATCTAACCTTAGGTCGTTTAGGAAGAATAACATTTTAGACTGACATCTCTTAAAGTCCTTACCACTAAACTTTGGTGGTCTTTCTACAGTATTCTTTCCCATATTCTTTCAAAAACAATTATATAGCAACGAATGAACAAGTATTACCTTTAGAATGTTGGAAAATATTGACAACGTTCTTATATAATTGAGAAAAATACTTATCTTGCACTGTCAAGTGGTTGTTGTTCCGGCAGATGCAGTGATAATGGTAACAAAAGCTTAGTAGAGACACGTATGAGATACGCTAACCTAAAGGTAATATTGCCTGCTACTCCTCTGAGATGCTATAGCAATTAGAAAATCACCTCCATGATACAACTACTATTAGTACTCCTCTATGTAGCATACAAAGAGAGAACTCTAAGAACTTGGCAGCAGAAATGAAAACAAAAAACAGAAATTGAAAATACAATTTGTTTCAGAGTAATGTAAACAACAATTGTATGTTTCTGTAAACAAACTACGTGTCTGTAAATAAACTATGTATCTGTAAACAAAGAAGTAGTAGTACAAAATTATGTTTCTGTAAACTACAACTTGTTTCAGATAAGAACTCGATTTTATGTTTCTGTAAACTTAAATAAAAAATAGTTGTTTCTGAAAGCATAAGAGAAGAAGAAGAATTTCAAAAGAGAAGAGTTTTGAAGGTATGGTTTGAAATGAAATTATTCTCTCGTAATTATAGTTGGAAAAAATGAACGTTCGGATAAGAATCCAATGCACGACAGACTGTCCGTGATTCACGTGTCTCGAACGTTACAAAAGTTAAGGTAAAAGCAGAGGTTAAAAGCACAGTGAACACGCATTCAAAAATTCGAGATTCTCTTCGAGGCACAGGTGTCAAATGCACCGTGTGAGACGCGTGACTGAAGATGCTTCTCGAGGCTGTCGGATATCCAAAACCGGGAAGGCAAAGAATAAAATTCTTCACATGTGTGGGAGAAACGTGTGGAAAATTTCAGTAAAAAGATAAGGTCTAATACACCCACTCCCACTCCCACTCCCACGCCCACACCCTCGCCCTCTCCCTCACCCGACCCCGACCCGACCCGACCGACCAGACGGACGGAGGCGGCGTGCGTGCTTCTGTGCGAAGCACCGCGCGAACGGGTAAGGCAATAAGAAATGCAATAAGGTTTAGAAAACATTGCCATAGTCTAGGGATTTCCCCATACACAAAGGTCTAAAGACCCAAAGGGCCATGCCCTTAAGGCTAAACCCATGGTATTTAAGTCTAAAACTCTAAGTGTTTTAGTCTATGTGGGACTAATGTTTTATTCATTCACATGAAAAAACATCTAGGGAGAAATAGGTCTTGGGATCAAAACATGGTACATGCATTTTTGATTAATTTTAAAAACACCGTTTTTTCTAACAATCCCCCACATGAATAATAAAACATATCGATAAAACACGAGAAAACATAAGGCAACAATTAGGCTAAGGTGTCCCAAAGATTGAACCTTAACTTTAATGATAGGTTACCTTAACTGCTTGTTGTAACGGTGAACGCAATGTCTTGAACCGCCAACAGTGAATGAAATTCAGAAATAACAGCCACACTTGATGCCTCAACCGAAAGCTGCCAAGCTCTTGCCGTTGTGCCCATTTTGGTTGTGGGCTAAAATCCCGGACTTAATGAATGTCTCTAGAGAATCAGCTCAAATTCTCATAGGAAGCGGCCACACTTCCAACATCCATAAAGGTGAGTCCATAAAGAGTGTCCTGCCACACCCCGCTTTAATCAAAGCCATGGTACCCATTAAGATCTCAAAAGATCATCCTAAAATTCTGCAGGCAGCACCATCGCACGATTACACCATAGGGAGGGACAAAGATAGTGCTTTCCCAATATCACCATAAATTAGTTGTCTCATTGAACCTTGATCTTGGAAATCCAATCACAAGGTTGAGTATCCTTCATGGTGATTTATTCTATGAGCTTAAGTCCCATCCCCCTCGATGTAAATTTAACTTTCTCTCTGGGTAAACCTTTCGTCAAAGGATCTACAATATTATCTTTGGACTTTACAAAGTCTATCGATATAATACCAGTGGAGAGTAGTTGTTTCACCGTCTAGTGTCTTTGTCGTATATGTATAGACTTTTCATTGTATACATTGTTCTTTGCGCAACCAAGAGCACTTATACTGTCACAATGGATTGCGATTGAAGACACAGGCTTGGGCCAGAGTGGAATTCCTCTCAGGAAACATCGTATCCATTCAGCTTCCTCTCCAGCTTTTTCCAAGGCTATAAATTCAGACTCCATAGTGGATTTAGCTATACATGTCTTTTTGGTAGACTTCCATGAGACAGACGCACCTCCAAGTAATAAGATGTACCCACTAGTAGATTTGCACTCTTCTGAGTCTGATATCCAGTTGGCATCACAATACCCTTCCAGAACAGCAGGATACTTCCCAAAACTTAAGCAATAGTTTGAGGTCCCTCTCAAGTAACGTAAAACTCCGAAGAGAGCATTCCAATGATCCTTCCCTGGGTTGCAAGTATACCTGCTTAATCTACTCACAGAGTAAGCAATATCAGGTCTTGTACAGTTCATCAGATACATAAGACTACCAATAATGCGAGAATACTCAAGTTGATCAATTCCCTCACCCTTGTTCTTTTTCAAGTTACAAGCGGGATCATATGGAGTAGAGGCAGGTTTAGCATTTTCATAATTAAATCTCTTAAGTACGGTTTCAGCATAATGAGATTGACTAAGACTATATCCATCAGACGTCTTTCTGATTTTCATCCCTAAGATTACATCAGTATGGCCTAAGTCTTTCATGTCAAAATTATCTCTAAGCATGCTTTTAATGGTATTAATAATATCAAGGTTACTTCCTAATATGAGCATATCATCAACATATAAACACACAATAACATGAGAATCATCCACAGATTTAATGTAAACACATTTATCAGATTCATTAACCTTGAAGCCCTTAGTTATCATAACATGATCAAATTTTTCATGCCACTGTTTATGTGCTTGTTTTAAACCGTACAGAGATTTGATTAACTTGCATACTTTGTTTTCATAACCTTTTACAATAAAGCCTTCAGGTTGATCCATATAAATTTCTTCATTCAATTCACCATATAGAAAATCAGTTTTAACATCCATCTAATGTATATGCAAATCATAAATTGAAGTAATAGCAATCAACATCCTAATAGAAGTGATTCTAGTGACTGGTGAATATGTATCAAAGAAATCTAAACCTTCATGTTGTCTATAGCCTTTAGATACCAACCTAGCTTTATATTTATCTATAGTTCCATCTGCTCTAAGTTTCCTTTTGAACACCCATTTGCAACCTATGGATTTACTACCAGGAGGTAAATCTACAAGCTCCCAAGTTTCGTTTTTCTGAATGGACTCCCATTCATTTAATGAAGCTTCTTCCCAGAAAGGAGCTTCTGGAGAAGTCATAGATTCCTTGTAGGTTTTGGGTTCAGACTCTACCGTAAGAGTCAAAAAATCTGGGCCAAAACTTGTTTCAGTTCTAACCCTCTTACTTCTTCTCGGTTCAGTCTCAAATTCTAAAGTTGGGGTTTGACTAGTCGATGGAACATCAGAAAGGTCATCATGGACCCTTTTTCAAGGTCCAGACCTTAAAGGAAATATGTGTTCATAAAACACAGCATCTCTAGATTCCATTATGGTGTTCAATCCAATGTTATTATGGTCAGAACTGATGACTATAAACCTGTGTGCATTAGTATGCTCAGGATATCCTAAGAAAACACAGTCAATTATTTTAGGACCTATTTTAGTTTTCTTGGGATGAGGAATGGCCACCTTGGCCAAACACCCCCACACTTTAAAGTATGCATAGGAAGGTTGTTTACCATTCCACAATTCATAAGGAGTTTTATCTGATTTTTTAAATGGAACTCGGTTCAAAATATAGCATGCCGAGAGGATAGCTTCCCCCCACAAGTTCGAAGATAACCCTGAACTTATCAACATAGCATTTACCATATCTGTGAGTGTTCTATTTTTTCTTTCGGCTACACCATTTGATTCAGGTGAATATGGTGCAGTGGTTTCATGAATGATTCCATTATTTTTACAAAACTCTCCTATGGGTATCACATACTCACCACCACGGTCAGACCTCAGAGTTTTAATCTTAACTCCTTTTTGGTTTTCTACTTCAAGTTTATAAAATTTGAAAGCCTCTAAGGCCTCATCTTTACTTCTAAGAAGATGAACCTGACAGTATTGTGAGTAATCATCTATAAAAGTGATATACCATTTTTTACCACCTCTTGTTGGTGTTGATTTCAAGTCTCCTAAATCTGAGTGTATTAGTTCCAAAGAAACTGTTTTACGTTCAACACTTTTATTAAACGGTTTTCTTGCATATTTAGATTCAACATAGATTTCACATCTTTGATCTTTGTTAAAGTTTATTTTTGGTATGCAACCTAAATTAGCAAGTCTCTCTAGAGATATTTAATTATCATGCCCAAGTCTATCATGCCAAACATGTGAGAAGTCACAAACATAAGCAGAAGAAGATGCATTAACATTCAATTTCAAATCAGATACACTAAGCTTAATCATGTTATCGGTGACATAACCTTTTCCTACGAATTCACCATGCTTAGAAATTACAACAGTATTGGACTCAGCAACAATTTTAAAACCTTTTCCTAGTAAGATGGTTTCTGAGATAAGATTTTTGCATATATCTGTGACGTAATACACGTCATTCAATGCGAGAGTTTTTCCTGAAGTAAGCTTCAGTTCGACCTTGCCTTTCCCCACCACTTTTGCGGTGGAAGAGTTTCCCATAAACAATTTCTCATCATCTCCTACTATGGCATAGGAGGAGAAAGCATTTTTGAACTTACAGACATGCTTGGTGGCTCCAGAATCAAGCCACCAGTCTCTCACATTGGTCATACTAGAGACAAGGTCGACTTCAGACACCATGCCAGTAAAATATCCAGAATCATCTACAATGTTTGCCTTATTTTTCTGTTTTGGGACATATTTAATCTTTTTAGGCGCCTTACAATCTTTAGCCATATGTCCAGGTTTACCACAATTAAAGCAGTCTCCTTTGATGGTGTGTTTAGAGACACCACCCCTTGGCTTAAAATTGTTACCTCTGGGTTTTCGACGTTTGTTACGTCTGTTACCCATTTTGCTGGATTCTGCAGGACTTTTCTTTGAAGAAGCTTTATCGTCCAGGACATGAGCTTTGTTGGACATGTTTCTGCTCAGCATCAGGCTCTTGTCCTTGCTGCACATAAGCTCCTAAACCTGGATCTTTTTTCCAAGCTCCACCATGGTTATTTCACGAGTCTTGTGTCGCAGCCTCTTCTTGTATTCACTCCATGAGGGTGGAAGCTTTTCAATCACAGCCGATACTTGTAGAGCTTCATTAAAGTGCATGCCTTCAGCAAGAATCTCGTTGATGAGGAGCTGAAGTTCGACAAACTGTTCTACCACAGGCTTTTCGTCAGTCATTTCGTATTCTAAGAACTTAGCCATCAAGAACTTTTTGCTTCCAGCAGCTTCAGCATGATATTTTTCTTCAAGAGCTTCCCATAAATCAAAAGCATTAAAATTTTCTTTTGCATTATAGAAGTCGTACAAGGAGTCATCCAGACAGTTAAGAATATGATTCTTACACATGTAATTATTCCTATTCCACCTATCCAATTTATCTTCATTACCACGGTGATGAAGTCTTCTCGAGGGTCTATTTAAAGCAAGTCCATCTAACCTTAGGTCGTTTAGGAAGAATAACATTTTAGACTGCCATCTCTTAAAGTCCTTACCACTGAACTTTGGTGGTCTTTCTATAGTATTCTTTCCCATATTCTTTCAACAACAATTATATAGCAACGAACGAACAAGTATTACCTTTAGAATGTTGGAAAATATTGACAACGTTCTTATATAATTGAGAAAAATACTTATCTTGCACTGTCAAGTGGTTATTGTTCCGGCAGATGCAGTGATAATGGTAACAAAAACTTAGTAGAGGCACGTATGAGATACGCTAACCTAAAGCAGAGGTTAAAAGCACAGTGAACACGCATTCAAAAATTCGAGATTCTCTTTGAGGCACAGGTGTCAAATGCACCGTGTGACACGCGTGACTGAAGATGCTTCTCGAGGATGTCGGAGAAACGTTTGGAAAATTTCAGTAAAAAGATAAGGTCTAATAAACCCACACCCACTCCCACGCCCTCGCCATAGTCCAGGGCTTTCCCCATACATAAAGCTCTAAAGACCCAAAGGGCCATGCCCTTAAGGCTAAACCCATGGTATTTAAGTCTAAAACTCTAAGTGTTTTAGTCTATGTGGGACTAATGTTTTATTCATTCACATGAAAAAAACATCTAGGGAGCAATAGGTCTTGGGATCAAAACATGGTACATGCATTTTTGATTAATTTTAAAAACACCGTTTTTTCTAACACATAGACCTTCATTAGCATCAACATCTCGTTGCATCCTTATGTATCCGTCCTCACCCCATGAAGCTCCCCATGAATTCTTCACGAGCCAATACTTAGTTCCATCACTATCAGTCCCGTACCCTACTGCGGTAACACCATGGTCCAATTCTGTCCCACAAGTTCCTGTGAATACCCCGCTTGAGTAAAACTGAAATTCCTGGCCACTGGCATCAATGGAAACTGAAATAGGTTGCTTTGAGACGGCTTTTAGTAGAGATGCCTCGTTGTTGGCTGGCACATCTTCATAACCATTGATTGAGGCAGCATGGGTGTTCGCCTTCTTAGTGTTGCAGCTTCCATCGACTCCGTTGTATGGGTAGTTAGCTTCTGTGGTGAGACCTCGATTTTCTTGAATGAATTCAAAGGCGTCATCCATTAGACCACCCTCGCAGCCTTGATCTTCACCTTTAGTATTGCAGTCTACTAACTCATGTTCAGATAGAGAGGTTAGCTTACCAGTTGCCAGTTGTGTTATTCCTTCCATGGCTGCCACTGCAGAGAATGCCCAACAGCATCCTGTGTTTTGTTTACACAAAACATTAAAAATGTAAGTTTTGGATCAATTTAGGAATTGAAGTTTGTTCTTTTGCGTAATAGGGAATAGACTGTGCATATTGGTTATATGCCATTAGGGTAAATCAGACTTTCTGGGGACTTTGGCACAATATATGGAAAATGTTGTTACTTACCACACTGCCCTTGGTCCTTAACTGGTGTAACATCTCCTTTCTTTCTCCAATCCATGGTGGATGGTACTGCAGTAACATTTTCATACTTGGATGCTGCTGATTCCTGTGGACTTCTTCTCCATGACTTCTTGTATCCATGGCGAGAAGATTTAAATTCTTCGATGGTTTGATCTGCGAACTCATTGACACTTAATTTGTATAGTTTGTTTCCAACATTACTGGACTCGATGAATTCAACATTGGCCTTGAATATATTTAAAGCGTTACTCCTTTTCAGCTTGGTTCTTATAGACTTTTCCATACCGAGTCATCCATTGTTGATGTTGTCTATAAACCATGGTTGACTCATGGAGTAGTACTACTCTACTTGGCATAGCTTGAGAAGCCAAAGTAGCCAAAATGATGAATACGGCCATAAACAGAAACTGAAAGCGGGTTGATGAGGAAGCCATAGTTGAGATCTAAGATTGTTTCGAGAAAGTAATAAGTTGGAAAGGGTGTCTAAACTTTAAAGATATTGTTTTTTTTTGTCTTTCAAATTAGTTGGGGATGCTTTCAAACTCTATTCGGAAAAAGTTTATATAGAGATTGCATGCTTACAGGTAACTGCATAATTGGTCTAACTACGGGACATAATACGTGCCGGGGAAATTGAGTTGGAAATGGTTATTGTATTATTAACTAGAAAGTTCTGAAAGTACAGTCTAGGGGTATCCAAATCACTAAGAGCATCCACAACGGGAGACTAAAACTAAAATCTTGGTTTAGAAACCGGACGCAGTCGAGCGGAATAAAGATCAAAAACTAGAGTAAAGACCAAAAACCAAACCATATTTGGTCTTTAGTTTGGTTTTAGTCGGGCGTAATTTAAAAGTACGTCTGATACCGGGTGTAGGTATTATTTACATTTGAGGTGCGGCGTAAGTATAAATTGCGCATGATGGTGGGGCGTAAGTATAAAGTGCGCCTGATGATGGGGGCGAACTTTAAAATTACGTTTGAATTAATATATATATATAATGGGGCGAGATTTAAAGCTGCACCTGATTTGGGCGAACTTTAAAATTGCGCCTGACCAAATTTTGCTCGTGCACCATAGCGTCGTCGCAGCACGGAGTAAACCAATTTTTTTTGGTTTTTGCTTTTTGGTTATACTCGCTCCACTGCAGTTGCTCTAGATGACCATAGTTTTGTTTTGAATCCTATTATTGGGGCCGTATGGGGCTTAAAATACTAATTGCAACCAAAACATGGATATGGGGAAACCTAAACTATGTAAAAGTTCAAACTCTCAATCATTTTAACTTATTACCCTTTTACTCTTCCATTACTTAATTAATTAATCTAATCTAATAAAAAAAGCTATGGGACTAGACTCCCTTCCAGAAGGGTGTTGGTGCCCCAACTGGGGACTAAACTCCCTTCCAGCTTTTTGAAATGATTGATTCTAATCTGTCAATCTGTAATATACTACATTGATTACATAAAAAAAAAACTGAAATCATTAACTAGTTAGAAAAAAATCGAAAATCATAAACAGAAAAAAAAAAAACAATGGAAATCGTAACTCATTCTCTTCTTCTCCTCACTTTCTTTTCTTCTTCCTCTTCTTCGTTTGAGATGATTAATCGTCGATTCAAAAAAAAAAAATCGTCGTCGATTAAATTCATTGTATAAAACCATGAAGCCTAAGGAAAAGCTAGGTCAATCGTCATCGAATCCACAAAGAAGTGAATGAAGGAGATGAACTAGCCGCCGAGACTCCTGATATGACTACAATAAGGTACGAATTGAAAACCCACTCTTTATTTAAGGGTTTTATTGATTGTTCAGTTGGTTTCAAAAAAAATTAGCTGGGAGTTCTTGTTTTCCCAGCCGTAAATGAGTCTCCGGTTGGGATCTCTAAGAATAGCCAGACGTAAATATGTTTTACGGTTGAGACCTATAAGAACTCCCAATCGTAAAATAGTCGATGCGTACAAGATTTCAAAAATCCTATCCGCAATAAGTTGTTTACGACTAGGTTATTCCTAGCTGTATATTCTTCTGTGTTTGATTTTTTTCTTCAGCGGTAGTATTTACGTCTAGGTTTTTCCTATCCGTAATTTTTTTTCTGAACCATAAGTTTTATTTCCTAGCCGTTTCTGTTACTATGCTAAAAATTAAACCATTTATATCGTTCACGTATAGGTTTTCCTATCCATAATTTGAGTAACCAAGCCGCAAATTATGTTTCCTAGACGTTATTGGTTTTACGTCTAGGTTGATTACTAAATATCCCATCCATAATTGTTTTTGCGTCTGGGACTGTCAATTTTTCCAAGCCGTGTTCAGTGTCACGGCTTGGTTGTGTCTAGATTTCTCAACCGTTTTTACTTATTAACTTTTGTTTTTTGATCTTGTTTGTCTTTGAACATAGTAAAAGAAAAGAGGAAGAAAAAAATCACAAGAAGTAGCACCTTGTACTGACCCGACTCCGCAACCTCGTCACACAAAACCATTGGGTGCAAACGCAACAAATGCAAGTGGAGTTGTGACTGGTGAAGGAAGTGAAGGTGGAAGAAATGGAGTTGGAACTGGAACTGCTTTAGGTAGTGAAGTTGTAGTTTCCACAGGTGGAGGAAGTGAAGGTGGACTTGTTGTTACCGGAGGAAGTGAAGTTGGAGTTAGTGGAAGAAGTGAAGGTGACCTTGCTGTTACTGGAGGAACTAAAGTTGGAGTTGGTGGAGGAAGTGAATGTGGACTTGCTGTTACTGAAGGAACTGAAGTTGGAGTTGGCACTTCTAGAAGAAATGAAGAAGACCCAAATGAAGAAGAAGAAGTAGAAGAAGAAGAAAACTTGGCCGAAACAAGTGGTGCTGCTATTGATAAAGGTAAATCTGTAGTTGAAGAGGACAAGAGGGAAAAGAAGAAGTATCCACCAAAATGAGGACAAGAGGGAAAAGAGGTAAATTTGGATCCAGAAGCGAAGAGACACTTCAAGAAGGCAAAGAGTTCAAAATCAAGGACATCAAGGAATGAAGAAAGTGATTGTGAGGAGATGGTGGTACGTATACTACTAATTTGTTTGTATATGTTGTTTTTTTAATTATCTATGAATAATTACAGTATGTGTATTTGATAAGAAAAAAATAGGTTGAACAAGTTAATTGGGTGGTCAAGGACATGACCCGTATGATTAATTCGGGTAAGAAGTTAACGGTCACTGAAGAGGATCGGAATCGAGTTAAAGGAATAATAATCCCTGAGAAAGGAGGTCTATATGCTTATGAAGAGGACCGACCAAGGAGAGGTAAGAGGTCTAGGTTTCCTTCTTCTAGCGACGACTCGGATACTCCCTCCGGTGAGCAAGTTCAATCAAAGCAAGGAAAAGGTGGTCGAGGCGGAGGTAAAAAAGGTAGGGTAGCCGTGGTCGAGGTGAAAAATGTGGTTGTGCTGGAAAAATTGCTCGAGGTGGACGTGGTGGAGGTAAAAAGACTCCAATTCAAGGTGACAGTGGAAGATAGAGTTTTAGAACATGTTGTGGAACAGGAGAAAGAGGACAACGATTTGGATGCGTTTTTGCACTCGGATTCGGAGGAGGAGGAATCAAGTGAATGACTATTTAGTGGCTTTTTAGTATTTTACTTCATGAATTTTTTATTATCTAAGACTTTGTATATTTAATGTTTTCTTTGTTTGGTTATGGATTTGGACTGATGAATTCTTATAACTTTGCATGTATGAATGAATGTTAGTCTTTCCATTTGTCTAATCTAAGAACAATATGAGGAAAAAATCAACATTATTGAAATTTTTGGGCACTTTTGGCTAGGTTATGTGAAGGTCGATGCTTCACATAACCTAGCCGTAAATGCATATAATTGTTGTCAAATAAACTTGCACATGTTTTCGGTTTGAAACTCCCGGCAGTTACCCAGAAAACGGCTAGGAAAAGCATTTGTAATATGTTTATTGTTAGGAAATACCTAGTCGTATATTATTCTGGTCACCCAAAAAGAAAATGACTCCTAGTTACAGCTACATATCCAGGTCGTGCATCTTTGTTACGGTTAAGACTCCAAACCGTAATTCTGACATAAAGTTACAACTCTAGTTTACGGCTTGGTCGACTTTTCTAGTTCCTGGCCGTAAAATCAGAACGGTTAGGAATTGCATCCGTAATTTCTTTACGGTTGGGATATACCTAGTTGTATGTTACTCTGATAACCCAAAAAGAAAATGACTCCTTGTTACAGCTATATATCCAGGTTGTAATTTTGACAGAAAGTAACAACTCTTATTTACGGCCAGAAATACCAGCCGTAAATCTGACATACCACAAATCCTGCTGGTTTATACTTAATTATGGCTTGGTCGACCTATCGATTTTCTAGCCGTAAACACCTATAATTTCCTTTTGTACCACATCATATCGGCTAGTTTTTTTAATTTTGAAGACTGATCCGTTTGAAGACTGATCTATAGAACGTTCTAGATGTTCAACCACTTATTTAAAAGTGAAATAACTCTACCTCCATATAACCACCCATTCCAAATCAAAGTCACACCTTCTACATCAATAATCTCCACCAAAACTCCTACAAACTCAATGCGATGTGCTAAAAGGATAAACCCAACTTTACTTTAGAAGAAGACTTATCTCTTTGTAAAAAAATTGTACTATGCTATCCAAAGAGGGGAGAAGAACGAAGGAAAGGTGGTTTACCAAGTCAATCGTTTGGAGTAAGACTTTTGAAAAAAATTGTAATGAAAAAAGTAACACTAACAACCGCGATGGGTTGAATTGTATATTCGATTTTCAGACATACCCAAAAAGTGGAAGAATATATGGCTTTAATTCGTATGTGAAAGCAACTTCGACTTAGAGATGAGACTGATGGAGAAGTCGTAGCTCAAGCTAAGAAGGAATTGAGAAAATAAAAAGGTTATAATTTCAACATCGAAGCTCAATTCGCCATCATCAAAGACTTCTTGATACATCGAAAGGGATGTTATTAAAACCAACATTGTAATGGGGATCTATTAAGTATGTAATGGGTTTTATCGTGGTCTAATTAATAAAATTATTACTAATTTTCAATAGTAGTATTATTCATGTTGAAACTCAAAATTTCTCAACTTACATATTCATTTACGAACGCGACAAATATGTTAACCCAACCGTAATACAGACTCAGGTGATTCTGGGGAAAATAACGGCCATAGGTTCTTCACTTCCCATCCGTTTTTTGTGTTCATGGCTGGGAGTTCCTCAGTTCCCAACCGTAATTAGGTATTTACGGCTGGTTCGACTAGGGTTGCCCATGGTTCGGTTTGGCTTGGTTTTCTTCCAAACCCAAGGACCACACCAATATCTCTTTTAAGAAACCAAACCAGACAATGCCCGGTTTAGAATATTAGAAACCAGAACCGTCCTACAGTTTTTTTTGGGTTTTCTGGTTTTTTTTAATAGACTTTCATTTTTAACTCATAAATCAAAATTGTAAATCAAATCATCAAAATAATTTATTTATTTATGGGTATACTCATTAAAATCATATATATTATACATATATAATTCAACATTAGATATATTTTCATTTATATTTGCTTTATTTATAGATATACTCATTGAAGTGAATATATATTATACTATGATGGAAAGTTCGCTACATATTATTATGGCTTTTGTCGGTTTTTTTGGTTCTTACTCTTGGTTTCTTTTTTGGTTTGGTTTTTTTGGATTTTTGGTTCTTTTGTGACATCAATCCAAAACCAACCACCTAGAATCGGTTTTTTCGGTTTTTAGGTTTCTTGGTTTTGGGATTTTTCAGTCTCTGGTTTTCTGGGTTTTTTTGTCGGTTTGGACCAGTTTGGTTCGGGTAGAAAACCGAACCATGGGAATCCCTACGTTCGACATATTTTCCCAGCCGTAACTGGTAAAATATTCATATTTTGCTCTGATTTTTAACGGGTTTGAATTGATAAAATTGATGTTGGGAGTTGATTATAAGGTTATCACGAGTTTTATGATGAAGGTTTTCATCATTTTTCTTCAAATGTTTTCAAAAAACTTTCACCAAAATCACCATTTTTCCTTCTTCAAAATCAAAATCAAGGAAAATTAAGTTTTGATTTCCAAAAGTTTAATCATTTCATTAGTCTAATCCATTCACTAATACTGATTAGTTAGCTTAATCAATTTAATTAGCACTAATAAAATTGAGGTAGATTAGGTATTACATAAAATATCAGGATAAAGGGCTATATGAATTACTATTTCATGACCATATGCAGCCCCAAAAAACCCAGCCGTTTAAAGTCCCAATAATAGGATTCTTTGTACTGTTTGCATTGTGTATTTTTATTGTTTCGATAACATGATTTACCATTACAAATTTACTGAAGTACAAAAGTATCTTGATTTCCTAGAATCATTATGGGGGTTTTCAGTTTGATTCCAAATATAAATAAACATCGCAAAAAAGAACCGATAAAAATCCGGCTATTACAGTTTTTTGGAGTGGGTCCCAATGGCCTCGCCCTCACCCATATATTGGCAAGGGCTTATCTTTGTGTATGAGTTGTCTTTTTCTGTTCTTTTTTTATGGTCGGTTAATTTAGAATTTTTAGTTTCCGAATATGCATATGTGATAATTAACCCTTATTTAGTGATTAATTACATAATAATCAAGGTGGATTTTTTTATTCCAAAGATAGATCAGTTCTACTAGTGTGATTTAAAATCCACACTATGATTCATAATTTGCAACTTGACTTAAAAATCTCCGCTTCGACTTAAAATGTATTTAGAAGCCCGAAATTTGACTCATGGTAAACAATTTGTCAGCTAAGAGACTTCAGTAATTACGTATTGATGCTCCGAAGAAGCTACATGATCAATTAGAGATCATCGTAACATGAGCTTTCGTGTCTAATTCATAAAATGTTAATTTCATATATCCTTCAGAAGCTAGGTCAGAAATATACAAAGCTATAATTTTACAATTTTAGCCCTCGTTGAAAATTCACCATCAACAACCAAATCGACCTCTATAGATAACAATGCTAGGTCATTCAATCTTTCCTGTAACATTGTCGACCGGATGTAAGACTTGATCAACTCCAACTTTGTAAAACTTCGTTCTACCGAGGAAACTGTAATCGTAGAATTGTCAATAAAATCATGTACACGATTGTGCAATTAGGTAGCAAATTCAACACTTCAATTTTCATTTTAGTTTCTTCTAGCAGATAACTTTTTAGAGCTTTTATTTCGGAATATAAGTCATGCCCATCAATATCGGAACCCATATCATGCTTTAGATACTTTTTTATTATCATTTTAACCCAAGGTGCCTTTAAAGTGCTATCATCAAGAGAAGGCAACTTTTTTCTTCTAATCTTAAATTAAAAAAAAACTATACCCACATCAATGATTTCATTAGATTTTAAACATAAATTTTATTTCAATTTTCCTTTTTAAAAAAGGTGGAAAATCCGTTATATTATATGTTAGAATATATTCTAATCGATTAACTTACCGAAGAAAATGTCAAAATATGCATAGATAGGTGTACTGAGATTGACGAAACCAATTTGTGTAAATTAATAAATTTAGCTAGTTAGGTTTTTACTTTGTATAGTAGTAGATAGTTAAATAGGCTAAAGAGAAGATGTTTCACGTAGGGCCAAAATAATTAGAATTTTGGCCGAGTGGGAAGAAACTCTAGGATTTTACCAAAACTAGAAAACACTGTAATAATAGTTTCTTTCTTCCTTTTTATTTTCTTCGGACCAGCAAATATACACTATCTAGTATGTATACGGACAAAAAATCCACTTATTTTTTTAGGGTGGGGCCATGGCTTCCGGGAGCCCAAGATAGCTGCCTATGTGGCCTAAGCATTATGTACGGGTCTGGAAGTGCGCTGGGAGAATTAAAGAAGTAGATGTAGCTTTTTGTGACTCCACTGTAGAAATCTTTATTGATTTAGTGAAGGTTTCACCTATTTGCCACACACACTTTTCTTATTTACCACCTATATTAATTCTCTCTTACTCGTCCTATATACCACCCATATAATCCATCATAAATCCTTTATGACAACTTGTTGTCTTTTTATTTACACCTAACAATAAAACAATCTTAATAAGTAAACCAAAAAGAAAACATAACTTACAAATAATTTATTCTTCTTCGATTCCACCAGCGATCACCTTTTTTTACCCCAACTGCACTCACCGACCAACTTCTTCTACTCTATCTCCGCCTACCAGGGGCGGAGCCACATGGAAGGGTGGGTGTGCATTTGCCCACCCAGCCCATCTGGTTTCCAAGCCCATTTTTTCATAGTTTAGCCCAATTTATTCATTTTTTCCCATTTTGCACTCCTAAAAGTCCACCCATTTATGCCTTGCCCACCGAATTCTCAAAACCTGGCTCCGCCCCGGCCGCCTACCGATTACTACCGCCTCCACTCATCTTTATTTTTTTGGATTCTTGCTTCTACCTTTGATTTGATTTTAAATTGGCCAGACTTTAAAATTATTCAGATCAGCATGATCCTGCCACCTTGATTAACTAATAAATAAATTTAAAAAAAAAAAAACAGGATAGGAAGTTCAATAATGTATAGTCGTCAAATTTTAGACGCCTAGAACTGTTCCTGACAGTCGTAGTACCTTTAGCGACTATAACTATAAGTAGTTCATGGAGGGACGACTGTAATAAGTGTGTCTTCATTAAATTTTGCACGACAAAGACGTCTCTGGGAAGTCGTAGTCGCACGGCTACGACTATTTTCTATGGTTGGTACAATGACGAAGGAAGTTCATAGACTATTCCTGAACTTTAATGTTCATAGTCGTCAAACTATGAACGGCTACGACCACTCTGAATGGTTGTATTCTTGACGACTACAGTTGTCCTTGCATTTTAGCGTTTTAACTGTGTAGCCTAATATCCATTTCATCATTGGCTACCTCACAAGTTCATTGGCACACTAAGTTTGTTTGTTTTTTTTTTTTTTTTCCATTGGCACACTAAGTAATATTCGTTACCACATTAAATAATTTGTATTGAATTCTTTCACTAATTTTGATGAATGTAAAACGAATATGATGAATCGTAAAATCACATCAAGATACTTAATTAACGATAACAGGATTCTCTTAATATATGGTAATGGTTTCACTTGTCCGATTAATTTGTTTATTTCCTAATATAAGTTAGCACAGCAACCTGTTCAATTAATGTAGTAGTATGTTGTTGGAACTTAGCTTGTTAGGCTTCCAACTAGTTTCATGTAATAATAATAATAATAATAATATTTATTTAAATAAATAAATTGAAGATAAAAGAATAATAATTAATAAATTTTTGATGTACTATAATTAAAAAGAATTTTAACTTAGGATTAGTAGTTTTAAACTAGTACAACCGTTGACACGGTGGAAGGGCTGACCGAAGATGGATTTTAAATTTGATATTTTGTTTGTACTCGTTGTGTAGATTTTTTTATAATTTTTCCAACGAGATAAAATTTGTAAAATTCTAAGGCACGGATTTTTAGATATGTTATATTAAAGTTTGCTTTCCAATTATACCCCTGAAAAAGTAGGATACACAAAGAGTTATAGTACTAAAAGGGAGGGATAATCTTGTCTAGTGAAAAAATATCCAAAATAAACCACATGGAAATCAAATCCAATCTTTTTATCAAAATTGTTAGGTTTCATTTTACAAAAAAATGGTCATAAAAGGGACTCCCTCCCTTTGGGCCCTCCAATCGGTCGGCCCAATTATAACTTAGGGTTAATGTTTTAAAAAAAAAAGGAGATTATTAAAAACGAAGAAGAAGACAAGTCAGAGTGATAATAGTTATGGATAAATTTTATTTGACCTTTCTAGGTGGTTTAGAAATTGATTTAGAAATTGTAAGAAGAGGGGCAAATAGGAAAAGAGTGGGTGAAAAATAGGTGAAAGTAAAAATGATATATCGGGGATGAATGTCAATCCAAATATAGTAAAGAGCACATTGGAGCATCTCCAATGTCAGGAGTCAAGATCATCTTAGGTAGAATATTAACACTTTTTTTTTGCGGGTCATTGTTAAATGACAAAAAAACATAAAGATACCATTTTCTACGGAAGGTTTATCTCCAATCCCTAAGGTTTTATTTAACAAACTTTATTTGAAACTGGAGACAAATGATGATGCGGAGTTAAGACCCAAGGTCATTTAAACATCTCCAATGTAAGGGGTCAAGGTCTTAAAATATGATGACACGTTGAATTTTAAGATCTTTCCACCTAATTTTCATCTCCAATGCAAGTGTCAAGGTCATAAAAAAGGATGACATGACTAAGTGGGGTAGAGAAGTAAGTCTAATATGCCATTTGGATGCACATTAAAAAGCTACTTTTCGCCATAATTAAGCCGAAAAACAATAAGCTTGGTTATATACTCATTTTAAATTAACTTTTAGAAGTTAATAAAAAGTAAAACGATAACTTTTCTTTTGAGCAAAAATTCCTGGCTTCTTGATTTTCATTATATTTGTTAGATATTCGGGTTGGATCTGAATATGGTCGCCCATATTGTATGTGGCAAGCCCGGTAGGGTTCCATATTCCTTAGGGCTTGGAACCTATATAAACATCTCTAGCATATGTGTAAAGAGTTACGTGATTCCACCAATATCACACATAAGTTTACCATAAGAAAAGTGGTAACTCTAACCCTAAAGAGAGTTACCATTAAGAGAAAAAGGTTTTAAGTTCTTAGCCTGTGAATCAAGTTTGTGCTCATCATTGGAGATTGTAGTACCTGCTGATCGATGAGTTGAAACGTTGTTGTTGCAGCTGCTGCTACTTGTTCTTGCTAATCGGAGCTCAAGTTCAAGGTACGAACCGATGCCCGCTTCCGCTTAATCGTATAATCTCTGATATTGGTATCGTGAGCTATTGGTTTTTTGCGTTTTCGTGCTTGATATAACTTGATTTGGTTGCTTGAAAGTTGCTGATAACATGATAGTATCATGATTAGGGTTCTTGTTGTTTTTTGGGTTAAAAACCATTAATGGATGTATAAATATTTCGGATCTTGATAAGGGTGTTTTTGGTTTGAAATATTTAATTGGGTATGTTTATTATTGATTCAAATGATCTCTTGGAAAGTTCTGTATCGTTTGAACGTGTGGTTTGAAAGATATTGCAAAAACCCTAGTTTTATATCATGTTTGTGAGCAGTGGTTTGATGATTGTTTTGATGTATATATGTCGATCCATGTTAATTAAAATTAATACAGATAGATAGTGCTCTCTAAGAGCTTTCTTCTGACATATTATTTGCTTGAATCGGAGCTCGTATGCGTGAGATAGCGTCTCCCAAATTTGGTCATGCGCGTCTGTACGCTACTGAAATTTGGAGAAGACGATGAACAGTAACCGAGTCAAATCGGCGAGTCGACACTGTTTAAAATTGGCGAGTTGACACCGTTCAAATTGGCGAGTTGACACTGTTCAACATCGGCGAGTTGGAACTGTTCAAATCGGCGAGTCAACTCGGTCCAGGATCGGCGATCCGGCTCGCGGTTCGGACCGGGTCGGCTCACGGTTCAGATCGGCGGTTTGGCCCTAGTCTTTTGTTTTTCACTTTTTTTTTTCTATCTTGTGGTTGTCGGATCAACTCCAATTTTCGCACCCTAAGGTTTTTCGACGCTCTGAATTCAATAAAACTATTTTCATAACCTAATTAGATTCACATGATAGAGTTTCTTTGAAATTATATGGTTAAATCGCTTTATTCTTGATAACATGTAAGTGGTTTATGTTGTGATTGTCTAATTTCTTTTATATATAAAACATGTATGGTGCTGGATTGAATTCATATCTTACTGAATTGTATGTCTAGATAACATGTTGATTGATTAGATAATCATCTTGGTTTTATAACATGTTTGATTGAATTATTATTTTGATTGAATAACATGTTAAAACAATTGAGTGGGAGGTTGTTTGGTTGAGTTTGTTTAATTCCCAAAAACCAATAACTTGCACATTTATTATATAGATGTAGAAAATATTACTTGTGGCGCGAGAGATGATTATGATTTTAATGATTTTTTGATCTTGCGACTTGTAATGTTGTTTTGCTATTTATTTAGATCAATGCTGCAAAGTTTTTTTTTTTTTTTAATATGTGTATAGTGCCATAAGTTTAATATCCTTTTCTTATTTTTCACATGCTATGTTAGACTAAATGGCTTCCAAGAACATCATTGCTGATTTGAACAAGGGTGAAAAACTTGATGGCGACAACTATAATATCTGACGCCGAAAGATCGTTTTTCTCTTGAATGATGATGGCTGCAGGAAATAACTGAGCATGTGATTCCTCGGCCCGAGGAGGGGAAGACGGTTCAACACCGTCGCAACCCCAAGGCTTACCAGGAATGGATTAAAAAGGATCGTTGTGCTCGTCATATGATCCTGAGCTCAATGCACATGCTAGAGGCAGACATGCAGAAATTTGGAGTTACCTCTGTGGATAAGTTGCGCGCTTTAACTATGAAGTTTGACACTTGTCAAAAGAAGCCGAATGTTACAATGAAGCAACATTTGAGGACAATATCGTCAATGATACGCGAACTTGAGGCTGCAGGTCATCACTTGACAGATGAACAACAAGTACAAGCTGTTATTCGTTCATTACCTAACTCTTGGGAACAAATGAAGCAAAACATGACACATAATGATAATATCCGCACTTTTGAGGATATTTCTCGTCGTGTGGAACTAGAAGTCGAGCGCTTGGAAGCTTCTAAGACTGACAGTTCTATTTTCACTGCTGAGTCTGCTTCGCATAAGATCAATGAGTCTAAGCGCAAGAGGGGTAAGGGTTCTTCTGCTAAGAATCCTCATGATGGATCTGGGTCATCCACTACCAACGCTCCTAAGCTCAAAAGAGGCAAGTGTGCTGGTAAGAAATATAAAGCAGAGATGAAATGCTTTAACTGTGATAAGAAATTACATTTTGCTCGTGAATGCACTGAGCCAAAGAAGGTAATTTCTGAACCTATTCATCGCTATGAATGTTTTGTTTCTAGTCAAGCATTAGTTGCTCATTCTCCTCATTTGTGGGTTGTAGATTAGGGAGCAACCGACCATGTAGCGAGGGAACGAGAAGGGTTCCTAGATTATCGTCGAGTTCCTTCTAGGAGCATGAGAGTTTATATGGAGAACACAACTAGCATAGAAGTACTTGGCATCGGTACCTATATGCTAAATCTATGACGAGGGCGCACGATAATCCTCCATGATATACTTTATGCTCCAGATACTCGACGAAATTTAGTTTCAGTAGTATGTTGCGTCTAGGCTTTAGTTTTCTTTTTGAGGGTAATTCTGTTAAGATTTGCTTGGCAACTGAGTTTTACGGTTTTGGTTTTATGTCGGATGGTTTTATGGTTTTGGATATTGACAATTCTAGTCCTTATGATGCTAATAAATCTATTTCATTAGTTTCGTCTTCCTCAGATGTTAATAATGATTCTGTGATTTGGAATGCTAGATTAGGTCATATAGGGTAAGAAAGGATGACTAGGTTAGCTAGAGAAGGTATTTTAGGCCCTATCGCTAAAGTCTCCTTGCCTACCTGCGAATATTATCTTGCAGGTAAAGCCATTATAAAACCGTTTGGGACAGCCAAAAGGGCCTCTGAGCCTTTGCAATTAATTCATTCTGATATATGTGGCCCAATGAACGTTAAGGCAAGACATGGAGCCTCTTATTTCATTACTTTCATAGATGACTTTACGCGATATGGTCATGTTTACTTGATATCTCACAAGTCAGAAGCATTGGACTGCTTTAGACGCTATGTATGCGAAGTGGAAAATCAACTAAATAAGAGCATTAAGGCTCTCAGAACTGACCGTGGACGCGAGTATCTATCTGACCTATTCAAAGGGTATTGTGAGGAAAGAGGGATCCTGAGACAATTAACTATTCCTGGTACTCTGCAACAAAATGGTGTAGCAGAGAGAAGGAATCGTACTTTTTTATACATGGTTAGGTCAATGATGGCGCAAGCTCATCTTTCTATTTCTTTTTGGGGAGATGCGTTACTGATTGCTGCCTATGTCCTTAATCGTGTGCCTTCGAAGTCAGTGCCTTCCACCCCATATGAATTATGGACCGGCAAAAAATCTGAATCGGGTAATTTACGGCCATGGGATTCAACTGCTTATGTACACAAAGTTCTCATCGGTATGGGAATATGGGCCCTCGAGCGAAAAAAGTATATCTTTATTAGATATTCTGATCACTCAAAAGGCCATGTGTTCATTGGTGAGCATCCTGATGGAAGTGTAACTGAGATTGAGTCATGTGATGCAGATTTCTTAGAAGGAACAAGGTAGGGGGAGATCTTAGCCTCTTTGAGGTGGAAGAGTCAATGGAAGACACATCAATTCGTTTACTTAAGAATAACGAAGAATTTCCTCGTTCTCCTAGGGAAAGTGGGAGTGTTTCACCTGATAATGGATTGGCTCCATCAAATTAGGATCCCCAATCTCGGAGAAGTGAACGTGGAAAATTCCCTCGTCGTCGTTTTCAGATTGAGGGGGAAAGTTTCATGGTTTGTTCACATGATGACGTAGAGCCTAAGAATTTCAAAGAGGCTATGTCATCTCCTAAAAGGGAAAAATGGATCATTGCACAGGAAGAAGAGATAGAATCAATGAGGATAAATAGTGTGTGGCAATATGTTGACCTCCCAGAAGGGTGCAAGGCAATTGAAAACAAATGGGTTTTCAAAGTCAAACACAATACGGATATTTTAGATGAAAGATATAGGGATCACCTTGTGGCGAAAGATTACACCCAACAAGAGGGTGTTGACTACGAGGAAACTTTCTCCCATGTGGTGAGAATTGTCTCGATACGCCTTATGCTAGCTATTGTCTCACATATGGATTTGGAACTTCATCAAATGGATGTTAAAACTTTATTTCTCAATAGAGAACTAGATGAGGAAATTTACATGGAGCAACCAGAGGGCTTCGTGATTAAAGGTCAAGAGCGCAAAGTATGCAAGCTCCAAAAATCTATTTATGGCCTAAAACAATCATCTAGACAATGGTATTTGAAATTTGATCGCCATTGTTTCCAATGGGTTTACGATGATAGAGGAAGACCATTGTGTGTACGTTAAACGGTATGATAAAGGTTTTATTATCTTATCCTTATATGTTGATGATATCTTTATAGCTGGAAGTAACATGGAAATTATTGTCGCCACAAAAGAGTGGTTGTCCTCAACTTTTGAGATGAAGGACATGGGAGAAGCAAGCTATGTGCTCGGGATTAAGATCCTTAGATATCGTTCAGAGAGACTTTTGGGTATGTCACAAGAGACTTACATTAAAAGGGTTCTTGAGCGATTTCACATGAAAGATTTCAAGCCCATAGACACACCAGTTGCTTAAGGTCAGAACTTAAGCCTTGAGATGTGCCCTAATACCCCTGAAGAGAAAGATAGGATGTCGCGGGTACCCTATTCCAATGCAATTGGGAGCCTGATGTATTCTTTGATGTGTACTCGGCCTGACATATGCTATGCTATTGGATTAGTTAGTCGGTACCAGTCGAATCCTGGTTTTGATCACTGGCAAGCGGTCAAGAGGATACTAAGGTATCTCAAAGGGACGAGCGACCTCATGCTATGCTACAAGGGTTCAGATCTACGTCTCAGTGGTTATTGTGATGCTAACTGGAATGGCAAAATGGGAGAGCAAAAATACACATCAGGGTATGCTTTCTTGCTAAATGGCGGGGCCATAACATGGAGTAGTAAGAAACAGTCAGTTGTAGCTATGTCTTCGATGGAATCTGAGTTTGTAGCTTGTCAATCCGTAGTACAAGAATCCAATTGGTTAAGGAGGTTCTTTGAGAGTTTTGAATTTGTCACTCACGCTACTGATACGGTGAAAATTCACACTGATAGCACATTAATGATTTCTTATGCAAAAGCGAAAGACTAAGTGATTGATAGGAGGTGTTGCAAAGTAACATGGAAAGATCAGTGGAACCACAGTAAAAGGGGGGGCAGATTGATAGTATGGTAGGTGTTGCTTTATTTTAAAGTAACATGGAAAGACTAAACCTATACCAAGAGATGCTTTCTTGTCTCATTTGATAGGAGGTGTTGCTTTATTTTTATTTTTTAAAAATATCTAAGACATGAGATCGTTCTCTTGGTTCATTGTTATGATTGATTATTTACTTAATATCTTCAATAGTTGGTATGGATATAATGAGAACTCCGTATCGTGGCTCTTGACGAAGAAAAAAAGATTAACTTGAAATAGTTTTGGAGTACATGCCTACAGAATTGATAATAGTTGATCCCCTTACTAAACCTATACCAAGAGATGCTTTCTTGTCTCATGTTAGGGCGTTAGGTTTACGTAGGTGGTAATGGATGTCTCTTTATTTATTTTTATTTTTCTAAGACATGATGATCGTAGATGCATATGTTTTATGGATATTTATTAATAATCAATACAATTTGATAATGGTTCATTGTTATGATTGATTATTTACTTATGGGTATGGATATACACGCTGACATTGGTGCATAGAGAATGCATTATGTCAAAACTTGATTGATATGTCACCTGGTATGGATTGGCTTACTCACATAAGCAGTCACCTTTTGGCGCTAAGGAGAGCAAGCAAAGATGAGATGATGCATCGCCTTGGAAATACCAAGATGAGATCTATATAGTGAAGATCGATGATGAATGTACCCGTTGTTCATTATACCTTAAAGGATAGCCAAATAAGAAATCTCTTTCATGGCTCTTGTTGAAAGCGATCAGTTAAAAAAATTGGATTAGGCGCAAGAGTTACGACTAAGTCAAGATTTGTAGAGTGTAAGAGTTTGTTACATATACTTGCTTAGTCAAGTAAAACTCCACTCTAGTGCATTTTCATATTATGTGTGCTTGCAACCACTACGGAGGTGCGAAAATCGTTCCCTGCTTTTCTCACCATGTGAGTCCGTATGATAATTAGATTATACACATGTAACCTTACGACTTTTGACTTTGTTATTAAGTAAAGATTCGATGATTGCTACTTTAGTATGTGTCATGTGGCCATGGATGATTCAGCTTAAAGGGTACATATCTGGGAAATCAGTTGATTATGAAACTTCATGGAAATATGGCGAAAGGAAGGTCATCAAACTCATGAATGTTTTATATTCACAGTTGACGACTTGGGTTGCCTTGCTGGAGTTGCAACACAAGTGTGAATGTATTTACAATAAGCTAGCATGAGGGTTAGACTATCTCTACGAGGGATCAGAGTAGTCTAGACCAATGAGATTTTGATGGACTTATGATACTACGAGATACAAACTTCTTATTTTTTGAAAGGGATGATGTCTCTATGTTGACCCATATTGAGATGCTAGTATGGAGCTCCCAAAATGCAGGTACCTCAACGGTCGCACGGGCTATTTACTAATATGCACTTTTCTTTCTTCTGGTACAATCCACACACACTATGTGTGAGTGGGAGATGTTAGATATTCGGGTTGGATCCGAATATGGTCGCCCATATTGTATGTGGCAAGCCCGGTAGGGTTCCATATTATTTAGGGTTTGGAACCTATATAAACATCTCTAGCATATGTGTAAAGAGTTACGTGATTCCACCAATATCACACATAAGTTTACCATAAGAAAAGTGGTAACTCTAACGCTAAAGAGAGTTACCATTAGGAGAAAAAGGTTTTAAGTTCTTAGCCTGTGAATCAAGTTTGTGCTCATCATTAGAGATTGTAGTACCTGCTGATCGTCGAGTTGAAACGTTGTTGTTGCTGCTGCTGCTGCTACTTTTTCTTGCTAATTGGAGCTCAAGTTCAAGGTACGAACCGATACCTACTTCCTCTTAATCGTATAATCTCTGATAATATTGATTTGACTTCTCAAAACAAAACTTTTTCCTTTTCTCGTTGCTTCCCATCTTCTTTCTTGCTTCGAGATAAAAAGGTAAAGTATATAGGAAAACAAAACAAGGAAGATGATGATGCCGATGAGTTTTAATATAACAGTTATGTAAATTTGATTTGGTTATTTATAAAAGAAATAAAGTTGAGACCCAAAACCCTAGATCCATTATTTATATCATTAGTATTTGGAATTTCAGTGAAGATTTTGTTGAAAAAGTTTGTCGGAAATTGGATTGTAAGTAGAATATATACTATATATTACACATTGCAAGAAAATATCAAACATACTGCGGCAGTTTAATTCCATTGAATACGGATCACGATTTTTTATTTATGATTTTGATTTAATAGGTTACTAAATAGAAGGTTTAATTCTTTCTTAACCGGAAATGATCTCTCTTCATTGTCTCATGTTGTAAATCTAAGGCATTCAAAATCATTTAATCCTCACATTAATTCTCAGTTTAAGAAATATTCGTATTCCATCAAGTCGGTGAAAAAATTGCCGCAATTACCAAATTGTAAATACAAACTCAAGTTAAGGAAAAATGATCCACATCTAATTAATTTATGCATGCACAATAATTTGAACATTCAGAGGTTTGTGTTTGAAAGGAACAATGAATGAATATGGAAGTCTTGAATAACCAATGAGTTTGCTTAAATTTATCCAGCGTAAATGGACATTTCAACTTCTATAAGCTTTGTCATTGTTGAGGTGCCAAATAAACCTATCAACTTGATAACTTAGAACAATTCCAATGGTCCATACCAATGTAGTCGATCTCGATCGTCTCGACCGAGATTCCGGCGAAATTTCGGATATCGCTTTTGGGACAGACGAAAACCAAAATCTCGCCGAAACGAAAAGTCGTCGGTTATTTCGGACGGAATCAATACGTCTCGGTCAAAACCGGTGGGTCTCGACTGGAATTGTTTTTTTATATTTTTTTCTTCCCAATTTCAGAAACTACTATCAACAAAATTACCATAAAATCTAATTTATAAAATAATGATAGATCATAAACTTTATAACAATAATTCCATCAAATAAGCCTCTTTAATCCATTGTATTAACACAAAAAAAATATATAAAAAAATTAAAGCTATGATAACAAAGAGAAAAAACCTTAACTGAATGATATGTGTTTGGGAAACCCTTCACGTTTATATAGAATCCTATTGATATGTGTTAACCTAAAATACATCAATCAATATTAAATGAAAATATCTTACTAACAACTAATTACAGTAGTTTATATAAGATATATATCCATCGTCCTATCTAACAACTAATTGATATAGTTGAATGTTTTCAATCTTTTCTTCACTAGATGCTTCAATAAAAGAGTATTGCAAAAATTTATTTGACCAACTAATGAATTACAGATTAGAGAGCGATGGTTTGTGTGTGTCTAACTTGGATATATGGAAAAATATATTAGAGGGCGAGGGGAAGAACTGGGGAGAAAGAGATGAAAATGAATAGAGTTGGGAGAAATAAACAAAGAATATGAAATAGGTTTTACATTTTTAGGAGCTCAAGACCTCCTGGTCAAAGGCGGAGTAAACAAGTACGATATAATCAACGGGTGGAATTAAAATTTTAGATCCAACATCCAATATTCAATAGAAATATAATTATAAGTATAAAATATGAAACCGAGATTACACCGAAATTTGGAACCGAAATCTCCTCGATACAAAGGTGTACCAGTGTCTCGACTCCGACCGAGACAAACCGAAATCCGAGATTTACTACCTTGGTCCATACCAAATTTGAGTGTTTGGAAGCCCAGGTGGATGGTCAAAGTTCATTTCGTGAAGTGGAGAATGGGCATCTCGAGGCAAAAACAAATCGACCGTTTCAGTTGGGTCCGGGCGATGCTGACTGACTCGAGACTTGGATCCAACTGAACCGAGAATCGGTGTTTGTACCCTATTAAAATAGTGTACGTGCGTACCGCACAAGCTATTTGGCATTAGTCAAATACGGTTTATTGTGGAAACCGGTGGGTTTATTGTGGAAACCCACATGGCTTATTATGGAAGCCCAAATACAGTTTATTGTGGAAAACGGTGGGTTTATTGTGGAAACCCACATGGCTTATTATGGAAGCCTAATATGGTTTATTGTGGAAACCGTTGGGTTTATTATGGAAACCGGTGGGTTTATTATGGAAACCCACATGGCTTATTATGGAAGCTTAATACGGTTTATTGTGGAAACCGGTGGGTTTATTGTGGAAACCCACATGGATTATTATGGAAGCCTGGTCTAGCTTATTATAGAAGACCAAAAGACTTATTTTGGAAGTCATTTTGAGATAGACACAAATCTGTGGAAGATATACAAGGATCTTCCAAGATACATACAAATCTAGGTAGTTATTTTAGATAACTACAAATCTAGGGTTATTATGGAACTAGATTAGGATTTTTTGCCTATAAATAGAGGCCAAAAATCCAACTCAAAAAATATGGAATTCTAGGTTGGCTAACCTTTCAAGAATTATTGTAATCATCATATCAATAAAATCTCTCCCTATGGGATTCCATCCGTGGACGTAGGCATCAATCGCCGAACCACGTTAAATTTGTTGTCTCCTTTTACTTTTCTTCAAATTGTTTTCTAACCCTAATTTCACAACTTCATCATCAATCATCGTGTTTTGTGCCTAGAATTTATTTTGGGTACGAACATTGGCGCCGACTAAGGGGAAAACAAGTAAATATCGTGTTCTCCGAGTAAAAGAAATTGTTCCCAAACGATATTTTTAACTAGGGTTTCAACATCATTTTGAGCAAAAAGTTGCAGAAAGTTTCTGAACTTTTCCGAAAGTTGCTAAAGATCCAGAGTTGCAGAAAGTTTCTGAACTTTTCAGAAAGTTGCGAAAGAGCCAGAGTTGCAAAAAGTTTCTGAACCTTTTCAGAAGGTTGCGGAAGATCCAGAGTTGCAAAAAGTTTTTGATCTTTTCAGAATGTTGAGAAAGAGCCAGAGTTGCAGGAAGTTTCTGAACTTTTCAGAAAGTTCCGAAAGAGACAGAGTTGCAGAAAGTTTCTGAACTTTTCAGAAAGTTGCGAAAGATCTAGAGTTGCAGAAAGTTTCTGAACTTTTTCAGACAGTTGCGGAAGATCCAGGGTTACAGAAAGTTTCTGAACTTTTCAGAAAGTTGCGGAAGATCCAGAGTTGCATAAAGTTTCTGAACTTTTCCAGAGTTGTAGAAAATCCGGAAAGGTTGCTGAAAGTTCCGAAAAGCTGTTAAAATAAAATCAAACAAAGAAAAAGAAGCATATGGATTCTACAAGAGCGAATCAACTTGAGATGGACGTTGATGCACCTACCTGGAATCCTTCAAGACAACGTGCCAACAATCGAACTCTAAGGAGCGCTATCGTCCAAACTAACCAAGACGAAAGGGACATAATAGAAGCATCCCTTTCATCAACTGCATCTTCTGCTCGATCAATGAGATCTACCCCAAATCTCAGGGAAATAATGTTCACTTACATAGATCGCCTCCCCGGACTATTAGCGAAACCTTCAATCGAAAAAGAAGGATTCAAAGTCAACACCCAAGCATCCAACAATTCCGCCAAGAGGACATAAATAATAGAGGAGTGCGGACTGACAGCCTGCACAAGCTAACAACATACCAGCTGCAGAAGTTAAAAGGAGCTTGAAGAAGCAGCTATTCCACATTCCGATGAGTTTGTGGAGTTATATCGACGAGCTACTCTGTAAAACCTTTCCAATGACCTTGACGGGTAAGGCTCTAACTTGGTTTTCACAATTAGAGTCAAATTCAATTAGGAGTTTCGAAATGCTATCAGATGTGTTTTTCGAACAATACAAGATTAACCTCGAAATCAAAAAAGAAAGAATCCATTTATTCCTCTTGCACAGAGAGCCTGGCGAAAGTCTTTTTGATTTTAATAGGAGGTCTCATCAGGAAGTTAATGAAATTGGAAAGGTGGACGAGGGATTCATAATAGAAGCATATAAAAATGTGATGGATTGTGATGAGTTTGGAATTTACAACTCATCAGCAGTTCAACCAGTCGAAACCACCAAGGAGTTGTATGACAGGGGGATAGGTATGCGAAAGATGAAAAGGAAAAGAAAGCAAAGTTGTCACGGACAACAAAAAGGTCCGGAACCGAGGGACACGCCACACCAAGATAACATTTTGAGGGTGATTCCAAAATGAAAAATGACGATGGAACCCGAAATAAGATGGCAACGGAAAATTTACCTGATCTTAATCCCAGAACCATCTAGCAAGTGAGAAACGGATATAATAGATCTAGTTCCTGCTTCACATGGGGGCGTCTTTTCTACTTGGAAATATCTCTACAAATATTGAGGGAGGCTAAAGTGTCGTTTAGCATGCAATCAAAGGCAACTTGTTTTGAGAAGTCGAAAATTAGAAGACATCTTTTTCAGTATCAATTCAAGCAATGGTGGAGGCTAGGGTTGGACGAACGAACGCCTTGGGAGGTAAATCCTCACTAGTTTGTTACATTATAAATCAAATTTATAATCACATATGAGAACATTTTTTGCATGTATTTATTAAAGAAATACGTGCAATGTTTTTCTATAAAAGAGAAAGACAAAGGCGAAGTATTTTGGTTATTAAGGAAATTATTGCGATGTATTTCTAATAAATAGAAAGGAGAAAACAAGATGTTATAATATAATTAAGCTGGAGCCAAAATGGAGCGAAAAGAGCAAAGGAAAAATATTAAAGAACACATATGGAGGAAATACTTGGAATGTTTTTCCAATATAGAGAAAGACAAAAACGAAGTGTTTTGCTTATCAAGAAAGAAAATGTATGACAAAAATCTAATGACAGTCAACCTATACACCAGAGATTGTCGTACATTTATTATTCGCATACACAAGAGCGTTGAGTCGGAAAATTCAAGGCCATTACGAGGCATGTAGGCAGTCACTGTGTCTAACAAGTTACGGGAGCATCCTGGTACCTGCATTCAAACAAGTGGAAAAAAATAAATAAAATGCTATTCTATGAAAGAGAAACAGCAAAGTGGTTGGTCACTAACTCCAGGTCAAACAAGAAAGTGTTAAAAGAGAGCACATCTACACGTCAAGCCTCACATGTCGGTACGTGCGTAAATTTATATAAGAAACATTTTAGTACATTATTGGTACTTTGGACGTGTTTCCAGTGTGCTAGGTACTTGCAGCATGAGAGTGCATGGAAATTTTAAGTATAATTGTTATACTTAGAAATGTTGACATAAACCTGGGCGCACTCCGAAAAGTTAGCAACGCTAAATTCGCGACAAGATGATCAGAAAAGTAACGGGGTCATCGTAGGCACGCTGCGAGGGACAGTCGAGATTATACTCTTCTTAATTCTTCAACAAGTTGAGAATTAAGAGGGGGCGATGTTTGTACCTATTAAAATAGTGTACGTGCATACCGTACAAGCTATTTGGTATTAGTCAAATACGGTTTATTGTGGAAACCCACATGGATTATTATGGAAACCCAAATACGGTTCATTGTGGAAACCGGTGGATTTATTGTGGAAACCCACATGGCTTATTATGGAAGCCTAATATGGTTTATTGTGGAAACTGGTGGGTTTATTGTGGAAACCCACATGGCTTATTATGGAAGCTTAATACGGTTTATTGTGGAAACCGGTGGGTTTATTGTGGAAACCGGTGGGTTTATTGTGGAAACCGGTGGGTTTATTGTGGAAACCCACATGGATTATTATGGAAGCCTGGTCTAGCTTATTATAGAAGCCCAAAAGACTTATTTTGGAAGTCATTTTGAGATAGACACAAATCTGTGGAAGATATACAAGGATCTTCCAAGATAGATACAAATCTAGGTAGTTATTTCGCATAACTACAAATCTAGGGTTATTATGGAACTAGATTAGGGTTTTTTGCCTATAAATAGAGGCCAAAAATCCAACTCAAAAAAACATGAAATTCTAGGTTGGCTAACCTTTCAAGAATTATTGTAATCATCATATCAATAAAATCTCTCCCTATGGGATTCCATCCGTGGACGTAGGCATCAATCGCCGAACCACGTTAAATTTGTTGTCTCCTTTTATTTTTCTTCAAATTGTTTTCTAACCCTAATTTCGCAACTTCATCATCAATCATCGTGTTTTGTGCCTAGAATTTATTTTGGGCACGAACACTCGGCTCCAATGAGATCGAGACTTATTATCTTTTCAGAGAGCATCAAATTCTTCACATTGTCTCACAAGGTCTAGAGCGTCCTTTTTATACATGCACATCGGAAACTCAAGAACAATTGAATCAAATGGAGTTAAGAGATATTGAAACCAGACGTATGTACATCCAACAGTTGCGCACATTTGGGGATACAATGAACTTCAGTCCTAATTTTTCGCAATGTACAAAAACTCCATATTCCCAGGAAGTAGTGCGGGAAACACAAGTACTTCTTGGGAAACAGTCTCCATATCGTCCATTACAACATTCTCCAATTCGTCCAGTGCAACAATCTTCGCATTGTAAGACCAGTGAATAATTTTCCCAAGGTTATCAAGATTATAAGAGATCATTAAACTTCGATGGATCTCCAGCTGATGCTACATGTCCATGGTTTGGAAATCAAAGCGAAGGACATGATGCTGAAGGGTCTCAAGCTGGAGGATCCCAAGTTGGAGTATCAAATCAAGGATTTGCAAGTGTTAGAGCACTGCTCGGTTGAACTCGCAAGTGTTGTTATCTCAAGATTTGTTTTCAAGTTTAGTCTTGATTTCTAGTCTACTTATAGCTAAGTCTAGGATTAAGATAAAAAGTGTAGTTGAGCATTATACTTCATGGCGTTCATCGATTGAAGACGAAGAACTACTAAGGGGAGCTTGTGGAACTTCATCAACAAAAGGTATGTGGAGACTTGAACTCATCCATCACTCAAAAATCTATCTACTCTATCTCCTATTTGAGACAAAAGTCGTATAACTATATAGACTTCGATTATACACATTTGATTTTTCGAGCTGAGTTTAACTCGCTTACATATTTATCGAAATATGTGTTGGTAATATTTTGTTTTAACCAAGTTCATCTTATATTCTTGACGAAAGTCAAAAGATGATCATGTGAAAATCGCCTGGTAATATCTTACATGATTTGTGTCAGACAGTCATTTTATGTAGACTCAAAATGTTTCGTATTGATATAGCAATTACTTGAAAATTTCTTTGAAGCTAATAGTTTGTGTGAGACAGCTATTGTCGTCTTCTAAGAATGTTTATATGATTGAAATGAGAGTTTAGAACAATTAACCATGATTGGATATAGCATAATATGCATACTTGTATGCTAACTTTTGTAAGTTATTCCAAATCCGGGAACCATAGTATGCATACCCCGATGCATACTGGTTGATTAGTTGAAAGTATGGGAACTTAGTATGCATACCCGTACGCGTACTGGCATAAGTTCAAGTCTGGAAATCAACTGAGTTTGGAGGTATGAATACTCGTTCGCATACTGGTGAACCCAAACTAAGTTTGGCTACTTAGGTATGCATACCCGTTCGCATACTTGAGTAGGTTATGTTCTAAAATCGGTTTTTTCATGAACTAATACATTTATATAATAAGGAATGCAATCTTTTTAACCGTGGAAATAATGTTCATGAATTGATTCGAGTGAATCAAACTCGATTTTGCTTCAATTGTGTCTTGTATACTTCTATGAGAATATAATCAATTGACCAACACCATAACTAGTTTCATTTAAGTCATTTGAACAAGTTGTGTTAATATGAACAAGGTTGATAAGAAAGTGTTCATATGGCTAAATTCGATTAACTATCGTTGAGCCAACAAGGTGTACACGTTTAGGTACAGTTACTCATATCTAAATGAAGTTACTTTTCATTTGTGTGTAACAAGCTAAGTTCGATCTAACGGTTGCAAGATATTAGCTTGAGTCTAATCAGGTTTTCATCTAACGGTGAATATTGAATGCTTTGTTACAAAGGTAACATTGATTGGAAATCGTGATTTGAAAACTATATAAGGGGGAACTCTAGCAACTGGGAAAACTAATCTCCACACCTCTTGTGTGATACTAGTTTCGACTAGAGTCGATTCTCCTTTAACCTAGGTTTTTATAAAACTATTATAGGTTAACGACTTAAAGACTTCATTGGGATTGTGAAGCCAGACCCAACTATTTTCTATGTAGTTATGTGTTCTAATATTGCTATTTTCTATCGTGATTGAGTATTATCTTCTCTAAGATTTGCTCGAGATTAATCTCCGATAGGCAAGATAATAAAGTAGTAACAAACATCTTCGTATCATCGTTTGTGATTTCACAATATCTTGTTTCGCTACCATACGATTAATATTATTGTGAGGTAACTGACATTACTAGGCTATTCTTCGGGAATATGAGTCCGGTGTATCAATTGGTTCTTATTCACCTTGATTTATCAAAAAACGGAACAAAACTTATCGGTGTTTATGTGGGAGACAGATTTATCTATTCAATAGACTTTTCTATGTGAGACAGATTGGTTTATCAATTTTTCGAGTTTCGGTCGTACCAACTCTTAGTTGTGGGTGAGATCAGCTAAGGGAATCAAGTGCGTAGAGTCCTACTGGGATTCAGAGGCGTAATGAACTCGATTGTACCTTAATCAGTGTGAGATTGGTTAGGGCTCACTACATTCCAGTCCGAAGTTAACTTGGAGTAGGCTAGTATCTGTAGTGTCTTAATACAGTGTGGTGTTTAAATCTGGACTAGGTCTAGGGTTTTTCTGTATTTGTTATTTCCTCGTTAACAAAATTTTTGGTGTCTGTGTTATTTTTTTTTCCAGCATTATATTTTTTGTATAATTGAAATATCACAGGTTGTGCGTAGTTCAATCAATTAGAAAATCCAACCTTTGGTTGTTGATATAAATTGATTGACACCTGAACATTGGTACCGTTCAAGTTGTTTCACATAATAATCAGGCTCGCGGATTTCTATCTGTTTGATTTTCTGATTACATTGTGAAACAGATATACAACTCTTGGATATATTTTCATCGATTGAGTCTGACTGTCTAGTTGATTCTCTTTGAATTATATTGGAGTTTGTCCATACAGATTTCCTAAAAGAAATATTGGGTGAGGTTGTTAGCCCCCCCCCACCCCCACCCCACCCCCCAAGATTTTTCAATTGGTATCAGAGCAGGAAAACACATTTAGACCTCATAAGTCTATGTTTGTAGTGATCTGACTCTATGGACAGAAGTGTTATCTCTGTAAACGTACCACCAGTCTTCGATGGCTCAAATTACTTATGGCGGAAAATTGCTATGCGTGCCTTTCTTCAAGCGCGTGATTTTCAATCATGGATTTATGTTGTTAATGGCTATGATCCTACAATGGTTACAGTAGATGGTATCTCTAATGCAAAGGATATTAGTAGATATGAACCTAACGAGATTCTCGCTACAAAGCAAAATTCTGACGGTTTAAATGGTATCATTCATGCAAATACCCTAGATCTTCAGCACCGTGTGACTACGTGCACCCGGTCTAAAGATTCGTGGGATATCTTAGAAACTATATTCGAAGGGAATACCTCTGTAAAGGAAGCTAAGCTTAAAAACCTAAATTTTAATTGGGAAAACCTTCGTATATGGCTGAAGAAGAATCATTTGATGAGTTTATCACAAAGTGTCTGAAATTGTTAATGCATCTTTTGTGTTGGGTAAGACTATTCCTGAAAAGGACATTGTGATGAAAATTCTCAGATCGTTGCCAGCCAAATACGATTCTAAGAAACATGCCATCGTTGAAGGAAATAACCTTAATACTTTATCCAGAAAAACTCTGGTAGGGAAGCTAAAGATCTTTGATCATGAGCATACATCCAAATCTTAAAAGGATATTGCTTTTAATGCACAAAAGGACACAAAATTTCTTGACAAAAGTAAATGTGTTGGGAACTTTGTGGATAATCCTATTGAGATTGACTCGTCTGATGAAGATCTTGATAACTCAGTCTCTCTGATCACAAGACAATTTAGAGATCTTTTTTTGAAGAGAAGTAAACGGTTTGTCAGAGATAAGCCTAGATCATCAGTTAAACCTCATGACCATGTTCCTCCTAAAAACAGGGATACAGTCGATACTGATGATGATGATATGCCTCAGTGCTTCAAGTGTAAAGGCTTTGGTCATTTTTCCAATGAGTGTCCAAATCGTAGAAAATACACTGGGAACAAAGGTCTTACTGCAAGTCTTGATGAAATGTCTGATCACTATGATTCAAATGAATACGAAAAATTAAGTGTTGTGCTTCTTGCTGAAAATATTGATTATGATAATTGTAGCAATATGCATATCAATCTTGATATTTTTCCTGGGGAAACTTCTTCGACTATTTTGGAGGATGAGATGGATTTTTCTCTTTCTACTGGAAATTCTATTTCTAATATTTCGGGTACCACAATTTGTCTAGAAGCTTGCTCCGCTATGGTGTCTGAACCCTAGTTAGCAATACGGTATTCGGCATACGTACGGGTATTATTCGGATTCACAAAAATTAAATTCGGTCAAGAGTCCGGTCAACGGTTCGTGATTCGGAACGGCATACATACGTGTATAATTCGTTTTAGAGATATGAATTCGCCGTACAAAATTCGGCCAATATTAAATGCGAAAAAATGATAAACACGGTGGGAATGTCAGGTTTGTGTACTAAATATGTATATATCTCAATTATATGTAATTCTAACATCAACGAGCAACCGGTTCAGTGGAACAGAGTTTGTATAAGGAGTTGGATGGCATGACTTCGAATCCCTTCAAATGCAATTTTCGAAATTCCCTGGAAAGAAGGGGAAGGGAGGAGTCGTTGGGCCCTTAGAAGGGTTATTAAGTAGGCCCAATAGCTACTTGGAACAAATGGGCAGAAATTATTGGGCCGAACTAAAACGCCGTATGCTGATACGGTACGCTAAAGATGCGTATAATCCGAGAACCTCAGAAAATTCGTGTCTTGGATCCGGGGTTTCAGTAGAACGGACATATAGTGCGGCAACGACCTGTTCGCAATAATTCGTGATTCATTCGGCGAATTGCTAACTAGGGTCTGAACCATCCTCCACTTTGACATGTTCTTACTGTACTATTAAGGGTCACGGACTCTCTAGTTGTTTCAAGTACAAGCATAAAGTAATATATGTCAGCAAACTTCAATAGAGAGCAAATCGATTAGCAAACAAGCTTAAACTTGTTCAGAATTCGTCTGAGGTATGTTAACTCAATTCCTCTACAAAGAAGTTAATTTCTAAATAAAAAGTTAGACCACTACCAAAAAGAACATGGTCTAAACATTCTGTGGAAGAGGATTTTAGGTACTATTTCCTAAAAAATCATGGTGGAAAGATTATCGTTCACCATAACACAACTTACTTGTGTTGGCTGTGCATCTTGTCTTAAGTGCCTGATTCCAAAGAGACAAGAATTAAGCACTCTCAGGTCTCAAGAAAGGAAAAAGTTTTTTATTTCTTTTTTGTTTGTTTTGTTTGAGTTTTGGATTGATCTTTTCATATCCTAGATTGTTATTGAAAAGAGGTTTCCTTGTTTGTTTAATAAAAGAGGGGTAAAATCGATAATTTTGCCTTCTTTAGGGTTGTGAGTTGTGCGTACGTCAATCTTCTTACCTTGTATAAAGGTTCTGTAACCCTACATTCCTTTTTCCTTCCATGAAAAACTATTTTTATCATAAATTTGCTTGTAGAGCTTGCTTTGTGAATTACTCTCACAAACCCATATTTGAATGGAAACTCCAAGCATTATGACTTCTAATAGAAAAGAGGTTAATATGATTGTTAATCCACCAATCATGAAAGAAAAAGATATATCTCAGGTACCCTCTTCCTTGAAAAGAAAGAGTAGGAATGTGAGGAAACCAAGGGTTGTCCCTTCAAATCTTCAGAAGTTTTCTGGTGTTCTTGAAGAGTTGAAGGAAACGGGAAAGGAGATACATCAAATAAAGGCTATTGTGTTGAGGACTCTTGAAATTCAGAAGGCCCTGATTCGGCATCAGTCAAGAAGGTTTGTTGGAATTGACTCCTTTCTTCACGAACCTTAGGTTCCAATGGCTGTTGATGACAAGGAGTTCAGGGACGATAAATAATTTTTCAAAGGTCTTAATCTCTAGGAAACTTCTTATGAGAATTTATTCTTTTGTTTTAAGAAGGATAACTAGGGTTTGGAATAGCAATTATTGTGAGTACACATAGCTATTTCCAACGATTTTCATCTTGCAACGTTTTTAGATTTATTTATTTAAATTCTAAAGTTTATTTGGGAGATGATTTTGTAGTATTAATCTTTATTGGCTTTATATATTGCAAAAATTATTATGGGATATGAGTGTTTGCGTCCGTGAACTGTGATTGTCCCATATACGTCAAAAGTAAGTCTATTATATGTCTTTATGAAAATATTGATGGAAAATAGAATGAACTTTTGATAACAAAGATTAAGTCTATGAAATCATTATGCAAATATTGACGAAAATAGAATGAATCTTTGAATATTCCGCAGTATTGATCTTTCCCTGATCCACTTCTATGTGAAAGTACTGTGCGGCTCCGTAAGTTCTCTTATGTTGAGTATTTCCGATTAAATTAATCATGGGCTCTCTTGTGGTTAATTTAATTGAGTTTTTTGGATACAAATTCATGTTTCATGCAATTTGTTAATGTCCAAAGAAATCCTTCTTTTCTTGTAAAAGTAAGGTCGCTCTTGTTGTTCTCTCGGGAATGACATTATATGGGGGAGAGTTCTTAATTGAACTTGTGCTTAATTTCCAAATCTTTATGGGGAGTGCAGATGTGGAATATTGTAGGAGTTTTCTTGTATCTTTATAAACTCCTTGATGAATACACTAAGTTTCGACTACGTGAAATCATCGAAACAAAGTTAATATGTTCTCCTTTAGTCATGAAGTATCTCTATGAGAATTTCATTATGATCCCACTAGTTTTCATACCTTTGACAATTTATATTGTCAAAAAGGAGGGGAATTAATGTGTAGTTCACACTACAAATACATATGGTTTACGGATCATTATGTAAGGGGGAGTGGTTTTCATTGTAAGATGAAGTATTGACTAAGGGGGAGTGATACATATCACCATAGTATTGTTGTCAAAGTTGTGATACAATTGGACTTTGATGTTGTGTAATAATACGATGACACTGTATAACAATGATTGAGAGCTACTGTTTTCTAATTATTATAACTATGGATCTTCAATAACTATGATGCTGAATTGAACACATTCAGAATCACTAGAGTACTTGGAAGTGACGAAGATTTCGAGTAATGTTGAAGAACTAAGGAAATCAAGCATTTGTATGAGAAGCTACAAAGTTTATTTATTTTGTAATTTATATGTATTGATAGTTTTGTCGAAAGTGTTGCTATCTCAAGCTTGTTTGTCAAGTTTAGCATCCAAAACTATAAATCTTGATGTCTAGTATACTGATAACTAAGTTTCGGATTAGGATAGAAAGTGTAGTTGAGCATTAGACTTCATGGCGTTCATCGATTGAAGATAAAGAACTACTAAGGGGAGCTTGTGGAACTTCATCAACAAAAGGTATGTAGAGACTTGAACTCATCTATCACTCAAAAGTCTATCTACTCTATCTATTATTTGATACAAAAGTCGTATAGCTATATAGACTTCGATTATACACATTTGATATTTCGATCTTAGTTTAACTCACTTACATATTTCTCGAAATATGTGTTGGTAAACTTTTGCTTTAACCAAGTTCATCTTATATTCTTGATGAAAGTCAAAAGATGATCATGTGAAAATCGCCTGGTAACATCTTACATGATTTGTGTGAGACAATCATTTGATGTATACTCGGAATGTTTCGTATTGATCTATCGATCACTTGAAAATTGCTTTGAAGCTAATAGTTTGTGTGAGATAGCTATTGTCGTCTTTTAAGAATGTTTCAATGATTGAAATGGGAGTTTAAAATAATTAACCATGATTGGATATAGCACAATATGCGTACGTGTATGCTAACTGTTGCAAGTTATTCCAAGTCCAGGAACCATAATATGCATACTAGTTGGTTAGTTGAAAGTCCGGGAACTTAGTATGCATACACGTATGCGTACTGGTGTAAGTTCGAGTCCGGAAATAAACTGAGTTTGTAGGTATGCATACCCTTTCGCATACTTGAGTAGGTTATGTTCTAAAATCGGTTTGTTCATGAAGTAATACATTTATTTATATATAATAAGGAATGTAATCTTTTGCAAACTGTGTCTATAATGTTCATGAATTGATTTTAGTGAATCAAAATCGATTTTGCTTCAATTGTGTCTTGTATACTTCTATGAGAATATAAACAATTGAACAACATTATAACTAGTTTCATTTGAGTCATTTGAACTAGTTGTGTTAAGATGAACAAAGTTGATATGAAAGTGTTCATATGGCTACCTTCGATTAACTATCGTTGAGCCAACAAGGTGTACACGTTTAGGTACGGTTACTCATATCTAAATGAAGTCACTTTTTATTTGTGTGTAACAAGCTAAGTTCGATCTAACGATTGAAAGATATTAGCTTGAGTATAATCAGGTTTTCATCTAATGGTGAATATTGAATGCTTTATTACCAAGGTAACATTGATTGCAAACCCTGATTTGAAGACTATATAAGTGAGAACTTTAGCAACTAGGAAACCTAATCCCCACACCTTCTGTGATACTAGTTGCGACTAGAGTCGATTCTCCTTTAACCTAGGTTTTTCTAAAACCATTATAGGTTAACGACTTAAAGACTTCGTTGGGGTTGTGAAGCCAGACCCAACTATTTTCTCTGTAGTTTTTTTTTCTAATCTTGTTGTTTTCCATCGTGATTGAGTACTATCTTCTCTAAGATTTGTTCGAGATTAAATCTCTGATAGGAAAGACACAATGTAGTCACAAACATCTCCGTCTCATTGTTTGTGATTCCATAATATCTTGTTTCTCTACCATACGATTAAGATTATTGTGAGGTGATTGATATTACTAGGTTATTTTTCGGGAATATAAGTCTAATGTATCAATTGGTTCATGTTCACCTTGATTTATCAAAAGACGGAACAAAACTCATAGGTGTTTCTGTGGGAGACAGATTTATCTATTCAATAGACTTTTCTGTGTGAGACAGATTGGTCTATCAAGTCTTCAACTTTGGGTCGTATCAACACTTAGTTGTGGGTGAGATCATCTAAGAGAATCAAGTGTGTTGAGTCATGTTGGGATTCAGAGGCATAAGGAACGTGATTGTACCTTAATCAGTGTGAGATTGGTTAGGGCTCAACTACATTCCAGTCCGAAGTTAACTTGGAGTAGGCTAGTGTCTGTAGCGGCTTAATACAGTGTGGTGTTCAAATCTAGACTAGGTCCCGGGGTTTTTCTGCATTTACGGTTTCCTCGTTAACAAAATTTTTGATGTATGTGTTATTTTTTTTCCGAATTATATTTTCTATATAATTGAAATATCACAGATTGTGCTTAGTTCAGTCAATTAGATAATCCAACCTTTGGTTGTTGATATAAATTGATTGACACTTGAACATTGGTCTTTGGTACCATTCAAGTTTTCACATAATAATCAAGCTCGCGGATTTCTATCTGGTTGATTTGTTGATTACATTGTGAAACAGAGATATAACTCTTGGATACATTTCCATTGATTGAGTCTGACTGTCTAGATGATTCTCTTGGAATTATATTGGAGTTTTTCCATACAGATTGCCTAAACGAAATATTGGGTGAGTTTGTTAGACCCCCCGCCTTTTCAGTACGATTCAGGGTGGAACGTATAAATGGTTGTTAGAATATGGGCATCCAACTCAAAACCAATTGGCAATGAGTGGAGAGGCCCTAAGGGATTATAAACCGCAGGATCTTAGATGCCCTAACAATGTGGGACTAATAATCTCAACAATAGCATTTGAGCGGAGCCGAATAATTAAAATTATGCTTTATTTCAATATTTGTGAATGTGAAGTTTAGTTAATCTACTTATATAACCGTTACATGTAATCAGTACTAACATATCTATAAAGTAAATTAAAACTTAATTTGAGATGATCGACAACGATTAAAATTTAAAACAACTACATCAATATCTTGCTCGAGTAGTATGTGTACTTTTCAATACCCAAAACGAGATATAAAAAATACATTAAGATTGCGTGATGATCTTCATAAGTAAAAATTCTTCTTTTCCATCTTCGTCATTCCTCTCGAGCTTGCAATACAACATCAGCATTAGTCTCACCCCTAAATCGATAATGATTAACAAGCCGAACCAAAGCTATGAATTCTCAAACTTCTTTTTTTATATCTCCAATTCGACAAAACAACCCAGCTGCATTGTTGTTATTAGGGTTATCGTTTTCATTGCAGAAGTTTTCATAGATTTTTTGGACATAACTCATACTCATTACCCATTTTGACGTCGTTCTGTACCCCTAGCCGGATATAGAGCTATGTAGTTTCGACAAAGCGACAAATCTTTGTTGATCGTAAAAGGTTGAGCCATTACTCAGAAAATTTGTTGGTGAAGAAGGAAGGTGTGTTTTTGGAATTCAATTCAATTCAATTTATAGGATATGGATTGGTAGTCGTTGGATGGACTTGCTGTTATCATCTCAATCTGAACCGGTCGACTTAGCAGGAGATGATGCTCGGCTATGTTGGAATCGAGCCTCGACTCTGTGTGAGGTGCTCGACGCAGTTAAACCGATCACCTCGGATTGAGTCGGTCGACTCACTCTGAGACGCGATGAACAAAACCTTTTATTTGAGGGTTTGTTCATCCGTTTTAATGATATATCAGTCCCACTGTAGGTGTATAATGGGCAAATGGATTGGTTTTCCATACCCATTGGAGTTGCTCTTATAAGTCAGGTTTTGCTCAAACTAACTTATGCAACTTTTAACTCCTCATAAGTACTTTTAAAAAGTCTAGAAGCATAAGTTCTTCTACTTCTGGCACCCAAACATGCTATAAATAAGACTTTCTTCATGACATTGGATCTTAAGTTCACATCATCTTTTATTTATATTTAAATAAAAAGTGCTAAATAAGACCTTTGGGATTGAAGATGAAATTTAGGTACAGAGCTTTTTTTTTTTTTTTTTTTTTGTCATGTAGTAAATGACCCACAACAAAAGGTGTAAATAAGACTCCCACATAGGATGCCACGTAGTAAATGACCCATAACAAAAATTACCCTTAAATTTATATACAATCAATTTTTTATTTCTTGTATTTATTCTTTAAATAATATTATTTTTTATTTTCAAACTATTTCATTTAATTTATCAATAATAAAAATAAAAATGAATATATTATATTATATTATATTATATTAAAAAATGTTTAAATAAAATTATTATATTAAAGATGAAATTTAGGTAAAAATGTCAAAAAGGAGTTGGAGCCCAGCTTGTTGCTAGGTTACCAACCAAAGCTGTTGTAAAATGAGATCATCTCCTTCTTTTCATTAAATAGTAATTAATATTAATAAATTAAAAAACATTATTTAATATTATAGTGAAAATTAATAAACCTAATTATTTGTTCAAGTATTTGAGACTCTTAGTCACTAGGGATGGTGCGGGTTTTGGGCCATTGCAGCAGAGATTAGCCACCTTACCTATCTAAGATGGTGGCTTGGCATTTACACTATGGCGGACACACATACCTATTGTTTTCTTGCTTCTGAGCAAAAGGTTATACTTGGCAACTTATTCCCATCAGACAAAGGTTCTGCCTATCAGTTAGATCTTCGGAACTTTATCCAGGTATGTGGGTTACCTTCTAATTATTGCGTCGATGATACTGGCCCCCTTTTATGCGTTCCCTGACAGTCACTTATTTTGATGCAGTTAAGAAGCAAATCCCCAACCAATTCTCCATGTCTGCAAGAGATTCCATTATGTGGAAATGTAATTGTGTCAAACATGCACAAGATTATCTATTAGTCGTTCCGATTAGTGGTCTTAATCAATGCCTCGGGTCAAGGCAGTTCAGAGATGTACTTTGTTATCGCCTTGCAATCCCTTTGTTTGTCGAGAATGGTTTGTGCTCAAGTTGTAATAGATCCATGGATACCTTTGGTGATCACGCGCTCCATTGTGCTAAGGATGTTGGACTTAAGTTTCGACATGACCTTGTACGTGATGTAGTTGCTGACATTTTATACAAAGCTGGTGTGCATGCGCGTAAGGAAGTTGCTCTTGAGTTTTTGTCTGATGATGACAAGGATTTACAATCTGTCGACATCCTTGCTTTAAACTGAGAGAACGGTCAAGATTTTTGTATGGATATCACAGGCGTCTCACCTTTCACTGATGAAGGCACTCGTGCTTTCGTCCCAGGCAAAGCCATTTCGAGTGTTATTTCGCGTAAACGCACTAAATACCTAGACAAGTGTCTTGCACGGCTATGGTTTGTGTGTTCTTTCTTTCTCTACTTTAGGAGAACTTAGTGAAGATACTTTGTGTTTTTTTAAGTGTCTGAAAAATTGTTTAGTTAGTAATGATGCCGGTAGTGGTTTGGACAGTTTTATTTTTTACAGACTAGATATTGATATTCAAAAAGGTGTTGGAGTTCTGCTTGTTGCTAGGCTGCCAACCAAAGGTCGGTATGAGTCATGATGTAAAATAATCTTCAAATTTCACAAAAAAAAAAAAAAAAAAAATCCAAAGGAAAACATCATAAAATAAACAAAACAAAGAGGGTTTGCAACAAGGTGATCCCCTCGGTCCCTTGTTATTTTCATTGACACTTCACCCCTTAGTGAAGACCATTGCTTCTCAATGCCACCTCGACTTGCACGATTGGTACCTTGACGATGGTACAATAGTTGGGGACACTTTAGAGGTAGCTAAAGCTTTGCGTATAATCAAAACTGAAGGACCAGGAAGAGGGTTGCATCTCAATATTAAGAAAACAGAAGTCTTCTGGCCTTCACTTGATCCCAGGAGCACAATGGATGTTGTTTTCCCTCCGGAGATTGGTAGGCCTTCTAAGGGTGTTAAATTGTTGGGTGGTCCAGTGAGTTTAGACATGGACTTCAGCAGCGACATGTTGTTGAACAGGGTGCACAAAACCGTTCGACTAATGGAGGCAATCAAAAAACTCAAGGATCCCCAAAGTGAGATGCTTTTACTTCGAAGTTGTACTGGTGTGTCTAGACTTTATTTTGCCATGCGAACTACCAATCCTGCTGCACTACAACCTGCCACCGATCTCTTCGATGACAAGCTATTTCAGTACTTGAGGCTTCTGATTACTGGGGATGGTGCGGGTTTTGATCCTTTACATAAGAGATTAGCTACCTTACCTATTAAGAATGGTGGACTTGGCATATATACCATGGATGACACTCGTGCTTATTGTTTCCTTGCGTCTCAAAGCCAGACTACTTCAGTACAGAAAGTGATCCTTGGTGATTTATTCTCAACGGACAAAGGTTCAGCCTATCGGTTGGCTCTTCAGACCTTCACTCAGGTATGTGGATTACCGTCTACTTACAGTGTCGATGCTACTGCCCCCCCCCCCCCCCCCTTCCATGCATTCTCTGGCAGTAGTTTATTTTGATACAGTTAAGAAGCAAATCCCAGACCAATTTCATTTGTCTGTAAGAGATTCCATCCTTTGGCAATGTAACCGTATAAAACATGCTCAAGACTATCTTCTGGCGGTACCCATTAGTGGGCTCAATCAGTGTCTCGGGCCTAGACAATTTAGAGTTGTGCTTTCCTATCGTCTGGGTATTCCTTTGTTTGTTGAGAATAGTTTATGCCCAAGTTGTAACAAATCCATGGACATTTTTGGTGATCGTGCGCTTCATTGTGCTAAAGATATAGGATATAAGTTCCGCCATGATGTTGTTCGTGATGTTGTCTTTGACATATGTTACAAAGCTAATGTACCTACGCGTAAGGAGGTTTCTCTTGGCCTTCAGTCAGATGATGGCAAAGAACTAAAACCTGCTGATATCCTTGTTCTTAATTGGGAAAATGGGCAAGATGTTTGTATGGATGTTACAGGTGTCTCTCCATTCACTGGTGATGGTATACGCTCCTTTTCTCCTGGAAAGGCTATTTCTGGTGCGGTTTCGCGTAAACGTACCAAATACTTGGACAAGTGTGCTGCACACGGGTATGGTTTGGGTGTTCTAGCTTTCTCTACCCTTGGGGAACTCGGTGAAGACACTTTGGTTTTTTTCAAGCGTCTTAGGAATTGTTTAGTTAGCAAGGACGCTAGTAGCGGCTTATGTAGTTTCATTTTTTATCATTTAGGCGTTGCAATTCAAAGAGGAGTTGGGGCCCAGCTTGTCGCTAGGTTGCCAACCAAAAGCTCTATGTAATATCTCATTTATATTAACATTAATAATATTATTTTATTTTATATGCAAAAAGTAAACTTAATATTATATATATTTGTATTTAATAATAAAAAATTCATTTATTTTTAACCCAATAAAATTGAATAAAGCTATTTTCAGGTACATATCTGATTTTGTCATTTGTTATAATAACAATGGTTAATGGCTGAATCCAATATTTTACCAAACACACTTTGATTGCTTTTGTCAATCAGCTTTAATTTTAATTAATATAATACCAAATGTCTAACTGTCTTTTTCTCACGGAACAGCAGAAAAATGCTTTTACAAAGCCACAGCAATACCAAACTAATCCTATGTCCCTCAATGTGAGAAATCTCGGTAGATTCTACCTAGCATTTTTGTTCCCTCTCGCTGGGAGCGTAACCTCTTTACAGCCGACTATATGTACTGTTACTAATCTAGCTACTAAACCTGTATAGATCATCATTTCAAAGTTTAAAGTAAATTTATAATCGAATCAACGAAACTTACAAAGCAAAAGTTAAAACATACAAGTCCTTATTAGTTGAACACCATGATACTAATTCTTACTCACAAACATAGTAGTCTAATGTCATTTTTCAGGGACCAACTATTATTTTTAAATCTTACATGCAAACATAATACCTTCTGTGGTAAGTTGATCAACATTCTCAACCAAAGGTTGAGCCCTAGCAACCTTAGCCAGAGCCTTGTTCTCTTCTGGTGTTCCACTCTCAAAGAATGCCCCAATCACCTTTCCGTCTTTGATCCAGTAGGTCCCGAATTTGTGTGTTGTTGATGCAGGGTCATTGTCACCAAACAATACGGTTTCCCCAACATTGTCACCGTAGAATTGCCATGACAGATCAAATGAACGTGAGTAGAAGTAGGGGAGGTAGTCGTACTCTGCTGTGGTCTTCCCTTCTTCAGCGGCCTTGATAGCCTGCATAGAAGAACAATGTTCAGATGTGTTAATAGCACCAAACTTAGCAACACATTGGGAATAGTTTCGTCATTGTAGACAGAGATGTTTGTTTATGGCAAAACGATAGTGGCTAAAATAACGGAAAAATGGAAAATAAGTTCAAACTTCAGGACAAGCCGTCACTGAAAGAAATCCAACCTTCACAGCTTGCTCTGCTGACTTCCTGGCATGATCAACATGCTCAACTCTTCTCATCTCATTGTACAATTTCATTGGGAAGGTAGCGACATCCCCCACAGCGTATACATTAGGAACACTTGTTTTAAAAAAAGTGTCTGTCTGTCAAAGAAGAAAAGAGCATACTCTTCAGCAATTGGTCTGAAAACTACAGATAAAACGACCTTTTACTTAATTTAATGGCAAAATAGACATTAATGCATATGCAAATAAGATTATGGTCGAGTAAAAATGTTAATAAGATAGGCGCTGAAGCAAGCTCCTGCCTGTAAGAATTTCGAATCAAGGGAAACAATCAAACTAACCTTGAGTCCACCTTTCTCCTCTTCAACCTGGCCCTTGAATAGTGCTGTAAGAGGTCTTCCACCAACGCCGACGACTACAATGTCAGCATCCAGCACTCTTCCATCCTTCAGTTTTACTGTCTTTACCTGAAAAAAGGTGAGAGCAATAGATAAATTTAATATCATTACTCCTTGTATTTTAAATGCTACTAGAATAATTGGTAATTTACCTCTCCATTGGCGTCAGAATCAAATCCAACTGCAACAGTTCCTTTAATAATATTGACTCCTTTCTTAGTATAGTAACCCTCATAAAAATTGGCTATTTCAGCAGTAAAGAGACGAGGCACTGCGAAGAAAAGTAAGACTAAGTCAGAATTACATATAAACAAGAGAGCAGAAATGTGTAGGATGGGCAGAGAGGCAACCAAAATTAATTCCATGGACTTTCTCTAGTTTTTATTATTTCCTTTGAATTAATTACACTAGACATTGAAGAAAAGCAAGTGAGCAGTATTAGTGAGCTGGGACTTACTGCACCATGGCTCGGGGTAAACCATAGTAACATCCATGTTGTTCATTTTCAACACCGCAGAAAGCTCAAGACCAATGTATCCTCCTCCGACAATTACAGCTTTGCCGTTCGTCTTTGACTTGATAACTTCATATAGTTTGTCGGCATCATCAACTTCTCTCAAATAGAAGATGTTCTTGGCATCAGCACCTTGAACGCCAAAGTCAGTCAACCTAATAACCTGCAAAACAGAAAAAATGTTTATTAGGACTATCATTATTTATGAAAAAAAAAAAATGAAGCACAAAGTGAAGTCTTGGCAGAAAAGATACATACTGCTGAACCAGTAGCAATGAGCAATACATCATACTTGAAGGTTGCTCCAGCTGCACTAGTTAAAGTCTTGGAAGCAAGATCAGCCTTCACTATTTCAGTGTTAAGGATCAACTCGATGCCTGCAAACAACCATTTTGAAATCAATGATAATACTTAAACAAAAGAGATTACACATGGTCAACACTCAACAGAATAAAGGTAGGTTTTAAAAATCTCATCTTGATAACAGTTTAGATAGCATTAACTACTGGGAAAAAAAGTTACCCTTCTGAGTATACCACTCAGGAAGTTGCCTCTCGCCTCCGCTACCAACACAAACGTGGAAACCTGGAAGTCTAGCAGGTGCTGCAAAACCACAAAATTCATTTTTAGTAAACAACAGCTTCTTTGGAGAAAAAGAAGCAATTAGAAAAGATCCTACACATATATACATATTGTAAGCTTAATTTGCATCCTAAACACCTCTACTTTTATCAGCAGAGACATTTGCACATCAGAAGCTTATCATACGCGCACATAACTCAACAATTTCTAAAGAGCAACAATCGACCGTAGAAGGATCTGTTATAAATGACTGCATAACTTACATTCAGGGAAAAGGTAGGCCTTGCTAAGAGCTGGACGTTCATAAGGAGCTACCTGAAACATTAAAAGTAACCATGTTAAGGTAGAACATATCAAACTCACAAGTCATAGCCACAGTTTAATCTGACCTAAAGCATTTGTTGACTTGTAGTTTGATTTCCCAACTTAACTATTGGTGAAACCCAAACAACTCAGGTTTCAAAATTTCGGTGAACATGAGTATATAGGTGAAATCTCTGGAAATCACTCTAAATGAAAACTTATATATCAATAAAAACACAAACATATTCTTCTAAAGAAAGATAATGATGGAATCCATACCGCCTCTTTGGAGATAATAGCCAATTCACCAGCATTAAGACCTTGAGCAGCAAATTCTTTAGCTGCATATCCCTGTCAAATCACATAATCAAACAATCATTACAAAGAAACTTACCCGAGAAACAACCAGAGGAAAATATCATCGCGTCCTCTACATGATAACAGTCAAAAACGAAACAAAGTATAACCAGATCCGGTTATCAAAAATTGTAAGATGATAAAGCGCCGCATATAATTAAGAAAACAAACAAAAGCAAATTAAAGCTTATCAGATCGATCAAAAGGGAGGAGGGAGGAGGACGATTGTAAACTTACAGCAGAAACACCACCACCAACAATTACATACTTGAAATGCTTTTCCGCCATTAAAAATTCAGAAAAAATATCTTTTAATTTCTTTGTTTTCGATCGAGAATGCTTTGGGGGAGAGAGTTGTTTGTGTGTGCGCTAGCGAAAAAGTGGAAGCGATTGGTTATGTATTTATATAGTACGACTCAGTGCACCATTGGCTGATGATCTTTCTCATTTTATCGAGTAACGAGTAAAATATCCCTTTTTAAACACGTGGTAGCTATATCCACCGATGATTAGTTGCTGACTGTGTATCTGCCACGATACGATCCCGATTATTTTGTGTAATCAGTAAAAGTTTCTCGAATGAGATTGTTGGAGTAGAATGTATCAAGCCGTTGAGTTTGGCTATCATCATTTTCAATAGTGTGGAAAGAATCTTACGACAGCAATGACGGGTGCCTGCTAACGTGCACCAGGTCGCCACGAGTCCATGTATGCGTTATTAGGTTCACATGTTCTAGAAACATTGATGTGAGTTGTGGTTGTTAGAAAAACCCTACAGTATTTTTCAAAGCTGAGACCAATTCTTCCGACCTATAAGGCCTATTCCTATGCACATGCCAAAAAAAAATGGTGTTTGGCATGCTAGGTGGCATGCCAAACCATTTGCGCCATTATGGGGAAACCGCTGAACGATCGAATCCCTAGCGAGCGATATTGTTAGTACCGCTCGCTAGAAAGAATATCGTTGGCGGTACAATGGTTATCGCCAAGTAGTTATTCTGCAACGGCTAGTTCCCCCATGGTTCCTATATATACGCAATTTTACCTCGACAAAAAACTCACACCTGCTTCTAAAGATATTGCTCCTTCATTCTCAATTTTAAGCTTCATTACAATGTCGAGATCCAATGAAGAAAGAGATATTATGAATAGGTTCAGGTTACAGCAAGAAAGTTATCGTATGAGGTTGCAAGAAATTGATGAAGAGGAAGCTGAAGATGATAAACTAATCGAAATTTTGATGCTTGTACACACGGGTCAAATACCAAGAGTTCCAGAGCCCAAAGAAGTATTATCAAGAAGATATACGCATCGAGGGAGGGAATTTTACCATCAGAAGCTCATGCACAATTATTTTCTTCCCAATTGTGTGTACTCTGATCAAAATTTTCAAGGTCGATTCTGCATGCCTCGTCATCTAGTTAAAAAGATTATTGAAGAGCTTTGTCGAGTGGAACCTCAATTCAATTATCAGTTTGATGCATTGAATATTAGAGGTCATAGTCCTGAACAAAAAGTTACTTCGGCTTTAAGGATTCTAGGTTATGGCACTCCAGCGGATGCGAATGATGAGTACCTTCGTATGGGTAAAACAATTTCTTACACTTACCTTTCATTGTTCTGTGAAGTAATTATTAATCATTTTGATCCAACATATTTACGCAAACCAACCGACGAAGATGTTAGACAAATATTAAGGGAGAATGAGGAAAGGGGATTCCCAAGAATGATAGGTAGTCTCGATTGTATGCATTGGGTATGGCATGGATGCCCTGTTTATTGGGTTGGTCAATATAAAGGTCATTATCCAAAACCAACAGTTATCCTTGAAGTTGCTGCTTCTTATGATTGTTGGATATGGCATGCTTTTTTTGGTCTTCCGGGTTCACAAAATGATATTAATGTTTTGCAAAAGTCGCCTCTGTTTGAAGATTTGAAGTATGGAATTTCTCCTTCTGTCTGTTTCATGATCAACGGTCATCAGTACACTCATGGCTATTATCTTGCGGATGGTATCTACCCAAAATGGTACACCTTGGTTCAATGCTACCGTCAGCCTCCTGGTGGTGCATTGGGCCTTTCATACCGATATTTTAACGATGCCCAAATGGCACTGAGGAAGGATGTGGAACGCGCTTTTGGAATTTTGAAGAGGAAGTTCGCTATCATTTGTGTCCCATATCGTGGGTTGAGTCCTCGTGAAATGCAAAAGACTATGCTCACTTGCATAATTCTTCATAACATGGTAATTCAGGAAACCCTGCGTGATTCAGATTGGATTAACTATGATGATGAAGATTTGAGGCCGGAGATTCGACCTGAAAGAGGCCTCCCTGCAAGGAATTATGGTCAAATGACTAACTACATTCAGAACCGTAATTTGTATGACCAGTTAAGAGATGATCTGAGATTGAATCTTTGGGCAGAGCATGGAAGATGATTTAATGTATTTTTCTTCAGTTTAAGTTATGTTATTTATTTTTAATGTTTTAGCTTAAGATGATTCTATGTATTTTTCAACATTTCATTTCAAAGTCATGATAAACTTCAACATTTCATTTCAAACTAATATTAATTGGAATGCATAAAAAAATCACATTAAAACTTAAACTGCTACTGCTACATTAATCTATCGGAATTATTTCATCAAACTCATCATCAGTTCCATCCTCATCATCTTCATTAGTAAATCCAACTTGCTTTTCAATCTGTGCTTGAATCCTGTCAAATTCGATTTGCCACAAATGTTTTTGTTGGTCGTTCATAATTGAGGTGTTAGCTTGAAGAATGTTATGCTTGTCATAGTCAAACTGGAATTTTTCTTGAGAAAGACGACTTTTCTTACTCTCCCGGTTTTGAATTTTCCTTTCAATGGATCTTTCCTTCGCGACAGTATTTTGATGTTCCATAAACTCCGCCATGTTAAACCCTCCGGAACTCCCTCCTTCTTGAGCTAATTTTCTAGCCAGTTTTGCCCGATTCCTCCCAGGAAGTTTTCCCTTATTATTACCATCAACATAATTATTGAAAACTACGTTGGAATTTGAGCTTGTAGGGGTATCTGGTGAAGAATTTGATGGACCTTGTGAAAATGGTGAAGAATTTGGTGTTGAGGGAGAAGAATTATATGGTGACTGTTCAGGTACTATTTGATTTTTTGCTAATTGATCGGGATTATATTTGTTCAAACCCTTCAAAATATGATAACAACTTTCGAAAGCAAACTGTTTACCATGTTTTCGTTGCCAATCTGTATGAACCTCTCTTTCAAAATCAACATCAGTCTGACCACTATCCTTTCCTTTTCTCTTGGCTTGCATTATCAATGCAACATAAGTGGCTACTTCCCGGTTGATTACAATGAAGTGTTCTGCCAATCCTTTTGCATCACGATTATTGATGTTCATGGTTTGTTCCTCATATTTTTGAAATATATTATCCCACATGGTGTTACCATGTTGTTGTGCACCACCGATACAATCTTGGGTAAAAAAAAACATAATTACGACAAATACATTCATCTTCTATCATGTTGTATTTTGCACCACGGACTCGGTTCTTCTTACCTTTGCCTTGAGTTTGTGCTTGTGAATTCATTTTACAAGAAAATATAATTGTAGAGGAGCTATGATAGTTTTAGATTTGAAAAGGATTGAGAAATTAAGAAATTCTAGAGAGATTTAGAATTTCTGGTGTGAGTTGAAATGAGTTTGAAATCAGGTATTTATAGAGGGGGGAAATTGCAACCGTTAGATGAAGATCTGTTGAGCAATTATCATACCAGCGAGCGATAGCTTGACCGTCAAGGCAAGACATGGAAGACCATCGAGCGATGTCTTGACCATCGAGCGACCAAGACTCTATCGCTCGCTGGAAACTCTGTCGTGTATGCCAATATGCCAGAAATAACATATTGGCATATGAGTTTGGCAATTTGGCATACCCATAGTGGGTGCATATATGCCAAATATCATGTTTTGGCATGTGCATATGAATAGGTCTAATATTTGTGTTGTTTTGCTCACTTTGGGCACACCATTATCTGTAAATTTGAAAAAGAATATAAGATGAAGAACGTAGATGGTTGTATTAGAAAAACTGATATTACTGATGTAAAAAACAGTGTTTTTTGCCTATCATACAAAATGTTTACATGTTCTCAGATTTCTACATTCATTGGAAATGAAAATTTCTTTTAAAGGTAACAAGAAATATAGTGGTGTTTACAAAACTGAATTAGTGTTCATTACTGAAAACAAATATCCAAAAATTTAACAGGATAACAACTGAAACATATTCTACCAATTCATTTCCTTAGAAGGAAAAGCTTCACTTGGGGATTGTCACATTCAATATTTTAATATCTTGGTAGGGTTTGTCTTGCTTGTCTGTCTTCACCTTCTCTATACCCTGTATACAGTGAGTAGCAGTTACGATTCAAAGACTTGATATTTGGCTCAGTAATTAAGTTGATGTTTGCAAGCACGTGAGGATAGTGCTAGGGTTAGAGTAAAATAAAGAAATAAAAATTTAATATACCTGTACTACGTCCATTCCCTTAACAACTCTACCGAATACAGTGTGCTTATTATCCAGCCATGGCGTTGCCACAGTGGTTATAAAGAACTGAGAGCCATTGGTGTTTTGCCCCGCATTTGCCATGGACAGCGTAAAAGGCCTGTCGTGCCTCAAACTGCGAATTAGAAAAAGTAACCATTTCATATGTAAGCTTCCTAACAAATGAGAACCTGGCGCTAGAATGGACAGGTTAAGAAAACAACCTGAGACAGGGAGGAAATAAAAGAGAACTTTGCAAAATAAGCTTTTCATATGACCCTAGAGGAAACCCAGTTTAAATGTGTAACTGGCTTTTGCCATGCCAATCAGCAATAGGAGTTACCTTTTGTGGAATTCATCCTCAAACTCCCTACCCCAAATAGACTGCCCACCAGTGCCATCTCCCAGAGGATCTCCTGTCTGTATCATGAAGCCTTTGATAACCCGGTGGAAAATGAGATTATCGTAATAACCATTGCGGCAGTGAGTGGTGAAGTTCTCCACAGTTTTGGGACATTCTTCTGGGTACAGTTTAATGTGAATATCACCAAGTGATGTGTGCATAATCTGATTCAAAAGGCCAACACATTGATAAACCATAATAATAAGTATATAACCAAAACTAAGTAAAAGGAGTATGACCACAGTAGTGTGGAAAAAAAAAAAAAAGGGGACCCACCACATTCTCAGGAAGAGATGTTGTAACAGATTTTCCTATATCGGAAGCAGCCAAAAGTTCGTCAGCAGGGGGCTTTTCATTAAATACATCCCTTCCCTTAGTTGCGTCTTCCGGTTCTTCTGGTTCTCTTCGACTGAATAACCAAAACCACAACAGTCGGAATTTGTTTAGACTGGTCGAAGGACTCGAATATTGATTAATAACAAAAAGGAAAAAAGGAAATCTATATTAAGTTTCAGATTGTCTAGAAGTTTTGCTACACATCCTAGCGTCGACATTGATCGACATAACAATTTGATCAATATAATGATATCATACACAAAAAGAATATCATATAGACTTCATAAGTTTTTAAGGGAATTTAGATGTCTACTGGTGGTAGTTGTAGAAAACTGACAGCAAATCATATTGCACGCAAGATATAAAGGAGAATCTTTTCGATACCTGAATAAATAGATCCTGTGTTTCTTGAAAGCGCAGCAAAGAAGAGTGGGGTCTGTCAAAGGATCTTTGCCCTCGTTGACATTAGCTGCAGCCGCGGGAATTTTTCTCACCTTTTTACTGTTTCTGTCACCTTGATACAAAGCAATTTTTAAAAATCTATCATTGTTCTCAACCTTTCCAAGAATTCGAGCAACTTTATTTGTCTGCAAATTTACCACCTGTGCATACACAACAATATTAGTACTGGCAACCATTAACTATTTTGCACATGTGAGGACAACAATTCCGTAAGCCTTGCCTTAATGCCAAGAAGTGTTGCATATATGATGAAGTTAGAGCTCTCATCAAAGATCGCATTTGGTTGAGGCACATTTTCCGTTTTTTCTATTTCCTTCTCAACTGCTATTCTTCGTCCAAAATCAATGGCTTCTAACCTATAGAGAGGAACATCGGCCCTTTGGAGTTCTTGTGCCGCCTAAATGAGTAGCAAAAACTTATGAGAAGTCTCAAAAAGCGAACTGTCAAAAACTGGTTTGAAGTGAAAAGCATTATTACCTCCAGGGACTCATCATACTGTCGTCGAAGCTTACCACTTCTAAAATAAAACACACGTATTTTACGATCAGGAGATGTAATGGCGAATTGCTTGCCGTCAGGGCTAACCTACAAAGATAAAGATTAACACCTCAGTCGCAAATACAAAAAGTAGGAAATTTTAGGCACCGAACCCATATGGTTCTGAGAGTTGACTTTCTAACCACAAATATCAGAAATATATTGTACCTCAATTGCAGAAACAGATGTTTTGCACTTCACAACTTCAAAGAGACTGGTGTCACTCTTCAGTTTGAAACTCACTCTGCAAAATGTAATGGCATATTACACACTAATATCAATGGTAAGAGGTAACAAAATCACAATCACAGACGAGATAGTTCTGTAACTAACAAAAAATTCACTCGGAATGACGCAATAGCTCTAGGACATCACTCAGAATGAAGCAATAGCTCTAGGACATAGTTGGCAGATCCTTATAAACTAACTAGTATTTCTTTCAGATAGCATACCTATCTTCCGGGAACTGCAGTGTACCAGGACACCAGTATTCAATGATTCCCTTCTCGTCTGCAGATATTACTGTGTCAAAGATCTGGTTGTACTTCATAACTTTTACTGGGCCCATGTGTATCTACATAATCACATACAGGCAAAATAAGAACAGTCTCAAGATCAAAACATAAGCAGATATAACAAGTTCAATTTTGAAAATCTAATTGGAAGAAAAGTAGCAAACCTCTTTAGAGATAATTGGCTCATTTGTACCAGAACGTGCATCGTATATATGAACAAACAGGGAGTTGCGATCACTAATGGCAAGCTTCGCTTTGACGTCTCCTTGCTTGTAAACCCATTCAACTGTACCGGGTACAAAGGGTAGGCGTATCATGACCATCATATCATAGTTGACGACATCGTATATCTTCACCGATTTGTCATTTGAAATTGTACAACAAAGTAAACCATCTGCGCTAACCTGCATTGCTGAACCAGATCATGGTTGATGACTGCCACTAAATCATGTATTGAATGCAGAAGAAATATTAAACACAAAATTATGCCTAACATGGCTTTTATTGTTGTGTTTTATACTAGTTATCGCTCTAATAAACAAGGCTACACAAATAGCATAAAGAAGCACCAGCACAAGCAGATCAACTACATAGAGACGAGAAACTGCACATACGCACAGGATCTTTCTTACTGTTGGCACTAAATTTTATCAGCTACGAGCACCATGAAGCGGGACAAACCCAAAGAGCATAAACTGGAATGTGAAATTCTAGAGTTTGAAATACGATAAAGATGCCACTCAAAAAGCAAAAAAAAAAAAAAAAAACATTAAACAAGAATCGGCTAGAGTTTAAGCGTATGGGAGGGGACACTAACGGCTAAACCTTCAATGGGTCCAAGGTGAGATCTGAAATGCTTAGCAAACTCGATGCCAATTGGTTTTTTCTTCCAAAACTTCAAATGACCTGAAAAGTTTAAGAAAGGTCAGAGTGAAAGCAACTACTAATGCTAATTCAATAATCAATTGCTTTTCAAATCATCAGGATTTCAGTCCAAGTTTTGTTTGATAATGGAAATAACCCAAAGAGACGCACTGAACGATATGAAACAAACTTACCGTCAGCACTTCCAGTTATTAAAAACTCTGCCTGTGACACAGCCACATGTGTGATTACATCGCGATGCATAAAGCTTTTTTCATACCTGTGTATACAAAATATTCATCGTGGTTCATACTTCATACAGTGTAAGAATTTTCTTTTTAAGTTCAGTCATTGTAGAGATGTTAATACTATAAATTGGATGAAGTAACAGTTCGCGGATCCAAAACACTAATTCCACGAAGTTAAAACCCTAACTTTCAAACATCCAATTATCAAACACAAAAAAATTAAAAAAACAGAAAAAGAAATACAACTCACATATTAGCAGAGGGCAAAGAATCAAGATAAGTTTGTTCGAACTGCAGGGGACGTTTGCGAGGACGAGGAGGAGGAGGAGGAGCAGGACCAACTATTGGTTCTTCTTCAATTTCAAGCACTGTCAAACTTTCTTTACCGTTCTGATTTTCTTCCATTGTTTTCTTCTAGGGTTTCTTAAGGAATGTGGAACTTGAATCAAAACCTTAAGCTCTTTGAAGCATAAAAGAATGTTAGCCGGGAGGGAAATCACTCTTATTGCCTGAGATTGGAAGAGAGGGGTGGGTTTCAGTTTTGAAGTGAGAGATATTCGGACGCAAACGAATGTTTACCACGTGCGATTACATATTTATAGGTTCGTCCCCAGGTTTTCTTGGTTATGCAAGGGCAATTCCTATGGCAAATTGCAAATAGTTCAGCCGGGTGAATGGTCAAATATGGTTTTCCATAATGGAAAATGTGATTTGCGGCAGCACAGGAAGCACTCAACGAAGGTATGATCACGCGGTTTAACCTAGCCCACTAGCTAGGAGGAAGCGCCAGCAACTTTTGTTGAGCAGCTAGCGGCTCACTCTCCGCCGCTAATGGGTAGTATTTTAACAGTGCTTACAACAACTATTTTTTGCCTCAATATATATTACTCAATTTTATTCTCCAAAATCATAATACACTTTTATCCTATCAATTTTCTTTCAATTTCGATCACTTTAATTTTTTGATCAAGATTCTTGATTTTGGTTCTTCTGGGGAAGATATGAAAACGGATGGAACCTTGTACGAAGAAAAGCATGAAACTTATGTAGAGATTTTGCGTCAATTGGATGAAAAGGAAAATAAGGCAAGAGGCGGCGAAACTTTCTGTTGCAATTACATTCAGGGATGATACCAAAGCCTTTAGAGACAAAGAAGTTTTCACTAGAAGATGGACGTGGTGAAATCGGTATTTTTACCACGACAAGATGATGCATGATTATTTTAATCATGGATGTGTGTATTATGATGCAGATTTTCAGCATCGATTCCTCATGGGCCGCAACTTGACTCAAAGTATTATTGTGTCATGGTCTTGTGGTGTCCCTTGGCGAGTGTTGAGTGTCTTAATACAAGTTTAAGTGTTTTATTAATTAGATATGATTTATTTTCTGCTCAGTAGTTATTAGCAATAAAGTGTGGTGATCTACCAACGTGTAGGAGTGACATGAAAAATAGTGACACGAAAAGTTTGGTATTAATCTTGGTCATCTTGGTAGAAGGTTATCAAGGAAAATAGAAAGGACTTATATAGTACTCTCGGAATATTGAGTTACTTCTCTATCTAATTTTATATGTTCTTCTATAAATCACCACAGACCATAACATTTGGTATCATCCAGGACACTGGTTTTTCTCTCAAACATGACAGGATGCAACAACCCGTGAACTTACATAACTTCTCAAAACTTCCATAGATGCCCACATGTTAAGATGCTTAGCGTACTGCTACTACACAAAGACAAGATATTATTTTAGCTATCTTGGTTACAATATCTCAGGAAACGGAACGAAATTTGATACTCTAATTGATATTCTCTCTAGATCTCCTCCAAATCAACATAATAGTGTTTCTCCTTCTCACACAACATCATCTTCCAGTAGTGTTTTCCAATAACACTTCAATAATCAAACTTGTGGTTCTTCAAATCCCTTTTTTGAAGCACCTAGGATTGATTTTCAAAGATTTAATGGAGAAAACCCTCACAATTGTGTAGAAAGTGTGAAAGATATTTTTAGACCCACTCTATTATTGAAAAACTGAAAACATAGTTTGCTTATTTACACTTAGACGGTGAAACAGCCTCTTGGTTTTAAAATTTCCTCACTAGTAAAACTTATATCTCTTGGCTTACTATTGTTGAATTTATTTGTAGTCGTTTTGAAAATCTTGCTAATGATAAGTATGTGGGTTGTTTGAACAAATTGTCTCAACTCACATCTGTTGATAAGTACTTCGAGCAGTTTGAGCAACTTAAAGCCATGATGCTCATCAAAAACACCCTCATATCACTGAGGAGTACTTTGTTTTAAGATTTTGTTAGTAAATTGAAAGATGTCTTGCTTAGCTCTGTTCAAATGCATAAACCCGCTATTTTTTCTCAAATTTTATTCTTAGCTAGAATACAAGAGGTTGCTTTTACTCTCAGCACCAACCTCAAAAGCCTTTTCAAGCAAAGCAACCTCCCACTACCTCTACATTCAGTAGATTTTCCTCTTCAAAACCCAACCCCCCCCCCCCTTCTTCTATAGTTGGTTTTTCTACACCAACCACCATTATTCAACCTCCCACGAAACATCTAGATCTACTTACACACCACCTATAAGGAGATTGACTCATGAACAAATGAATCAAAGAAGAGCCAAATGACTCTGCTACAGATGGCTATAATTACTTATGATGGAAAATTGTTATGCGTGCTTTTCTTCAAGCTCGTGATTTTCAAACATGGGTACGTGTTGTTAATGGCTATAATCCTCCGGTTAATACAGAAGGCGATGTATCTATACCTAAGGATATTGGTAGATATAGTCCATAAGAAATCATTGTTGCAAAGCAAAATTCTGACGGCTTAAATACTATCATAAATGCCATTACCCCAGATCTTCAGCACCATGTGACTACGTGCATAACGTCTAAAGAAGCCTGGGATATCTTGGAAGTCATATTTTAAGGAAATACCAGTGAGAAAGAAGTTAGGCTTCAAAACCTAAATTCCAATTGGGAAAACCTTCGTATGGCAGATGAAGAATCGCTTGATGTGTTTAATCACAAAGTGTCTGAAATTATTAATGCATCTTTTGCATTGGGTAAGACTATTCCTGAAAAGGATATTGTGATAAAAATTCTCAGATCGCTGCCATCTATATACGACTATAAGAAGCATGCCATCGTTGAAGGAAATAACCTTGATACTCTTTCCAAAAACACTCTTGTTGGAAAGCTTAAAATTTTCGATCTTGAACTTAAACAAAGAGATAAACATCATTTGTTAAGCAATAATGTTGTTTCAACTGATAGAAAGTCTCGACATCCTAAATTGATTGATAAAAGAGATGAGAATTGCTTTAATTCTACTTTGTCACTGTTTATACAACAGCTTAAGAAAACTCTTAGACGGAGTAAAAGAAAGTCTCAAAAGAGAGTCAAGTCAATCAATAAGAAGGATAAGAAAGTTCAAGAAAACTATGTTTACAAAACTAGTTCAAAGTGCTATAAAAGTATCCATGATACTTCTATGGATCCTGATATGGAGTTGAGTGCGTTAACTAAAGCATGAATGGATACTCTTGACTTTTGTCCTGAGAATGAAATCTATGAATGTTCGTTTAACCTCTTTGCTGATAATCACACTTGTCCTCCTAATAGTCCTGATTATTCCATGATGAACAATCCTACTTCTTCAGAAGTGTTTCAACTGGAAAAGGAAGCCTTGATTAAAATGATTGAAGATCTGGAATATCAACTGTTTAATTTAAGACTGGAGGTTGTCAATTACAATTGTGATAGCAATAAGATATGACGAATCTCTTCAGATGAATCCTTTAAACATTATCAGCAAACTCCTCCAGACTCTATATCATGCTCAAGTCACTCTGACAAAAAGGATGATATGGATACTCACAAGATCTTACCAAATATTGTGGTCACTTTGTGTGAACATCAGGATCACCTTAAAACTATTAACACTAAAGATCAAGAGCAGTTCTCCTCTGCTAAATGATGTGTGCAAAAGAAGAAAAAGAAATCTCCTGTGAAACCCTTCTTTTCAAAAGAGATTTCCAAAACACTCCACAGTTTGCGAAAATCAACAATCAAGATGGGAACTCTTCTGTCTCTCATTTTGATAAGATCTATTTAACCATGAATCTCGTCTTGGAACAAGTTCGTGCCCTGAAAAGTGTACTTGAAGCTTCTTCCAATAGACTTGAAGAAAAGATGGATAATCTTTTGAATCTAGGATTGATCTGATCGAAGATGAGCTGGATGAATATATGGAATATGAGAAGAGTATTCAAAGTAAGTGAAATGTTTCATAGGAGTTGATTTTATTTTTTCCTAGTAAGTCTTCTTTTAAGATTTTTAGTTTCTTGTTTTGTTTAGAAGAATAACTAGAGTTTGGAATAGCCATTATTGTGATTGCACATAGCTATGTCCAACGTTTTCATCTTCATATTTTTAGGTTTATTTGTTTAAATTCTAAAAATTTGTTTGAAATATGATTTCTGCAGTATTAATCTTTATGGTTTTATATATTGCAATTTGTTAAAGGATATGTGTGTTTAAATCCGTGAACTATGATTGTCCCATATCTTGTCAAAGGTTAAGTATTTCGTATGTCGATATGCATGTATTTGTAGAGACCTTGAAGCTCGTCAACGCTATTAGACCAGTCAAGCGTCAATTTAACCGATAATAACTCGATTAGTTTAACACGGTTGTTAATTAATAGAAATTAATCTAACAACGATCTAAATACGAAACAAGTATCGTTAGATAAATCTCGAAAAGTTACGTGGAATAGACTACTCGAACGTGTCATTCAGATATCGGACGAAGAAGATATTATCAGAGTTATTTGAAGAGAAACGTTAACCGCTTGGTTGCCCTTATCCATTTCCGGGCTGCCCTTATCAATTCAATGGGTGCCTTTATAAATTACTTGGCCTTATCACCAACCGATCGAACAGATAAACTCATTCCTTCTTTATTCTTCTCTTTCTTCTTTTTCTTTTGCTTCTTCTCTGCTCTCCTCTGTTGATGTATGAAAGATGAATTGAGAGTGGTTTTGTTTAGAGATTCATAAGAAGCTGTGGGTGTTGACGCAAATGATTAGGTGATGGTGTGGTGATCGATTAAACCTGGGAGGAGAAGAATCTGATGCTGTTCGAAATAAAAAAATTAGGGTTATGTTTCAGAGATAAAGGAATCAAGATAACTTGATGATTCTGTTGAAGGTTTGATGATTTATCGTGGTGTTGATTTGAGGAATTGATTCAATCTCAGAAGAACTCAAAGGAACGGTAAGATCAATTTAGGGTTTCGAATTAATTCGATTTTCTTGTTGAAATTGTTGTTGTTTAATTGAATTATTAGATGGGTTTATCTTTGATTGAAGTATAGTTGACTCTATAGGGTTTGATTTCAGTTTCTCAGTTATTTGAATTAGAAATTAGGGTTTAGAGAATTGAGCTGTTGATATAGAATTGAAGATGAAGATGGTGTTTTGGGTAAAAGAGTTATGACTGTGATTATAGGTTAGGGTAGTACTGAATTACAGGGTTCATAGAATTGGTGTTGATACTAGATGGGTCACTGATACAGGACATGGCATGATAGTTGTGTTGAGTTACAATTGATGAAGTTAGGGGTGGTAGTGTCTTCTTAGTGATGCTGAGATGTTGATGCTGTTCAGTTGTTAGTGTATTGATATTTCAAGTGTAGTGAACTGATGTTGGTGGTTGTATATGGAATTGGAAAGAATATGGATTGGTGAATTGTGAAATTTAACCACAGAGAAGAGAAATTGTGTGTAGCTGGTTTTGAAGCTTCAGTTATGAATTTCTGGGTTGAAGTTATGGTGGTATGACATTGACTGGATTGTAAGAGTGGTTTGGTTGGCTGCAGTTCATAGAATTCATAGTGATGATGTTGTTGTAGATGACATGAAGAATGGAATTAACTGAGTAAGGGTAGTGCTACTGCAATGAGAATTGTAGTTGAGCTTCAAGTGTTGTTGAATGAGATATTCTGGAGGTGTGTCACAAAGGTTATGACTGAAGAAGCTGTTGGTGATCAATTACAGGGTAACTAGTAGAAGTATGAATTATGGATGCTTAAATTTCAACTGAAGCTGAGACTACAGATGGAGCAAGGGCTGTGCAGGGTTCAAGTGATGTAGGTAGTACGGCTAAAATGGATTATTGCAATGGTGGTGCTGACACTGATGGTTAGGATGTTGCAGGAATGAAGGTGCTGGCGAAGTTAAATGATATGAGTTAGAATTGTAGGGGTAATGGTTTGGTTAGTGCAAGGCTTTACATAATGGTGATGGACAATGGGAACTGGAGTTGTAAACTTTGATATGGGTGCTATGTATGTTGAGCTAAACTCATAGATGTAATGAAGTTGCAGTTCATGGAGTCATGGAAATATAATGTCTAAATTGAAACAAGAGATAGTTAATATGTGTACTTTTACAAGGAAGTTAGAAATGCATTTGTTTAGTTTTGGCATGTTTATATTTGCATCTTGATTGTGCATTAGTGATTTTGGCCTGGGCAATGGTCTGTATCTGAACCCTGTTACCAGTCAGATGTCTGACTGAGTTAACTCCTTTGACTAGACTTGACCCTTGACCAGACTTTGACTCTGTTGACCAATAGACCTTGGACTTGACCTTTGATTTGTGTTGACTGTTAGTTGACCTTGGACCGTATGTTTGACCATTAGAGACCGTTAGTTGACTCAGATGGACCAGGCCTTTGGTTAATGGGATTGTTTAGAGAACTTGGGCTTATGAATCTTATGTATTTGAATTGGACCTCTTCTGGTCCGAATTAACCTTTGACTTCTTCTACAAAGTTGTAGATTTTCATAAGACTTATCTACAGACTGTAGAATCAATCTAGATTGGATTAGTAAACCCTTAATTATACTAAAGGTAGAGAATGACATACCGTAATGGGCTTAGAACCATTAGATAGAATTGTATGATTCTTCTGTGAGCCTTTTGGCTAGATTCTTAGACTCCTTATGTGTTTAATAGTTAGTCTGTCTTAACGACGGTCGATTCCAAAGGATGAACCAGTGGATCATGGATCTCGAAGTAGGCGTGGCTTGTCATCAAAAAGGTGTGGGAATGTATTTAACAGTTTTGTAATCATTGTTATTTCTTTTACGAAAGTCTTTGTTTTATAAACTCATGTATTGTCTATTCATTTATTTCATGCTTTGTTTATCTTTATGATTGTCTTTGGGAAATGAGAATTTCCATCTGTGGTATATTGGATACTGCTCCTTCAAAATTTATGGCTAGGGCGATACACCGCAATATTAATAATAGGTGTGGAATTGGCATCAATATTACGGGTGTGTATACCAATCACCCACAGACTAACTTGTCTTTACTTTCGGTGTGTAAATGTCACCACATAAATTATAAGGTGTGTAAATGTCACCGCAGAAACTAAAGGAGGAGTATAGGTCCATATACATGATTGTTTATTTCAGTGGTTTGTTGTCTTCTAATGTTTGGGAAAACATGTAATGTTTTCCAAATCTGTTTTCCAAATCTGCATATGATTACTTAGAAGTTAAATGTTAATTATTCCCCATTTCAGTTTCAAAGTGATGAGGAGAGTTGTTACAGTGAATAAAGCTTCGAGAATTTAACTTCGTTATTTGATTATACTTTGATATGTTTATTTTGTTGTATATTCTTTTGTAAACCAAATGATTATTACTTTATATATATATATATCATTGGAGAGGAGTTCTTGTATGTATAATTCTGAGCGGGGTTAGTTTTGGGTTAATTTTTGTATCGCATTTCTTAATTAAATGCTTAAGTGCATGTTTTAGATTTTAGTGCCTCTTTATTTAGTTAATTCTTTGGATTAGTCAGCTGTTAGCTTAGGGGGCTCTACAAAGTTGGTATCAGAGCTCACTATTATATCTTATATGGGAATAGCCAGTGCCAGTTAGTGAACTAGATTAGTTAGAACTGGGTTGGGTTTGTGAGATAAATCTTAATCACTAAAAGCTATCAATAATTAAAAGATTTATCTAATTGATTGAATTGTTTGTTCGATTGTTTGTTTATGTATTGAAGTAAAAATTGTAAGGTACACCAATGACTTTAGAATTTGATAATAATTAATCTAAAAAGTATGAACACGTAAACAATCTAATACTATAATGATAATAGTGAACTTAGTATAATTGATATAACTTGTAAATCAAATAGAAACTTACTGAACACATGGACTTATGTGAAGGATAAATAAATTATGGAGTAACCACATAAATGTTAATAATATTTTTGGGACTCAATATGTAAGAGTAATTAGAATGATAGTTCAACCATCAATGTTAATAATAAAAATATTATAATAGTAATCATAAATTCTAATAAAGTGATAATTCTAATTTTGATAAGTAATGTTAGCATTTCTTAATTAGTATAATAATGAACTTCAACATAACTAAAATATCACTAAAGAAATGTAACGATAAAATTAGTAATTATGATTAAATAGATATGGAAAATTATTTGCGCTTATCTACAATTAATTTTTATAAATTAAACTAATTACAAATTATCTTTAATCTAACAAATAATCCAGTAAATCTTTAACAGGGAACAAATCTACATGAAGTAGTAAGAATAATAATAATATTCAGATGTTTAGTATGATATTAGAATCCAAATAAAATTAATCTGTTTATTAATATATATGATACTTCACATCATTACTAAAATCTAAAGACTATGAGGGTATATTATAAAATTTATGTAGACTCAAATTTAAATTATATTAGATTATCAACGCCAATATTTATCAACATAAAAGATACAGATTCAATATGAATAATGTAGAATTATATTTAGAAACTTAAGAATATTGAGAATAATAACACAGTTGATAAAAGTAATTATTAAACTAGTAGGAAATTTATAATAAATAATACTTGAGAAATTTATATATAACTTTACAGTAAAGTTAAAATTATCAGATGTCATAAATTCACCTGATGTATTGAAGATTAGGCATGTGGAAGAAGAGCTACAAAAGTTTATTTATCTATTTTTGTATTCCATATGTATTGATAGTTTTGTCACTAAAATTGACAAAGGGGGAGACTATTAGAGCACTGCTCGGTCGAACTCGCATGCGTTTCTATCTCAAGCATGTTTGTCAATATTAGTGATCAAAACTATAAGTCTTGATTTCTAGTCTACTATAGCTAAGTTTCGGACTAGGATAGAAAGTGTAGTTGAGCTCAAGAACTTCATGGTGATCATCATACAAGACGAAGGACTACTCAAGGAACTGGTGGAACTTCATCGACTAAAAGGTAAGTGGAGACTTGAACTTATCTATCACTCAAAAGTCTATCTACTTTATATCCTATCTTGAGACAAAATTCGTTTTGCTATATAGACTTTGATTATACATATTTGCTATTTCGAGCCGAGTTTAACTCGCTTATCTATTTCTCGAAATATGTGTTGGTAAGCTTCCGCTTTGGCCAAGTTCATCTTTACCTAGTAACGAAAGTCATGTTATGTTTTTATTACTTAATAATGGCTTTGACGAAAAATGGTTTGTGAATAACAACTATATAATGTCCTCTAAGAATGTTTCAATAATTGAAATGAGAGTTTAGATTATATAACCATTGTTGGATATAAGCATTGTGTGGAAACACATATATGTATAAGTCCTTATTCCTTGAACCAAAATATGCGTACTTTACCCGTGACGAAAGTCATGATGACGTTTCAATCTTGAAAATAGCTTTGATGACGGTAGTCGATTCTTTATGTCTAACGACTATTAACATTATAGAAGAATGTTTCAATGATTGAAATGTAGAGTTGAGATTACGTAACCACCTATGGATATAAGCATATATAGTGTGTTCGCACATTAATGTATAAGTCCATGTACCGGAAACCAAGCGCTTGCATATGTGTGCATACGGTATTGGTGAAGGAGACAGGTTAGGTACGTGTACCCGTAAGCGTACTGGCGGAAGTTCACATCCGTGAATTTCTGCTGAGTTTGGAGTTTACGAACTTACAAACCAGTCACCTTAGGTACGCGTACCCACTTAAGTTTTCATCCGAGAATTTCTATTGGGTTTTCAAACCCAATTTCGGTAGCTAAGGTACGCATACCCTTACGCGTACCCAAGCTGGTTATATTTCTCAAATTGGTTGTTCATGAACTTAAATAATAAAAAAATAAGGCATGCAATCTTTGCAAACCGTGGCTATATTGTTCATGAATTGATTCGAGTGAATCAAACCGATTTTGCTTCAATTGTGTCATGTGTAGTTACATAAGATTTCCTTGCAATTGAACAACTCTTGAACTAGTTCTTATGAGTCATTTGAACTAGTCATGAGAAAGATGAATACGGTTGATATGAAAGTACTCATATGGCTAACCATTGGTCAACCATTTGTGAACCAACCAAATGTACACGTTTAGGTACAGTTACTCAAACCTAAATGAAATACATTTCATTTGTGTGTGTGACAAGCTAAGTTTCGATCTAACGGTTGAAAGACATCAACTTGGATAAATCAGGTTTTTCATCTAACGGTGAATATTGTTACCAAGGTAACTTGGATTGTAAACCCTGATTTGAAAACTATATAACGGAGACGTCTAGAAACTGGAAAAACTAATCCCCACACCTCCTGTGTGATACTAGTTGGTTTTGCTAAAGTCGATTCTCCTTTAATCGTAGGTTTCTTCTCGAGACCTTGTCGATTAAAGACTTGAAGACTTCATTGGGATTGTGAAGCCAGACGAAACTACTTCTCTTGTAGTTGAGCAATATGATCTTTCAATTTTCTATCGTACGAGTTCAATTGAATAATTGTCCTGAGATTATATCTCTGATAGGGCAAGATAAAAAGAAATCACAAACATCTTCGTCTAATCGTTTGTGATTCTGCAATATCTAGTTTCGCTACCATACGATTTAGATTATTGTGGGGTGATCAATAATTCTAGGCTGTTCTTCGGGAATATAAGTCCGGGTTATTGATTGGTTCTTGTTCACCTTGATTTTATCAAAAGACGGAACAAAACTCGTAGGTTTATCTATGGGAGACAGATTTATCTATTATCGTAGACTTTTCTGTGATATAGATTTGTTTATTCAAGTCTTCGAATTTGGGTCGTAGCAACTCTTGGTTGTGGGTGAAATCAGCTAAGGGAATCAAGTGCGTAGTATCCTGCTGGGATTAGAGACGTAAGGAGCGCAAATGTACCTTGAATCAGTGTGATATTGATTAGGGTTCAGCTACAGTCCGGACCGAAGTTAGTTTGTAGTAGGATAGTGTCTGTAGCGTCTTAATACAGTGTGGTGTTCAATCTGGACTAGGTCCCGGGATTTTTTTGCATTTGCGGTTTCCTTGTTAACAAAATTTCTGGTGTCTGTGTTATTTCTATTTCGCATTACGTTTTGTTATATAATTAAAATATCACAGGTTGTGCGTTGTATCGATCAATTGTGAAATCCAACCTTTGGTTGTTGATTGGAAATTGATTGATCCTTGGATATTGGTTTTTGATACCATCCAAGTTTATATCTCTCTTATATTTGATAAAGACTCACAGATTTCTATTTGCGTGAGTATAAATCAAATCGAGAGATAGAGATATTAACTCCTTGATATACTTTTTATTAAGATTGAGTCTGACTGTCTAGTTGATTCTCTTAAAAGTATATTAGAGTTCGTCCATACAGATTGTTAATCGAAATATTGGGTGAGGTTGTTAGACCCTCCCCTTTTTCAATTGGTATCAGAGCAGGCAAACACGTTTAAGACCTTAAAAGTATGTGTTTGTAGCGATCTGACTCTATGGACAGAGGTACTATCTTTGATAAACGCGTCACCAGAAATAAAGACTATGTTTCTAATAAGTTTGTTAAAGAGAAAGATCCCTCAATCTCTGTTATAGACGAACTGAGAGTTCAAATAAAACAGACTAACACTGACATGTGTTATCCTGATGAATCTGACTCTGTTGCTCAAGAGGAAACAGCTAGTGAGAGTAAACTAATTCTAAATCTTGTTAGAATTCAAGCTAATAGATTCAAACAGTTGAAAAAACATGTCAATGTTCTTCTGGGTGTAGTTAAAGATTGTGGCTCCAGTGAAAAGGCTTCTTACAAGGAAAATTCCTGAAGTGCGATCAACTCGTATCTTACTTGAGGCAAAACTTTAAAAAGATGCTTTAGATATTGAACATCTCTTGAGTAAACTCTCTATTCAAGGATGTTAAGAAAATTCAGCTATACCATCTACTTCTATTCAAACTGAAGAGCCTCAGTTTCAGAAGTAATCTCTGAGTCTCTTCCCACTCAAACTAATGTGTAGGGGATTCACACATCAGTCGGAAGAAAGAAATCTCCAGACAATAATGTTAGATCTGAAATATCTATTCACTCCCATGATCAGAAAGTGTGCTTTTTTGTGATTCAAAAAGGCATACAGTGCAAAAGAGGAAATCTAAGTTGAAAAACAAATCATTGTTTCAACTTCAACACACCTTAGATTTAATTCTTAAAGGTGTAACTGACATCCGTATGTCTAAATCAATTGGTTTTAATACACATCATGTGTTCCCTACCAGGAAAGTCAGCTCCATGAGTTCCTCAAATGCACAAAATCATAATAGACATGTTGAAAAATATAGTCCAAGAAGAACTCATGTTCTCTCTCCTGATAAAAATGGAGATCATGATGTGAATCATGTATCAAGTGAAGAATGCATATATGAGCAGATAGATGACAACCTAAAATTTATTATTAAGGGATACAAGGAAATCATCAACAAACTGTATAGTTCGTCCAGACGACATTCTTCAGGTAAAAATCCTTACTATGCGTCGTATTATGATGATAGTAAATTTTATGATAACTTTTCACATCATAACAGTCTTCCTCCAAAGTATATAAGGAAGAGGTTTGGCCAAAAGCAATATTCATTTGATGAGCTAAAAGCTCATACTTGTGCTACTTAATCACAAGGTTGTAATCTCTCAAACAAAAAATCCTGGTTGAGAGATATGCTCAGGTATACTTGTTGACAGTGGTGTTTTCGGATTCTCAAGCTATTTTATTATCATCTTTAGCATGAGTATCTTTGGAAAAATGCTTGCACAAGTATTTGTATATGTTGTGTTTTTTTTTTTTTTATTGTTGTTAAACAAAGTGTTGCCCATGTACTCTAAAATTACTTCTCTTATGAGAAATAGATCTTTGGAGTCATTTTGATTGTCTCTTTTTGCAAGAGCTTTTCAGCAAGGTCGTGTGCGTACGACTCTTGTTCTTCTTTTGGGACAAAATTGAAATCGTATAGGTTACTCGTGTGGCTGGCACGAATCAATTAAGGAAACCCTAAAACTTCCTTCCCTAAGAATCATTTAAGTAGCCGACCTATTGAGTTACGTAAGTCACGTACGCATACTCTAGGTTATCTTCTGGGTTATCAAGAATGTCCTCTTCTTCATCTCTCAGTGGTGATTTTGCAAAGGGATTTCTTGAGAAAGGTTTTGGTTTTGAATCAAAAGGAAGAAAAAAAAATCTTGTATAAGAAGGTGCACCTAATGCCTACTAACACCAAGATGTTGATAATGAGGATATGATTTCTGTCGAAGTGGTTCATGACTTTCTTATATATTTTGAGGAAGCAAAACTGCAACTTGTTGATACTATGAAGGATCTTGATGTGGTTAGAACTGAGTTGAAAAAGGTTACTTCTGACCTTGATCTCATGAAGTCACATATTAAAGAACCTCTCAACGAGGATATCTTCTCTGAATATGCAGTTGATAATATGAATCACAAGCTTAAGAGTCTCGAAACCAGTGAAGCTGCCGAACGTGAACTTTAGCTAGTGATCGATTTCTAGTAGATTTGTTATTTTGTCTAGAAAGTCTTCTTATGAGAATTTTATTCTTGTGTTTTAGGAAGAATAACTAGAGTTTGGAATAGCCATTATTGTGATTACACATATCTATGTCCAACGTTTTCATCTTTTTGTTTTTAGATTTATTTATTTTCTAAAATTGTTTAAAAGATGATTTTTGCAGTATTAATCTTTATGGTTTTATATATTGCAATATGTTATGGGATATGTGTGTTTGCGTCCGTGAACTATTATTGTCCCATACGATGTCAAAAGTTATCTCTTTTATATGTCGATATGCAAGTATTGATACAAGATCGGTGAACTTTTGACAAACAAAATTTAAGCCTATTATGTCAATTCATTGATAGAAGATAGGTTAAAATCTTTTGTTTACAAGGATTATGTCTATTGTATATCATTATGCAAATAGTGATGAAAAATAGAATGAATCCTTGTCTATGCCGCAGTATTGATCTTTCCCTGATCCATATTTTATGAGTACTGCAATGCTCCATAAGTTTTTCTTGTGTTGAGTATAAAACGATTGAGTTGACCATTCCTTTATGGTTAACATAGTCGTAGCTCTGTAAGTTCTCTTATGTCGAGCATGTTCAATTAAATTGATCACTTTTGTGTTTAATTTGATTGAGTATTCCGATTAAATTGATCATGGGTTTTCTTGTGATTAGTTTAATTGAGAATTTCGGATATAAAAAATCATCTCTTTTATGATTTTCGGTGTCCAATAAAATCCTTCTTTTCTTGTAAAAGTTAGGTCGCTCTTGTTGTTCTCTCGGGAATGAAATCAAATGGGGGAGAGTTCTTTTGAACTTGCGCTTAATTTCCATATATTTGCGGGGAGTGCGGCTGTGGAATTTTCAGGTTATCTTATATCTTTATAAAATCCTTGATGAATGCATTTAGCTTCGGCTTTATGATTGCATCTAAACAAGTTGATATGTCCTTTTCTTTGGTCTTGGAGCGTATCCGTGAAAATTTCATTAGGATCCCATTTTCGTACCTTTGCCAATTTTATTGACAAAAAGGGGGAGAATTAATATGTAGTTCACACTACAAATACATAAGGTTTTCAGATCATTATGTAAGGTGGAGTGGTTTTCGTGTTGATACGAAAGTATTGACTAAGGGGGAGTGATACATATCACCATAGTATTGTTGTCGAAGTTGTGATAAAAGAACTTTGATGCTGTGTAATAATACTATGACACTGTATAACAATGATCGAGAGCTTTTGTTTTTTCATTGTTATGGCTACGGGACTTCAACAACTATAATGTTGAATTGAACATCTATGGAATCATGGGAGTACTTGGAAAAGACGAAGTTTTCGAGTAATATTGAAGCACCAACGAGATCAAGCATGTGGACGAGAAGCTATAAAGTTTTATTTATTTTGTAACCCATATGTATTGATAGTTTTGTCACTAAAATTGACAAAGGGGGATATTGTTAGAGCATTGCTCGGTCGAACTCGCATACGTTGCTATCTCAAGCATGTTTGTCAATATTAGTGATCAAAACTACACGTCTTGATTTCTAGTTTACTTATGACTAAGTCTCGGTCTAGGATAGTTAAGTATAGTTGAGCTTCAGACTCCATGGCGATTATCTTATGAAGACGAAGAACTACTCAAGGAACCAGTGGAACTTCATCCGACCAAAAAGGTATGGGGAGACTTGAATTTATCTAGCACTTGTATGGGCTGTCGTAGGCTCGGTACATTAATAAATATATTTTCCACTAATTAACTGGTAATATAGCGGTAGTAAGAGATCGTACCCATAGAGAGCTATGTAATTGATAGGTTATTTGAAATAGCAAGATAAAGTAAATAACAAAGGGGGGTTTTGGTTTATAAGATGAATAGAAAAACAATTATAAAGAAAAGAGATGATTAAGGAATCCTTCGCCGTTACCAAGCGTTAACAAGATTAGAATACTTATCTATTGTTCGTAAGAACCATTCATCACCAACCGTAGAATAACAGCTAGATCAGTGTTATCCCCAAAACTTCTTCAATCACTGGATACGTAAGTTCTCGCCTACCAGATTCTATCCAACGAACCACCAAGTAGTAGATCACTCAAGGTGTAATCCAATCGAACGCCTTAAGCTTTGTGAATTTAGGTTGATCCCAGTAGTTAAACTCTTAGATCAAGGTTTACTTGATGTTGTTGTCTTCACACACGATTGCTCCACAGAATCCCTCTACAAGGTCTCGCGTTTTCTACTTGTGTAGAGAGTTAATCGACAATTACTTATCTCGTAACCTCTACTAGCAATAGAACAATCAATAGACTAATCTAGTATGCATCCCAAATTAATCTAAGAATCACTCATAAACCCTAGATATGGTAAAGACAAACGATGATGATAAAAACTCTCAATAGATTTGTATTATTTATAAAACTTCACGCTTGGAACATTGAATTCATCCTTAATCAACAAAGGATTTAGCTACTCATATTACAAAGGAGATGAATCATGGTGGTTTCCCCATAAAGGGGTAAACCCTAGGTTTTGATGTAGAACTTGTGATATGAGACAATATTATATTACAAAACCTAATACCTTTTTATAGGTTTACATTACTTGGCTTCCAAGTATTTAGTTAGGTTTAGGAACCCAACCCGAAATAACGAATCCAAACGTTCCCTTAAGTCTTCCAAGGTGTGAATACACATTTCCCATTTGCTAAGTTCGCGAACCCAGTCCGCAAACTTTAATTTCCAGCAGATATTTTTGGAACTAAGTCTGCGAACCCGGTCCGCAAACCCAGTTCGCGGACTTCACTATCTTCGGTTTTCAATAGAAACTGTTTTGGCCACAACTTATTCATCCGAACTCGGAATGACCTCATTCTTTTCGCATTATTTTTATATTTCAATTATATTCAATATGATGATGATAAATCATTAATTTGAATGAGTTAAGATCGGTATTTGGCCCTTCTCTTGATTTTGAGTGTTTTGCTCCTTTTCGTCGATTTTCTTCCACTTCTCTTGGACTTTGGCCCTTGGATACTTGGAATACTTCTCTTCCTATCTCTTTTAAGCAGTTTGTAGATCCTTTTTGGATGATTCACCTATTAGAGGCAAATAAGAGAAAACAAGAGTAATAATACGAAAATATGCAAGAATAATAGCTTAAGCAAGTATGGAATGGACACTAAAATCATATGAGTTATGCACTTATCAAATTCCCCCACACTTAGCCTTTGTTAGTCCTCATAAAACTAATCCTAAATACAACAACTCCATGTCATGAGGATACGGTTACTCTTAGCATGAATAACAGGCCTTTAAACCCCTAGGTGTCCCTAGTGGACGAGTTATAGTCTCGTGAGGGCTTACAAGAGGTATACCCACAAAACCTACTCCAATCTCTCGCCTTGGAAGAACTACTAAGGATAGACACAAAGTAGAAAGCCAAATAATTAGCTTGCATAAGTTCTTTAGCTGCAAACATCCCACATACATTCCAATCCGCACACACAAGCAATTACTTATGTATAACATTCAACCTAATTGCTAAACTCTACTAAGATAGTCATCATACTTGTTGCAACTTTTATCACAACACTCGTATACTGAAATCACATGGATAGATAAGAAAATGGAAATAGAAAAGTGAAGTGTGCAAATGTTGACTTAAGTGAAAGATGTTACCCACAATACTTGTGTGAATGTCGTCAAAGGATATGTATTTATAGCGCAGTAGTTGAGAGAAGCACCCATTTAAATCGACCACATGATTAGATACTCTAAGCGCATGTTCCTTTTCAGCAAGTACATGATAGTTTCCTTGGATCCCGCATTCCACGCTTGTTTAGGCGACGGATACAGGGACAACGTTTCACACATATTGTTATCCTAGTGTCAAGAACCTCATCAATAGTCTTTTTGACTTGCTATACAATGATGATATGGTTTTTGTTTTCATCGACTATGATTATCTGTGATTCCGGACCTATCATTTATTAATGTCGATAAAAGAAGAGGAGCCTTATATATATATATATATATATATATATTTCTTTTCTTTTCTTTTCATTTTTTTTTCTGGCTCACTCTTTATGAGTATAATACAATGGTCTATGGGGCTTTCAAATACTCAACCAATGATTACCTTGCTACAATATCCACGGCAATATCAGGATCCCACCAAATCAATTTAAAGAAACATATAACTGTAAAATTAAAAAGAAAGTGATTCAATGATTAATTGCGAGAATATATGCATAGCTTAGTTTCACATTCAATTATGAACGTATAAATTTAAGGATTTTAGAACGATAAAGTGGAACTCAATCTATAGCCGTAAGAACTGTTTCAACCTTAAAAAGGTGTAGAGTGTCATCCTAAATAGCTCATAATTAACTCCAAAATATGAAGTCTCAGGATGCAAGAAATCAAAGAGTATTACTTCTTCTTTTTTTACATATGCAAACCAAACATGCTTAACTACTCCCCCACACTTAAACTCAACATTGTCCTCAATGTTCAAAACCGAAAATTCTTATTTCTGACATAATAGCCCTAAAAAACTCAAAAACTGTACCAATGGGTAGGGAACTAGGAAAAACATCCTAAACGAAAGTTGTTCGCCTATATATTTTCTATAAGGTGTCAAAAGGGTACAGTGTTTCGATAAACGGTCTGACTTTGACGGCCTCCGTACTTACTGTCATGCAATCTGAAAAAGTTCTGGAAAAATAATACCGAAATTCAAATGTCCAGGCCTATCGCTCCAACTTAACAGACTCTGAATTCATATTTTCTTTTTGAAAAAGAAAGGTATGTATGTCCTCTTTCAAAGTTGGAGTCAACCTCTCAAATCGGACTTCGTATGAAGTCTCAAGAGCTGTTTTCGTGACAACTGCGCAGTCAGAATTTTCTGACGAAAATTCGTCAAAGCTTTCACTATAGATATAGGACTTTGTAAAATCTAAGATGGGAATGCAAGATATGATATGAAAAACTAATAAAACTAAAAACAAAAGGGATAGAGATACAAAACCGATGGGTTTCCTCCAATTTAGCGCTTGGTTTAACGTCGTCAAAGCCCGACGTTATTGTTATCGTTCGTACACCAATAATCTGAAAATTTGGTAATCCTTCCAAATAACAATCTGCAATTCAAATAATAGCTTCACAAAAGTGTTAGCACAAAATATAAATATTGAAGCTATCACTTTATTGAAGTTTCCCCCACACTCAGTCCTTTCTACACTCGAAAGTGGATGAAGAACATAGTATTAGGGAACTTCAAGAGGTTCCTTAGCTTGGTGAACCTGCACAATTCTCGAATCAAACACATCAAGTGGTGGATACTTAGAAGCAAAATAATCCGTTAAATTTTTTGAAGCACACAAATCCAATCCTAAGTGAGGTATTTTCTTAAAAGTTGGGTTAACAACTCTTTGAGAAGCTACTTCGATTGGAGGAAAGGGATCAATAGATATAGAATTATGTAAAGGATTAGACAAACCTTGTACTAGATCCTCATCTTTCTTAATTAACAGTGAATTATTTACCTCAAGTATATCGTGGTCCTCTATCGAACTATTATCTAGCTCAATTGGGTCTTCCACGACTTCAATCAATTTGGTTTCATTCTCAATCTCAATCTCTTCGTCAACCTCTTTATCGGAATCTGAATCTTCCCCGAGAAAGTCTAGTTCATTGATGCAACTCCTATTTTCTTCGTTTGAGTGCGTCACACCATTTATAACAATAGAAATGGCATACTCCTCCTTTTGAATAGGCAAATGATTGTTAATATGATCTGGAGTTGGAATAATTGTATCATTGTTGCAAGGACTTTCGAGAGGTGGTTCATCTTCATCAGAACCACTATCAACCTCAGAATCGTCAACATCAAAATGACGTTTGAATTCCATGTCTATGTCCTTGTTGATTTCGTCAAAAGTCTCTTGTGATGCACCATCTTTTTCTATCTGCTCGTGTTGCTTAAAAATTTTCCTGACATTAACACGCTTTCCACCATTATACACAATCTTCTCTTTTGGAAATAGTGAGGGAAAAAGACGATGAAGAGGAATAGGTTTTGATTCAGTATGATCACCCTTTAGCTCCCAACTCTTCGTCCTATGCGCAACACTAGAAAACAACTGATTAGAAGTATAACTATCCTTCCATCCTCGTGATTGTTCACTTACATGCCCGTCATAAGGTGGTTGACATGTATGAGAATATCCATAAGGTTCTGTGGGATATTGATCATAGCCAAAAGATTGGTTTTGATTATACCCATAGGATGGTTGGTAGTTGTCATATGAATGAGATTGAAAACCATATTGATTACCACTATTATATGATTGATCTTGTGCTCCGTACATGTTATTTCCGTAAGGAAACATGACTACTCACAAGAAAGATAAAATCAAAACAAAAATCTAAAAACAAAAATAAAAATAAAAACAAACTAAACAAATAAAAAATCAATTAGCAACTGCTCCTGGGCTGTCGTAGGCTCAAAAAATTAATAAATATATTTCCCACTAATTAACTGGTAATATAGCGGTAGTAAGAGATTGTTCCCACAGAGTGCTGTGTAATTGATAGGTTATTTGAAATAGCAAGATAAAGTAAATAACAAAGGGGGTTTTGGTTTATAAGATGAATAGAAAGACAATAATAAAGAAAATAGATGATTAAGGAATCCTTCGTCGTTACCAAGCGTTAACAAGATTAGAATACTTATCCATTTTTCGTAAGAACCATTCATCACCAACCGTAGAATAACAGCTAGATCAGTGTTATCCCCAAAACTCCTTCAATCACTGGATACGTAAGTTCTCGCCTACCAGATTTTATCCAACGAACCACCAAGTAGTAGATCACTCAAGGTGTAATCCAATCGAACGCCTTAAGCTTTGTGAATTTAGGTTGATCCCAGTAGTTAAACTCTTAGATCAAGGTTTACTTGCTAGTGTTGCCTTCACACACGATTGATCAACAAAATCCCTCTGCAAGGTCTCGCGTTTTTTACTTTTGTAGAGAGTTAATCGACGATTACTTATCTCTAACCTCTACTAGCAATTGAACAATCAATAGACTAATCTATAGTATGCATCCCAAATCAATCTAAGAATCACTCATAAACCCTAGATATGGTAAAGACAAATGATGATGATAAAAACTCTCAATAGATTTGTATTATTAATAAAACTTCATGCTTGGAACATTGAATTCATCCTTAATCAACAAAGGATTTAGCTACTCATATTACAAAGGAAATGAATCATGGTGGTTTCCCCCGGTAAACCCTAGGTTTTGATGTAGAACTTGTGATATGAGACGATATTATATTACAAAACCTAATACCTTTTTATAGGTTTACATTACTTGGCTTCCAAGTATTTAGTTACGTTTAGGAACCCGACCCGAAATAACGAATCCAAATGTGCCCTTAGGTCTTCCAAGGTGTGAATACACGTTTCCCATTTGCTAAGTTCGCGAACCCAGTCCGCAAACTTCAATTTCCAACAGATATTTTCGGAACTAAGTCTGCGAACCCCGTTCGCAAACCCAGTTCGCGGACTTCACTATCTTCGGTTTTCAATAGAAACTGTTTTGGCCACAACTTCTTCATCCGAACTCGGAATGACCCCATTCTTTTTGTATTCTTTTTATATTTCAATTATCTTCAATATGATGATGAGAAATCATTAATTTGAATGAGTTAATATCGTTATTTGGCCCTTCTCTTGATTTTGAGCGTTTTGCTCCTTTTCGTCGCTTTCTCTTGGACTTTGGCACTTGGATACTTGGAATACTTCTCTTCCTATATATTTTCAGCACTTTGTAGCTCCTTTTTGGATGATTCACCTATTAGAGGCAAACAAGAGAAAACAAGAGTAATACTACGAAAATATACAAGAATAATAGCTTAAGCAAGTATGGAATGGACACTAAAATCATATGAATTATGCACTTATCAGCACTCAAAAGTTTATCTATCTCCTACTCTTAAGACAACAGTCGTATAAGTATGATAGTTTTCATACATACACATCTGCTATTTCGAGCCGAGTTTACTCGCCTATCATTTTCTCGAAATATGTGTTGGCAAGATTTTGCTTTAACCAAGTTTCATCTTTACCCGTGACGAAACTCATAATGACGTTCAATCCTGAAAATAGCTTTGATGATGGTAGTCGATTCTTAATGTCTAACGACTATTAACATTATAGAAGAATGTTTCAATGATTGAAATGTAGAGTTGAGATTACGTAACCACCAATGGATATAAGCATAAATAGTGTGTTCGCACATTAGTGTATATGTCCATGTACCGGAAACCAAGTGTGTGCATGCGGTATTGGTGAAGGAGACAGGTTGGGTACGCTTACCCGTACGCGTATTGGCGGAAGTTCATGTCCGTGAATTTTTGCTGAGTTTGGAGTTTTCGAACTTACAAACCACTCACCTTAGGTACGCTTACCCACGGAAGTTTTCACCCAAGAATTTCTGGTGGGCTTTCAAACCTAATTTTGGCAGCTAAGGTACGCATACCCGTACGCGTACCCAAGCTGGTTATATTTCTCAAATCGGTTGTTCATGAAATTAAACAATAAAACAATAAGAAATGCAATCTTTTCAAACCATGGCTATATTTTTCATGAATTGATTCGAGTGAATCAAACCGATTTTGCTTCAATTGTATCATGTGTAGTTACATAAGATTTCCTTACAATTGAACAACTCTTGAACTAGTTCTTATGAGTCATTTGAACTAGTCATGAGAAAGATGAATATGGTTGATATGAAAATACTCATATGGCTAACCATTTGTGAACCAACCAAATGTACATGTTTAGGTACGGTTACTCAATAATTCTAGGTTGTTCTTAGGGAATATAATTCTGGGTTATTGATTGGTTTCTGTTCACCTTGATTTTATTAAAACACGGAACAAAACTCGTAGGTTTATCTGTGGGAGACAAATTTATCTATTATCGTAGATTTTTCTGTGTGATACAGATTTGTTTATTCAAGTCTTCGACTTTGGGTCGTAGCAAATCTTGGTTGTGGGTGAGATCAGCTAATGGAATCAAGTGCGTAGTATCCTACTGGGATCAGAGACATAAGGAGCGCAAATGTACCTTGAATCAGTGTGATATTGTTTAGGGTTCAACTACAATCCATACCGAAGTTAGTTTGTAGTAGGCTAGTGTCTGTAGCGGCTTAATACAGTGTGGTATTCAATATGGACTAGGTCCCGGGGTTTTTCTGCATTTACGGTTTCCTCGTTAACAAAATTTCTTGTGTTTGTGTTATTTCTATTCCGCGTTATGTTTTGTTATATAATTGAAATATCACAGGTTGTGTGTTGTATCGATCAATTATGAAATCCAACCTTTGGTTGTTGATCGGAAATTGATTGATCCTTGGATATTGGTTTTGATACCATCCAAGTTTATACATCTCTTGTATTTGATAAAGACTCGCAGATTTCTATTTGCTTGAGTATAAATCAAATCGAGAGATAGAGATATTAACTCCTTGATATAATTTTTATTAAGATTAAGTCTGACTGTCTAGTTGATTCTCTTAAAAGTATATTAGAGTTAGTCCATACAGATTGCTAATCGAAATATTGGGTGAGGTTGTTAGACCCCCGCTTTTTCAATTACACATACGCTTGATTCCCAAATTCAACATTACAATAACCTATATACATTTAATCCATAAATTCCGTAGTTGACATTATAATAACAAAGATAATACTCCCCCTAAAGGTAAGATAGGTAGATTTTTCAATCCGCACGTCTTTGTTATTCCCATTATCATATGATATGCTACTCCCCCTTAGTCTATGCTTTATTCTTTCGTTAGATAAAACATTTAAGCACCATTGTCCTTTCCCTTAGTGATACCAATCAATATAAATCAATACCAGCATCACTTGTTTACTCCATATATTTCTCCCCCTTTTTTATCACAAAATGACAAAGATACGAGCAAATAAAGAACAGACCGAAAGGATCTTACAAATCTCACAAGACTTGCAAACCTATAAGAATTAAGCACGAGAGTTCCACACATAATTTTTGATAACCAATATCTGAACACGCCGATGGCGATTAGCCATTGTAGCATACGAATCATTGCTTGTTCTAATTGCAATCCTCACTTCCTCATGAACTTTCTTGATATGCTCTGCAAAGGCTTCTCCATCATCACTCACTAGAGCATTTTGTGGTAGTGGAACTAGATCAAGCACATGTTGTGGTTGAAACCCATACGATGCTTTGAATGGGGTCTTCTTTGTAGTTCTGTTAACTGAATTGTTATAAGCAAATTCAGCTTGGGGTATAATGGCATCCCAAGTTTTAACATGATTACCAACAAGGCATCTCAATAGATTACCCAAACTGCGATTGACAACTTCTGTTTGGCCATCTGTTTGTGGATGATAAGTGCTAGAGTATTTCAATTGAGTACCAAGTTTCTTCCACAAAGTCTTCCAAAAGTGTCCCACAAACTTGACATCTCTATCGGAAACAATAATAGTCGGAACACCATGTAGTCTAACTACTTCACGGAAGAATAAATCAGCAATATGAGTAGCATCCGAGGTCTTAGAATATTGAAGGAAATGTGCCATCTTAGAGAATCGATCCACTAAAACAAAGATAGAATCGTACCCTTTAGATGTCTTTGGTAATCCCAGCACAAAATCCATGCTTAAATCAACCCAAGTGAGTGTTGGAATTGGTAATGGGGTGTATAGACCAGTATTCTGCGAGTTTCCTTTACCAGCTGACAATTACGACACCTTTTCACCATTAGCCCAACATATTTAGCCATCTTTGGCCAATAATAATGATCAGATACCATTGCCAAGGTCTTTTCTCTTCCGAAGTGGCCTCCTAATCCATTACCATATAATTATTGGATTATATGTTCACGGAGTAAACCTTCTGGAATACACAATTGGTTACCTATAAACAAATAGCCTTCATGCAACCTATATGGACGAAGAATGTGTGTTTCTGAGTTGTTGAGATCAGCTACAAATTTACTGAAAAATGAATCAGTTGTGTACTGGTTTTTCAATTCCTCGAAACCCGTCACCTGAGTATGCATTACTGTTAAGATCAGAAAAAGCCTACTCAACGCATCATCCACCTTGTTGGACTTGCCTGTTTTATACTTTAACGAGAATGTGAACCCTTGAAGGTAACCGCTCCACTTGGCATGTCGAGGATTGAGTTTCTTTTGAGAGTTCAAATACTTGAGTGCCTGATGATCTGTGTATATCACAAACTCTTGGCAAGCTATAAAATGCTCCCAATGACGAATAGCTTGCACTAAATCATAAAACTCCAAGTCATATGTCGAGTAACGGCGTTTAGCATCCGTTAGATTTTCACTATTGTAAGCTATTGGTCAGCCCTCTAGACTAAGAACACTTCCTACAGCCACATGCGACGCGTCACATTCGATTTCAAATAGATTTTCAAAATCTGGCAAAGCAAGAACCGGTGCCTCCGTCAACAAATCTTTAATCTTCTCAAAAGCAAAGCTTGCTGAATTTGACCAATTGAAGGTAGATTCCTTTAGACATTCAGTAATTGGGATCATTACAGCGCTAAAGTTCTTTATAAATCTTCTGTAAAAAGATGCCAAACCATGAAAACTGTGGACATCACTAAGAGATTGTGGTATTGGCCATTCCCTTATAGCTTTAACCTTCACCGGATCAACTTGTAATCCCTCAACTGAGACTATGTAGCCAAGGAACACAACCTTGTCACACAAGAAGGAACACTTCTTCATGTTGACATAGAGTTTCTCCTTATCAAGAGCGTCCTTGACTTGATTCAAGTGAAGCAGATGTTCCTCTCTAGTTTGACTGAATATCAATATATTATCAAAGTAAACAACAACAAATTTTCCCAAAAAAGGTTTTAATACTTCAGTCATGACTCTCATGAATGTGCTAGGCGCATTGGAAAGTCTGAAAGGCATAACTAACCATTTGTATAGCCCATATGGAGTCTTGAATGCTATCTTCCATTAATCACCAATTCGCATCCTGATCTGATGATATCCACTCCGCAAATCCATCTTGGATAAAAACTTAGAACCAACTAACATATCAAGCATATCATCTAAACGAGGAATTGGGAATCGATACTTGACCATAATTTTGTTGATTGAACGACTGTCTACACACATCCGCCATGAACCATCTTTCTTTGGAATAAGAAGTGTCGGAACAACACATGGACTTTTACTTGCACGCACCAGCCCTTGTCCATCAGCTCCTCTACTTGATGTTGAATTTCTGCTCTGTGTTTTGGTGGTATCCTATAAGCTGGAAGGTTAGGTAAAGAACTACCAGGCACCAAATCAATAACATGTTGAATGCTTCTCATTGGTGGAAGTCCCTTTGGCAACTCATCGGCAACCAGATCCCTGAACTTGATCAAAAATTGCTGAATTTTAGCTGGAAAATCAGCAAACTCTCCGTGTAGTTCTTCATTCACACTCCTCCCAACCAACACATAGATAATCCCTGAATCTTTACTCTCTTATTCAAACTTTTGAGTTGTCAGTACACCTCTCTCTTTGTTGTTCTTGTGACTGTTATCAACTTCTTCTTGTTGTGGATGTAAGGTAAAATTCCTTCCATCTTTCTGAAAGGTGTATGTGTTGGCCTTTGTAAGATGGACCATGTCCTTATCATATAACCATGGCCTACCTAACAAGATGTGGCAAACTTCCATATGCGCAACATCACACCATGCCTCATCTTCAACATCAATACCCATGGTGAACTTGACTAAGCAACACAATGTAACAGATGCATGCCTCTCTTTCTCAATTCAAGCAACCTTGTATGGACTATGATGCTTTTCTGTTGGTAGTTTTAACTTCTCAAAAACTTCCTTGGAGATTATATTTGTACTGATTCCCCCATCCAAGATAACATTGCATACCTTTTTGCCACAAAAGACGCGAGTACGGAAGACACTGAGCCGCCTCCAATCTTACTTTTCCACGTTAGGTGCTGCCAATATTCGCTGCAAAACAAAACAATCTCCTTTTACAGGTAGAACATCAACATTGTCTTCTTCATAGTCATCATACTCATCATATACAGGTTCTGAATGTTCTTCTTCAAATTCAGCCTCAATGAAGTTCACTCTTCGTTCCGGACAATCATAACTCATGTGCCCACTGTCCCCACAAGTATAACAACGGGCCTGCGACCCGGTGTTAGATTTAGATGAGCTTGCTCCATTGTTGCTTTGCGTCTGAAAATGTGAGTTTTTTCCCTTCTCAAACTTGTCAGTAGTGCTACTCCTCATATCACTCCTTACAGCAGCATTATTCCTTGGAGATGTTGCACTAGTTCGACTTGTTATGTTCCGCCTCATATTAGGACGCGATAACCTCTTTTCTGCCATCAATGCATATTGACGCGCATCTTCTAAGGTAAACAAGCGAACTACTCCCATGTCATCTCTTATGGATTGATTCAATCCTGACAAGTAATGAGAGGTTAGTTGCTCATTAGTTTCATTCAAACCAACCCTTATGAGAAGGTTGTAGAATTCAGATGTGTACTCTTCCACCGTTAATCCTCTTTGCTTCAAGTTGTGGAGTTGTTCATACAAATCCATTGCATAATCAGCTGCTAAGAACTGTTTAAGAAATTTTCGACTTCATGTGCTCCCAAGTTCTGATTTTAGGTTTAGCTTGTCGAGCACGTTGTTCTTCCACTCGCTTCCACCATTGAAGCGCTGCACCTTTCAACTTCACGAACAAGACTTTTCTCTCTTCTATCATGGTTTTCCACTCAAAATAAGATTCTAGGCTTGCTTCCCAATCCAGATAATCTTCAGCATGCATCTTACCAAAAAAATTAGCAACTTCAACTTTGATTCCTCCAACACTCAAGTCTAGGGCTTGAACCAGCCTTTCTTCCAGTCCTCTAGCTTGGTTGTGAAAAGGATTCTCCTCACTCTTAGAATCACTACCATCATGACTACCTTCCGATAATTCATGATGTACATGGTTTACATCTGGAATCTCCATCTCGGCTCCCGCACGTTCATGTTGCTGGATTGTTCGAACAGTCTGCGATAAGTCTTGAATCATCCGCCTAAGTTCAGCAAGCTCTGCTTGTTGATTTCCGTTTCCTCCACGACCTCCACCACGTCAAGCCATGATGAAGAGAAAGACAAGTATATGATCTCTTTGACTCGATACCAAACTTTATGGCGCAGTAGATATAAAATAAGGAAACTAGGGTTTGATTCTCAACAGAACGTAGAAAAGAAGAGTTCTAAACAGAAATTCAACTGAAATAATTTCAATATTAATAAAAGACCTCCTACAAAAGAGTTTCAATAAACTATTTATACTACTTGGGTTTCTTGGCTAAGAATCCTAAATAACGAAACTTTAAATCTTTTCCATTACTATAAGAAAATCATCTAACGTCTAAGAATAAATAACTCTGATAAAAGAAAGGAAACTAATTATGCTCCTGCATCATATCAACTCTCTTAAACCTAGTGATATGAGTTGCGCAAAGGCTCATATGTTTATCTTAACATAAACTCCTTTTTCAGGTTCCAAGATCTATCTTATGTTCAATCACCAAAAGGTAATCGTTAAGATTATGTGTTGATACCAATCTACGCAATTAATCAATCCAATCTACCACAAGGATAAACCGATTATTAATTGGATCCTCTATTACCGAAACAAGTATTGTGCACATTGAAGATTATAAAACCAATTCTGAAATCTTCTATCTCTTCTTTGTCTTAAAATCTTCTTAGATCTTCAATAAACACATGCGCACAACTACTTGAATCTTTTGTGATCAATCACACACAGAACGGAGTCTGTTAACAATGGATTATCACAAGATCGTCTTTATATCTAACAACAATCTAAAGATCCCTATCGAAACCTTGAACTAGTTTGAGTGAACCTTATATCAGAAGAGAAGATTCTCAAGCATAAACAAACTAGGTGCAATCAAAGTTCAACCACCGTTAGTCAATCAAATCAATATGAAAAATAAAGATAAACCACAATTATCTAGTTTCCCACCAACGATACGCACTAGAGCTTCTCAATCCCAAAGAAGACTTTAAACTGAGCGGCCGTAAGAGATTTCGCCTAATTAGGTTACTCTCCTCTCCGAATAGGCGACTTCACCAGTAACAGTACAACAAAGGAAGTTTAGTGTCATGAAGGATTTGTTTGCTAGAAATGAAAACTCAAATTATTTATAGACAAGGAAGTTTGGATACCAAGGAATTTCCAAAACCGAATATATTCTCAAGATATTCATTATTTTCCAAATTTGGTTTTCATAATTCCTGAGAATGCACTATCCAAATTTATGATCGAAATCTCCTTGGAAAATCTTTAACCAGTAAATGCACATTACTAATTCTTATTTTCCATATATAATTTAAAGATTCTTAACCTATTTAAATTCGATCTTGGGATTTACTTCCTTCTTAGTTGTTAAGGAATACATTTGAACAATAAAATATACACATTAAATGCTCGTGTTCAAAGTGTGTCGACATCTTTCCTCTTGTAAGTCCTTTTTCATACTTACTCACATGAAACTGATTTACCACACTTCCATACAAGTTTAAAATTGGTTCATCTGACTTTCAAGAACTATGTGATTGATCAAGTAACACTCAATCACAAGTCATGGGTGTAACGGTTCTACCAAAACAAGTTTCGGTTCTACCTCCATGTGAGTAATGTGCATAGTCACACTAGCTTACTAAAGATTCGGATGACTAGGTACTAGGATCGGTTCCCCATATATATTTGGTATCTAACTTGTATGTGTTGCACATGTCCATAGGATCGGTTCCCATTTGCCTAAAAACGTGTTGCACATGTTCATAAGATCGGTTCCCCTTTCTTCTATAAACCTTGATGCACCTCATACAAGGATTGGTTCCCCTTGTGATGTACTGCACATGTTACTAGTATCGGTTCCCCTCTCCCAAATTTGGTCAGACATACACAAACCCGATCATACCCCAAGTAATTACTTAAGATTGGTTTCACTAATAAAAGTCATACCAATACATAAGTCAGGCCTCATGTGAATAGTTTTACCAAGAACACAAACAAGTCATTAACGTTTATACTAATCACACATATTGGTCGTTCATAGGATTTGCAATGAAGAACAGCCCCAATAATGCCTGACGATTTCCTTTTCGGTTCACAACACATATCATTAACTTACTTCCTTAAAACACATGTAAAAACATTATTTCCTAGGATGAAATCCTCACCTCATACCATACATAATCACAATAGCATTCATACAATTATGTTGATGTCTTATATACAAAGTTTAATGGTTAAGCAATAAACCTCATATTGTATTCCTTAATACTATGTCTATCTAGAGTTTTTATGCTTCGCAGTTTTATGTTTTCAATATGCACGACTTGAAAGATACGTTAGGTAATGAAACAGTTCAAGTCAAATATCACTAACCTCAAGTGCAAGCATGATGTTGTGGTTGTGGCTCCGTACTTATTCACTTTTTCAAGTCTTCGCAATACTTGTAATGTCTCATCCTAATACTTTCAAGCTAACCTATACGAAGTTGACTGTAGTACATTTAAATCAAGTGACTTTTAAATGAGTTTTGGCTCACTAAAATATGACAACCAAACTTGACATACCAACGCTTGGTGGGTTCAACCGAGCTATGCTCTAACAGATATACACCTTCTTTCTCTTCAAAACTCTTTGGTTGAGAATTAACCCTTACTTCAGATTCAACAAGTTTATTTTTCGACAAAAAGAGATCTCTTCGAAGATTTTCATATTCTAATTTCTTAGAATTTAGCTCGTTTATACGATCTTTAAGAAGAGAATCACCGATTTGGTAACCAATATATTATCCTTGAAAAACCTTCTTCAATTTCTTGTTCTCACGACAAAGAGGAGTCATAAGATCAACGAAATATGAAGATCTCAGTTTTTTATTTTTCAAAGGACCTAGTAGTTTAGAGTATTCTGAGATCATCTTCTACTTGTCGTTCAAAATCCGAGTCATCATCGTCGGAAATTTCATCCATCCTTTCGTCTAGACAAATTTTCCAGCTGTCATCGGTTTCTACATCATTAACAAGATTAACTTGTCTAGTAGAATCTCTTGAGATGATTTTTTTCAGATATTGAATCGTAGATTCCATCATCAAGTGTTAATTCAAAGCTCTTGATGTATTGTTTTACGTTAACAGAATCATCCATAAGATTCAATTCTTATAGGTTGGATCGCACCAAACACAGATCGTTAGATCTTTTCGTGTTTGCCTGCTCTGATACCAATTAAAAAGATGAGGGTACCCAAATATACCTCAATCTAAAACTTCTCCACCTATAAGTTCTTTCTCCGAAAATAATTGTCTATAGACTGAGTCGAGAAAATACAACTAATCGGTTCAGACTTCATGTGATTGTCTATGGATACGAGATCGAGACAATACAAACAACAAGATAACTTGTGATTGACTATGGATACAAGATCGAGACAATACAACAATGAAGTATGTTTACTTGATAAATGGTTCGGACTTAACCAAACACAATAGGATTACTATCAAGTAAATAGGGAGTAACGTTTGTGTATTTTACTTCTAATTATAATAAAATAATTATAATTGCGGAAATATAAAAGTAAAAGACACATCAAGATTTTGTTAACGAGAAAACCGTAAATGAAAAAAAAAAAAAAAAAACAGGACCTTGTCCATAATTGAATACTCTCAGGATTAAGCCGCTAAGATTTTGTTCACATAGTTCCGTTTGTATCCATGCGCCTCCAACTTGTAAATAAGTCACGCACTTGGAACAATTCTTTTGGTTCATATTCCAAACAGTAAAGGAGCAACAAATCTGTTTGGTAACAACTCTTTTCAACCAAGTGATATGAGTTCGACAAAAGGCTTTTCCGTTTATCCCAATAAACTCCTTTGTCAGGTCCTTAGATCTATCCAATAAAAACTACCAAAGTAATTGTCAAGATTTTGAAATCTATACTTTTAATAACAAAGAATTGTATTGATGCCGATCTACTCAACTAATCAATCCAATCTATCACAAGGATAAACCGATTATAGTTGGATCCTCTTTACCCGAAACAAGTATTGTGCACACCAAAGATTATGAACCCAAATCAGAAATCTTCAAAGTCTTATTTGTCTTCAAATCTTCTTAGATCTTCAATAAACAACTGCACACAATCAACTTGAATCTCTTGTGATCAATCACACACAAAACGGAGTCTGTTAACAATGGATTATCACAAGACGTCTTTAGATATGCAAACAGTCTAAAGATCCTCGTCGAAACTTCGATCTAGTTGAGTGAATCGTATATCAGAAGAGAAGATTCTCAAGCATAAACAAACTAGGTACAATCAAATTTCAGCAACCGTTAGTCAATCAAATCAATCTAAAACTAATGATAAACCGCAATTATCTAGTTTCCCACCAACAGTACTAATAGAGCTTCTCAATCCCAAAGATGTATTTAAACTGAGCGGCCGTAAGAAATTTCGCCTAATTTGGTTACTTTCCTCTCCGAATAGGCGGCTCCACCAGTATAACACAACTAGGTAGTTTTGATGGCTCTGAGGATTAGTTCGCTCGAAATGAAAACTTGATATTTATAGACCAAGGAAGTTTGGACACCAAGGAATTTCCAAAACCGAAAATATTCTCAAGATATGCAATATATTCCAAATTCGATTTCCATAATTCCTTGAAATTCCTTGTCCAAATAATGACCGAAAATCTCTTAGAAAATCTCCAACTAGTAAATGCACTTTACTAATTTTTATTTTATAAAGATATGCAAAACTAACAACCTTTATTAAAATATTCTTAATTTATTTTTGATTCGGGATTCTCCTTTAGCTATTAAGGAATACCTTTGAACAATAAAAGATAAGCGTTACTGCACATGTTCAAAGTATGTCGACATATTTACTTTGTAAGTCCTCTTTCATACTTACACTCTTGGAATCGATTTTCCACGCTTCCAAACAAGTTTATAATTGGTTTGTCTGTCTTCCAAGAACTATGTGATTGATTATCCTATCAAATCACCAAACATGGGTTTAATGGTTCTACCTCCATGTGGGTACTGGAATTAGTCACACTAGCTTTCCAAAACTTGGTGACTAGGTACTAGGGTCGGTTCCCACATATATATGGTATCTAACTTGTATTTGTTGCACATGTCCATAGGATCAGTTCCCAATATCTAAAAATGTGTTACACATGTTCATAGGATCGGTTCCCAATATCTAGAAACTTACTACACCTCATAAAAGGATCGATTCCCCTCTTGTGATCGGTTGCACCTCTTACTAGGATCGGTTCCCCTTTGCCTAGAGTTGGTCATACCAATAACACTAAATCGACCATACCATCTCAGGTGATTACTTAAGATCGATATCACTAATAAAAGTCATACCAATACAAAAGTCAGGCCTTGTGAATAGTTTTACCAAGAACATAAATAAGTCATAAGCGGTTATACTAATCACACATATTGGTAGTTAAAAAGATATGCAATGAATAACAATACCAATAAGCCTGTCGATTTCCCTTTCGATTCACAAAACAAGTTCATGAATTTACTTCCTTTAAACAAATGTAAAATATTGTTTCCTAGGATGAAATCTTCACCTCATACCCATACATAATCACAATAACATTCAAACGATTATGTCGATGTCTTATATACGAAGTTCAAAAGATAAGCGTTATACTTCATATTGTATTCCTTAATACTACGTCTAACTAGAGTATAATCATTAATAGCTTCGCATATTTTTTTCTTCAATATGCATGACTTGAAAGATACGTTAGGGAATGAAACAGTTCAACTCAAATATTACTAACCTCAAGTGGAAGGATGATGTTGTCGTTGTAGCTCTGTACTTCTTCACATTCTTCAAGTCTTCACGTAATACTTGTAATGTCTCATATCCTAATACTTTCAAGCTAACCTATACGAAGTTGACTCTAGTACATAATCAAATGACTCTTTAAATGAGTTTTGATTCACTAAAATATGACAACCAGACTTGACATACCAACGCTTGGTGGGTTCAACCGAGCTATGCTCTAACATCTACCAATCTCTTTAACTCAACCTCATTAGCCTCGAGATATTCTTAGCAACTATGAGAACGACACAGTGGTTCAATAACTCTTAGCTTAGTTGTTAATCAATCCTTATCACCAATATTTTACCTTACAAGGGGGAATTCTCAGGTACAAAACTAAACTTTATGTTGGTGATGGTAACACCATCATATCTTCTATCATGCAGTCATTCCATGCCTATGCCATAGATGGTCACTCAGGGATGTTAGGTACTTATACTAGAGTCAAAGCCTATTTTTTCTGGCCTAAGATGAAACAAGACATTTTCCACTTTGTTGCTACTTGTGAGGTATGTCAGTGTAACAAACATGAACATAATGTTCTTGCTGGCCTATTACATCCCTTACCCATTCCAGATGCTGCATGGACACATATCTCTATGGACTTCAATGAAGGCTTGCCGCTCTCAAATAAAAAATCTGTCATATTGGTGGTTGTTGACGTGCTGACCAAGTATAGCCATTTTATTGCTCTCAGCCATCCATTCATAGATGTTTCTGTAGTTAAGGAATTTATGCATCATGTTTTCAAACTCCATAGTTTGCCTTCTTTTATAGTGTCTGACAGAGACTAGATTTTCATTAGTCAATTCTGGAAGGAATTGTTTAAATCCTTAGGCACCACTTTACATCTCAGTACAGCTTACCATCCTCAGTCATATGGGCAAACAGAGATAACCAATGCATGCTTTGAGCAATATTTAAGGTGCATGACTGCCACTACTCCCAAACTGTGGGAAAATTGGTTAGCCCTGGATGAATGGTGGTTCAACACCAATTACCACACCATCCTGAAGATGACACCATTTCAAGCATTATATGGTTACCTTCCTCCACATCTTGTATTTCCTGTCCATACTACTACTTCGGTAGCTTCTGTTCAAGAGTATTTACAAAATAAGGATCACATGTTGCAATTTCTTAGGGAGGATTTACTCAGAGCTCAAGACAGGATGAAGTTATATGCTGGTAAATCTAGAAGTGATGGGTCTTTTATTGTTAGTGACTAGGTATTTTTGAAGTTACAACCTTACAAACAATCATTTGTGTCTCTCAGACAGAATTTCAAACTCTCAACCAAATATTATGGCACATATGAAGTCTTGCAGAAGGTTGGCACTGTTTCTTACAAATTGAAACTCCCAGTGGGTTCAAGAATACACCATGTCTTTCATGTCTCCCAACTTAAGAAAAAAATTGGCCAGCATTCTACTCCATCTTCTTCTCTTCCATTGGTGGACACTTCTGGAGCTTTCATTGTGGTTGTCCTGGATTATAGATAAACTTTACGTGGTGGCCTTGCTGTTAAACATGTATTTATCCAATTGACAAACTCTCAGCCTAAAGATGTTATATGGTAGGATTTTTCACACATTCATGCTCAATTTCTTGAATTCATCCTTGAGGACAAGGATGTTTAGATGGAGATGGTATTGTCATATGCCTATTATTGAGTCAGCCATATGACTATTGGCCAACTTTTGAGTAAGTTGATTGGTCACGCCTTTGTTTGTTGGTTGGTCATTTTGTTTTGTACGTGTCTTTATTTCCTTAGTCGATTTAATCTTATTGTCTTAGTCACGGGATTAGTAGGTAGAAGAGATCTAACAGTGGTTGAGAAAACCTGAGTGATGGGAGGAGTAATTGATGTATTTATGTGCAAATCAATTGTTAAATCTGGCAAAAAGAAATAAATTAATCAAACTCAGGCTCATTCCTTTTGGAAGAGTAGGTTATTGTTATGTGTGACTCAAACTAACTTGTTGATTCATAAAAAATACAAATCACCATGTAATTTTTAATATATCGCCATTTGAGGCTTTGTATGGTTACACACCTCCAAGTAACCACTTTTGTGGCTTTAGTAGAAGAATATTTGAAGAGAACAGATGCAGTTATGGATCTTTTAAAGGAGTTTATTCATAAACACGCGATAGGATGAAGTTGTCGGATGATAAAAAGATAACATATTGATCTTTTTCGATGAGATATTTGGTCTACTTGAATCTCCAACCTTTCCAGGTAGTCTAATATAGCATTGTGAAAGACTTCAAGTTGTAAGCACATTACTATGGACCTTTTCTTATCGTGCAAAAGATTAGACAGGTTGGTTATTATCTAGGCCTTTCATCTATCCCAAAGATACACCTTGTATTAATTTCATGTCTCTTAGTTTAAAAAAAAAATTTAAATGCATCAACTACCATTCCCAAGCTGCCATTGTTAGATGATGAAGGTGAAATCATTCTCAAATCCATTGCTACCTTAGATTCTAAATAATTTTTTTGCAATGGCCAGGAAGTTCAACAATAATTGATTCAGTGGTCACACACCACTCCTGTTGATGTAACATGGGAGGATTTGGCTCATTTTTGAGCTTATTTCCCAAATTATCATTCTTGAGGACCATCGTATTCTGAAGGGGGTAGTATTGTCATGGTCATGTGGTCCGTTAGTGAATGATGAGTGTCTTAATATATATTTAAGTGTTTAATTCTGTTGTGTGTTAAGTAGTTGTTAGTAATGAAGTGTGGTGATCCAATCACGAGTAGTAGTGAGATGAATACCAGGGTTTCCTTGTATGGTACTCATCTCTTTTAATGTTTTTTATAATATGGTTGAAGTTTATCAAGGAAAATAGTGAGGACTTAGGCAGTACTCTCTGAGTATTTAGTTACTTATATATCTACTTTTATCATCTTGTTCTAGAAATCACCACATACCATAACTTATTGCTGAGCTTTGTCAGGTGCAACCTTTATTAATTATCAGTATGACGCACGACATGTACGATGCCTTAGTCCCGAACAAAAGATCATTGTATCCCTTCTAATAGTACGTTATGGGGTACCAATAGATTTCACAAATAATATATATCTGCATGGGCAAAAAAACAACATTTAGGTATCTCAAAATGTTTTGACAAATAGTAGTCGACCGTTTTGGTCCAATTTTCATACAAAAACCTATTCTGATAAATGTTGTCAGAATTACTGCCCAAAACACAATTAGGAGTTTTCTAGGAATGCTAGGTAGTCTTGATTGCATGCATTGGGAATGGAATGCATGTCCAGTTGAATAAGAGGGTCAATATAAGGGTCCCCACTCAAAAGTAATTGTAATATTAGAAGCTTCAGTTAGTTATAATTGTTTGGAATTGGCATGTTTTCTTTGAAATTCCGAGTTCCCAAAATGACCATTATTTGAAGATCTTAAATGGGGTCGCACCTTACTAGAATTTCACCATCAACGGTCATAACTACGTTTAGGGGTATTATCTGGTAGACATGATTTGCTAGAGCAATGCTCGGTTGAACCCATAAGTTTTTCTATCTCAAGCTTGTTATCAATGTTACATGATCAAAACTATATATTGATTTCTAGTCTACTAAGTCAAGTATCAGACTAGGTTAGAATTTGGTAGTTGAGTATCAGATATCACCCTCGAAGACTGAACATCAACGAAGACATTTGAAGAACTTCATTAATTGGATATGTGAAGACTGAACCATTATATTTTACTCATTGTCTTACCATTATATCGTATGAGACTATGTCGTATGACTTCTAATAAATTTATTACGAAAAAGAAATTCTGAGTCAAGCTTATCTTGTTAAAAATCTTGAAATATGATTCAAGCATAGATGTTCAAAAGTCCTTAACAATATTAGTTCTAAACAATTTATTACTCAAGACTTAATTTATGAATCAATTGAAAATTGCCCATAAAAATGATTTTATCATTTGGGAATGTTTCAAACATCAAAAGATGGAGATTTAGAACTTCTGATATTTTTGCTCATGGTAGGATAGCGAACCACTTCGCAAACCATAGATATTTGAGCTTCAGAAATACAGGAAAGGTTGGTGAACCAGTTTGCAAACCGCAAGTTCAGTTGGGAACAGTTGTGAGTTCGACCGAGAAACGCTCTACCAATCTCCCCCTTTGTCAATTTTAGTGACAAAACTATCAATACATATGGATTAAAAAATAAAGCTTCCAAACTCCAGAATTCATCATGCTTGATTTCCTTGGTTCTTCAACTTCTTGAATTATTCGTTACTCTAAGTTGCAATGATTCTAAACGTGTTCAATTCATCATCGTTGTTGTTGAAGATCTGTAGCGATAACAAAATGGAAAATAGGTATTCTCAATTGCCGTTGTACAGAAACATAGTATTATTATCTTCTCCAAAGTTCAATTGTATCACAACTTCTAAGTAATGCTATGGTGATATGTTTCTCCCCCTTAGTCAATACTTACATCTTTTGAATAATAGGTGAAACCTATAGATGTTAATTCACTCCCCTTTATATAATGATCCGTAAACTATATGTATGTAGTGCGAAACTACTAATTAATTCTCCCCCTTTCTTTGAATAAAAATCTGCAAAGGTACGAAAATAATGGAATCGTAATGAATTCAATCAAAAGATACTTCAAGACTTAAAAGGAATACATATAACCTTTTATTTATATGATATGACAGACTATAAAATACTTAGAGTAGGAGAACTAAGATACAAGCATCCCCTGTAAATTCCACACCCGCTCTCCCCACAATGATATAGAAATTAAGCACAAGTTCAATTAAGAACTCTCCCCCATTTGATGTCATTCCCAAGAGAACAACATGAGTGACCTTACTTTAATGAAAATGAAGGATTTTGTCGGACACTAACAAATCACATGTATTTGTATCCAAAACATCGACATAAACTGATCTCAACGCCAGTTACGAACAAGGATATAATTTAATCGATATGACTCAACATAAGAAAATCTTATGGAGTGGATAACTCAATTCTTACACAAGAGTGTGACCACGAGTAGATTAATACTGCGAAAAATTCGCACAAAGTTGTTCTATTTTTAGTTCATAAATCATAGATTTAAGTTTTGAGTAACAAATATATTTATCCAACAAATCTTCCACACAAGTGAACTATCTGGTAAGTTGAATCATACTCATGTTAATCTAATTCCTAAGTTTAAAAACCCTACTACATCCATGGAATTTAGACCCATTGCTTTATGAAATGTGTTATATAAGTTTGTAGCAAAAATAATTGCTAATATACTTAGCCCTTTCATGAGTAAATTCATATCATGGAATCAAAATGCTTTTGTTAAGAATTGACAAATTACAGACAATATTGTGATAGCTAAGGAAATTTTTCACTCTATGAACAAGTCGAAGTCGAAACAAGGTATATTTTCTTTGAAACTTGATATGGAAAAAGCATACGATCGTGTCTCGTGGTCTTTTCTGGAATTCATGCTTCATCAGTTGGGTATACATGATCACTCTCATAACTTAATTATGCAGTGTGTCTCTACTCCTACTTTCTAGATTCTTTTGATGGTTCTCCATATGGACATTTCAAGAGTGGAAGGGGCTTGCGCCAGGGTTGTCCACTCTCACCATCTTTGTTCATTATCTGCTCGCAGGGACTTTCTCTCCATATGGAAAAATTTGAGGCATTAAATCTTTAAAGTGGCTACCTGATAAATTTTAATACACCTAATATATCTCATCTAATGTTCGCAGATGATCTATTTTTCTTTGGAAGGAATACTAATATCAATGTTGATCAACTGAAGTCTATCTTAAATTCTTACTCGTATTTCTCAGGTCAGACAATCAATTACTCTAAATCCTCAATCTTTTTAAATAATGGTTGTTTAGTGTACAACAAATGGAATTTTATACAAATATTGGAAGTAAAAGAGATAGGTGTGGATGAGAAATATCTTGGTACTTTTCTTCTTAAATCAGATTATAGTATCAATACCTTGAGCCTCTGACTTCCAAGTTTGGTACCAGATTATCAGGGTGGAGAACTTCTTTTGTTAACACAACTAGTATGGTTGTTTTATCTAAGAATGTCATATCCTATATTCCTATTTACAGTATGGGAAATTGTATTCTCCCTAAAGGGTCGTTAAACAAGATTTCTCAAGTTCAGAGATCCTTCTGGTGGGGTCACGATATTCAAATCAGAAAATGTCATTTCATTGAATGGGAAAAGACAGAGAGAGCTAAGGAAGATGGTGGATTGGGAATTCATAATATGGAATCGGTTAATTTGTCTTTAGTCTCTATACTAGTTTGGAGATTTTTAACAAACACTGATTCTGCTTGGGTGAAGTTATATTCGTCAAAATACCTTTCGGATATTTCTTTCTAGGACTGTCAAGCTAAACCAAGTGACTCTAGCACATGGAAGGACATGTAGTCAGTCAGAGATATTATGCAGAATAATTATTGTTGGTTCATTGGTTATGGTAATTCTATTTCTATTTGGAAAGACCCATGGATATCCACTATTCCGATTTTTACACCTACTAGACTTCCTAATTCAACAATCCAAGTTACTAAGGTATCAGATATTTTTATTCCCAATGAAAAGAGATGGAATGAAAATCTTTTGAGTCAACTTTTCCCTCCAGAAGAGATGGTGGCTATCTCAAGTATGTATATCCCTCAAGATTATCAAGTGGAAGACAAATTAGTGTGGCTCAAAACTCATGTTAGAGCACTGCTCGGTCGAACTCTCAAGCTTTACTATCTCAAGCTTGTTGTCAAGTTTAGTTGCCAAAACTATAAGTCTTGATGTCTAGTCTACTTATAACTAAGTCTCAGATAAGGATAGAAAGTGTAGTTGAGCATTAGACTTCATGACGTTCATCGATTGAAGAAGAAGAACTACTAAAGGGAGATTGTGGAACTTCATCAACAAAAGGTATGTGGAGATTTGAACTCATCTATCACTCAAAAGTGTATATACTCTATGTCCTATTTGAGACAAAAGTCGTATAGCTATATAGACTTTTATTATACACATTTGATATTTCGAGCTGAGTCTAACTCGCTTACGTATTTCTCGAAATATATGTTGGTAAGGTTTTGCTTTAACCAAGTTCATCTTATACTCTTGACGAAAGTCAAAATATGATCATATGAAAATTGCCTTGTAACATCTCATTTGATGTAGACTCAGAATGTTTCGTATTGATTATATCAATCACTTGAAAATGGCTTTGATGCTAATAGTTAGTGAAAACAACTATTGTCATCCTCTAAGAATGTTTCAATAATTGAAATAGAGTTTAGAACAAATGGATTTAAGCATACTATGTGTACTTGCATATATGTAATCCATGTCTGGGAACCATGGTATGCATACCCGTATGCATACTTGTTGGTTTGAGAAAGTCCGGGAACCTGGTATGCAAACCGGTACGCGTACTAGCGTAAGGTTCGGGTCCGAGAATTTTTGCTGAGTTTGGATGTTGATTTGGCATGTGTACCAGTTTGCATACCGGCGAAACCCAAACTTGGTTCGGCTACTTAGGTACACATACCCGTACGCATACCTAAGTAGATGATGTTCTAAAATCGGTTTGTTCAGGAACTATACATTTATATAATAAGGAATGCAATATTTTGAAAACCGTTGCTATAATGTCCGTGACTTGATTCGAGTGAATCAAAATTGATTTTTCTTCAATTATGTCTTGTATACTTCTATGAGAATATAAACAATTGAACAACTTTAAAAACTAGTTTCATTTGATTCATTTGAACTAGTTATGGTTTGGATGAATAAGGTTGATATGAAAGTGTTCATATGGCTAACTTTGGTTAACTATTGTTGAGCCAACAAGGTGTACACATTTAGGTACGGTTACTCATATCTAAATAAAGGTACATTTCATTAGTGTGTAACAAGATAAGTTCGATCTAATGGTTGAAAGATATTAGCTTGAGTCTAATCAGGTTTTCATCTAACGACGAATATTTAATACTTTTTTGCAAACCCTGATTTGAAGACTATATAAAGGAGAACTCTAGCAATTGGGAAACCTAATCCCCACACCTTCTGTGTGATACTAGTTGCGACTGGAGTCAATTCTCCTTTAACCTTAGGTTTTTTAAGAAACACTGTAGGTTAACGACTTGAAGACTTCATTGGGATTGTGAAGCCAGACCTAGATATTTTATCTGTAGTTACGTGATATGATCTTGCATCTTCAATCGTATTGAGTACTATCTTCTTTAAAGTTGGCTCGAGATTTATTCTCCGATAGGCAAGATAAAAAAGTAATCACAAATATCTTCGTCTCATCGTTTGTGATTCCATGATATCTTGTTTCGCTACCATACGATTAAGATTATTGTAAGGTGATTGATATTTCTAGGCTGTTCTTCGGGAATATAAGTCTGATATACCAATTGGTTCCTGTTCACCTTGATTTATCAAAAGATGGAACAAAACTCATAGGTTTATCCGTGGGAGGCAGATTTATCTATACAAATAGACTTTTCTGTGTGAGATAGATTTTTTTATCAAGTCTTCGACTTTGGGTCGCAGCAACTCTTAGTTATGGGTGAGATCAACTAAGGGAATCAAGTGCATAGAGTCCTGCTGGGATTCAGAGATATAAGGAGCGCAACTATACCTTGATCAATGTGAGATTGATTAGGGATCAACAACATTCCAGTCCGAAGTTAACTTGTAGTAGGCTAGTGTATGTAGCGGCTTTATACAATGCGGTGTTCAAATCTGGACTAGGTCCCAGGGTTTTTCTGCATTTGCGGTTTCCTCGTTAACAAAATTTATGGTGTCTGTGTTATTTCTTTTCCGCATTATATTTTGTTATATAATAAAAATATCACAGGTTGTGCGCGGTTCAATCAATTAGAGAATCCAATCTTTGGTTGTTGATTATATTGATTGACACTTGAATATTGGTCTTTGGTACCATTCAAGTTGTTTCACATAATAATTAGGCTCACGGATTTCTATCTGTTTGATTTGCTGATTACATTATGAAACAGAGATACAACTCTTGGATATATTTACATTGATTGAGTCTGACTGTCTAGTTGATTATGTTGGAATTATATTGGAGTTTGTCCATACAGATTGTTAGGTGAAATATTGGGTGTTGTTGTTAGACCCCCGCCTTTTCAACTCCTTCAGGTATTTTCACAACAAAATCGTACTATAAAATTTTGTCAGATAACTAGAACACAATACAGTTCTTAGTAAGAATGAAACACCACCATACTAAACAACGTAACTCGAGAGAAAAATATCATACTTGTATTCTATTTTCCCAGTGGTTGGGTCTAAGATCATCCATCTCTCATTCCATTTCCTCAACTGTTCATTAAACAAACCACAAGTCTGGACAAAAATAATAATAAGCGAAAAATGTCTAGCACTTCACCATAAATATAATCAATGAATCACCAATGCCCTCCTCAAATTGAAGAAACTCAAATTCAGATACTACAAGGCAACTTAAAGGGCGTATGTCTCTCCACTGAGCATGAAGTGTGGCATACTCTCATGGTGAGTATCTATCTTATTGAGCTAAACAAAATTAGGTAATCAAATTAGTAGCCTCTAATTCAACAAATTGAGCTCAAAAATGAATAAACTCACATAAAAATTGAACCTATAAATGAAAAAACAAAACTATAAACAACATAAACAAAGAAACCCATTATTTACCCTTTCAGAACGTGATTGGACCTTGCAAAAAATTCTTGACAGAACTTGATCCGAGCTATTTCTTAATCTTCTCCAAGCTGTTTTCAGTTCCATTTGAAGCCATTTTGAAGTTCTAGGGATCTCTTCCAGAACTTGATGCGAAGTTGTAACCAACAGAACATGCAACCACATAAAATCCATGTAATATCAATCAAAGGGAAAACCAACAATCTCATCAGATTTGGTCATTACTTAGATTGCAACATCAAATCGAATTTCAATCCAAATAAAAACACAAAATCAAGCCCATAACTACCAAAATATAAATCCCTAATTACTGAGTCGTTAGATTGAGATTTGAATGATTTCTTTTTGATACTAACAAGAACAATGGTTGAATCATACAAATTCACAATAATACTATTACTCAGACGATCAGAAAAAGAGAATTGAATTTGAATATGGGATCGGATGGAAACAAAATCACAGATACAAAACCTAAAAATGAAGTCAATTGAAGGGAAAAAAAGATCAATTAGAACCAACGAATCGATTAAACTAGAAGATATCCCCAGTTACTAGTTGAAAGAAATCAGATTTACTTCTTTTCGCCTCTTTATTTGTCAATCTCCGTAATGGAAAAATATCACGAAGCCTATACAATTTTACAAAATATGGGCCTGTAAGAAATATTCACTAAGGAAATGAGTGCGCGCGTGAGATTTTACGCATGTGGGTTTCACAAAGATTTTTTTTTATAAAATGGATCTAGTAGTAGTTTTCACTTTTGAGTTTGACCTTTTCTATTATCATTCATTGCCCACAAACTAGGTTAGTGAGTCAATGAGTTCGTGAGTTGCGAAATTACTATCTCTATATTTCTGCATCTTTCTTCTTGTCTTGGGCTTGAACAAATTTAATGGCGGAGACTCTCACGGATCATTTATCATAACAGTGTGATGGTAATATGATGCTAGTCAATCGGTACCTTATTTAAGAATGGTGTTTTTGGGCATACAAGAAACATTTTGGGCATACAATTTTATTTTTCCACCCATGGTGGTTTTATAAGGGGTAGTGTAATTACTTATATATCCTCAAATAATTTAAATTACTAATATGTCCTTACCCTTAATGGTTAGGTTCGGCTTGTACGATAATCATAATATGTGCCGAACATTTTTAGATGCTCCAAAGAAAAATTAATGGTTAGGTTCGGCTTGTACGATAATCATAATATGTGCCGAACCTAGTGCATTTATAAGGTTCGGCTCACAATTGAGTTGTGTTTTTAGCCGAACTGTTCTTCAAAAAGCTTCCCTAAGTGTATATGAACAGTTCAGCTTGAAATTTCATGCAATTTCAAGCCGAACCTAGTCACAGAAAGAGATGCATAGGGGTTCGGCGTATTCGATAATCATAATATGTGCCGAACCAATACAAAATTATTAACCCAGGAATGTACATGATCAGGTTCGAAACTTATATTCTACTTATTCAAATAGCCGAACAATGTGTTTCCAACGAGTTCGGCGATACGAATTTCTAAATATAAGCCAACCCTAAACATTTTTTCTTCCAGACGAGTTCAGTGTAGGGTTCGGCTTATTAGGACAATACAAAACAAGCCGAACTCTGGTCTACAAGGTAGGTTCGGCTCTTAATCAACACTTCCAGCTAGCCGAACTGTTCATCCAAACTCGCCGAACCTTAGTGAGAAAACACAAACTTTTGATGATTTGAACCTACAAAACCAGGAAAAAATCGTAACGAGATAGTGGCAAACAATTTTGGTTGAAAGTAATCTTAAAACTAATCACTAATCAGATTTATTTTAACTAATCATTACTATTAACACTAATCCTAAAAGGGCAGATTTGCCATTACCAAAAATATTTGGTTAAGGGGCTTCTAATATTGCTATTTACATTCCTATTTTGTCTTACTTGGTATGCCCAATAAATTTCTTGTATGCCTAAAAACAGCTTTCTTATTTAATGGGATTTCTTCGCCATGCTACATAATAAGAGGATAATCAAATTAAGTTGGCCATGGTAGACATGATTATACTCGAGAGTTGCGTTGTGGCATGAATATGTTAGACAAGCAAAAGGACTCTCGCTGCCTGGTTACTTGTATGGTCCGCACAGGTTTCTAGAGCATTACCGATTCTAAAATTTTGATAGTTTGGATTTTCTAGAGCATTACATGAGGATTTGAGAAGTAAGGAAATGAAGAGGATCTGTCTAGTATCTTTGAGGAGCTACTAATGAAGGGATTTAGTTATTAGTTAAAAATCCCATTTGTGCTAAAAGTTGGTGAATCCCTTAATGGGGATACCTTGCACTGTCAACATTATTGAATTAGAGAGGCTAATCATATCTAGGTTATTTTGAACGTCAGTCTTATTGTTAAATTTGATGATAAACATTAGATTTGAGTTGTTTAATTTTAATGGTAAAACCCTGAATCAGTAGATTAGTCGAAGGTTTTTAGTGTTAAATTAATCGAAGGCTTGAATCGGTTTGCATTTTGAGTTGATTCAACTGAGTAGTTCTAAAATCCCAATAAACTCAGGGTTATGAAATGGGCTATCGTTAATAAATGATTTTTCTTTGTGGGTTATAAATAAAATGGGCTATCGTTAATAAAAGCATATGCTATATTTAAGAGAAGCTTAAAAAAAGAATACTTTCACTCCATTTCAGGAAAAATGATATTTTCACCCCGTTTAGAAAAAAAAAAAAATTCGCTATGTTTCAGGAAAAGTGATACATCTCTTTGCTTTATAATTTCACTTTACAAATCCGACTTCATGTCATTATGGCGTAACCAAATTGTGAGTACAAATTTAGTTTTGCGTCAATTTTTTCGATCGGCCGTAACACGGTGACAGCATCTAGTATAATAGTCAATTAAAGTGCATTGTTAGCGATAATCGGATTCCAATAGTTTTGATTAGTTTATTTGTCATAATCTTGCCGAACTCTGCTGGTGGCTGGTGCACATAATGGTCCCCGAAAACGAATCAGTACCTGGTACTATTAAGTCACTGTATAAAATTATCTTTAACCTTTATCATAAATCATTTCTGGATGAGAACCGATTGACAAACGACTGATTACCTTAACAGATGATTCCTTTACCTCTTTCTTTTTTGCATGGAGGCAGGGAGATCCAATCTCTCCGTACCTCTTTCTTTTTTGCATGGAAGTTTTGTCTAGGACAATATCTAATGAGGAAAATTTGGGGCTCATAAAAGGTATTAAAATTATCCATATTGCCCCTTCTATTAGTCATCTGTTGTTTGCGGATGACTGTCTTTTATTTTGTAAAATAAATGATAAGTCTTGTAAGGCTCTGGTTAAACTTTTTAAAGATTTTAGTATGAGTTCAGGACAACTAATAAACCTGAATAAGTCGGGAGTTTTCTTTAGTTCTAAGACAGACACAGATATCAGAAGAAAGGTGAAACAGATTTTAGGTGTCACAGCTATTCCTTTAACAGACAAATACCTAGGAGCGCCTCTTTTTACGAACAGATCGAAAGTTGAATGCTTTGAACCATTAGTAGATAAGATGAGAACTAAAGTAATAGGATGGAACAATAGTACTCTAAACAATTCAGGAAAAACTATTATGATCAAAAATGTGAGCTCTTCTTTGTATGTGTATCAAATGAACTGTTTTAAAATACCAGTTAAGATTTGTGATAAACTAACCAAACTTCAGCGTGATTTTTGGTGGGGGGAAAATGAAAAGGGATTAAATGAAAATGGGAAAAAGGGGGTAAACTTGAAAAAATGGGATTACATATGTAAACCATTGGAAGAAGGTGGGTTAGGAATAAAAAATGTTAGAAAATTTAATCTTGCTATGATAGCTAAGATGGGATGTAATTTATATGAAAAACCGGATTCTCTGTGTGCAACGATTTTGAAACAAAAATATTACCCAGATACTGACATTCTGCATGTAGAGAAAATACCAAAACGGAGGGATAGTTGGATCTGGAAGGGGATTCTTAGTGGTTTAAACCAAATAAAAAAATGATGTTATTGGGAATTGGGTAATGGTAAGAACATAGACATCTGGGAGGATATGTGGATTCCGGATACTAAAATACCTATAGGGAAACCTGTAACAAACATAGAAGGTTTAAAGAAGGTGAGTGACTTATTTAAGGACCAAAAAACTTGGGATGTAGACAAACTAAATAAATGTTTTGATATGCAAACTGTTTCTAAGATAAGGAAAATGAGAATACCGGTAGGTGATAGGGTGGATACTCTTATATGGACTATGAATGAAAAAGGTATGTTCACTGTCAGTTCACTTTATAAGCACTTAAACTCTGGTGGAAATGTGGATAAAAAGTGGGGTTTGATCTGGAAAATGAACACTACTCCTGATGTAAAACACTTTATCTGGAAGACGGCTAATTCAATATTACCAAACAATATGAGAGTGGCAGCAGTGCTCCCGGGTATAGAAACTAAATGCAAATTATGCAATGAATAGGATGAGACCCTTACACACTTGTTTTTGCAATGTAATTATGTCTCCCAGGTATGGATGCATTTTAATTATAATATGGATTTTGTTAGAAATGGTAAGGCTACTTTTCATGAATGGCTAACTGAATGCTTTGCAAATCCTCAAAGAGGAGAATATGAAATTGATTGGCATGTTCTATGTAGTACTATTATTTGGTTCATCTGGAAAGTGAGATGCAACGTTGTTTTCAAATCTGAAAAACAAAATAGTGGTTTGACTGCAAATAATATAATCAGACACATAAATAGCTTTAATGCTATTCATAAACCAGGGCATAGTATAATGGATGATCTTTATTACAACCCAAAAAATGATGACTCCTTGCACATTACTACTAATATGAGAAGCTGGAACAGTAAGAATACTCCGGTGTGTGAAAAACGAAAAATGAATCTGAGAATAAATATTGTGATTTATAGGTCTGATAATTCTGATAAATGTGGTGTAGGTCTGACTATCTGTGATCATACATGAATTGTTAGAGAAGCTAGAGGCTTCCATACCACCTGCTGTAACAGAGATGATCTAGAAAAAAAGGGGCGGAGGCGGCTTTCGGGTGGGCAACACAATGGAGTGGAGTTTGGATCTCTTTTGTCAGTGATTCGGAGCCGACTTTGCTGCTGCTAATTGGAATGTACGTTGAGACTAGAAAACAGAGATATGTAATCAGTGAGGATTTTGGCAACAACAATAAGTTCGATATCAACTTTATAGCTACAGACTTCACTTTAGTCAGGACGGAAGAACTAACATGGAATGCAAAAATTGCTATATTGTGTAACAATTTTTTGATCATAAACACCTAGGTCGATCAGAATCTGTGTCCTTTTCTGAACTATTTAAACAACCAAGTCGGATTAGATAATGTAATACTAAGTGATATCCGGAACTGTGGTTAAGTTTTTTTTTTTTTTTTTTTTTTTTTTTCTTTCTGGTGTTTTGTAAGTTTGTGGGGTTTCATCCTCGTTTATTATAAAAAAAAAAAAAAAAAAACCTGATTCAAAAATTAGAAATGCGCGGTCCATATAAACCATCACTGGTCGTCTTCCTTTTCTTTAAGTTTCTCTGATGCGTATTATGTTGGGACCATTCCGACCTTTACTCTTCTATTAATACACTATATGTACAACAAGTATTTAATTTTTACTTTATTTTCGTCATACATTGTACACTTCTTCTAGCTTAATTTTGTGCATACTCCTCTAAAGAGTGTATATTTGACACATCCTTTTGATTTGTTGTTTAGTTAGTTGTTGGGCCCATTACCCTCCATGTTTAGAATCATGACCCTCGTTACATAATTCCCTAAATGTAATCGACGGTAGAGATTGAAATGTCACGTGCACACTCGCCAAGGAGTGTGCACAAAATCGGACTCACTTCTTAACGTGTCCCGATCGGGATAACCTAATTTTAGTTGATGTTTCAATTTCAAGTTTCTAACACCTACTGATGTTACATTGTGAAACCAGCAGTACCAAACAGACTTTTGAATTTTGTAAGCAATAAGAGTGCATTAACTTCTAGCTATTTGATACCAAATTAGTCAGGATATAGCACTACTTACTAGTATGAGGTCCACAAATATTGGAAAAAGTTGTCGACTGCCCTGGAACCTTGTCTGCCACCCTGTGCATAATCCAAGCTGGTGTTGCATACGCGGTGTAACTCTCCAGAGAGGAAGTAGAATCATAGTTCATAGCACGGTGATTTGATCCTCCTGGTATTTGAGAATAAAACTATCGGTGAGAATTTTTGAGACAGCTAAAAAAAATAACTACATATTTCCGGCATTGGAAGAGAATATAGAGTCAATCTCTAGGTTCCAAAGTTTGCAGATGGATAAAAAACAAAATTACTTGGAATCACAAACTTATTTATTCTTTAACTACCTTTTTGCAAAATGTTATTCCCTTTTAGCAAGTTGAGTGGAGACTAAAAAAACACCTCATTGGATGGTTTATGTGATGGGCAAGCCATTTTCTCACAACAGGAAAAGAGCGGAAATGATTTGTTGACCGGGAGAAATAACGTGGATTCTTCGGGGTTGTAACAGGAATGGATCCCTCCTAATTTTATGTGGTGCGGTGGGACTCATCCTATTACAGTTCCGGGAGAATCCACGGTATTTCTCCCGGTCAACCTAGCAATATTGGGAAAAAAGTTTACCGTAGATGGTTGAACTGATTGGTTATGACTGAGATGATAACAGCTATTCTCCAACAATTAAAAAAATGGTATATATTTACATCCATCAATTGTACTCTACTTTAAACACACGACTTGTAATATTTTTATTTTTTTAAAATGAACTTTAGAACAAGGCAGTTCGTGCATTCTTTTTCCTTTACATTTAAGTTCCGAAACAAGGTGAGATCGACCGGGTATGCATATTGGGTATGCGTACCCTTAGAAGTTCCGAAGTCAATTCAATAAGGTATGCATACCGGGTATCTGTATTTTCAGAAGTTCGCGAAACAAGGTCTGCATACTAGGTATGCCTACCTTTGGCAGTTTATGAGGTCGGGTCCGTAAGGTATGCATATTGTGTATGCGTGATTTGCGTAGTTAGATCGAGTATAAATACCCTAAGCAATTCTTGTATGTTTTAGTCTCTCGTATATAAGTTTAGAAACCTTATGTATATCTACTAGGTATGCGTACCCATAAACAATTAATGTACCGTTTGATTAGTGAATTTTCCAAATATCATTTTCAGATAAAAATAGCTTGTGAACAATAAATTGTTCTTGAATAAGATTGTTGAAATCTATGAACTTTCACTGCTCGAATCATATTTCAAGAGTTTATACAAAACAAACTTGAACTTGATATTTCTTCTTTACAGTATTTACCAAAAACCCAGAAGTCACAGACTTTGTGTGTTTATTATAACCTGTATATTTAAGAACTTAAACGCAAACCAAGTAAGGTAAACATGAATCAAACTCAAGGTATATGGAGAATTAGCCACATTGGTTTGTCTATTATAAATACATCGTGTTAGAGCACTGCTCGATCGAACTCGCAAGCGTTGTTATCTCAAGCTTGTTGTCAAGTTTAGTTGCCAAAACTATAAGTCTTGATTTCTAGTCTACTTATAGCTAAGTCTCGAATTATGATAGAGAGTGTAGTTGAGCTCTAGACTCCACGGCGTTCATCATACAAAAACGAAGAACTACTCAAGGAACTGGTGGAACTTCATCGACTAAAAGGTATGTGGAGACTTGAACTTATCTATCACTCAAAAAGTCTATCTACTGTATCTCATATCTTGAGACAAAAGTCGTATTACTATATAGACTTCGATTATACACATTTTCTATTTCAATTCGAGTTAATCTCGCTCTCAAAATATGTGTTGGTAAGCTTTCGCTTTGGCTAAGTTCATCTTTACTCGTGACGAAAGTCATGTTGATTATTTCAATATCTTGAAAATTGCTTTGATGAAAATAATGTGTGAATAACCTCTATTTAACATCCTCTAGGAATGTTTCAATGATTGAAATAAAGAGTTTAGAATATGTAACCATCTTTGGATATAAGCATATATAGTCTGTTCGCACATTAGTGTATAAGTCCAAAAATCGGGAACCAAATGTATGCATACTTGTGTGTATACAAAATGGTTGATGGAGACTGGGTAAGTATGTGTACCCGTACGCATACTGGCGGAAGTTCAAGCCGTGAATTTCTGCTAAGTTTGGATTTCAAAACCAACTCAATCTGGTTACCTAAGTACGCGTACCTGTACGCATACTGGATAAAAGTTCACGTCCGTGAATTTCTGCTGAGTTTGAAAACCAAATCAAACTCAAAACAGGTTACTTAAGTACGCATACCCGTACGCATACTTAAGTGTGTTACTTTCTAAAATTGGTTTATTCGTGAACTTAAGTTTATGTAAACTAAGGAATGCATATTAGCAAACTGTGGCTATAAAGTTCATGAATCGATTTGAGTGAATCAAAACCAATTTTGCTTCGATTATGTCTTGTATACTTATATGAGATCTAAGCAATTGAACAACTCTCATTTAAGTCATTTGAACTAGTTATGGTGAAGATGAATAAGGTTGATATGAAAGTGCTCATATGGCTAACTATTTGGTTAACTATTGTTGAACCAACGAAATGTACACGTTTAGGTACGGTTACACAAACCTAAATGATATATAGTTAATTTGTGTATAACAAGCTAAGTTCGATCTAACGGTTGAAAGATATTAGCTTGAATCTAATCATGTTTTCATTTAACGGTGAATATTGAATGCTTTGTTACCAAGGTAACTTAGATTGCAAACCTTTATTTGGAGACTATATAAAGGATAACTCTAACAAATTGGAAAGGTAATCCCCACACCTCATGTGTGATACTAGTTGTATAAGCTAGAGTCGATTCTCCTTTAACCTTAGGTTTCTACCGAGACCCTGTAGGTTAACGACTTGAAGACTTCATTGGGATTGTGAATCCAAACCCAACTATTTTCTTTGTAGCTTATGATCTGATCTTCCCCGATTTTATCGTATTGAGTACAATCGAAATAATTGACTCTGGATTAGTTTCTCCGATAGGCAAGATAAAAGAAATCACAAACATCTTCGTCTCATCGTTTGTGAATCCACAATATCTAGTTTCACCATCATACGATTTAGATTATTGTGAGGCGATTGATAATTCTAGGCTGTTCTTCGGGAATATAAGTCCGGGGTATCGATTGGTTTATGTTCACCTTGATTTATCAAAAGACAGAACAAAACTTGTAGGTATTTCCATGGGAGACAGATTTATCTATTCTTGTAAACTTTTCAGTGTGAGACAGATTTGTTTATTAAAGTCTCCGACTTTGGGTCGTATCAAGTCTTAGTTGTGGGTGAGATCATTTAAGGTAATCAAGTGTGTAGTATCCTGCTGGGATCAGAGGCGTAGGGAGCGCAACTATACCTTGGATTAGTGTGAGATTGATTGGGGTTCAACTATAGTCCAGGCTGAAGTTAGTTTGTAGTAGTCTAGTGTCTGTAGCGGCTTAATACAATGTGTTCAATCTGGACTAGGTCCCAGGGTTTTTATGCATTTACGGTTTCCTCATTAACAAAAATTCTGGTGTTTGTGTTATTTCTTTTCCGCAGTATATTTCGTTATATAATTGAAATATCACAGATTGTGTGTTGAATCAATCAATTGGGAAATCCGACCTTTGGTTGTTGATTGATACTTGAACATTGGTCTTTGTCGTTCAAGTTAATTTCTCTTGTATTCAATTAGACTCGTAGATTTCTATTTGCTTGAGTAAGGATTTAATCGAGAAATTGGGATATAACTCTTTAATATACTTTTTATTAAGATTGAGTCTGACTGTCTAGTTGATTCTCTTAAAAGTATATTGAAGTTAGTCCATACAGATTGCTAAGCGAATTATTGGGTGAGGTTGTTGTTCCCCCACTTTTTCACATCGCTTTTGATCCATTATCTCTTAACTAATGGTGAATAATATACCCATAATACTTATGATTATCATGTCTAGAGAATTCTACCAAGAAATTGTAACCTAAGTTTAAATATCAACATTATGATGGATAGATTATCTAAGTGCATAACCTTATTAGCTTGTTATATAGCTTTATCATGGATCATGTTCCCATTTCTTGCTTAGGAGTCAGATATGCAAGTAGCACTTTACATAAGAGCATAAGAAATGTTGATAACCCATAAGGAGTCATTACAATTTGAACTCACTGTTAGCGAAGTGGTAACACCTTGAGTTGGGTATAAATATACCGACTTTTTCCAATTTATAGGTGCATAGAAGAAAATTATGACAACCACTTTGGACAGGTATACTCATAACCATTTTCCATGCAAGTCACATAACCTCTTGGTATGAATTCATCTATATGGACTAATAGTTCACCATGGACAAGAAATTTAAATTATTGTCTCCGATAAAATTTGGTATTTAACCTCGAGTATAGGTTTAAAAAATTAATCATGATAATACTCGGGTTTCATCCAAATCACTCCGTGAAACATAAGAGCGCAAAAACAAAATGTTTTTGTTAGTAATAGATCATGACATCAAGTTCGTAGTAGAATCATAAAACTTGACCAAGTTTATAGACATACCTTTTAGAAATATCCAATCATGAATCCTACGGCTTTACCAGATATTCAACATCTTACCCGATATAATATGTGTGCCTTAGTTCTTATGCCTTCCTCTCCATTTCTCGTACTAGGGCCTTTATTGGGGAGGATGAACTTTCAACACAATCAAGTAGTGTTGGGGTGAACATTATTTAGTTCATCACATGTAGTTGAAAAAAACTCACTTAAGAACTCTGAAAAGGCAAGGGTACCAAAATATACCTCAAGCTATAACTTTTCCTTCCTATAAGTCATTTCTCCGAAAGTGATTGTATATAGACAGAGTCGAGACAATACAACAAATCGGTTCACACTTTGTGTGATTTTCTATGGATACGAGATCGAGATAATACAACAACAAAGTGTGTTTACTTGATACAAAGGTTCGGACTTAACCAAACTCAATAGGATTGCATATCAAGTAAAAAGGAATTTAAGTTTGTGCAATTTACTTTAATTATAATAAAATAATTATAATGCGAAAATGTAAAGTAAATGACACAACAAGATTTTGTTAACGAGGAAACCACAAATGCAGAAAAACCTCGGGACCAAGTCCAGAATTGAATACTCTCAGGATTAAGCCGCTATACAAAATAAACCAACTTTGTATAGTTGAGACCAAGCAACTAAACCCATAGTTCACCTAGTTCCATCTGTATTCCCATGCCTCCAACATGTAAACAAGTCACGTACTTGGACCAATTCCTTTGGTTCGTATTCCAAACAGTAAAGGAACAACAAATCTGTTTGGTATCAACTCTCTTCAACCAAGTGATATGAGTTGCGCAACGGCTCTTCTGTTTATCTTAACATAAACTCCTTTTTCAGGTTCCAAGATCTATCTTATGTTCAATCACCAAAAGGTAATCGTTAAGATTAAGCCAACCAACACTCTTAATCCAAAGAATTGTGTTGCTGCCGATCTTCTCAATTAATCAATCTAATCTACCACAAGGATAAACCGATTATTAATTGGATCCTCTTTTACCAAAACAAGTATTGTGCACACCAAAGAATATAAAACCAAATAAAAAATCTTCTTTCTCTTCTTTGTCTTCAAATCTTCTTAGATCTTCAATAAACACCTGCACACAACAACTTGAATCTCTTGTGATCAATCACACAAATAACGGAGTCTGTTAACAATGGATTATCACAAGATCGTCTTTAGATCTAACAACAATCTAAATATCCTTGTCGAAACCTTGAACTAGTTTGAGTGAATGTTATATCAGAAGAGAAGATTTTCAAGCATAAACAAACTAGGTGCAATCAAAGTTCAACCACCGTTAGTCAATCAAATCAATATGAAAACTAAAGATAAACCACAATTATATAGTTTTCCACCAACGGTACGCACTAGAGATTCTCAATCCCAAAGAAGACTTTAAACTGAACGTCCGTAAGAGATTTCACCTAATTAGGTTACTCTCCTCTCCGAGGTGGCTTCACCAGTAACAGTACAACAGAGGAAGTTTACTGTTAAGAAGGATTAGTTTGCTAGAAATACAAACTCAAAGTATTTATATACAAGGAAGTTTGGACACCAAGGAAATTCCAAAACCGAAAATATTCTCAAGATATTCAATATTTTCCAAATTCGGTTTTCATAATTCTTGAAAATGCACTGTCCAAATTTATGATCGAAATCTCCTTGGAAAATCTTTAACTAGCAAATGCACATTACTAATTCTTATTTTCCATATATAATTAAAAACCTTAATTAAAAGATTCTTAACTTATTTAAATTCGATCTTGGGATTTACTTCCTTCTTAGCTGTTAGGGAATATCTTTGAATAATCAAAAATACACATTAAATGCGCGTGTTCAAAGTGTGTCGAATCTTTCCTTTTGTAAGTCCCTTTTCATACTTACTCACTTGAAACCGATTTACCATACTTCCAAACAAGTTTAGAATTGGTTCATATGACTTTCAAGAACTATGTGATTGATTAAGTAACACTCAATCACAAGTCATAGGTGTAACGGTTCTACCAAAACAAGTTTCGGTTCTACCTTCATGTGAGTATTGTGCATAGTCACACTAGCTTACCAAAGACTCGGATCACTAGGTACTAGGATCGGTTCCCCACATATATTTGATATCTAACTTGTATGTGTTGCACATGTCCATAGGATCGGTTCCCCTTTACCTAAAAACGTGTTGCACATGTTCATAAGATCGGTTCCCCTTTCTTCTATAAACCTTGCTGCACCTCATACAAGGATTGGTTCCCCTTGTGATGTACTGCACCTCTTACTAGGATCGGTTCCCCTCTCTCAAATTTTGCCAGACACACACAAACCCGATCATACCCTAGGTGATTACTTAAGATCGGTTTCACTAATAAAAGTCATACCAATACATAAGTCAGGCCTCATATGAATAGTTTTACCAAGAACACAAACAAGTCATGAGCAGTTATACTAATCACACATATTGGTCGTTCATAAGATATGTAATGAAGAACAATCCCAATAACGCCTGGCGATTTCCTTTTCGGTTCACAACATATATCATGAACTTACTTCATTAAAACACATGTAAAAACATTGTTTACTAGGATGAAATCCTGATAGGTGTAGAATACACCTAATTTACTATCTAGTAGTTTATGCTTTCTTTGCTATTTTCCTTGTAAATTATGTATTTTACGTGTGTTTTTGAGCTATTAGGTACTCTGGAGTCGCACGGAAGAAAATAAGAAGAAATCACCAAAATTGGGCAAAAAGGGCATAATTGTCATTTCACAAGCGAGCACTATCGGGAGCCCAGTCAAGGTTAAGGGGCTGCCACTGGCTAGCCCTTATCCAGAAGATGAGCTATGTTATTAGCACCCAGTCAGTGGGTGGTTTTAATGATGGGTGTCTGAATCCATCTGACCCATATACCCACACCCGTGGGGCGTACCCATTCGGACCCGAACCCGGATCCATCTCCAACTATGCCCTAACCCTACATCTCGAGAACCTCTCATTCACTTCAATCATTTTTGTGCCTGAACCAAAAAGAACAACAGCTGTGACTGCCGGAGATCGAGAAATCAAGAGAGAAAAGCATGGAATTGGGATACGAAATCACATCAAGATAGAGGAGATGGATTCTGTGAGGTGGTCAAGAAAATGTGAGAGAAGAAACCTATAGCCGCTTCTGTTGTTGAGAAGCAATTTGCTGCAATCAATTTAGAAAGGTTGTTCTCGATTTGAAATGGGTTTTGGAAGTGGTGGTAATTCAGATGAATGGGTACTTTTGCTGGAATCGAATTGAGAAAGATGATCGAAATAAGGGTTTGGTGTTTTTTTTGAAGAATAGAAAGGGGATCTGATGAAGAATAAACCAATTGAAATGGGTTTGTGGAGGAAGAGAAATTGAACCAAGAAATTGGGGATGATTGATTTTGTGATGGGGTTTGAAATGGTTCTGCTGTCAAATTATGAGAATAAAAGAAGAAGTGAAAGATGGTGGCAGCTGCAAGATGGAATTTTGTGGAGCAACTGGTGTTGATAGAAGCTGGTGATACTGTGGAGAAATGGAACTGGTTATATCAGAAGGAGGTGTTGCTGCTTCAGATTTGATGGTTTGGCAGGTGTGAAGCTGCATTAGATGGTGTTTGTAGGAGGTGTTTGAGGTTCAGCTGGTGCTTGGTTTGCAGGGAAGTGCACTGGTGGTTGCAGTATGAACCAAATGGACCTGCTTTTGTGTTGCAGGTATGCAGAGCTGTTATTGCTTATTGAAAGTTACAGTGGCATTGATATGGAAGCAGCTGCAATGGTGCAAAATGAGAAGCTGTTGTGGTGAGAGACATGGCCTGGGAGGAATTTGTTGTGTTGATTGTGTTAGATGTGAACCTGACATGGAATTGGTGGTTATGGTGGTGTCACAATGAACTCAGTTGCAGAATAGTGATTTCAGAATGAATTGAAAGCATTACAGGGCTGCAACAGATGAATATGCAACTGAATCGGTGGCTTGCAAGATGCAGGGCCATCTTGGCCGTGAACTGCACTATAAGTCATATGCAAGATTGCAATGGCCTGGCCTGACTGAGTCGGATCGTTGACTCATTTTGATTCGGCAGTTAACCCGAGTTGGACCGTTGACTAACGGTTTGACCTTTGTGACCGTTATCTCTAACGGTGGACTGGCAGAATATTCCATCGACGGAGAAGAATTTTCAGGGGACCGGCGACGACAAATTTCGGCCAACTTCCGGACAAAAACACAGTTTTCCGGCGAGCAAAATTACAGAATTTTAGGTGGACTTCTCTCATGTGTGTGAAGACTTAGAATTGGGAATTGGATGAAAACTTGGAAGTTTTGGAGAATTGGACTAGAAAGTGGAATATGGATCAAATTGGGAAAGTGGTGTTCTTTTGGAATGAGGAATCTTTTCCTACAAAGATATGGAGAGTATTGAAGCCTATAAATAAAGGAGTTCTCTACAACTTTTTACACACATCTACTTTTGGAGAAGGAGTTAAAGTGCACAAGGATTGGAGGAAGGAGCAACCATCATATTTTCAATAAGTTTTTCTTTCTTCCTTTATAATTATTATTATTGTGTGAACTCCAAATTATGAGTAGCTAATTTTCTTATTGATTGAGGATGAATTCCTAGTTCTTAATATATGGTTTGAGTTTTGTTTCAATTCTACTTTGAAGTTTTTCATATGAATATCGATTGTTTTTACTAATATTAGTGTTTATGTTTGATTGATAGGTCGTTTGGGTGGCCAACTAAATTGATTTGTTAATTAATCTAAAGCTAGTGAAAGTTAGGGGATAAGTAATCGTTTCTTGACTATTTACATAAGTAGAAAACACAAGACCTTGCGGAGGGATTCCGTGGAGCAATTGTGTGTAAAAACAACGTTAGCAAGTGGACCTTGATCTAAGAGTTTAACTACTAATATCAACCTAATAAATTCATGAATCTTAATGCGTTTAACTAAATTACATCTTGGGTGATCTACTACTAGGTTGTTTGGTGAATAGAATCCGGTAGGCGAGAACTTCCGTATCCGGTGAAATAAGGGATTTTGGGGTTAGCACTGATCTAGCTGCTATACCTACGGTTGGTGATAATCTATGACTAATAACAAGTGGACAAGAACATAACTTTAATCATTGTTTTGGAGCGAAGAAGGATTCCTTGATCTATTCTCTCTCATTGATTTCAACATATACTTTTAATAGTATGCACGCTGATTCTTTTGTTTTCATTTTGTCTTGGCAAGTCTAAATTTTTAAAATAAAAACTTACAAAGTTAAAAATTACATACTAGGCAAGCGAGAGACAAGCTGTGCCGCTAGCCCTTTTTGAATAGCAAAACCTATCCTATTAAAAATAAAATCTCGTGAGCCAGGGGTCATTACTTTGTTTATTTCTTTTGCTTTATAAATTTTACAACCAATACCCCCCTTTTGTGACAATTTTGCAACTAATAATCTCTTGCTCCTCGTGGGATCGACCTTGACTACCCTATATTACTCTTTAATTAGGTAGTAAAGTATTAATTAATTTGTTGTGGTTACAACACGCATACAAATCCTCACCTCATACCCACCCATACATAATCACAATAACATTCATACGATTATGTTGATGTCTTATATATAAAGTTTAATGGTTAAGCAGTAAACCTCATATTGTATTCCTTAATACTATGTCTATCTAGAGTGTTCATGCTTCACAGTTATATGTTTTCAATATGCACGACTTGAAATATACGTTAGGGAATGAAACAGTTCAAGTCAAATATCACTAACCTCGAGTGGAAGGATGATGTTGTGGTTGTTGCTCCGTACTTCTTCATTTTTTTAAGTCTTCACAATACTTGTAATGTCTTATCCTAATACTTTCAATCTAACCTATACGAAGTTGACTCTAGTACATTTAAATCAAGCGACTCTTAAATGAGTTTTGGCTCACTAAAATATGACAACCAAACTTGACATACCAACACTTGGTGGGTTCAACCGAGCTATGCTCTAACAGTATCCCCCTCTATCAATTTTAATGATAAAAGTTTTACAGTCATATGGATAAACAAATTACAAGAATTTATTACACATACGCTTGATTCCCGAATTCAACAACACATAACATGCATTTATTCAATCCTTAAAATGTCGTTGTTGACATTATAATAAAAAATCTCATACTCCCCCTAAAGGTGAGATAGATAGATTTTCAATCTGCACATCTTTGTTATACCAATCGTATGATATGTTACTCCCCCTTAGTTTGTGCTTTTCTTCTTTCGTTGGATAAACGTTCAAGCACCATTGTCCTCTTCCCTAGTGACACCAATCAATATAAAATTGATACCAGCATCACCTGTTTACTCCATTTATTTTTTCCCCTTTTTGTCACAAAAATGACAAAGAAACGAAAAAATAAAGGACAACACGAAAAGGATCTTACAAATCTCAAAATAGACTTGCAACCTGTTGAGTCAAGCACGAGGGTTACACATACCATTTTTAATAACCAATATCAAAACCAAAACTACAAAGTAATTATGTTTTGATATGTCATCATGGAAATAATTACCCGAAGCAATTTCCCCAACTAGTTTAGCAAACCAAAAATCAACTAAGCACCTTAGTTCCTTTGTTAAACCGATTGTATAAATACAACCGCTTCATTCGATAAGACCAAAATAAAGATAAACTCCATTTTTCTCATCAGGTTCTAATTATCCATATAACTTAGACCTTTAGATTTTAAACAATCCAAATATTAGGTTAGTTAACTAGCATTTCCTTGTTTAGCCATTCGGCTAGACTTGAATAACCGAAACCTCCACTTTGATAAGTCTAACTAAGATCAGAATTAACTTAGTTTATCTTATCCGGAATCGAATTGGACTAAACAACTCATCCCGTCAATATATTCATTCGTTACGCCATAAAAAATTTATACAAACCAATAAATCAACTTGCATAATTATTCACCTCAACCGGAAGCAATTGAAACAACATATAAAAAGTTCCACTATTGCACCGAAATTTCGTAAGCCTAAACAATTGGTACTACACAATAAAAAAAAAAACAATTGTTTTACTTAACTGGAAGCAATTGAAATAACATAGACATTAAAGTACTGCAATTGCACCAAACTTTTGTAAGCCTAAACGATTGATATCACACAACAAAGCAAGATAACAATAGTTTTACTTAACTGGAACCAATTGAATCACACATACATCCACACATTCATAATGGAATAAACACATCAATTGTACCGACAATTTTGTTTAAGCAAAAGCAATATATATATCAAATAAAAACAGGCTTTTCTCAAACAGGAAAACAATTAACTAACAAGATTGTTACCCCAATTTCGCATCCAACTTCTCCAATATGATCGCATCTTGTTCTTCTAGGGAGAATTGATACCATTATGTTGTCATCCTTATGCAAAAACAAAAGACTAACAACAACCAACCTTAACCAGAGAAAGGTTCAAAATCGGTTTTAACAATTGCAAGCAAAAGTTGAAAACCGTCGAAACACATATGCTTTTATGCTAAACCAAAACTGATTCAACATATTGTGACTTTTTCACATATTGTTTCTATAGGAACCCCTCATGATCCTTTGATAAAGCCTACCAACATGGGATAGAACTTAATCCTGCTAAATCAAAAAGTTACCCAAACCATAAGGGTTCACAACATATTATGAGATCGAATATGAAGGTAATAAAACCGAAATCAAACATCCCATAAACATCCATAGCAAATAATAAAGCATTCAAGCACATGCTATGTAAATCAAAAACTATCACAAGAAAAATTATAAATCAAATAGCTTTATTCATAATAGTTTTTATTCATAATAGACTTATACAATCAACGAAAGAAATCAAAAATTGATGTCTATTTTTCTAGATTAAGTATTACAGCATATAACTTAATCTCTAGTGGTGCTCTTGTTGCTCACTGATGTTTCTTCAGTGTTCAAACTGTTAAAGCATGTCTCAAGATTCTTCTCTGCAACCACTTCCTGTTTCTCAAGTTTTTCAACTTGAATTTTCATGTCAGCAATTTCAGCTTTAGTTTCCTCAATCTTATCCTTGAGCCAATCCTGATTTCGAATCATTATTATTAGATTGGTTTTTAGTTCTTCAAAACCATGGATATAGTCAATCATACTATCAGGACGAACCCTCTTGGTTTTGGTTGGATCTTATAGGTTGTAGGCCAACAAACATGACACGTCTTGTGATCCAACCGAACTTTCAGAATCATAATCAGACATGATTTTTGATCTGCTTCTTTTCTTCTCCTCAGTATTGATTTCTTTACAATCTTTAACCCTTTGAGCCTCCTCCTTATTAGTATTTGAGACACTTCGAGTTATTGGAGGCATGCTTGGTTATATATAACGATATATCAGGGTATCAGTATACTGAAAGATATAGTTTCCTTTTAAAAGGGGATAACTTTCGGACCGAAAGATATCAGTAGAACCCAAAAATACTAAAGAATATATTTCGTTTCCTTTTGTCCGAACTTCTTAGTTTTATTCAAAAATTCCAAATAAAACTTATCTAGCAAATCATGATAAACATGAACATTTTTTTTTGGATTTACAACTATCCATAAAAAGTTACAACTTTTCTGATAATCAATTACACAAACGCATGTGCTCCAGATTTATTGTGCCATTCCCATCCATAAAAACGAGCACAAATGAGGATGAGAGTGCACAATTTTTTGATACAACTAAGTTGCATTGGAATAAGATTTTTCAAGCTTATATTGAATATTAGAACCATAGTTCATGTTTCTTTTAGGGAATTTCTGCCCAATATATTTTCTCCCAAGACGATGATCTTTTCTAACTCTAGAGATGTGAGCACGTGGAGAAACCGTACCGATATGAAAATTCTCAGAGATTGATAGATCTCTCTTAATTCTTTCAATGAGATTTTAGTACGATTTTCTCATTCTAAGGACTTCCTTATTATTCACATCAGTGTGATTATCTGAAACAATTATTGGAAATTCCTCATTGTTTCTTTTAGCAGAGATTCTCTTTCCCTTCCTTTTGGAATCGTTCTTCATCAAAACAAGAATTGTTTCGATATGGGTGAGGAGGAACATTCTTCCAAAAGATATTGTCAACTCTTTCCTCTGATTTTGAGTTGATCTTATAGGGTTGTGGTATAATCTATTTTTCTACTGAGGAATGATCTTTCAATTTTTTAAGACAAGAAACTTCATTCAATATTTTGACCACAGTATGTTGAAGAAGTATAAGTTTCCTTTCAAGTGACTGAAAAGTGTATTTCTTAAGATCATTATCACAAATCGGTTCAAAGTTTCATTTGGACAAGATTTCATTTGATCATCAGTAGATATAGAAGCTTGTTTCTCATCCTCTTCTGACTTGATGTAATTCGGCAAACTACCATCATCTTGATCTGTTTCGAATGTGACTAAAATAATAGCATCATTTGTCAGAGTCATTGGACATGTCTCTTTATTAAGAGAATTAACAAGAGATTCTAATTTGACAGTGAGATTCATATTCTCTTCAGCCAGACTATCCAATTGACTGTCTTTATTTATGATCTCCTGTTTAGGAAGATTTTTCTCTATCTTTAAAATCACCATTTTAGAAGACAAAGATTTTATAGGCTTTAGGAGTTTTACCAACTCTTTATCAGCATCTTCTTTTTCATCAGAAAAAGACATTTTTTTTTGCAACTTCTGGATCATGAGCCAACGAAGTAGTAACATCTTTAACCTTTGAGTAGTCATACTCTTGCTTAACGTTAACTGAATCATACATGGATTCAGTTCTTGTAGGATGGATCGCACCAAACACAGATTGTTAGATTTTTTCGTGTTTGCCATCTTTGATACCAATTGAAAAGTCGAGGGTACCCAAATATACCTCAAGCTATAACTTTTCCTTCCTATAAGTCCTTTGTCCGAAAGTGATTGTCTATAGATAGAGTCGAGACAATACAACAATTAGGTTACTCTCCTTTCCGAATAGGCGGCTTTACCAGTAACAGTACAACAAAGGAAGTTTACTGTCACGATGGATTAGTTTGCTAGAAATGCAAACTCAAAGTATTTAGAGACAAGGAAGTTTGGACACCAAGGAGTTTCCAAACCCGAAAATATTCTCAAGATATTCAATATTTTCCAAATTCGGTTTTCATAATTCTTGAGAATACACTGTCCAAATTTATGATCGAAATCTCTTTGGAAAATCTTTAACTAGCAAATGCACATTACTAATTCTTACTTTCCATATATAATTAAAAATCTTAATTAAAAGATTCTTAACTTATTTAAATTCGATCTTGGGATTCACTTCCTTCTTAGCTGTTAAGGAATATCTATGAACAATAAAAGATACGCATTAAATGCGCGTGTTCAAAGTGTGTCGACATCTTTTCTCTTGTAAGTCATTTTTCATATTTACTCACTTGAAACTGATTTACAACACTTCCAAACAAGTTTAGAATTGGTTCATCTGACTTTCAAGAACTATGTGATTGATCAAGTAACACTCAATTACAATTCATGGGTGTAACGGTTCTACCAAAACAAGTTTTGGTTCTACCTCCATATGAGTATTGTGCATAGTCACACTAGCTTACCAAAGATTCGGCTGACTAGGTACTAGGATCGGCTCCCCGCATATATTTGATATCTAACTTGTATGTGTTGCACATGTCCATAGGATCGGTTCCCCTTTACCTAAAAACGTGTTGCACATGTTCATAGGATCGGTTCCCCTTTCTTCTATAAACCTTGATGCACCTCATACAAGGATCGGTTCCCCTTGTAATGTACTATACCTCTTACTAGGATCGGTTCCCCTCTCCCAAATTTGGTCAGATACACACAAACCCGATCATACCCCAGGTGATTACTTAAGATCGGTTTTACTAATAAAAGTCATACCAATACATAAGTCAGGCCTCATATGAATAGTTTTACCAAGAACACGAATAAATCATGAGCGGTTATACTAATCACACATATTGGTCGTTCATAAGATATGCAATGAAGAACAGTCCCAATAATGCCTGGCGATTTCCTTTTCGGCTCACAACGCATATCATGAACTTACTTCCTTGAAACACATGTAAAAACATTGTTTCCTAGGATGAAATTCTCACCTCATACCCATACATAATCACAATATCATTCATACGATTATGTTGATGTCTTATATACAAAGTTTAATGGTTAAGCAATAAACCTCATATTGTATTCCTTAATACTATGTCTATCTAGAGTGTTCATGCTTCGCAGTTATATGTTTTCAATATTCATGACTTGAAAGATACGTTAGGGAATGAAACAGTTCAAGTAAAATATCACTAACCTCAAGTGGAAGGATGATGTTGCAGATGTGGCTCCGTACTTCTTCACTTCTTTAAGTCTTCACAATACTTGTAATATCTCATCCTAATACTTTCAAGCTAACCTATACGAATTTGACTCTAGTAAATTTAAATCAAGCGACTCTTAAATGAGTTTTGGCTCACTAAAATATGACAACCAAACTTGACATACCAACGCTTGGTGGGTTCAACCGAGCTATGCTCTAACAAACTCTAGGTATTTTATAGTTTTCGTGAAACTTTGAATGACTTTTTCATACTTCGATTAAATGTTGACCCTTGTCGTGTTCTTTTTGGGAGATCCTTCTTATTGATACTTATTACTTTATTGATATTATTTGGTACCAATTTATGTACTATCCAATCGATAGCCGTGCACTTGCAGTACAATTAAAATCCCATCAAGTTTTTGGCGCTGTTGTCGGGGACTGATAATTGTTATTTTTATTTTCTATTAAATTTGTAAATATTATGATAGTTTAGAATTTTATTTTATTTATTATTTTATTTTATTTCTATATTTTACTTGGGTATGTTTCTATTTTTGGTGAGAAGGATAACTTGGCATAAAAGTGGAAGATAAAAAATTTCTGTTAAAAAGGTAAGTAAGATAATAACCCAAGATTTTATTTTTATTTGTTATATATTCATTTATTCTTGTAAAAATTCAAATTTGGAGAAATTTGTATTCTCTAGATTTTTATTTTATTGTACATAATTAGAATAAGATTTTATTTTATTCTTGTAGTTAGATATTTTTTTATCTTATTATTATTTTATTTTATTTAAATAAAAAAAAATACACGTGCACACACCAATTGAATCTTCCGGCAACGATTCTAGGAAAACACGTGGTTTAGTAAGGTGAACCCTCTGGGCGTTATCATCTGAAACACCACAAACCTTAGCCTAATACCGTTGACCAGTCTTTGACTGTAGGTATATTCTGCTTAAGGTAACCTGAGCCTACCTATTTTAGTCGACCCTGCATTTGCATCTGCACATAAAATGTCAAGCTGGTATTATAAAGACCAATATAATGAATATCCGACAGAGTTTCAAAATGGACATTACTACTTTGACCATAGTGTGTATAGTGGTTGGGAACACCAACCTTTTCAAGGTTATGGTTCATACCATGGTGAGCCCAATTACTATCCGCATGTGTGCCGGTCATGCGAGCAAGAAAATAAGAAATATCATAGCACTAGCTCATCGTCTTTGGATAACTTAATTAAACAGTTAAAAACTAGTCCTTATTACGATCCATTTGTTCCAATTCTTCCTCTATAAGAGTCTCTCAAGATATTAGCTGATCATTTTGGTCCTATTCTTCCTTTAGAAGAGTCTCTCAAGATAATAGTTGAAAACACAGATAGGTTCAAGTTAGAAACGAAAGAAAGAATTGCTCGAAATAATCTTAATTTCCAATATAATGTTCCCAATACCACCCTTGAAAATGAGGATATTTATTATACACCTAATCGAGATGACAAGGTTAGAATTGGAAACACTAACTGTTTGGATAAGGTTCGATCATCTTCATGTTATTATGATGATGATAAGGATAGTGCTGATGAAGAATATGAAACATGTAGGCATAGTGATCAAGAGTTTATCACTCCAATTGAGCTTCATGATGAAAATATTATCTCTGAGTCAAATCCTAATAATTTTAATGATTCCTCACCAATTCAAAAGGATGGGGATTTGACTAGAGATACCACAGTTTTAGACGATAAAATATTAGTTCGTGATCCTTTGGCCTATAATATGTTTGACAATCCGTTATATGATGAACATTTCAATGAATCGGAGGAAGTAACTATGATTAACACCTTATTTGGTGAGCCTTTGTTAGAAACTTTCTCTGATAATGATGGTTTAGAGGAACGAGTTTATCCTAAGACTAGTGTTTTATAGTCCAGCGATTCGGAAACAATAGTCTCTGCTGAGGACTAATAAACGTGTAGAACCACCTGATTACAAGCTAGAAGAAATTAAAAAACCATTTTTCTAAATATGATAATTTATAAATTAAGGAAATTGTGACAAGTTTATCCAAGGATATTGATAACTCTAGGTTTGGGGGCGAATATCATTCTCCCCGTGGTTTACCCTTGACTCTTGTAAAGGTCCCTAATTTGGGACTTGACGTATGTACCTCTACCATCATAAGAGACTATCTTCATACACGTTTTCCTGAACCTAATTATGTCCAAAAAGAAACTCAGTTTATACAAACTCATCCTCTAGTTGTTGTGGTTAATCCGATCCATGATACCATAATTGACTTTGTTGTCCCACCAAAATTTTATTTACCAAATGTGGGAGTATCTCAATTTGAAATGTGTCATTATACAGTGTTTAGAACTCAACCTAAATATTTAAGGAAATTATAATCGTCGGCACATTTTCTCAAGAATAACCACCATTATGGTCAGTTGTGTGAGTCAAATCTGATTGACTTTAAAGATCCACAATTATTCGGGTTATTATTATGTGCGTCCAAGCTTTTAGTTGGGTTTTTACAGACTCTTAAACCCGAACTTTTGGATCTTAGTTATGAGGAAATCCATCCCATGAAAATATTTTACCTAGACCCTTTCATAGAGCCTGAACCTGAACCACAACTAGATGTAGTTGTCTTAAACAGGAAACTAGACAAGGGTACGCTTATTTTGTTCAATTCATGTTTCAGATTCCTTTTATTTGTTGTAGCTTTATTTGGTTTTGATGACCCACAGATATTTCATCTACTACTTTATGATTTTATGTGGTGACTAATTCTTCTGATGTCTGGCTGAAGATTTTACACTTAACACTTCTTGGGAGGTAACCCATGCTCATGTAACATGATAATATTTTTCCTTATCTCTTTTGCTTCAAGTGGTAATAATTTCTCCTTGTTCATGCGTTAAATTTTATCTTTAGAACATTGAGGACGATGTTAGATTTAAGTTTGGGGGTATGAGAGAAATTTTAAGTGTATTATTAAAACTTCTAGTGTCATATAGTATTCGGTTAGCTAAGTTTACATACTGTTTATCACTGAAAATATGGAAATTTGAATTGCTAGGGATAACATTCTAGTGAGACATTAGAGAAAAATACATTGAAATCATTGACACTCAGGAGAGAAAATTTACCTTTTAGAGGGTAATCGTGATGGACCTAGCCATCCATGATGGAAAGACAATTAGGTCAGAAGGAAATGCCAGAAAGAAAAAGCAACCTCCCATGTAGTCTTAGTTAATGGATTACGACTTTCTCTCAGGATAAATTTATCATCAACAAGCGAAGCGACATCAAAATCTATGAAGAAAGTTGAAGACGTTTAAGGTTTATAAGCAATAATAGAAAGAAAAGCATAATTCAAAATCAAAGTTGAAGTTGAAGACTTACGTACAAGAAGTTACAAGAGCGAAGAAAACGATGTGAGTTGTTGAAGTTCATGATACCAAGACATCACAAGTTGCGAAGATCCAAGTGCTTCTCTCATGATCATGTAAATATTAGTCTTGTTATTATTGTGTTTATCTATTAAAAAAAATAAACAGTTACATTTAAAATTTTTGTTACCTATTTTGTTCAATAAGGCCACGGGGAAGAAGAGAAATCTATAAAGAAGTTTCAAGTAAGAAGAAATTGAGGAGAAGGGTTGATTGTCAAGGTTCTAAGAAGTACGAGAGTTTATCATCAACTGTTGAAGCCGAAGAATACGTTGTTTCTACTGAGCATTATGAGAGATCCGAGGAGAAATACATAGTGGTTGCTTTGTTAGTCCGCTTTCCATATGATACAAGATCTTTCTAACACTGGTTCAACTCATCACACGTAATTTATCTAGCTGTAGAGCGGATGTCCCTCTCATTTTATTTCTCTCCTGATCTTATCCAGCTATAAAGCGGATGTGTCTCATAATGTTTATCCAGTTGTAGAGCGGGTATCTCTTGATCCAGCTGTAGAGAGGATGTGTCTTCCCAATTCTTTATTCAGTTGTAGAGCGCATACCTTTGATTTCCCTTGCATTCTAGTTACTTGGTGATAGGTTGAGAATATGTATGTCCTCATAGCTCTTTGAATACTTGTAACCAATTATAAGTAAAGATTTTGTGGGTACACCTCTTGTAAACCCTCCAGAGACTATAACTCGGCCATTGGGGCCACCTGGGGGTTTAAAGTCTTATTACATACGCTAAATGTAATCGCGATGCCTGCGACAGTGAGTTAGGATTTTCATCTTTAGTTTTGCTCGAGGACTAGAAAAATGTGGGTTTGGGGATGTGATAAATGCTTAATTCTTACATATTTATTACTCATATTTATATTTATATTTATATTTATTAGTTCCTTATTTTTGTACATACTAATAGTTTTATTTGATTTTGCAGAATTTAATAAATAAAGCTCGGTTGCACTAAAATACAGTACTTTGCCCGTAAAATGGATGAAAGTTCAAATGCCTCGGGTGAGCAGTTGTAATTGGAGTTAATTATCAAAATAGCAGCATATCTTTTGGGGTGCACTAGTGTCAACATCATATAATGGAATAATTCGCATATTTGGAAAATATAATTTGTCTTGACTAGAAGATTTGGAGGATTAATATAATATCTCTCATCTATGTAAAGAAAAATGAGGCAATTCATTTATTGGAGGAAGAAAATAAAATCATTAGTTGGAAACCAATATATTACCCATATTTTGTATTCCATTTATTTAGTAAATATATAATACTAACTAAATCTGAAGATTGTGGAAAGATTTCAGAGACTTGGGTATAAAAAGGGGTGGATTTTTCGAGTCTAGTGGAGAAAATAGTTTTAGTTTATTTATTTTCTTTTTATTTTCCTTTGTAATGAAATAATCTCTTCACTAGGGTTGCAGATGAAACCCTATGATGTGTATTAAGAGAGTTCTAATTCATTTTCAATAATAATTCTTCTTGGTCCTATTTTCTTGATTGGTAATGATAATAATTCTTTTCATATGTCCTTGTGCTTCAATCAAAGGTTTTATGTTCTTATTTTAGAGATCATCACCTTTAATTGGAATGAATTATTAGTATTTTGAGAAATTTAATTGAGCCTAACGTTATATCATCCGAGGCGTACATATTGGTCCTAAATCGTCTCGAGCAATTTTGTGAAGAATTTTAAAGAGAATTGGTTGAATAATCTAGTACACATAATAGTGGTGAAATTATAAGCCTTGGGTTTTCTTATCTTCTTATTTTATCACCTTTTCTTATTATTGATCTCTAAATTATTATTTTTAGCATTTTATTTTAATTAGAAATTAAAAGTAACAATAGTTAGTCCCAGTGGAACGACACGTGCTTTCATACTATCCAATCGATAGCCGTGCACTTGTGGTACAATTAAAATCCCATCATTGAAACATTCTTATAAGACGATAATAGCTGTCTCACAGAAACTATTAGCTTCAAAGCAATTTTCAAGTGATCAAATGATCAATACGAAACATTATGAGTCTACACCAAATGACTGTCTCACACAAATCATATAAGATGTTACCAAGATATTTTCACATGATCATCTTTTGACTTTCGTCAAGAATATAAGGTGAACTTGGTTAAAGAGAAAGCTTACCAGCACATATTTCGAGAAATATGTAAGCGAGTTAAACTCACCTTGAAATATAAAATGTGTATAATCAAAGTCTATATAGTAGAAATAGACTTTTGAGTGATAGATGAGTTTAAGTCTCCACATACCTTTTGTTGATGAAGTTCCACAAGCTCCCCTTAGAAGTTCTTCGTCTTCAATCGATGAACGCCGTGAAGTCTAAAACTCAACTGAAAATTATATCATAATCCAAGACTTAGCTATGAGTAGACTAGAAATTAAGACTTATAGTTTTGGCAACTAAACTTGACAAACAAGCTTGAGATAGCAACGCTTGCGAGTTCGACCGATCAGTGCTCTAACAATCTCCCCCTTTTTCAATTTTAGTGACAAAACTATCAATACATATGGATTACAAAATAGATAAACTTTGTAGCTTCTCATCCAAATGCTTGATTTCCTTAGTTCTCCAACATTACTCGAAATCTTCGTCACTTCCAAGTACTTCAGCGATTCTGAACGTATTCAACTCAGAATCATAGTTGTTGAAGATCCGTAGCTATAACAATATATAAAAACAAGATGTTTTCGTATTGTTATACAATGGCATATTATTGTTATACATTGGCATCAAAGTCCAATTGCATCACAACTTTGAAAACAATACTATGGTGATATGTATCATTCCCCCTTCGTCAATACTTCATCTCACAATGAAAACCACTCCTCCTTACATAATGATCCGTAAACTATATGTATTTGTAGTGAAAACTACATAATAATTCTCCCCCTTTTTGTCAATATAAATTGGCAAAGGTACGAAAATTAGCGGGATCATAATGAAATTCTCATAGAGATACTTCATGACTAAAAGAGAACATATCAACTTTGTTTTGATGAATTTACATAGTCGAAACTTAGTGTATTCATCAAGGAGTTTATAAAGATACAAGATAACTCCTACAATATTACACAACCACACTCCCCACAAAGATTTGGCAATTAAGCACAAGTTCAATTAAAAACTCTCCCCCATAAAATGTAATTCCTGAAAGAACAACAAGAGCGACCTTACTTTAAAAAAAAGAAAGAAAGATTTCTTTGGACATTAACAAATTACATGAAACATGAATTTGTATCCAGAAAACTCAATTAAATTAACCACAAGAAAACCCATAATTAATTTAATCAGAAATGCTCAACATAAGAAAACTTATGGAGCCATACAGTACTTTCACATAAAAGTGGATAAGGGAAAGATCAATACTGTGAAATATACAAAGATTCATTCTATTTTTATCAATATTTGCATAATGATACCATAAACTTAATCTTTGTTATCAAAAGTTCATTCTATTTTCCATCAATATTTGTATAAAGACATATAGTAGACTTAACTTTTGACATATATGGGACAATCTTAGTTCACGGATGCAAACACTCATATCCCGTAAAAAAATTGCAATATATAAAACCAATAAAGATTAATACTGCAAAATCATCTTCCAAATAAACTTTAGAATTTAAATAAATAAATCTAAAAACATTGCAAAATGAAAATAGTTGGCAATATCTATGTGTACTCACAATAATTGCTATACCAAACCCTAGTTATCCTTCTTAAAATACAAGAATAAATTCTCATAAGAAGTTTCCTAGACATCATAGAGCTTTCTCAGAGCATCTACTGAGAATTCCTTCTTATTATTGAAAAACCCATTGATTATAGGATCGTTCAATTCCTCCAAGTCTTCAGAAATATCAGTTAACTCACTAAGTTTTCTTTTTAGTTCACACAAGGTGCTCTTTGTTAGAGACAACATATGTTCATAGTGAGCTATCTTTTCTAAAAAGAAAATGATTTGAGATTTTAAATCATTTCTTTTGCTGATGAAATCCTTCACCATACCCTTAAATTTATTAAAAATGACAAACAAATAAAAGGAAGTTAGAGGAAGAACCTTCTTCATAATTTGTAGATTTTTCCTTCTTCTTCCTTGAGGATTTGATTCCTTCACAAAGATACACATTAATTGCTTCAACTGCATCCCTTTTTGTGGTACCTCTAGTTATAGGAGCCATGAAACTGTATCTTTCAAAGATAAAAGGAGTGAAGGGCATTTTGATCACAAAATGATTATAAATAGACCATTAAACAACCAAACCCTAGAAGAACTTTGAAAAAATATCTTACGGTTATGATCCATTATCTATTTTAACTAGGTAGATATTTTCTTAACATAAAAAATAATAATAAATTAACAATTATACAAAACTTGAGCAACCTTGATGCAATCCTCATTTTCTCAAGTTAAAGATGAGGATACGGACATCACTAGTACTGGATAGTGATGGAGTGAGCAGAATACTCACATCTTTTACCACATAATGATTTATCAAGGTTTGTTGTATAAACAGATTTCTTACCTTGTATGAATCTGGTTTTCTTAGATTTCTTATTATCTTCAGGAGTACCCTGTTGATTACCCAAGGCCATATTCATTCTTTGCATGTCATTTTGAAGTTTGTCAATCCTTTTGTTGTTCCTCTTGAATTTCCAACACTTATTTTGGACATGATTTGAATTTCCACAAATCAAACAAATCAAAGAAGATTTATTATCCTGCTTATTTTCCTCATGTTTATCACAACACTCATCATCAATTATTCCAAAATCGTCTGGAACAAAGGAGTTGATTGTGCTCACAGTTTTGCTTTTGAACCCTAAACCATTTGTGTTTCCAAAAGACTTCTGACCGAATAACATTGTTGAGATCTTGTCAGAACTTCCAGATAACCGTTGCAAGTCACACTTAAGAGTATTAATCTCCTTTTGTTTTAGAGACAGGGTTTTGGTGAATTCATTATGAAGACAATCTATCTCAAGATTTTTCACCTGAAGTGATGATTCAAATTTCTCCAACGAAGACTTTAATTGAAGATTTTCTCAATGAATTTCTTCACTTTTATCTAAGAATTCAAAAATCTCTATGTCAGACACATACTCTGAATCAGAGTCTGAGTAGGTTGAAGTTTCTGTTTCGAGAAAGTTCATTGTAAGCATCGGAAAAATGCAAGATATTGACAATCAATGATGAATTCTCTTGTATTGAATAATCTGAAACATTGATCAGAGAAGGACGTTTCTCATATCTTTTGCTTCTTATTACAATATCCTTGATCTTGTGTAATTAGTGATTTATCAAAATCAACATGATTAGAACAACATTCATCAGCCCAACATAAGATGGAAGACTCGCTTGTGTTCGTCACAGCATTGAATGCAGATGTTCCGACTGTGTTCTAATCAAGATCAATAAAAAAAATTAACTTTACAATAAGAGTATTTCTGGAAAGTGTATCGAGGTTATTTCCTTCAATGATGGCATGCTTCTTAGAATCGTATTTGGCTGGCAACGATCTGAGAATTATTTATATTCTCATAGAAGTATACAAGACACAATTGAAGCAAAACGAGTAAATCGAGTTTGATTCACTCGAATCAATTCATGAACATTATAGCCACAGTTTGTAAAAGATTGCATTCCTTATCTTATAAAAATATATTAGTTCATGAACAAAATGATTTTAGAACATAACACACTCAAGCATGCAAACGGGTACGCATACCTAAGTAGCCGGATTTGGTCTGGGTTCGCCAGTACGCGAACGGGTACGCATACTATCATACACCACCAAACTCAGTTGATTCTCGGACTTCAACTAACAAACCAGTATGCATACGGGTATGCATACTATGGTTCCCGGACTTGGAATAACTTGCAACAATTAGCATACAAGTACGCATACTGTGTTATATCCAATCATGGTATCATTGAAATATTCTAAGAAGACGACAATAGCTGTCTCACACAAACTATTAACTTCAAAGCAATGTTCAAGTGATCAAATGATCAATATGAAACATTCTGAGTCTACACCAAATGACTTTCTCACACAAATCATATAAGATGTTACCAGGCGATTTTCACATGATCACCTTTTGACTTTCGTCAAGAATATAAGATGAACTTGGTTAAAGCGAAAGCTTACCAATACATATTTCGAGAAATATGTAAGCGAGTTAAACTCAACTCGAAATATCAAATGTGTATAATTGAAGTCTATATAGTTGTACGACTTTTATCTCAAATAGGAGATAAAGTAGAAACAGATTTTTGAGTGATAGATGAGTTCAAGTCTCCACATACCTTTTGTTGATGAAGTTCCACAAGCTCCCCTTAGTAGTTTTTCATCTTCAATCGATGAACGCCGTGAAGTCTAAAGCTCAACTACACATTATATCCTAATCCGAGACTTAGCGATAAGTAGACTAGAAATCACGACATTGCAACTAAACTTGACAAACAAGCTTGAGATAGCAATGCTTGCGAGTTCGACCGAGCAGTTCTCTAACACCTTGATCTATAAAATATAATAATCACCTAGGTATAAGTTGTGTTCTAAGAAAATTATCTCCAACCTATGACTTACGATCCCCAAGTAAAGTTTTTAACGTCTCACTTTTATTCGTGAAGAACAAAGATGTAGAAAATAACCTTACGTAGCACAAATGCAATTGTTCCAAGGGATAGTTTGTGTAGCTACATGAAATCTCATTTTGTCAAGGCTAAGTTGAATGACCAATGCTAAGTTGCTTAGCCACTTTTTCTAGAAAGGAAACATAAAAAAACTGACCAAAATAGGTATAAGTTCATGTTTTTGTGCTTTAGTTCATGAACTGTTGCAAAAAGTTCGTGTACTTTCCCTATTCACGAACTGCCTTTAGCCACACAGTTTTTCTTTAGTAAATCACTCATAACTTCTTTGTTAAAACTCGGACTTGAGTGATTCTTGGCTCGTTGGTTTTGTATTTTCATTCACAATAATATGTAGATCTTTCCAGGGTCAAAGGTCATTCTCACTAAAGTCTTAACTCAAATATCCTCGAGTGTATATATATATATGTTCAACCGTCATGGAATTGTTCCAAATAGTGAGCACTTTATTTCGATAGATAAAGAGGTAGAAAAAAGAAAGAATCAAGTATTTCGTTACTTACCTTTAATGAAGTTCTCCATAGATATCTTCATGTAGTCTTCAAGGATAACTTTGATTCCATACTCTACTACTTTTAATCTAGTCTGAAACTGACTTTTGTATACCAAATCAAGAATGTGATTTAGCATCTAAATTTGATAACTGACTTGACATTCCAATGCTAGTGGGTTCAACCAAGCAATACTCTAACAACTTGATTAATTGATTTTACGATCTAACTTCCTTATAACGAAACTATTTTTTTCCCTTCTTCAATTCATTTTGTTTGAATAGATTCTCGTATCTTTCTTGTTCTTTCTTTAACTAATTAATATTAAATCAAAGGTTCTATGTTATTCCTTATCTAGATCAGTTGTGAATGTTCTTGGTTGATTGTTTTGGTGTTCATTGAATACTAGTTGTAAACAATGAAATTTTTGCATATTGTGCACATTGGAGAGAATTGTAATGTGATTGATGAACTAGTTATCATCTTTGAAGTATTGAGCATCTATTATCTGTCTACCGAGATCATTCCAAGTTTCTCGACGTGAAATCTTTGTCAAAGTATCTCGGAGATTATCGAGAGAATTCCACACCAGAAACTGATTACTTTAGTAGAAACTAAACATTACGATCATGGGTAACCCTAAAAGTGGAAGAAATCAACTTCAGAATCATATAAAAATAACCTAAAAGTGAAAAAATAAAATAAACCTCATAGCTTAATCAAATCTGAATCTAACCATGTCGGGGTCTTAGACCCCGTATAATCATGAAAATGGAAAAACTAAACACCCAAACCGTATGCCAGGTAATACCTAGTTATACCAACAAAAAAAAAACATAAAACACCTAAAAACCTAAAAAACCATAAATGACATGACGATATTAGTTTAAGAATTATAAACCAACAACGGTTAGATTAGGTTTTGCTTTTGTATAAACTTTATTGGTTAGGTTCTTGAGTTTCGTAGAAAAACAAAACCCAATCGAACCATGCACGTAACTGATGATGTTAGATATAAAAGTTAATTAGAAAAAAAATAGTAGAATTACTCATGATAAGGCAATCCATTTTTTTCTCACGTTTTCCTCTAAATAAAAGAAAACAAAAACTCCAACCTCCATCAACTTGCTCAGATATAGTCCATTGGACACATTTTTAGTTTTTATGAGTATTAGTTATTTTCTTTTTAGTTTGAAGTTTTATTTATGTTGCCTTCTTGTCTACGCCGCATTTTTTTTTTTTTTTTTGCTATATGAGCAATATTTTTTTTGTCATTAGGATGATTTTATTTTCGCACTTTAATAACGATTCTGTCAAAATTTTATGGTGATTCATGACTTGCTATTCTCGAACCATCAAGGACATCGACGATTTTGCTCGGCATCGCTCTAAAATTTTATTCAACGTGCGAGATTTGCAGCATCCGGGTTCGTATACTAGATTATTAGCAAATACTCCTTTTTTAGCACTTCTAAGTAAAAAACAAGACAATCAGTTTGAATGGTTGTAGTTGATTCCGGATTACACCATCGTTTCTCAATACTTCTTTACAAAAATGGGATAGCTTTGCAGTTCATGACTCTTTTTCTTAGCATACTGTCATTTTTATTTGGGTTTTGATTATCTTGTATATTGTTTGATTTGATATTCTTATAAGCTGTCATATAGTCACTATCCGAGTTAAATGAATTGAACTTCGATTCTTATAAAAAATAAATAAAGAAATTGATAATATAATCAAAACTGGATAAATGAGACCCCCATGAAAATGTAAAACCCTGGGGTATCACAATCCCTCATGTAATGTCCCCTCAGTAATCTAATACTCTCTCCGTCCAAGTTATATAGGCGGAAAACCCAAATATCTTAGATTAAAAAAAAAAAGGTTTTATAAAAATTCATCTCGTTTCTTGTTTTACCCCTTGTTATATTCCCAATACTAGAAACATCAATTTGATCGTGGTGATATCCATGCAACACTAATAAGGGCATACATGTCAAAACTAACCTAGGAATATGCACTTCGTCTATCTAGTTGGAAAAGCAAAATTCTCTTCTCCGTATATATAACTTGAACGGAGGGAGTAAATTTCATGCTTCAAAAAAAATAAAAAATAGATGAAAATGAAAATGAAAATGTAACTTTTCCAAAATAGTCTTGATGATTTACCTAGTTACTAAGGATTGCAAATGGCACATGTGTAAATGTTGCTATTTTTTTCTTTCTTTCGAATCCAGATTTTTTTTATTAAAGAGTAGAAAAGTCTGAACGATACAAGAACAGAGAATACAAAACTAAATAGCATCCCCTTACACTATCAAATTACATATGAACATATATCTCCCAGTTGTGCAAGATTTGGCTATTATCCAAGAATCTAAAAGTGTCAGCATCGCAACTCCAAAGCACCAAAGTTTGCTTAATTATGATAATGATTTCGGCCACATCTTTAGGTCTTCCACCAAAAACCCTATTATTCATTTATTTCCAAACATTCCATATGATTGCATAATGAAGGATGTTCCATATTTTCTTGCATATACCCTTTAGAACATTCCAACTAAAAAAGCGGAGTTCAACAGCCACACCCAATATTTCGCTTAGCAATCTGTATAGACAAACTCCAATATACTTTTAAGAGAGTCAACTAGACAGTCAGACTCAATCTTAATGAAAAGTATATCAAGGAGTTATATCTCTCTTTCTCGATTCAATACTTACTCAAGCAAATATAAATTTGAAAGTCTAATTGAATACAAGAGAAATCACTTGAACGGTACCAAAGACCAATGTCCAAGGATCAAATAAATTTCAATCAACAATCAAAGGTTGGATTTTCCAATTGATCGATTCAACGCACAACTTGTGATATTTCAATTATATAACAAAATATAATGTGGAAAAGAAATAACACAGACACTAGAAGTTTTGTTAACGAGGAAACCGCAAATGCAGAAAACCCCCGAGGCCTAGTCCAGATTGAACACACACTGTATTAAGCCGCTATAGACACTAACCTACTACAAACTAACTTCGGTGTGGACTGTAGTTGAACCCCAATCAATATTACACTGATGCAAGGTACAGTTGCGCTCCTTAATCTCCGATCCCAGCAGGATACTACGCACTTGATTCCCTTAGATGATCTCACCCACAACTAAGAGTTGCAACGAACCAAAGTCGGAGACTTAAATAAACAAATATGCATCACACAGAAAAGTCTACGGTAATAGATAAATTTGTCTCCCACAAAAATACCTACGAGTTTTTGTTCCATCTTTTGATAAATCAAGGTGAACAAGAACCAATTGATAACCCGAACTTATATTACCGAAGAACGGCCTAGTATTATCAATCACCTCAAAATAATCTTAATCGACTAGCGAAAGAAGATATTGCGGAATCACAAATGATGAGACGAATATGTTTGTGACTACTTTTATATCTTGCCTATCAGAGAAATCAATCTCAATCCAATCTTATGATTGTACTCAAATATGATAGAAACACCAAGATCGGATCACGCAACTACAAAGAAAATAATTGGGTCTGGCTTCACAATCCCAATGAAGTCTTTAAGTCGTTAACCTACAGGGTCTCGAGAAGAAACCTAAGGTTAAAGGAGAATTGACTCTAGCTAATACAACTAGTATCACACAGAAGGTGTGGGGATTAGGTTTCCCAGTTGTTAGAGTTCTCCTTTATATAGACTTTCAAATCAGGGTTTGCAATCTAAGTTACCTTGGTAACAAAGCATTCAATATTACCGTTAGATGAATACCTGATTAGATTCAAGCTAATATATTTCAACCGTTAGATCGAACTTAGCTTGTTACATACAAATGAAATGCATGTTTATTTAGGTATGTGTAACCGTGCCCAAACATGTACACTTAGTTGGTTAAACAGTAGTTAACCAAATGGTTATCCATATGAGCACTTTCATAGCAACCATATTCTTCTTTATCACAACTAGTTCAAATGACTCAAATGAACTAGTTAGAGAGTTGTTCAATTGCTTAGATTAGAAGTATACAAGACACAATCGAAGCAAAAAATATTTGATTCACTCGAATCAATTCATGAACTTTATAGCCACGGTTTGCAAATACGCATTCCTTAGTTTATATAAGTTTAAGTTCACGAAAAACCGTTTTTAGAAACTAACACACTTAAGTATGCGGACTTAAGTACCCAGAATGAGTTTGTTTTTAGTTCACAAACTCCAGCAGAAATTCACGGGATGTGAACCTCCGACAGTACGCGGACTTTACTTCCGATTTTCCTGATCAACAAAGTACACATACTTTGGTTCAAGGAATAAGGACTTACACATGTATAATGTTTATATCCTTTCAAGGTTATATTCTAAACTTTCATTTCATTCATTGAAACATTCTTAGAGGACGTTATATAGTTGTTATTCACAAGTTATTTTTCGTCAAAGTAATTTTCAAGTAATTGAAGCTTAACATGACTTTCGTCACTAGTAAAGATGAACTTGGCCAAATAGAAAGATTACCAACACATATTTCGAGAAATAGATACGCGAGATAAACTCGGCTCGAAATAGCAAATGTGTATAATCAAAGTCCATATAACAATACAACTTTTGTCTCAAGATAGGAGATAGAGTAGATATACTTTTGAGTGATAGATTCAAGTCTCCACATAACTTTTAGTCGATGAAGTTCCACCAGTTCCTTGAGTAGTTCTTCGTCATGTATGATGATCACCATGGAGTTCTTGAGCTCAACTACACTTGTTATCCTAGTCCGAGACTTAGCTATAAGTAGACTATAAATCAAGACTTATAGTTTTGATCACTAACATTGACAAACATGATTGAGATAGCAACGCATGCGAGTTCGACCGAGCAGTGCTCTAACACCAACTCCAAGCTTCAAAAGTTCCAAAACGGACCCGGGACACAAGCCATAAAATGTGCAGGGATTTAATGAAATAATCCCACAACTGAAAAGAATAATCGCAGTGTATTAACATGTGACCTGTAGTCTCCGGGATTTCATTGCAGAATGGGCATAATATGCTTTGTAGCTCAGTCCCTCTATGTCGCAGCATACTTCGCATAGGTAGAGTTGTGGAATATCGTCCACAGCAGGAAGCTAATTTTTGGTGGAACATAATTTTTCCATAAAAATTTCGAGAAGGAACAGTCTGGTGCATTGCTTGACAGAGAGTCATAACACGTCATGACATTAAATCGTTTGGAAACTCGACTTCCTCTTCACCCTCCACCAGGTGTGGAACATCTCCAAGATCCCGTCTCAACAAATCCCACTCCATCCGCTCATTATCATTAAGTCTATGCCTAAAATCTCCATGACATCTACCATCTCTTATCATTTCTGCGAGAATAACTTGTTTCCTTGAACAAGCTTTGTAAATTACCGAAAACATATCCTTTAAACACCCATCTACCAACCACCTGTCCAGCCAAAACCTTACACCTTTCCCGGTTCTAATCTTGAAAATTATTAAATTATTAGCTTCCGGCACCACCTTGACCACATTTTTTCGTAGACTCCTTCCTTGAGGCGAGTTATCATCGAACAGACATAACCATCTTCATTTTTGCTTTCTTTTTCTACCGAATAATCTTTCTCCACAGTGCGGCCATTTGATTTGTGAACCTCCAAATGCATTGTGTTGCTATTTATTGTCGAACAATTATTTTTTTTTGGTATAAAATGATTTTTTACACCCTTCATAATGTTTTATGATTTTTTTTTCCCTTAATGTTGTTGGATATTTGGATACAGTACATCAGAGGAAAATTATTAAGGAAAACAAAAGAAAACAAAAACGTCGTACACCTGATAATATTAGGTAGTTCACATCACATGCTTCAGAGAACTTCTCCAAGCCACTGTAGTGTTCCCGCCAGTTACTTCCCGGTGAGTATGGAATGTTTGGATATAAAAGTCCGCAAAGAGAAAAAAACAAGATATATTGGTTTTAAAACTATAGAAAATTGTGTAACATGCGATTATTAGGACAGCATCCTATGGGTTTAGTAACATAGACATCGGCATCAACCAAAAACTCATATATCTGAAAATTACTAAATAATCCTTGCCAAACACCTGTTGATGGCTGACAATTAGGTTTGTTTGTAGCTCTAGGGCAAAGACAACCATGAATCGCCAACCATCTTTTCCGAAGATGGCAGGATGATGGCACTGACACTTATTAATTATCTCTTGTCCAAAAGATTTCCATCCCTTTTATAATTATAAAATATTTCATCATTTTTATCTATTTTTGCTACAATCCATAATTACCTTATTTTCCTTTTAATTTATTTTTTTTGGCGCCAGCAAATTCATTAAATCTTATACGATAATCATGATTTTATAACTCGAAGAAACCATAATACGATTCTTATAATCAGCAAACATATTTTGCATCTTCTTTGAAAAATGCATTGATACTTAGTTTAAACTTGTTCACCTTTAATTTAAATTTCTTTATTGAGGACACCAGAACAATAATACACTCTGTTATAGACTATAAACATAATTTAATCATGATTTGTGTTAAACGAAGTACAAACACCCCCTTTTCGAAGTGAATTAAAGAAATCTTCCATTCTGTTAGAACATTTTAATATGCACAATTGGGTTGTTGAAGGAAAAAAGTGGTGAAAAGCCTTGGTTGGTGGCTTTAATATGATTATTAAATAAATAATTTTACTTTGCTTAACAAAAACAGTCTCGAGGTAATTAGGAATGGTTTAACTATCATCATATGATTCATATCTATAGGATAGGTCATGCTTCAAAAAAAAATCTATAAGATAGGATGGCACCCTATAGTCAAAACAGTGACCACCCTTAACCACAATCTTTCCTTTTCCATCCCAAAAAGAGTGATTCCATGTTACATAAAGGCAATTCTCATCAATATGATTGCGAGGCTTAAGCTTAACAACCAAATAATCCGTTTATAAAGTAATTTAGTACTAAGTATTATCATCAACACCACTAATCCCCCAACGGCGCCAATCCTTAACATTAAATCTCAAGAACTCATTTTATCTTTTTTCCTTTATTGATTTTTAGTGTTGTGAAATGGCAGTGGCTGTAATAATAGGTCCAAAACAAGGGTACATATACACAGAAGATCCAACGTATTTGTGATTCTACTAAAGTGCGCCGAATGTGTACAATGAATACATTTACACAGTGTCACTCACTGTTTTTGTAATTGTATCATAAAAAATACTAAGGTTGCGTACTTTAGCGCTCACTCTCTATCTCTCTATCCGCCATTTCGTTCGTTCATCCTCATCAGAAAAAGGAAACAGTAAGAAATATCTCGTGATTTGTGTCTACTTCTCACCGTCTTCTCGTGCCCTAATCTTTTTTCTCTTCTCCTCCAGATCTCTTTGATAAACCCTAGATTTACTTCGACTTCCACAGCATAATCCCTGTCTCAACATCGATTTCTTGTTTATTGTTTCCCCGAAGAACTAATTTTTGGATCTGGAGTGAAGGTTTTGGTGGTCTGTAAGCGATTCAGGTAATGTTTTTTGTTTGTGCTTTACTGATTATTACTTTTTTTTGTCGATCTATTTTCTGAATAGTGCTGTGTTGAGCTATTCCCTAATAGTATAGGTTTTAGTTTAGTTTCTTAATCTCAGTGTTTTTCAAACCTAAGTTATCTTTCAGACTCGGGAGTTTCTTTTTTTTTTCCTCCTTCCCTTTCTAAGTTTGGCGGTTTTGTTGTTCAATGCATCTTGTTCCAGATGTAGTAGTATGAATCTGATAGCTACCTATCATTATTTTTAAATTTATTTTTTTTGGTTTTGACGGTGAAATATATTTTTTTTTCTTTTTCTGTTTGCCTTATTTGATCGATCTCGGGTGATAAAATGAAAATAAACTGAGCTTTATTTTTCAAGATTGTCTTACTGGTGCCACAAAAATAGCATAAGCCCCATTGCAGTTCTGTTGCGTTTAACTCCAACGCCCAGTTGTTATTAAACTAACTAAACCTATCTTACCTTATCCTGGTTTATTTCTTTTCTATGGCATTATTCCCCATTATCCCTCCTGTGTAATAGCACATTTATCCCTCCCTTGTAATATCACTTTACAGGAGAAGTGAATGTTCTTTTAAAGAAATCCAATTCTCCAGAGTAAATTCATCATTTGCTGTATAATTGTATTGTAGTCGGCTTTGTTCCGTGGGATAGTAGTGAAAGTTTCTTACAAAATCCATTCTTATTCTGAAACTTGGTGATCATTGCAGGACATAAAAGTGAAATACTGAAGCTTGACAATGGAGTTATACAAGCCGTTCAATTTTTGATAAATCATGTTTGGGGAAAGCTATATATGCCCAGGATGATGTGTTTTCTGGCTTGTGTACTTTTATGTCACCAAAAGGCTTCCTCAGAAATGGGTTAATGTCAACTTTCCTTGTCACGTTCCATCTTTTGTTGCGTTGTTGTACAATATTGTTGAGTCGAGGGGAAGTTGAAAAATTTACATGATGGGTTCACTTTCTGGAGCTTGTGAAATTGTTGAGTCGAAGGATGAACTTGATTTTGGTCAAAGGTATAAAGGGATTAACCTGCTGCCTTCTGGATCTAGAATTGATGAGAAAGCCGGAAAGCTTCCAATGCTGAAAACAGGACGTAATTATGCACTGGAAGATGATCTTAATCAGCTTTTTGAAGCTATCAACCTCAGGTCTGCTGGTAAGGGTCCGAGTCATCCTCACCAATCAGATAGGGCAACGGCAAGCAAAAATGCTTCAAAGAAGCCAATTAGAGTAGGTTCACTTCAACCATCAGGGATTGGAATTTCAGAGTCTGTGACTTTGAAGCAGGCACTTAGACGGTTATGCGTTTCTCATGCATCTGAACAGGCTGCCATGAAGCGATTAGCGATGCCAATTGGTTCTCCAAGGATCTCAGAAGCTGGAGCTATCAAGAAGCTATACAGGGCAGTGGTTAGTGAGGCAAGTGAATCAGGTCTTCCCTTGGATGAAGGCAAAGGGAGCTTGTTAGAGATCTCTATGCTGCCTGAAAAGAAGACTGCTGCAAAATCCCCGCAAAAGTTATCAGAATCCTTGCAAGTGTCAGGGGCTAAGTCTCCGGTCACAAGTGCTCGCTCTCCCAGATTCATGTTACCAAATGTTACAATGCCTTGTAGGGCCAAAACACATACACGGAGTGAGATTCTTCACGAGTCAACAGAAGTTGTACGTGAGATACCAACTCCAAAGCTGGGGGGGAAATCTGTGCAAGTGTCCAGGACCAAGTCACCAGCCTCAAGCTCCCGCCCTTCTCCCAGATTAGTAGCTCCAACCTCGACAAAGGTAGGTGCCAAAATACATCCACCAAATGAGATTCCTCCTGAAGTTGGAGGTGAGAAATCTACTCCGAAGCTTGTGGAAAAGGGAAAATGCAAAAGTACGCAGTGTCTACCAAATTCGAATACCATCAAGGCAGTTCTAGAGGTAGACGAGGTTTCCACTCCTAAATTTGGGAATAAAACCTCGGGACTTGACCTACTGCCAAAAAGCAGGCGAGATCCTGCTTCATCTTCATCCAGCTCATACTCAGGTAGTAAAGTAGGCAAATCAGTTAGCACCAGAACACGTACTATCAAGCCAGTTTTTAGACATAAGAGCATTGCTAAGAAAAGAGTTAAACAAGATTTGGTTTCTGGATCCAGCAGTTCTAATATATGTAGTGAAGCTTATGAGGAAAATTATGTCCCTAGTAGTAAAGCGGTGAAAAAGAAAGTAAAGAAAGATTCAACTTCTGCATCCAGCAGTTCTGGTATCCACAATGAGGCCAAAAATGAGGATCTGCTTCCTAGTACAAGTAAATTAGTTTGTCAGACCCACATTTTTGGTAAGAAGAATGCAAGAAAGGAATTTGCTTCTCCAGCATCAAGTAGTAAATGTACAAGTGATGAAGTCAATTCAAGTAATGTGAATTGTGGTGAAAGTAAATCAGATGTCAGTTCAAGTAACCATAAAGTAGGAACTGCTGGTGTTAAGATGACTAAGAACTCAAGATCCAGAGGAAAGGGGGAATTTTCTCAGAGCTCAAGTAGCATTGGTGAGTACAGCAGTAGCACTAGCATCAGTGAGGAAAGCAGTTTAAGTGGGTCAAGTTTTAGTGGCAGTAGGCCTCATATGTCAAAAGATTTGAGATGGGATGCCATCCACCATGTTGAAGCACGGTATGGTAGCTTAGGGTTGAGGCATTTCAAGTTGCTTAAGCGGCTAGGTTGTGGGGACATTGGAACTGTTTATCTTGCAGAGTTAAGTGGGACAAAGTGTCCATTTGCTTTGAAGGTTATGGACAACGAGTTTATAGCTGCTAGGAAGAAAATGCCGAGGGCTCATACTGAAAGAGAGATTTTGCAAATGCTGGATCATCCTTTTCTTCCTACATTATTTGCTCATTTTACTACGGAGAAATTTTCGTGTTTAGTTATGGAGTACTGTCCAGGTGGAGATCTTCATGTTCTCCGGCAGAAACAGCCAACCAGGTGTTTCTCCGAACAAGCAGCTAGGTATGGTATCTCTCGCTTTCACCTTTGGCATGGTTTAAAACTCTATTTATACCATTTTATTGTCATGAAACTTTTTTGATCGAATTCACTGTTGTAACCAATCAATGGACATAGGAATACAGTATACTGAACTTCTAAAAGATAATGACAACCAGTCAATTAACTTAGGCATATACAGATAATGATAACCAGTCATTGATGAAGGGGATAAGAACTAAGAGAACATACACAACTGAACTTTTGTTTAAGATTTCCAATCTCAGTTCATAACTTTTTCTATCGTTTTCTGGACTAATTCAACCTCATCATTCCCTGCAGGTTTTATGTTGCGGAAGTTCTCCTTGCATTAGAATACCTACACATGCTTGGGGTCATATACAGAGACCTGAAACCGGAAAATATTCTTGTCCGCGAAGATGGTCACATCATGCTCTCTGATTTCGACTTATCTCTCAGATGCTCCGTCAGCCCGATGCTCCTTCAATCAGCTTCAATAATCGTGGAGCCATCCCAAAATTCTGCAGGTCCATGCACAGAATCTAGCTGCATTGATCCTATCTGTCTCCATCCATCCTGGGTCCAAGGGGGTTGCTTCACCCCAAGGCTTAATGGAAAAAACAGAAAACAAAAGTCAGACCTTGCAGCACAAGTAACCCTGCTTCCACAGCTTGTGGCAGAACCAACAAGTGCACGTTCGAACTCTTTTGTCGGTACTCACGAATATTTAGCTCCTGAGATTATTGAAGGAAAGGGTCATGGGAGTTCAGTTGATTGGTGGACGTTTGGTATATTCCTGTATGAGCTTATATATGGAAAGACGCCTTTCAAGGGATCTGGAAATGAGGATACTCTGTGCAATGTAGTGTCTGAGAGTCTCAAGTTCCCTGAATGCCCGCTTGTTAGTTTCCAGGCAAGGGATTTGATTAGAGGTTTGTTAGTAAAGGATCCAGAGAACAGGTTAGGGTCTGAAAAGGGGGCAACAGAGATAAAACAGCACCCTTTCTTCGACGGACTGAACTGGGCATTGATTCGATGTGCTGTCCCACCGGAGTTGCCAGGATTTTGTGATCCTGTACTTGCAGCAGCAGCTGCTGCAGCGGCTTTTCAGAATGACGATAGCAAATGTATTGAGTTTAAAACTAATGGAGAGCATCTCGAGTTTGAGCTATTCTAGCAAAACCCTCTCTTACAAGTATTCCGCTTGTGTACTGTCTCTCTGTAACTTGTATTGGTTCTTATATAATGTAAATGTAGTTATAAAATTGCGTAATTTAAGTATATACAAACTCAATAATCCAGGGGCATGTAACATCCAGAAGTAGGAGCTAAGAACTACAACGGGCAGGTAATGGTAACTTTGGTTCCATCAGCCCAAATGAATGGAGAATAATGTTTGGACGACTAATCTTATCAATCCTTGTCTGGAGATGATATATTGCCTCCAATTCCAAATGTCTCTCCCAAAACTGGGAAGGTAGAGAACCGAGTGCAGCCATGGGATTGTGTACTAACGGAGTGACTACACCACCGCCGTATTTACAATTTTGCCATCATGTCCCTTCTCCCACTCCTCATTTCCTGAAGTCCGAATTTATCATCTCTCCCAAAGTCACGTACCCTTGTTTTTCTCTCAATCTTCATCACAAAGGAATTAAATTTTCGTTTTCTACCTTTAGTGATTCTCTAGTTGTAACAGCATCAATGGCCTCACCACCTTCTTCAACAGAACTTAAGCCCTTTTCAGTTCTCTTTGTATGTTTAGGTAATATCTGTAGAAGTCCAGCAGCTGAAGGAGTATTCACTGATATGGTCCAGAAAAGAGGCATTGAATCAAAATTTAGGATTGATTCTGCTGGTACAATTGGCTATCATGAGGTAAATATGATTAAAAGTTAGTTAAATTCGTTTAGGTTGCCGTCTGATTATAGAATTTGATCTCGTTCTTGTTAAACCCTCCAAGGGTAATCCAGCAGACCCACGGATGAGATCTGCTTCTAAACGTCGTGGGATTGAGGTTACTTCTAGGTCTAGACCAATTAGACCATCTGATTTCAGAGATTTTGATCTTATCCTTGCAATGGATATGCAAAACAAAGGTAAATTAATACTAGAGATTATGTATTCCTGAGTAGGATTTTATAAATTAGTGGTTAATTTTAGCTTTTGTCTTTTCTGGTTATGTTTTGATACTAGATGATATATTGGGTGCACTTGAGAGGTGGAAATTTAAAGAGACTCTACCTGATGATGCTCATAAGAAGGTTATATTTGGAACTCCTAAACATTTTGTATTTGAATTCAAATTTTTGTTGTTGGCTTGGTTTGAATGTCACTGACTGACTGGAGAAATGTGTATTCATTCATGTTGTTGGTGTTGCAGGTTAAGTTAATGTGCTCATACTGCAAGAAGCATAGTGAGAAAGAAGTACCAGATCCTTATTATGGTGGACCACAAGGTTTTGAGAAGGTAAAATATTTGAATTTGGATTCATATCTGATTGATCTTTGGATCGTAGTTTACAGTGCTTAGATGATTCAGAAATTCAGATTTCCGTCTGTTCGGTTTTAAATTTGATTTTGACTAGACAAAGAAATAAACCGTGCTACTATACCAGTCGTTGATACTAGAAATTTCTAAACACGCTGCTTAGCAAGGCAAAGTTGGCCAATGGGAACACTCATCTGTCAGCTAACCTGGTGCTGCCTTGTTAACATGGGAAACTCGGTCGTCGCCCATTAGCTAACCTGAGCAAGAATGGTGTACAAATTAGCAATTTTATGCAAAGAATTACTATCTATGGCGTTCATTTTCTTATAATACCAATCAATCTGTTCTTGCAGGTCCTAGATTTGCTAGAAGATGCTTGTGAATCGTTACTTGACAGCATTCTTACCGAGAACAGTCTATAGGTCCCCAAATTACATGTTAATGACCGAAATCTCGTTCTATTTTCATATTTTGATTCTGTGAAATCAAAGACTGGGAAAGATTTAGGTGATTGTGAACTCTTTACTGGTTCCCGTCATGTTATATCCAATATTCATAATTTTACGTGTTATTTTGGTTTCCACTTTCCATCATGTATAATCCCATTTCTGCAATCGTTACTTTTCTTTTCTTTTTCTTTTTCGATTTTCGCAAATGGTTGGTTTTTTGGTTTGTTACAAATAAACATACACAGAAAAAAAGATGAAGTTATACGTCAGCTAGGGCTGCATGCACCATCACTCTTGCATAATATCATTTCTGATCACAAAGCTCATCCGTTTGAAAATACAAAAGGTTAAAAAAATATAGCGAGGAAAAATCGAAGTTATAACTGTAAGCTCATCCTTCTGAAAATATAAATCGAAGAGGAAAAGTTCCCTTAAAAGGGCAAACACAATGCAACTGTAATTCCTCGAAATGTCACTGTAATTCATTAAAAGGGCTAATAATCTAATACTAACTGTTTAACATGAATAATTATGCAGAGGATACAAGCACCGATTTTTGTGGCACTGTTGGAATTTATACAGGGGAGTTAAAATCACAAAATAAGTACAACTGAATACACCTTACTTTATAATCAACCTGTGTATACTAGTTTAGCTTTAGCACATTACTGTCTACAAAGTGGAGAACCTATTCTAACAGTACAGCGGGAAATATGTGAAACTTCATACATCATCTGGGTTATCATTGTCCTTATCACCTTCGTAATACTCGTCATCCCGTTGGATTTGTTTGTCTTGAGTGTGTTCTGCAACATTATCCAAGAAATTAAAGACCAAGCGCTCAAGTGGAGCATTAACTTCTCACGTGAATAGTTATGTATATAAACAGATGTAAAACACACAAGTAACCAAATATTATTTTATTTTAAATGCAATTCAAGATCTGTGAAACTTCACTTACGATCGACCCGCTCATCAGGATTCTGTCCATCTTCATCAAAATCTGGGATGTAAAAATCCGGTGGAACCTAAAAAGACAAAATCCGTTACCTTGGGCCATAAACTAATTACAAACTGCTAAACCAAGAGTCAGTGCACGGCACTGCACGGTCATGCAACTTACCTCATGCATCTGCACACCTGGGGCATGTTGGATGCTGCGCAGGCTTTCCATCACTTGCATTTTGATTGTACTGATATATGATTTGCTATTTAAGTTTTCCTGTGCCAGTAACAAAAACAAATTGGAATGCCCATTTTTATAATTGTAATAACTAAACTTCAAATATGAAAGCCCAATTTTCCTGGTTATTTAAAAAGAAAGAATGGAGAAACACAGATGAAAGTAATGGATCTCCACATACTAAATGCCCGTGTGGAATCTTCAATGAATAATCTGGACCAAAATATTTGATATAATCATTATCTGGAATTTCTGCAAGAAAACAACATGTGCAACCAACGTTTCAGAATCCAACTGAGACCAGACAATAGATATAGCCAATGAGTGCAATGTGAAAACAATCTTGGGTGCAACTATTTCACAACAGTTAATGAAATTGGTGAACAAGAATTTTCCCTTTTCCTAAATAAAAAAAAAAATACAATCATGAAAAGTAAATTTCGAATTGACACTGCTATATTGCTATCATAACATCTAATGTACAAATATCATGGATCCGATGAGAGAAAGTAGATGTAAAGAAGTTGTTGTAATACCATTAGGGAGCTCTGCATCTAATAGAACCCCAGTTTCAACAGTCCAGCAACGAGCTACATTCTCCTTTGTATATCCACCGCCTCCAGTAACCTGAGGTAAGTCAAATTCTTAGCTCACTCTCATTTTCCCAACATATGATAATTATTAACAAGCAACTTATGAATGACAGATGTACCAGTAGGGGTATGTTAAGTTTCTTCACGAATTTTACACATTCAGCATGCCCTGTTAGAAAACAAAAATATGTTATTGAGCAATAAAAGTTATCAAGAAAAACTGGGTAGCTGAAGCCATAAAAAAAAAAGAGCAAAAAATAAAAGAACTCTTTTGAGTCGGAGTGAATTGCAAGTAGATAATTTACTAGACTAGCACCGTCAATGGAGAGGTTGAAGCAGCCCAAGCGATCCCCGGCAAGTGAATCTGCCCCACACTGGAGGACAATAGCACCTGGCTGATATGTCTCAACTACTTTATCAATAATCTGCACCATTAAAAGGCTGTCAAGGCAAATCCACTGCTGAACCCACACTGTAAATTACTATCACATAAGAACCTTGAGATCATGTATTTTGTATCACATCTTACTATCTTGAAAAGTCGATTAAAGCTGGAGTCATCTATTCCATCTTTTAGTGGGACATTTATTGCATAGTACTTCCCTTCTCTTTCTCCTATTTCCTTTAAAACAAAAAAGAAGCACGGTGAATCTCAGTATTATTTGAATGAGCTGGAAAATGATTAACGCAAAGCAGTGAGTTATTAAAACAGAAATGGTCCCTGCTTTCCAGAATTGAAATTTAAAATAATTAACATATGTTAATGCTAATAAGTATCAGAGTATCAACAAAAAACTGAAAGCGATACTCTGATAGGTTGATTTCAAGCATATGAAGGCATTCAGTAATTAAGTCTGGGCACAAAATTGTGTGCATGATAACATTCTGTTAAAAACAAATGTGTAATTTGGTATCTGGTTGGAAAACTCAGACATCAAATTTACCTGAAGCTGCATAATTTGTCTTTATAAATCATATTGACTACCAATTACTCTATGCTCAAACTGTTAGACAAAAGACTCAAGATGCGACAATCAAACAACGAGCCTTAACATTGTGAAGCTCAATATGTGGCCATGGCAAACTAAATCCGTGATGTTTGGTAACTGATCATTGAGAAAAATGAGAAACAAAAGTTCACCTTAACATCACCTGTTCCAGGAAAGAACAGGTCCCCATATTTGTGAAAACTAACGGTCATCACCCTGTTAAATATCCATAAATAACACGTACTTCATAATCACCAAAATAAAATGTTCATGTTGAATAATATTTCAACTCAATGAGAAATTATCAAAAAACTACGTCTACCTATCAGTGAAATAGAAAGCCTCCTCCACACCATCACCGTGATGCACATCGATATCAATGTACAGAACCCGGGCATGATATTTGAGAAGCTCCAGAATCCCCAAGACTAAGTCATTAATGTAACAAAAGCCAGATGCCGAACACTTCTTTGCATGGTGTAGACCACCAGCCCAATTTATAGCAATATCACACAGCTTATTGTTCAATCTACGTGCTGCATCTGATTACAGTAATATACAACGTTTAAGCTCCATTTAACATGTGGTAGTACCAACAAGGTAGCGGACGATCTTACCTAGTGTTCCACCCGCATAAATTTGACAGAACTCGAACAAGTTCTCAAAGACCGGGCAATCTTCTCCAAGATTATCTATAGAAAATCAAGAAACATTTTTTTATAGGACTCCAACTGGCAAACTTACGCTACTTCAAAGTAGCTAACAAGGCTTGTTCTTGAAAATCCCCAGGGAATTAGAATTTACATGATATGCTTGTAGGCATATTTTGTTACCTTCTTTAGAAAAGTTGTAAAGGACCGAAACAACCAAAAAGAGAAAAATAGAAAAGGTGAACATTCTTAAATACCATACATTTTGCCAAATCATTTAAGTACAAATCTTGAGTGTCCGGAGTAATCCGATGCAAAAACTCCACATAATCTGCCGAGTGAAACTGAGCAAGCTCCACAGGATAAGCCTTATGAGGCCTCTACAATTTCAAACACAAAAGAGAAGTAAATATTCCAAAACTAAAAATCCTATAATACCACGAAAAATAATGGTCAGGTTTTCAGATTATTATACTAACATAGATCTCCATTTTCTTGTGCAAGTCGTAAGACAGAACAAGATGATGCGTCATACAAAGACGATGCGGCTTCATTGGATGATTCGGCCCGAAATAAACACTGCCCACATCTCCTGTATAAAAAATACCCACCTTTCTTGTTAAAATTTTCCTAAAAACCTAACTTAAACGTAAACCTTTTACACATTTAAGCACTACCCATAGCCTGATTACTACTTTCTGCAACTAATTCAATATTTAACCATAAACCCCTAAAGTAGCCATAACTAGGGTTTCTAAAGAAGTTTTAAGTGTAGATAGAGATGATACATACCGTCATAGAAATAGGAAATCCTGTCCTTGGAGCGCATATTGGCCGCGGAGTGATTATACCTGGTATTGAAATTACTTCATGAAATTAGACGCTTTGGAATTCAATCTCCCTAGAGTTTTCTTCTTCAAGGGTTTTGTGTGTATTAGGCCTGGGGAAAGAAACAGAAAGTTGGCAGGAGATTTAACAGGGCGGTCAATTACCAAAAGGAGGGATGAGCACCGGGTAAAATCCGTGGATTCGGTGTCACCAAGTCCGGCCCATCTAAGTGTGGGCTGCACATCGGTCGGTCGGTTCGGTTTTCAGGCAAAACCACCGACCAAACTGAACAAAGTACGGTTTCTACTATCGAAACTGAAACTGAAATGTTCATGTATCAGTTCGGTTTTTAACCGTACCGGCACGATTCCGTTTTTAACCGAAACCGAACTGTTTACTCACATGTACTTGTTCTTATACCTGTACAACCATTACATACTTTGTCATAATAAAGTGCAACTGAAAGACTGAAGTTAAAAAAAAAAATAGATATTAATAAACTGACACACAAAGTCTAACAAGTCTGAAGTTCAAAAACAAGTCTTAAAAGACACAGAATGAAAACCAAGTAATAGTTCAAAAACAAGTCTTAAGCAAAAGAAAGACAGCATGGAAACCAAGTCAAACAACCTGAGATTTAAACCAAGTAAAAGACGCAGTCCGTCTCTTTAATCTTCAACCTTCAGATCACTTCATCAACATGAGCTTTAAAAGTAAAAGACTGCGGTCCATCTCTTTAATCTTTAACCTTCATATCTCTGGCAATGGGACCAAAACATCAGCAATACACATTTTAAGTCAATACATATAAGAAAATAAAGAGAATGAAAAGTTGAAAACCAATAGGAAAAGATAGTTCATTACCATCCTCAATGCTAGTACTATCATCTGGTACATATTCAGATATGAAATCAAGAGCAATAGGTTGTTGTAGCCATCTTTGCGCACATAGAAGTGCCTCAACTGTCCTGGCAGATAATGAACTTCTCCATGGAGTAAGAATATGCTTTATTGTACTGAATACATATTCAGATTCAACTGAAGACAGTGGTATTGCCAAAATATCCTTCGCCATGAGTGATAGTACCCTATACTTGGTACTATTAGCCTGCCACTAAGCCAAATATCAAAATCCTTGGTAAATGCTTCACATTCATCCCTTACCTTTCAACTTCTGATCTTGGCTGAGTACAATTAACATTCATTCTTTGCTTTTTCTTCTTTGACTCAAGCATATCCTCAATACTTACTTCTTGCACACAAACTACAACATCATCTGCACCTGCAACAGTTGTATACCCAACACCTTCATCTGTACTGGCATTTGAATATATGGTATTGTACTCTTCATAGAGCTTTCCCATATCTTGTTTAATAACTTTCAAAATAGTTGCAACCCTGTACTCATCTTGCTCATACAAACATTCAAGATCAAACTTCAAACCGGCCTCTTTCTCTCGAGGATCAAGTAACTTAGCAAAAAACATAACAAAGTTCATGTCTTCATACTCCCCCCAATAACTATTGTACTTCTGAAACATTATATCATCCATCCTAGAAATATGTGGATATCCTACAGTTTGTCTCATACGAACCAGTTGTTCATGTATCAAAGCTAACTTCCATAAAAATTCATGTGTGTGGTGACCAGTGTTGAAGTCGATAACTTAACTGTAGAATCAAAGAAAATCTTCAAACATTTCAAAAGACATTCATATGACCAGTCTGCAGCATATGAAGCATGGTGACGGGGCTTGTTCTTCTTGTTAGTTACAGCAACATCACATTTAGACTCACTAGATGAAGAATCAGCAAAATAATCACCACTATCAATTATAACTACAACATCAGAATCAGGTAAAGCCTCCTCAGGATTTTCCTTGAAAATGTATTTATCTCTGAAGCTCTTATCCTTCCTTTTTAACCTCTTATAGCCCTTTCATATGGAATTGCATCTTCAAGCATTAGAAATGTGCTATTCCACCGGGTTTTCACATCTAAGAAGACCATTTTATTACACTCAATCTTCTCTAAAAAAGCACATTTTCGAAATTTGGCTAACCTAGAGGGAGAACCAGTCACATAATTTATTACTGACCTTATCCCGCTAAACGACTTGTGATACAATAGCACTGCATCTTTAACAACAAGCGCAAGAACATGAGCAAAACACCTCACCTGATAAGAATGAAACAAAATAGTGATAACATATCAGAAAAGTAGTGAAGGAAAAGCAATGGATGTTCACATAGATGATAAAACAGCCAACAAATAGATGGTCACATGGATGATAAAACACCACCTTTCATTCATTCATTAATCATTACTTACACAATACACACATCAACCTTTCATTTATTCATTAGTACACACATAAATGATAAAACATATCATAAATAGATAGTCACATAAATGATAACAATGAAAACATCTATCCAAAGTATGTTATCAATGTGAAAACATCTATCCAAAAGCTAACAATGAAAAGTAATCTAACCTGCATGTATTGAGCTCAAACTGATGCTCATGTCCAATTGATGACACTGGTTTGAAGATATTCGATTGCCATATTATTTGCACTGACATTGTCCAAAGTTTTAACAAAACATTTTCTAAACCCCAATCCAGCAAACATCCCTCTAGAATTTTTCCAATATCCATTCCACTATGACCCTTGACTTGGCAAAACAAAATGATTCTTTTTTGCAGCTTACAATTAACATCAACAAAATGCACTGTCACACACATATAATTGAAGTTATTGGGAGAAGTCCATGTATCTGTTGTGAGAGATACTCTTTGTTTGTTGTCATTGAAACACTTCTTCAACAATTCTTTCTCTTCTTTGTAGATGACTAAAAGATCTCGGTAGATTGTCATACGGCTTGGCACCTTGAATCTAGGTTCTAACACTTGACAAAATGCTCAGAACCCTTTTCCTTCTACCAATCTGAAAGGTAGCTCAACTTTTATCACAAACTCATCCAATCTCCTTCTACACAAATCTTTGTTATAATTAAGAGAAACTAGTTGGGAAGATTGTCCAAGTTTTGGTATTGGAAACACCAAGCTTTGTTGTCCTTTATTCTTCTTGTTGGGATTATCAGGATATCTGGTCAGATGTGCCAACATGCTAGAAGTTCCATTTCCTTGAGTTTTGGCCTTCATTTTCTTTTTGCAGTGATTATATTCAGCATCTTTAGGACTCAGTCTAGTAAAATCCTCCCATACTATAGATGTAGCTCTACCCTTCTTCTTTGGATTTGGTTCACTTTCAGGTGCAGGGTCCTGTATAGGCTGCTGCATTACTTATGTGGAAACTTCGGGTGTTGCATAAGTTGTCACTTTAGTAGATCCAGCTGCTAGGGATAGAGAGGCTGGAGATGCAGTTGACATCTTGCTCCTCTTACTTGATACAAAAACTGAACTTGTTCCAACCATTAACAGTTACAGCACCTGTGAAATGTAAATAAATTGAATCAATCAAGAGAATGTCTGGTATGTATTAGTTAACAAATTGATTCCAGCTGCAGTGTAGGTTTCAATATGAAAGAATAAAATCACATACACCATATTAACAAGTTGGTGAAACCCACAAGGACACAAGTACATCATAATACTACTTGTAATAGTGGACTCAAGAGAATACATGTATATTAAGATTGAATTGGTAAGCTAAATTTCAACTAAGTCAACTCAAAAAAATTAAACTATAATACTATAAACTCAAGTCATAATCTTTCAACATTATTAGTAAAAAATCAGGTTGAAGTTGAACCTCTGCAACATCATCAGTTCATGGCTCTTATCAAAGTTCATGGGTCTTACACATATCTTTGTTAGAAACTAAAACTGAAAGAAACAATAGCATGAATAATCTAAGATATATAAACCTTAATAAATATTCTCAAACACAGTTTCAAACAAATGGGTCTTCTTGTATACTTTACATGACACAAGTCACACAAATAGTCTCAAAAACAAAGCAAAAGATAATCAAAACCCTAACAAAAATCGATTGACAAACAGAAACTAAACCATATTGAAGTGGTGAAATCATATGTTTGATTGCAATAAAAAAAAAACCTAACAAAAGAATAAATAAAGAAACCCTAGAAATTGAAAAAAATAAATCAATCTAAATAAGAAACGAGAAGGAGAAATAGAAGTGGAAACTACTTACTAGTTACTAGGTAGAGGTGGTGGTGCTCTCGATGGAGAGGTGGTGGTGCTATTGATGGCTAGGGTTTTTGAAGAAGTGGTAGTGGAGGCAACAGTGGTGAGTGAAGAAATGAGTTTCTGAAGAAGAAATGAGACTTTGTTGAGTTTAAGTAGTTAGGGTTTTATAAGAATCGATGGCTAGGATTGATTAGGGTAATAAAAATCAAGGGTCTATATTAATCGGTTACTCGGTTACTCGGTTCAGTTTCGGTCGGTTTCTATGGTCAAACCGTAAACTGAGCCGAGAGATCAACAATTCTGGTTTTAAAAACTAAGGCCGACCGTTGGATGTTCGGTTCAGTGCGGTTTCGATTAGGTTGCACTCAGTTCAGTTCAGTTTGCTCGATTCGGCTCGGTTCTGTGCGGCCCTGGTTAGATGTCGTGGAGCCGAGGATTTGTATTTTATTTAGAATCCTATTATTGGTATTGTAGGGTGACTTTTTGGAGGCTTAAAATGATAATTGAAACCAAACCATGGATAGGGGGAACCTAATACATATAAAAAGTCCAATTTACCCTTACATATAAATAAATCAAAATCAAACTATTCATTAAAAAAATACTAAATCAATTGTCTTCTCTTTCTCTTCTCATTCATCAATTATGATGAAGATGATGATCATAATTTCATCATGACGAACATAACAAAAAAAACTAAAACTATTATCTTCTCATTCTTCTTGTTCATAAATCATAATGAAGATGACGATCATGATATCACCATCATGATGATGATCATAAAAAAAAAACAAAACTATTATCTTCTTCTCCTTCTCTTCTCATTCATAAATCACGATGAAGATGATGATCATAATTTCATGATGATGAAAATGATGATCATAAAAAGAAAAAATAAAGGAAACCCATTATTTATTTTTGCCTGTGAATGACTAAAATATCTGATTCGATTAGATTCAGGTAAAAAAAAACAGTTTCTGAAGCTATTTACGGCTAGGAGTTCTTATTTTCCCATTCGTAAATCTGATATTATAGGTAGAAAAATAGAATTCCTAGCCGTCAGATAGGTATACGGTTTGGAAAATTTTATTTCCCAGCCGTAATTAGCTGTTCATGGTTAGGATTTCCTAGCCGTCATAAGTAGTTATGATAATCACATAAAAGAAAACAAAGGTCTAATTTCGGATAGGTTTTTCCAGCCGTGGTAGTATAATCGTCTGGGTTTCCCGTCTGGAATTATTAGTTACAGCTAGGAAAAACTAGTCGTTCTGATAATAAGAAAAAAAAATCACAGGTTGAGTACGTACAGATATTCCAAGCCGTAACATGAGCTTCGGCTGGGAAAAATACTAGGAAAACCTCGATGTAATCCTGGAAGAGCTTACGGCTAGGAGTTCTTGATTTCCCAGCCGTAAACTGTTGTTTAGGTTTGACAAGAAAGTCTAGGAATGTTAAGACATAAAAGTATTACTCCAAAGACCTGAAGAATGTGAAGAAGTAATGAACTACAATGACGACATCATCCTTCCACTTGAGGTTAGCAATATTGACTTGAACTGTTTCATTCCTGACGTATCTTTCAAGTCGTGCTATATTGAAAACATAACTGCGAAGTTGTATATATTGTACATTTTTATAATACTCTAGTAACGTGACATGATCATAATAGTATGATCATAGTATTAAGAAATTGGACTACGAAGTATGAAGCTTATTTTTGAATGGGTTATGGTGAAGATTTCATCATAGGAAACACTGTTTTACATTTGTTTAAATGAATTATATTCATGAACTTGTTTCGTGAATCTAAAGGGAAATCAATAGGGTTATTGGTCCGGCTATTTATTACAAACCTTTGGATGACCAATATGTGTGAGTTAGTAGAACCGATCTTAACTTAGGTTATGCATCTTGGTATAACTAATCACAATGCCTAGACTTATGATTTGGTACGATCGGTTTTGATAATTGGTTTAACCGATCACAAGTAATCACCATGTGATGGTATGATCGATCCTTGTAATTGGTGTGACCGATCCTAGTAATTGGTGTGACCGAACATGAGTGTTATGTGACTGATCCTTGTAATTGGTGTAACCGGTCCTGGTAACTAGTGTGACCGATCACAAGTAATACAATATGTAGATGGAACCGATCCTTGTAACTGGTGTAACCGATTCTAGTGACTAGTATGATGATCACAAGTATTTTAATCTTTAGGTACAACATATCCTAGTGATTAGTGGAACCGATTGAACCCATGTATGTGATTTGATGATCAATCACATAGTAATCTTGGAATTCAGGAAAACCAATTCTAAACTTGTTTGGAAGTGTGGTATAACCGATTCCAAGAATGAAAATCCATGTAAATATGAAATAAGGATTTACAGTGAAAATATGTCAACATACTTTGAACTCAAGCAATAACTCTTATCATTTATTGTTCACATATATTCCTTGGTACTCAAGGTGATCATGTGCCGAAATAAATTAAGAATCTTTTAATTAAGGTTTTTGGTTTTATATGATTTAATTACCAGCAATTAATGCATATTTCTAGAGAATAAACATTAGTAATGTGCATTTACTAATTGGAAATTTTCTATTGAGAAATTTCAGAAATATTGGATAAGCATTTATTGGAATTAGGAAAACCGAGTTTTGCCATTTATTACATATATTGAGAATATCTTCGGTTTTGGAAATTCCTTAGTGTCCAAACATCCTTGGTATATAATTACCTAAGTTTGCATTTCTAGCAAACTATCCTAAGAGACAGGCAAACTTCATTTCTTGTTGTTTCTGGTGGAGCCATCTATTCAGAGAGGAAAGTATCATAATTAGGTGAAATCTCTTACGACCGCTCGTTTAAAGACTTCTGTGGGATCAAGAAGCTATATGAGTATCGTTGGTGGGAAACTAGATAATTGCAGTGTTATTAGGTTTCGATCGATATGTTTGACTAATAGTTGTTGAAACGTTGATTTCCCATAGTTTTTTTATGATTGAGAATCTTCTCTTCTGATATAAAATTCACTCAAACTAGATCAGAGTATCGATGGGATCTTTAGAACTTTTGTTAGATCTATAGACATCTTGTGATAATCCATTGTTAACAGACTCTGTTCTGTGCATGATTGATCACAAGAGATTCAAGTGGTGTTGTGCAGGTTTTTGAAGATAAAAGAAGATTTGAAGACGAAGAAGATTTTTTATTAGTTTTCGTATCTTGTGAATTGTGTGCACAAACCTTGATCAGCTGGGATCCAACTAGAATCAGTTTATCTTTAATATATTTGATTGATTAGTTGCGTGAGATCGGCATTCTCTATATTTCTCTTTGAGATCTATATTGATTGAGTGTGAATCTAAACTTGGATATTTTGGTTGTTAAAGTTATATTGATCTAACTAGACAAAGGAGTTTATTAGATTAAACATAATATCCTTCGTCAACGACTCATCTAAATCTTGTAGCAAGATCGATTAGAGGGATTACCAAACATATTATTCCTTTGCTGATTGGAATACGATCCAAAGGACTTTCTATTCACGTGCGTGACTCTAGAATTAGAAGGTGCAGGGTACTGAGGGAACTAAGTAGCTAGGGGTAGTATGCTTGGTCTCAACTATACGAAGTTAGTATTAGATTTTATATAGTGGCTTAATTCTAAGAGTATTCAAAACTGGACTAGGTCCCGTTTTTTTTTTTTTGCATTTGCGGTTTCCTCGTTAACAAAATCTTGTAATGTCTTTTACTTTGATTTCCGCATTATAATTGTTTATTATATAATAAAGTAAAATACACATATACATTAACTTTGTATTACTTGATAGTGATCCTATAGCTTTTAGTTATTACCGAACCTATTATCAAGTAACACACTTTGTTGTTATATTTTCTCGATCTTGTATCCATAGTCAATCACACAAGTTATCTTGTCCCGATCTCGTATCCATAGACAATCACACGAAGTGTGAACCGAATCGTCCTATTGTCTCGACTCTGTCCATAGAGGATCACATTTGGTAGAGGAATTATAGGTTGAAACAAAAGATTGTGGTGTATTTAGGTACCCTCATGTTTTTAATTGGTATCAGAGTAGGGAAACACTAAAATATCTAACAATTTATGTTTGGTGCGATCCAACCTATAAGAATTGAATCTATGTCTGATTCAGTTAACGTTATGGAAGATTATGAATACTCAAAAGTTGAAAATGCTACTACTTCGTTAACTCATGATCCATGAGTTAAGGAGATTAATAGTGCATTTGATTCAAACTTTGATGTCAAAGAAGATGTTGAGAAGGAGTTGGTAAAACTTCCAAAGCCTATAAGATCTATGTCTATAAGGATGTTAATATTAAAGACAGAATCTAATCTTCTTAAGCAAGAAATCAGAGAAAAGGACATTCAACTAAATATTCTCGCCAAAGAGAATATGGATCTCACGGCCAAAATAGAAGCTCTTACTCAAGAACAAGAAGTTCATCCTATGACTTCGACTATTGATTCTGTTATAACCTCTTCTGATGAGGAAACCAAAAGTCCTTGCTCGACTTTTATATATTGGGATAACAAAACTTGTTTGATCACGTCTGAAACAGATCATGATGATGGTAGTCTGCCTAACTACATCAAGTCAGAAGAGAATGAAAAACCATCTTCTACAACTATTGATGATCAAACAAAATCATATGTCCAAAGGAAACTTTGAACCGGTTCCGTGACAAAGATCTTAAGGAACACAACTTTCAGTCACTTGAAAGGAAACTTATATTTCTTCAAAATACTGTTGTAAAAGTATTAAGAGAAGTTTCTTGTTTTAAAAAACTGAAAAATCATTCCCCAGTAGAAAGACAAAATATACCCCAACCCGATAAAATCAACTCAAAAGAATCAGATGAAAGAGTTGATAACCACTTCTGGAAAAAGGTTCCACCTCACTCATGTCAAAACAGTCTTTGTTTACATGAAGGTAGTTCTTTTATTGAATGCTTCCAGAAGAAACGGAAGCAAATAATTTCTGCCGAAAAAATCAGGGAAGATTTCCAATAATCAAGCTGATGTGCATAATAAGGAAATCCTTAGAATGAGAAAATCTTATGAAAATATCATTAACAGAATTAAGAGAGATTTATCCATCTCTAAAAAATCTCACATCACAACTTCTCCCCGTGATCATGCCTTTAGATCAAGGAAGGATCACCTTCTTGGGAGAAAATACCTTGAGTAGAAACCTCCAAAGAGAAACATGAACTATGTTTCTGATACTCGTTGTAAGCATGATAAGGCTCACTCCGATACAACCTAGTTGTATGGAGTATGTGCACCTTCATCCAAGCTTGTGCTCATAACTTGGGATGAGGAAGCACATGAAACAAGAGCACATGTTTTTGTGTTTGTATCAGAAAAATTGGTGACAAATTTTGGATAATTTGCGAATCCATTTTGTCTAAAAATTTGTTGTTCATGTTTATCATGATCTTCCATATTTAGGTTTTATTAGAACTTTTCTAATTTTAATAAATCTTCTAGCATGAAAATTTCAGACATAGGAAACAAAATATATTCCCGATATATTTTCAGAAATTCCTGGATATTTTTGATCCGAAAGTTGTCTCTTCTTAGGAGAAACTTTCTCTTGCTTGTATTGAGAAACCCAGATTAATTCTTATTTAAATCCTTGAGCATGCCTCCAATAACTAGCAGTATTACAAAGGTAAATAAGGAGAAAACTCAAAGAGTTAAGGATTTTCAAGGAATCAATACATAAAGGAAGAAGAAGATCATATCAAAAATCATGTCTGATCATGAGTCTGATAGTTGTACCGAATCCCAAGATGAGTCATGTATGTTGGCTTACAACCTTCTAGATCCAAAATAAACCAAGTGGATACCTTTTGATAGTATGGTAAATTATATCTATGGTTTTGAAGAACTAAGAACCAATCTCATAATAATGGTTCAAAATCAAGATTGGCCAAAGGATGGGATTGAAGAAACAAAAGCTGATCTTGCAGACATGAATGAACAAGTTGAATAGGTTAAAAAACAAGAAGTGGTTTCTGACAAGTTTCTCGAGACAAGCTTTAAGAGTTTGAACACTGAAGAAACCTCATTGAACAATCAAAGCACTACTAGGGGTTAAGTTATATGATGTAATACTTGATCCAAAAAATAGACATCAATGTTTTGATTTACTTCAATTATTATACAAGGTCTATTTTGAATAAAACTATCACAATTATTTATGAATTAAATTATTATTTTATATTTTTTGTGTGATAGTTACCGATTACATAGCCTGTGAATGGATGTTTATACTTTTGCTATGTGTATTTGGTTTATGAGATGTCTGATTTCGGTTTTTATTAACCTTTATCTCATATGATGTAACCCTTATGATTTGTGTGGTTTTTTTATTTAACGGGATTAAGTTCTAGCCCATGTTGGTAGGCTTTATCAAAGGATCATAAGGTGTTCCAATTGAAACTCATATGTGAAAGTCACAATATGTTGAATCAATTTGTGTTTTCATGAGTTGTGTTTAGCATAACATATATGTTTCTGGTTTTCAACTTTTTCTATTGGCACGCGTTAGTTAAAACTGATTCAACCTTTCTCTGGTAAAGGTTGCTTTTGTTGTTGTTTCTTTGTTCTTGCGAGAGAATGACAACACATTCGGGGAGTGTTCTTATTTGAACTTGCGCTTAATGATATATCTTTCTGGGGAGAGTGGCTGCGGAAATTCAGGTAACGGATTTGTTAGTTAATTGTTTCCCAGTTTAAGAAAAGCATGTTTATAAAGCATATATTTTGCTTTTGCTTAAAAAAAATTCGGTACAATAGATACGTTCCATTATATTATGTATGGATGTGTGTGTTTTATATTGTTCATAGATATTCCTTGGTACTCAAGGTGATCTGTGCCGAAATAAATTAAGATTCTTTTAATTAAGGTTTTTGGTTTTATCTCTAGAGAATAAAAATTAGTAATGTGCATTTACTAATTGAATATTTTCTATTGAGAGATTTCGGGAATATTGGACAAGCATTTGTTGGAATTAGGAAAACCAAATTTTTCCATTCATTGCATATCTTGAGAATATCTTTGGTTTTGGAAATTCCTTGGTGTCCAAACATCCCTGGTCTATATATACCTAAGTTTTCATTTCTAGCGAACTATCCTATGATCCAGGAAAACTTCATTCCTTGTTGTTTCTGGTGGAGCCGTCTATTTAGAGAGGAAAGTATCCTAATTAGGTGAAATCTCTTATGACCGCTCGTTTAAAAACTTCTGTGGGATAAATAATCTCTACGAGTACTATTGGAGGGAAACTAGATAATTGTAGTGTTATTAGTTTTCGATTGATTTGATTGACTAATGGTTGTTAAAACTTTGATTGCACCTAGTTTGTTTATCCTTGAGAATCTTCTCTTCTGATATAAGATTCACTCAAACTAGATCAGAGTGTTGACAAGATCATTAAAATTGTTGTTAGATCTAAAGATATCTTGTGATAATCCATTGTTAATAGACTTCATTCTGTGCATGATTGATCACAAGAGATTCAAGTGGTGTTGTGCATGTTTTTGAAGATAAAAGAAGATTTGAAAACGAAGAAGATTTCTTATTAGTTATCATATCTTGTGAATTGTATGCACAAAACTTGATCGGCTGGTATCCAACTAGAATCAGTTTATCTTTGATAGATCTGATTGATTAGTTGTGTGAGATCGACATTTTCTATATTTCTATTTGATATCTATATTGATTGAGTGTGAATCTATAGTTGACAAAAGGGGAGATTGTTAGAGCATTGCTCGTTCGAACTCACAAGTGTTGTTACATCAAGCTTGTTGTCAAATTTAGTTTTCAAAATTATATCTTGATTTCTAGTCTACAATTAGTTAAGTCTCGGTCTAGGATAGGGTAGTTGAGAAACAACCATTCATTATTTGCGTCCTACCGTTTGAAGGCGAAAATCAACCGAAGGTTTTGGAGAATTTCATTAACAAAAGGTAAGTGAAGACTGAACCACCTATTTCTCAAGTTATATTCACCTTTTATCCTTGAGACGATTGTCGCATAACTAATTAGACTAGCTTGCATAGACAAGAATTTTGTCATAGACCCTTTTTCTTGTACTGCCTGGTGCCTTTATATTTGTATTGTGTGCCTTTAACAGGTCATATGAAGTGCATGACCAATAGCCGTGTATTTGTATCCTATCTGGCATTGGATATCTTAATTTTGAATATTATTAAAATTACTTTCTCTCTCTAACTCCATCTCTTATCTTCTTCAGTTCCCCTTCTCCCCTTTAATCAAACCCTTAATTCTCAGTGTTTCAATCCCTTTGTAGTGTAGATCACTACAAATTGGTATCAGTAGCATATATCCTTTGGACCTGTTATGTCTAACAAAGCAGTTGTTGAAGAACTTACTAAGAAGATTGATGAGCTTAATAGAGCTCAAACTGATTCTAATAAGAAGATGGATGAACTAACTAGATCTCAAAGTGATTCATCGGTGAAATATGATGTAGTGATGAAGTCGGTTTCAGAAATCAAAGAAGCTCAAAATAATCCTACGGCTGAGTTCATGAATACAATGACCACTACTTTTGCTTCTCAACTTGACCGTTACATTAAAGCTTCCAATAGAAGGAGTTCAAATCGAGACACTCATCATAATAAAACTAATGGACTTTTGGGTCCTGCACCGAATGGAAACCATACAAATTTAGGTTAAAATATCTTACAACCTCACGTTTGTTTGAAAATCAAGATCAAAATCAATTTTAACAGCCTAGACCTAAGATAGAGTTTCCTAGATTTGATGGTACAAAGCCCAGATCCTGGATTCAGAAGCATAGAAAATTCTTTATTATGCACAATATGTTGGACCCTCAAATGGTTAATCTAACTTCCATGTACTTAGAGGGTAAGGATGACATTTGGTTTCAAGATTATCAAATTAGTAAACAAGTGGTAGCATGGGAAGATTTCCTTAGAGACATTTGCTTGCGTTTTCAAGAACTTGGGCATGATGATGTTGTAGGGGAGTTTAATAATTTGAGACAATTGGTTTTGTCCTTGATTACCATGAGGTTTTTGAAGAGTTAAAGGCTCTGATGTTAGCTAAAAACCCTCACCTCACGGAGGAATATTTTATTTCTAGTTTCATCAGTGGCCTTAAGGATGAACTCAGACTGCATGTTAAAATGTTTTCTCCAAAGAAAATCAAATATCCCCACAAACCTCCTCCATTATATGTCCAAAATAGATATACCCAAAGGAGCACTACATCTCTAGTTACAAGTCCTAAAACCTTGTTTGTGGGTGAAAACCATTTATGCTGATTTTGGTAATTTCGTGTGTGCGGGTGAGAAACTAGTCTAAACCCTAAACAATGTACTGCACGAGAGTACTTTTGATTCGAGAGATCAATCTGTACAATCCTGGCATAAACCAAGAAATGGTCGTTTCAGGCTTGCTTCGGTCACAAAGTGAAGGAGAATGGTTGGTCTTAGGGAGGGAAGCGAAGAAAGTGTTGAGACTAGAATAGTTGATTCTGGAAGTGTGGGTGTTTCGTGACTTGTATCAGAAAGTTGAATTGGCTAGATGGATGAAAAACTATCAAATGATTTATGGAAGTTGTATTGTTCTCCTGACCAAAACTTGTTATTTGGCAGAAATAGGTGAGACCTATTTATACAAGTCGCAACAAAACGTCCCTGGTCTTGTAGGAAGTGGAAACAATTGAGTGATGGAAGAATGGAGTAACGTGTAATTGTCAGACGTTATGCTTCCATGATGAGGGAAGTGAATTCGTGTAACCGTCAATCATTACGCTTTCATGATGAAGGAAATGAATTGTTTACACCGTTACTTTTACCACCACTAATTGTCCTACTTCATGACACTCTCTTGTAACGGATGCATTGCACGCCGCGCGCTGTAAATCGCCATACCAATACTCTGATGAGTATCCCCCAGTTTGTGACATATTTGATGTCTCGAGTGTTTTCGTGGAAAATATGTAGCAGGTTACTATGCGTGGCAAGTCAAAGTCAAGATACTTCGCCATGGGAAAATAGCATATGATGCTATTAGGCTTGCCTTGGTCGGCCGCCTAAAGCTTGCCACAAGTACGTCAGCTTGGTGTCGAACATAGATGGCTGAGATTGCATCTCATGAGGAAGATTGGACATTGATTATGGCCGCATATTGTTGTATAGCGAAGTGGAGCCATTAGCATAGTAGCGCCGGGTGGAGCCATGGCATAACAGCATGCTAGTGGCATGCCAGTGGCGTAGCCATGGCATAGTGGCATGCTAGTAGCTGTGGCATGAGGGCATGCCAGTATCCGTGGCATAGTGACATATTAGTAGCCGTGGCATGGTGGCATGCAAGTGGTCGTGGCATCGAGACATGCTAGTAGCCGTGGCATGGTGGAATGCCAGTGGTCGTGGCATCGTGGCATGCTAGTAGCTGTGGCATGGTGGCATTCCAGTAGCTGTGGCATGGTGTCATGGCAGTGGCTGTGGCATATTAGCATGTCAGTGGCATGGCTACGCCTTTAGTGTTTATCATGGCCAAATTTAAGATTTGGCTATTTGGCTCCGTGACTAAAGTTAAGGCTTGGCGGCATGGACAACGTTAGGGCTTGGCGCCATGGCTAAGGCTAGGGTTTGGAACTATGGTTGAAATTAGGCACCGTGGCCAAACTAGAATTTGATATCGTGGCCAAAACTTTGGTTTTGGCGGCATGGTCTCCCAAACGTTGCCACAAGCCTGTTAGTTTGGTGGCGAACTTGGATGGCTGAGATTGCATCTCAGGAGGCAAGGTAGCCGCCGATCTTTTTTTCTTTTTTTTTTTATCATAAAAACAAAATCATTACTAATAAAAGAGGATTACATAGAGTTGTCATTCTCTAGAATATAAAGGATACATTTTGTTGGAGTCTCAGCCCACACCTGATTACAACCATAATTTTTTTGGCATATTTGGCTAACCCATCAGTCGCTTCATTACCTGACCTAGGAAATAACACACACTGAATACTACTAATATCTTCTATTTTCCTACTAATATCCGAAAGAAGATGGTGGTCTTTCCAGTTAGACTAAGCAAAATTTTAAGACACAACTTCAATGACAGACTTGCAATCTCCTTCTATGATTATGTTTCTCCAACCCTTACCCTTAATCCACTCAACTGCTTATAGAAGAGCCAAACCTTTTCCTTGTTCAACATATCTGGCTTTAGTTACCTTCACCAAGGCCTCAATAAATCTCCATGCACACAGTCTCTCAAGATTAGACCAATTCCACATAATTTTGAATATTTATTAAAAGCAACATCAAAATTTAGTTTTCACCAATTCTTAGGTGGTTTTTTCCCACTTTTTTAGATTCCTTTTGAGAGAATGTCTGCAATGTGAGTTAGTTTCAGAAGTCGGGATGTTATCCTTTGTGCAGTAATTTCTAATGCTCATGATGATATTATTAGGGTGGGTGTTTTTTTCTTCAAAAACTTGTGAGCATATATGTTTCCATATTTGTCACATAATTACTGTGGCTAAAAGGATACTCTTTTCATTCTTGAAGGAAATGATGCTTTGATCTTGACTCCAAGACTTGATCCAGTCTTGGAAATTGTTGAAATGCTGCTGAGAGTGCATTGCTTCTGGTAGTATAGATAACCAGATGACTTTGGCCATATCACAGTGAATGAGGATATGAGTGTCAGTCTATGGGGCTTATTTGAAGAAAGGGTAAGAGTATTCCTCCAGATGTATATGCCTTCCTATTCTTGTTCTGGTTTGAAGTATCTCTTTCATGCATCTCCACAGAAACATGTTTAGTTTATATGGAAGCTTTAAGTGCCGGATTTTCAACCAGTGTTTTTGCTCTTCTTTACTGATGTTGATATCATTATTTTATTGAATCAAAGATTTGTATGTAGACTGTACTGATAAAGCAACATTTTTTGTTAGGCTCCAGATGAGAATGTCTTGTGCTTCTGTAGGGATTCTTATTTCTTGTATCTGTTCTTTTTCATTTTGGTTGAAAAGTTGGTTGATTTTCTCTAAATTCCATTGCTGATTTTCTTGAAAGATTAAGCTTTAGACGGTGTTATTATTCTCTTTGTGCTGAGCTGCTCCTGATAGATTGTTATGCTTGATATTTCCAATCCAATTATGCTTCTATATTTTCACTTATGATCCATTTCCAATGCTCTACCCATAATATTTATTCACAATTTCAAGCCCCTTGTATATACTTTTCCAAATCCAGGAACCTTATGTTGTTATTTTATCACTTAAAGGATCTTTGTTGTGGAAGTATTTTTCTCTTAAAATTCTTACACAGAGAGAGTTTTGATCAGTGATCATTTTTCAGACCAGTTTTGCCAATAAAGCATCATTGAACTTTTTAGTATTTTTGAAGCCCATTCCTCCAAGTCTTTTTGGTTTGCAGACTAAACTCCAGGCTATTGGGTTGTACCCTTTCTTCTTGTCTTTTCTCCGCCAATAATTCCTTTGAATTCTGTCAATGCTTTCTGTAGCATTTTTTGGCATTCTGAAACAACCCATCTGATAATTATCCATTGTACTTAGAATAGCTTGGACTTGAGTAGATCTTCCATCTTGATCAACTATCTTCCCTGCCATGTACTGAGTCTATTCTGAACCTTATCTTCAATTGGTTTGAAGCTTTATCTCTTGTTTTTCCCCAGGAATAATGCCAGCCCAAGATATTTCTCATTCAAACCCATAGCTTTCATTTGTAGTAGGCTTGTTAATTGTGAACATCTTTGTGGCTGCATATGTCTGTTGAAGAAAACACTGGATTTGCTGAAATTATCACTTGGCCTGAGGCAGAGCTGAACTTGTTGATGATGTCTAGAAGGTTTCTGATTTCTTATTCTTTGCCTTTACAAAATAACAGGCAGTCATCAGCAAAGAGTAAATGATGTATGCTTGGACTGTGCTGACTTGGTTTAATACCTTGTATTTTCTTCATGCTTTCAGCTTTACAGAGCATTCTTGAGAATCCCTCCATGCAGAGAATAAATAGATATGGGGAGATTGGGTCTCCCTATCTTAATCCTCTTGATGGGATGAAATGCTTGCAAGATGGTCCATTGGGCATCACAAAAACAGAAGTAGTACCAATGTATTACTGTTTTAGTTGGCACCATTTAATGCATAAGCCTAGCTGCTTTAATATGTCTAACAGAAATTTCCATTCAATTCTGTTGAAAGCTCTCGACATGTCTAGCTTGATTCCTACTTCTCCATACTTGTTCCTGCTCTTTTTCAATGTGATCAATAATTTCATGGGCTATGATGGTGTTGTCTGAGATATTTGTATTTGGAACATAGGTTGCTTGGAAAGGGGAGACAATTTTCTAAAGTATTGGTTTGATCCTGTTTGCAAGTATTTTTGATATAATTTTGTAGTTTATGTTGCACTAACTTATAGGCCTGTAATCTGATGGGTTTTGAAGGCACTCTATTTTTTGGATGAGGGTTTGAAAGGTGCAGTTGAGCTCTTTAAGGAGAAAACCAGTTCTAAAAAAAAGTTGCACCATGAGGATAACATCGTTACCTACTACATTCCAGCATTGTTGGTAGAATCCAGCCTGGAAACCGTCTGGTCCTGGAGCAGCCCAAGCCTTAATTTGAAAAACTGCATTTTTTATTTCTTCCATGTCTGGGACTCTTGTTAAAGCTGATATTGTCTCCTTTTGTTATGCATGGGGAAATGAGGCTTAATATTTCTTCATCTATTTGAGGCTTTATAGTAGTTGTGATGGAGTTGAAATGATTGGTAAGGATTTGCTCAATATCCTTTCTCTCTGAATGCCATATGCCCAATTCATATTTAAGAGAATCAATGTGGTTTCTTCTCTTCCTGTAGTTTGCTTTTGAGTGGAAATACTTGGTGTTTCTGCTTTCATTCTTTAAGATGTTTTCCCTGGAATTCTGGTATTTCATATCTGAATCCATTTTATACCAAAATCTAAGTTCCTTGTGCAGATCTTCCATGGCACTGTCACTGACTGCTTGCTAGTTAATTTGAGCCTCTTGTATCTTCTTTTCCACTTCTTTGATGTGCTGTGAAACATTGCCGAAGACTTCATAGTTCCATTTTTGGATTTCTTTCTTGGTGAGCTTTAACTTTGTTACCATTTGAAAAGCTGCAGAGCCTTGTTGTTGTTAAGTCCAAGTTTTAGCTATTAATTCCTTACAAGAGTCTTGTTGGATCCAGTTTTCGTAAACTCTAAAAGGTTTCTTGAAATCTCTCTCTACTGGGTTTGTATGAAGTAATATTGGAGAGTGGTATAACCCAAAGGCAGTGAGACTGTGAACTTTGGCTGATTGAAATATTTCATGCCATTTTGAGTTGGCCATTGCTCTGTCTAGTTTAGATTGCACCATATGAGTAGCTTGTATGTGATTGCTCCATGTGTATGGATGTCCTAAGAATGTGATATCTAGTAGATCAGTTTGGAGAAGCCATTCCTTGATTCGTTTTTTGATGCTTGACTGAGCTGATATTGCACTTGAGGTCTTTTCTTGAGCGTTGATGGTGATATTTAGGTCTCCGATAATCATCCATGAGACTTGTATATTCTGACTTCTGGTTGTGATATTTTCCCATAGAGCTTTTTTCTCCTGATATCTTGGGCTTCCATAGAGACATGTAAGAATCCACTGGACATTATGAGGCCCTGCTGTAACCAGAATCTCCACTTGGTTTCTTTGTTCATCAATAATTTTCACACTCATTCCATCTTCCCATGAGAGTGCAATTCCTATGGAGAGACCAATAGAGGACTGCGACCAATAATTAGGAAAGCCAAAATTTCTAATGAAAGAGTTAGTTTTAGTTTCTTTTGATTTGGTTTCTGAGAGGAAAACTATGTCTGGATCATTTCTATGTATGCAATTTCTAAGATGGTCTCTAGTGTCTTTTTTGCCTTTGCCCTGACAATTCCATGCTAGAACTTTCATCTTTTCCCAATGATAACTAAAGTTTTTAAGAAGATATTGAAACCAGCAGCAAAATTGGAAATTTGAGACAAGACAATTAGAAATTGAAAGATGAGCTTGCAAGGTAAAGTATTTATGAGTTAGTTTATGATCATGGCTACCTTTAATTGGCAGTGGCGCCTATAACTTACGCTAGTGGTATTGCGGCGTGGATGGCATGGCTCGTGCATGCCTTTAGCACGGTTGCGCGCGTAGCCATAGCCACTAAAATTTTGGCACGTTGGTGTGGAAATCTTGCCTAAATTAGGGTTTGGCTTGTCGAAACCCTAATTAGCCTATATGGCACATCGCATGGGGTGAGTGGCCATGTTTGGTTCATTTGGCATGTGCATCTGGCATGTGTTCCTGGTATGTGCGTTTTTGGGAAGCCAATTGGCTTTGCGGCTATTTGGCGCGGTTTCCTTCTTTTCAACATTGTGGCGAGTTTAAGGTAACCTGGTTGATTAATGTAAGAGGGCCGGCCACGCATGGGCGTGGCTACACTTATGTGTGAGTGTGGCGGTTTTAGAGCGACCTGACTGGTCGATGGGAAGTGGGGCCGGCAAGCTAGGGCGTGGCCACACTTCCAGTGCGTTGTGGTGGATTTAAAGCGACCTGATTGGTCGAGGAAGATAGGGTCGGATTAGGATGGGGCGTGGCCAATAACAAGTGGCGCCAGCTAGCCTAAGGCATGACCATGCCTCCCTTTGCTGATGCGGCTCCCTGTTTTTCTGATTCTGGGCGAGGTTTTGCACCTTCTAATCCATGGCGGATTAATTACGTAGTTTGTCCTAGGCTTATTTTTGACAAGAAAGGTCTGGTTATATTGCGCGAGGCGCAAAACCCTAACTTATGTAAGTTAGTCAGGACAATTGATTGAATTCTATGTGTTGACACTGAGTTCTTTTAAGTCCATTTCCAGAGAGAAGCATGCTTTTCTGATTCAAATACCTTATGCAAAGATCTTATCCTTGATACTTGGAGATTCGTGCTACTCTACTGCGAGTGAACACAAATCGTCATGCCATATCAACATTAAGAGTTCAGCCGGAGAACATAGCCTAGAAGGTATTCAGAGGAACTTATATTAAGTGAATATGCGCGAGGCGCCGAAATCTACAAAACATCTGGGATGGTTGCTACATTCGCCAGTCTGGATAAATTTCATTTAAATATATTGAATGGCTCAATAAATATGTCGGTAAAGAGGTTAGCACACACGGCACCGTTTCCTTGCAGAGTGACGTCACATCTGATGCAAGGTTTTACGATTTAAACCCTAAGCTAAAAAACTATCATAAACCTCCTTGTGTGTTTATGTTTTAGCTTCTGTTTCCTAAAGGACACCTATTTTATTCCTTAGGGCACCCCTGCTAGTGGGGTTAGTTTTTTCAGTTGATGTTTTGTGTCTTCCGCACGTGCCTTCCTGGTGTGCATTGTATGTGGTTGATATTGCCCGTAATGGACTCTTTCTGAGTCATGAAGAATTTTTTAATCTAAATCTGTTTTCTCTCTTAATTTCTCTTATGTCCCAAGACTCTATCCTTAGAGATTCCGAGTCGTTTATGTACTAATTTATAGTGTAGATTACTATAATTGGTATCAGAGCACTCGATCCCAAGTGTCCTTTGTAATCATGGTAACCCAAAAAGAGTTTGATGCCCTCCACAAAAGGGTTAATGAATTATCTAAAGAGCATAGTGAAGGTTTTAAATAATTGAGTAAGAAGATGGATGAATCTCAGCAGTCGTTAGCTCCTACGCTACTAGCAAGTCTGGGAAGTTTGTTTGATACTCAGATAGCTTTATTAGAAGCTAAAATCTTAAATCAACACAAATCTGGTGAAGGATTTCCAGAGACTCCATTCAAACGAACAACCCAAACTGGTGGAAAGGGTCCTGAAGTTGAAGGTAATATAAATATACTCATTAATCCTGTTTCACATTCTCATAAACCAAAGATAGAGTTTCCTAGATTTGATGGGAATAACCCTAGGTCTTGGATTAGAAAGTGCAATAAATTCTTTCAGTTACATGTTATGGATGAGGAACAGAAGGTAATGATGGCTTCCCTGTATCTAGATGGTAGAGCTGATGTGTGGTGCCAGGATTACCAAGTAAATAAGGAATTGATATTGTGGCAAGAGTTTTGCACATATGTGAATTTTATATTTCAGGAGCTAGGACATGATGACATAGTGGGAGAATTCAATAAATTGTTTCAAGAGGGTACTATACTTGAGTATCAAGAATTATTTGAGGAACTTAAGGCCCTCATGTTAGATGAGAACCTATATTTAAATGAATCATATTTCACATCTAGCTTCATCAGTGGGTTAAAAGAGGAGATTAGAATGGCAGTTCAAATGCACTCTCCATCCTCTCTGAATCATGCAATCTATTTGGCTAGGATGCAGGAAGCCTTACTTGAAAAAACAGCTAAGAAGGCTAAGTTTGTTTCCAAAATTCCTCCACTGTCATTAGATGGAAGCAGTTCTAGAAGCTTTGTCACTACCCCTAAATCAAATTCACCATCTCCAAAAGGGAGTTTGAGCACACAATTTCCCCCCATTAAGAAGTTAACATATGCAGAGATGATGGCAAGAAGGGAGAAGGGACTCTATTATAATTGTGATGAAGTATTCCAGAAGGGATATAAATGTATTAAACAACAACTTTACATGTTGATAGGAGAAGAAGAAGATGCAACTAGCTCAGGAGGGGACTCACCATAAAGTGCTTCACTGATCCAAGAACTATAAGAAGATGTATAAATATCTTTACATGCTCTCTCTGGTAACGTGTCTCATAATACTATCAAAATTCAAGGGATCACAAGGAATAAGAGAAGTTTTACCATTCTGATTGATAATGGGAGTACCTACAGTTTCTTGGACCCGGAAGTGGCAAGACTGAGTGGAACCTTGGTTAAGCCCACAGTTCTAAGGTGATTAGTGATGCTAAATGCCCAAAGTTCTCTTGGAGTATGCAGGGCCATCAATTTACTTCAGATGTCATGCTTTTATCCTTGGGTGGTTGTGATATGGTTATAGGGGTAGACTGGATGAGGAATGTCATCCCCATTTAGTTTGATTTCACTAAACTAACTATTACATTCATGAAATATGAAAGCAGTATTGAGTTGAAGGGCAATAGTGAGGAAGTAAGGAATTATGCTATAACTGCTAAAGCATGCCATAAGTTCATCAAGAAAATCACTCATGGGGTTATGAGACATTTGTTCTGCATTACAGCTGAAGAGATACAACCACAAACACATGAGGTTCTTAAACCTCTTATCTCAACCTATTCTAGCATATTTCAAGAACCTACTTCTTTACCCCCTCAAAGGTTCCATGACCACCACATACCCTTACACCCTAATGCCACACCTCCAAATCAGAGACCTTATATGATACCATATGTCCAAAAGGAAGTTGTTGAGAAGTTGGTGCAAGAAATGATGAACTCTGGAGTGATTAAACCTAGCAACATCCCCTTCTCATCACCTATATTACTAGTCAAAAAGAAGGATGGCAGTTGGAGATTTTGTGTAGACTACAGGAAGGTGAACGAATTAACTGTTAAAGACAAATACCCCATTCATGTTATTGAAAAACTTTTGGATGAGCTGAAAGGTGCTAAGGTCTTCACCAAGATAGATTTGAGGGCAGGGTACCATCAGATAAGGGTTTATCCAGCTGACACTCAGAAAGAGTCGATTACAGGCAATATAAACCACACACAATGCACAACAGGAAGGCACGTGTGGAAGACACAAAATATCAACTGAAAAAACTAACCCCATTAGCAGGGGTGCCCTTAGGAATAAACAGGTGGCCTTTAGCAAACAAAAGCTAAAACATAAACACACAAGGAGGTTTATGACAAATCCCTCTCCTTCTGAAGATTCTTGTTCTCAATAATCAGGTTTAGAAATTGCAATTCCATATAATGCCTATCCTCCCAAGTAGATTCATCAACAGCAGTTTATTCCCATTGAATAAGGATTTGAGGAACAATTTAGGATCTTGAGCTCTCCTTCTTTAGTTGTGGCTGGTAGGTTTGTTTGTGGCAAAACTCCAACTCCTAACTTAGGTTTAAGCTGAGACACATGGAATGTTGGGTGAATCTTTGACCCTTCTGGTAACCTCAATATGTATGCCACCTTTCTAACCTTCTCCTCTATTTGATAAGGGCCAAAAAATTTAGCAGAAAATTTTAAATTTCTCCTCACCTGAACTGAGAACTGTCTGTAAGGATGTAAGTGGAAATACACCCAATCCCCCACCTCAAATGACCTTTTTGACCTCTTTTTGTCAGCTTGAGTCTTGATTCTGTGTTGTGCCATCTCCAGAGCTTCTTTCAGCAGTGATTTCATGCTTTGCCTCTGTTCAAGATAGTTATCTACTTCAGCATTACTTCTTGCTTTGAGGTGGAGATTCCAAACTTGGGAGGTGCATATCCAAACAAGGCCTCAAAAGGGGAGAGTTTCAGGCTTGTATGATAACTAGAGTTATACCACCATTGAGCCATAGCTAGCCATGACACCCATCTTCTTGGCTTGAAACTGGTTATGCATCTTAGATATGACTTCAAGCATGCATTTACCCTTTCATTTTGAGGATGGTAGGAAGTACTTAAGTGTAAAGATATTCCCAATCTAGTAAATAGGGACCGCCAAAAGTTACTCACAAACATAACATCCATATCTGAAATTATGGACTTTGGGAGTCCATGCAATTTGTAAATATTATCCATATATACCTTGGCTACAGATGATGCAGTGTAAGGGTGACTCAAAGCTAAAAAGTGGCTGAATTTTGTAAATATGTCTACCACCACCATTATTACTTCCCTTCCTTCATACTTTGGCAAACCAGTTATGAAGTCCATGTTAATATTCTCTCATGCTTCTTTTGGTACTGGAAGTGGTTGCAGCAAGCCAGCTGGTGCAATATTAAATCCCTTGTGTTGCTGACAGACTTCACAAGTGCTCACCACCTCCTTAATGACATTTTTCATACCTTCCCAAAAGAAGTAGAGTTTGGCCCTTTGTTAGGTAGCTTGAATTCCAGAATGTCCACCTATATATGAAGATTGACTTGACTAAATGACTTTCTGCCTTAGACCTCCTCCTTGGCCAATGTAAATTCTGCCCTTATACCTTAGTATCCCTTGCTGATAAGTAAAATCACTCTCCTTGGGTTCTTGCAAGGTGAGTTGTGGAATCATATTATCATCAACCTAGTCACATTTGTAGCTTTCTTGTACCTCCATCAACCAATTTGGCTGCAAAAGAGTCAAACTCTGACATTGGGACTCTCCCTCCAACTGCACTCTTGATAGTGCATCAGCTACCAAGTTTTTAGAACCCTTTTTGTACTTCAGCTCATAGTCATATCCCAAAAGTTTGGCTAACCACTTCTGTTGCAGTAAAGAATGCACCCTTTGCTCCATGAAGTATCCGATGCTTTGATGGTCAGTGTAAATAATAAATTTGTTGCCCAACAAATAGTATCTCCACTTATTCACTGCCATCACCACTGCCATTAGCTCTTTTTCATACGTTGACATAGCTAGAAACCTTGGTCTCATGCATTTGTTGTAGTAAGCTATGGATCTACCTTCTTGCATCAATATTACCGCTACTCCAGTGTCACAAGCATCAGTGGATAGCTCAAATGGTTTGTTGAAGTCTGGTAATACTAGTACTGGGGTGGTTGTAACTGCCTTCTTGAGTTTCTCAAAGGCTTCTTGAGCTAATATTTTCCATTGGAAGTTGTTCTTCTTCAATAACTCTATAAGTGGTTTAGCAATAACCCCATAATTCCTTACAAACTTTATATAATAACCTGTTAATCCCAGAAGGTTGGAAAGGTGGCATGTAGATTGAGGTTACCAGAAGGGTCAAAGATTCACCCAATATTCCATGTGTCTCAGCTCAAACCTAAGTTAGGAGTTGGAGTTATGCCACAAATAAACCTGCCTGCCACAACTAAAGAAGGAGAGCCCAAGATGAAGCCATTGCAGGTACTGAATACAAGAGTAATAAAGAAAAATTCCCAAATTGTTCCTCAAATCCTTATTCAGTGGGAAGGAACTGTTGTTGATGAAGCTACTTGGGAGGACAAGCATTATATGGAATTACAATTTCCAAAACTGATTCTTGAGGACAAGAATCTTCAGAAGGAGAGGGATTTGTCATAAACCTCCTTGTGTGTTTATGTTTTAGCTTCTGTTTGCTAAAGGCCACCTGTTTTATTCTTTAGGGCACCCCTGCTAGTGGGGTTAGTTTTTTCAGTTGATGTTTTGTGTCTTCCGCACGTGCCTTCCTGGTATGCATTGTGTGTGGTTGATATTGCCTGTAATCGACTCTTTCTGAGTCATGAAGAATTTGTTAATCTAAATCTGTATTTCTCTCTCAATTTCTCTTCTCTCCCAAGTCTAATCTCTATCCTTAGAGATTCCGAGTCGTTTCTGTACTAATTTGTAGTATAGATCACTAAAAAAACCACCATCAACATTAAGTCCCATGATTAGCACATAACAGTGGCATTGTTGCGTGGGGTAAGCATGAAATGGTGACAGACAAGAGTAAAATCGAAAGAGCAAGATGTGAAGAGATTTCCAAGGAAATTCAACTAACCTTTTGGTGGGAGGCAAGAGGAATCCGTGATCCTTGTGTTGGCGGCTTTTGTATAAACTCGTCTTGGCCATGGGATGTTGGCACCAGTGCAACATCTTTGGCTACTAGTTAAGGAATAGTTTATGACGCTGCTGGCTAGGGCATTGGAGTTGGTTTGGGATACGGATGGCACTTGTCGGGAGCGTAAAAGTTGGCGCTGAGAAGGACGCAGGTGCATCGGCTATCGATCAGAGAAGCTAGGGATGGGAAGATGCAAGCTGTTTGTGTTGGCTAGGGCATGGAGATGATGCTGGATTGGCACAGAGCCGTTGGAATTGCTCAGGATGCGCGTTTGTAATGGAAGGTCGTGACGCTGCTGGCTTGGCTCGGCTTGGTTGTGAAGCTGCTAGCTTGGATTGGCCGTGGAGATGATGTTGGCTTGGCGTGGAGCCGTTAGCTTTGGATTGGCGTTGAGACATTGGCGCTGGCTTGTGGTGGCATGCATTAATCTGGCTGGGACGCGGAGAGGATGGCGCTAGTTAGGAGCGGGTTTTTGGCGCTAACTTGGCCGTGGTCTGTTGGTGCCATGGAGCTTTGCTAGCGCGGGTCCGGTTGCCTCTTTTCATGCGTAACCAAAAATAGGAAACCTTCCTCCTTTCGAACTCACAAAAATCGTGCCTATAAAAGGCGTTTCCCATCTTATTTATCCCGCATCATCAGTTTTATTCTCACGCCTTAGAGCTAGCAGCAAAGAAATAGCAACACAGCAGGCGAGCGTATTCCAGGTATGCATCTCTGTGTTTCTTCTTTTTGTTTACTCTTTTGTGTTGGTGTAAACCCTAGCCATAGGTATGTCCATTATAAATTCATGAAATACTTTAATGTGAGTAATTTCCCTTTTCCAGTAGCATCGCCATAACATCAACCACCTTGTTTAACGGTAATGAAGCCAATTATTTATGCGAAGTAATTAAGCATGATCGGGTAGCCGCCTTCTCCATAAATCCTAATTTTAGGGTTTCCCTTTTTTTTTTTTTTTTGAATGTGACCGTGGCACCCTCTTATACGAGGGTATACCTCTCGTGGCACAAAGTTGGGGTGGATGCCAGTCCCCATTCTTTCGGCTACCACACCTCTGGACGTGCGCCACCTTTGGCCACGCATGCTACGGCTTGCGACCCAATAAATTGGCTTGTGACCAAGATGATTTCTTCCGCCGTTGATAAAATGATTTTTATGCTCCCTTTTTCTTAGTAATAACTTTTATTGGTTTTTCTCCATTGTAGTTACGTCAATAGTGAAAGCAGCATAAAGAAATTCTGTTAGAATGTCACTTGAGAAAAGTCTCACCACCACATCGAAGAATGTTGGAAACTCCAAGCCAAACACGGATGATGAATTTTTTACAAAGTCTTCTACACTTAGGAGAGCCCATCCTAAGTATGTGGCTACCCTTTTTACCGGTTCAAAAAATGAAGGAGAGGTCCAGTCGGTTCGCCCGGGGTGTATAATGTGTTTTTTCCTTCAGAGGAAAGAGTATCATGCTTCTCCCATTGACTTCAAAATCTGTCCATTACGCTCTTTTGATAAATGGATGCAATTTATGATAAGCAAAGACTATGTGAGGGCCAATTTGACCAAGGCGCAAATCATCGACGCTGTCATGGCTTCTACAACACTTCAAATTAGGAAAGATATCCCGGGCTTGTTCGCTTTTATCTCCAAATGGTGTCCGGATACTCAAATGTCCATATGTAGGTGGGGTGAAATGACCATCTCTTTAGAGAGTGTAGCCGTCTTGCTGAACCTTCCCATAATAGGGAATCTTGATATCACGTTGTCTGACGATGAAGAAGAAATGCGTGCCACTCTTGACGAGAAGTCAAAAGGATTCGTTCATAAGGATTACGAGACAAAGTGCTTCTATAGCTGGTGGGTGTCTGAGTGGTTCCCTGATGAGTCGGAGTCGGATCTAGTGCCGGACAATACACTCCATATTGCTATATTTTTAGTTATGTGGCTATACAGAGATATTTTAGATGATGGATCTGGTAAGAAGGAGATAAGACAGGAGCTCATTAAATTCTCCATCAAATTGGAGAAAGGTGTCGTTCTTCCCATTGGTGACTTGTTTCTTGGCTCTTTGTACACCAATTTGGATTATCTAGTCGCGGATATGTGCGCTTCAAATGGTTATATGAAAGTGGACTCGTATGTCCATATTGCTTTTCTCCAAACATGGTTGTGGGAACATTTCGTAAAATATGCTCCTAGACCATCGGCTTTACTTCCCGAGTCTTGTGGAGGCTCCAGAATACTGCGTTGGTTGAATAAGCGCCCAAAATCTGGATCAAAGCTCATAGAATTCCTTGACAATACCTATGTCATTAGAATTCGTCCTTGGGGTCCAGTCCACGCGTCCATAGTTCAGCCGAACACTTTCACCGCTACTCCGAACATGACTTTGTTTTCTGCTGGAGAGAATATGACCATTCGAGAGGTCTTATTTATGCGAAGCTGTATCCCCGGACACGTACCATCTTTGTTCCGGAGGTCTTTCAAGGCAGTCCCTTATAATATTGATATGGCGGCTCGGCATATGGGTTTTTACCAAGGTGTCCCATTTACTCGTCAGCCGATTGCTCCTGAAGAGTTATTGACAGCTGTTCTCGCATCAGGTAAAAGTCTTCCTTTCTTGCTCCCAGAACGAAGGCCAGTGACAACCTCCAGGTACAACATGTTTTGGCAGGATGAATTTCTTGTCATCCACGGATTTGTAAATGACGTGGTGGAAAATTCTCGTGGCAAGCCTTCCCTTGCGATTTTAACATCCATTGTTGAGGGAGCCTTCTACTGCTAAGCGAAAATCTCCTAGCTCGGATGTGGACAGTCCCCAGAAGAAGTAACGGAGGTCTAAAAACCGTGCGGGTGGTTTTTAGTCGGATTCGACGGCTCTTGTGACTTTTAGTTCTTCCAATATGCGAGTATGTATGATTTTCTTCCTGATTTGGTCATCTTGCATAAATATTCTGAATTGTTGCAACTGAAAATATCTTAACTTTTTGATTCAGGGTCTCAACAAGATAAACGCCTTTACCAGACTTGCAAGTGGCCAAAAGGTGATGCCTTCTGAAGAAAAGTTTAGCGATACTGAGGCTCTCAGCAGTGAAGAGGAAGATGAAGATGAAGAAAACTCAGAGCCTGACGGTGATTGAGAAAGTTCTTCAAAGCGGGGCAACGAGTCCTTTTCCAATCCCAGTAGGCCCACATATGAGTCGGTGAGTCTCCTACACGTTTTCCTCTTGGACTATTTACTTATACTGAATAAATATTCAATTGGTGGTATTTACAGGAGGAGGCCGCTTCTGAAAGTAATTCTGAGATGGAGGTTCACGGCAATGAAGATGAAACAATGTCTCCAATCATGGAAACGGTACCCGCTGGTAATCTGGAGATGGAGGTTAATCATCATAAATTTGTTGATGTGTATCCCATGGTGTAAAATTCTATCGTAACGACGGGCGTGATTGTTTCCAAAGAATCTTTGCTAGTCACACATCTAGCCACAGGTGCCGTTTTTGATCCTCCATTCGAGGCTCCTTTCGAAGGTCATGTGTTGGTTGGAGGATTTATTGTGCCCGTGAAGTATGCGGAGCTATATACCATGATACGGAAGAGGTATGGGCACATCACCATGACCAAGAAGGTTGATAGTCGCTTTGCATTGGTTAAGAGTGTGGAGGAAACTTTATCTTGAATCCATGATACGTGTGGCGTGACTGGACACACTGTTTCTAGAGATGTAGTCAAAAGCTGGGAATTCCATCGGGATATGTGTGTAAACTTTGAGTTTAATGCCTCCTGGTTCTGTGATGGATTTTCCAAGATCCAAGGGATGCAGGATGAAGCGGTTGATGGCCCTTCCGCGGATCTAACTAATCAACAGGAGGTAGAAGTCAAGAAGTTATCCCAGGAGTTGAAGCTGAAGCAGGCGTCTCTTCAAAGAATGAAGGACGCTTTATCCAAGAATAACGAGCCTTTCCTAGGCGATTTTCCCTGAATGTTTTTATTTTTTGAACTTCCTTTGCTTCGTTTTTTTTGAAAGGAAAACGAAACGCCTGGTTTATGGTTTGATATTTTTGGATTGATAGATAATTGTTACTAATAAAGGTTTTGGATTATTCCTTGAAATGAATTTTAGAATACTGCCGTTTTGGTCATGACTATTAGAAGCATGAATATTCCAGGAGAGTCACGGAACCGTGAATATTGTATGATGGTAGAAAGTATGGGATGCAATTTTTTTGGAGTAACATGGATATCGGTTTCTATGTGAAAACTTGAAGTAGTAGATTATGTACTTTGTCTAACAAGACTTACTCGCTTTTAGGGTCTCCCAACAAAATGAATCTTCCGGGCGTAAGTCTGAATTTTACGGGTGATGCCGTTGTGATTGGCAGAAGTCCCCATTCATTCCTCATCGTGCAATAACTGACAACTGCGCCGTTAAACCCCGTGCGGATCGTTTGTTTCTACCATCTTGATGTCGGGGTTGAAAGATATAATCGAGAATTGAGAAATTGATATTGTAACCGAGAGATTAATCTCCCACTGTGGTCGCCAATTGTTTGTGGGTGAAAACCGTTTCTGCTGATTTTGGTAATTTCGGGTGTGCGGGTGAGAAACTAGTCTAAACCATAAACAATGTACTGCATGGTAGTACTTTTAATTCGAGAAATAAATCTGTACAATCCTGGCCTAGACCAAGAAATGGCTGTTCCAGGCTTGCTTCGGTCACAAAGTGAAGGAGAAGGGTTGGTCTTAGGAAGGGAAGCGAATAAAGTGTTGAGACCAGAATAGTTGATTCTGGAAGTGTGGGTGTTTCGTGACTTGTATCAGAAAGTTGAACTGGATAGCTGGATGAAAAGCTATCATATGATTTATGGAAGTTGTATTGTTCTTCTGACCAAAACTTGTTGTTTGGCGGAAATAGGTGAGACTTATTTATACAAGTCGCAAAAACACGTAGCCTGGTCTCATAGGAAGTGGAAACGATTGAGTGGTGGAAGAATGGAGTAACGTGTAACCATCAGACGTTATGCTTCCATGATGAGGGACGTGAATTCGTGTAACCGTCAGTCATTACGCTTCCATTATGAAGGAAATAAATTGTTTACACCGTTACTTTTACCACCACTAACTTTCCTACTTCATGACACTCTCTTGTAAAGGACGTATTGCACGCCACGCGTTGTAAACCGCTAGACCAATACCCTGATGAGTATCCCCCAGTTTGTGACATGTTTGAAGTCTCGAGTGTTTTCGTGGAAAACATGCAACAGGTTGCTATGTGTGTCAAGTCAAAGTCAAGTTACTTCACCACAAGAAAATAGCATATGATGCTATTATAATTTCCTTGGTCGGCCGCCTAAAGCCTGCCATAAGTCCGTCAGCTTGGTGTCGAACTTGGATGGCTGAGATTGCATTTCATGAGGAAGAGTGGCCATTGATTAGGGCCGCATTTTGTTTTATAGCGAAGTGGCGCCATTGGCATAGTAGCGCCGGGTGGATCCATAACATAACATCATGCAAGTGGCATGCCAGTAGCGAAGCCATGGCATAGTGGCATGCTAGTAGTTGTGGTATGGTGGCACGCCAGTGGCCGTGGCATAGAAAAATGCTAGTAGCCATGAAATGGGGGCATGCCAGTGGCCATGGCATAGGGACATGCTAGTAGCGTGGCATGGTGGCATGCCAGTGGACGTGGACGTGGCATAGCGACATGCTAGTAGCCGTGGCATGGTGGAATGCCAGTGGCCGTGGCATAGAAATATGCTAGTAGTTGTGGCATGGTGGCATGCTAGTGGCTATGGCATATCAGCATGTTAGTGGTTGTGGCATAACAACATGTCAGTGGAATGGCTATGCCTGTAGTGTTTGGCATGTCCAAAGTTAAGATTTGGCTCGGGGACTAAAGTTAAGACTTGGCGACATGGCCAAGGCTAGGGTTTGGTGCAGTGGCCAAGGATATGGTTTGGTGCAGTGGCCAAGGCTATGGTTTGGCACTGTGGCCGAAATTAGGCGTCGTATCCAAACTGGGATTTGATGTCATGACCAAAGTTTAGGGTTTAGCGGCATGGTCGCCCAAAATTTACCACAAGCCTGTTAGTTTGGTGGCGAACTTGGATGGCTGAGATTGCATCTCAGGAGGAAAGGTAGTCGTCGATCATGGCTACCTTTAATTGGAAGTGGTGCCTTTAACTTGTGCTAGTGGTATTGCGGCGTGGCTGGCATGGCTCGTGCATTCCTTTAGCACAGTTGCACGCGTATCCATAACCACTGAAATTTTGGCACGTTGGTGTGGAAATCTTGCCTAAATTAGGGTTTGGCTTTCCGAAACCCTAATTAGCCTATATGGCACGTCGCATGGGGTGAGTGGCCATGTTTGGCGCATTTGGCATGTGCATTTGGCATGTGTGCGTTTTTGGGAAGCCAATTGGCTTTACGGCCATCTGGCGTGGTTTCATTCTTTTCAACACTGTGGAGAGTTTAAGGTAACCTGGTTGGTTAATGTAAGAGGGTCGGCCAGGCATGGGCGTGTCTACACTTCTGTGTGAGTGTGGCGATTTTAGAGTGACCTTACTGGTCGATGGGAAGTGGGGACGGCAAGCTAGGGCGTGGCCACACTTCTAGTGCGTTGTGGAGGATTTAAAGCGACCTGATTGGTCGAAGGAGATATGGCTGGATTAGGATGGGGCGTGGCCAATGACAAGTAGCGCCAGCTGGCCTAAGGCATGGCCACGCCTCCCTTTGCTGCTGCGGCTCCCTGTTTTTCTGATTCTGGGCGAGGTTTTGCACCTGCTAATCCATGGAAGATTAATTACGTAGTTTGGCCTAGGCTTATTTTTGACAAGCAAGGTCTGGTTATATTGCGCGAGGCATGAAACCCTAACTTCTGCAAGTTAGTCAGGACAATTGATTGAATTCTATGTGTTGACACAGAGTTCTTTTAAGTCCATTTCCAGAGAGCAGCATGCTTTTTTGATTCAAATACCTTATGCAAAGATCTTATCCTTGATACTTGGAGATTCGTGCTACTCTGCTGCGAGTGAACACAAATCGTCATGCCATATCAACAATAAGTGTTCAGACGGAGAACATAGCATAAAGGGCATTCAGAGGAACTTTTATTAAGTGAATATGCGCGAGGCGCCGAAATCTACAGAACATCTGGATGGTTTCTACATTCGCCAGTACGGATAAATTTTATGGCCCGATAAATATATCGGTGGAGAGGTTAGCTCTCACGACACCATTTCCTTACAGAGTGACGTCACATCTGATGTAAGGTTTTATGATTTTAACCCTAACCTAAAAACCACCATCAACAAACCTTCACAATTTTTTTTGCATCCTCTTCTGCAAGTTCTCCACCACCTATCAAGAAATTATACTATGCAAAGATGTGAAAGAGAAGAGAGAAGGGTCTTTGTTATAATTGTAATGAAGTTTTACCGGCAGGTCATAAGTGCCTCAAACAACAAATTTATATGTTAGCTGATGATGATGAAGATTCAACACACTCTGGAGAAGATTCACCTCTTGAAACTCCCTTGTCTCCTAATCAGGAAGAGGAAGTCGAGATTTTAATACATGCTCTAGATGGCAACGTCTCCCATAATACCATTCAGATATAAGGAGCAGTTAAGAAACAGTCCCTAACCATTTTGATAGATGGTGGAAGCAAACATATTTTTTTAAACCCTGCAGCTACAACCAGATGTGGAGGACACATAATGCCTACAACCTCATTATTGGTAGCCATAACTAATGGGAACAAAATGACCAGTGATGCTACGTGTCCCTATTTTCAATGGTAGATGCAAGGACACAACTTTCAATTTAATATGAGACTTTTAACTTTAGGTGGCTTTGACATGGTACTGGGGGTGGACTGGATGCGAGGGATGAGCCCAATGGTTTTCGAATTCAACAATCTTACTGTGGAATTCAATATGGAGAGGGAGAACATCAAACTCCTAGGTAATACTCCTTCTGCTCAAATTTCTATGATGAAAGGTAAAGCTTTACATAAGTGTCTTAATAAGAATAAGAATGGAATGGTGGGAAGACTTTTTACCATCACTGCATGTGAAGAAAAAACATCAACACCTTCTCCCATTTTACCTCTACTACAAAAATATGAATATGTTTTTCAAGAACCTAGAACATTACCCCCTACAAGAGCATATGATCTCCATATTCCCTTAAAACCACTCACTACACCAACCAACCGAAGGCCATATCGAATTTCGTACATTCAGAAGGAGGTGGTTGAGCAGTTAGTGCAAGAAATGCTTAAGTCAAGAGTGATCCAACCCAGTCGTAGTCCTTTTTGTTCTCTAATTCTACTTGTTAAGAAGAAGGATGGTAGTTGGTGGTTCTGTGTAGACTATATGAAATTGAATGAAGCTACTTTCAAGGACAAATATCCTATCCTTATCATAGATGAACTATTTGGTTCCAAAGTATTTACCAAAATAGACTTGAGGGCAGGTAATCATCAAATTTGAGTATACCCTCCAGATACTTACAAGACTGCCTTTAAGACTCACCAAGGTCATTATGAGTTCATAGAAATTCCATTCGGCTTAACCAATGCGCCAGCATATTTTCAAGCATTTATGAATGATGTATTTAAACCACATATGAGGAGGTTCATATTAGTGTTATTCGACGAAATTTTGGTTTACAGGAGAAGGTGTAGCAGCTGACCCAACAAAGATTGATTTCATGCTCAAATGGCCTGTGCCCACCACCTTGAAAGAACTTAGAGGGTTTTTTGGCCTCACTGGATACTATATGAAGTTTTGGAGGAGTTATAGGGTTATTTGTAGGCCTTTGATAGATTTACTAAAGATGGATAATTTTATTTGGAATGTTGAAGCTCAGACTGCATTTGAATCCCTCAAGAGAGCTGTCACTACAAACCCAGTACTAATCCTGCCTGACTTCACTCAGCCCTTTGAAGTGGAGACTGATTCTTGTGATACAGGAGTTGGGGGAGTTTTGATGCAGAATAAGAGGCCAATTGCTTACTTAAACAAAGGCATGAATATAATATTTCTATCAATTTCCACTTATGAAAAATAATTACTTGTTATAGTCATGGTGATAAGTGCATAATTCATATGATTTTAGTGTCCATTCCATACTTGCTTTAGCTATTATTCTTGCATATTTTCGTATTATTACTCTTGTTTTATCCTATTTTCCTCTATTAGGTGAATCATCCAAAAAGGAGCTACAAAGATCTTAAAAGAGCTATGAAGAGAATTATTCCAAGTATCCAAGTGCCCAAGTCCCAGAGAAGTGGAAGAAGTGCGACGAAAAGGAGAAAAATGCTTGAAATCAAGAGAAGGGTCAAAGACCGATCTTAACTCATTCAAATCAAGGTTTCTCATCACCATATTGAATAGAATTGAAAGATAAAAAGAATTCAAAAAGAATGAGGTCATTCCGAGTTCGGATGAAGAAGTTGTGGCCAAAACAGTTTCTATTGAATACCGAAGACCGGGTTCGCAGACTTAATTTCGAAAATTTCTGCTGGAATTTGAAGTTTGCGGACTGGTTTTGCGAACTTAGCAAGTGGAAAGCGTGTATGCACACCTTGGAAGGCCTAAGGGAACATTTGGGAACGTTATTTCGTGTTTTCGGGTTGGGTTCTTGAACCGAACTAAATACTTGGAGACCAAGCAATGTAAACCTATAAAAACGGATTAGGTTATGTAAAGATCATATCATATCATCCCATATCACAAGTTCTATATCAAAACCTAGGGTTTACCCCTTTAGGTAGAAACCACCATTATTCATCTTCTTTGTAATATGAGTAGCTAAATCCTTTGTTGACTAAGGATGAATTCAATGTTCTAGGCGTGAAGCTTTATTATTAATACAAATCTATTGAGAGTTTTTATCATCATCGTTTGTTTTTTCCATATCTAGGGTTTATGAGTGATTCTTAGATTGATTTGGAGTGCACGCTAGTTTGATCCATTGATCGTTCTATTGCTAATAGAAGTTAGGAGATAAGTAATCGTCGAATAACTCTCTATCCAAGTAGAAATCGCGAGGCCTTACAGAGGGATTTTGTGGAGGAATCGTGTGTGAAAAAAATACCAGCAGGTAAACCTTGAGCTAAGAGTTTAACTACTGAATGCCTAAAGCATTCGATTGGATTACACCTGAGTGAGCTACTACTTGGTGGTTCAGTTGAATAGAATCTGATATTAGAGAGCTTTCGTATCCGTGGTAAAAGGAGTTTTAGGGATAGCACTGAGCTAGATTCAATTCTATGGTTGGTGATGAGTGATCCTTACGAACAATAGATAAGTATATTAATCCAGCTATCACTTGGTAACAGCGAAGGATTCTTTAATCATCTCTTTTCTTTATTATTGTATTTCTATTCATCTTATAAACCAATCCCCCCCCCCTCCTTGTTATTTACTTTATCTTGCTAATCAAATAACCTATCAATTACACAGCTCTCTGTGAGAACAATCTTTTACTATCGTTATATTACCAGTTAATTAGTGGGAAATATATTTATTAATTTGTTGAAAATTTTGATTTTCTATTCCTTGTGATTTTTGTTTTGTTTTGTTTTTCTATTCCTTGTGACTTGTCATGTTTCCTTATGAAAATAACATGTACGGAGCACAAGATCAATCATATAATAGTGGTAATATATATGGTTTTCAATCTCATTCATACGACAACTACCAACCATCCTATGGGTATAATCAAAACCAATCTTTTGGCTATGATCAATATCTCACGGAACCTTATGGATATTCTCATACATGTCAACAACCTTATGACGGGAATGTAAGTGAACAATCACAAGGATGGAAGGATAGTTATGCTTCTGATCAATGGTTTTCTAGTAATGTGCAGATTACAGAGAGTTTGGAGCTAAAGAGTGATCATACTGAATCAAGATCTACTCCTCTTCATCTCGTTTTTTCTTCGCTCTTTCCAAAAGAGGAGATTGTGCATAATGGTGGAAAGCGTGTTAATTTCAGAAAACTTTTTAAGCAACACGAGCATCTAGAAAAAGCCGGTGCATCACAAGGGATTTTTGACGGAATTAACAAGGCCATAGACATGGAATTCGAACGTCGTTTTGATGTTGATGATTCTGAGGTTGACAGTTGAAAAGGCGAGGGTACCCCAAATATACCTCAAGCTATTACTTTTCCTTCCTATAAGTCCTTTCACCGAAAGTGATTGTCTATGGACCGAGTCGAGACAATGCAACAAATTGGTTCACACTTTGTGTGATCGTCTATGGATACGAGATAGAGACAATACAACAACAAAGTGTGTTTACTTGAAACAAAGGTTCGGACTTAACAAAACTCAATAGGATTCACGTATCAAGTAAATAGGAATTAACATTTGTGCAATTTACTTTAATTATAATAAAATAATTATAATGCGGAAATATAAAGTAAATGACACAACAAGATTTTGTTAACGAGGAAACCGCAAATGCAGAAAAACCCCGGGACCTAGTCCAGAATTGAATGCTCTCAGGATTAAGCCGCTATACAAAATAGACCAACTTCGTATAGTTGAGACCATGCAACTAAACCTATAGTTCACCTAGTTCCGTCTATATTCCCACGCCTCAAACCTGTAAACAAGTCACATACTTGGACCATTTCCTTTGGTTCGTATTCCAAACAGTACAGGAACAACAAATCTGTTTGGTATGAACTCTCTTCAACCAAGTGATATGAGTTGTGCAAAGGTCCCTTGTTTATCTTAACATAAACTCCTTTGCCAGGTTCCAAGATCTAACTTATGTTTAATCACCCAAAGGCAATCGTTAAGATTAATCCAGCAACACTCTTCAACCAAGTGATATGTGTTGATGCCGATATTCCTCAATTAATCAATCCAATCTACCACAAGGATAAACCGATTATTAATTGGATCCTGTTTTTCCCAAACAAGTATTGTGCACACCAAAGACTGTAAAAGCCAAGTTAGAAATCTTCAATATCTTCTTTGTCTTCAAATCTTCTTAAATATTCAATAAACACCTGCACACAATCACTTGAATCTCTTGTGATCAATCACACACAGAACGGAGTCTGCTAACAATGGATTATCACAAGATCATCTTTAGATCTAACAACAGCCTAAATATCCCTGTCGAAACCTTGAACTAGTTTGAGTGAATCTTATATCAGAAGAGAAGATTCTCAAGCATAAATAAACTAGGTGCAATCAAAGTTCAACCAATGTTAGTCAATCAAATCAATATGAAAACTAAATATAAACTGCAATATCTAGTTTCCCACCAATGGGTCGCGCTAGAGCTTCTCAATCCCAAAGAAGACTTTAAATTGAGCGGCCGTAAGAGATGTCACCTAATTAGATTACTCTCCTCTCCGATAGGCGGCTTCACCAGTAACAAAGACAAAAGAGTAAGTCTAGGTTACATAGGATTAGTTTGCTAGAAATGCAAACTCAAAGTATTTATAGACAAGGAAGTTTGGACACCAAGGAATTTCCAAAACCGAAAATATTCTCAAGATATTTTTCATTACTCCACCAAATTCGGTTTTCATAATTCCTGTGAATGCATTGTCCAAAAATAATGATCGAAATCTCCTTGGAAAATCTTTAATTAGCAAATGCACATTACTAATTCTTATTTTCCATATATAATTAAAAACCCTTAATTAAAAAGATTCTTAACTTATTTAAATTCGATCTTGGGATTTACTTCCTTCTTAGCCTTTAAGGAATATCTTTGAACAAAATAGAATAAGCATTAATGCACCGTGTTCAAAGAGTAACGACATCTTACTCTTGCAAGTCTTTTCCATGCTTGCTCACTTGAAACCGATTTACCACACTTCCAAACAAGTTTAGAATTGGTTCATCTGACTTTCAAGAACTACGTGATTGATCAAGTACCACTCAATCACAACTCATAGGTTTATGGTTCTACCACAATAATTTTCGGTTCTACCTCCATGTGAGTACTGTGCATAGTTACACTAGCTTACCAAAGATACGGCTGACTAGGTACTAGGATCGGTTCCCTACATATATTTGGTATCTAACTTGTATGCACTGCACATGTCCATAGGATCGGTTTCCCCTTCCCAAAAATGTGTTGCACATGTTCATAGGATCGGTTCCCCTTTCTTCCATAAACCTTGTTGCACCTCATACAAGGTTCGGTTCCCCTTGTGATGCACTGCACCTCTTACTAGGATCGGTTCCCCTCTTCCCAGTAATAATTTCAGACATACACAACCCGATCATATCCCAGGTGATTACTTAAGATCGATTTCACTAATAAAAGTCATACCAATACATAAGTCATGCCTCATGTGAATAGTTTTACCAAGAACACAAACATGTCACGAGCGGTTATACTAATCACACATATTGGTCATTCATAAGATATGCAATGAAGAACATCCCCAATAACGCCTGGCGATTTCCTTTTCGGTTCACAATATATATCATGAACTTACTTCCTTAGAACACATGTAAACATTGTTCCCTAGGATGAAATCCCCACCTCATACCCATACATAATCACAATAGCATTCATACGATTATGTCGATATCTTATATACAAAGTTTAATGGTTAAGCAAGAAACTTCATATTGTATTCCTTAATAATATGTCTATCTAGAGTGTTCATGCTTCGCAGTTTTATGTTTTCAATATGCACGACTTGAAAGATACATTAGGGAATGAAACAGTTCAAGTCAAATATCACTAACCTTAAGTGGAAAGATGATGTTGTCGTTGTAGCTCCGTACTTCTTCACTTCTTCAAGTCTTCGCAATACTTGTAATGTCTCACCCTAATACTTTCAAGCTAACCTATACGAAGTCGACTCTAGTACATTTAAATCAAGGGACTCTTAAATGAGTTTTGGTTCACTAAAATATGACAACCAAACTTGACATACCAACGCTTGGTGGGTTCAACCGAGTAATGCTCTAACAACAGTGATTCCGATGACGATGAACCACCTCTTGAAAGTCCTTGCAACAATGATACGATTATTCCAACTCCAGATCATAATAAAGATCCCTCACATATTCAAAAGGAGGAGATTGGGTATGACACATCTATTGTTATAAATGGTGTAACGTACTCAAACGAAGAAATTATGAGTTATATTAATGAACTAGATTTTTTAGGGGAGGATTCCGATTCCGATGATGAGATTATTGAAGAGATGGAGATTGAGAATGAAACCAAATTGATTGAATTCATGGAAGACAATCGAGCTAGATAATAATAGTTTGATAGAGGAGCGCAATATACTTGAGGTAAATAATTCACTATTAATTACGAATGAGGATCTGGTACAAGGTTTGTCTAATCCTTTGCATAATTCTATATCTATTGATTTTTTTCCTCTAATAAGAGTAGCTTCTGAAAGAGTCGTAAACCCAACTTTTAAGAAAATACCTCACTTAGGATTGGAGTTATGTGCTTCCAAAATTTTAACGGATTATTTTGCTTCTAAGTATCCACCACTTGATGTATTTGATTCGAGTATTATGCAGGTTCACCAAGCTGAGGAACCTTTTGAAGTTCCTGATTTATATGTTCTATATCCACTTTCGAGTGTAGAAAGGACTAAGTGTGGGGGAAACTTCAATAAAGTGATAGCTTCAATATTTATATTTTGTGCTAATGTTTTTGTGAAGATGTTATTTGAACTGCAGATTTTTATTTGGAAGGATTACCAAATTTTCAGATTACTGGTGTACGGACGATAACAATAACGTCGGGCTGACGACGTTAAATCAAGCACTGCGTGGGAGGCAACCCATCGATTTTGTATTTCTATCCCTTTTGTTTTTAGTTTTGTTAGTTTTTCATATCATATCTTGCATTCCCATCTTAGATTTTACAAAGTTTTATATCCATAATGAAAGTTTTGACGAATTCTCGTCAGAAAATTCTGACTACGCAGTTGTCACGAAAACATCTCTCGAGACTTCATACAAAGTCCGATTTGAGTGGCTGACCCCAAATTTTAAAGAGGACAGACTCAAATTTCTTTTCCAAAAATAAAATTTTAATTTTGAGTCTATTAAGTTGGAGCGATAGGCCTGGACATTTGAGTTTCGGTATTTTTCCAGAACTTTTTCAGATTGCATGTCAGTCAGTCCTGAGGCCATCAAATTCAGAACATTTATCAAAATATTGTGCCCTTTTTAGAACTTATAGAAATGACGTAGGCAAACAACGTTTGTGTATGATGTTTTTCCTAGTTCCCTACCCATTTGTACAATTTTTGATTTTTTCACGGTTGTTATGTTAGAAATCAGAATTTTCGGTTTTGAACATCGAGAACAATGTTGAGTTTAAGTGTGGGGGAGTAGTTAAGCATGCTTGGTTTGCATATAAAAAAATAATACTCTTTGATTTCTTGCATTCTTGAGGCTTCATATTTTGGAGTTACTTATGAGCTATTTATGATGACACTCTAAACCTTTCAGGTTGAAACAATTTTTACGGCTATAGATTGAGTTTCATTTTGTCATTCTACAATCCTTAAATTTATACGTTCATAATTGAATTTGAAACTAAGCTATGGTAGTCGTTTGAAAGAGTCATCCTCGTAATTAATCATTACTGAATCACTTTCTTTTTATTTTTGCAGTTTTATGTTTCTCTAAAGTGATTTGGTGGGACCCTGATACTCCCGTGGATGTTGTAGCAAGGTAATCATTGGTTGAGTATTTGAAAGCCCATAAGTCAATTGTCTTACACTCGTAAAGAGTGAGCCGGGAAAAAAACCCTGAAAGAAACATATATATAAGGCTCCTCTTCTTTATCGACATTAATAAATGATATGTCCGGAATTGCAGACTAATCATAGTCGATGAAAACAAAAACCATATCATCATTATATAGCAAGTTAAAAGACTATTGATGAGGTTCTTGACACTTGGATAGCAGTATGTGTGAAACGTTGTCCCTATCTCCGTTACCTAAACAAGAGTGGAATGCAGGATCCAAGGCAACTATCATGTACTTGCTGAAACGGAACATGCGCTTAGAGTATCTAATCATGTGGTCGAATTAAATGGGTGCTTCTCTCAACTATTGCGCTATAAATAAGAATCCTTTGACGACATTCATACAAGTATTGTGGGTAAAATCTTTCACTTTAGTCAACATTTGCATACTTTATTTTTCTATTTCCATTTTCTTATCTATCCATGTGATTTCAGTATGCGAGTGTTGTGACAAATGTTGCAATAAGTACGATGACTATCTTAGTAGAGTTTTGCAATCATGTTGAATGTCACACGTAAGTAATTGCTTATGTGTGATGATTGGAATGTATGTGGGATGTTTGCAGCTAAAAAACTTATGCAAGCTAACTATTTGGCTTTCTACTTTGTGTCTATCCTTAGTGGTTCTTCCAAGGCGAGAGATTAGAGTAGGCTTTGTGGGTATAGCTCTTGTAAGCCCTCACGAGACTATAACTCGTCCACTAGGGACACCTAGGGGTTTAAAGGCTTGTTATACATGCTAAGTGTAACCGTTTTCTCAACGACATGGAGTTGTTGTATTTAGGATTAGTTTCATTTAGTTTTCTCGAGGACTAGCAAAGGCTAAGTGTGGGGGAATTTTATAAATACATAATTCAATGATTTTAGTGTCTATTCCATACTTGCTTTAGCTATTATTCTTGCATATTTTCGTATTATTACTCTTGTTTTCTCTTATTTGCCCCTATTAGGTGAATCATCCAAAAAGGATCTATAAAGTGCTAAAAACAGCTATGAAGAGAAGTATTCCAAGTGCCCAAGTCCAAGAGAAGTGGAAGAAGTGCGACGAAAAACGCTCGAAATCAAGAGATGGGCCAAAGACCGATCTTAACTCATTCAAATCAAGTATTTCTCATCACCATCTTTAATATAATTGAAAGATAAAAAGAATTCAAAAATAATGAGGTCATTCCTAGTTCGGATGAAGAAGTTGTGGCCAAAACAGTTTCTATTGAATACCGAAGACAGTGAAGTTCGCGAACTAGGTTCGCATACCGGGTTCGCAGACTTAATTCCGAAAATTTCTGTTGGAATTTGAAGTTTGCGGACTGGGTTCGCGAACTTAGAAAATGGGAAACGTGTATTCACACCTTGTAAGGCCTAAGGGTACGTTTGGGATCGTTATTTCGTTATTTTGGGTCGGGTTCTTGAACCGAACTAAATATTTGGAGACCAAGCAATGTAAACCTATAAAAAGGTATTAGGTTATGTAAAGAGATATCATATCATCTCATATCACAAGTTCTATATCAAAACCTAGGGGAAACCACCATTATTCATCTTCTTTGTAATATGAGTAGCTAAATCCTTTGTTGATTAAGGATGAATTCAATGTTCTAAGCGTGAATATTTATTATTAATACAAATCTATTGAGAGTTTTTATCATCATCGTTTGTTTTTACCATATATAGGGTTTATGAGTGATTCTTAGATTGATTTGGAGTGCACTCTAGATTGATTTATTGACCGTTCTATTGCTAATAGAAGTTAGGAGATAAGTAATCGTCGAATAACTCTCTACACAAGTAGAAATGGCGAGACCTTACAGAGGGATTATGTGGAGGAACCATGTGTGAAAAAAACACCAGCAAGTAAACCATGAGCTAAGAGTTTAACTACTGGGATTAACCTAATTCACAAAGCCTAAAGCGTTCGATTGGATTACACATTGAGTGAGCTACTACTTGGTGGTTCAATTGAATATAATATGATATTGGAGAGCTTCTGTATCCGTGGTATAAGGAGTCTTGGGGATAGCACTGAGCTAGCTGCTATTCTACGGTTGGTGATGAATGGTTCTTACGAACAATAGATAAGTATATTAATCCTGCTATCGCTTGGTAACGACGAAGGATTCCTTAATCATTTTTTTTTTTTGTTATTGTCTTTATATTCATCTTATAAACTAAAAACCCCCTTTGTTATTTACTTTCTAATACAAATAACCTATCAATTACACAGCTCTCCGTGGGAACGATCTCTTACTACCACTATATTACCAGTTAATTAGTGGGAAATATATATATTAATATGTTGAGCATACGACAGCCCATACAAATTTTGGCGCCGCTGCCGGGGATGCAGAAATTAGGGTTTGATTCCGTGGCCAAAGTTTAGGGTTTAGAGGCATGGTCGGCCAGGCAAGGGCGTAGATATACTTCTATGTGAGTGTGGCGGTTTTAGAGCGACCTGACTGGTCGATGGGAAGTGGGGCCGGCAATCTAGGGCGTGGCCACACTTCCAGTACACTGTGGCGGATTTAAAGTGACCTGATTGGTCGAGGGAGATAGGGCCGGATTAGGATGGGGCGTGGCCAATGGAAAGTGGTGCCAGCTAGCCTAAGGCATGGCCACGCCTCCCTTTGCTGCTGCGGATCCCTGTTTTTCTGATTCTAGGCGAGGTTTTGCATCTGCTAATCCATGGGGGGATTAATTAGGTAGTTTGGCCTAGGATTATTTTTGACAAGCAAGGTCTGGTTATATTGCGTGAGGCGCGAAACCCTAACTTCTGCAAGTTAGTCAGGATAATTAATTGAATTATATGTGTTGACATAGAGTTCTTTTAAGTCCATTTCCATAGAGCAACATGCTTTTCTGATTCAAATACCTTATGCAAAGATCTTATCCTTGATACTTGGAGATTCATGCTACTCTGCTGTGAGTGAACACAAATCTTCATGCCATATCAACATTAGGGGTTCAGCTGGAGAACATAGCATAGAAGGCATTCAGAGGAACTTTTATTAAGTGAATATGCGCGAGGCGCCAAAATCTACAGAACATCTGGGATGGTTTCAACATTCGCCAGTCCGGATAAATTTTATGGCTCAATAAATATGTCGGTGGATAGGTTAGCACTCACGACACCGTTTCCTTACAGAGTACACTAGGCCAAATGTTGGATTTGGTGACGGTTCAGAATTACATACTATGACGGTTTTAGGAAAAAGCGTCATAATATCTTGCTGGTCAAGTATTAGTGACGGTCAACATAAGGAACCGTCATTGAATGATGTTATAAATCGTGACAGTTCGCATAAGCGTCACAGATAAGTGTTATGGTGACGGGTAATCAAATGAACTGTTACAATAAGCAAAGTTTATGGTGACACTTGTGAACTGTTACTATACTTGATATATTGTAACGGTTGGGATGACACATGATCCATAATGACGGTTTTGGTAAAAACTGTTATTGTATCTCACCAATAACATTTTTTCATTTTTCATTTTCCCGATTCATTCTTATATATTTTTTGAATTTTTTTATATCAGAATGTCGATAACAATGTCCTAAATTTATTAATTTTTTTTTTGGATTTTTTTTTCATGTCCAAGGTTGATAATAAACCGAATACATGAGTTCGTAGTAGCACAAAGAAAAACATAAATGCTCTCAATCCGTATGACCATAACAAATACAATCTAAACCGTCAGATTGTTTTTTCAATCCGTATGAGTGGATCAAACGAAATCTGGTCCGTCATTCATTTACACTCGGATTCATTTTTTATTTTTTTTTAAACATTTGTTTCTCATTCTAAAATCAATTCTTATCCTTTTCTCCCTATCTTCCTCCTCCATTCATCGGCGTATCTGTTATTATTTTAATGATAACTTGAGATCCAGTGGTTAGATCATGCTGATATTTTTATATGTGAGACTTCGTTGTATGATTGAAATACGGTAAAAATTTCATTAAGATCGGGTCACGTTTGCTACGTGAAAAATGGATAAAATGAGACTGAAATTTGCAGAGTTAAAAATCCTGGACAACTAACTGTTTGTTGTGTTTTCTCAATATCCGTCTATCGGATGCATCTGGAATTAGTGTGACCTAAAGCTACTTCATGATATGTATGACTTTTAAAAATTACTTCATGACCTATGCGGCTAGTCGAAATCCAAACCGGAAGCACAAAGAGAAAGCACAAAAACACAAAGAGAAAGCACAAAGAAACACACCAATTATCGAATTTATTTTTCATTTTCCCGATTCATTTTTATACATTTTTTGGATTTTTTTATATCAAAATGTCGATAACAATGTCCTAAATTTATTAATATTTTTTTTGGATTTTTTTTTCATGTCCAAGGTTGATAATAAACCGAATACATGAGTTCGTAGTAACACAAAGAGAAACACAAATGGTCTCAATCCGTATGACCATAACAAATACAATCTCAACCGTCAGATTATTTTCTCAATCCGTATGAGTGGATCAAACGAAATCTGATCCGTCCATCATTTACACTCGGATTTATTTTTATTTTTTTTAACATTTGTTTCTCTTCTTCGCCGCTCTATCTTCTACATATCTCTTCCTCCTTCACCTTCTTCCTCAATTTTACCGACAGACAGCACAGATGTGCAAACTAAAAATATCAAATTCTGTGAGTAGTTTTTGTTTTTCATCACTATCCATGATAAATTGGACGAATCGGACTTCATAATCATTCTTTTTCTATAAACTAAAATCATATTCGTACTTAAACTGCCACATAACTACTCATATCATATTCGTACATAATCATATTCGGGCCGGCAATCTAGGGCGTGGCCACACTTCCAGTACACTGTGGAGGATTTAAAGTGACCTGATTGGTCGAGGGAGATAGGGCCGGATTAGGATGGGGCGTGGCCAATGGAAAGTGGTGCCAGCTAGCCTAAGGCATGGCCACGCCTCCCTTTGCTGCTGCAGCTGCCTGTTTTTCTGATTCTAGGCGAGGTTTTGCATCTGCTAATCCATGGGGGGATTAATTAGGTAGTTTGGCCTAGGATTATTTTTGACAAGCAAGGTCTGGTTATATTGCGTGAGGCGCGAAACCCTAACTTCTGCAAGTTAGTCAGGATAATTAGTTGAATTATATGTGTTGACACAGAGTTCTTTTAAGTCCATTTCCATAGAGCAACATGCTTTTCTGATTCAAATACCTTATGCAAAGATCTTATCCTTGATACTTGGAGATTCATGCTACTCTGCTGTGAGTGAACACAAATCTTCATTCCATATCAACATTAGGGGTTCAGCTGGAGAACATAGCATAAAAGGCATTCAGAGGAACTTTTATTAAGTGAATATGCGCGAGGCGCCGAAATCTACAGAACATCTGGGATGGTTTCTACATTCGCCAGTCCGGATAAATTTTATGGCTCAATAAATATGTCGGTGGATAGGTTAGCACTCACGACACCGTTTCCTTACAGAGTAACGTCACATCTGATGCAAGGTTTTACGATTTTAACCCTAAGCTAAAAACCACCATCAACAAACCTTCACAATTTTTTTTGCATCCTCTTCTGCAAGTTCTCCACCACCTATCTAGAAATTATCCTATGCAGAGATGCGAAAGATAAGAGAGAAGGGTCTTTGTTATCATTGCAATAAAGTTTTACAGGCATGCCATAAGTGCCTCAAACAATAAATTTATATGTTAGATGATGATGATGAAGATTCAACACACTCTGGAGAAGACTCACCTCTTGAAATTCCCTTGTCTCCTAATCAGGAAGAGGAAGTCGAGATTTCAGTACATGCTCTAGATGGAAATGTCTCCCACAATACCATTCAGATAGAAGGAGCATTTAAGAAATAGTTGGATAGATAGTGGCAGCACACACAGTTTTTTAGACCGTGCAGCTACAACCAGATGTGGAGGACACATAATGCCTACAGCCTCATTATTGGTAGCCATACTAATGGGAACAAAATGATCAGTGATGCTAAGTGTCCCTTTTTTCAATGGCAGATGCAAGGACGCAACTTCCAATTTAATATGAGACTCTTAACTTTAGGTGGTTGTGACATGGTACTAGGGGTGGAATGGATGCGAGGGATGATCCCAATGGTTTTAACTTCAACAATCTTACTGTGGAATTCTATATGGAGATGGAGAACATCAAACTCCAAGGTAATACTCCTTCTGCTCAAATTTCTATGATGAATGGTAAAGCTTTACATAAGTGGCTTAAGAAGAATAAGAATGGAATGGTGGGCAGACTTTTTGCCATCACTGCATGTGAAGAAAAACCATTAACACCTGCTCCCATTTTACCCCTACTATAAAAATATGAATATGTTTTTCAAGAACATAAAACACTACCCCCCTACAAGAGCACATGATCACCATATTCCCTTAAAACCACTCACTACACCACCCAACCGAAGGCCATATCGAATTTCATACATTCATAAGGAGGTGGTTGAGAAGTTAGTGCAAGAAATGCTTAAGTCAGGAGTGATCCAACCCAGCCACAATCCTTTTTGTTCTCCAATTCTACTTGTTAAGAAGAAGGATGGCAGTTAGCAGTTTTGTGTAGACTATAGGAAATTGAATGAATCTAATTTCAAGGACAAGTATCATATCCCTATCATAGATGAAGGTATTTACCAAAATAGACTTGGGGGCAGGTAATCATCAAATTCGAGTATACCCTCCAGATACTTACAAGACTGCCTTTAAGACTCACCAAGGTCATTATGAGTTCATGGTAATGCCATTCGGCTTAACCAATGCGCCAGCATATTTTCAAGCATTGATGAATGATGTATTTAAACCACATATGAGGGGGTTCATATTAGTGTTATTCGACGACATTTTGGTGTACAGTCCTGATATGGAGTCACATTTAGAGCCTTTGGAAATTACTCTCAAGACTCTACATCAACATACTCTATTTGCAAATCTCAACAAATGTACTTTTGGCCATCCCAAGGTGGAGTACCTAGGCCACATCATCACAGGAGAAGGTTTAGCAGCTAACCCAACAAAGATTGATTGCATGCTCAAATGGTCCGTGCCCACCGCCTTGAAAGAACTTAGAGGGTTTTTTGGCCTCACTGGATACTATATGAAGTTTGGGAGGAGTTATGGGGTTATTTGTAGGCCTTTGAAAGATTTACTAAAGAAGGATAATTTTATTTGGAATGTTGAAGCTCAGACTGCATTTGAATCCCTCAAGAGAGCTGTCACTACAAACCCAGTACTAGTCCTGCCTGACTTCACTCAGCCCTTTGAAGTGGAGACTGATTCTTGTGATACAAGAGTTGGGGCAGTTTTGATCCAAGGCATGAAAACAAGGTTTCTATCAGTGTTCACTTATGAAAAAGAACTACTTGATATAGTCATGGAAGTAGCAAAATGAATGCCTTACCTGATAAGTAATCATTTTACTATATACATAGACCACGAGAGAGTAAAATACTTCATGGAACAAAAGCTTCACTTTATGGTACAACAGAAGTAGCTTTCCAAACTATTAGGGTATGATTATGCAGTGTGCTACAACAAGGGAGTAGAGAATAAGGTAGCTGATGCATTATCCAGATTCTCACACTCCGACTCTCCTCAATGACAGCTCATCTCTCAACTGCAACCTACATGGCTTGGAGAAGTGCAAGATAGCTACAACTCAGATAAGTTAGCCTCTGAACTGGTCCCACAATTAACAATTTCCCCTTCCAGCATAACTCCTTATACTCTTATACTAGGTGTTCTGATATACAAGAATAGAGTATACATTGGCTCAGTTGGGACATTGAGACCACAAGTGATGGTTGTTATCCATTCTTTATCTGTAGGGGGACACTCGGGGTACTTAGGTCAGATATCAAAGAGCAAAAGAATATTTCCATTGGATAGGGATGAAAAAGGATTTACTCAAATACATCAAGGAGTGTGACATCAGCCAACAACACAAAGTACCACATACTTCTCCAGGTGGGTTTCTGCAACCATTACCAGTTCCTGACCAAGTACGAAAGCACATTTCCATGGACTTTATCACTGGGTTACCAAAGTCAGAGGGAAGAGAAGTCATCATGGTGGTGGTGGATAGTATCACCAAGTACAAACATTTTTTTCCACTCAGTCACCCCTTTATAGCTGCATATGTATCAAAGGTATTTCTTGATAACATCTTTAAACTACATGGATTACCTGCTACAATAGTTTCTGACAAAGATAGCATATTCCTAAGTAACTTCTGCCAAGAGTTAATCACTAAGATGGGAACAACACTGCACATGAGCGTTGCATACCATCCTCAAGCAGATGGGCAGACTGAAAGAGTCAATGCATGCCAAATGGGTTAGCTGGCTTTCCTTAGTCAAATGGTGGTTTAACTATACATATCATTTCAGACTTAAGACCACTCCTTTTCAATCCTTATATAGATACAGTCTTTAGCAATTTGGTCTTTTTTCTCATCAACCATCCTCCAATGTGTCTGTGGAGGACTATTTACAAAAAAAACATGTTATAGGAGTTATACTCAAATCTACTATTGAAGATCACAACACAAAATGTAGCAACATGGTGAGAGGGAATTCCTGATTGGAGATTGGGTTTATTTGAGTCTACAGCCATACAGGCAAACCTATGTGCAGATGAGTAAGAATTTGAAGTTATCTGTTAATTTTTTTGGCCATATCAGATTCTTGCAAGGATGGGTAAGGTGGCATACAAGATCAATATACCTGCTACTTCAAGGATTCACCCAGTGTTCTATGTATCTCAATTAAAGCCAAAGCTTGGAGCAGGATTACTTCCACAGACTACATTACCCTCCTTGGATGCACATGGATGCATGAAGGTTTATCCACTTCAGATTTTGTCTACTAGGACTGTTAACAAGTACCAATAGCTAGTGGAGCAGGTCTTAGTGCATTGGACACACTCCTCAGATACATATGCTACTTGGGAGGACAGGGCTGTCATCAAGCACCAGTTTACATAATTCATTCTTGAGGACAAGAATCAAATTGAGTAGGGGGTATTTGTCATTGACCAATTTTTTTGTACTGCCTGGTGCCCTTATATTTGTATCGTGTGCCTTTAACAGGTAATGTGTAGTGCATGACCAATAGCCGTGTATTTGTATCCTCTCTGGCATTGGATACCTTAAGTTTGAATATTATTAAAATTACTTTCTCTCTCTAACTCCAGCTCTTATCTCCTCCAGTTCTTCTTCTCTTATTTGATCAAACCCTTAATTTTCAGTGTTTCAATCCCTTTGTAGTGTAAATCACTACAAATTTCGAGGCAAGAAATAATTATTTAGTTTACGAATTTATCAAAATATAATGACTACGCTTAAAGAAAATTTGTTCATACTTGATCAAATTCGGTGGAAAACAATTTATTTGAAAAGACGAGGGTACCCAAATAAACCCCAATCTAAAACTTTTCCACCTATAAGTTCTTTATCCGAAAGTGATTGTCTATGGACTGAGTCGAGACAATACAAGGAATCGGTTCACAATTCGTCTAATTGAATATGGATACAAGATCGAGACAATACAACAACGAACTATGATTACTTGATAATACGTTCAGATTTAACCAAACACTATAGGATTGCTATCAAGTAATTAGGAATTAACGTTTGTGTATTTTACTTCTAATTATAATAAAAACAATTATAATTGCGGAAATAGAAAAGTAAAAGGAACAACAAGATATTGTTATGAGGAAATCAAAAATGCAGAAAAACCCCGGGATCTTGTCCAGAATCGAATACTCTCAGAATTAAGCCGCTATACAAAATCTAAACAAACTTCGTATAGTTGAGACTAAGTAACTAAACCTATAGTTCACCTAGTTTCCTCAGTATCCATGCACCTCCAACTTGTAATAAGTCACGCACTTGGAACAATTCCTTTAGTTCGTATTCCAAACAGTAAAGTAACATCAAATCTGTTCGGTAACAACTCTTTTCAAACAACGTGATATGAGTTTGAAAAAAGGCTCTTCCGTTTATCCCAATAAACTCCTTTGTCGGGTTCTTAGATCAATCTATTCAAGATCTACCAAAGTAATTGTTTAGACTATGCAATCAATACTATAAATCACAAAGAAATGTATTGATGCCGATCTGCACAACTAATCAATCCAATCTATCAAAAGATAAACTGATTATAGTTGGATCCCCAGCCGATCAAGTTTTGTGCACCAAAGATTATGAACTCAAATAAGAAATCTTCTTTGTCTTCAAATCTTCTTAGATCTTCAATAAACACCCGCATACAAACAACTTGAATCTCTTGTGATCAATCACACACAGAACGGAGTCTGTTAACGATGAATTATCACAAGACGTCCTTATATCTAAAAAAGGTCTAAAGATCCCCGCTGATACTTCGATCTAGTTTGAGAAAATCTTATATCAGAAGAGAAGATTATCAAGCATAAACAAAATAGGTGCTATCAAAGTTAAATAACCGTTAGTCAATCAAATCAATCGAAAACTAATAATAAACTGCAATTATCTAGTTTCCCACCAACGGTACTCGTAGAGCTTCTCAATCCCAAAGAAGTCTTTAAAACGAGCGGTCGTAAGAGATTTTGCCTAATTAGGCTACTTTCCTCTCCGAATAGACGGCTCCACCAGTAACAACACAACTAGGTAGTTTTGCTGGCTCTAGGAATTAGTTTGCTCGAAATGCAAACTTCAATATTTATAGACCAAGGAAGTTTGGACACCAAGGAATTTCCAAAATCGAAAATATTCTCAAGATATGCAATATATTTCCAAATTCGGTTTTCATAATTCCTGGAAATATTCTATCCAAATATTGACCGAAATCTCAGTAGAAAATATCCAATTAGTAAATGCACATTACCAAATTTTATTTTCTAAAGATATGCATTTAATTGTTGGAAATTAAAAGCATATAAAATTAAAAACCTTAATTAAAAGATTCACAATTTATTTCGATCCGGGATTCTCCTTTAGTTATTAAGGAATATCTTTGAACAATAATAGATAAGAATTACTGCACATGTTCAAAGTATGTCGACATCTTTACTTTGTAAATCCTTTTTCATATTTACAATCTTGGAACCGATTTTCCACACTTCCAAACGAGTTTAGAATTGGTTCATCTGATTTCCAAGATCTATGTGATTGATCAAAAACATTCAATCACCATTCATGGGTTTAACGGTTCTACCAAACACAAAGTTCGGTTATACCTCCAAGTGGCTACTAGGATCGGTCACACTAGTTTCCATGAAATGGCTAACTAAGTATCATGATCGATTACCATTATTTATGGTATTTACTTGTGATCGGTTGGACAAGTTATAGGATCGGTTACACTAATTACTAAAACTTGTTAACCTACTACAAGGATCGATTACACATCTTGTGATTAGTCCCACCAGGTTCTAGGATCGGTTACCCAATGACTAGGAATGGTCACACCAATTACAAATATCGATCATACCATCTCAGGTGATTACTTAAGATTTGTTTCACTAATAAAAGTCATACTGGTACATAAGTCAGGCATTGTGAATAGTTTCACCAAGATACATAAACAAGTTATGAGCGTTTATACTAAACACACATATTGGTAATCCAAAGATTTACAATGAATAACAATACCAATAAGCCCCTTTCGATTCACAAAACAAGTTTACAAATTGTGCTTCCTTTAAACGAATGTAAAATATTATTTCCTAGGACGAAATATTTACCCATACCCATACATAATCACAATTACATTCATACGATTATGTCGGTGTCTTATATACGAAGTTCAAAAGATAAGAGTTATACTTCGTATTATAATTCCTTAATACTATGTCTAACTAGAGTATAATCATTCACAGCTTCTTTTTATGTTTTCAGTATAGCACGACTTGAAAGATACGTTAGGAATGAAACAATTCAAGTTAAAATATTACTAACTGTTAGAGCATAGCTCAGTTGAACCCACCAAGCGTTGGTATGTCAAGTTTGGTTGTCATATTTTAGTGAATCAAAACTCATTTAAAGAGTCACTTGATTATTTACCAGAGTCAACTTCGTATAGTTTAGCTAGAAAGTTATAAGGATATGAGACTTACAAGTATTACGTGAAGACTTGAAGAATGTGAAGAAGTAAAGAGCTACATCGACGACATCATCCTTCTACTTGAGGTTGGTAATATTTGACTTGAACTTTTTCATTCCTAACGTATCTTTCAAGTCGTGCATATTGAAAACATAACTGCGAAGATGTGAATGATTATACTCTAGTTAGACATAGTATTAAGGAATTATAATATGAAGTATAACGTCTATCTTTTGAACTTCGTATATAAGATATCGACATAATCGTATAAATGCTATTATGATTATGTATGGGTATGGGTGAAGATTTCGTCCTAGGAAGCAATGTTTTACATTCGTTTAAAGGAAGTAAATTCATGAACTTGTTTTGTGAATCGAAATGGAAATTGCTAGGCTTATTGGTATTTGTTATTCATTGCAAAACTTTGGATTACCAATATGTGTGTTTAGTATAACCGCTCATAACTTGTTTATGTATCTTGGTAAAACTATTCACAAGGCCTGACTTTTGTATTGGTATGACTTTTATTTGTGAAACCGATCTTAAGTAATCATCTGAGATGGTATGATCGATTTATTGTAATTGGTATGACCAACTCTAGACATTGGGGAACCGATGCTAGTAAAAGGTACAACCGATCACAAAAGGGAAATAGATCTTTGCAATAGGTGCAACAAGTTTTTAGCTATTGGGGAACCGATCCTATGAACATGTGCAACAAATACAAGTTAGATACCATATATATATGGGAACCGATCCTAGTACCTAGTCAACCAAGTTTTGGTAACTAGCGTGACTAATTATAGTACCCACATGGAGGTATAAATGAAACTTGTTTTGGTAGATACATGAAACCCATGATTGGTGATTTGATAGGATAATCAATCACATAGTTCTTGGAAGTCAGGTGAACCAATTCTAAACTTGTTTGGAAGTGTGTCAAATCGGTTCCAAGATGGTAAATTTGATAAAAGGATTTACCAAGTAAATATGTCGACATACTTTGAACACGTGCAGTAACTCTTACCTTTTATTGTTCAAAGATATTCCTTAATGGCTAAAGGAGAATCCAGGATCGAAATAAATTGAGAATCTTTTAATTAAGGTTTTTAGTTTCATATGCTTTTAATTTTCAGCAATTAAAATGCATATATTTAGAAAATAAAAATTAGTAATGTGCATTTACTAGTAGGAGATTTTCTAAGAGATATCAGTCAATATTTGGATAGAATATTTCCAGGAATTATGAAAACCGAATTTGGAAATATATTGCATATCTTTAGAATATTTTCGGTTTTGGAAATTCCTTGGTGTCCAAACTTCCTTGGTCTATAAATATTGAAGTTTGCATTTCGAGAAAACTAATCCTCAAATCCAGCAAAACTACCTAGTTGTATTGTTACTAGTGGAGCCGCCTATTCGGAGATAAAAGTAACCTAATTATGAGAAATCTCTTACCGTCGCTCGGTTTAAAGACTTCTTTGGGATTGAGAAGATCTATTAGTACCGTTGGTGGGAAGCCAGATAATTGTGGTGTATTATAGTTTTCGATTGATTTGATTGACTAACGGTTGTTGAACTTTGATTGCACCTAGTTTGTTTATGCTTGAGAATATTCTCTTATGATATAAGATTCACTCAAACTAGATCGAAGTTTCGACGGGAAATCTTTAGACTGTTTGTAGATCTAAAGACGTCTTGTGATAATCCATTGTTTACAGACATCATTCTGTGTGTGATTGATCACAAGAGATTCAAGTTGATTGTGTGCAAGTGTTTATTGAAGATCTAAGAAGATTTCTGATTTGGGTTCATAATCTTTGGCGTGCACAAAACTTGATCGGATGGGGATCCAACTATAATCGGTTTATCGTTGTGATAATCTTGATTGATTAGTTGAGTAGATCGACATCAATACGTTTATTTGTGATTCAAAGTATTGATTGCAAAATCTTGACAATTACTTTGGTAGTTGTTTATTGGATAGATCTAAGAACCTGAAAAAGGAGTTTATTGGGTTAAACGGAAGAGCCTTTTGTCAAACTCATATCACGTTGTTTGAAAAGTGTTGTTACCGAACAAATTTGTTGTTCCAAGTGCGTGGCTTACTGCAAGTTCGAGGCGCATGGATATAGATAGAACTAGGTGAACTATAAGTTTAATTACTTGGTATCAACCATACGAAGTTGGTTTGATTTTGTATAGAGGCTTAATCCTGAGAGTATTCAATTCTGGACAAGGTCCCGGGGTTTTTCAGTATTTACGGTTTCCTCGTTAAAAAAATCTTGTTGTGATCTTTTAATTTTCTATTTCCGCAATTATAATTGTTTTTATTATAGTTAGATTAGAAGTAAAATACACAAATGTTAGTTCCTATTTATTTGATAGCAATCCTATTGTGTTTGGTTAAGTCTGAACCTATTATCAAGTAAACATACTTCGTTGTTTTATTGTCTCGACTTAGTCTCACTTTCGGAGAAAGGACTTATAGGTGGAAAAGTTTTAGATTGAGGTATATTTGGGTCCCCTCGTCTTTTCAATTGGTATCAGAGCAGGCAAACACGAAAATATCTAACAATCTGTGTTTGGTGCGATCCATCCTATAAGAATTGAATCACATGAACGATTCGATTAAGTTTCAAAGATTTCAGATGTTCTTAAAGAAAATATTGAAGAATATTTGTCAGCTCTTGTTAAGATGTTAGAAGAATAGGTCAAACAAAACCAGTCACATACTGATGAGATTAGTAATATCATGATTGATAGAGAACTGGTGAAGAACGTGGAAGATCCTAAAACGGGAGACTCTCAAATATGTTCAATTCTAATATCCCGACATCTTGAACAGACTGATAAGAGACTTCCCAGGAACCTTTTTAAAAGGGTTCTGTCTTTGTTTAATTCAAAGGATTTGTTTTACAAAACGTCTGATTGAACGAGTTAAGAAACTTTATAAGAACTTAACTAATCATCCAAAGTTTGGTGAACAATGTCTTGGAGCATTTGCACTTAAAACAAATTCACCATTCCAATGGTTTCTAGATAGTTGGTGTAGTAGACATATGACATGTGATCTTTCTTGGTTCATAAATACAAAATACCACAAGGGAGGATCGGTAACCTTCGGAGATGGAAGCATCTGTCTGATTAGCAAAAAGGGTACTATCAAACTTCCAGGTATTCCCGAAATTCATGATGTTGTTTATGTTAAAGAAATGAAAGCAAATCTTCTTTCAGTTAGTCAAATTTGTGATAAAGGTCACAAAGTTATCTTCAATATGATATTGAATATAAGTCCGGAAAAATAAATTTTCGAGGACTTAGAAGTATGAAAAATTGTTATCTACTTGATATACAGTCCAATTTGTACTGTAACTTGACTAAGGTTGAGTCAACTCATTAGTGGCATGAACGCTTTGGTCATATCAACTACCGAATGCTAGGAAAGCTCATTAATCGTGAACTTGTCAAAGGCATTCCAAAAATAAATACTAAAGTAGAAGGTGTCTGTAGTGCGTGCCAAAAGGGTAAGCAAGGAAAAATTTCACACAACTTTCTCGAGATATAGCAACTCGTGCTCATCTCGATCTAATTCATATGGATCTATTTGGTCCAATCCAACAAGCAACTGTTGGAGGAAATAAGTATGCTTTAGTAATGGTAGATGACTACACATATTTCACATGGGTTGCTTTTCTGAAGCACAAGAATGACACTCTTGAGGAGTTCAAAATTATTGTGAATATAATTCAAAATGAATAGGGTCGCAAACTTAAGAAAATAAGGAGTGATCGTGGTACAAAATTCTAGGATATGAAAGTATATGAATACTGCAATAGTCTTGGAATTATTCATCAATTCTCCGCTCCTATTACACCTCAGGCAAATGGTGTAGCTGAGAGAAAGAATAAAAATATTCAAGAAATGGAAAGAGTAATGATTCACAATAAAAACCTACCATTAGCCTTTTGGGGGGAAGCCATATTTACATCTTGTTATCTTATAAACAGAGTTTATTTGAGATTCAAAACTCTAAATACCACATATGAATTATGGTATGGAAGAAAACCTAATATGAGCTATTTAAGGGTTTCAGAAGCAAATGTTATATTCTCAAAGACAGAGAACATAGAGGAAAATTTGATTCCAAAAGTGATGAAGGAATTTTTCTTGGCTATGCTTCTGACAGTCGTGCCTTCCGAGTATACAATCTCATAACCAAAGTCATGATAGTATGTTTATGACATTGGAGACTTTTGTCAAGACAATTACACTGCAGTAGAGCTTCCTCCCTTTGAAATTGTTATTAAAGAAAAACAGACTGAAGAAAAACCAGCAGTTGTTCCTTTAATTAGCGACACATATGATAAAGACAATAATGAAAGTATTGTTGAACAACCTAATGATACTAAAAATATTATCCAAAAACCTGCTAAGTGGGTACATCAAAGACATTCTACTGGAGACATCATTGGAGATTCCAATGCTAGAGTTATGACTCGAAGAGAAATTCAGAATGTCTGTCACTATTCATGTTTTATTTCTTCAATATAACCGAAAAATATTGAGGAAGCACTCAGTAAAACTGCTTGTGTAAACTCAATGCATGAAGAACTTAACCAATTCAAAAGACGAGAAGTGTAGGAACTCGTTCCTAAGCCGACATGAGTAAACATCGTTGGAACAAAGTGGATATACAAGAATAAATCAGACGAATTCAGAACAATTGTCAGAAACAAAGCCAGGCTCGTTGCTCAAGGGTATTCAAAAATTTAAGGTATTGATTTTGATGAAACTTTTGCTCATGTTGCCCATTTAAAATCAATAAGAATTTTACTTGCTTATGCTGTTAGCTTAAGATAAAACTCTTTCAAAAGATATTAAATCTGCATTTCTGAATAGGGATTTAAAAGAAGAGGTATTTGTTGCTCAACCCAAAGGATTTGAAGATCCATTATTCCCAGATTATATATTTAAACTCAAGAAGGCCTTATATGGTTTAAAACAAGCTCCAGGAGCTTGGAATGATAAGCTGACATCCTTCTTACTTCAAAAGGGATTATCTAGAGGTGGTGCTGATAAGACACTCTTTACCAAATGGAGTGGAAAAAGTGTTCTTTTAGTTCAAATATATGTAGATGACATCATCTATGGATCCACCTAAAAATCTCTAACATATGAATTTCTGAATCTTATGAGTGGAGAATTCGAAATGAGCAATGTTGGAGAATTACCATATTTTCTTGGTTTGCAAATATAGCAACATAAAGACAATATTCTTATTTCTCAAGAAAAATATGCAAGGAATTTAGTTGAAAAATTCGAACTAAAAAGTGCAACACCTATGGCAACTCCGATGCCAACTACCGGAAACTTCAGCCAAATCCAAGAGAAAAATCAGTTGATAAAAAATTATACAGATCTATGATAGGAAGTTTATTGTACTTAACTGCAACAACACCATACATTGCTTTTAGTATGGGATGTTGTGCAAGATTTCAAGCGGATCCTAGATAATCACATCTAAAAGTTGTAAAACGAATCATAAGATACGTTAATGGTACCCTAGATTATGGTTTATTATACTCTATGGACACGAACAACAACCTTGTTTCATATTTTGATGCATACTGGGAAGGATGTGTAGAAGATCGTAAAAGCACCTCTGGTGGATGCTTCTATGTTGGTCAAAATCTTGTAACTTGGCACATCAAAAAAACAAAATTCACAGTCTTTGTCAATTTGTGAAGCAGAATATATTGTTGCTGGTACATGTTGTACTCAAATTTTGTGGATGAAACAAATGCTCATTGACTACAGAATAAAAATTTCAACTATGAGCTTCCTTTGTAATAACTCAAGTGTTATTTGCTTGACTGAAAATCCAGTTGAACATTCTCGTACTAAACACATAGATATTAGATATCACTTTATTAGAGAATTGTATGAGAATGGAGTTATCAAAGTGGAATATGTGCCATCTGAACGCCAACTTGCTAATATTCATACCAAACCCTTAGACATGGCAACATTCAAAAATTTAAGGAAGTCTATTGGCATTGTCAAGGTACATTAGTACCTTGTGTTTCGGGGTTTCAACTTTTGCATTGCAATAGTTAAAACCGGTTTTCAACCTTTCTCTGGTAAAGGTTGCTTTTTCTTGTTGTACTTTTATCTTGCGAGAGGATGACAACATAACGGGGGAGAGTTCTATCTTGAACTGACGCTTAATGATATATCTTAAGGGGAGAAGAGGATGCGGAATTTGAGGTAATGAATTTGTTAGTTAATCGTTTTCATGTTTAAGAAAAGCCTGATTTTATTGCATATATTTATTGCTTTGCTTAACAAAATTTCGGTACAATTGATGTTTATTACATTGAATCCGGTTAAGAAAAACTATTGTTATTTTGCTTTATTGTTTGATATCAATTGTTTAGGCTTACAAAATTTCGGTGCAATTGCGGTACTATAATGTCTATGTTTGTTTCAATTACTTCCGGTTGAGGTAAATAATTATGCAAGTTGATTTATTTGGTTTGTATGAATTGTTTATGGCTTAACAAAAAGGTTTTTGGGATGAATTATTTAGTCCAGTTTGATTCCGGGTAAGAGAAACTAAGTTAATTTTGATCTTAGTTAAACTTATCAAAGTGGAGGTTTCGGTTATTCAAGTCTAATCGAATGCCTTAACAATAAATGCTAGTTAACTAACCTAGTATTTGTCTTGTTTAAAAGTGAAAGGTTTAAGTTATGATGAGAATAACTAGAGCCCGATAAGAAAGATAGAGTTAATTCTGATTTTTATTTTGGTCTTATCGAAGAAGGGATTGTATTTGTACAATCAGTTTAGCAAAGGAACTAAGGTGCTTAGTCTATTTTTTGGTTTGCTAAACTATTAGGGAAAATTACTTCGGGAAATTGTTTCCATGGTAACATATCAAAACAAAATTACTTTGTAGTTTTTGTTTTTATATTGGTTATCAAAAATGGTGAGTGGAACCCCCGTGCTTAACTCTTATAGATTTTGCAAGTCTTTTGAGATTGTAAGATCCTTTTGGTTTGTCCTTTATTTGCTCGTACCTTTGTAATTTTGTGACAAAAAGGGGGAGAAATATATGGAGTAAACAAGTGATTTGATATTAATTTGGTATCACTAAGGGAAAGGACAATGGTGCTTAAACGTTATATTTAACGAAAGAGTAAAGCATAAGCCAAGGAGGAGTAACATATCATATGATGATGGAAATAACAAAGACGCAAGGATTGAAAATCTACTTATCTTACCTTTAGGGGGAGTATTAGCTTTGTTATTATAATGTCAACAACGTTATTTATGGATTGAATGTATACAAGTTATTGTGCTGTTGAAACTTGGAATCAAGCATATGTGTAATGAATTCTTGTAATTTGTTTATCCATATGATGTAAGAGTTTTGTCACTAAAATGGATAAAGGGGGAGATTGTTAGAGCATAGCTCAGTTGAACCCACCAAGCGTTGGGATGTCAAGTTTGGTTGTCATATTTTAGTGAATCAAAACTCATTTAAAGAGTCGCTTGATTATTTACTAGAGTCAGCTTCGTATAGGTTAGCTAGAAAGTTACTAGGATATGAGACTTACAAGTATTACGTGAAGACTTGAAGAATATGAAGAAGTAATGACCTACATCGACGACATCACCCTTCCGCTTGTGTAAAGGTATTAGAGCATTGCTCGGTTGAACCCACAAGTTTTGATATCTCAAGATTGTTGTCAATACTAGATGATCAAAACTATATATTGACTTCTAGTATATTAAGTCAAGTCCTGGACTAGGTTATAATTTGGTAGTTGAGTATCATACATCACCCTTGAAGACATTTGGAGAACTTATGTATCAAGTATGTGAAGACTGAACCATTTTACATTACTCACACTATCTTACCATTCTATCTTTTTGAGACGATGTCATATGACTTCTAATAGATTTACAAAGAAGAAGTTTCGAGTCAAGCTTGTCTTGTTGAAAATTTCGAAATGTGATTCTAAGCAAATATGTTCAATGATCCTTAACAATATTAGTTCCAGACTTAAAACGGGTTTGCTACTTATTCCTTAATAACTACACGCATGTAAATGTTAAATGGATCCGTAGTTTATTTTTTTAACAGACTTACTTTCAGTTGACTATTTTGTCAACCTTATTATCAAACTATTTGCAACTTCTAAACCATAAAAAAAATTGTTTAGCAAAAGGTTTGTCCCTGTTTAAACCATAAGAAATTTGGTTAATCAATTTTGTTGACTGGATTATGATCAATCTTACCCACACACAACCATAAAGAAATTTGGTTACTGGAAATTGGTACCGCAATTTTTTGTGTTTATGGACCCAGAAGGATTTGAGAACCATATTAATGTCCTTTACTTAGTCTTATATAGATGGACCCAATCCTACCAGAGTTCATACTTTTGCACTCAGCAGGACTTGAGTACCATCGTTGGGTGTCTGATGTGAAAACCACCTTCATGCCAAAGGACTGCACATGCATCATCAAGCCATATATCGATGTTGTTCTCGCAACTGAGAAAGACAAAGCTCATGCTCTAATGTTTCTTAAGAGGCGCATTGATCCTAATGAGTTGTATTTATATAGTTGGAAATATCACTACTTGAAGACACCAAAAGAGCTATGGGATGCCCTTGAGAGCCATTTTGGGAACTTTCATGATTCCCTACTGTCATAATTGACCATACAGTTGAACGAAATTCGCTTCCTCGATTATGTAAAAGTGAATGATTTCAAAAAAAAAACATGTTATAGCTTTGTGGATGTATTACATTTTGTGGGAAGAAACTCACAGATGGGTAAATGATTTAGAAAACCCTATCGACCTTTCCCGCCTGGTCCATGATACTAGCAAACCAAGATCGTTTGGAGGTTGACAACAAGAGAATCACAATATTCACTTAGTTGATAAACTCACCGCAAGCAGCTGAAACACACAATAAGATTCTTGTCATTAACAATTCCAGAGCCGTCGAGAAAAACAAAGATCATGAAGCTAACCATGGAAAGGTCAATAGAGAAAAAAAACCCAAAGGAAAAAGGGTTTGACATTATGATTCATCCCCGTGATCCATACTTGTGTGGAGATAATACCTCTCGTGGAACAAAACATAAGGGAAATAATATATACCTTACATGTTATACATGTGTAAGACTGTTGATGTTTCTTCACATCATCTTTTGGGTTGATCCTCAACTCTTTAGGTTGTATGTGTATGGTTAATTTTTCTTGTATATAATCCAGTAGGTAATGTTTCAGTTGAATCTTATTTTTCTTTTGCATATATTGTGCTAATTTAATGTAATTTCAGCTGATTTCTATTGGAACCTAGCCATGAATAATGGAGTTCAAAATCTGATTTCGCCGATATCTGGTAATCTCTTTCCTTTTTCTCCAACTCAACATGTTTCTCATGGTATGTTGTTATAATTTTGTTTATCTTTAAAAAAATCGAGGACAATGTTTAGTTTAGGTTTGGGAGTGAAGAGTAGATACCTTGAGTCATTGACTGTCACTGTACCTATCATTGAAACTGAACTCTTCCATATAAAATAAATAATTTTTTTTTTGTTGACCTCATCTACCTTGATTTTTGGTGTCTGCATACATAATATCTTAGGATTCTTAATCTAGATGATAAGGCACCACCAGATTCTAGCACAATTCACGTATGATAAGAAAACTTGCACATGCACGATCTAACAATACATGTATAGTGTCGGGCCGTAGGTGTTTCATTGGTTAAGTAGACTGCCAATCACTTTAGAATGTTGAATGAGACTTGACTAGCTTGTTCTTTGGTAGGATGAGATAGAAGTTGGAGGATACATTAAGAAAAACAACCATTGAATTTGACCGGGTACATCGAAAAGGGATACCTCTTGCTAAGTGTTAATGTAGTTTTTATTTTTGTTCATAAGTAAATTTTTTTACTACGATGTACTTGTTCTCTTGTTCATCTGTTGAAAAAAAATCAAAAAAAAAATCAAAAGAAAGAAAAGAAAAAGATGTAAAATTTCGGAAAAGGGAAAGGAAAAGGAAAAGGAAAATAATAAAGAATAAAGAATAAAGAAAGAAAAGAAAAGATAAAAAAAAATGATAAGAAAGTTTGTTTCTTTATATTTTGTTTGAAACCATTTAGTCGATGTGTCTTTATCTCTTGCTTCAAAATAAAAGATTAGTTAATGTAAATAGGAGTTATGTCTTGTCATATGTTGTATATAGTCTTGTAATAAGCAAGGGAGGGTATATGCCATTGATGTACAATGCGGGTAAACTGAAATATCACCAACTCTTAGGTGAACATTCACAATTCTCGTAAAGCCGGACAACTAGCTTGGCTTCGAATTTGGTTCTTAGCTAAAAACTATCTCTTGATAATTGGCAGTTATACCTTCTGATCATTCTCTATACATGTGTAGATACACTTTACACTCTTATCACTTGTCCTTAGTCGTTCCAGTGCTAGAATTGTGCCTTTGAAAGCTAGATTGACATATCCATTTTGTTGTGAGCTTAAACTGAAATGCAGGTGTTACACATCATACAAGGTAAGCTCTCTTTTGACCTAGAAATTTGTGGGTATGTTCTAAGCAAACCCTCACGAGACTTCAACTCGTCCACTAGGGACACTTAGTGGTTTAAAAGTCTTATTACATTAGCTAAATGCAATCAAGAGACCATCGACAATGGTGTAGGTAGGATTTTCTTAGTTTTTGTTTTACTTGAGCACAATTAAAATTCAGGTTTGGGGGTATTTGATAGGTTCCAAATATTGCATATTTTTATAACATTTTCTTGGCATTTAATCCCGTCTCATGTGCTTAAATTTCTTATTTCATACCAAATTATGGATTTTACTGTTTTCAGGTATAATTATTGTATCTAATTTAATTTTGTGATTTTAGGTAGTGAAATAAAGCTTGGAAGTATGGATAAGCAAAAGGAGCAGAGAAATGGGTATCTAGTGACAACTGAAGAGGAGATGTATAAGGCAATGAAGAGTAAAAAAGAAGAACTATGCAATCCATTGGCACCAGTGAACACGTCAATCACGTATTCATGCCATATACCAGAAACTACTTCTTTCCACAATACCAAACCTAGGTGTTACTGTGAAACACCCTAGCAACACCTCTTTTCTTCCAAAAACTCCTCACGACCAGAAGCTTCAGTTTTCTCTCAATTTACTCAATCTTCTCTACTGTGTACTCAACCACCACCATTCCCACCCTCTCCATGTACTCCATCTCCCATCTGAAACCAACCCATCCTTGTACACGATCCATCTTCACCATTAATACCAATTAAAACATCTCTATCCCTCATCCTATTTTATCTCAAACAGTAACCCTAGCAAGGGAAATTCATAGGTTGAGTAAAATTGTACCATTCAAGGAGACAAGAAAATCCACTGTCTCAGGAGATGAAGAAGAAGATAAGATTATCAAAAAAACAATGATGGTGAGTAGGTTTTGGAGTTGTTGAATTAAAACCCAATTGGGGAATTTCTGTATAAATAGAGAGGGGAATTGTAGAGAGAAATTTATGCCCGGAGTAGCCGGTGCAGCAAGTTGTAGTAGTAATTTATGGTTTGTATTTTCTTTGGTTATGTTTTAATCTCTTCTTTGGGCTGAGATGAAACCCCTAAATAACTAGAATCCTTTGGTTTGATTTTACTTTGTTCACCATGAAACTTTTATTGAAAGCATGATTTAATCTTTGGAAAACATCAAATTACTTTCATCTTGTATGTCATGCATCCATGGTAGTTAGAATAATTCTTTGTATGTTTTCAAGCACCGTGTAAACTGATTCAGCTCAATTTGTGATTATCTATGTCTTAAACAAATAGTTAATGCTAGGAATTGACATATTTTTGGCTTGAGGTTAAATCATCTATTTGTGCAAGTGATTTATCACATCTTCAAGGTAGTTTGAGGCTAGAACCTCTATATCTCCTTGATTTAAAAGAGAACTAGTTTATCAAATCTAGGATTTCTATGCATTAGGCGGCGGATTCAAAACCCCTGTGTATGATTGTATTTGTTTTAATCTTGTATTTGTAGTATAATCATCCATATCCTTGTCGTATCGACAAACCCTTTTCGTTTGTTAAATTAGTAAGAGTAGAACTTAGAAGTCTAGTTTCACATCGTAACAACTCCTTGTGGGATCGACCTGTATTTTCCCTGTTACAATAGACGTCGTGCACTTGTAGTTTATAATCGTAGGTTTCTAACCCTACCAAGGGTCGTAAAGGTCATTTTAATGTTTATCACAAAGAAGGAACTACTGGGCATAGTGGTAGTGACCTAAGTTCGAGAAAACACCTAAGAATCCTACTAATAAAAAGGTTACAAATGAAAATACACCTTGTTATAAGTGTAGATTTTCTCGACATTGGTACAAGCAATGTAAGGCTAGTGCCAATGTATATACCAATGTAACTGCAAGCTACAAAAAGTACTAGAAAGATCTCGAACAAGATGCTTACTATATGTAAGAAAATGATCTTAATACGGACATTAATCTCACAATTTCAGACTCCCCATCAATGGATACACCTGGCTTTTCTTGGGCCTAAACATTTAGTTTCTTGTTTATGGTTACCTCGAACCTTTTTTTTTTCCCGTCAAATGTTTTGAAGTACTTTGTGTCATCTTAGATTATTGTTTCTTTGATGGTTTCGATAACTTTCACATTTGTTAAACATGTCTTTAGTTTCTTTATGTTAGAATCATGAACTATCTATAAATATTTGTTTCTTTTTATTATGCTTAATAAGATTTTACTTTATTTATGATAATATGTTATTTATTTAGCATGAGAACGGAAATGACGCCATTCTAATGGGATAAAAATTCTCTTAAGGACATGAGATAAATTGTTCGCTTTTAAAACATTCCTGTCTAATGTACTTGTAGTAGTGTCTCAAAGAGAAACCGATGTTTAGCTGATAGTGAAACTACCCACACTATCCTTAGAAATAGACGATTATTTGTTGATTATATTCCTAATAATACATCTATGATTATGATGATAATTGGGCAAGGTACTGCTCAATTCTTGTTGCCAAACGACACAATGATTAAAGTCACACAAGCTTTGTATGCACCATGAGCTAGCTGCACTTTGTTGAGTTTCAAGGATATCCGTCTATCACTTGGAAACCCACTGTGAAAATGGAATTGAACACATATACGTGACTTCTAGTGAATGTGGATGGAAACACATCTTAGAAAAACGTGTCACTCTAATGGATTGTACACCACTACTGTTAGGATTAACGAATCCCCTGTTATTACCACTGATGAACTGTTGGCCAACGACTTATACAATCTTTGGCACGATCGACTAGGGCACCTGGGTCGTGATATGACGATCCATGTTTTAAAGAACTCACACAGACCTCCCTTCTTTCGAATGAAAAATAAAATGGGACAACAAATTGTTACAATATAGTAGGTGCTCGCACAAAAAAAAGAAAAACACTTTCGTTGTAACCGCCCGCATGCAACCTGTGTGTTTTTCAATATTATTATCTTCGCCGAGATCTTTTTTTGTGCTCGCACGTTGCATGAGTATTTTTGTTATATCAACATCACAACCAACCATTGAACATATAAATAGTTATAATGATACTTGTAAAAACCATAAATAAATAAAAACACCTTTCTGAATTAAGTGAACTTATTAAATACCGTCAATATATCCGAAGAGCATCTCCAATAGTAGATCAAAAAAATCCTACGTGGAAGCAATTGTTAGACCTCCATTTCTTAGGTTTTCATACGTGAACTTAACTAAGACCATTTTCCTAAAGCTCATCTTCGATAGTCAAGGTTGTACGGAGTATTTTAGATTTAGATAAACATCATTTTTTTATTTTTTTTGCATGATTTCGTACTAAATATTATTATTTTGAATTAAATTGATGGCACAAAATTAATAAGGGGTCATTTCGAAGATTTACTGTAGTTAAAACCTTTTTTAACACCTTCACATTTAGTATTTCATCCCTCACATTTTTTATAGGATTAAACTATTGAAAATATATAAGTTCCTATATGTCATTCGAGAAAAAATTTCACCCTCCATTAGAGATGCTCTAACAGTGGTAGTGATAATTTTAGATAATTTTTTTTTTGCTCGAACATACATTAATGTTTTCCTAATTCAACGGATATATTGAGTTCCCTCCTTGCGACATCGTTCACCCTCACCATAGCTATTTACTGCTAGGTTGATTTACCACATGTTCCGGGCTGTTTTCTGAGAATAGCTGCTTGTTGCTTGCACCTACACCGATAGAAGCCGAAAAGTCTAAGGGTGTACCAATTGGTGTGGACCAAAACTCTCTACCGTTGGATCAACGTTTTAGGGTCCCACTGGCAGATTAAAATCCCCACCCCTTTTTAATCCTGTGGTAGAGAAACAGATCTACCAATTGATCCACATCAATTAGTACACCCATGGACAAGTAATTGGTCCACACCAATTGGTACACTCCTGGAAAATCGGATAGAAGCCCTAGCGGTTAATATGGCAGCAGATATATCCACTTCTTTCCTTTCATGAATGATGAAGTGAAATGAAACGGGTGTCCCATGGGTTTGGTAGCACCCTGGTTGGAAGCATGACACATGTCAGTTGTCTCCTTATTCCCAAGCTGTTAGAATAAGGGTGATATAGTCTTTATCCATCCAAAACGACACACCTCATCGAGAAAACCCCACTCACAAGGAGGAAAAACCCCCCATCTCAGGTTTTCAAGTCATCACTCAATATTCGGACTAAGTCAACCGTGACCATTGATATTTAATCTTACGGCCAATAATCCTTGATACCGACGGTTCGTTTCATTTCTTCCATAAAACCCTAGATAGATAAAGTTTCCTCTAGACGCCTCCCTCACTCTCTTCTGCAACAAGAAATACATGAAAAAAAACAGACTCTCATCTACTGTGAGACTCAAAAACTGATCATCTATTTTTTTTATCACACAGCCAACAAAATTGAAAACCCCAAAATTTCTCTAAGGTTTTCCTTTTTCTCGATGAGGGGCGGCAGCGAAATACAAGGATCTGTATGTTTCCGGTTAGATCTTTCTTAATTTCCTTGTTCCTGTACTAGATTTAGTTTAACATGTAATCTAGGATTCATTAAAAAATTCTAATGATTGAAGTCTAATTACTTGGGATTTTACTAAAGGGGAAGATCTAGTGTTTTTTTTCTTTCCCCCCTTTCCCATGCCGTCAGTAGGTATGAGAAGGTCTACTAGGATTTTTGTCCCAAAATCTGTAAAAGATTTTGAAGGAGCAACAGTGTTAAGATCAGGTAAGCGATTATCATCGCCGTTGTTTGTTGATTCTAAGGCGGCCAGGGGAAATGAAAATGAATGGTTTCCTCCATCTATGGTTGAGAAATCATGTGGTGTGGTTGTTCCTTCTTTTCATAATAAGAGTCTTGTCAAAAGAAATGAATTTGTGGCTAAGCAAATAAAAAAGGAAAGTTCTTCTCTATCCAAGAAATTGAATGCAACTGTAACCGTAATTGATGAGCCGAAGAAGAATAAAATGTATGGGAATGGGTATGGTAGAAAAAGGCTGAGGTCAGTGGCTGAAAATGTGATGGGTACCCTAACAGAAAGCAACAAAAAATTGGATTTTGATTCTGAGAAGAGGGGTTTGGATGAGGAACGGAAGTATGGGATTCATTTTGCTCGAAAACATCGAAGAAAGGCGATATCTTCAGAATCATCTGCATATTTAGCAATTGAACATTCTGATGGAAATAATGAATTTTCAAAAATTAATAGTAAATCTGAAGAATTGGCGGGAAATTCTGATTCACTTAGTTCTGAATCAAGAGAGAGTCTTGATGTGATTGTTGAACCTTCTCCTTGTTGTTCTAGTCAGTTCAGTATTTTCTTAGTTTCACTTTTGAACTTCATGACAAGGGCAAGGGTTAGTATGTCAAAGCTTGTTGCATTTATGTGTTCTGGTTCCATTGGTGAAACTTTTTCTCGGCATGGGATACATTTCTTCCCTGTAAGTTAGTATTTTCTACTGTTTTTATTCTAGTTCTTGCACTCTCTTTCTCGCTCACTGACTCACTCCTCCATTTGGTTCTGTTTTACAGGATCTATCATGCAGGAGAAGCGGTACTACTTTCGTGTCTAGAATCTGCAGAGTTTGGTGTGCACAAGATTTTGTACCTATGTTTTCCTTGAACTTCAATTCAGCTCCATTTACATTTATAAGTCTGCATTTTAGAATGTTACTTCGATCTCAAAGATCGATGGATGTCCTTGAGAGGTATCTTGTGGGTGTGGTTATGAAACCTCATGGGGATAATGGCAGCAGAAAACGCCTTTCATCTGAGATGGTGGGGGTCTCTTTAAGCAAAATAGTGGCTTCTGTGAGTTCTTCTGCGAAGAGAAGAAAGGAAGTCAATTCTGTTGCTCAAAGAAGAATTTCAAGTCGGCGTAGGACCAATTCTAGGGGTGTTAAGACTTTTAGGTCGCTGAGATTTAAAAGACCCTCTACCCTGGTTTCGCAAAAGTGTGTTGATGAAGTATCTGATATGTTTGGTACCGGAGTTGATGGTTCTGATACCAGTTTTATAAACAAGGTGAAGAAGCCATTATCTAGTGGCCCTTGCAGTGCTGATATTATCGAGGAAACAAATCAGAAGGGGGATACGATCTGCTGCAGCGCAAATATCTTGGTTACAGAATCTGATAAGTGTTATAGAGCAGAGGGGGCGAAGATAGTGTTGGAGTATTCGGAATCAGACGACTGGTTACTTGTTGTGAAAGTGCAGGGTGTGACCAGGTTTATTCATAAAGCAGTAGATTTGATGAGGCCCCTTTGCACAACGAATCGTTTCACTCATGACCTGATATGGATAGGAAGAACTGATTGGAGGCTAGAGTTTTCTGATAGACAAGATTGGTCCATCTTCAAAGAACTGCACAGCAAATGTGCAGACAGAAATATGAAGGCAATGGCTGCTAGGGAAGTAGTCCCTGTTCCTGGGGTACATGAAGTGGAAAGCCATGGGGACTATAAAAATGTTTCTTTCGTACGACCCAATGCTTACATTAAGATGCATGGCAACGAGGTGGAAAGGCTTTTCGCAAGGAGGATTGCAAATTATGATATGGATTCAGATGACGAAGAGTGGCTTGGAAAACTAAATAATGACCTCTGTGGCGATGGTGGCCCTCTTAGGCTTGTGTCAGCTGAGAATTTTGAGAAGATGGTAGATATATTTGAGAAGGCTGCTTATTGTAAACCAGATGATGTCTCTGATGAGAGTAAAGCCGTTAAGCTTTGTCCTGATATGACGATGAATATATTTACAGCTGTCTATCATTACTGGGTGGAGAAACGGAAGAAGAAAAATTGTGCTTTACTGCGAGTGTTGCAGGTAATCAGATGCTTTTGAACCCCTGGTTTAAGTCTTTAACTTTTTATTTATGCGTCGACTGTTTATTTTCTGTGTTACATTATATATTGTCTCTCAGCATATCCACCTTTTGGAGTTCGCATCCTTCCTTGCTTATAGCTATTAGCCTATTACTGTAGTTCTTCTTCTTTTGGCTTCGTAGTTCTTTGTGTGTTCCATACTATTAGAAGTTCTGAAATTATGTGTACCATGAAGAACTTAAAGAAGGAAAACCATGAAATGTTGACTCGATGTCTTTCTATGTTCAGCAATTAAAAAATGCAATATTTTGAATGTATCTGGATATCCTGTTTAATGGTAGTTTTTCTACTTGTATAGAAAGATTCTTTATGATTACATCTGAGCTTGTGCAATTCTTGCTTATCAGTGTGCTCCACCAAGGAAGCAGGAGATGCTGCAAAAGCCCTTTCTTCGTAAGAAAAGATCATTTAAGAGACAAGCTAGCAAATGTGGAAATGGCAAACCAAGAACTTTCTTTCAAGGTGTAAATCCTTACTTTCCTTTTCTTTTCATATTATCCATAGATTCTGATTAGTGATGTTCATTTTTTCTTTTTGACCTGAACTTAGGATTGCAAACTACATATTGTTTGTTGACTGTTGACATAACTGCGATGACTCTGTGGACTGGATAAACCTCTGAGGGTTTCATATCTCTGTGATATACATATGAAATTACTTAAAACGCTGGATACAACCTTTTCTTTCTCTCCATTGACATTCGTTGTAACGGATAAATTAAATTTATTGATGGGAGCAAAGGGGTTGAGTATTGACCACCGAAAGATAAATTTAATAATCATAAATATTTTATGTCACCTCTGCAGATTACTTGGGAACATGGAAGCTTTGAAGATGTTTCACAATAGGTGTTTGAATAACTGAATATCATTGTTGAAAAGTATTTAAATTTCTCATCATCCTAGAAAGGACGCACACACAATTTTAGTGAAACCGTTAAGGATTGTGTGAAAGTAATGCTCTACTATGTTGTCCACACTGCCATTTATGACTAAAATTCTTTGTGTTCCGAAGATCTTTTTTTAAAAAGAAACTCTTTGTAGCCATATCAATTATCGAACAGGGTATACCCTGTTTGTTCATGCGTCGAATTTGGGATTTTTGAAGAATGGTATGTTCATGCATGTTGTTTTTATTGACCTTCTGAGAGACTGTAATCAGGGTTACTGTAACTGTCACTTCTTTTATCAAGTATCTGGACTGTTGAGATCTGCAATACAATGTTTATTACTCAACGTTTCTATAGAATCAGCCTTAATAATAGTGGGTAGAATACCGGGCTCCTTAAAAGGCCAATCAGTGTCAACATTGAAATCCAGTAGAGTTTGAATTTAACACATATAGTGCTAGAGGAAGTATTGATAATCTTGCATCTAATCTTTTGTTGATTATGCAGTTTTTGCGGAGGAACAAGAGCAGGATGCAAATCGCAGAGTTGAAGTTGCCAAGCACTCTGCAAAAACATCTGTAGAGTTGGCAGTTGTCAAGCGCAGAAGAGCCCAGGAACTCATGGAAATTGCTGACCTTGCAACCTACAAGGCTACCTTAGCTTTGAAAATTGCTGAAGCAGTTCAACACGAAATTCCTTCAGACGATTTTGTTACTTTCATCCTTAGTTAGATATCACTAAAGAGATGGGGTTAGTTTTTTGTTATGCCAAATAAATCTCTTTTTCTTCTTTCGTCTCCAAAGCAGGAGGCGGTTGGTGTTTCTTCTCTTCCCATCTCATGCCTCTTGTGGAGCTTTTGTGGGTCAAATTAGTAAGGACCTAAAGCCCTGTAATTTTTTGAGAGTGATGCTTCTGTACATATGATATCATCATTACGCTACATATTTGTAAAAACAACTTTAGTACCAAGTATACAGGAAATCAGAATGCACATACGGGTTTTTGTTGGTTGTGTTCGGCTTCAATTAGAGCATTTGCTGCTTCATTTTTGTTATTTGTATCTGTGTTTTGCTTCAGTTTAGACTTCTTCTTCGTCATTACGAGTATAAAATAGTAATAAAACAGTAGTCTGGTCCTTGGGAGATTGGGATTTTTTTAATTGTGCAATTCGGCCCCCCAAGGCTGGCTAGGATGGTAGTCTTGGAAGATAACACGAGTTCCATGCATATTGAGTATTCATGTTCCCTTCAAAAAAAAAAAAAAAAGTATTCATGTTCGTCATTCCTGCACGTGTATCATAGGAGCATAAAATATGATAAAAAAGACTCGAGAAGAAACGAGAAAAGATTACTGAAACAAATTATATAGGTAGAGCCTTCCCCCCCCAAAAAAAAAAACCTCAAAAAGCCGTTTTAGTATGGTCTAATGCAATACGACTAGTAATTTAACCGAACAAGAACCTGGGCAATCTCCTCTTTAACCAACCATAAAAAACCGGAGGCCGATTGTACAAACTATTGACAACCTTAAAAAGCCGGAAGACAGATGTACGATGTACTTTCTTGCTTCAAAAAGGAAAAAAAAAGTACTTTTCGAGTCGAACCTAAAACTGATTCAATGATGGACAAAACGATTTCCTAAAAAGTGTGTGCTTGTAACACTACTGGTGAAAATAGTACGGAGTGCATATCTAGTCTCTCCATAGAGGAACATCCATGTCAGAATCCATGTCATTGCCATCATCCAACCATCTAAACCCTTTTTTCATGGCCAGGGGTGTAAGTAACATCCCCTCCGCCATGCTGTCAAGTAAACCTGGCATATTAAACAACGCCTCCTCATCTAAGAATGTTGTTCCAGTTGACGAACTAGGCAATGAGTACTCATCATATGGAATATCCAGGTTACTGATACTTGGCGAAAGAGCTACAGATGATGATGATGAAGCAGATGATGCATCATGGATAGGATGAGGTCGAAATGCTTCGGCAGCTTCAATTGCAGCCAATCGGATATCTTCAGAATTAGTAGATGTAGGTCTAGGTAGTATCATCGACGAGTCGTTGAAATTAAGAGGTGTAGATTTTCCTCTTAAAGCTAAAGCTGCAACATCATAAGCTCTTGCAGCCATTTCAGGTGTAGGAAATGTGCCCAACCAAATTTTCGATTTTGCGTATGGCTGTCTTATTTCACATACCCATCTTCCTCCATTCCTTTCTCTTACTCCTCTATAAATTGGGTGTCGCGTTTCTTTAAATTTCTTTCTTCCTGCCTTCCTCTTATGCGTGTTTGCCGTTGCTGTTGACGGCACATGCGAGGATTGTTGTTCATTCGACGAAGCAAAAGCAGCAGAACAGTTTCGCTCTTCATCTAAGTCGCCCATTGAAAAAAAAGAAGAGATGTACTGGTCGGGAAATTTTAGAGTGGGGGAGAATGTTAGTTAGACAGGAAGCATATAAAAAGGGAGGGAAAAAAATGAGGAATAGAGTAATACACGCGGAAATCACGTGTTGTGAAATTTTGAAAGAATTTCAACATGTGTTTGAATAAATTAAAACAACGTGCGGAATAAGAGTGGCTTGTGGGTAGAGGTCGCGGTCCAGGGACCAGGGTTATTGTGTTGGGAAAGAAGGGCCACTACTCTACGTCCTTCTGCTCATAAATTTCGGTCCCCACCCAGGACATCCGATGAACTTGGAAGTCGGAACAATAATACTTGAATGGTCTTATGATTATCTTATACGATCAAGTACTAATAGGGGTTACTGCCTACATGTTTGTTTAGATGTTTTGTCTTATATGAAATTTATTACGCCAAAATAAATCAATATCCTTGGAAATAATCATGGTTAGATCTACTGGGTGTCAAAAAGTGTATTTTTGTTTGTTTCTAAAGTTCACAGTATACCGATTTAAGCTCGTGGATACCATCGTTTTACTATTAATCGATCAAATAGCTTGTGGAGTATAAAATTTAACTGTTCCCTATCCAGTTTTATCTAAAGACCCATGCCCGTATGAAAGTGTAGACGCCCATGATGATGGTGGTCGGTTTCAACTTGTGTATGCAGACTATGGAGAGACATGTGAATGAGAGACAAAATTTCAAACTATTGAAATTTTTTAAAGTCCCAATCAGTGGCCGATCCAGATGCTTTGATTGGGTGGGTGGGGACTACTGTTGAAATATAGAAAGTTAGTTATCGATCGAGGGTTCGGATCCTCTGTCTCTAAAACTGCCTGTGCCCCTGTCCCGGCGAATAAAAAACAGACACGTATCATTTGAAATAACAGTAGTTGGTTATCTCCGTTAACACGGATTTTGTATTTTCTGCATTTTTATCATAAGTGTGCAAGGAAATTAATATCTTCTTCTCCCTTTTTCCGGAGTTTACTGGTTTTCCAAATCAAGAAATTAAGATCGAAGAAATTAAGATCAAATCACGTCAAACTCATTAATTTTCAAGATCGGTGAAAGCTTTGTCATTTCCATTCAAAAAGAAAAACAAATCGAAATCGAAATCTAAGTACAATCTTATATCTATGTGAAAATCTTTGTTTTTATTAAGCTTGATTCTTTCTTATAGCTTATCGATTATCTTCCGTGGACCATGAAGTACATGGCCATCAACAGTTACTACGTCACACATGAAACTTTTGTTCCCAGAGAAAGAAAATTTAGACTTTATACTTCGAAATTCCTAGCCATAGTTGAATCCTTCCTCCCCCTTTAAATACACCAAAAACAATCCAAAGTCCCAGCTCAAGTCATGCCTCTCAAGTCACGAACTGAACTTGACATTTTGCAAACTAGTGAGAAAGGTTTCCTCGACATTTTGGTTTTTAATATGTTTTGAACTAGTTCCGAAACCAATATTGTCTGCTAAAGGGCGTTTTTGGAGGTAAAAATACTAAAATATCCTTCCCTCAAAAAAAAAAAAAAAAACTTAATTAAAAAACAAAATCATATCCCCATTTCCATTTCCATCTTCAATTCTTATTAATCTCTTTTAGGGAATTTGGGAACATTCAATTGAATATTAATAAACTTCAAAAGGATCTAGACGATGCTCAAAATGATATTGGTGCTACTAATCAACATGATAAAGTCAAGAATATTGTTAGTGATCTTGAAAATTGGTATAAGATTCAAACTGATTTCTATAGAGAAAAATCTAGGGATAAATCTGTTTTTGAAATGGATAATAATACTAGATATTTTCATACTATGGTAAATAAAAAATTACATACCAATACTATAAACACTCTTTGTGATGCTAATGGTAACTGGCTCAGAGATAGAGATGATTTTAGTACCCTTCTTACCAATCATTTCTATAATGTTGCTAGCACTTCTAATCCTGTTTTTCCTGAAACTGCTTTTGATATTTTACCAAAAATCATTTGTGATGCTGATAATGCTGTGTTAACTGCTATTCCTGATGAGTATGAAATTGTGAATGTTGTTAAAAATATGCCTGCTTGGAGTGCACCTGGCCCTGATGGGTTTCAAGATGGTTTTTACCAGATACAATGGAATCTAGTTGGTAAGGACATTATAGATGTGGTTCAAAGATTTTTCATTAGTGGTCATATGCCAAGAAGTCTTAATAGGACTTATATTTCTCTTATCCCTAAGTGTAAAAGTCCTAAGAAGCCATCTGATTTTAGACCAATTGGTCTTTGTAATGTTTCTTATAAAATAGTGTCTAAGATTATAGCTAATAGGATTAGGACTTTTCTTAAGAAACTTATTTCTCCTTATCAAGATGCCTTTGTTCCAGGTAGATCTATTCATGACAACATCATTATTGCTTATGAAGTGATTCATTCCATGAAGCATAAGGAAGGTATTACTGGTACCATGGCCCTTAAATTAGATCTGTCAAAAGCTTTTGACAGACTTGAATGGAATTTTCTTATCAATGTTTTAGAAAACTTTGGCTTTAATAAAGAGTTCTGCAACCTCATACTGTAATGTATCTCTACCACTAGTATTAGTGTACTTCTTAATGGTTCTCCCTGTGACCAATTTGAGCCAACTAGAGGTATCAGGCAAGGGGATCCTCTATCCCATTACCTTTTCATCTTAGCCATGGAATATTTATCTAGGTCCTTGTTGACTGTTGAATCTAATAGGACTATCACTGGTATTAAGGTTTCTAGGAAAGCTCCTCCTATTACTCATTTACTTTTTGCTGATGATATTCTTATATTTAGTCAAGCTAATTTGCAACATGTGGATTATATTTTGCATACCTTGCAGAATTTTGGTGATCTCTCACGTCAGATGCTAAATTTTGATAAGTCATGTGTTTATTTCAGTAACAATCTTTTCCCTGCTGTTTGTGACAATATTGCTCAAGCTCTTAATATGTCTTTAGTCTCTGATTCTGAAAAGTATCTTGGAGCTCCTTTACTGATGGGTCATTCTAAGGTTAAGTCTTTTGATCCAATTGTGCAATCTTTTGAGGCTAGACTCAATAATTATATTGGTACCACTGTTAATCAAGTTGGTAGGTCTACTATTATAAAATGGGGTGTTTTAAAATACCTACTACTCTGTTAAGCAAACTTGATTCTCTGCAAAGAAGTTTCTGGTGGGGTCATAAAGCTGGTAAAGGCATCAAATTTATAGCTTGGGACAACATTAACATTCCTAAGGAGATGGGAGGTTTGGGCTTTAGAAATCTTGAAAATTTTAACATTGCTCTTATATGCAAACTTGTTTGGAAAATTATTACTGAGCAGCGTGAACTATGGGTGCAAATATTGGGAGCCAAGTACTTTTACAACTGTAGTATTCTCCACTTGCAAAAACTCAATGAAAATTGCTCTTGGATTTGGAGGGGTATTTACAAATGCATTGATATTATTAAGAGTAATAGCATGTGGGCAGTTAGGAGTGGTAGTAAGGTTAAAATTTGGCTTGATTGTTGGGTAATTAATTTAGATCACCCACCTTTACCTGCTGAAGGTTTTGTTAACACTGTTTCTTATGAGTATGTTTCTGAACTGTTTATTCCTGGTACTATGGACTGGAATGTTCATTTGGTGCATTATCTGTTTGATTATGATTCTGCTGTTAAAATTCTTTCTATGAATATACCTGCCATTGGTTCTGACACTCTCATTTGGCTACCTGATAGGAAAGGACAGTTTTCTGTGAAGAGCGCTTATAAGGTCATATTTGGTATTACTAATAACAACAATACAAGTGCTCATGTAGTACCAGTTCAGGTTTGGAAGACTTTATGGGGAGTTAAGCTTCCTCATAAAGTCAAACTTTTTGCCTGGAAATGTATTAGAGATATAGTTCCAACTAGGGATAAACTTTCCAGATATAGACCTAATATTGAGTTGCATTGTAGTCTATGTAATCATCCTACTGAAACAATTGATCATATGATTCTAGACTGCCCTTATGCTAGGTCTATTTGGCTGGCTTTAAATGTTAATGTGGGTAATATTCTAGTTCAACATGGTTCTTTTAGAAACTGGATTATATCTTGGTTTTCTGCAGGAATCAATCTTGTTTTTGGTACTGGCATTTCTAGACATGATCTAAACAATATTCTAATGGTAGCTATTTGGACCATTTGGAAGGATAGGTGCACTAAGGTTTTCCATAACAAAAATCCAAATAGAATGTTGTCTTTAGATAACATTCATAAACTCACTGTTTCAGCTCCCATTAATACCATTGCAAATCATAATAGTTTATTGGATATGCATTGAAAGCCTCCAGATAATGGTTACCTTAAAATTAATTTTGATGCCTCTTTTCAGTTAGAGACATTACAGGGAGGTATTGGTCTAATTATAAGGGATTCTACAGGTCACTGCATTGGAGATCAAGGGGAATACATTAATGGAGGAATGATTCCAGGGATAGAAGTATAGGAGTTGGAGTGCAGGGCTATGAAAAAGGCGGTTGCTTGGGCTGTTGCTCAAAACCTCAGTAGAGTAGTTTTCGAGTCGGATTGCGAAGTTTTAATAAAATACATCAATGAACAATCACAGTATGTTCATTGTAGGAACCAATATTTAGTTCTTGATGTTAAACATCTTCTAAGTAAGTTTAGTTTTTGGAGTTGTTTTTCAGTCAAAAGGGATGTCAATAGTGCTGCTGATAAGTTGGCCAAGAGAGCTAGAACTCTCAAGTCTAATTTTGTTTTCTCAACTGATCTTCCCCAATAAATCAAAACTTGGGTGGATCAAGATCATTATGTAAACACTCTTTCATCTTAATGAATTACAATTTTTGAATAAAAAAATAAATCTCTTTTAGGGTTAGGGCTTTGAAACCTAAATATTTCCCATTCCCTTTCAAATTCTAAATTTTCCCCATTCCCTTGCAAATTCTCTTCTCCTTCTCTGCCGGCTCCTCACTTTGTAAACGATTTTTTTTTACACATTCGGAAGTGATGAAGACCATGCCGGTAGTTATGAAGACCATGCCGGAAGTTATGAAGACCATGCCGGAAGTGAAGAAGACCATGCCAGAAGTGATGAAGATCATGCCAGAAGTGATCAAGACCATTCCGGTAGTGATGAAGATCATGTCGGAAATAATTTTTTTTACATCGCCGGAAGTGATGAAGACCATGCCGGAAAATGGTGCCAGCATGCTCAATAGAAATCTATTAATGTCGGTAGTCAAGTGAAAAAAAGTTCAATTTTCTGGATACTTTACATCATGTTCCGGAAAAATAATGTAAGCAACATATTATGCCGTTAGTAGTACCGGCATGCTCGAGAATTAACTAACTGTGCCGGAAGTGGACTAATTAAAACCAGAAAAAAATTCAAAACGGAATAGGTTTTGAATTTCAAAACCAGAAAAAAAATTCTAGGGGCTACGCCCCCCGGACCCCCTGGAAAACATCTATGAAAATCTCCAACAAATTCCGTCATGGATGAACAATCGACAACAACGCTGGCACACTGTGTTGGTGTGCCGACATTGATATAATTATGAATACCATGCCCGCTTGAATTTCAAAATGGGGTAAGCTCGGTGCCGTCATGGACGTGGTATGAATACCATGCCGGTATTGCTGCTTCCGGCATGGTATTCATACCACGTCCATGCCGGTACCGAGCTTTTTCAGCTGCAAAAATGGTGGATTCAAAGAAAAAAAAATCAAAATTTCAACCTCTTAGTAGCAATTCTCTCTTCACAATCATCCTCCATTTTCACCAAAAAAAGTTCCCTCTCAATGTTTTTTTCCCTCCTTCTACTCTCACCTCACCTACCCAAATACAAATGAAAATACACACTAATCAGTTATCAAATAATATTATGAATTTACTAATTATAATTAATCACTAAACCTGATTAGTGAGGGGTAGATTAGGTATTAGGTAAAATACTTAGATAAGGGGTAACCCTGATTTGATATTTGGATCCGGTTTTTGTCCTTTTCCTCTATCCCCCAATTAGTTTTACTATCCCTAAATCGTGCGTTCTTTTTGTTGTTGGGTGCAGTAATAAAATATGAGAAAAAAATTTAAATAAATAAAAGTAGTTGATATTTAGGTCATTTATAATGGAAGTTTTTTTTTTTTTTTCCGAAAAAGAGGCTCAGCTCAATACATTACTTAGAAAACCGATTTAGGAAACCGGAAAACCTTATAGGATTTTTCAAGATCACAAGACATTCATACAAGTTACAGTATCTCCACCAATTCTTGCCTATCAATTATATCCCTACAGATCTAAAAACAGTTCCAGAGGATCATCTCTCTCGCAAAAGAGAGGAACTAGCATCTAGGGACAAACTGATTTTGAAAACAAAACCAATATGTGTCATTACACTAGGCGATGACTGGATCAAATCCAACCCAATGTTCATCAGAACATGTAAAAAACATGAACTAGAGTTTTTCAAATTTAGATTGCCTAATGCAATCAAGGAAGCAGTGACCCAACTAATAGTAACAGTAACCAACAAGTAACTAAAGTGTCTGAAGTAACGCTGATAATCAAAATCGGTCTTTAAGTGTCTGTATCGAAACGAATCGGGCTGACTTGGCATTGGAGATACGGTAACAATTGTTGAAGAACTTGATGCTGATCTTAATCGAAATGTAGTTGTCTTTTCCTTCATTAATAAACCTAAAACAATAAAATATAAAACTAAAACAATAAAGACTAACTCAGGATAAACTGATATCCCATCAGCACCATAAACATGAGATAAAACTAAAAACACCATTATACAGAAGATGACCAAACTCAAATAAAAGAGTTCATAGGAAAAAAGTAAATCCCAAATCTAAACCTAAAAGCTAAAATAATACCAAATCCCAATATAACTAGATTGTTAGAACAAAATAGACTATCAAGATCATATAAATCTAAAGTAATCCCAATTAAAATCCGATCACCACCATAAACAGGGAGAAAAAGAGGTGGAGATGATGCCGATGCTAAATATGTCTTTGTTGCTATGTCTTGCCCATAAGATAGAACTATAACTGACGATACATCCTGATTTTTTCCTTGAAAAAGATAACAACATGTACCTACACGAGCTATCTCAGATCCATGGAGCAAAGCTATAAAATTGCAACAAAAACATGACCGATTATAAAACCCAATCGATAACTAAAGCAGAAATTTAAACCAGGAAACTATAGATCAAGGGAAAATAGAACGAATGATGGAGTTTGAGGAGCGGATCTGAGCAGAGAAAGATTAGGCTGAAGAGGTCTTCGTTGAGAGTTTTTTTTTCCTGTTTTTTGGAAAGAGAAAGTTTTTTTTCCCTAAAGAGTCTTTATTTAATGGAAGCGATCTGAAACTAATGACCTCCCACGATTCCCCGTAATAGCAACATGGTGGATAACAAAACTTTAAGAAATAGGTGAGTCACGTGCTCAATACGCCGTCCTTAAAACATTAGTGTGTGGTACTCAAGGACGGATATCTTTAGGATAAGACACCCTACTACATCTACCATTAGCCTATGTAATAGATGCTCAACTTAAACTTCAGATTTCAGAAAACTTTCAAGAACAATCATAAAGTTTAAGAATAACAATTGAAAAATATTGTTCTTTTGGTTTCTCCAAAAATATGTAGAAACCCTTTTCATTGGATGTCTCATTAGATTAAAAAAGCTTGTTTATATAATCTCTTAAAGTAGGTTATGAAGTGCGAACTAGCCGATGTAGAAATAAAGTTTTTCATTCATAAAAGAAAAGGCAAAACACAAAGTGACTAATATGTCAATAGCTCGAACGTACATTGGTGCAATATCTTATTTATTTTAATAAAAATTTAAAACTCATTCTTTCGCGTTGTACGAATATCTAGGGTTTATCGGATTGTTAGGATTTTTGGTTATTGGGTTATTTGTTTTGGTGTTTTTTAAATTACCTCACTTTTGTAATTTGATAGTATAATTTACCAGTCTAGCTACTTATATCCGGTGTGTTGAAAGCAAGTTGGGTTGTTGAGCCACCGTATGAAACTTATACAGTGGATCCATAATGTTCTTGGGTACTCTTTTGTTTTATGATATAACATCTTCCTCAAATTTGGTGTATCTTAGAAGGTCAAGTTGTGTCACTTGATTTTAAGTTCTGTTATTTATAGCACTAGCATGAGCTACGATTATTTTATATTTTTTTTAATTTGAAGAAAAACAAATTTTATTGAACCACACAAAGATACAACAGATCAAACTTAAACCAGAGCTCAAGACTAAAAACATAAATACTCAAACCAACTGACAACAAAAACATCTCAAAAGCAGAAAAAAACATAACACAACTTTCAGCCACTGACACAAATACACTACTGAGAATCACACCCCCTTTCTTCCCTATTTCCACAGGTTTGAACTATCTAAATGCAACAACCAACCTTTACAACAACACTATGCTCCACAACACAGTCTCATCCAATTCGCACTTAGCCGATTTCTTCACCTCTTGACTAAAACTCTATTTATCCCATACTAAACATAGTATCTGCTCACAATCATTCAAGCCACCAAATCAGCTCACACACTCCGCTTGATGCACAAAATAGTAAGCCAAACAAAGGGACAAATGCACCAACAAATTTTAGTTTTAATCTTGGGCGAAGCCTTATTATTACTGCACACTTAGGGTTACACAAACTCTTATTTTTTCAGACACCCAATCTAACAAAATATTAGGCTTTTATAGACATACAAAAAGTAACAGACAAATAACTAACTAGAAGTTACATATTTGCTTAATAAGGCAGTTGGTTAACCGTGCCAACTTGCCTAACTTCTTTCCTATAGTTATAGAGGAAGTTCCTAGCCTTTTAAAAAGCATAAAGCAAACACTAACTCATGTAACCGTCAAGGCCATATGTATGGCACATGTTACAAGCCTTGTTGCACCATGATATCTTAAACCAACCAAAGTACGACCATCATAGTTGTGCATCACTCCCCCAATGATGCAAGTGTGCTAATCCAAGTCTTGCTTTCAGCCCTGTATTCCTCATGCACGCAGGTTATGTGCCAAAATATTTTGGCACCTATTGATGTTAGTATCGCATCTTTGGGCATGTCCAAACCATGCTTGACCCATGCCTTGGCCTAACTTGCAACTCTGAATGCACCATGCATCTTTGGCCTATGCCATGTTGCAAGTATTACTCCATCTTGGCACTTTATTACTCGGCCTCTTGACTAACTTGTCATAGACCTTCACTACCAGCTGAACTCGACGCCCTCGTCGATTCTTTTTGTTGTAGGTAAGCCTGAATTTTTTCTTCAAATTGCCACAATGTAGTTTCCGTCTCCAAAGAAGCCTCAGATTCTGGTAAACCAAGTAACTTTACCAAATAATAAATTCTCATATTCATCTTGCTTTGCCACTTAACTCGATCATCAAGTATACTCTCTACTTGCTTGTCGAATTATGGTCTAATTACTGGTTGTACACATTTCGCTTGGTGTCTCGAACTGTCCAATAAACCAGGATGGTACTTTTTTAAGAAGCTGACATGAAAAGTGGGATGAAACTTTCAATCGTTCCGAAAAAATGAGTTTGTATGCCACCTTACCAATCCTTTTAATTACTTAAAAAGGATCATTGTACCTTGGAATTAGGCCTCTATGCACTGTCTTGCTAGACATCTTCTTCGAAATCTATTGTATTAGCTTCAACATTACCATATCTCCCACCTAAAATTCCATATTTCTGCGACATAAATCAACATACTTCTTCATCCTTTTTACTGCTTGGATAAACTATCACGCGCCTGCTCGGTCATCTCAATTTTAGACCTCGTATAATAGTATGCTGCCGGACATGAGCCTTGCTTCTTAGCCTTTGGCACATCATGAGGGGTTAATGGTTGTTGTCCTATTGCTAACTCAAAAGGACTCAATTCCGATGATGAACTCTTTTGCAATTTGTGAAAAAAATGGGTTGTATCCATCAACGATACCCAATGTCCCTGGTTTGCAGTCACATAATGATGCAAATAGTCTTCTAACAATGCATTTATCCTCTACCATTGGTTTGGGGATAATTTCTAGTATAAAACTTTAGTTCAGATCCAAACAACTCGAATAAGGCAGTCCAAAAGCTATCTGTAAACTGTGAGTCTCTATAACTCACAATATCTTAAGGAAGACCTCAATACTTCACTACATTCATGAAGAACATATACGATGCAACATCTGCATTACAAGAATAGGGACATGGAATGAATGTGGCATATTTCAAAAAGCAATCAACGACGACCATTATCGAGTTAAAGACTTGCACCTTAAGCATCCCATTAATAAAGTCCATTGACAATCATTGCCATGACTTGTCTGGAATCAGTAAAGGATGTAGCAACCCTGCTATATTTCTCATTTTCGTCTTATCAAATTGACACATTAAACAAGTCCTCACATACAACTCAACATCTTCTTCCATCTTTGGCCAATAGTTGGAACGAGCTATCAAAGCATGCATCTGTCCCATGCCTGGATGACCAACCCAAATGGAATCATGCGTCTTTCGCAAGAGTTCCCTTTTCAATCCACCTAAATCGGGCACATAAATTCTCCCTCCTTTGGCGTAGATGACTCCATCATCTATTCAATATCGACGAATGATCCCATCACAGATCTTCTTAGTCAGGCGCACACATGCCTGATCATTCTTCGTCTCTTCTTTGATTCGAGGCAACAAATTTGCCTCCATATGAAAGCACAGGGGTACCAAAATACACCGCCAACTTTTTCTTGAGCAATCTGTATGGACAAACTTAAACACAATTCTGAGAGTTCAAATTAATGAAACTCAATCGAGGAAAAGTATTCGGAGTTATATCTCTTTATCTCACAATCAGAAATTTTACAAAGATACGTCAGTGAACCTAATTTATGTATGAGAGTACTTGGGTGATTCCAAAGATCAATTTCCCAAGTAATGAATCAAATCGTATCCAACAAACAAGGTTGTACATTTATACTATGATTGATTAACGCACAACCTGTGATATTCCAATTATAAAGATAAACAATATAATGCGGAAAAGAAATAACACAGACACCAGAAATTTTGTTAACAAGAAAACCGCAAATGCAGAAAAACTGCCTAGACCTAGTCCATATTGAACACCAAACTGTATTAAGCCGCTACAAACACTAGCCCACTACCAATTAACTTCGGACTGGAATGTAGTTGAGACCGAATTTAACCCTCACAACAATTTAGTTACAGTCGTGTTCCTTACGCCTCTTGAAACCCAGCAGGACTCCGCACAATTAATTCCCTTAGATGACGTAACACCAACTAAGAGTTGCTTCAAATCAATTGAATATTTTAAACCAATCTAACTCCCACAGATAAGCCTATATATGTGATTTCCTTTTTGATCAAAGATCAAGGTGATGGAAATCGATAGCAATAGACAAAGTCAACCTCAAAATCCAGACTTATGCAACCTGAAGTGCAGCCTAGATTATTATTCACCTCACAAGTATTAAACTTGTGGAATCAACAAAGTCTAAGACGAAGAAAACTTTGAAGATTACCATCTATCTTGTTCAAGTGAGCATCTCAACAATCAAACAAAATCAGGATACTCGAGCTATCGGATAAATAATAGCTGGACCTGGCTTCATAAATCCCTATAAAGTCTTTGGAATCGCTAAATGCTAAAGGGTTATTTGGTTTTTGGTACTCACATTTTGACCAGAAACTGGTTTTGGTCTAACATTTGTCCAGCCTTTGCGTTTGGTCTAAAGACCAACGTTGACTGACATTGAACTTGGTTGACTTTGTTTAGTATAAACTAAATTAAATTTATTATTTAAATATTTAGACATTTACTGTTGTACCCTCACTGGTTATAACATTATCATAAAGTGTTTGCGTCTCATCTCAAAATTCCAAGATTTTTTCTATTTTGTCTATCGCTGATAATGCCAGCAAAGCTCAAAAACAGCTTTCTTTGTTCCCTGAATTCATCGGAACCCATATTAATCTCGAATATCAACCAATCTTTCTTCTCTATCCAATCGAGCCCAGCAATGAAGAAATTTGGGGGTTTTTTTTATCTGGAATTTGCTAAGAGATGGGTTCAGTGCTGTTCCGAATAGGTTTTTGCTTTGAATCTGAGACGGGGAAACTCCAGAAGATGAAATTGAATCTGAAATTGAGAGATGACGAGAGAAGATTAGGGGTTTGAGTAGATCTATGAAGAATAATGATTCAGATACTAGTAGTATTGATTGATTCACAGAGAGGAAGAAATTAGGGCTCCGATTGTCTGCAGTTGAAGAACATAGATGGAATTGAGGTTGGGGTTATGTCAAATCTGTAGAGGAGGGAATCTTAGAGCAGATGTTGATTGTAGAAGATGGCGCTGATAATGGGATTAATGGATCGAGAAGATTGCAGGAGGTTAATGGAGTATGCCCTAATTGAGTTTTTGGTGATGTTTGAACTATGAAAGAATAATTAATTAAGAAGGGTGTTTATTTGCATCTGTGAAAGCAGTGACTGGATGTGAAATTGAATCGTCGTCCTCTTAATTTAGAAATCTATTCTCTTTAATCTTATTTTTCTGCCATTGATGTTGTCGAACTCGTCGTAAGATTTTTCTCTCCTCACTCTATTTTCTACAGCGGCAGTGATGCCTCCGGTACAATGGGTATGTATACTTAAATCTCAAACCCACTTCTGAAATTGCTCAATCTTATCATTTACAGCTCCAAACTGTTGTAAATTCCTAACTTTGGATTGTTTTTTTGGTTTCTCAAACAGGTAGTGCTTATGGGTATAGAAATATTTACAGTCAAGGTTATGGAGTACAAACAACATCATTAAGTACATCATTATTAGACAATGAATTAAGTTGTGGTTTATGTTTTGAAGATTGCTCAGTATCGTGCCGGGATTGTTCCTGTTGCTTATCGCTGGTGTTCACGTTCCGGCAGCTAGTACTAGTTCATTTTTATACTATTGTGTTTTTTTTTTACTACTCCATGTTTTTGAACAATCGTTTGATATAAATATTAGCAAAGTAAAGGGTATAATGGTAAACTTCATTATTCATTAAGTTTTAATTAATTTTTTTAATAATTATTAACTGAAAGTCAAGACTTAACCGAGTCAACATGGGTCAACGTTGGTCTTTAGACCAAACACAAAGGCTGGACAAATGTTAGACCAAAACCAGTTTTTGGTCAAAATGTAAGTACCAAAAACCAAATAACCCAATCCTAAAAGGGTTTCTGGAGAGGACGTGTCTAGTTACAACTAGGACATCCCAAAAGTAGTGTTGGGATTCCAAGATCCCAATTGTTTGAGATTCCCCTTATATAGACATTCAAAGTATAGTTTTCTTTTGGTTTAAGCTAAGATAACTTTGGAACCAAGCAAATAATATCCACTGTTAGATGAATCTTTGAATATTATTTACATAATCAAGAAATAAACTCTGGTTAGGATGAACCGTAACCGAACAGTGTACAAGACCACACTCATGAATGGTTAGCCGAAGCTATCCAACTGAACTATAATCTTGAGCAATTTTGTAAACACTTAAGACTCAACTCGAAACATAATCATGTGATCAAATATGTTTATGGTGTTTTTAGAGATTATTCAAATGCTAATTATCTCGGAGAAATAATTATGCGTTGATCGTTGTCGTATGCGTCAAAAATAAATTACTTTCTCACTACTCAAAATATATAATATAGCAAGGGAAAGAAAGAATCGTTCCCACAGAGAGGACTAGGTTGTCAATATATTTTGATTTCCTATAAATAACAAGGGGGATTTTTCTGATTTTTAATAAAGTAAAATAAACTAAAAGCAAAACAAGAAATAAACAAGCAAATCAAAGATGTGAAAGTATTGGTCAAGGAATTTCGTTTTCATTCGCTAACATGTTCTTGTCTTAATAACTAGAATTAATATTTAATCTCTCATTACCAAAAGCCCTAGGATACCTTGATCGCAAGAATATCCCGCTAATTTCCTCTTGTCATCAACAAACACATTAAAAGATGCGAATATGAATTATATCCAAGAGAACAACCTAACATGTAAAAGAACTAATCAAGTTTAATTCCCTAGATGCACTAAGTTCTATGAAATCAGGCCAATCAAAGCAAACGAACATGTAAAAGCACTAATCCGATTTAACGAAGGTTATGGTTCACATATGATCATAATAATATATCACTACAAACTATAACCACATTTAAGCTACTTGCAATCAGGAATTATCACTTTTGCGAATAATAACCCTAATCTAGCAATAGATATGCATGTGAGTTCTACCAATTTGAAATTTGACAAAACAAACATTCAATCATACATTGCGATATTTCTAGTGAATCATAATCGATAAAATTGAGACAAAACTAATTTATTGAACAAGAAACATGCTTTGTAAAATCCAACTAATTCATAACCAATAATAAGATTAACTACTCATGTTAATGGAGTTCATAACAAGGAGAAAAAGAAGTTCTATCATGTTGTAAACCCTAGAAACAAAAGTAGAGGTGAAGATGATATTCGAATAGAATCAAAAAACCCTTTTACAGACTTGCAGCACTTGCTGTATTTCTCTGGTGACGCCCACAGCCAATAAGGGTCTGTAAGCCCTCAACAAAGGCCAGTCTTAACAGGTCCAAATATGTCTTTGAGTCAAACTGGGTCAGATGAATCGGGATCGGATCACTAAGTCGACTCATTTGGTGTAAACCCAATAGCATTCTGTTTGTATTTTCGTCCAATTTCCGGCCATTTTATGGCTTATCTTCCCTACATTGATTCATACACATTCATATATCCAATTATGCCCCAGATTCTCCCCTGCAGCATCAGTATCACTTCTCCCAACTCCTTACAAGCAGCTATGCCAACCATCAATGGCAGCAACCTTTCCGAGTCTGTTGCAAAAACTGGTACCACCAACTGACCAGTGACCCTTGAACATCAACTAAACCATTGTCACTCTACTTCATTTCAGTTCAATTCCACCTCTCTCGAATCAATTCCTGCAACTTCGAGCTTCAATTGCATCTAATTACCAACAACAGCCATAGAAAACACCATTAACTTGCAACAGCAGAACCACCATCAACAGATCCCTGTAATCATTCTTCCACTGAACTATAACCCAATGAGCATTTGAATCTCTTAATTACCAAACTCACAGACCACAGCTCCTGCAATCTCTGTCTTGTCACAACTTATTCATCAAACCTATTTGAGAAACTTCTTCTTTGTTCATCACTTCCACTACCTTCTTCAGCCAATTGATTACTTAGTGAAAAAACACCATCAACACTTGCCTGCAATTAGTCACGAATTCGAGACAAACCCCAATCTTCTAAAGTCTCTCAATTTCAGAATTCCCATGAATCTCCACCATTTGCTACCAAATCAATTCCATAATCACCAAATCTGATCTTTTATAAGCCCTTTCAACAGCAAACAAACCCATTAATCGATCTTCATTTCATTATCGATCTGCAGCAGAGAACCCTAACTTTGGCAACAACAGATTTTTCTCAATCGATTCAAACATCTAAAATCCAAACCCATAACCCATCTTCCATTCATGATAACAATATCACATTTTTTCCATCGAATCCTTCAACTCCTCTTCTTAATCTGCAACCAGTATACTCTTTTTAATCTCACATCCAAGTGAACTGCACTTCAATATCTTTCTTATTTTTGTTCCTCTTTGAGAGTTGAATTCACAAACCACATAAAACTTCAGATCCCCATCTTAGACAGCAATAACTGAACCACTACAAACCCATTTGTTCCTTACTCTTAATTGTCGGCAACAACTCTCGATTACTCTCGATCAACTTGACCGTCAGTCAGATGAAACAGCAGCAAACCCTTTGAGCAGAAACGACTGAGACATATGAACTGATTTCTCGACCTAGCTGTTAGGTTATATAAATTGGGATCGAGGTGCCCCTAGTAAATCGTTGTCTGTCTTTAACAAAACTTAGTGACTCCCCATAGCAATGCTTGCTAGAACAGTAGGCTTCCCCGTAGTAATCTCTCAATTCATTTGCAAAAGTGGCTGCCTCTTAATGTCATTTTTTTTATATATACACCGGTTGGTCTAATTGGCCTGGTCTGGTCTGGTCTGGTTTTTTTTTTTTTTTAATAACTCGATCACTCTATTTCATCCTAGCAGCAATAACAATTCGATGTTAATGACCCACCAAATCACTTAGAGAAACAAAAAGTTTGCAAAAATAAAAATAGAAGGTGATATGGTGACGTTCCGAGATATGGTAACAACTATCATATTATTTCTAACACTTGAATAATTCTGTCCTTTTAGTTAATGGGTTCCTCAACTCCTGTATCCAAGATGGTGCCATCCACTTAGATTGATAGTGTCATCCTAAAGGCACATGTTTCTAGGTTTCAGAGTGTATAAAGAAAAAAAAAAAAAATTTTTATTTTTTACTAAAGGCATCAAACAAATTATACAAACATATAAATTCTCCCCCACACTTAAACTTTACATTGTCCTCAATGTAAAATCTAGTCATTCAAAGTAAAGTTCAAGATGGGAAATTCATAACATGATATATATATATATACAATAAGAAATAAAATGCATAAAAAAAAAACTGATACTCCAACTCATAGTTATTTTTGAACGATAGAGGATAAACACTAAACAAGCAATTTAGTTGACATTTAATCCTAACTCAGCCAATATATACCTCATCGTCAAGAAAATATTCCATCTACTTAGAAAGGCTAGAGTTTATTCTAAATTGTTCAAAAATCTCTAAAAGTTGGAGTTTTGATATGCAAATATCCAAAATAAGAAAATAAAGATAAAAGACTTAAAAAAATAAAAAGATAGAGATAGATACAAAAAACCAGTGGGTTGCCTCCCATTTAGCGCTTGGTTTAAAGTCGTCAGCCCGACTTGCAAGACAAATTCTCCATACACCAATAATCAGAAAAGTTGGGGATCCAACTATAGCACCTGTTTTTCAAACACTAGCTTCGCACACATATTAGTAATATAAAACAGAAATGCTATTAACCGATAAAAGTTTCCCCCACACTTATTCTTGTCCACACTTGGAAGTGGGTAAAGAATATAGAATTCGGGAACTTCCACATTTTCTTGTTCCAAAATCTGCATAGTATGAGAATCAAGTATCTCTAATGGCAGAAATCGAGAAACAAAGTCATTCACCAATGTTCTCGAAGCACGTACATTCAAACCAATAAGAGGTAAAGGAGAATAAACAATATGCAAAGGGTTAGACAAACCTTGCACAATCTCTTGTATCACGTAATCCTCTTCATCCTTAAAAAACTCAAGTGAATTATTCACATCTTGTATATCATGGTCCTTTATCAAAACTTGCAACCATTTTTTGTCCGTTTCTGCCTTAACTAAAGTCGTGATATCAACATCTTCATTACAATCCTTTGCAAGCTCAATTGGGTCTTCCACAATATTGGTCATAACGGTCCCACTCTCAACATACTCCTCTTCATAAGACTCAAACCTTGTTGATAGGAAATTCTATAAAGAACTAGTTTCATCATACTCATGTACCTTTTGAATAGGTGCTTGATCATTATAAAGATCAAGAGTTGAGTCAACTACACTAATGTCATCAAATATCTCCAAAGATTGGTCCTTTTCAACACAATCATCTTCATTTTCAGACTCACCATAATAAGAATCTTCATCGGTTTCATAACCTTTATCCCGACGTCGTTTAAGTTCCATATGAATGGTCCTACTAATTTCTGCGACAAGATCTTCCGAGTCTCCATCATCTTCCAACTTGTATAATTTCTGTGCAAGTTTCCTGACGTTCACACGCTTACCACCATTGACTACAATAGTTTCTCTTTCCCACGACTCTTACCTTTTGATGGGTGAATGATCATATTACGATATGGAGTCGGGTAAGAAAAAGTGTTGCAAAAATTGGTTTGTGCGACGTTCTTTCTATTACATTCAAATTGGTCTAGTCTTTGATGCATGTCTTGTAATCCATTCAAAATGTGCATATAACTCGAATGAATCCAATTAGAAGTAGAATTATCCCACCTTGGTGCTTGACTTACATACCCACTACAAGGTTTTGTTGTTGGTATGTATGAAAATCACCGTAAGGTTGTCTAGGATATGTATTATAGCCAATAAATTGGTTTTGATTGTATCCCATAGATGGTGGGTAGTTGGCATAGTGTTGAGGAGGTTGAAAACCGTATCCGTTGTTCCAAAATGCACCTTCTATAGAAATTGGTACCTGAAACAAGAGTTCTCAAAACTATGTTAAGAACCAGAAAAATAATAAAAAACAAAAAACAAAAAACAAAAAACAAAAAACAAAAATAAGAAACCAAAAACAAGTGAGAACCGCTGCCTACCCGGCAGCGGCGCCAAAATTTGATCGATGTCGTATGCGTCAAAAATAAATTACTTTCTCACTACTCAAAATATATAATATAGCAAGGGCAAGAAAGGATCGTTCTCACAGAGAGGACTAGGTTGTCAATATATTTTTGATTTCCAATAAATAACAAGGGGTATTTTTCAGATTTTTAATAAAGTAAAATAAACTAAAAGCAAAAAAAGAAATAAACAAGCAAATCAAATATGTGAAAGTATTGGTCAAGGATTTCGTTTTCATTCGCTAACATGTTCTTGTCTTAATAACTAGAATTGATATTTAATCTCTCATTATCAAAAGCCCTAGGATACCTTGATCGCAAGAATATCCCACTAATTTCCTCTTGTCATCAACAAACGCATTAAAATATGCGAATATGAATTTTATCCAAGAGAACAACCTAACGTGTAAAAGCACTAATCAAGTTTAATTCCCTAGATGCACTAAGTTCTATGAAATCAGGCCAATCAAAGCAATCAAACGTGTAAAAGCACTAATCCGATTTAACAAAGGTTGTGGTTCACATATGATCATAAGAATACATCACTACAAGCTATAACCATATTTATGCTACTTGCAGTCATGAATTATCACTTTTGCGTATAATAATGCATGTGAGTTCTACCAATTTGCAACTTGACAAAACAAACATTCAATCATACATGGCGATATTTCTAGTGAATCATAATTGATAAAATTGAGACAAAACTAATTTATTGAACAAGAAACATGCTTTGTAAAATCCAACTAATCCATAACCAACAATAAGATTAACTACTCATGTTAATGGAGCTCATAACAAGGAGAAAAAGAAGTTCTATCATGTTGTAAACCCTAGAAACAAAAGTAGAGGTGAAGATGATATTCGAATAGAATCAAAACCCCTTTTATAGACTTGCAACACTTGCTGTATTTCTCTGGTCATGCCCAGAGCCAATAAGTCTCTGGTAGCCCTTAGCAAAGCCCAGTCTTAACAGGTCCAAGTCTGTCTTTGAGTCAACCCGAGTCAGATGAATCAGATCGGATCATGATAAACACATTTTTATGTCTAAATTTTCCTTAGTGTCTCTATTGTTAGTGCTTGATTTTGTGCTTATTATGGTATTTTTATGTTTGTTTAGGTGTTTTTGGAGAAATACACTTGTGCTCAAAAAGTTGCTCAAAAAGTGCTATTTGGACCCCCCCAGATAAAATTACTAAAGGTACCCTCAATTTGGATAAGGGGCAACCCAAGGCACCCATCTGATAAAGGCACCTGAATTTTGGATCGGGGCACACCATCTTGTTCATTCAAATTTCAGTTTTGGCGGGAACTTTTGCAGCCACCGGGAAGAATTTAGGGTTCGTGCTTTGGGCATGATAGAAGGAGACTAAATGGCTGATATTCATTGGGATGACTTGACTGAGCGTAATGGGCGTGGTATGGCTTATTTCATTGGATAAAATTGGCTAGATTCTCGGTAATAAGAAGATAGAGAGCATGTGCATGGGAGGAGATGTTCACGGGATTGTACATGTCAATGGGATTTTGAGTGAGGCAGAGCGTGTTTAACATATTCTGGGACGTCTATGCAATAAGTTCGACTGATTTGGACAGCTACAGACGCATGCAAGATAAGAATAAGGAAACATTTCCTTAAAATGGCAGTGAAGAATATTTCGAGTTATGGCGAGATTATATGGAGTTATGAGGGCTTATTCTCGGTCCAATTGAGTATTTAAGAGCTTACGGGAGTCAGGAAGGGGGTGACGGAGAGTTTGGGGAGAGTTTGAAGAAGAAAGTTACGATAATCAGAGTTTCATAGAATACCTTCCTGCTGCTGCATAACTGAAGAACACAAAGAACAAAGACCACAAAACATAGTCGTTTATCAACAGTGATAATGACACAGAGGCGAGGGTCGTATAGCTATAGTGTCAGCGACAGTAACCATTTATCGTTCTCTGTAACAGTGTTTTTCAACAATTATAAGCGTTGCAAACACCCGGTTTTAACCATTTTCTCCTATTTTATCATTTGTAAACACTTTGAGCAATGAAATCAACTTTTGAGTGTGTTTCCAACATGATGATGAGCTAATTCTCCCCCAACCAAGGCAATGAGGAAGCTATTTACGCATGAATAATTGGTAATTATTTTATTTTCTCTAATTTATATTTTATAATTCACTCAATCACTGCTTTTGCAGAGTTTTAAATTGTTTGCATAATTTTCTTAATTAGTTGTGATTCAATTTGATAAATTATATTTTGTTTAGTCAATTGATAATTTATGCTTAGGGAATACAATTAATATTTGAGAATTTGACTGATTATTTGTGAATTAAGAAAATAAGGGACTTAAAAGATAATTAGAGTTTTGGATTATTTATCATTATTCATTCATGTGTAATAGTGGAATCAGTGTCTTGGTTATTTTTAATATCTTGAAATCAATTTTGCATTAAATTTTCTTTGTTTTTAAGTTTTATAAGTCTAAAATCTATTGCGTTCACCAGTCTCAAGGAACCTATTACTACAACATTATTGAGATCACATCAATTTTTGGCGCCGCCGACGCGGACTTGTCTTTAGGCTAGAGTTTTTAGATTTATATTTTAGGTTTTTGTTTTTGTTTTATTTGTTTTACTTTACGTTTTTGGGTTTTTGTCTTTGCATTGCAGATTTTTGAAAATTGGAGCAAAAGAAAAATTTGCCAAAGTTTTTGGTGAATACTTAAAAGATTTGGAATCAAAGACAAAGCGAAAAGAGCGAGGAAAAAAAATAAAAAAAGAGAGTTTATTTTATTTAGATTGTATTAGGATATCTTATATTCATGTAATTTTCCTTTTCTTTTGCACTTTATTTTTTTGGACTTTGGACTTTAAACTTTGGGACATTTTTTTTAAACCCTACGGAAGGGTAATATTAAATATAAACTGTTTGCAGAGAAGGACGGTGATTAGGATATCGCCTCGGCCCCTCGGGTTCGTACATGACATAGGAGTTGTGGCCCGAGTCGACTACAATGGTTCATCCCACGTCTGGTACGAGAGGCAAGTTTGTCGAAACACTCGAGAATACCTGTCAGCGAGTTACTGTATTCCTTCGTTTTCATATATGTCGAGGAACTGAATACGGATAATTTAATTTCCTAGTAAAGGGGAAGGACTGGCCATACAAGATAAGGGTTCAAATTTCATCATCGTTCTCTTCTTGCCCGCCTTAGGAAAATGATACTTAACGCGAATAAAACGAGATCGATAGGGTAACGAGCTTAATAGGAAAGTCGTTCGAAAAATATTGGTTACTCTTTTGAGGCCTTGGGTATCAAAGCTCCACGCAGCTTCCCTCGTCTCTATTTAACTTACTTTAACTCGGATTGATTCCAGAGAGGTTTTCTCAGATTGTAACGAATTCCTTTTCGAAAGAATATAAGCTGGTCTAGAAACAATCTAAGTGGAGCCATCATGCTTTTTGTTTGCAAGAACATTTTAGGTTTGCTTTGGTGGAGTTAGCCTGCTGTGTGTTTGCTTATAACTTCCCTTCCTGTTAGGATTTTTTTTTCTTCTTTTTGTTTTTTCTAGTGTATACCCGAGGTCATTAGAGAACGGTCTTCGAAAAGAAACACTCTAGGTCGTTTGATTAGTGAAAAACCTAGTAGTTCTTCCTGTGAAGACGGGGAGCTCGAAGATTCTTCTTTTGAGAGCTTTGTATTTGGAAATTTCAGCTTTGAAAACTTGACACTTAGTGAAGAAAGTACTCCTAGTCCTTTGGTAGTGCCAGAAATGACAACTTTGAAAGCTTTGTTAAACCCAACTAGGACCTCTCGTCCGTCATGTATCAAATTAGCTGAAACTGAGGCAAATTATGAACTGAAACATGGGACCCTGCAAATGCTCCCAATCTTTTTAGGGAAAGAAAGTGAAAACCCCTATTTTCATATTAAGGAATTTGAGGAAGTTTGTAGTACTCTGAAAATTAAAAACCTAGATTGTAATACCCAGATTTCGGCAGTGGTTCGCCGATGGAATGGAATGTAGGTAACGGTTTGTCCTCTCCTAACACCGAGGCCTTTTCAGCATAATTGTATCCAGAGTTGGCAGAAAACTCTGCAGTTTAGCGTGCTCGGGCGGGAGTAATCCAGGGATGGGTGACCATCCGGGAAGTTTCTGCTGGATTACCGCAGCGATGCCCGTTGAAAACCCCACACTGCCGGATAACCGCAGTGGCAAAGTGGGGACAGTATCGGTGGAGGGACGGGTCATTACATAGATGATACTGCGTTGAAACTTAGGTTATTCCAATTTTCCCTAAGAGATAAAGCCAAATCGTGGCTATATAGTATGCCTTCTGAGTCAATTGAAACCTATGACCAACTTACAACTGCCTTTTTACAGAAGCTTTTCCCTAGGCATAAAACATCGTCTATTAGGACGCAGATCTGTACTTTTTCTCAACAAGAGGGAGAATCTTTATATAGGTATTGGGAAATGTTCAATGACTTAATATCTCAATGTCCTCATCATGGTTTAGAGAAGGTTAGGTTAGTTCAAATCCTCTACGAGGGTTTAGATTATTCGACAACAACCATGGTTTAGTCCTTATGCACAGGTGGGTTTGAGAATAAAATAGTTGATGAGGCGATGACATTTTTGAATGAAATCACCGATAAGACCCAACAATGGGAAAATAGTAAGGAACCCCAGAAAACAATTCTTCTAAGTAGAGGAAATGTCAATAGGGTAGAAGGATCTTATGAGTCTGATGCTAAAATAGCATCCATAGCCAAAAGGTTAGAAGCCTTAGAATTAGGTCATTCTAGTAGTAATAGTGGAAGAATAGAGCCTTTTTGGGAAGGCCATACTATTGAAGAGCAAGCCAATGCTCTTTATAATAATGCTAGATTTGATAATCGTCAAAAGTTTGACCCTTATTCGGAAACCTATAACCCTGGCGGGAGAAACCATCCAAACCTTTCCTAGTCTAAGGGACATAATCAAGGTCAGTCTAGTATCTCTCAGGTTCCCCCAGGATTTCGCTATACTAAGAGTCCTTCAGCTCAGACACAGTTTCAGAACCCTTAAGATAAAAAGATTAATTGTTTTGTTAGAGCATTTCTCGGTCGAACTCGCATGCGTTTCTATCTCAAGCATGTTTGTCAATATTAGTGATCAAAACTATAAAGTCTTGATTTCTAGTCTACTATAGCTAAGGTCTCGGACGAGGATAAAAAGTGTAGTTGAGCTCAAGAGCTCCATGGCAATCATCATACAATACGAAATACTACTCAAGGAACCAGTGGATCTTCATCGACTAAAAGGTATGTGGAGACTTGAAATTATCTATCTCTCAAAAGTCTATCTACTCTATCTGCTATCTTGAGACAAAAGTCGTATTACTATATAGACTAAGAATATACACATGTGATATTTCGAGCTAAGTATATCTCGCTTACCTATTTCTCGAAATGTATTGGTAAAGCTTTCCATTTAGCCAAGTTCGTCTTTACCTAGTGACGAAAGTCATGTTATGTTTCAATCACTTTGGAAATTGCTCTGACGAAAACTAGTTTGTGAATAACAACTATATGACGTCCTCTGAGAATGTTTCAATGATTGAAATGAGAGTTTAGACAATATAATCACTGGGGGATATAAGCATTGTTATGGTAACACATATATGTATAAGTCCTTAGCACTTGAACCAAAGTGTGCGAACTTTGTTGATCAAGTGAAAACTGGAACTTGAGCAGTCAACCCAGTCCGCGAACTCAGTCCACGAACGTGCGTAGTTCTCGAACCCGAGAATTTCTGCTGGAATTATAGCTTGGTTTCAGTCCGCGAACTGACGGAAGTTCTCGAACCCCAGAATTTCTGCTGGAGTTTGTGAACTCTAACTGGTTAACTTGAGTTCGCGAACCCAGTCCGCGAACTTGAGTGGTTATGTCTAAAAACGATGTTCGCGAACTTATCTAAATTATCTAAGGAATCCTATTGTAAACCGTGACTTTATAGTTCATGAATTGATTCGAGTGAATCACATCGTTTTTTCTTCAATTGTGTCTTGTGTAGTACATGAGATCTCATAGCAATTGAACAACTCTCTAACTAGTTCATTTGAGTCATTTGGACTAGTTATGGTGAAGAAGAATATGGTTGATATGAAAGTTATCATTGGGGAAACCATTTGGTTGACTAATATTGAACCAACTATTGTACACGTTTGGGTACGGTTACACAAACCCAAAATCTTCAAGTACATGTGTGTATGGCAAGCTAAGTTTTCGATCTAACGGTTGAGAGATATTAGCTTGTATCTAATCAGGTTTTCATCTAATGGTGAATATTGAATGATTTGTTACTAATCTAACATTGATTGAAAACCCTGATTTGAAAGACTATGCAAGGGAGAACTCTAGCAACTGGGAAACCTAATCCCCACTCATTCTGTGTGATACTAGTTTGCTAAGCTAGAGTCGATTCTCCTTTAACCTTTGGTTTTCTTCTTCTAAAACCAGGTTAACGACTTAAAGACTTTATTGGGATTATGAAGGCAGGCCGATACTACTTTTCTTGTAGTTGTGTGATCTGATCTTGTTGTTTCTATCGTACGAGTACAATTGTAATAATTGACTTGAGATTTATATCTCCGATAGGCAATATATAAAAGTAATCACAAACATCTTCATCTCATCGTTTGTGATTCCACAATATATTTTTTCGTTGCGTCGATTAAGACTATTGTGAGGTGATTGATAAAACTGAGCTGTTCTTTGGGAATATAAGTCTAGTTTTATTGATTGGTTCCTATTTACCTTGATTTATCAAAATACGGAACAAAACTCATAGGTTTATTCGTGGGAGACGGATTTATCTATCTTGTAGACTTTTCTGTGTGAGACAGATTTGTTTACTAAAGTCTTCGACTTTGGGTCGTAGCAACTCTTGGTTGTAGGTGAGATCAGCTAAGAGAATCAAGTGCGCAGTATCATGCTGGGATCAGAGAAGTAGGAGCATAACTATACCTTGGATCAGTGTGAGATTGATTGGGGTTCAACTACAGTCCAGACCGAAGTTAATTTGGAGTAGGCTAGTGTCTGTAGCGGATTAATACAGTGTATGCTTAATCTGGACTAGGTCCCGGGGTTTTTCTGCATTTGCGGTTTCCTCGTTAACAAAATTTCGGTGTCTGTGTTATTTCTTTTCCGCATTATATTTTGTTATATAATTTAAATAATACAGGTTGTGCGTTGTTCAATCAATTAGAATATCCGACCTTATTGGTTGTTGATTTAAATTGATTGACACTTAGATATTAGTCTTTGGTACCATCCAAGTTATCTCTCTTTGATTAGACTCGCGAATCATATTTTCTTGAGTAAATCAAATTGAGAGATTGAGATAATAACTCCTTGAGATATTTTCAATTGATTGAGTCTAGTCGATTCTCTAGAAAACAACTCGGAGTTGTCCATAAAGATTTCTAATCGAAATATTGGGTGAGGTTGTTCGACCCCCGCTTTTTCAATTGGTATCAGAGCAGGCAAACACGTTCAAGACCTCATAAGTTTGTGTTTGTAGCGATCTGACTCTATGGACAGAGGTCTTATCTCAATAAACGTACCACCAGTCTTCGATGGATCTAATTACTTATGGTGGAAAATTGTTATACGCGCTTTTATTTAAGCACGTGATTTCCAACCATGGGTATATGTTGTTAATGGCTATGATGCTCCCGTTAAGGCATTTGGAGGTATAACTATTCCAAAGAATATTGCTGAATACGCTCCTGCAGAGATTCTTACTGCAAAGCAAAAATCCGACGGTTTGAATGCAATCATACATGCCATTACCCCAAATCTTCAGCACCATGTGTCTAATTGCACTAAGTCGCAAGAATCTTGGGATATCTTAGCAACCGTATTTGAAGGAAACACCAGTGAAAAGGAAGCCAGACTTCAAAACCTTAGTTCCGATTGAGAAAACCTTCGTATGGAAGATGAATAAACATTTGATGAGTTTAATCACAAAGTGTCTGAAATTGTTAATGCATCTTTTGCATTGGGTAAGACTATTCCTGAAAAGGACATCGTGATGAAAATTCTCAGATCACTGCCATCTAGATACGATGCTAAGAAGCATGCCATCGTTGAGGGAAATAACCTAGATAATCTCTCCAGAAATACGCTGGTTGGAAAGCTTAAAATCTTTGATCATGAACATTCATCCAAATCTAAGGATGTTGCGTTCAAAGAACTAAAGGACACTAAATTACTTGATAAAAGTAAAAAAGTGTATATCTATGAAGATGACCACTTTGAGACAGATTCATCAAATGAAGACCTAGACAAATCAGTCTCGATGATCACAAGACAGTTTAGGGATCTTCCGATGAAGAGAAGTAAACGGTTCTCCAGAGATAAGCCTAAGGCATCAGTCAAACCTCATAATCGTGTTCCTCCTAAAAACAGGGATATTGATGAAACTTATGATGAGGATATGCCTCAGTTCTTTAAGTGTAAGGGATTTGCTCATTTTGCAAACGAGTGTCCAAATCGTAGAAAATACACTGGGAACAAAGGTCTTGCAGCAACTCTTGATGAAATGTCTGACATCTATGACTCTAATTAAAATGGGAAATCAAGTGTTGCACTTCTTGGTGAAAATATTGATTTTGATAATTGTAGTAATACACATATCAATTTTGATATTCTTTCAGAAGATAATCCAACCGTTCTGGAAGAAAAAGTTGACCCTTTTCTTGGAAACTCTATTTATAATGTTTCAGGATCCTCTATGTGCCTAGATGCTTGCATATTTCAGAAGCCTGATTATTATCCAAGTGTGGCGTGCTCGTATTGTTCATTAAAAGGTCATGAACTCTCAAAGTGTTATAAGTTTAAACACAAACAAAGACACGTCAACAAACTTCAACGAAGAGCAAATCATCTAGCAAGAAAGCTTAAACTTTCTTAGAAGACCGCAGAGGTATGTAAGATTTTATTTTCGTCTAAGTTAGTTTCCAAGGAAAAACGAAGACCATTTGAAAAGAAAGTATGGTCAAACCGTTTTGATAGACAGAAGTCTGTGGATTTTCCACAAGTGGAAATTGGTGGACAAATTGTAGTTCACCACAATGCAACTTGATTGTGTTGTTCTTATAATCTTGTCTCATGTACCTGACCAAAAGAGACAATCATTTTGTACCTCTCAGGCTTTAGGAAAAGTTTTTTTTTCCTTCTTCTTGTCTTAGAAGTGGTTTTTGTCTATCAAACAAAAAAAAGGGTATTATCGACAATTCTACTCTTTATAGGGATAAGAGTTGATCGTCCACGAACTTGTTTTAGGTTTCGAACCCTACATTCCTTTTTCCTTCTCTAAGACCTCTCTTTATCTTAAGACTACTTGTTGAGCTAATTGTGAATTCCTCTCACAAACCCATACGTTCATGGACGCTCCAAGAATGATGTCTTCTGATGAAAAAGAAGGTAATGTGATTGTTAAGCCATCAATCATGAAGGAAAAAGAAAAATCTCCATTGCCTCCAACCTTGAAAAGAAAAGAAGGAATATGAGGAAGCCAAGAGTTGTTCCTTCAAATTCTTAGAAGTTTTCTGATGTTCTTGAAGTGTTGAAGGAGCTGCGAAAGGAGATTCAACAAATAAAGGCTTTTGTGTATAAGACTCATGAGATTCAGAAGGCCCTGTTTCGACAACAGCAACCAAGAAAGTTCATCGATATAAACTCCTTCCTTAATAAACCTTATGTTCCCATGGCTGTTGACGACAAGGAGTTCGGGGACGATAATGAGTTCTTCAAAGGTCTTAATGTGTAGTAAATCTTCTATTGTTCTCTTTTGTTTAGAAGAATAACTAGTGTTTTGGAATAGCCATTATTGTGATTACACATAGCTATATCCATTGTTTTTCATCTTCTTGTTTTTAGATTTATTGGTTTAAATTCTAAACTTGTTTGGAAGATGATGGTTGCAGTATTAATCTTTATGGTTTTATATATTGCAATATTTTGATGGGATATGTGTGTTTAGTATGTGAACTTGATTGTCCCATATTTTGTCAAAAGTAAAGTCGTTCGTGAATTGATATGCAAATATTGATAAAAAGATGAATAGACTTTTGACAAACACAAAAGTTAAGCCTATATTGTCAATTATTGATGTAAGATAGGTTAAAATATTTTGTGATTCAAGGATTATGTCTATTGTGTGTCATTGTGCAAATGGTGATGGAAACATAGAATGAATCCTTGTGTATTTCGCAGTAATTGATTTTCCCTGATCCAAATTTTGTGTATTACTGTGAGACTCCGTATTGTGACTTATTTTGAGCATTAGACAACCAAAGTTGATTATTTTTGTGATTAGCTTAGTTGTTTTCCGTAAGATATTTTACGTCGAGTATTTTGAACTAAATTAATCATCTAACATGGTTATTTAGTTAGTTGTGCCGCCCCAGCTCTTAAACCTGCTTAGCTGATAGGATTACAACCTAATCGAAGCATCAAAACTAGATTACTGATTGTAATAATCATAATTGTATAAAGTGCTAATAAACAAAACGCAAAACTCTCTGACATCGTATAAATGAAGGTCTTTCGAGTGTTAAGAATTTAATAATGTGTTGTTTACTGTATAAATAAAGGATACACATAAAATAAAAGATACACTTCAATGCTAGATTCTAAAAAGCTCTAAATTACGAAAACGGATATCTGCGAGCGCTCCATTTCTTCAGATTACTGAAAAATTGATATGGGAACAAGTAATCACATCATCCCAAGGGGTGCCCAATGGGAACAAATAACTCTCAAGTAATCACTAACATGCTTCACAGTTGTAAAGATAAAACCGTAATTTAAAAGAGACAATGGTGAATGGAAACATTCAGAAATGTACGCATCAAGAAGCAAAGATTAGCAACCAAGCATAATATGCACACGAGTGATTTCCCTTAAATAAAATAGTATATATAATATTGTCGACGGATGGCGTACCGCCCTACTAATACTATTGCCGACGGATGGCGTACCGCCCTACTAATACTATTGCCGACGGATGGCATACCTCCCTACTATCATAAGCAGAAAATATATAATATTTCCGACGGATGGCATATCGCCCTACTACATAATATTCAACCGAATGGCATACCAGCCTACTTAACTTAGCTAAGTGCCGTGGGGAAACACATACACTCCTCGCAAGGAAATATCACAATGCATATCACATACTAACTCATCGTAGCAAACATCATACATTGCATACAAAAGTAACACAGAAGTAAAGTCTCATCATGCTCGCAGATAGAGAAGAACTTAATGATTACAAGAAGGTTACAGAGTGCCCACCTCTTTTGATGATAAGCCACGCCTACCTCGAGATTCACGATCCACTGGTTCATTTTTTGAATCGATCGTTGTTAATATAGACTAACTGTTAATCACACAAGCATTCTAAGAAATTAGCCAAAAGTCTCATACAAGGTTCATAACACAATCTCATACAATTCTCTAGATATAAGCTAAGTGAACTGTCTAGTGGTTCTAAGCCCAATTATGATTCTACACCTTTTCATTATCTATCTTTAGCACAAATAAAGTTTACTAATTCAATTCGGTTGGTCTATAGTCCATTCAACAGGTCTAATGAATATTTGCAACTTTATAGAAGGAATTGAAGGTCAATTCAAACCATAAAGGTCCAATTCACGTTCATTAGGAAGTGACTGTAAGCCCAAGTTCACTAAGCAAGCCCATTAACTACGGTCCAGTCCATCTGAGTCAACTAACAGTCAAAGGCTCAATTAACAGTCATCGTCTAAAGTTAAGGTCAAAGTCAAGTCAAAGGTCAACAGTTACAGTGGTCAAGTCTCTGAGTCAAATCAGTCAAAAAGAAGCAACTCAGTCAATTAGACTGATTCATGTGAGTCGACCCAGTCAGATGTCTGAGTCAAGCTAGGTCGGATGCAGTCAGGCGTCTGACTGATTGGTAGGGTTCTGGCCTGAGACACAGCATATGCCAAGGCACTAAAACACAAGTACATGACACAATGAACAATCAAAACACAAAGGCAACATATGATCTCTATCAACATATTTTCCCAGGCTTGAATCAAAATCCAACCATTACAATCTGCTCTAAGATATAACCTCTTCATATTCAATTAAACTTCTACCCAAGCACATCAAGGCTCAACTGTAACACCACCAGCCACTACTTCAGCTAAATCATAACCTAACTCCATGTAAAAAATTAATCCAAACAACTTTGCATAACACATTTCAGTTCATGCACACCCCCTGTAACTTCAACTTCTTTAATTCACTACCCCTGTGACTCAGTTACAAACCTAATCTACCACTATAGCATCTACCATTTCAACTACACAAACATTCTCATCTGCTAGACCTTTATCTCTAACTATCAACCATTAACAATTCCAGTTTAGACCCATTATAACTCTAACCACCTCCACCTAATCCATATTCAAACACCACCAGATACATCAACATCTTTATCACCGCCTATAATTCAACTTCACATTACACCATAACATTCTGTACATTAACACTCCACTGAACTCCAAACACTAGTTTCATTCCTTAGTCTAACATTCATCTATTAAACTCAGCTCACACATCATAACTCAACATATCAGTTAATTACCATCACTTGCAATTCTCAGAAATACTAATCATTCAATCAAACAGCGACAGCATTATCAATCCTCTGAATTACAACTTCTGAGTCACCAACAGATTATGGCATCATCACTTCCATTTCCATTGCATACTCATTACCATTTTCGCTTCAGCTCTGCAGAGATAACTTCAGCTACATCTCACAAAACTACAAGCTTCTCCAAATATCCACAACATCATTTATAAATTCACTATTTAACCCATCTTCATTCTATGAAATTCAACTTACAAGTTTCACAAATAACAACACAATCTTCACAATTCCTTCCACTGCCTTAATTCTCCCTGAGATTTCAAATCTCAGGTTTATAGATGTCATAAAACATACAAACCTCTTCAGCTGAGTCTAAATCACCAACAGCGATCTCAATTCACCAATTCAACCTCCTCCAAAAACCATTCAATTAATTCTCAATTACAAATTCAAACTCTAGTTTCTGATTCTTCTTTGCAGGACCTTAAAGCAACACCCAACTTCAATCACATCTAACCAATTCATCTTCTTCATATGATGCTTTTCCGATTCAAACACCCTGGTTTGTAAGAATCCTAATTTCTGACTTGATTTAGGGAAGAACTGAAACCCTAATTCTACATGGAATCACAATTAAAATCTATACAATCACCTACACCTCAATTAACGACAAACCCACTCTATAATATAACAAATCATAACGATTTCATAATAAGAATCAACCAAAATAGAAACTATGAATTCAAACACCATTTTACCTTTTCTGAGAACTCTGAATTCGAGACTCGAATCAACATCATCACTCTCGATCAATCCTTGATCTCTACCTAACCCTCACGATCTTGTAACTTAATTTTATCTCTCAAAACTTGCAGAATCACCAGATAAAAGCAAAGATAAGAAGAGAGGGGAAAGAAGGAGGAAGGAGAAAGGAGGAAGAGAAAATGATTTCTTATTGACACGTTTGGGTGATGATAAGGCCAAAATAAAATGATGCAGGCACCCAAATAAACGATAAGGGAAGCCAGGCGGTTTAGATGTAAAAAGATTATTTGCCCTTCATACTAATCCAGTGATATCTTCTTCGTCCTGTGTCTGAAAGACACGTTTGAGTACTCTATTCCGCATAACTTTTCTAGATTTATCTAGTGATACTAGTTTTGTCTCTAGATATTTGTTAGATTAGTTTCTATTAATTACTTTCGTCTCTAATTAATCGAGTCATTATCGATTAATTCATCTCTTGACTGGTCTAATAGCGTTGACGAGCTTGAGGGTCCTTACATTAGCACTCCATAAGATTTTCTCATGTTGAGCATGATTGACTAGGATGATTATTTTTATGATTAACTTAGTCATTTCTCCATAGAATGTTCTTATGTTGAGCGTCGCCAATTAAATTGATTACTCTTGTAATTAGTTTGGTTGAGTATGGCAATTAGATTATTTGCGAGTTTTCTTGTGATTAATCTAATTTATTTATTAAGTCTCCATAAGTTTACTTGTGTTGAGAATATTTAGTCAAATTAATCTTGGTTCGCTTTGGTTAATTTGATTGAATATTTCTTGTTGGATTCCAAATTCATACTTGTATGTAATTTGTCGAGTCTAAAGAAATCCTTCTTTTCTTTTTGAAATTAAGGTCGCTCTTGTTGTTCCTTAGGGAATGACATATTATGGGGGTGAGTTCTTTTGAACTTGTGCTTAATTGCCAAATCTTTGTGGGGAGTGCGGCTGTGGAATACTAGAGGGGTTATTTTGCATCTTTATAAACTCCTTGATGAATGCATTTAGATTTGGCTTTATGATTGCATCTAAATAAGATGATATACATTTACCTTTGGTCATGAAATGTCTCTTACGGAAATTTCATTAGGATCCCGTTCTTGTACCTTTGGCAATTTTATTGACAAAAAGGGGGAGAATTAATATGTAGTTCACACTACAAATACATATGGTTTTCGGATCATTATGTAAGGGGGAGTGGTTTCCATGTGAGATGGAGTATTGACTAAGGGGGAGTGAAGTATCACCATAGTATTGTTGTTGAAGTTGTGATGCAATTGGACTTTGACGTTGTGTAATAATACTATGACACTGTATAACAATGATTGAGAACCGATGCTTTTCTCATTGTTATAGCTACGGATTTTCAACAACGATGATGCTAAACTTACAACTTTTGGGATCATTGGACTACTTGGAAGTGACGAAGATTTCGAGTATTGTTGAAGATTAGACATGTGGAATAGGATCTACAAAGTTTATTTATATATTTTTTGTATTCTATATGTATTAATAATTTTTCCACTAAAAATGACAAAGGGGGAGATTGTTAGAGCATTTCTCGGTCGAACTCGCATGCATTTTTATCTTAAGCATGTTTGTCAATGTTAGTGATCAAAACTATAAAGTCTTGATTTCTAGTCTATTATAGATAAGGTCTCAGACTAGGATAGAAAGTGTAGTTGAGCTCAAAAACTCCATGGCAATCTTCATACAAGACAAAGGACTACTCAAGGAACCAGTGGATCTTCATCGACTAAAAGGTATGTGGAGACTTGAAATTATCTATCGCTCAAAAGTCTATCTACTCTATCTCATATCTTGAGACAAAAGTCGTATTACTATATAGACTAAGAATATACACATGTGATATTTCGAGCTGAGTATATCTCGCTTAACTATTTCTCGAAATGTGTATTGGTAAAGCTTTCACTTTATCCAAGTTTGTCTTTACCTAGTGACGAAATTCATGTTATGTTTCAATCACTTTGGAAATTGCTCTAACGAAAACTAGTTTGTGAATAACAACTACATGACGTCCTCTGAGAATGTTTCAATGATTGAAATGAGAGTTTAGACAATATAACCACTGGGGGATATAAACATTGTTGTGGTAACACATATATGTATAAGTCCTTAACACTTGAACCAAAGTTTGCGAACTTTGTTGATCAAGTGAAACCGAAACTTGAGCAGTCAACCCAATCCGCGAAATCAGTCCACGAACGTGCGTAGTTTTCGAACCCGAGAATTTCTGTTGGAATTGTAACTTTGTTTCAGTCCGCGAACTGACAGAAGTTCTCGAACTCGAGAATTTCTGCTGGAGTTTGTGAACTCCAACCGGTTAACTTGAGTCCGCGAACCCAGTCCGTGAACTTGAGTGGTTATGTCTAAACGATGTTCGTGAACTTATCTAAGGAATGCTATTGCAAACCGTGGCTTTATAGTTCATGAATTGATTCGAGTGAATCACATCGTTTTTGCTTCAATTGTGTCTTATGTAGTACATGAGATCTCATAGCAATTGAACAACTCTCTAACTAGTTCATTTGAGTCATTTGGACTAGTTATAGTGAAAAATAATATGGTTGATATGAAAGTTATCATTGGGCTAACCATTTGGTTGACTAATATTGAACCAACTATTGTACACGTTTGGGTACGGTTACACAAACCCAAAATCGTCAAGTACATGCGTGTATGGCAAGCTAAGTTTTCGATCTAACGGTTGAGAGATATTAGCTTGTATCTAATCAGGTTTTCATCTAACGATGAATATTGAATGTTTTGTTACTAAGCTAACATTGATTGCAAACCCTGATTTGAAAGACTATATAAGGGAGAACTCTAGCAACTGGGAAACCTAATCCCCACAAGAAAATACGTCGAGAATCAGCGGAGTTCAAACCTTGCAAGATACTGCGGGGAATATGTGCATATTTTTCGAAACGTTCCCACATCAGATCTTGGAGGAACATCGTATTGGCGTAGCATTCGATCTTCATAAAGCCGTTCGAAACACTTGAGTCTATAACTAATGAATCCAAATTAGAATACAAAGAGCCCAAGAATAAGTTACCTAGCGGGAGTTGTTCACCTTGAGCCATCTTAATAGAAAAAGGAATTACAAACGGCTTCAACAAGGTTCTAGCGTCTTCAAACACGTCCATGGAAAACCATAAGCACAAGAAAACGGAAATAGACAACATACCGTCGGGTTCATCAAGAGGGACGTCTCGTGGCCACCAGTGTGTTAACCAATGAGCATAACAACTTTTTCCAGACACCTTGTTAATTCTCTCCATTTCAGATGTTAAAGTTTTGGAAGCTGCTTTCTCCTCCGCTGTCCAAAGTTCTTCTGGAAAATTACCTGTAATTGGAAGATGCAATAAAGCAACTACATCTTCCAAGGTAATAGTGAACTCTCCCCAGCTGCATATAAACGTGTGAGTTGGGATGCACCAGCGAGCAAGAAGAGCTACGATACCTCGTGCATCATGAAATATATATAAATCTTCAGATGTCTAAACATCCCTGGTAACTTGTGCTCTATCTAGCATAGCTCTAACACGAGAAAATCCCAGCATGTGCCTTGCCCATCCAGAAAACTTCTCTAAGGGTCGTCGAGAGAGCTTGAATTCAATCATTGAAGCTTGGAAGAGATCTCGTTCAAGACAAAACTGGATCACATCTCGGGGAGTCACCAGTTTCTTTTGAGTAACCGTTCGGGGATTAATCAAAAGACGATACACTGGGGACTTGATACGATTTCCAGTCTCCTGTACATCGAAGAATGCATCATCTATGTTCGGAACATTTTTGACTCCAGGTGTTTCTTCTTCTTCTTCGCCAACAGAAGTCCCATCCATACATGTTTCTTCTCTGGAGATGTCATCATCTATGGAGGCATCGTTAGCTGTGGAATCAGACATCCTTGCAAACCAACTGTGAAATCCACACAATATTTATTTTCAGTCGTCTGAATGCAAATTTGGAGAGAGGATGGATTCAGGCAAACGGGAATTCCAGCATCTAAAAAACGGTAATTCTTAACTCTTACCTCTTTCAATTTCACTAACAGTAGTGATTGTGCCACAAGAGTTAGCACGCAAAATTAGTTCGTTCCTTGAAACCTGCAGTAACGAACAAGACTTCATTAATTCATAAAAAAAGATTTTCTCATAAAATCATAGACATGATTTTCATAATGTGAACATTCACATAACTGACCTATGAAATTTACAACAAGACATTATTTCATCATAAATAAATTGTCTAGTTTCGAAGGTTACTCAAAACCCGCGTCTTGATTTTTACAAAATAATAGTTAGCACTATTTGTTCACATCAATTTTCAAAATTTTATCTAATGAGAACAAATCCATGTGAATAAAATATGTCATCATATTCCACATTATATGTCACGGCTACATATATATATATATTTTAAATCTATTTTCCTTCGTATTAGCATTTTCTTTAAAACGAAGGTTTATGCTAGTTTTGTGAAAGCTCACACCTCTTGTAATAAAATATTAATTCTCATGAAAGCTCATAAATAAGGTTTTATCACTGAACATAAGTCTATATATATGAAGAAAATCTATTTTCCCTCATATGAGCATTATTTTCTAAAACGAGGTTTATTTCGGTTCTGAGAAAGCTCACATCTTTTAACATAAGGTTTTGTTTCCCATGAAATCTCATAAACAAAATTTTATCACTGGACACAGGTCTATTTTCAATTAAAAATCTCTCCTAAATCAGGGATTATTATTAGTTTTCAAAACTAACGATTGAACGAACATACGTTTAATAAAATAAGGGTTTTTCTACAAAAATCACATTAACATATACACATGTATAACATTTTAACATGATGAAAGCATGTGCAACTCATGAACTTAGCAAAAAAAAAAAATTGCGTACCTGACGGCGACGGCCGGAGATTGATCGGACGGCGCCGAATTCCAGCGATTTCTGGTGGTAAAATTTCTCAGCTCCTGCTGAACTCGGACATGAAGAATATGAAGGAGGTGGTGGACGTGACAAATAATAAAAAAATAATTCCTTTTACACCTAATTTTATTTCCAAACCCTAATTCCTTAAGGATTTCCTTTTCGGGCCCGACCCGTGAATCCTAAACCAACCAAGGTTCCACCATCGAATCAGCGGTTCTACACCAATTTATGTTCACTAGATGATGCTTTATTATGCCACTAGGTTTCCGCTCAAACCATGGTTTGCTCATTCAGTCGAAATTCGGTAATATCTTATCTTATAAAACTAAGTTCAATTACTTATTTTTATTGGTACCTGGAAAATCACCATTCAATGCTGAGTAAGAAACATGACTGTTCCTCACTAAGCAGGGGACTTAATGTAGATGGTGGATTTTCGACAAAGGGTAAAATTGTAAAACTATACTCCAGATTCGGCAACCGGATGAGTATTGAGGCTCATGTCTCTCATTAAATCATGAAAGCTCATGCCGTAAATCTCTAACTGAGAAGGCTGTCTCTCAGAGTACATGTAGATGTGTAGTCTCTCAGTTGAGGCCACATCACATCTCATGAATACTGAGCAATTTCAGTAATTACTCCAGATCCGGCAATCGGATGAGTATCGAGACTTATGTTTCTAAGCATGAAAGCTTATGCCATAAACCTCTGATGGAGAAAGTCTCTCAGAGAAGATGTAGATGTGGAGTATCCCATCTGAGACCACGACACGTCTCATACTGTATAGAATCGAAAGATTGGATGGCTCCTAGACAGCATGCCTGCTAGTATAGAGCGATAACATCTTCGGGATGCAACCAGGTTTTCCCTAACTATACAAGAGGAATATGACACTCCAGCAAGTTCATATTGCTCAACCCTCAGATGATTAATGCTCCTAGACAGGAAGCCCTTCTAGTATAGATCCATCAATTAATTATCTTAAATCGTCTGAATATCCAGCAATATTCTACGAGCCATCGTCTGAATATCCAGCAATAGTCTACGAATCATCAATTAATCGCCTGAAAATCCAGCAATATTCTGCGATTCTATGTTATATTTCGTCACTTCAATCCGTGGTTCTTCCCAGCAGAATTACACAGGTTAGTGACAAATATTCAACGAAAACAGAATCTGAGCATCGAATAAGCCCTGACAAAAATGGTGCAAGTGTAATTAGCAAATAATGCACATACCAACATTTCAAAAAATATGAATGAACGAGGAACCTATGCAAAATAGGAAGGAAAAATAATAGTAATAAAATATTAGCAAAAGCGCCAGGGGACTGGGCTCACCAGCCGGCCAGTCATGTCGTGACCAGTCCCGCGCCCAATTTTGTGTTTTATCATATTTTACTATTTTTCCCTGATCTCACGAAAATTCTCTCGTTCGAGGAAATCTCATATTTTTCAAAGAAATTATCTAAATCACATGATTTCATCAAAAGATAATAAAATTAGGGAAAGGTGCCATGGGACCGCCGGCCGCCCGGTCATGCCTTGGCCATGGCCGGTCCCACACCTCACGTCCCCATTATTTTATTATTCCTCTCAAATTATGAAAATTCCTTGATTTTATGAATTTTCTCTAAAATCATGAAAATTACCTAATTTCATGTATTTTTATCTAAATCACATGATTTTATCAAAAAATAATAAAATTAGGGAAAGGTGTCATGGGATAGCCGGCCGGACGGTCATGCCTTGGCCGTGGCCAGTCCCACACCTCACGTCCCCATTATTGATTATTCCTCTCAAATAATGAAAATTCCTTGATTTTTCCCTAAAATTACCTAATTTCATGTATTTTCTCTAAAATCATAGAAAATATTAAAAAATTAGGGAAAACTTGTGGGACCAGGCTCTAGCCGTCTGCTTATGCCCTAGACGGTCCTACACGCCCATTGTTTTATTATCATTTGGTGTTTTGTTTCATGATTTCATGAAAACTCCCTGATTTCAACAAAATACCTTGATTTTAGCAAATCTCTATGATTTTATGAAAATTCCCTAAAATCATCAAAATTATATAAAATTGGGAAGAGTGCCTTGGGACCCGCGCCCATGGCCGGCCGGCCATACCTTGGCCTTTTCCAGTCCCACACTCCCATTCCTTATTTTATTTTATCTCTCATCTTATGGAAGTTCCCTAATTTCATCAAAACTCTTCAGTTTCATGGAATTTCCCTCAAATCAGAGAAAATACATAAAACTGGGAAAGCATGTGGGACCGTGCTTGTCAACCGGACGGCCATGCCCTAGCCATGCCCGGTCCCACATATTATAATTCCATGTTTTATTTATTATTCTCATCATTTCCTGTATTTTCCCAGTTTCAGCAAAACCATGGATTTTGCATATTTTCTATAATGTTGCTCAAACGTGCACCAGAAAATATCAAAATTCTCAGGACTGAAATACGGACGTTATGGTGACAAGGGCTCATCCCCTTGACCGACCAAGGGTGACCCTGAAGCTTGCAAATAGCTGGTCCCACATGTTTTAATGATTTTAACCTAATTTGCTCAATTGCTCATATATATTAGGTTCAAACTCTTTCCAAACAATTGGAAGTTTGCTCAAACGGCCATCCACTGGTCCCACGCCTACCAAGAGCCGGTCTCATGACCTCTTGGTCGGTTCTTCATATTTCCATAATACCAGGTTTTATTATTTTTCGCTCACACGAGCATTATTTCAGTGATTAAACCAGCATTTAATCATTATTTCACCAACTGGTCCTCAAGAGGCTTTGGTATGTTTGCTCATTCGAGCATCTGGGCGTTATATGGTGAACCCGTCATCCATGTAGCCGGTCCCGCGTTGATTTGCAATAAATCATCATTTCGGTAAAATTAAGGTTTTGAATCCAGAGCTCTGCAGAAGCGTGATTCTGAGCAGATTCAAACACTCTGATAATTTTATGTTGATTCCATAATCAACACTTTATTTGTTTTGCTCGACCCAGCAGTTGGTAACTTAAATTAATTTGGTCTTGCTACCAACGATTCATCAAAAAGCAATATTTGCTCAAACTAGTAATATTCGCTCAAACCGGCAATGTTTATTCAAATTAGCAATATTCGCTCAGACTAGCAATATTTGTTCAGATCAAAGAATATTGGTTCAACTATCAATATTCAACAATTTAGCAACACAGTTTGCTCATCTTAGGTTATAACGATACCTTGTCTCAGCAGATATGTTAAATTCATGAGTTTCAGAACATTTTCTAATCATGTTCAACTCAGCACTACATGGACTCATCGTCCCATAAAGTCAGCAATTGACTCCACAATCACGAGATTTCAATCGTGTCACATGGGGGGATATTAACTAGGGTTTTGGTCTGGAGGTCTACGACACGTGTGTTCACCCACGATGAGAATGTGATCAAGTCGTGCAATCAGTTTGAAGAGTCAGCAAAGTGGTGGGTGGAAAGTTAACCAAGTCTCCGCACGATGAGTAATTGATTTAACACGATTTCCCACTTCCCCACTCTCTAATTCCAGTAACTGTCACACTTCATGGGATCATGGTGTTTTCAACTCCGGCATTATAAAATGTCTCTGAATCCTGTTTGAAAGAACAACATTCGAATATTCGAACACTCGAACATTCTTCTAGAAATTTCTTATCAAAGTTCATACAGACACTCTTTCGTCTACACGAACTCAGAGAAATCACTCACAATTGAGCAAAATTCAATCATTCAGAGAATTTTCATGCTAAATTCATAACACACCTACAATCTCAGATCACCATTGATCTCACACATTTTTCAGCTTCCCCCCTACAGATCAACCCATCCTCTCTTGTGACCGAATTGACTCTGGAACGGCCATTGTTCTTGGTTTAGGCCGGAGTCTTACAGATTGATCTCTCGAACTTAAAGCACTCCCTTCTTGTAGTGCATCTGTGTGAGGTTCAATATTTCGCCTGGTTCAAGGAGTCTCTACACGGTCGACTCTTCAATTCCGTAAAAACCAGCAAATCATTTTTCCCCATCTACAACCCCAAAACAACTGGCGACCACAGTGGGAGATTAATCTCTCGGTTGCAAGATCAATTTTCAATTTTATTTCAATCTTCCCAATTTCAATATGGTGGATCTTAGGTCTGGATCAACAATAAATCTCGATGCTACTGGCACCGACAACACCCCTGGCATCAACATCCCTGCTAGTGATACCAATGTACTGTCTACCAGCAAAATCAACACACATGGCATTACATCCTCTACCGCCAACACCAGCGGCACAGGAAACATTCCCTCCGGCGTCACACCTCCTATCACCAGAGCTAGAGCCGCTGCTGCTACTCTAAATGTTTCTTCGAGTGTAACACCCCCAATTGTTACTAGAGACGTTGCCACCTCTCCATCAGGGAGAGAGACCGGAGGAGCCAGAGAAAACCAACAACTCAAAAGGAGGTACTCACTTTCCATAAGACATTGACGGAGCGGCTACCTCAAGAATCACGTCAACCTTTCCAATGGTGTCACATTACTGACCTTATAGTTTCGTTCAACTGTCCTATAAAGCAATGTTGCCTTTGGGTTTATGGCGTTGCTATTCTTGAGCAATTGGTTTTGGATGCAGTAATTGATTGAATGACTTTGGATCTTGTGAAAACCATTAGCATGCCAATAATGTACAGACTGTTTGTAACACTTGTGTTTGATCACCCTTGAGTATTATAGTAACCATGTACACATGAATGAATATTTCTTTTAACTTTTTCGAGACTAAGACAAGCGATTCTCTGTCAGTTTTATCATTCTTTGTATTGGCCTTGGTCACCCATTATTGCTTGAGATCTTAAATGGATGTGAAATATTTGTGGATCTTTGTAAAATTATCAGTATACCGTTACGGTATCCCATCATTACGATATTTTTGGTGATATTCTTTGTAAGAGATGATTGCTACCCAAAAATGGTAGTTCATATCGTATGACGGGAGGTAGTTGTTGCCATTATAGGAAATTCATATTATCTAAACTAAGGATGACGAACTACGGTCGTGCTTGATCCCTTCGAGCAAAGGAGAGGGTACGTAGGCAGCCGCTATATGGTTCAACAGAACCCTGTAGGGTTGTTTATATCATCGGAAAATAGTTGGTTACTGCTTGGAAGTTCATACCATTTATTCGGAGATGATTGCAACCTTGACAATATATATCATTGGTAAGAGGTAGTTACAGTATTAGTTGTTCATACTACCTAGTGAGAGATGATTATTACCATCTCTCATTTTTGGCAATTGGTCGTGTAAATTATCAGAGTTGGCAACTGGCCATTTCTCATTTTTAGCAATTGGCCATATGAATTGTTAGAATCAGCAACTGACGGTTTCTTTTTTACGACAATTGGCCATCTCTGATTTTGGAAATTGGCCATTTTTTTATTTCCGGAAATCAGCCATCTTTGATTTTGGCAATTGGCCATCCTTTACTTTTATGGTCAATCGGCCGTCTGTTATTTTGGCAATTGGACGTCTGTTATTTCAGAAACTGGTTGTATCTTATTTTCGGCAATTGGCCGACTTTTTTTCTTGGCAACTAGCCGACTCCTACTTTTTTTGGAAATTGGAACCCTTGTCGAATTTTATGAGTATTATGGTATGGGACATACGCTCATAAAATTCTGACTTTGAGACTAATGAGATTTCCACCGTGTGCAGGATTATGAATGAACGAAATTTCTACTTTAGTGGCGTATCAGAGAGTCAGAGCTTGCCAAGCTACTCGTAACCCGACCCGTTGGAAGAAAAATTCTCTGGTCCGTCACACCTTATCCCATTGAACTTATGAAGAAGCGAGGTTTTTCAGACACTTGGTGCACTTTAATTCACCAATGTATTAGCACTCCATCCATCGCAGTTCTATGCGATGGATCCCCGGGGAAGTTCTTCAAACCAAGTAGGTGGATACGTTAAGGGGATCCTGTTAGATCACTGCTCGGTCAAACTCGCATGCGTTGCTATCTCAAGCATATTTGTCAATCTTAGTGATCAAAACTATATAGTCTTGATTTTTAGTCTACTATAGCTAAGGTTTCGGTCTAGGATAGAAAGTGTAGTTGAGCTCAAGAACTCCATGGCGATCATCATACAAGATGAAGGAATACTGAAGGAACCAGTGGATCTTCATCGACTAAAAGGTATGTGGAGACTTGAACTTATCTATCACTCAAAAGTCTATCTACTCTACTCCAAAAGTTTTTTCATTCTATTAGCTAACAACTTAGAAAGGATTTTATAAGGTGTATTACATAATCCTATAGGTCTGAAATTACTAGGATCAGTTGGATTCTTAATTTTAGGAATACGGAAAAGAAAAGTTTTGTTTAAGTCGGGATTTAAAGTTTTTGACAAAAAAAATTCTTGAATGCAGCTGACTATCTGAGAACCTACCAGGTTCCAATTGTGTTTAAAAAAACTTACTGGAAACCCGTCCGGTCCTGATGACTTATTCGGTTTCATAGACTTAACTACTTCCCAAATTTCCTCTTTGGAAGGAATTTCCATTAAACTAGTGTTATCCTGCTCACTTATTCCTATCGTTAAATGTTTAAAAATCTCATTATCATCTCTTACAGGAGTTGCTGAAAAAAGATCCACAAAATAGTCTTTTAGGACTACCTTAATCTCATTTTTATCCACTTTTACCTCACCATCAGGAGCTAGCATGCAATCTATATTATTCATTTTCCTTCTTTTCAAGGTCTATATGAAAATACTTTTTATTTCTCTATCCTAGGTTAACAATGTTATCTCTAGATATTTGTTTAGCTATCTCTTCTTCTGTATCATAAAGCCTTTCTAAATGATGTAGTTTTTCATATTTTTGATTGAACTATAGGAGAGAAATTCTGTTTGTTCAGTTTTTCAATATCAGACAACAAATTCCTAATCTTCTTAGTTGGTAGCCGATAAACTGATTTTTTTCCACAATAATAATTGCACACCCAGTGAGTCTAAACTATTAACTAAGGCTACAAAATAATCATTATCCGAAGAATTCCAGTTAGAATGAATAAGATCAATGCAACTCTGCTCTTTGAGTCAAGTATCAAAAAATTTAAATGTAAAGAAATGATTTTGACTAGAGCCACCGTCTAACAATAACATCAGGGGACAATGATCTGATCCCACCGGAGCTAAGATCTTGAGGGTGGAATTTGGGAATCTAGAAGTCCATTCCACATTTGCCATTCATCTATCTAACCTTTCCTGAATGTTATTCGAGACATCTCTGTGATTATTCCAAGTGAAATTACTTCCTGCAAAACCTATGTCATCTAAGGCAGACCGTTCTAAGAGTCTTTTAAAGGGATCAGCTTCACTTAAAATAAAAGGGAGGCCCCCCTTTTTCTCACATTGATTAAAAGTTTGGTTAAAATCACCCAAAACAATCCATGCCATTTTCTTATGGTTAACTAAATGGTTAACTCTAGTTGAGATTTCCTCTAGAAACTTCCACGAATCTATTTTACCAGGTTTGTATGGACTTCCATAAAACCTTGTAAATAACCATTCTTGTTCGGCAAAATTAGTTTTGATTAAAACGTTTATCATATGTTTTTCGTAGATCCTATGAGTATAGCAGGTACATCAGGTGGTTTAGCTATAGCTTGGATTGACGGTTTTCATTTTGAAATGGTTCACATTCCATGCTTTAATATGGTGGTTAACTGACGCAAAATTGATACTTAGTATAGAATATGTTTAAGACGTAATGTGCCCTCTTGTGTGTGAGTTACAAATGCTAATGTGAGGTATTCAAATACAAGTGACATGAAGGCAAACAAATATGCAGAATTGTATTTCTTATCAATGGCACCTGTTAAGACTCAGGAGAGTAGGAGACCAAGAAGGGAGATGGATGATGTTAGGCACAAATATGTCATATACACACTTCATGTTTTGGAAGGGCCCCAGTTGGTAGAAAACAACCCACAACCCCTTGGGGTTATCCTGAGGCTCGTTTCCTCTTTTTTGGGCTCCTTTTTTTTGGTACAAAAGGGATTCTTGAAAGACGAGGATTTTACACATCACACACCACCATTTTTCTTGACTGACGGAGGCCAGGATAACCTCCTTTGGCTCAAACTATCAACTTGAGAAGGCTCACTTAATTCACTGCTGTCGTCTTGTTGTCTCCTTTGGCTTCTCATAACCAAGTCATTCAAGGTCGGTTCCTCTCTCCAAGGTAGCGGAGTTACGCAGTCTGAGTCACCTAATCCCCCTTTGAAAATATCCTTTGGCGGTGTAGTCGGTGAGGAGTACGACGAATGACCCACTCGCAGATTTTGAAGTGTTGAAAAGGTTTCCCTCATTGCTGACATAGCTTCGGAAAATCGTGTACATGATGCTAAAGCGACAGGGATTGGTCGGAGCATTTCCTTTATCAAGCAATCCAATAGAATGTAATAAAAGTTAGGCCATTTCTGAAGCTAACAAAAAAATTTACTCATCAAGTTGATTAAGGTTCCAAATCAGATTCATGATTGGTTGTTAAATGGGCCGAGTGATTGAAAGCAATTGATTCTGAACTGGAAAATGTCAAAGTAGTGGAAAACATACCCCCCAGACTGATGGTGACTCCCTGAAGTTCTGGCTCCATTGGAAATCTGCAATTGATGCTGTCAACGCCCCATAATCGCTCGCAGCCTTGTGCAAGAGTTCTGAAAATTGTTTCTGCAGTAACCCAGGTAATAAGTCAATTCTAATGCCTGGTACCAACTTTCTCGGTTTATAAGTCAGTGGTCATTTACGATAAGATACCCGACTTCCCATTCTGCCCCGACTAGTTTCAACAGTTTAAGCTTAATTACCTGAAAGAGGGGAACATATAAATACCCCTCACTTTCGAGATTTTTCAAAAATACCCCTAAGGGGTAATATTTGAGTTTTAGGGTTTAGTTTTTGGTTCACATAAGTAAATTAACCTCCAACGAAGGCTGAATGGACATTTTTACACGTCAAGAATGCTTGTTAAGTTTGATGCTTTGAAAAAGTACTAGTTAAGCCTCACTAAAACTTAAAACATACCCCTCGAGAGTATTTCTACATAGGGAAAAAAAAAGAGGGGCAATTAAATAATGCTCCCGAACAGGAAAACATCTAGCTTAACTACTTATAAGGCAATTCAGTTAATTTTTATACACAGACAAGTAGTTGGCATGAACTATCTATTCAAAATCAAAACTGGTCAGTGCCGAGTGGTACTATTCAGATCTTTGGTTAGACTGAGTCATGGGAAGTAAATTCATTAACTAGAAGACGGATTGCATCATTTAAAAATTCATCCTTACCTGAAACTCTGCTTCTACTGGAATGCAGTCTAGTGAATATGGTTGCTGTAGGCGAGCAATGATGCGATCCTGCCATATGAAAGCACCAAACTTAGACACATGATTGGAAAGTGTAATAGCATAAGGGACCAAAAGAAAGAAAAAGAATCTAAACTTGAAATTTGAAATTTGGAATGTACAACCACCATATAGAATAACACTTCTTCTAAGGTGAAAGCAATAAGTGCACACATTCATGGAGCAAGAGTCTGTATGAACCCAGCCTTAATTCCCATTCATATTTATAGTGTCAAAACAACAACTACAGAGAGAATCTAAGTCTTAATTTTGTATCAAAAAGAGTGTTGGCATTTGACAAAGAAACCTGGTTCTCGAGGTGAACTCTGACACATATGGATAAATTATAAAACTCTATCACTTACTTAAATGGCTGACTGAACCTACATGACGCAAATGGAGCTCAGAAAGCCAATAGAGAAACTCATTCAGGATTCAGCTAATGGAATACTCTCGAACTAGAGATTTCAAGGGTTACAATATAAAGCTTCACCAGTGGATGACTAGTTAAAGCTTCTATGGAACCCTTAACAAGCTATTTGACACAAACTAGAGTTCTAGGACTCGAAGAAAAACTAAACAACTTGCTCATAAATTTTTAAGTCCGTGATATTGAGCTTCTACAAGCATTGAGCCTATGAGACGGAAACATCCCTTTAATAAGAGTAAGTAACAAGCGCTAGAAAATATCCAGTACATACCAAAAGCCCTTCATTTGAAGCCAAAGCTTATCCAGGAGAACATACAAGTTCAAAATGGAACTTCATAACATTTCAAAGATTACATGCAAATATAGAGAGATTTCTTGCAATTACATACCTTATTCTGAATAACATCTTTTAATATAGCAGTAATCCTTGATAGTGATTCACACTTCTTTTCCAATTCACTCACATGTGTAAGATAAGCCACATTCTTATCTTCCTGAATAATAACAACATATCGGGTTAAATGATGACCTAGAAACCCACAAACAACTAGTTAGAGGCATATCACAAAGAGCATCTGAACCTAGGTTACCTCCATGTAACAGACAAATGGAACTAATTGATTTTGACCAGGCATGGGAAAGAAAATCATAGAGGATATAATTAATAAGAATAGGAATAGTGATACCTTTCGACCTTGAAGTTCCACTTGCAAGTCTGCTATTTTTCGTTGTACAGTTGTAAGCTCCCTTAGGACTTTTATCAAGTCATCACTCTTCTCACCAGTAGTGGCTGACAAGCTCTGTAGATCTTCCTAGATGGAATAGACAAAGTTGAGGATAGGTGATAGTCAGATGACCGGTCATATCCCACCAAAATTCAACTACTACAAATACTACAAGGTACAAAGACCAACTAAACCAAGTTAATTGACCATACAGCTATGGTCTCAAATGGTTGAGAGTTAAACGGGATAAAAGTACAGGCTGATATGACTTGATACAATGGATGCGTATCCATGATTGTGACCACTCTTCACTCATTTAGACTGCACTTAAAGTACAAGGAAACTGGAACCCATTCACTAACGATGATTCACCAATTTTGCACTTCAAAAGCAAATTAATATTTTGAGTACTCAAATCTACATTTGTTTTACCCTCTTTTCTATCTCCCTTTTCCAATTTGATCTTATGAGTTCCAATTTTAATCAAATGGGGCTCTGCAAAATTAGAGCAACAAAATTCCTAGAACTTGAAGCAAAAACAAAATACGAGAGGAAATCAAAACCTAAAAATTATAAAAATTTACAGTGAATGTTTGTAGAAAGAATGACACTGATCGCATGAATAAACTAACCTAAAGTGCAGGCCAACATAAACCATTTCTCGATCTAAAATAGTGTATAAACGAATTTGAGAGCGAAGTGAGGGGTTAAGACTAGTGGTACCTGAGCAGGAGGAGGAGGCACAGAGAAACCAAGATCAGCAGCGATTGATAATGCATCAGACATACCACCAAGACGTCTTGTTGGTTTCCTTCCTACCCATGTTGAGTCATTCCCCATTGACATATCTTCTCCTTTTAACCCAATCCACGGTTTACTCAGCAAGATCGCTGATCTCTCGCTCCTCTTCTCTCTCGACTAGTAAGGCAGTACCCACTTCAAATGATCAGAAATACTGAAGTTACTAGGATAGTTGGATCAAACAAAGATACTTTGCCTTTAATAACCAATATTGATTTGAATGGTCGTAGCTTATATAGCCTAGTTTAATTGGGGCCATGAATACTAATTGGGGCCAGGCATTAGAAGACAAAAAAAAAAAAAGGTTTCCAATAACAATTTGTGTCACCCTTTATAAAAAATCTTTCTAAATGGCTAAAATACCCCTGAGTGATTAGTATTAAGAGTTAATTAAGTTGATTAGTGTGTTAATTATGTTTAGATAAAAATCAGGTTCTGGGATTAAAATTTGGGTAAATTTTAGTTTTGGGTTTTTTTTGTTTTGAGAAGAAGAAGTGGAGTTTTGAGAGAAAAAACTAGGTTTTTAGAAATGAGTGATTCAAGTGGAGGAATGAGGTTGGTGAAGGTTCAAACAACAACCATGACTGTGTTGATGGTAAGATTGTATCAACTAATCCTATGGATTGGATGTTTGATGAAGAGATGTTAACAGAGGAAGCCATGAATAATGGTGGAAATGAAGATCCTCTTGCTCAAAATGAAGGAACCAATCCTCAAAATGAAGAACCCACACCTCAAAACAATCAAGTAAACCTCATACACTCTTGAAATTGTCTGAACGGTGCTCCAAGTGGTCGATTGATGGTCACTATGGAACTCCTCAGAGTGAGAGTCATTATAATCGAGGTTTTGATTCACTAACGACTCTTTAAAGTCGTCACACTGTTGAAACACACAATGATGACTCTAACCTACCACTTTTGCAGGTTATGAAAAATCGTTAACGGTGTGTCCTACACAGTGACGACTCTTTTTGGCAGTTCACTTAGAGTCGTTAGTTGTCTCGTTTAATACACGGACGACTCTTGAATCCAAACTTTCTTTAAAATAACGATTTTTTACTGTGTTTTTGAGTCGTCATAGTGGTTGTCCGATACACTGACGACCCTAAAGAACCATTAAGGATATTTATAAACATTAACGACCCATGTTGTTAATTTATAAGATTTTTGATTTCATAGAATCATTTCATTGAATCGTAAAAGGCATACATCTTGCATAGAGTTGCATTGGAGGAAATGAAATACAATAGATAATAATGGTGCACTTAAACACTTAACCATAGATGCCGTAATTAAAGGTAGTGCCTTCCAAGATGAGGTAGCAGTCGCCGAACTCAAACTTGTTCCCACGAAGCACCTCGTATCGCTTATACGCCTTCCCCAACTGAAAACACAAAACAAAAACTTAGTTGGTATTGTTCAAAGCTTTCGATAAGTTTTACCTCTTGTTTAAATACTTACTCTTATAGCACTTAACATATTGGGCATGGCTTCCCTTACGGCAAAATTTTCTCTTTTGAAAGAATCACATTCCAATTTTATCTCGTTGAACAATTCCTTGACGAGTTTCAAAGACCTTGAGTTGCAATTTCTGTCTAACGCCACAAAAACGATGAATACACGGTTCCTCCAAGAATCCGATGTTTGATCAATGTCTTTTCCTAGATCTTCAAAGTGGTTTGTGACTGTCAACCAAGCTCTCACAATGACGCAATTCTCTTCGGAAGTGTAGGGAGTAGCCATGGTTTTTCGTCTTGTTTTCCCTCTTGGATGATAAATATATGATAATGGGAAGAGAAGGTTGAGAATTATGGTTTGGGTGAGGAAGATGTGTGAGATATAGGTCTGTATTTATAGAATTTAACGACCCAACAGTCATTTTTTTGAATTTTTAACTGTTGCCCGACTCAACCACATTTGGTGAATTCAAAATTCACATTAACTGCTAAGAAAGTCGTTACCTTTCAAATTAACAAATTGACGACTCTTTAAGAGTAAAAAAGTCGTCTTATGTTTTGTTTATTTGATGACGACTCTTACTATCAAAGAGTCTCTGTGTTAATTGACATCTAGAGTCGTTAACAACGACTTTCTACAGGATGACGACTCCCAACAAACATGTTGAGTAAACTTTAGAGCCGTCTATCTTGTGTATAGAAACCCTGACAACTCTTGTTGTTTATATTTACTTACCTAATACTTGAAGTCATTTTATTGAATCGAAAAAAAACTTACACGTACTATGAAATGAAATAGAATGAAAATACAAAAAATAGCTCAATACATTTCCATCGAAAACCTAAACGAGTTTAATTATAGAAGGAGAATTCCCATTCGGTTTCCTCCAAGAGAGTATAGCATTCCTCGTGCAAAAACTCATGGCCGTACTTTAATTCATATTGGCTGCGACCCAAAGAGTACTGGAGAAACAATGTCTTTTATAAGTTAGAGTTTATGAATAAACATAACCAAATAAATAATTTTCCATGAATGGTCTATTGATATAGAAACTTACTCTATCCATTCGAGGTTCATTGGGAAGAGATTCTTTCCGAGCTTTCAATTCGTCTCTTAGCAGTACGCATTCATTGTATATAAAATCGTACCTTTCCCTTATCTGTTCCATCTTTCTTAACCCTCTTTACTGGCTTTGGCTTTTCATTCTCTTCCTCATGTTCTACATCATTTATACCTTCATCCCCTTCCTCCTCCTCGTCACCACCATTATTACCTTCTTCCTCTTCCTCCTCCTCATCACCACCATTTTTACCTTCTCCGGCTTCTCTTAGGAGGACCCTGAGTTCCACTGCCCCCTGGGGAACCACCATCTTCTGTAGCACCTTGTTTATCATTATCTTGGCTACACTCCCCCCATTCATAAAGTTCTTCGTCTAGCCGGATACATGTTTTCCGGGACCTCTCACCTTCCTTAGAAACCTCTGCAAACATCTCCTTTGCATTGGGATTTTCAACGTGCATCATGTAATTAGCGTACCTACGTAGCTTAACAGGCTCAAACGCTTCCCTTTTGTCAGCCAAGCAACACAATGACTTGACAAAAAGCTTCATTCATTCCCTCTATATGCTATCAAATACCAATACACATTAGTGTAAGAATGTATGTATATGAATAACACAATAACAAAATTAAATTGTCCCCACTAGTTTAAGGATGGTAGTATCATCTCTAGTGTCAGCTTGAGAAGCAGAGGTGGATGCTATGTTGGTCCTCTTACCCGTACTCCGATCTATCCGTATCACCCTACCATGGGAGAAGCCTTCATACCATTGATAGTAATCTATTGTTGCCTCGTGACCTTCATTCGCATGCACCCAATGTCTGATGTCTATTAGCCTAGAGTGTCTAGCATTCCAATGCTTGACATCAGGTTCAGGTTCGTAACTACCTTTATGTCCGACTTGTCATCCCGGCATTTGTCCAACTTGTACTTGAACGGAGGTACATAGTCATCATCGGGGGAATCTTGAATAACCCAAGTTGACGCATAATTCTCATCGGATTGTACATTGAAAAACCGTTAGGGTGAAACAAAGGGCCATGGTAATACACAACATCTTCCATTGCGCCAAGTCTAATATCCTTGTAAGGATTGAAGATTACCTCTTCCACCGTGATGTTGTCAAGTTTTTGGCGCATCGCTATCAATGCATCACTTTGTTCCTTATCCTGAGAACCGGTGAACAACCAACGCGTTCATGTTGCACTACCTTCGCTCCAATGTGGGTTGAGTTTCACATCTTCATTACCTTTGAACAGTGAAGGAAAATGATCATAAATCCACACCTATAACAACCAAAGTTGAAATTTTAAAACAATCAAAATAACATAACAAGATTTAAGGAAAAAAACGTACAAAAAAAACACAACTTTCATCAATCCAAATACCTGGATTAGAGCCAAATTCCCATTAATTTGAGAAGTTCTTTCGTGAGATGCCTGGGAAAGCTGACCATTCAAATGTGCAACTATGGAAATCCCCCAAGAGTACTTTTTTACATCTTCCAATGGATCCAAAAGCTGTAGAAGGTTGGCGCTGACCCTGTTACATTTGCTGTCGGGAAATACAACTGAGGCAAGGACGTACAACAAATATCCAGCAGCCGCATAACGACATTCCATATCAGAGAGACCTTGATTTTTTTACTTCTCTTCTGTACCAGCAAACATGTTCCTAATATCCACAAGTTTGAACTCTTTCTTCGGGTAATTATTTCCCGGCACGAAAAGCCCATTAGTCCTCTCTTTATCCCAGCTAAACAAGTTCTTGGTCCATGTATAAATTTCATCCCAACTAGGTCTTCTCTTGAACTTCCCACTGGTTGATTTACCTTCGAACTTCAGCCCTAATATCTATTATGCATCATCATGAGTCAATGTCATCTCGCCAAAAGGAAGTTGGAATGTGTCGACTTCAGCGTAATACCTTTCACAGAAACTAGATACTGCGACCTTGTCATACGCAATCACAGAGTTGAAAACGGCATTGTACAAACAGGAGTTCTCAACATAGTATCTAACTCTTGCACATTCACCTTCTATAGGCCACAACTCCATTTTCTTAAAAGAATATTGGTGCCTGAAAAGACGTGCGGCATTCTTATGATCCTACAAAACAAAAACAAGTAAATATTTAAAAAAAATATTAGAAAGTTAACATCAACTAATCAAATAGGAGCCAAAGTTGGGATTATTACGATTATCTCATATATGGTACGAGCCCACGATACAAGATATCCATATAAAACTTTTCCGCCATCTCTAGGTTGTCCTCTAGGTTTACCACTTCGAAGAGGAGATAACATAAAATGACCATCGGGAATGTGTTTCGCGCTGGGTGCAATATTTGTTTCATCCTTCTTAACCCTCTTTACCGGATTTAGCTTTGCATTCTCTTCCCCATGTTTTGCATATTTTTACCTTCCTCCTCTTCCTCCTCCTCATCACCACCATTATTACCTTCTTCCTCTTCCTCCTCCTCATCACCACCATTTTTACCTTCATCCCCTTACTCCTCCTCATCACCACCATTACCATCATCAAAATCATCACCACTACCATTATCTTCATCATCATTATCACTCTCTTGTTCCTCTTCCTATTCTTCTTCACCTCCTACGGGAGGATCTTCTTGTATCTCTTCTTCTTCATCATCATCGCTACCATCAGCGGAAATAATAGGAGAGGATGATTCTGACGAATCCGACAACTTATTACCTTTGTCACTTGGTTCGGTAATAGAAAATGATACCTCACTCGATTTTCTTCCGCGTAATTGACCGGCAATTAAGTATTTACCATGGCGGGGAGGTTTGGAAGGAGGAGTCATCATCATTTGAACCGTGTCTTTGGTCTTCTTGGTGCTATATTTCAAACAAAAAAATAAAATAATAAGATTCTAATTTTATGGTATCAGATAAAAAGGGTCGTCAGTGGTATAATCTAAAACCCAAACGACACTTCACTTCCGGTTGACGACTCTAACATAAAACGTTGACGACCCTTACAAATATTTCAACATAGAGGGTATTTTTTACCCATAAAGGGTCGTTGACCAATTAAAGAGGGTCATCCAAATACGGTCGTCAACTTTAACCTATAACACTAACGACTCTATTCTAGGGCAAAATATTAGGTAGTACCAGCAAAAGAGTCGTCATCTTCAACCTAACACCCTAACGATTTTTCATATAATCCACATGCATATCAAAAGTCGTTAGGGTTTTATAATTACAAACTGCCGACCATAAATCTGTAACTGTAACTATTCAGTTACCAAACTGATTTTCACAATCAAAACACAACAACAAATCGAATACAAGGTGGGTTTAAGTTCACATACCTTCTAATTGGAGACATTTTTTTCCTTTGGTTTCGATTTTATCGGTTTTGGAGTGCTTCCCTCAATGACCTTGCCTTTCACGGTTTCAACGAGATTAGGGCTTTGAAGTTCTTTGTGAGCAGTTTGATTTGTACGTGCCGTATTTGTAGAAGAAGTTAATCGTCGATTAAAGTTTTATCATCGACGATTACGCGATGAATCGGGCGAAAAAATTAAATAAAATCTAAAACGGTCGTTAATGGTGGTGGTAGAGAAGAAAGAGGGGAGGAGAGGAAGATGAAGAACTAGAAAATGATTTTTGTTTTGGTTTTAAGATATAAATTGGGGGCCTAATTAGGAGGGTTAATTAGTGATTAACTGATTTTTATGCTTTAGGTTTAGTAAAGGGTAAAATAGTATTTTCAAATTTCGGATTCATACGCCCCTGGAAATTTTGGGGTACAAATAAAATGTCCAGGCCCCCAATTAAACCAGGCTTTATAGGTTTGAAATTAAATTTCGGATGATGAAGGTTTTGTTTAGACTTGATCGCACGCGCCACAGTGATGTATTCAACGAGTATATAGCCTTGGCCGACAGGCCCGGGTAATCTTCGAAAATTTCATCATGATGGGATAGATCATTGCCTTCGAGTGTTAGTGATAAGTGACAGAAGCGGCTCAAGAATGAATTGTCGCAGAATTTAGAGAAGCTATAGATTTGTGAATGTATGCATTGCAGGTGGTATGGTTTGCAGAGTAATAAGTTGCTGCTAGAACAAGGAATGGAGTACTTGAATTGAAGTTGGTAATGTTGTGTGTTTGGCTCAAATGGGTTTTGGCAGTGAATAGATGCAGTTGCAAATGTAACTCAGGTGAAGTTGAATGGTTCAGGTGGAGTTGATGAGAATGAGCTTGTGGTGTTGAACTGAGTTGGTGGAGTTTGTAGCTGTCACAAAGTTATGTTGTATGCAGTTAGGACAGAAGGGAATTGCAGGTGATAGAGCTACATAGAATGGAAATTGGAGCTATTGCAGTTGCAAGATTTTTCTAATAAGAACAAGATGGCATTGTTATGGGTATGAAGATGGAGATGGAGGTTCTGTTGCTGTTGAACTGGTGGTTCAATGGATTCACTGTATGGTGTTTGTATAGATGAATGTTAAGAGTTGTAATTCATTCACAAATGCAGTTGTGGTTTGGTTGCAGTGGTAGTGTGTTGAGGTGCAAATTGGTGGAATTTGAGCTACAAGGCAGTGAACTAAAGCTGCAAACAATGCATAGCCATCATAGCTGAAGCTGTGATGCATAATGATTGTGCATGGCTCTGGCTTGGAAACTCAGCCCAGCTGATACTGACTCAGCCATCTGACTCGGGTCTGACTCACATTGACTCAGTCCCTGATTGCTTTGACTATTGACCGGTGACCGGGTGGACTTTGCTGGTCACCAGAGATACTTTTTCGGAAAACTTCCGGCCACTTTATCAGTTTTCCGGCGAGCAATTTTTGGGATAGAAATATCATATGGGTATTTCACACACATGAGCTTGGTGGACTTGTTGTTATTGGAATTTGGGCTTTGAAGACCTAATTTTGGAAAGATGAAAAACTATAAAAGGAAAAATTTCTATTTTTCTTGGGATCGTATATTTTCCACTGGAGTTTTGGAGGAGAGGAGCGACTTGGGTTTTCTTTCATTTATTTTTCATCTTTTTCATTTTATATTATTATGAATATGATGAACACAAAAACTATGAGTAGCTAAACAAATAATATTGGTTATGGGATAAAGTGGATTTCACAAATAAGATTTGATTCAATGCATTAGTTTTGTCTCAGTAATTTATTGTTTATGATTCATGGTTTATATTGTATATGATTTGACTGTTTATTTAGTTGAGTCCAGAATCAATCCGATTTGCATTCATTTCTAAAGCTATATTAGGGTTTTCAATACGAAAACGTTGCTTGTCTCTGATTCTAAGTAGCATAATTATGGGTAGTGCTTGTAGTGATATATCCTACTAGTCACAAATGAATCATAACTTTGGTTAAATCGAATTAGTGTTTTTACACATTTGATTGCCTTGATTAGTCTTATTTCATAGAACTTATTGCTTTTAGGGAGTTAAACTTAATTGTGCTTTTACACTTTAGGTTGGTTTCTAGGAAGAATTCACATATACATCTTTTAATGTGGTTGTGATGAAATCAGGGAATTAGCGGGATACACTTGCGATCAAGGTATCCTAGGAATTTTAGTAAATGAGAGATTAAAATACCAATTCTAGTCATTGTTGAGTATTCAAGTTTGTGAATGATACTATCCCATGACCAATATCTTCTCCTTATCGATTACTTTTATTATTACTTTGCTTTCAATTTAGTTTTATTATTTTGATAAATCAAAATCCCCCCTTTTGGTTACCTTAGAAACTGAAATTTGATAATAACAATTGCCAATATGTGGATACGAACTCTTTCTTATCGCATACTTCATTTATTTTATTTAAGTAAGAAAGTGAAATTATTTTTGCTCGGCTGACAACCGACCAAATTTTGGCGCCGCTGCCAGGGAGGCATAATGCTTGTTATTAAGTTTTTAGTTTCTTTTTATAATTTCTGCTTTTATCTTTGCTTTTTGTTTTCTTGTCTTGTTTCTCACTTGTTAGCGAGAATTGTTTTCAAGCACCTAATCCATGGCTTCTAAAGATTGGAACTATCCAAGGTGCGGGATAGCTACTCGAAGAGGCACAATACTCCAACCAAGTCAAGACACAACAGAAGAACAAGAATTAGAAGTGGAAGAAGAGTTACAACTAGAAGATGAAAAAGAGGTTTCATTCGTTGAAGAACTACTAGTTGAAGAAGAGGAAGAAATGGGTGATACAAATCGTACACTCAAGGACTTGGATTATCATAGACTTGATGCACAACAATGGTGTATCCAAACAAACTCAACTTTCGAGATCAAGCTGGGGTCGCTTAGAGAGTTACCAAAGTTCTATGGCATGGTGAATGAAGACCCAAACAAGATGTCGACATTCTTTGAACATGTGCAGTAACACTTATCTTTTATTGTTCAAATATATTCCTTAATAGCTAAAGGATAATCCGGGATCGAAAATAAATTGAGAATCTTTTAATTAAGGTTTTTAATTTTATATTTGGAATATAAAAATTATTAATGTGCATTTACTAATTGGAGATTTTCTAGTGAAATTTCGGTCAACATTTGGACAAAGCATTTCCAGGAATTATGGAAATCGAATTTGGAAATATATTGCATATCTTGAGAATATTTTCAGTTTTGGAAATTCCTTGGTGTCCAAACTTCCTTGGTCTATAAATATTGAAGTTTGCATTTCGAGCAAACTAATACTCAGAGCCAGCAAAACTACCTAGTTGTGTTGTTACTGGTGGAGCCGCCTATTCGGAGAGGAAAGTAACCTAATTAGGCGAAATCTCTTAGGATCGCTCGGTTTAAAGACTTATTTGGGATTGAGAAGCTCTATTAGTACCATTCGTAGGAAACTAGATAATTATAGTTTATTATTAGTTTTCAATTGATTTTATTGACTAACGGCTGTTAAACTTTGATTGCACATAGTTTGTTTATGCTTGAGAATCTTCTCTTCTGATATAAGATTCACTCAAACTAGATCGAAGTTTCGACGGGGATCTTTAGATTGTTTGTAGGTCTAAAGATGTCTTGTGATAATCCATTATTAACATACTCCGTTCTGTGTGTGATTGATCTCAAGAGATTCAAGTTGATTGTGTGCAGGTGTTTATTGAAGATCTAAGAAGATTTGAAGACGAAGAAGATTTCTAATTTGGGTTCATAATATTTGGTGTGCACAATACTTGTTTCGGGTAAAGAGGATCCAACTATAATCGGTTTATCTTTGTGATACATTGGATTGATTAGTTGAGTAGATCGACATCAATACAATTCTTTGTGATTAAAAGTATTGATTACAAAATCTCGACAATTACTTTTGTAGTTGTTATTGGGTAGATCTAAGGACCTGACAAAGGAGTTTATTGGGATAAATGGAAGAGCCTTTTGTCGAGCTCATATCACTTGATTGAAAAGAGTTATTACCGAACATATTTTTTATTCCTTTACTGTTTGGAATACGAACCAAAGGAATTGGTCCAAGTGCGTAACTTATTGCAAGTTGGAGGTGCAGGAATACAGAAGGAACTAGGTGAACTATAGGTTTAGTTGCTTAGTCTCAACTATACGAAGTTGGTTTAGATTTTGTATAGCAGCTTAATCCTGAGAGTATCCAATTCTGGACAAGGTCCCGGGGTTTTTTCTGCATTTACGGTTTCTTCGTTAACAAAATCTTGTTGTGTCTTTTACTTTTCTATTTCTGTAATTATAATTATTTTATTATAATTAGAAGTAAAATACACAAACATTAATTCCTATTTGCTTGATAGAAATCCTATTGTGTTTGGTTAAGTCTGAACCTTTTATCAAGTACATACTTCATTGTTGTATTATCTCAATCTTGTATCCACATACGATTACACGAAGTGTGAACCAATTAGTTGTATTGTCTCGACACAATCCATAGACAATCATTTTCGGAGAAAGGACTTATAGGGGGAAAAGTTTTAGATTGAGGTATATTTGGGTACCCTCATCTTTTCAATTGGTATCAGAGCGGGCAAACACGAAAAGATCTAACAATCTGTGTTTGGTGTGATACAACCTATAAGAATGAACTCGAGTTCTCATGAATCGACTTAAATTAACGTACCGCCAAGATTTGAAGGAACAAACTATTTATGGTGGAAATATTCTATGAGATCTTTTCTTCAATCACGAGACTTTAATACATGGCTATTAGTCGTCGATGGTTATATTCGTCCAAAGATAGAAAATTCGAAAAATGAGTTTAAACGCTTAGTATGTTTTTCGAACGAAGAAAAGGCTCTTGTAAAGAAAAATTCAGATGGTTTGAATGCTATAATACATATTGTAAGTCGTGATCTACAACATCATGTATCAACATGTCAAACTTCGAAAGAAGCTTGGGATATTCTTCAGATCGTATTCGAAGGAAACACTTCAGAGAAAGAAGCTAGACTTCAAACTCTTACTTACGATTGGGAAAACCTTTGAATGGATGACAATGAAACTTTTTAAGAGTTTCATATTAAAATATCTGAGATAATTTGATAGAAACATTTTTGTGTCTGAATTGTCCTCAGTGTCTCTATTGTTAGTGCTTGATTTTGTACTTATTATGGTATTTTTATGTTTGTGTAGGTGTTTTTGGAGAAATACACTTGTGTGGAAAAAGTTGCTCAAAAAGTGCTATTTGGACCTCCGGAGGACATTTGCTAAAGGCACCTAATTATGGATAAGGGCACCCCATCTGCTAAAGGCGCCAACGTTTTGGTTAAGGGCACCTCACCTTCTTCATTTGAAAAATAAAAATTGGCGGGAAAATATTTCACTTACTGCGTATTATTCTGTTGGATTTTTGGAGTTGTTTTTGAGAGATTTAATGGCTGAGATTTATTGGGATGGCTTGAATGAGCGTAACAGGAGTGGTAATGTTGTTGGAATCGAATAAATTGGGCTATAATCACGGTAGGACGAATAAAGGGGAGTTCTTGTATGCAAAGAGAGATTCTCAGGATTTCTGACTATTCTTAGAGCAATGAACGAGTCTACAACATTGTCTACTCATTCTGGAACGTATTTCAGTCAATTTGGAGTGTGTCAGTTGAAGGTTTTCGTGAGCAGAGTTATCAAAAGGAAGAAAAATCTTGTATCTTGCATGGGAGTAAAATAAAATATTTTTGATTGATTGCCAAGATTAAATGGAGTATGAGGGATTTATTCTCGGTCCAAAGGAGTTTAAATAGAGTTCTGGAGGTGCAGAGAGGTGGACGGAGAGTTTGGAGAAGAAAGGGGTGATAATCGGAGTTGCGGGAAATATTTTTCTACTGCTGCATAGCTGAAGAACACGAAGAACATAGACCATCCAAAACAGTCGTTTATAACACTTATATTTGTAACACTTAAATAAGTTGGGTCGTAGAGCTACATCGTCAGCAACAACTTATTTTTATCGTTCTTTGTAACAACCGAGTTTGTAACAAATACAAGTGTTACAAACATCAACGCAAGATGTTATAGGTATATAGTATTTTAAAGCACTACCTACTAATAACTTGCATGCTTGGTGCGATAGTATTGGGAAGTGTCGGGAAAATTTTTGTTGGGAAGTTTGAAACTCTCAGGGTCCCCCTCATCTGGAGCATGATCTTCATTGACGTCGACTCCACAAACAACCTACAACATATGCCATTTGAAAATATTAAAATGTGTTCAGAAACAAAATGCATTAATATATACGAACATATTAGTATGCGTAAGAAACCATAGACCTGGAACCATTCTTTGAAAGAATAAATAATGCTCAAATTGAAAAGATTCGAAAGAAATTAACATAAACATGCCAAACTTAATCTAAATTACCTAGAGCCAATTGAATTAATACTATTTAATGGAGTTCGTTTTAAAAATAATCATTAGTGGTTGAACCACGTTGGAAGCACATATGAAAAATACATTTTGAACTATATGTATATTTCAAAGAACCAATTATTTATCTGAGTTCGATTTCAAAATAATCATCAACGGTAGAAACAAACTAGTTCAAAATAGACATGATAAATACATTTTGAACTGAATCTTTATTTAAACTAGTTTTTCACCCGTGCGATGCACGGGTCTGTCAATTGCTTATGGGATATTGGATGCTCCTTTTATATTCAATATTAAAAAAGGGGGTCATGTCTTACTTGGGGATTGCTTTGTTTGAAATCCAGGGCTAATAAGAGATCTTGAGTAGTAATATCTATGAAATGGATAATTAAGTGAAATGCGAATAACAACACAATGGTATGTTGTGTTGCAATTTAGAAAATTTGCATCTATATGTGACCAGAATTATCTTTGTTATCATCCATTTTTAAACAAAAACATAGATAAATGAATATCTATGATCTATAATCATAAATAGATATAGGATTTTCTTATAATTATTTTTATAATAAATTTCCACAAACACCTTTCTCAAATAATTGATTATCTATGAAAAATGCTCTCAAAAAGGAGGGGAAAAATCAATGATCCACGATTTTTTTTTCTAAGTCTCCTATTATCTTTTTAGCTCTCTCTTGATAGTTTAGAGAAAATAAGAAGAAAAAACCCAACTCAATTTTATTAAAAAAATAAATAATTGATTATAATAATTTTTAATAACAACTTTTTTTGTTTCTGAAAATAATGGATTTTTTTAATTATGATTAAAATAATCAATTATTATAATGATTACCAAAAAGATACACAATCCATTATGAGTATCTTGTTTAAAAATCATTTTTTTCCCTCTTTTTTCGGTACTATCATTTCATGCAAAACATGAGGATTTAGCAAAAGAAAATTGATAGGCAAAAATATAAAAATAGCTTGGTATTGTTAAGCTTAAATACATCCATAAGAAGTAGAATAGGGACTAAAAGTGAGCAACCCTAATTTGTATATACCTCAACAAAGATCTTTGTTTACATGGAAAAGATTTCTAAAAATATAGCTATTGATAATATGTACTATATATTACTTGATTCTCACACGATGCCATAATTAAGATTTATGGCTGCAAAGATCTACATTCATATGGCAATAATTCTGTACCATGTATTGCTCAATTCTTACACGTTTATAAGATGGCGTCTTATGTCCAATCACTTGATGCGGATCCTTTTTGTCTCTCTAGAAAGGGTGCCTGTAATCCACACTCAAACATAAATTTGATTTATAGCTTGTATAGGCTAAAACGCACGCAATCGAACTAAATGAAATATATACCGTGAAGCCTCTGTTTATGGAGGTAAATGCCTTTGAGATGGAGCAGTCGGGAAATTCGTAAGTTATTTGACTTATAGCTGATCTAATATCGTTGGCTTGTACACCACGCTTCTTGGAATCTGGATTTGCTTTGTCCTCCGTTGTACCGAATCTCTCGTTCAACCTGGCTGTCGATATTTGCTTCTATCTGCGGCACTAAAGGCGACTTCATTCATAGCCTAGCCCGTGTCTGGGAGCTGTTGACCTGACGAGTAGTCCGGGGAAAGAAGGAAGCTCAAGAAGCTAGGGCTGCTAAGACGAACCTATATTGAAAGGGACGGGCTAAAGTCACTACTTTAAGAGAGACAGGAAAATCCTGATAATGACGAGTTTTCGGGGAGTTAGAAAAAGAAGGAAGATCAGCTCCTAGCTATCTCTTTAGCTGATGAGTTGAGAACAAAGTGGCGAACGGGTGCGTAACGCGTGGGAATCTGCCAAAGAGTTCGGGCTAAATCCTGAATCAAGCTAGAAAGCGCTCTTTGATGAGCCCGCGTAGTATTAGGTAGTTGGTTTAATGATAATCTTTGAAAATAATATGATCTGGAAAATATATTGTTTCTATATTTTTGCTTGGATTCCGAAGATTTAGCAATTTAGCAAAAAAAAATCGCAGATTTAGCAATTTAGCAAAAAATATTCTGGAAAATATGATCTACATTCTGACGATTCTGAAGATACTTCGTTTCGCAGATTTAGCAAAAAAAAAATTTGATATATTGTTTCCATAAATGTTTCCGTTTTTGGAAACATAAGATTATGTGTTGGTAAAGGTTTTTTCATCTGACCCATAATCGTCTATAAAGATTTTTTTCATTTGACCCATAACAATAGATTAACAAATTTATATGATTGCACTGTGAGGACTTTTGAGATGGTGTCACTGCTGGGAAACTTGATCCATAAAGAAAAATATATCTATATTACACGAAAAACCATTTCACAATAACATATAACTATAAGTAGCCAAACATTTACTAAAAGAGAAACAACAACAAAGCTGGAACTTTGAACTAATGAATTTGTGACTTCTAAAAAACCTACCTAATCAATTAGATTTTAACTTTCTGGTCGAATCATCGATCATCTTTTTGCACCTCTAATCAGCCCCCATCTCCCTATCAGAGTTCGATGTTTGCTTCTGTAGATCACCGCAAATATATATACTAAACAATTACCTCTTCAATGCACAACTTTCTCATGGATTTTTAATAGGATCAGTGGGTTGTAGCACTACATTTTTTTATAATTAACCATACTAAATGTTTTTTGTTTTTTTTACTTATACTATTTTTTTTTTAACTTTCGGATCTTACCAGGAAAATGTCAGAATGTACAGTCTTAATAAATTCCAACTTTCCCATAGAGTGTTTTATAACTTCACACCCTACATCCTGATCCATGTCCTAACCACCTCGAATTCAAGACTCCTCTCCTCTACCGTCCATTTCCTCTTACATACCAATAAATATAAACCGCACGGATTAGTTATTAACTCACTAATAGTCAACAACAAAAACATTCCCAATAAGTAAAAGAATAAGCTAGCATAAATTATACATGTACCCATGCCTTCATGAAAGAAAAAAAAAAACAATAACAACTATACATTCAATTCAACGATCATATCAAACCCAACTTATGGCTCCAAATTTGCACTGCGATCGACTGTAAACTTCCTAAAAATGCAATCCAAATAAATAAATAAAAATGATGTTGGGATGGGATTTTATCGAATATTAATATTCACATGCATGTACCTACATCTGAATTTTTAAGCATTCCACGTCTTATTTTGTTTTTTCTCTCTTGCATCACGCCCTTTTGCTTCATATGATTTGCTCTTGCTTGTTTGGGAGTCGTCTGTTCTAACAGCATGATTGGTTTCACGGATCTACCCTAAGGATTTTTTACTGCATGGACCATATGTGCGGAAAAAAAATAAAAAAATCATTTACATAAATCCGAAAATACTAAAGCATGCATGTCATCAGCTCTTGCACATACAACAACAAAAAGTCCACACCCAAAAATACCTACACCATCAATTTTTCCACTTCAGTCCATTATCAAGCCAAAGAAACACCCCGCGTTTACAAAAAGATGGCTCCACCTTTTGTTGATCAATACAATAAATAAGGACAAAACAGAGTTAGAGTTATACAAATCATAAACATGTTTTTCATAGATAAAAAAAAAAAAAACTGCAAGAAACAAAACAAAAGAAGAAGAGAGCAAAGAAAAAATAAAATTTATTTGTTTAGTGCACGCAATATTTTTGAATGAACAATATCAATAAAATTAAAATTAAAAACAACAACAAAATCACAATAATTTTGCACGAAAAATATTTTGCCGCATTCGCAAGCAAAATCAATCAAAAGACTCTCGCTCATGTTTTAGAATTAATTATGTTAAACCCAAAACGTATTATTAAAAAGCTAATGGTTAATAGCCCTAAAAGCCACTAAAACATTTTAATAAGCTAATAAAAACCCAATTTGGGAAAGGCGTAACAAAAATTCATCAGCTTGCAGTTCAATATATTAAAAGTCTACGATACTTATTCTATTTCATAAATTAATTAAATGTTATGTACCTCCGGTCTTTCTTTAAATTTTTATAAGCTTTTTCATTTATGGAGCTAATGCCTTTGTTTTTATATATAGTATTTCTTCTTTGTGGCCACTCAGTCGCTATAAAAGCGTCGTCGAGCACGATACATCATAATCTTAAAAAAATATATCGCTCAACCGCTTGATTATTGTATAAAATTCTTTCATCTCGATCATGTCATGTGATTTTGCTGGTATTTTATTAACATAAAATGGATATCGAGCAGTGATTTCCTTCAGTCACATACCAACTTTATTTTATTTTTTTTAATCTCCGCACAAGCCTAAATATTGTTTCACATAGATTCGTCGAAATAACATATATAGACTAAATATTTTTTCACATAGATTAGTCGAAATAACATATATAGAAGAAAAAAAATCAAATACAAAATAGGAACAAAGTATAAAGATATTATTAGAATTTACTGGATTGGAATATTCTTTAGTTGTTAAGGAAATTAGATTTATGCAATGGTATATCATTCATTTTGGCAACTGGAATAATATGTGTTTGCTCGGTGAAGTACAATCTATTTATCATTAAACGCGTACAATCTATCGTTCTGGCTTATAATTCTCATTCTCGTAGTGACTCTTTAAGGACAACTACAATAATATGTTGTTCTTCCTGTAAATTATTTTTTGATTGGTTTTCTCCAAAACAACCACAAAAGTTAAGAACACACTTTCGTTTTTGGTGGATAGAGCACCGGCACACCCTTGAATATATGCATTTGTTATTGGCATAAATCCAGAGACATTTGTTATTGGTATAAATCCAGAGATGTAGATAGAACTATTTATAGCCACGTCGTGAATTAAAATATTTTTGTGTCTTTTAAACTCGTAAATATATTACGTTGATTTCATGATTATTTATACTATCATTGTACGTGTAAATATTTATCGAAGAGAGTGTATGTTTCTTTTCTACGCAACGTGGATCACATATGTAGCGTAAATGTTCATGTTCCTAGATATTTCACCAGGTGGTAATATTTTATGCTTGTTTTCATATTTTATTATGCTATTTTATCATGTTATTTTCGGCACAACTAAAATTTAAGATTCAGATCAAGTGATGGACGGACGAACCCCCAAATGATCAGAAGAAAGCCTCAAATCAATATATACGGGAAGAATGTAAAAGTGGCATTAAATATAGGGAGTAAATTATATAGATATATGTTTCCAGAATAATTTTTATCTTTTGGCACAATTTTTGAATTCTTAGAAAACAAAAATTTAGAAATTCCTTACACAGCATGGTATATAAACTTGTAAAATTTGTGGAAGAAAACGTAAAATTTCTTATGTCAACACTTAAATAGCAACCACCAGCTCCAGATCCACACCCATGAGTCACGATTAACTTAAGCATTATTCTAACTCTTGCTGCAAACTGAAAAGATGAATACAAAATGGATACATAATCCTAACTTTTACTATATATGGTGTTTAGTCGATACAGATGATCATGAAATCATGAACAGACAAACAACCTACCAGTAAACAATCAACCTATATGATCAAGAAGAAAAAATTATAATAAGTGTGATGGAAGTAACACTGGTCTTTTGGGTATAGAGGGTATGAAATACCTTCACATGGTAAACACCTTCAATCAAAACAAAAAGCTTTTTTTATGTTTTTCCTCACACACAATGCCACAAGCTTGAAGAGATAGTTTTGAATCATTTGCACCCTGCAAAAAAATGCCACAAGCTTGAAGCGATAGTTTTAAATAAATTGCACCCTGCAAAATAGCACCAGCCAAAGAAGCAATACCAATAGGAGAAAAAAAAAAAAACAACCGACAACATTGGATACCTGCAAAACAAACAATAGACACATATTGCATAGCCTCACCCGCCAAATAAGCAATACCAATAGGAGAAAACTGGAAGCAACCGACCGCATTGGATACCTGCAAAACAAACAATAGGCACATATCAGAGAACAAAACCCTAAACCGAAAAAACAATAAAATGTTTTAAGCGAGAAAGTGTGCAAAGCAACCGACTTTCAGATTTTCCCTTACGCCTTATATAGGGAGACACGGAGCCTACAAAAACCCTAAAAGGTCTATTTTTGAATATAATGTTAATCCAAATCTAAAAATATGTATAATTTTATTATTTTTGGCTGGCGTATCTTACTTGTTAGTATATTTAGTCATTTGAGTTTTAATTTAGTTAGGAAATCGATATGATGGTTTATGGGGCAAAAGGAGGAAAAAATCTCCCCTTTAAATATTTGTTTCTCGATTTTATAAAATTACCTTGGCTTATATACATTTTTTAGATTTGAAATTACCAAAATTAAGGTTATATATTCAAGCATAATTACAGTTATATATTATATAGATATGCATATATATGTATTTACCTAAAATACGATTTTATAAGAGTTAACATGTCAGTAAATGTTAAGTTACACGTGGTGAAAACTTTATCACGAATTACGTTTTTTTTTTCCCAGAAGGATATACCAAATTTATAATTTTGGATATCTTTTTTTGATAACAACATATATTTTTGAATTTTTTATGGAAAGAAGGATATTATTTTATTTTTTATGGCATCCCATGTTTGTTTGTTTTTTTTTTTTTCCTGAAGCATACATCCCATGTTTGTTACACTTTTCTCTAACGATATTTGTTTTTTTTCTTAGTTTTTTTTTTCCTGCTTAATATCATATTTAGTCCCCTTATGATTTCCTCTTAACGATTTCGTGTTCTCTTCGATTGGACAGGATAAACAACCCCTTTATAAGCTCCGGAGAAAGAAGATCTTTTGATCAAACAGTGATAATTTACAAATCAGGTATTTTTTATTTTAATTGCTGATCTAAATTTGACCAATAATTTCATATCATTTTGAAGTGTAATTAATTGTAATATGTAATTTTGGGTTTTAATTATCGGTAGTTTGGAGTTGTAATTTGGAAATTTTATCATAAGAATTGTTATTGGACATTGGAAAATTGGAAAATATTTTTTATTTTATTTTTATATGATCGATTTAATTTTATGATTAAATCATGATGACTACCACATATTTTCATGTGTTTTTTCCCAAATATATATATTTGTGATTTTATATTTTTTTTATAGTTGTTTCGTAATTTAATTAAATCATATAGATTTTTTTCCCAAATATATATATTTGCATAATTTTAGTTAATTATTTGAATGTGATTGGCCAATTAATATATTGTGGGCCTAAAAGATTTTCCTTAAATTTTATTGGCTGAAATTTAAAATGGTGGGGCCAGAATCAACCAGAAACTCCGATTAACCACGTCGCTCGAAAAAACTCTATTTTTATATAGAGAATAGCCTATTAAATTAATTATTATTTAACGAAGTTCGCTTTCAAAATAATGATTAATGGTATCGAATTAGTTTAGTTCGGATAGAAATTACAAATACAGGTTGTAACACTAAGTACCTTTTTCCGGGGTTTTAAGTGAACCTAGTAACCAAATTATACGCTTAGAATCTTAAAAATTTAACATTTGTGTGCCTTTAATAATTTTGGGTGCCTTAACGGCAAATGATAATTTCTAAATAGAGGGTTTATCCCAATCTAAGTCATGGGTGCCTTAATGGTAGATATAATTTCCCAAATAGTGAGTTTGTCCTAATCCAAATTATTGGTACCTTTATAAGCCTGATTCATGATGCACACATGTCCTATTTGGAGACATGCAAGGGCACCTCTATAATTTAGACCAAAAAAATGTGAAGGAAAAGAAACTACCTGAAGAAGGGTTTCCACTTACCGATCCCTTAGTTCTTCTTTTTCTTACTCTTTCCGTCTGCGGCTTGTTCTTTGGAAAACCAAAAGTTTAAGATGATTGAATATGAGATAGGAAGAAGTAAAAACAATAGTTAAAGAAATTATATTAGCTATTGAATCTCAAAAAGATTGGTTTTTCCTTTGTCTTTCTCTTCTCTAGACTATGGAAATGAAAAGAAAAGAAAGGGGATTTCATTCTCTCATCACAAAAATATTGAAGAAGAAAATCGTTGAAGATGTCTATCTAGGTGTTTGAGTTTGTATTCCTGGGGTGGTGTTTTAATTAGTATTTTTGGAGATAAAATGCTTATGACCATGAGGTTAGTATGATTTCTACATATGTTGTGTTCCATGCAATTTTGAAAAAAAATGATGAAATGAGTTTGTTAGAGAATAATGGTATGTCAAGTTTGGTTGTCATATTTTAGTGAACCAAAACTCATTTAAGAGTCGCTTGATTTAAATGTATTAGAGTCAACTTTGTATAGGTTAGCTTGAAAGTATTAGGATGAGACATTACAAGTATTGTGAAGACTTGAAGAAGTGAAAAAGTACGGAGCTACAACCACAACATCATCCTTCCACTTGAGGTTAGTGATATTTGACTTGAACTGTTGTATTCCCTAACGTATCTTTCAAGTCATGCATATTTAAAACATAAAACTGCGAAGCATGAACACTCTATATAGACAAAGTATTAAGGAATACAATATGAAGTTTCTTGCTTAACCATTAAACTTTGTATATCAGACATCAACATAATCGTATAAATGCTATTGTGATTATGTATGGGTATCAGGTGATGATTTCATCCTAGGAAACAATGTTTTTACATTTGTTTAAGGAAGTAAGTTCATGATATGTGTTGTGAACTGAAAAGGAAATCTCCAGGCGTTATTGGGTTGTTCTTCATTACAAATCTTATGAACGACCAATATGTGTGATTAGTATAACCGCTCATGACTTAGTTGTGTTCTTGGTAAAACTATTCACATGAGACCTGACTTATGTATTGGTATGACTTTTGTTAGTGAAACTGATCTTAAGTAATCAGCTGGGGTATGATCGGGTTTGTGTGTGTCTGAACAAATTTGGGAGAGGGGAACCGATCCTAGTAAGAGGTGAAGTACATCACATGGGAAAACTGATCCTTGTATGAGGTGCAACAAGGTTTATAGAATAAAGGGGAACCTATCCTATGAACATGTGCAACACGTTTTTAGGAAAAGGGGAACCGATCCTATGGACATGTGCAACACATACAAGTTAGATACCAAATATATATGGGGAACCGATCCTAGTACCTAGTCATCCGAATTTTGGTAAGCTAGTGTGACTATGCACAATACTCACATGGAGGTAGAACCGAAACTTGTTTTGGTAGAACCGTTACAAATATGGTTTGTGATTGAGTGTTACTTAATCAATCACATAGTTCTTGAAAGTCAGATGAACCAATTATAAACTTGTCTGGAAGTGTGGTAAATCAGTTTCAAGTGAGTAAGTATGAAAAAGGACTTGCAAGAGAAAGATGTCGACACACTTTGAACACGCGCATTAATGTGTATCTTTTATTTTTCAAAGATATTCCATAGAAGCTTAGAAGGAAGTAAATCCCAAGATCGAATTTAAATAAGTTAAGAATCTTTTGATTAAGGTTTATAAGTATATATGGAAAATAAGAATTAGTAATGTGCATTTGCTAGTTAAAGATTTTCCAAGGAGATTTCGATCATAAATTTGGACAGTCCATTCACAGGAATTATGAAAACTGAATATGGGTTAATATGGAAATATCTTGAGAATATTTTCGGTTTTGGAAATTCCTTGGTGTCCAAACTTACTTGTCTATAAATACTTTGAGTTTGCATTTCTAGCAAACTAATCCTTCATGATAGTAAAATTCCTCTGTTGTACTGTTACTGGTGAAGCCGCCTATTCGGAGAGGAGAGTAACCAAATTAGCCGAAATCTCTTACGACCGCTCAGTTTAATGTCTTCTTTGGGATTGAGAAGCTCTAGTGTGTACCGTTGGTGGGAAACTAGATAATTGCGATTTATCTTTAGTTTTAATATTTATTTGATTGACTAACGGTGGTTGAACTTTGATAGCACCTAGTTTGTTTATGCTTGAGAATCTTCTGTTCTGATATAAGATTCACTCAAACTAGTTCAAGGTTTCCACATGGATCTTTAGACTATTGTTAGATCTAAAGACGATCTTGTGATAATCTATTGTTAGCAGACTCCGTTCCGTGTGTGATTGATCACAAGAGATTCAAGTAGTTGTGTGCAGGTGTTTATTGAAGATCTAAGAAGATTTGAAGACAAAGAAGAGATAGAAGATTTTTGACTTGGTTTTATAATCTTTGGTGTGCACAATACGTGTTTTGGTAAAAGATGATCCAATTAATAATTGGTTTATCCTTGTGGTAGATTGGATTGATTAATTGAGAAGACCGGCATCAACATAGTTCTTTGGATTAAGAGTGTTGTTGGCTTAATCTTAACGATTACCTTTTGGTGATTGAACATAAGATAGATCTTAGAACCTGGCAAAGGAATTTATGTTAAGATAAACAAAAGAGCCTTTGTGCAGCTCATATCACTTTTTTGAAGAGAGTTGATACCAAACAGATTTGTTGTTCCTTTACTGTTTGGAATACGAACCAAAGGAATTGGTCCAAGTATGTGATTTGTTTACAGGTTGGAGGCATGGGAATACAGACGGAACTCGGTGGACTATAGTTTTAGTTGCTTGGTATCAAAGATACGAAGTTGGTTTATTTTGTATAGTGGATTAATCCTGAGAGTATTCAATTCTGGACTAGGTCTCGGGGTTTTTCTGCATTTGCGGTTTCCTCGTTAACAAAATATTGTTGTGTCATTTACTTTATATTTCCGTATTATAATTGTTTTATTATAATTAAAGTAAATTGTACAAATGTTAATTCCTATTTACTTGATACACGAATCCTATTGAGTTTAGGTTAAGTCCGAACCTTTGTATCAAGTAAGCATACTTCATTATTGTATTGTCTCGATCTCGTATCCATAGACGATCACACGAAGTATGAAATGAGTAGTTGCATTATCTCGACTCAGTCCATAGACAATCACTTTCGGAGAAAGGACTTATATGAAGGAAAAGTTTTAGCTTGAGGTATATTTGGGTACCCTCGCTTTTTCAATTGGTATCAGAGCAGGCAAACACGAAAAGTTCTAACAATCTGTGTTTGGTGCGATCCATCCTATAAGAATTGAATCCATGTCTGATTCAGTTAACATTAAGCAAGAGTATGACTACTCAAAGGTTGAATATGTTACTACTTCGTTGACTCATGATCCAGGAGTTTCGAAAACATCTGTGTTTTTTTCTGATGAAAAAGAAGATGCTGATAAAGAGTTGGTAAAAATCCTAAAGCCTATAAAATATTTGTCTTCTAAAATGGTGATTTTAAAGACAAGGTCAAATCTTCTTAAACATGAGATCAGAAATAAAGACATTCAACTGGATAGTCTTGCTGAAGAGAATATGAATCTCACTGTAAAATTAGAAGCTCTTGTTAATTCTCTTAATAAAGAGACATGTCCAATGGCTCTGAAAAATGATGCTTTTGTTTTAGTCACATCTGAAACAGATCAAGATGATGGGAGTTTACCAAACTACATCAAGTCAGAAGAGGATGAAAAACAAGCTTCTATATCTACTGATGATCAAATGAAATCTTGTCCAAAGGAAACTTTGAACCGATTCCGTGATAATGATCTCAAGGAATACACTTTTTAGCCACTTGACAGGAAACTTATACTTCTTCAACATACTGTGGTCAAAATATTGAAGGAAGTTTCGTGTTTAAAAAAACTGAAAGATCATTCCTTAGTAAAAAGACAGATTATGCCACAACCCTATAAGATCAACTCAAAATCAGAGGAAAGAGTTGACAATAGCTTCTGGAAGAAGATTCCTCCTCATCCATGTCGAAACAATTCTTGTTTTGATGAAGAACGATTCCAGAAGGAAGGGAAAGAGATAATCTCTGCCAAGAGAAACAATGAGGAATTTCCAATAATTGTTTCAGATAATCGCACTGATGTGAATCATAAGTAAGTCCTTATAATGAGAAAATCGTATGAAAATCCCATTGAAAGAATAAAGAGAGATCTATTAATCTCTGAAAATTCTCGCATCAGTACAGTTTTTCCACATGATCATATCTCTAGAGTTAGAAAAGATCATCGTCTTGGGAGAAAATATATTGGGCAAAAATTCCCTAAAAGAAACATGAACTATGTTTCTGATGGTCAATATAAGCATGAAAAAGCTTATTCCGATGCAACTTAGTTGCATCAAAAATTGTGCATTCTCATCCTCATCTGTGCTCGTATTTATGGATGTGAATGGCACAATAAATCTGGAGCACATGTGTTTGTGTGATTGATTATCATAAAAGTTATAAGTTTTATGGATAGTTCTAAATCCAAAAAATTGTTCATGTTTATCATGATTTTCTAGATGCGTTTTATTTGGAATTTTTGAATAAAACTAAGAAGTTCGGACAAGAGGAAACGAAATATATTCTTTAATATTTTCGGGTTCTAATGATATCTTTCGGTCTGAAAGTTGTCCCCTTTTATAGGGAAACTATCTTCTCAAGTATATTGATACCCTGATCAATCATCTTATATATAACCAAGCATGCCTCCAATAACTGTAGTGATTATACTACAATTGATATATAGAAACAACTCTTGGTATTAATTTGAAGGGAATTAAGATGAGAATTAGAAGAAAATAAGATGAGAAGAGAGTTAGAGTTGAGAGAGAGACGAGAGTTAGAACAGAAACTCAATAATTCATTAATTGCCTTCCAAAACAACAGCCACAAGAAAAATAAGGACGACATTCGCCAAGCGTGTGACTCATATGCTGGCAGCTAATTACAGACATGATTTACTAAGGGCACCAACTAAAGGGGTAGCCCATAACGGACATGGCTAAGGGACATGACAAATACCGACCTCTCCAAATCATCCTTGTCCTCAAGGATGTAAAATGACCTTGGCTGCAAGGAGGATGTATGTAAGCTCGTCTAACGGAAGGAACAACTGTTGTAGCTTCTTCTCAACTGTCGTTTTCTTAAAATACTTTAACTGGTTCGGCTTAAGAAAATCTTGGACAAGGTCATAAAACGACATCCGTAGCAGAAATCTTAGGGATATCCAGCTGGAATAAAAATCGCATACCGAATTGTAACCGATAAGTATACCCCACATTCTTCATATCTTCGCCCACATAAACAACAGAAGAATCATGATAATTCCCACACCAAAGTGAAAAAGACTGCAGATTGACCTTAACTTCCCTACTGCACCTCTGGTGTTGAGAAAAGAGTTCCATTAATCAATTGCAATAAGGAAATGTGGACCTGACAAGGAGCATTTTCACCGTTTTCAACCTATGCTTTATACTCTTTGTGATGCCAATAATTGCAAGAGAAGTAAACATCTGACACCTCACTCCTAATTTCATGTCATTGCTCCTCATTTTCGCACGCAACAAGAATTTCCCAACACTTCCAGCAATGACTTTTTCCAACTTATTTCTGAAATATGAAATACTCGCAAACCTCAAGCAGTAAGTAGGGAAATGAAAATTTGTTGTCAAACCAGAAGCAAGACCTGACATTTCAGGTTCCAGTAGCGATGGTGATGGGAGTAATAAAATCCTCATTCCCAATCTCTCTACATCAAGTACAGTACCAACAACATCTCCCTTAGCTTGTACGGATATGTTCTGGGTTCCCATTTCCCAATCTCTGTCATATTGCATCTTGTTTCCGGATCACAAAGTAAGAACTCTACTGTCACAAGAAAGGTGTTGATGAACCGTAACCAAAACGAAAGTAGCCACTACTGGCCATATATACAGTCTTAGCCTGTAATTTTTTCATCTACTCATACTAAGTAGGGCGCCGCAAACAACTCTTTTATCTTCTAAAAGACTGCATATTTGAGTTATCATAACAGTTAACTTCAAAACTGTAACTCCTTGCTGAGTATAAGAACAATTAACTCCCATTAACACTTCTTCCAACCATTCATGTCCACTGATTGCACCAGCACTAGCCTTTGCGTGAATCCCCTTGATTTCCCCTCTTCTTTCACAATGCTCCACTCCTCTATAACCCCTTTTGAGCCAAACAATTCTCCTAGCATCCTCAAAGGTGTTGAAAACAAACAAGCCAGGAACAATAACATTCATAGTAGATGTATGAAAGAGACTGCACAAGAAGAAACTCACCCTCAAAAGCTGAAAATCACTCCCAACAACTAACATGGTTACCATAAGAGAATAGTCATGGATTCGAAGCAATTCATTTTCAGAAGTTAACACTCCCAGCCACTTTAGTGAGAACAATTTACCAGCTTTACTTCCAACAGTAACTGAGCTATGTAAGTCAGGTGGCATATTTAAAATAGTTGGTAATCCCTGAAAGTTTACAGTTAGGGAATTAAGTTGTGTTAGATCCAACTCTGTTGGGGTATTAAGCACTTGCCCCTTCCAGCCAAAGGTATTGCGCTCGAATTGTTTCAGAATTATACTTCCATGTGCTGAATTTTCCGTTAATTCGACATGTCTTCTCTTTACTATCTGGTCACCCTGATAAACAATTCCTTGATTTCGAAGTATGCCCATCTTGATACAATTTACTTGCATGAACTGTTCTAGAACAGTATTCTCAAACTTATCTCTACAGTGTGCAACACTCTTGCATATCCCGAAATACAAGGAAAAGAAATAACATGTTTCCGAACCAAACGTAAACTCTAACATAATCGAACCTTCTTCGCCAGCACTACATGAGTCTGAAATAATTAAGAAGAACTCCCACTGAGTCTTGAATGTGAATTCCTGCTCATTCAACTCGACATTCTCATAAACCTGATGTAAACCAATATAACAGGCTACAATATCACCCCACGCAGTATCCATAAGCTCCCATATAAACTTATCAATCACTTCCGTATACTTTTGGTCTAACCGCATGTATCCCCTATTTTCGCCACTAAATACTTCCCAGATTCCCACTATCCTTACGAAGAATTCCTTCCAATCAACAATCCATCCATCACCATCACAACTTATACATCTATATACTCCAGATGGGTCGATAAAAACACCAAAATTACTCATACCACTCAAACTGCGCCTTACTCCCTTAAACATTTCAAGTAAGCCATACCCCAGCTGCAAGTTACGATAATATTTGATACAGCTGAAACTCTTTGTACGCTTACCAAACATTTGATCAATAAGCTCCTGAGTGTTCTCAAACATGTCAGATGTGATCACGGTGCCACTACCTTGCTATAACAAGTCTTCAGAGAACTTCCAAACACCCTGACTAGCACTAGTTTTCACAAACACACACACACATACATTTGGATATTCCCATAACAATTGTGAACAATTCCCATTCATAACAAGCAAACCCGATTTAAGTACACCAAAACTGAAATAAAAACTGCTGCCATCATAATGAGAATACATCTTGATCAATTCCAACCACTTTCCTCTATCAAATAAGGTTCGAGCCGATTCAAAGCCACACCAAAAACATATTCCACTACATAGCTTATTGTCGATAATGAATAAAACCTTATGAGTATTGAACTTTTCATAACACATCTCTATAAATGGGAGTGAAAACATTTTACTGAATTTGCTCATAAAATCAGCGTTCTCGAAAAGAATAACAACATTAGAGGAACCAAACTCGAGTTTAGATCTGTAATTACCTTCCTCCATTGCTAGAGGGGTAGAATCATTTCCCCTGAACTCATTCAACGAGTTGAAATCTGTGACCTCACCATTTATAACCCTTCCAACTTTATCTGTTGCACTAGGATTTAAGTTTGTTGAGTCAAATCACTCACTGCATCTGAATCATTAGGAATTAGTTCCAAAGCAGATGAGGGTTCGAGAAAATCTCCATCAGGTTTCAATTTATTTATACAATCCTCCAAGTCCTTCAACTGAGCAGTGTAATTCTTCAGGTGAGGTTCCAATTCAATAATTGGATTCTTCCATGAATTCTTCCACGAATTCTTCAATTTAGCTTCAATCGCATCCCATTGGATTACCATTCTCACTCGGTCACACAGGAATCGAGTGCTCTGATACCACTTGTAGTGATTATACTACAATTGATATACAGAAACAACTCTTGGTATTAATTTGAAGGGAATTAAGATGAGAATTAAAAGAAAATAAGATGAGAAGAGAGTTAGAGTTGAGAGAGAGACGAGAGTTAGAACATAAACTCAATAATTCATTAACTACCTTCCAAAACAACAGCCACAAGAAATATAAGGACGACATTCGCCAGGCGTGTGACTCACACGCTGGCAGCTAATTACAGACATGATTTACTAAGGGCACCAACTAAAGGGGTAGCCCATAACAGACATGGCTAAGGGACATGACAATAATTTGCAGTGTCTCAAAGACTAATAAGGAGGAGGCTCAAAGGGTTAAAGATTGTCAAGGAATCAATACCTAGAGGAAGAAAAGAAGCAGATCAAAACTTATGTCCGATTATGATTCTGAAGGTTCATTAGATCACAAGATGAGTCATGTATGTTGGCCTACAACAAATAAGATCTAGCCAAAGTCAAGTGGATTCGTTCAAACAGTATGAATCAATACATCCAAAGTTTTGAAAAACTGGAAACTGATCTAGTTATGACTGTCCGACATCAGGATTGGGTAAAAGAACGAATTGAAGGAACAAAAGAAGCTCTTCCTGAACTCAAGGTTCTTGTTGAAGGGCTATAGAAACAAGAAGTGGTTGCATACAAGTCCAATGAGACATGCTTTAACAGTTTGAACATTGAACAAACATCGGTGAACAATAAGAGCACCACTAGAGATTAAGTTATATGATGTAATACTTAATCTAGAAAAATAGACATCAATTTTTGATTTCTTTCATTGATTGTATAAGTCTATTATGAATAAAAACTATTATGAATAAAGTTATTTGATTTATAATTTTTCTTGTGATAGTTTTTGATTTACATAGCTGGTTCTTGAATGCTTTATTTATTTGCTATGGATTTTTATGGGATGTTTGATTTCGGTTTTATTAACTTGATATTCGATCTCATAATATGTTGAGAAACCTTATGGTTTGGGTGACTTTTTGATTTAGTAGGATTAAGTTCTAGCCCATGTCGATAGGCTTTATCAAAGGATCATGAGGGGTTCCTGTAGAAATAATATGTGAAAAAGTCACAATATGCTGAATCGATTTTGGTTTAGCATACATGTAGTAGCAGGAAATCCCACACTACACCCCTCACGAGAATCCATAATAATCAACACATCTTTAAAAGATTAAAAACAACACTTTTATTAATTGATTCACAGAAATTTTACAAGAAATGGAAGAAAACAAGAATACAATCACTCTTTAAACTTTCTCTCTCCTAATGACTTGCTCAACACTCGGAAAAATATCTCTCTCTTCCTTACGCTTTTTCAACTCTTTATATAGGGAATTACATAGTGGATGACAGCTAATCTATCCTTTATTTTAGGATCTGACTTGCGATATTCTCGCAAGAGTTTTATTGTCAATATTCAGGAGCACTACAAATATCGCAGAGTCATCACACTTTTCTCATGTTTCTGCAATCGTCATCTGTTATGTCATTCTTCAAATCATTATGCGACGCTCGCAAAGTGTTGTTAGCTAAACTTCGCAAATGTATCCTTCTTGCGATATTCTGATCTTATATCTTGCCTCTTCTCATGTCTTCTCTGCGAAGGAGATAATTTCATGAGAAACTGTTCTTCAAAATGCCGCAGCTGTTCATTTTTTCTTTCAACTTCTTTTTCTATCGACAAGGCTCCGTGAATTAAGCATAACCGTCAACACGTGTTGAATATTCCTTTAATTACAGGCACGTTTTATCATTAACCGGTCATCTTCCTTTGCCTATTTAAAGAGGGATCCGGAAGAAAGAGAATTTTCTTCTTTTATTTCATTTTCATCTTCTTCATCTTCATATCTTCTGCAAATATTCATCATCTGCAAATTTCCTTATTTACCAAATTCATCTTCTGCGACTGTTCTCTTTTATTTCCATGGAGTCACCAAGGTTAGTTCATCTTCTTTTTCTTCTATTGATTTTGCTGAAACTGATTTTGTTTTGTTGAGATCATCTTGTTTGTTCTTTGTGTAATTCCCATACTATTTCTGTTTCAGCAAAAACACTTCCAAATCCAATTTGAAGTTCAAAACCCTAATGCTCCCAGAAGTTCGCAACTCAAGGTTCTTGCGAAAAAGAGAAAGTCTGCGAATAACAAGGTAGTTAGAAACATGGATCTTTTTAATAACAATATTGTTGCCTCTATTTCTTATCTGAGTTGTGATTCGCAGGGTAATGGGGATGCCACTAAACCTCCCAAGAAATCTCGCCAAGCTAAAATTGTTGATGTTTCTGTTTCTGTTTCTTTTCCCAAACTTCGTCTTTCGACTTCTTCTTCGCAAAATGAACCTCCACTTCCTGTTTGCGAAAATATCGCAATAAGCTCTAATGTTTTAACTAATCCTTCTATGGATGAAATATTTATTACACAACCTGTTGCGAATGAAATCTCTTCCTCCCATGCAACCAATACTTCTCAAGTTCATTCCACCATAATCTCACCCTTGATCTGCCTCACACCTTACCCTCCAATGACGTCTCTTTACCAAAAGATGACGATCATCAACTTTGTATTGTTGCTTCTTCTTCATCCGAGTCTCTCCCTTTCTCTAAGGAAACTACAGACGAAGTGGCTCTTGCCTTAAAGGTCTTATCTGATCTTTTAGTTGACGCCAAGAAATCATCTATGGACCATGTCAAATCTAGTGTTTGCGAAATTTTAGGTAAATATCTTGGTTCTGATAGGACAGCTTCGCAAACATCCTTAGAGAAGGAAGTTGAAGTCTTGAAGGAGAATCTTCCTCTTGAAAAGCAGAAGTCTCAAAATGCTTCTTTGGACTGCGAACTTCTTCGCAAGAAAAATAATGAATTAAAAGGTATGAATTTCTTTTCTTCATTCTTAACTTTCCTCTTAACAAATTTGTTATTTTCATGTTGTTCATTCTTAAAGGCTTTTTTCGCTTGTTAAGCTTTAAACCAGAAACGAATGATGAAAAGATTTCAGTTTGAATCTGCCGCTGAAGAAATTCGCGTTGATAGAGATAGTTAGATGGATCAATATAAACAATCAGATAATCTTCATACATACTCTGTTGATCAAATAGATAATCTTACCAAAGAGAATACCCAATTAGTTCAAGAGCAAAACTCATTAAGCAGCGAAATATCTCGTCTCTCTTTTTTTTTGACTAAAGCTAACTTAGAGATGGAAATTTTATCAAATGAAAACAGAACTCTTTCTCAAGAAAAGCGAACCCTTTTAAATATGGTGGCGATCGCTTCCCAGAAATTAAGTGTTCTCCAAAAAGTTTGTGATAATCAAGAACAATCTCTTCGTTCGCTGAAAAGTGAACTTAAAGAAGTAATTGAATCACCTATTGTTGAGAGATATACACTCATTCAAGGTAGAATAACTTTAAGTATAAAGGCCAATCAGCTTCAAGAACAATATTCCAAATTATAAGAATCTCATTCTTTACTTGCGAAGGAAAACACTTTTCTCATTTCTAAAGAAGAGAAATTAAAATCTCGTCTGAAAGGTCTAGTTGGAGATAAATTTGATGATGCCATGAGTCATTGGGAGAATACTTGCTTGGTACTAATTCAAAATATAATATCTCAAAAACAAGGTAGTCATTTTGACTGCCTCAAACATATTTATTTTGTTAAACTTCTTCGCAATTTTCCTTTGCGAGGTGTTCGCCTGAATAATTTTTGTTTTTACCTTTTGCAGAATCTAAAAGAAATCTTCAGTCTTCCATTTCTACTTTGGATTCTAAACTTGCCAAGGTTTGCAAAGAAAATGGTTTGCTTGCTGCTCATCTTGCCCGCTCTCGCGATCGAGCAGAAAGAAAGTATGATTATCTTGAATATTTCAAAAACATGGAGATTAAACCGTGACAGATCTTTCCTTCGCCAAGCTCATCTCAGTGCTGAAGTTCTTGTGAATGAGGTTCTGTTGTCCAAATCTCTTTCTCCTGTATCACTCAAACCTCTGGAAGTAGATGAAGATGAAATTCCTCGTGATGGAGACAGTGACTTTGATTATGAAAGTGGTGTAGAAAGCGCTTCCCAAGAAATTTTAGAAGAAGAAGAAGAAAAAATCCCTACTAAAGAAGGAGATGTTGGTGATAAAGCAATTGCTGGTGATGAGCCAAATGAAGAAGAAATCAGAGTCGACCAGGATAAGGAAAACACTAGCAAAGATGATAAAGTTGGTGGATATGATAAGGTTGTCGAAGAAGATAAAGCTGGTGAAGAAGATATTGAAGTCTGAATTCTAGTTTTATTTTCTTGAATTACTCTTTCTCCTCTTGCGAATAATGTACTTTGGGCATTTTTTGGAATCAATTTTGCTTTTGGTATTTTATGAATTTGCGAGAAAGATAATGATATCTTATTTATTAATTCCCATACTTGCCTCTCATTATATTTCTTGTGATATATGATATGTATGAAAAATGATTAGTACTTTATAAAAAGAATTTATTTTATTATGTGGTCTTATTTTGCCTTCCTAGGTAAAGGTCTTATTTTGCCATCTTTTGCATTGCGATAAAATCGCAGGACGTTTCCACACTTTCATGCGAAAACCCATTGATCTTGCCTTAACATTTTATTCTTTTGTATTTTTGTCGCGACAATATGACAGGTCTAAATTTTCTTGCGAAATTAAAGCCCCGTGATATTGTCATCTTGCGACGAAATCGCAGGACATCTTTACACTTGCATGTAATGACCCCTTGATATCGTCTTATCTTCTCTTTTGTATTATTGCCTCTTCAGGAATGTTGCACAAATATGACAAGTCTTAATACTCCCGTGAGTAAAAATTCGCATGACATTTGCGTCTTAAGACACTATCAGCTCCCTAATGGAGGGTGCCGCCCTTATCTTCCCCCTGGTTGCCCTTTAAAGGAGACGTACATCGGCCATACAAGACTAGCTCCTCCCATCCAGTATTAAAAACAACCAGTTATGTTCGTAGCCTCTTATCCCTTTTGCCTATATGGCTTATGGTTACGAGACTGCACCCTAAGTGGGGTTTTCTTCGGGCCGAGTGCATCATAGGCAAGACTTACAAAGAATGGCCAGGGTAGTTTCATATGCCCCGGGCACTCTTGGCTCAACCGTGTACCTCAGCGCCTTGGTCATACTCTGCACCCCTTATGAGAGCTCTTATTACCTTAGTCTCCCAACTCAAGTCATATGCTCAAGTTGAGAATCCAAGGCGTCTCTCCTGGATGGGCTTTCATTGACCCCAAATCTCCATGACTCAGGTTCCAGCAGAGGTGTAACCTTATTGCTGAACCATGCAACAGATACCCCCTTTTATGATGTACTTTAGGTCTTACATTTTCCTCTTGCGAAATTTTATTCGCGAACTAGGGTGTACGCCATAAAGGTTCGTCCCATTCTGGATCTTAAATGATCATTTCTAGCAAAAAATTTGCACATTCTTATTTGATCTTGAATAACTCGCAGTAATGTTTTCATTTTTTTTTGTTAATACTTACTTTGTTGCCTCATACATCGTTTCATCAACTAGGGATTCTCAAAGTTCCTCACGGGTAATATCTCTTTAAATATAATATATTCCATGGTCTACCAAGTCTTTGACCAACATCTTTACCCTATGGATCCATCAATTTGTATGCCCCTGTTCCAATTATCTCTTTTATAATATAATGTCCATCCCATTTTCTCGCTAATTTTCCACCACCTTCTCACTGATAATTTGGCGTCTCGCGAAGAACCAAATCACCTGGCTGAAATTCACGTGGTTTGACACGCTTATTATATTCTCGTGCTAATCTCTGTTTATAATTCTCCATATGCTGTAAATCTTTTTCTCTCTTCTCTTCTAATTTATCCAGTTTGCTTAGGATCATTCCAGCACTAAGATTCTTCTCCCAGGCCTCTCTTTTTGTCGTGGGTATAGCAACTTCTGTTGGTAACACTGCCTCAACCCCATATGTTAGACAGAAAGGTGACATTCCAGTTGCTTCTCACCTAGTTGTGTTGTAAGCCCATACTGCATTATGTACTTGTTCGCACCATGATCTATTATGTCCCTCCAACTTCTTCTTTAATATATCTGCGATTGTCTTATTTTTTGCCTTTGCTTGCCCATTAGCCTGTGGGTATAAAGGAGTGGATTTTCCGCATTTTATTTTAAATACATTAAGCAACATTTCTATATTCTATCCTTCAAATTGCTTCCCATTATCAGATACCAACTGTGCTGGAATTCTAAATCTGCAGATGATATTTTTAAAAATGAATGTAAATATATCTTTGTCTCGAATGTGTTGTATTGCTTTTACTTCTGCCCATTTTGTGAAATAATCTGTTGCGACAATTAAGTATCTTTTTTGTCCATATCCTGGTATAAATGGTCCCACAATATCTAACCCCCACTTTACACACTGGTTGAGGATGATAAGGGTGCTCCAGGTGCATGTATCATCTTTCCATGTCGCTGACAATCTTCGCAACGCCTTGATACTTGTTTTGCATCTTCATGCATATATGGACAATAATAACCTTGTATTTTTTGCTCTATATGCCAAAGATCTTCCTCCGCTGTGGTTGCCAGCATCTCCACTATGCAGCATTTTTAACACTTTATCTCCTTCTTCTCGTGTCAAACATCTAAGTGATGGTCCATTAAATGATTTTCTATAATTTGTTGCACGACTCTTTAATTTGTGTACCTCCAATATGTTTCTTGGTATTTCTCCTCTTGCTAAAATTCTCTTTATGTTTCTGCAGTTATTTGTAGAATGTCTATGAAAGTGATGATAAGAGCAAAATTCTTGGCTCCTGTTATTTGAAAGCGGTTCTTTTCCCATATTCCAAGGTGTTGGTATATTCTCCATTAAAATTATTGCTTCCCAAATTTTTTCCACACTAGTATTCAAAGGCGGCATCTTGATCTCCACCCATGTCATTCTTTGACTTCCTGATCCTCTCTGATAGTTTTGTCTTTGTCCTCCATATGTTTCTTGTGGCTGATCAAGTCTTTGAATTTTATTGTTCCCTCCTCGACTATAAAGATTTATTTCGAATTCGAATTCTTCTTGATCCCTGTTTCCCATAGCTACCAACTTCTGTTGATTATCATTCTTATTTTCTTGTTGGACCTGCGAAGTGCTCGCAACTGTGTTTATCAATTTTGGTAGCAAACTCGCATTCACTGCTGATGAGATTGTATTTGCAACAAGATACGATTCCATTTCATACTGTTTTTCTTCAAGAGCAATGTACTCCTCCTATAGCTCCCGTAACTCAGTCATTGTGATTGTATTTTTGATTCTAAAAATTTGAATGTATATCAGATTGGTTGCGAACATTGCATTGATGAAGGATAAAATTAGATATCTCTCATCCACACGTCCAGCCATCTCACTACACATTGTCTTCCATATTATGGTTAGATGCTTCAAACTTTCTCCAATCCTCTGCTTTAATCCAAATACATCTTCTATTCCTGGTCGCGAGGAGTTGTTAGTTATATATGCCCCTAATAATGTAGTCTGCAAATGGTTGAAAGATGTTATAGTATTCCTGGGCAGACCCTCGAACCATTTTAGCGCCTCTCCTGTTATACTTGATGCAAAATACTTGCACAACACAACATCATGATTCTCCCATTATAACATACATCTCACATAAGCTTTAATGTGTTGAATCACACAAGTTGTTCCATCAAAGATGCTAGTTAACACAGGCAAACTGCATTTTGGCGGTATTCCTCCTAATTGTACTTCTTGTGAGAACGGATTTTTCGCAGCTTCTTCTATGGATTCATCCAATTGTCTCCTACCTCCTTCCCTCCTATTATTCAGCATTCCTCTCATTTCTTCCAGTTCTCTTAAGATTTGTTCATTTACCCCGGACGCTGGTTCCATTGGTCTCTTCAATTCTGCTTCTCTTCTCTTGCGTTCTTGCCTATCTTGTGCTGCGAGTTTGATTTCCTTCCCAAGTATTTTCTTATTGTCTTTCTCTGTGATCTTCTCTTTCATTTATTTCATGAATTCGCACACCATTATATCTCTCATTTTCTCCTCTGCGATTTTGCTCACTCCTTATCAATTCTCTTTGTTGCCTTTCGATTCTCCTTTGTATTCTATCATATTCTTCATTGATATTACCATTGTTGTGGTTTTGCTCGCATCTTCTTTCTCGATTATCATGGTTGTTCTGACATATTGCTTCTTGGAATTCACTTTCCTCCACTTCTGCTCTCAATCTCCCTCTCTCTCGCAGGATAAACGTGCATGTTAAACATAATATCTATCAATTTCTTCTTCAATTACTTGCCCATTTCATCGATTTTCTCTCCCATGTAATATTATTCTTCCTTCTTCTTGGTTTTCTTCATCACATTGGTTTTCTTCATCAACTTGGTTATTTTGTTCCTGACGCTGCCTGTTTTGTGGAATTTCTCCATGTGGAATGTATCGATCTTCAATCATTTCTCTATTTTCGCGACGTTCTTCATCTAAATTTTGTACCTCTTGCCGAATATTTCCATCAATATTTTCTACAAATGAGTTTCGTCTTTCTTCCCTTCTGATTGATCTTGAATTTGATCTTGTAGTACTTCTTGACCTTCTATTTTGTAGTCTCATATTCTCCATTCTCAATTCATAATTCTGTCTTGTCAAATTAGCACGTTCTTCTGCTTCTACTCTCCTTTCTTCATGTATTCTTTGTCTCAATTCCTCTAATGCTTCTACTTCTCCATTTTCATAAATTATTCCTCCAATTACTTCTTGATCTTCCTCTATTCACCCATCGTTTCTTAATTTTTTCTCCTCTTCCGCTTCACCTGCTGAATCTGACTGCCATGTGTGTATACTCACTCTATCATAATTCATAGTTCTATTTTGCGATGGTGTATGCTGAATTGGTTGTTGAATTTGATTTTCTCCATCATTTCTTGTATTCATTCTTGAAGGTTCTCCAGTTTCATTTCTTCTTTCTCCAACAAGTCTCTTACTCCTCCTCACAGTTGTTGGTTGTCTTGAAGCATTTCTTCTTCTAGCCATCTATTCAACCTCAATGAATTGTTGAAAATTATATGAAATCTATCACAAACTGCTCCAAATTCTTTCAAATCACAATATTAATTTTCACACTATCGACAAGGACGAATCCCTGTTTCTAGCGCCAATATGTAGTAGCAGGAAATCCCACACTACACCTCTCACAAGAATCCATAATAATCAACACATCTTTAAAAGATTAAGAACAACACTTTTATTAATTGATTCATAAAAATGTTACAAGAAATGGAAGAAAACAAAAATACAATCACTCTTTAAATTTTCTCTCTCCTAATGACTGGCTCAACACTCGGAAAAAGATCTCTCTCTTCCTTACGCTTTTTCAACTCTTTATATAGGGAATTACATAGTGGATGACAGCTAATCTATCCTTTATTTTAGGATCTGACTTGCGATATTCGCGCAAGAGTTCTATTGTCAATCTTCGCGAGCACTACAAACATCGCAGAGTCATCACACTTTTCTCATATTTCTGCAATCGTCATCTGTTATGTCATTCTTCAAATCATTCTCTGCGACGCTCGCAAAGTGTTGTTAGATAAACTTCGCAAATGTGTCCTTCTTGCGATATTCTGATCCTATAATAAAAGCATATGTGTTTTGACTGTTTTCAACTTTTGCTTGCAATTGGGAGAGGGGAACCGATCCTTATATGAGGTGCAACAAGGTTTAGAGAAGAAAGGGGAACCGATCCAATGAACATGTGCAACACATTTTTAGGTAAAGGGGAACTAATCCTATGGACATGTGCAACACATACAAGTTAGATACCAAATATATGTGGAGAACCGATCCTAGTACCTAGTCAGCCGAATTTTGGTAAGATAGTATGATTATGCACAGTACTCACATGGAGGTAGAACCGAAACTTATTTTGGTAGAACCGTTACACCCATGGTTTGTGATTGAGTGTTACTTGATTAATCACATAGTTCTTGAAAGTCAGATGAACCAATTCTAAACTTGTTTGGAAGTGTGGTAAATCGGTTTCAAGTGAGTAAGTATGAAAAAGGACTTGCAAGAGAAAGATGTCGACACACTTTGAAAACGTGCATTAATGTGTATCTTTTATTGTTCAAAGATATTCCTTAACAACTAAGAAGGAAGTAAATCCCAAGATCGAATTTAAATAAGTTAAGAATCTTTTAATTAAGGTTTTTAAGTATATATGGAAAATAAGAATTTGTAATGTGCATTTGCTAGTTAAATATTTTCCAAGGAGATTTCGATCATAAATTTGGACAGTGCATTCACATGAATTATGAAAACCGAATCTGGGTTAATATGGAAATATCTTGAGAATATTTTCGGTTTTGGAAATTCCTTGGTGTCCAAACTTCCTTGTCTATAAATACTTTGAGTTTGCATTTCTAGCAAACTAATCCTTCGTGACAGTAAACTTCCTCTGTTGTATTGTTACTGGTGAAGCTGCCTATTCGGAGAGGAGAGTAACCAAATTAGGCGAAATATCTTACTGCCGCTCAGTTTAAAGTCTTCTTTGGGATTGAGAAGCTCTAGTGTGTGTACCGTTGGTGGGAAACTAGATAATTGCGGTTTATCTTTAGTTTTCATATTGATTTGATTGACTAACGGTGGTTGAACTTTGATTGCACCTAGTTTGTTTATGCTTGATAATCTTCTGTTCTGATATAAGATTCACTCAAACTAGTTCAAGGTTTCAACAGGGATCTTTAGACAGTTGTTAGATCTAAAGGCGATCTTGTGATAATCCATTGTTAACAGACTTCATTCTGTGTGTGATTGATCACAAGAGGTTCAAGTAGTTGTGTGCAGGTGTTTATTGAAGATCTAAGAAGATTTGAAGACAAAAAAGAGATATAAGATTTCTGACTTGGTTTTATAATCTTTGGTGTGCACAATACTTTTTTTGGTAAAAGAGGATCCAATTAATAATCGGTTTATCCTTGTGGTAGATTGGATTGATTAATTGAGAAGATCGGCATCAACACAGTTCTTTGGATTAAGAGTGTTGTTGGCTTAATCTTAACGATTACCTTTTGGTGATTGAACATAAGATAGATCTTGGAACCTAGCAAAGGAGTTTATGTTAAGATAAACAGACGAGCCTTTGTGCAACTCATATCATTTGGTTGAAGAGAGTTGATACCAAACATATTTGTTGTTCCTTTACTGTTTGCAATACGAACCAAAGGAATTGGTCCAAGTATGTGACTTGTTTACAGGTTGGAGGCGTGGGAATACAGACGAAACTAGGTGAAATATAGGTTTAGTTTCTTGGTCTCAACTATACGAAGTTGGTTTATTTTGTATAGCGGCTTAATCCCGAGAGTATTCAATTCTTGACTAGGTCCCAGGTTTTTTTTTGCATTCGTGGTTTCCTCGTTAACAAAATCTTGTTGTGTCATTTACTTTATATTTCCACATTATAATTGTTTTATTATAATTAAAGTAAATTGCACAAACGTTAATTCCAATTTACTTGATACACGAATCCTATTGAGTTTGGTTAAGTCCGAACCTTTGTATCAAGTAAACATACTTCGTTGTTGTATTGTCTTGATCTCGTATCCATAGACGATCACACGAAGTGTGAAGCGATTAGTTGCATTGTCTCGACTCAGTCCATAGACAATCACTTTCGGAGAAAGGACTTATAGGAAGGAAAAGTTTTAGCTTGAGGTATATTTGGGTACCCTCACCTTTTCAGAGTTGTTATAAATAAAGATACATTCATGTATATCAAATCAATTCATGAATTCCTTCTTATGATACTTTGATTTGATATTTTTGGAAATTTGGGTTCTTGTTAGGAAATTAGGGATTTGTGTTATTATTCATGTTGTTATACAAATTGATGAAATGGGTATTTTCTAATCATGCTGATTTGTTATATTAATGGTTTAATTGAAACAATTTATCTCATTATGGATTCTTGCTTGAAAATCCCGTATGTCTTATGCACCCTAGAATGCAGAATTCTATTTTGCTTGTATCTTAAAATCTAACCGTTGGAATGTAAAATTTTATTATGTTGTGCTTCATTATATTATAATACTACTATAAAAATTTGAGAACGATCAGACATGGGAAAGAACTAAAAGTCTTGAATAAACCGTGACTGTACTCTGCTGAATTGCAACCTTGGAAAGTCGACAAATAAGTGAGTTTCTCATTACGGATATATCATATAAAGCTAAATTTTTAGTATATTATTAAGAACTTTGTATTTAACTTACTGTATAATTTTCAAGAGTTTCCGATCACTTTAGGTACCTCAAATCATGAGAAAATCTTGACTAAATTCTGTATGTCGGCAGTGAAAGTAGTCAGGTTGTGAGGTATATATCTTTTTAATGAACCGTTGAAATATTCTGATTTTTTGAATATGTTGTTGTACCCCGAGTTACTAGGCCACTGTAAAAAGCTTAAGACTATCGGGAAAGATTGCATACTGAAAAACATGAATAAACTGGGCCGGCATTTTGTAAAATGAAAATCCTTTACTGCCCACTCATCTTTATGAGGAGTTGTATTACATTTCTTGTCTATTATAGAATTTCATTGACTAGTTAAATTAGGAGAAATCAATGTTTATCTAGAGGTGTTTTGATATCTGTTATGGTTTATGTGGTTTGTGTAAATAGTCAATTGTTAACGAGATTTTGTTTATGGCCTGATATAGAGATTGGAGTCGTGGATATTTATAGGTTTTGAATTCAATCCAAATCTCTGAAGTGTACTTATTTCCTAAGCTTTTCAACCTCTAGCTCATACTATAATCGTAGCCTAGGAAGATAAGGCGATTGAAGTTGTTTTGATATCGTGGATGTCAGCCTACTTCGACTTTTGTTGTTTTGGTATTTCTCATTATAGGTCTCGTGTTGTGTTAAGTTGCTAAAAATGATTAAGGGGTTTTGGTTTACCAATTCTTATGGACTGGTGCTGCTGCACCGCAATATATATATATATATATATATTGTTGGACTTATCTAAGCTATAGCTAACAATTGATGTCTGCTACTACAATGCAAGACAGGGTTGGTGATGTGGGTTACATTGAACTATTAATTAAAATGTTTTTATGACGGATTCGCTAGGCAGCATTTCCGACCCTCTTAAGGTCCATATTAGCCTTGAGTTAAGTACTTAAGAAATGTAGTGCTGCGAATGATGTTTCCGGATTGGTATTAGATGTTTTGTTCCGAATTATAGATTATAGGAGATATGCCTATTTTATTGACTGTTGTACAGTTTTCAATCAGTTTCTTCTTCTGAGATTCTTGCTTACCACTGATGTACATTCGATAACTTCTTAATGGTAAGCTTGGGTTTTTAGAAAAAGAATAATAAGCATTTAACCTTTTATGCCACATCTTAACACTGATTAATGTTGATTATTGTTGGGAATTATTTAGTACGTAGTGATATCGGGATTGAATTAAAAATAATCTATTTCTCCATATCTTATTAGTGCAGTCTACTGTCTCTTTATGTTGTGGCCATGTGTGTTAGTTTTACGTACATACCATTGACGATTTTTAATATACTTAATGGAAAGGAACCACTGAGAGTGTTTGTTTGCACTAATGCGAAATAAAAATGTTCGTCTGTCATGAATTCATTTGTCATCCAGTGGTTGCGGCATTTTGAGAAAATGGTGATACATATCATATAAACTTATGGTGTAGTTATGGAACTGTAGTTGGCAGTAATGGATGGGTGAGGTTATATTCTAATAAAATTTTGTGGTTTGAATTTTGGTCTCATAATAAACATAAAATGTAATATGACTTCAGGCATTCTTGTATTACGGCTTGTAAATGTTGCCGCACACTCTCGCTCCATAATTATACTTACTATGCTTGCAGGTTTGCTTAAAATGCAGCCAACTAACCTCGTCATATTATGCAAACTCAACTTTCACCTACAACGGTCCATCAACAAATCGACCGAATCACAAGAAACTTTTTATGGGGGCATGATTCATTAGTTAGAAAACTTCATACATTGGGTGGTGATAAATTAACCAAGCCAATTGCAGAGGGAGGGCTAGGCATAAAGAAAAGTGCCGAACATAATCAGGCTTTACTTCTGAATAGAATTTGGAGCTTGCATAATCAACAAGACTCTATATACACAAGCCTATGTAACGAGAAATACTTAGATAACCAACCAATTCTCCAAGGAACCCTCACCATTGCACCTTCAGCTAGCCCACAATGGAAACAACTAGCATCACTCATATCGAAAGTGTAGAAACATTCTTTCAACCAAATAGGAAACGGTTTGACAACCCATATTGAATCTATCTGGATTCCACACTCTACAAACCTAGATCCAACACAATGCTATCCCATCCAGATGGTAGCAGACATCATCGATCCTATCTCTCATAACTGGATCCATGACAAACTAAACACCCTACCCCTCCATGCCTCACAAAGAATTAGAAATATCCACCTACCCCTAAGCTACAACGAGGATAAGATCATCTGGCCACACTCCAAATCTGGGAAATACACTACCGCCTCCGGTTACAAATGCCTAACAAAAGAAGCAACACAACCCCAGCAGAACCCCACCCTTCCAGCAACCAATTTTTTTGGACTCTTCCATGTCCACCAAAAATTCGAATTTTCTTGTGGAAAGCCATTAATGAAGGCCTACCAACCTTCGCTATCTTAAACAGAATCCATCTTGTCAACTCCAACCTATGCCCTCGTTGTAATTCCGACATAGAATCAGCTGACCACTTACTCTTACGCTGCCCTGTAGCGATTACAACATGGAACACCTTGCTTCATCAACTCACAAACACCCTAAATACCTCCATTAAAATCCCAAATGCCATTTCACCTCAAACAACAATCCCCCAGCTCCTTCAACAACATGTCCCTCCTTCTTTCATTACCCCCTTCTGTTATTTTTTCTGGTCCATCTGGACAACTAGAAATGATTTCATCTACCATCAAAATCAGCCAACAACAAATGAAATTCTACTTTCCACCTTAAAACAACAACAAGAATACATATGGGCCCAAGAATCCTTACCACCGACCCTGCCAGGAGACGTACCGACACTCTCTCCGTCAAGAGGAAACATAACAACAACAACAACAATAATGGTAGGATGGTATCCCCCCATCCGGACTTGGATAAAAATCAACATAGATGGAGCTACCAGAGGACACCCGGGTATTGCAGGGGCGGGTTTCATTTGCAGGGATTCAGAAGCAAAAGTTATCATGGGTCTCGCGCAACTACTAGGAATTACTGCTGCATTAATTGCAGAAACTTGGTCGCTGCTACTACCTACAAGAACCGCGACAGAGAGACAATGAATGAGAGTTCTTTTTGAGGCAGATTCTGAAAATATAATGCGCTTTGTTACCTCACCTACAGCACCACCGTGGTACTTACAGAGAATGATAGCAGAAATAAAGCACCATATCAATCAGATACCACACGCGGCAATCCAACACAACTATAGAAAGGAAAACCAGGCGGCGGTTGGACTTGCCAATCACGCAACGGATGGAAGACAGATAGGGAATCTCAGAACCAAAATATGGGAACAGGCAATCCCGAGTTTCATTAGTCAAATTGTACTCAGCGACTCCGTGGGTACTAGATACCCTCGTGTAATTTCCTCATAATTCATTTATAAATACATGCTTTAGAAAAAAAAAAAAAAATTAACCTCGTCATTTTCAACTTATTGAAAACATTTAAGTCTGTTGTGTTAGTTGTTGAAGTTTCTAGAAATAGGACATTCCTGTTTTAGTTTAAATTCTAGTTAGCTTGAGAATCAAGCTTGCAAGGTTTCCTGATTCTAAGCAGATTCTTAAGTTAGGCCTCTAGTTACTTGTTATACTAGGATTACCTTATTGAGGATCCTTGGAAGTCAAGGTTGTAGCTTATATAAATAGGCATTGAGGGTGAGCTTGGAAGATATACGAACTCAGAGAGTTTTTGGGAGGCAAAATACAAGTTATAGTGAGAGTCTTTTAGTTCCTGTGATCATCAATTGGTTCATAGTTTTTGGTTTCGATTCTCTTGTAATAATTCTATCAATATAGTTGATCGTAGATGGTTTTGAGTAGCTATCGTACACAGTTGTGTAGCGGTAGTGAAACATAATTCTTGTGTTTCTATTTATCTATTTTGTGTGCATTCTTCTTCTTTATTTCTACTTGATCCAAAGAACAAGTTCTTGGTGGAATTACGCTGTAATTCTCAACATGTTGTTGATACTAATCTGTTCTTTATTTAAGATTATTGGAACCTAGAGAACTAATACCCATACTAGACATTTTGATGGAACTTCAAACCCACTTCTATGATTTTTCATAGTGCCTTTCTTGACTTTCCTTAGTGCACGCTAGCTACTCATAATATTATAGCCATAAGAATAATTAGAGGTTAGGCAACTATGTTGTTTTTTTGAGGTCCGTATGGTTTAATAGCTTGTTAAATTTTATATTTGACATAACCATGTTCATCTCGTGTTTTTGTTGTGTACGTAAGTGTAACGGGTTTCTTTGGCTTACTAAGAGTAGTATTCATAATTCATTATGTGAAATGCAAGTGGGATAAGTTTACTTGATTCAATCTTTATACTGCATTAGTGTCCGGTGTGTCACCCAGCGGCCAGAATACATCCTTTGTTATCAACTAGCGGTTGAGATCTCACCCCCTCTCAGTTCAATCCTTATTGTTGTCATTAGTGAATGCTATCTGGCCATTATTATCGTGGCCCATGAACTTTCTATCTAAATAGCTAGCAATAGCATTATCTAACGCCCAATTAGCATTATGTAGACATTGGGCATCTCTTTCAACTTTATGTGACATAGGTTATTCTCTGAAAGTAACGCCTCCCTATCTAACGCCTAAAAAGACCCCCTCTTCACTGTAATCACCAGAGTTTACATCTCAGAGTAAATTCAATCCTTCCAACTTCTACAAAAGATTTAATCTTCTATGTCCATTAATTCCGGTATTTCAATCACATCTCAGAGTCGGTCAAAATTCCCCTTCAACCAATTTCAAAATCTCTGAAATCAGTTACGGTTCTAGGTTTTCCCTAATAATTAGATTTCCACTCGGATTGATTTATTATTTAAATACACCAAAAGAAATGCACGCCATGGATTTAATTTCCTGCTGCATCTATAAATTGTCTCCGAAAATCACAGGGAAGTATCAGTCTCACCGGTTCAACATGTAAGTTTTGCCTCTCTCTTCCTTCCGTTTACAGTTTCTATCTTGATTAACAAAAACAAACTTTTATCTTTTTTCATTAGAGTTTTCACTTATCTTCCGATGCTTAGTATTGGAAAGAATATTGTAATCTTTTTCGATATCTTGATTATTATTGTAATTGTTTACAAACTGAGTGATGGATGTGATTGGCGATGCTTTCATGGATTCAATTAGCACCCGTAGTATAAAAAACCAATTCGATTAGTCGTCGGATCTCACTCAGTTATGGTTCCTAGGTTCACAGTCATAGTGTTAATTCTGAATTTATAATGTTTCGTGTTCATGGGAATTTGTTTTAAATCGATAAAACATCTCAATTGAAATGTATTATCGTCCAATTTTATTTGCATGCACTTAGGTACTAATGTACACTCAATTTGTTCTGACCAATCATAAAATTTGAATTGTAGTCTGATATTTGGTTTAAATTCATGTAGCTTCCCAGACAAAGAGAGAAATGGCATCACAGGTTACCTGCAATATTCAAAAGGTTATACCCTCAGGCCTCAGCCACACAGGACACACTTAAAAGCTTACGATCGCTTGACGAAGGAAAAACAAGCATCGTTACCGTCTGTGTTATCCGGAAATGGGAAAAATTGGACTTCATGTTAGTCTTTTGATTTTACATGATAATGTTAGGTCCTATTGTTTTGATCTATCATAATTTTTGATTTGTCGTCTGATATTTGGTTTAAATGTCTGTAGCTTCCCAAACATAGATATCAATGGCATCACAGGTTACCTGCAAACTTCAAAAGGTAGGATCCTCATCACACTCTCACATATTTGTTGATATGTATCTTTTGATCAACCCTAATTTTTGGATATGACACTAAATGTCTTTCAGGTGTGACCCTTTATGAATTTTGCTAAGAAAGGTGTGCTTGGATCAAGGTGATGCCAAACGCCTAAAGAGACAACTGCTCCCATGACTCCATGAGATATGTCTTATGACTCATGTCAAACTTTGTGTGAGAGATATTACTGATGATAGTAAATATATGCATTTTGTAAAAAAAATCATTTTTTTGGTATAGTTTTATGAAAATTGAAAAGGGTCGCTGATATTAGAGAACCTAATTGAGGGGATATTTTTTGTGTAGGTAGTTTTACAGTACATTGTGATCGAGACAAGGACTTTTGTTTTGGCCTTTGGGGTTATTTTTACCATCAGTAAGTTGCTTCTTCGGTTCCACCACTTTATTCTATTAGCAAATCCATCAAAGAAATCATTTTGATCCTCATATGTGCTTTACATGAGGTAATCAAAACTTAATTTTCTATATTACAATTCGTTTCTTTGCAGTCTCATGTGATACTCTTAGGTTGATTTCATTGTGTAATGGATTCTTACAACTTATTACATGTTAATATTTCTTTTCATGTAGCCCCAATTTGTTATATTCAGATTAATGGTTTTATTTCTGTTTTTTTTCGCACTAAGTCATCGTTGACCAGATGGTGCATTCGCAGGGTTCGGTTAAGAAATTAAGCAATTTGATTTAGTTCTATCTCAAAATACAAATTCAATAAACTAAAGTTTAGTTTCGGGGTGAAAGCAATCATAAATTAATTGGAGGCTAGTTTCTTACCTCTGTAAGTTTTCAGTTCTAAATTTTTTGCCTATTTTGGTGTTTCTTTGATTCATTAACCTCAGAGAAATTTGCAATCTATTATTTCACAAAAAATAAATTATGCAATTTATATCATTCTTCATTTTGTATCTGTACATTTATATCCGAGGAATTAAAAACCCATTAGTTCACTTCAAACAACATATAATCGATGGATGAAACTGATCATGTCTCATTCGTTCTTAATTTATATCTTTGCTAACTTCTTTTGGTTTTTGTACTGTTGCAGTGGAGGATAAGAAAGGCACAAACACCACAACATTTATAATTTCTCGGTACATCTATCCAAAAAAAAATCGAAGGAAAAGAAAGTTTCTGCTTTCTTAAATTTGGGTAAACTCATAAATGAAGTTTGGGTATTACCCAAGTTTACTTCAACTGTCCATATGGAGTCTGAACTGACAGTGAATATACTTGATGCTCTCAACTAGCAATATGGATATGGTGACATCTTTCAATATCTAATATATCCAATATCTAAACACTCAATGGACACAACTAACAGAGGACATAGTCACGTGTTCAACAAGCTGTCCTTAACACGATAGTTGACCGGTATGCCTCAAGAATGAGTGATGCCTATACCTCGTGGTCAAGTCGTATCCAAGATAAAACTGCCCGTTGCAAGCACTGTTAGCACTACAGTACTTTTCCACTCTTACGAACTCTACAGTAATGGCACAAAGAATGTAAAAACCACACAAAGGGAGAAAGACGAAAAGAAGAGGATAGTAGCTCTTCTGGACACAAATTGAAATGAGGAATTCGAGTCCCTTTTATAGGTAGAAGTGAGAGAGGCGCAGTAATGACAATTGATTCTCAATCAATTTCTTGCATGAAGCTAATTAAATTAAAACGGAAATAAAACATCCAATTTAATTTAATTTTTAAATCAATATAAAGTTTAAAACATAAAGAATATTTAACTCAATTAAACATGTCATTGCTGCATGAGAGTTTTTTGTTAAGCAAAAGATATTGCGCCTGGTAAGATTCCCCCCATATTAAGACAAAATTTATTTTGACTTTAAAATATTTAAGGAAATAATTTAAAATAATTTTGTCAAAAGATAAGTCTTGGTTTTTATAAGTTCACGACGCAAGCACGAGCCCGAGCCCAAGCTATAGTGAAACAAAAATATTTTCAATCACCCGTTCCACCCACATTGTTTTACTAACTATCCATAAAGGAATAGCTATATAGTGGAACTCCTCTTTAGTTATACCCAATGTGGGACTAAAAGTTCTCTTTCATTCACTCATAAGAAAATGAGCAAGTACACTTAGAGACTTAAATGTCCTAAGTTCCATTCCTACCAAGACCATAAAATCAAAACATTAAAAACTCATTTTCTCCAACAGTGTAGTAGGCAGCCGCTTTGCGGTTCAGCACAATTATGCGAGTTTGTTCATATCATCTGAAATAGTTTGGTCTGTACACGGAAGTTTATACCATCTATTCAGAGATGATTGCATCTTGGCAAGTATATACCATTGGCAAATGGCCGATGGTGACTGGTAACCAGAACTACCTTGACATTGGCAAATGGCCGTAGAAATTGTTTGAATTGGCAACCGGCAAAATTATTATTTTCGAGAATTGGTTGTCTCTTATTTTTGGCAACTGGCCGTCTGTGATATTTGGCAATTAGCCATCTGATATTTTTCGGCAATTGGCCGTCTGTTATTTTTGGAAATCGGTCGTCTATTATTTTGGCAACTGGCCAACTGTTATTTTCGGCAATCGGCTGTCTCTTATTTTTAGAAATTGGAACCCTTGTCGAATTTTATGAGTATTATGGTATGCGGCATATGCTCATAGAATTCTGACCTTAAGACTAATGAGATTTCTACTGTGTGCGGGATTATGAATGGACAAAATTTTTACTTGAATGGCGTATTAGAGAGTCGTAGCTTTCCAAGCGGGTGGTAACCCGACCCATTGGAAGCAAAAATTCTCTGGTCCGTCACACAGGTCGTACTTGATCTAATTTATTTAAAGCTAAATAGATAAATATTATTTAATGGAGTTCGTTTTTAAAATATTACATAACGGTCGCATCCTTTTAGTTCGATAGAGATACGACAAAAACAGTCCGAAGACTCCGAACTTGATATGATCATTTAATTAAGTGGTTTTTGAATTTTCCCTCCTAAACAAACTAGTGATTGGAGTCCCCCCTAATTTGTTAATGGTAGTAGCTTTGCCCCCTAAACTAGATTTTATACCAAAAATGCCCTTATTAGCGGCTTATACCCGTTTTCTCCCAATGCGTAACAGGTGCCCTCACTATATGTACGGACCTAAAAACCTTTTCCCATTTAATTCGATCATTTACTAAAACCCATTAAAAATCAAAGCAATTTCGATGACCGAATAAGGTTCAAATCTCTGTTTTGTAACTTTGTTAGATGTTTTTACAAAACCACAGGATGAAGCCCGACGTCTTTTTCACTCTTACTAACCACCATCACCCCACACCACCGGTGCTACTCATAAATGTGAACCGTTAGATTTTTGTTCGGTTTTTCTTTTAGATCTTAGATTTTCTTCTTTAACACCTTTTATATATTATCTTTAATTAGGTTGATGGAGACCGAGAATATGAATAGTGTTGAACATTAGACCTCGGTGTCGCCGCCAAATAAACAAAAGCAACAATTTTGTATACAGATAATTTCCCCCCATCTATAATGATCTTTTAAGTTTAATGGATTAAAGTGGAGTAACTATGTTATAAATGAAATCAAACATGACTTCGATCCCAGATCGCAATTGTATGTCTTTCTCATTTAGAGAAAGGTTTCCATCATAGTGTACACATCACATGTGAGGGCGAACACTAGTACAGGCAGGTCAAAATATGTTTTGCATGCGCACGTTTGTTTTGCACAGATAAGCTGGGGTTATTTTTGGAACAAAAAGTAATTTAGGGGACAAAGCTGCTACTATTAGCAAATTAGGGGGTAAAGTTCAATCACTAATTTGTTTAGGGGGGAAAACTCAAAAACCCCTTTAATTAAATATTATTTAACAAAGTTTTCTTTCAAAATAATCAATAAAGATTGTATCAGATTTGTAGAAACAAATCTATCAAAAGTAGACATGCTGAACTTCACATAATTACATAGAACCATTTAATAGCCTTCGAATAAATTCGGAGGGGAAAAAATACAAATAAAAGAATATCTATTAACCAAGACTGTAGTTACATTCGGGTGCACAAATTTCTAATCCTACGAACAATGACCGCAAAATAAAGTTTCCACCATTGTTGACCATCTAAAACTTGAGTTTTCAACCAAGTAATGCACTTACCTCATTATGAGGTCCAGATTCTTCATTCGACTCAGATGAGAAAAGATAAAAAGATTTACCATCCAAAAAATAATTCATATCGGAATCTTGGATTGTATTAACATAAAATAAATCTTGCAACCGGTCTTCATCACTCTCATTTATCTCATTGATTTGAATATGGTAGTCGAATGATAGTTTTTCCCTTCCTCAAAATATTGTTGTTTGAAATAGAATTCGAGAAGGAATGGGCAGGAGCGTAAGGTAATATATTGCGAGTCATAGTAACTAGTTGTATGCAGAAGCGTCTGATGTTGTGAGTCTCGTGACGGTTCCCTCATTTTTTATGCACAAGCGTCTGATGTTGTGACGCTTCCCTCCATTTTTTCATGCACAAGCTCTGAACATCACAGGCTTCCCCATGAGCCGCTGCTTTCGTATGAAAGACCCTTCGTACGAGTTTGGGGGAACGGGGGTCAAAGTTTGACCGTCAAACTCTAGCTATAGCCGCCCTTGTTCTGAGACGTGTCTATATGTAAGAACAGGCTCATTGCTATTTCAATAGTCCGAGAAATAGAGTAAGACTTGACCTGACCTAGTACACCAACTAATGATGACGTTATTACATTCGATTACAATGTAGTTGTGGACTCAAAGATCGAAAGATTGAAGAAGCTTCCTTTTCAGCTTATTCTTAACGCTAAAAACCAAAACCAAACACTCCCCCAACTTCCACTTCGCGCTCTTCATCCAAAATTTATCAAACGGAAATCGATTTTTAATGTAAGGTTTTCTTTTTACTGGTTGAATTTAAGGTCGAAGTTGTTTTTTTTAGATCTGTTTTTTCTGTTATGCTGTTTTTAATTTTGCTTAGTTTTGGATATGTTCAGGTACAGATATTTAAGATAATAATTATTGGATAATAAAGAAAAGTTTGGTGAAAGATTTGGTTATCATCATTTATCAATTTACTGGTTCTGATTGTGCATAATTTTCTATCAAGAGCCAAAATCAGAGGTGAGACGACTGGTTAATTTATGTTTTTTTACTTCCTTCATGTGTTGAAATTTTTGGTACCTTTATTTTTCAAATTTATGTGTTTGGGATTAGGATTATCGATTGTTTCTCGATTGTTTTGTGTTAATTAATGAATTGTTAGTATACAGTTTCATTTCAGGTTTCAAATATGTCATTTAGGTATGAAATTATGTTCCGGTATGTCTGGGCATGGTATAGTATGTAACAGATGAGGGCTTTGTTATTTCTAGGAATTTTGTTTGGGACTTCGATGGTGGATGACTCGGTAATGCTTTGAAGACATAGTGATAATAGTGCTTTGAAAAAACTTATCAGGTCTATAAAACTGATTTTGTGGTTTTGGATTAATGATGGTTTGCTAGTCGTAAGTTAGCTACTCGTATGGTTTAACATTCAATGTGTAGCTAGTCAGTGACTCTGTTTCAGCATATTTGGTTCTACATAAAGATAGTGGATGGGTTCAAGCTAAGTTGTCTTATATATTTTCAGCCAAAGAACTGTTATGGAAGATTCATCTACGACGACTGTTGAATTATTGCGGTCTCAGTTGATATCTGAAAGGTCTATATCCAAAACTGTGAGGGAAAGAGCTGAAGAATTAGCAAAACGGGTTAGTTTTATAAATTTACATTAGCTGTTTGTTGTTATAATTGACTGTACTTTGTGGTCTATATAGTATAGCTTCTTTATACTTCTCTCATATCCACTGTTTCTTTTTAGCTGCATCTGTTTAGATTATGCAAACAAGTCCGATTTCGATTTCATGTGGCGATTTTACAATTTGCAATAGGTAATGGAACTGGAGAGGCAACTGAGATTTGTGAGTCTCCGAAGGAATAAAGCTGAGAAGGCTGTCGAGATGGTACTTTCAATTTTAAAGAGCAATGAGATTAGTGACTTTTCTGATGAATTGGATTCGAGTTCGGAGAAGGAAAGGAATGCTTGTGAAACTCTCACGGAAGAGAAAAGTTTCTCAACGTTGAAATCAAAGAGAAAAGAAAAAGAGGGGCAGTCAGGCTGGGATCATGAATCTTTTCACTCTATTGATAGAAGCATTTCTTGGGAAAGCTGCACTGGCAGTTCAGGTTCTCTTGGAAAGAAAAAAAACAGTAGTCAGACTAGGGGGGGGGAGCCGCTCCTTTTCTATTGGTGGATCTTCTGCTAAACAACTTTTAGGTAAATCTTGCCGGCAGATGAAGCGAAGGGAAACAAGGTGATTTTAGAGTCTCTCCATGTTCCTTTTATTTCCTGTTCAAGTTCTTCGGAAAGTTTTCAGTATGTGTAAACAGTGGTCCACCTTCTGGATGTCTTTAGAGGTGCCAATGATCCAGTGCTGATATATCCACAAAACAAATGATGAATTTTAAAAGTAATTTAGCTGGTGTATTTAGTATAACTATCTGATCCATCGCATTCATTTTATCTGTGAGGGAAAATGACATAGACTCCTTGGTGTAGGTTAAACGTGGTCATCTCTTTAGTGCCTTGTCTGATTCATGTATTGTAGGTAACCCCTCAAGCAGCCACTACGCAGTACTCTCTGCTTCAGCTTGTAGGGGTGCTTGTTGCATCTAAGAACCACCTATGTCATGCTTTCACACTGATTGTTTTTTCACTTGGCTGCATTTTTTTTGGTTATGTCCAACCTATTCTCATATTAGTTATAACTTATAGGCACAACACACATACATGATTCACATTTCTCATACCTTAGTTTTCTATTGCCAGATCAGCTTTGGCTGAGATAAGGGATGATTGCCAACTGCAAGAAAATGGAACAGATACCGAGTTTGGAGATATTTCCAGTGGGGGCAACAAGCCTGCAATCTTAAAAGAAAGTTTGAAAGGTAAAGTCTTTGTGGATCTGGATATGAAAAGATCACTTGAAAACCAGGCCCGGCTCATTGGTCACTATGAAGCCGAAGAAAATGCTCAAAGGGAATGGGAAGAGAAGTTCCGGGAGAATAATAGCTGTACTCCGGTAAGTCACCCTCATTGTTCTCTTTTAATATTGTAATTCTTAGTTAATTAAAAAGAATGTCTTACTCTTGTGAATGCTTTACCTTTTGAAACTAGACAACTAGTAATCCAAGTACACGTTTTCTGGAATATCTGGCTTCTGAATGGGCTGCGAGACCTCATTACAGACACTCTCTGATGATTCAATACCTAGCTAGCCGCTTTTCCTTTTAATTCCTTTTCTTGATTTGTCATTCCGAAGTTGTTATCCTAATCCTTTGTTCATTAAATAGCTGAAGCAGTATGCTCTGAATTAGTGTCTGTTCCCATCTAAAGAGGCTGTTAGATCCGTTCTTGGAAGTTTAATTTCGATACGCATGTACTCCTATCCATCTTGACCAATTTAAAATTATTAACTGAAATGTGAACATGTTCTTGGTCTACCTAAACTTAGATACTAAAAATTATAGATATGACTCTGCACCTTGAATAGGATTCATGTGAACCTTGGAATCAGTCAGATGTCACAGATATGACTGAAGAAAGAGAGACCACGAAAGTGACTTTAGAATCTGCACGTGCCACACTATCTAATGGTATCAGAGCAACAACGGAACCAGAAGATGTTTCCCGCAGCGGGGAGGGAAAATTCAAAACACTTCCTAAAGGTTTCATGCCTACTTCAGTCCTAAACGCGGGGTGCTCGGATCAAAAATCCAATTGCTTGAGCTCAATGGAAAAGGGGTTAAATACTGGTTACTCTGAGTTTTCATTCTCTCACCACCAAGAATACACAGAAGCTAAAGCAAATGGGAAGCCGGAGCTAGATTGGCCGGATCGAAATTCGTCCAATCCAACTTCGTGTGGGTCATCTGAGAACCAGTTATCACAAACTTTCCCTACGTCTATCACAAGTGGAAGCTCTTCCAGCAAAGGAGGATCCACAGGGAGGCAAAATGAACTCCAACTAGCAACTCATCATGAAGCAACCAAAGGCTTGGGGGACGTGTTGGAGTCATTACGACTTGCAAAATTGTCACTAAACCAGGAAATTAGTAGGCTGCCTTTGGGAAGCCATGGAAGACTGGTAGACAGTGCAAGAGACAATCCTATTCTGGCTATTAAGGCTGTGGATGTAACGGAGATGCCGATCGAATGTACTGGACTGTTTAGAGTACCTACTGTCTTTCAACCTGATCATTACTCTGTACTTACACCTCGCTTGTGGAGTCCTCATGGAAAAGATACAAGGACTGATTTTTTGTGATAATCATTTAGTACGAGGACTGTAAAATGATTGAAAATTTAAGATTCTCCAAGATTCCCGTCTGTTGTCTATTTCGACATAGTATGGACAAGGCCAAATGTTTCAGAATATGTGATTTGTTTTTGTGACAAAACTTTACTTGTGTATTATTGTATAATGAGCAAATACTGCCTTTTTATATAAAACTCGCGTTAAATCGACTTCTATGAGGCTCTCGACACTTTAGGAAGTAAAACATTTGCAAGAAAGAAAGAATTAGTTTTGTTTTTCCTAACACCAAACCGCCGGCCCAAACATAGGCATTCATCCCAATACGGCCGTGGGGCCTTGTATATACCAGCTGAGTTACTAGAACAGAAAATGGGCTATATAGCCAACCCAATTACCCATACCTTTCTTCTTCCTCTCTGGATATATCGATCTCCCTCTCCAGATCTCCACCATTTCCATTCTTTCTTCTTCTGCTCTCGATCTTCTGTTTCTCCACCACCACCGTTTCAGTCATGGCTGTTGTTACTTCCGTGATTTCGAGAATTGAGAGGTCATGGCTGCTATTACTTCAGTGAGATTGAGAATTGAGAGATTTGATGGGTAGAGAAGATGGGTATGATGGCTAAGATCGAGAACTCAGTAATGGGTTGACTCGAATTTGAATTATGAAATTGAGAGTTGCAGTGAATGAATGGAGTTAGGGTTTGCTTCTTCGGGTAAATCAGATGAATAAATTGTGAATTGATAAGGGTTTCTGAAGATAGAGAGGATGAAATTAAGATGGGTTCGATCTGTGAATCCGTGATCTAAGAGCTTCCACAATGAAATTGATTCGAGACTTTGTAGTTGATGGGTTTAATGGCCGATTGAGTTCAAGAAGATGAAGTTGCAGAAATTGATATGGGACTGAACTTAGTTATAACAATGGAAGATTGAGAAGCAGATGGGATAGAAGGAAGAGCAGCAGATGTTGTTGTTGAATCTGAAACGAAATTGTAATGGTTTTAAACTGAGATGAACTTAGTATCATCCTGTTTTAAATGTCTAAATTGATTGATTGATTTATATACTCAATGGTATTACTGAATAAAATTGGTTTCATCGCGTGTTATTATTGGATGAAAACTGGTTTCATCTTGTGTTGCCACTTGATGGAATCTTTGTACATTCAATGCTATTACTGAATGAAATTGGTTTCATCATGTCTTTCCACTAAATGAAACCTATGCACATTTTATGTTATCACTAGATGAAACTGGTTTCATCATGTGTTACTAATGGATGATACTAGTTTCATCTAGGTTTAGAGTGGTCACTTTGAATGAAATAATGTTTAATTTTTGTAGGAACCAAAAGAGGGACAAGAGCCAACCGGCTGTGAATTGGATGCTCATACTAATATCCCTAAATGGCTATCAGCCAACAACAACAACAAAAAGCGGGACAAGACTGTTGGTGGATTAAGAAAACTAAATTATTTTGATGTATTTAGGTTTTTAAATTTTTTTATTAATGTAGGATACTCATTTGGAAGTACTTTTTTTTTTGAACTCTTTCTTCGTATACATTTGTGATCAGTGGATCTTTGTTAATTCAAAATACCTATTGATGTTTCTGAAAAATGCATATACTTCAATTTCCTTATATTTGTGTTTGAATATGCAGGATGAAACTGGTTTCATCATGTATAAAACTATATTCAGAGTTTTTGTCAGGTTACAGGTTGAAAATATTCTTTCTTTACAAAATATACATGATGAAACCAGTTTCACCCTGGCCAAAACTCTCATTTTTTTTCCAAAATATGCAGGATGAAACTCGGTTACATCCTAGCCTGTATAAAACTGCAATTTTTTGTCAGACTGTAACCAGGCTTGGATGAAACCCGGTTACATCCTAGCCTGTATAAAACTGCAATTTTTTGTCAGAATGTAACTAGGCTTGGATGAAACCCGGTTACATCCTAGCCTGTATAAAACTGCAATTTTTTGTCAGAATGTAACCAGGCTTAGATGAAACCCGGTTACATCCTAGCCTGTAAAAAACTGATTGCATTCAAGTCAATGAAAACTGAAAAATGAATGTACAATGAAAACTTATATAAGAAATGAATCAATGCTACAACAGTGATACAAATATGAATACAAGTAGAGATCTGGTAGACTCAACAGACACGTGATAAGTGATTTTATTTATTTTTTGCTCAACAAACAATTTCGTTAAAAGCCAAAACTTAACAATTTTACAACCAAATTTTTGTTCAGAGGACAAAAGAAACTGAAAACTTCACAAAACAGGACTAAATTGAATCTAAAGTATGCTTTGTCTGGACTTTGGACATTCAATACTGCCAAGCTGCCCCGTTTTATGTTAGCTTGTCAGCAGCAGACTTTACCTCCCTGAAACGGTGTCTAAAATGAACCTGAAAGAGAGTCGTGCAAATACTTGTGCCAGCTAGTCCAAAATATCCAAGATGTTACAAGTGAAAGACTGGATAACAGAAAAAGAGCCAGACCTACTCCAATCAATGGCAACTGCCAATTCCAAAGCTCTGACAACAATAACTAATTTTGCAGTGAAATCCACTCTCAGCAATGGAGAAATCCCCAATATTATCCCTTTCAATAAACCCATAGCCTGCAAGCCCGAGATTTCAGGTAACCTAAAAAAGCACAATAGCTCTTACCATCTTTACTCTTCTGCAAGGAATATCAAGCTGTCTTATAAACATGGTTAAAATCTTCTTATAGAAGGATGGACACACGGTTTCCAATTCTTATAGCAACATTTAACAGTCCCTTTAAATCTAATTTCTATTAACAACTTGAGCTACATAAACTGACCTGAGTGATGTCCACACCACACCATTTTGTCATCTCCACTCTCCAGAATTTAACACAGGCAGGTCATCAACTGAAAAGAAATCAATAATTCACAAGGAATTTGAAACTGCTGATCCACAATCAAGGAATTCTATCATATCAGGATGATGTTTATTTAATCATTACCAAGAAATGAATCGATAATTGCAGCATCAGAAATCCATTAAATCCATTTATCATTCAAACAAAGATTTATCATTAAAACCAAAAATTGGTTATTAGTAAAACCCTGGATAATCAAAATCAACAACTAAAACCAAAAATTGATAGAGAAACTTCAAAATCGACATACCCAGATGTGCATAAAAAAAAATTAGACAAAAACGAAATCAAAATGTTGGATTAATTGAAGCTTCAAACTTACTGATTTGTGTTACTGGTTGTTGATGATATTAGATGACTTGAAAGTGGAGTAATCTAAACTTCGATTCAACAATCATTAATCACCATGATTGATCAACCAGATCTGTGTAATCAAAACTTCGAGCTCTGAATTTATTTTCGATGGAATTTTGCAGGTGAGGAAGAGCTGTGAGGGACGAGGAGTTTCTGAAAGAGAAATAAATTCTCTTTGAATTAGGGGGTATTTTAGGTAAGACATATTTTTTTGTTTTAATTTTTCTGGGTGAAATATCCAAATTGGCTATATAAACAATATATTTCTGATTTTTGGCTATATAAACAGTATCAAAAGCTAAGAATCTATTCCACCCATGAATTTTCTGTTTTGGTCTTTTTGACCAATTTTGTGTTACTAGAATTAGGATTAAGACCAGTGTGTATCTCACTAGAATTAGGATTAATACCAGTGTGTATCTCAATCCATTAGGGTTTATCTTGGCATCGAAAATCATACAAATATTTTGGGAAACACCGTTCACCTTAGTCAACATGCGCAAACTTCACTATCTCCATATTCATCTTCTATATATATATTCATGTGATTGAACCTTGATATTCACTCCATATGCATATATATATATATTCATGTGATCGAACCTTGATAGATTCTGAGTATCGTTGTCCATTATTACGACTATCTGAGTAGAGCTTTGAATTCTTATATATGAACTTTAGTACGCTTGAGTGCAAACTCGTGTAAAGCAATTTGATTCTTACAGGGTAACTCCTCCAATAGATAAAGAATAAGTGGTCAACCATTGATATTGTTTAGTGTCATTCCTAGGTTCTTCACCAATAGATGGGATTTGGAGTACATGTTTTTTGGCTATACTTCTAGTAAACCCTCGCGGGACTATATATAACTCGTCCACTAGGGATACCTAGGGGTTCAAAGGCTTGTTGCACATGCTAAGTGTAACCGTCTCCTCAACGAAAGGGAGTTGTATTTTAGTTTATGTTAGTTTCGTTAGGTATTTTGCTCGAGGATTAGCAAAATCCAAGTGGGGGAATTCGATAAGTGCTTAATTTGTATGTTTTGAGTGTCAATTCCATAATTTTTTTAGCTATATTTGTTGCATATTACCTTGTATTATGATTGTTTTCTAGTTTATGTCTTTTTTTAGGTGAATCATCCAAAAATAAGTGGAAATGACTACAACAGTGCTGCCTAGTTCCAAAAGAAGAGGAATAAATACGACGAAAAAGAGCAAAGAACACAAGAAAAACCATGAATCTAAGTAGGACTCATTCAAATCCATAACTTCTTATCATCATCTTGGAGAGATCGAAAATACGAAGCCAACGCAAAAAGGATGAGGTCATTCTGAGGTTGTATGAAGAATTTATGAGCAAAACAGTGAAACCGGATTTGGTTTTTGTTGGGCCTGCGCGAAAAGAGAAAGAAGGGATGTGTTTTGGGTTTGACGTGGACTTGAAATTAGGGTTTTTGATGGATTTTAAGGAAGTTAAGTATCCTAATTGGATTAAGATCAAGAAGAGGTGGAAATACTTGATAATTATCATGTTTCCCGGTTGGATAGACATTAAGAGGATGTTACAAAATCCTATATAAAGGGGAAGGGGAGCCTAGATATAACTTTCACATTCAGTTTTCTCAACAATTTTTTTTTCTTTTTCTTTCATTGTAAATTATTTCTTTGATTAGGGATGATTTCGAAATCCTGAATAATGAAATCCTAATTCTTTTTACAGCTTTATTTTGAGTTTAATTTTCTTGTCGATTGTCTCTATTATTTTCAATATCTAAAAATCCTTATTGGGTTATTTAATTGGTCATTCAAATCAACCTAATAATACATGTAATTGTTACTCAATTCTTTACACAAGCAAGTACATTGCAAAATATGACAGAGGGATTCTGTTAAGTGATTGTGTATAGAGATGACACTACTAAGCAGGCCGAGCTTATGCTTCTGATGCTAGGATCAACCTAATTCACAAAATGTAAAGCGTCTGACTAATTTACATCTTGAGTGCGCAACTTCTTAGTGGGTTAGTTGGATAAAATATGGCAGTCGAGCACTTCCGTATCCAGTGACAATGGGAATTTCAAGGATAGTAGAGATTATTGCTATTTTATGGTTAATGACAATAAAAATTTAACAAGAAATAAACGTATATTTTAATTTAATTTCTTTTCAGCGACTGCAAAGGATTCCTTAATCGTCTTTCTTCTTATTGTTCTAAATCAATTTTTATTATTTTCCTACAACTGTAAAATCCCCCCTTTGATAATTTCAACAACTAGAAACTCTGGGAACGAACTCCTTACTATTATATTACCAGTTAATTGTGTGGAAAGAAGTGAATTAACTTTTTGTGTAAACGACGCGCATCAGCTTCTCATATCCTTGTGAGGCTCAAATATAACCTTCTATCCTTCCCATACAACTTATCCAATGTCAACCCGATGACTTCCAACTTCATCAACCAGCAGCGAGAAGAACCGTTGTGAACGTACCTCACTGCGGTGGGCATTCCTGGTACCCAATCATTGTTCATTGTGCGATGATGATCCAACGTTGGAAAATGGTTGTATATCCATCTATGGGTCCATAATATAACCCCCCATGTAGGTAATCAACCACTTAATTAGCTAAAAAGTATAAAGGAAAGGCAGACTGTGCCCCCACAAATGTAATCGTTCTTACCTGTAGAACATGCATGTTCCCTCATATATGTACATATGACTTTTCACTTGCTTGTCTCAAGTTCTTCACTAAAACGGTAAGGCGGGCAGTTCCCCAAGATTATTGACCGACAATGTTGAGGTCCTCAAATGGGCATTCACCAAGTTTTTTGTTCTATTAGGGAATATGGTCGTGCCAAGAATATTCATAAGAAGTGTTGATGGTGGATTTTCTTTAAGGCTAAAATTGTAAAAGCCAAAATTATGCGCTAACATCTTGCAAAAATTAAAGCCATTAATAAGTGATGAATACTTCTTCACTTTACTAATTCACCTAGAATGTAGCATGTGACAACAATCCCAGTATTCTGTGAATTAAATACACAAAATTCATCCAGGTTGGAGCATGTGGCAACAATCCCATATACCCTGTGAATTTACAGCATTATTAATTAATGCATGACCAGCCTTGTATTTCATGTACTCATTATCGGTGCGGCATGACGACTGAGTGTTGTTCTCAGCAGAGCAACACGAACCTCCAAGCATTAATAATGAAGCATGTACGAAATAATCGTACATGATGCAACTCTCGGTGTGTTATACTAGCCCGATTGAGCATACAACTCTCGGTGTGTTATACTAGCCCGATTGAGCATATTCGAATATGGGATGTCCATATCAGTCTCAGATCACGACCATCCAACTTCACCAGCATGATTGGATAACTTAGATCGAATCCATGACCCAAAGCAGGTATTGGAATATTCACTACCGATCCAACGCGGGCCCCGCATGGTCGGCCTCCCCTAAAGGACGGCATATCTTTCCAAACCGTCCAAGCCAAAGCAGTATGGACGATAAAACCCTAAATTAGGGTTCGCGGCACATTACATGTGTCGCAAAATAGTCTCAACCATCCATCTTCACAGGCATAAATGGAGGGTGTAGATGTAGATTCAAAGGGCCCGGAACATGTTAACACAATCACAGTGGTCCCACCTACATACCTGACTGATCGGTCAGGACCAACTATAGTTGGTCATCCTGATTCGTGCGCCCCAAACTGGGTGTGACACACGGCCGGCAAAACCCTGACTAGGGTTTGTGTTGCGATCACGAGCGTCCATCTTCTCCTGCTTGGATGAAGGGTCCAGGAATAGACTAAGCAGGTCCGGTAAGTATCAACACGATCACTGCAGACCCACCTATCACCACACCCAATCGGCCAAGACCGAACTTGGCTATACACCTCGATTCGCTCGCCCAAAACAGGCGTGGTCGCATCTCCTAATTGTAAACTGATATCGACCACTCAACTTCGCCAGACAAATTGAGTGGCTTAGATCACGTTTCTATGAGGCAATGGAGTACATGCGTGAACAAAAGCCTACTACCCGCACGCCGAACCAATCATCCGGGACCGACCAAGCCTGGTTGTCTTGATACGCGCGCCCGATGTTGGCATGATACGCGGCTTTTGCGGCATCAAATTTTTGTCGCAAATTGATCTCGGCCACTCAACTTCGCCGGACAAATTGAGTGGCCCAGATCACACTTTCACGGGACAGTGATATATGGGCATGTATACCGGCATGCCGTCTACATGCATGCCCTATCGGCCATGCCAAAATCGTGTCCCAAGCTTGGATTCGACCAAGCTAAAAAGTGGTGCTTTCGCACCTTTTCTAAAATCCTAATTCCACCAACGGTCGCAGATGAGTGTCTCAAAGATCATTTCGTCCGTCCAACTTCACCGGCTTGGTTATAAATCCCTGGTCAGGAGTTAATTGGTCAATGAGGCGTCATGGTGATCACCACCCGTCACTCTACCACACCATGTGGTCAGCCAATGGAGGACTTGCTTGCGCAATCTCCAAACCATCACATGAAGTAGGCTGGACATGAGGCTATTTTGAGACGCTCAAACAATGATGCTTCATACATGCTGAGTATACTCGATGCAGTACCTGCATAGAATACACATGATACTTCACAAGTATCGACTTCCTAAATAACTTAGTTATTTAATCTAGCATTACATGCTACTTTATGTGGGTCCCATGATACACACACTCAAGACATCAATCATGTCACAAACAGGGGGATATATGCTGGGGTATTGGTCTGGCGGTTTACAGCGTGCATCGCACAACGCGTCATCACAAGAACGGATCAGGAAGTCATGGACGGTTAGTGATGATGGAGGAAGTGGGAAAGACTGGTCGTGTGACACTAACACATCACTCCACTACTCCATCACTCCACTTTCTCCACTTCCCACGAGATACGAGGGTTAGGCTTAAAGACTTGTATAAATAGGTTTTCCTCCCTATTTTCCAAACAGTAACAAGACAAGGCAACAGAAGCAAGTGTTGATACAATTGTATTCAAACACCGGAACTGATAGCTTACATCCTGCAAGCCAGTTCAGCTTTCTGATACAAGTCATACATATCCAACACCTTCACAATCTCAACACCTTCTTCGCTTCCCTCCCTAAGATCAACCCCATCTCCTTCACTTTGTGACCGAAACAAGTTTGGAACGACCATTTCTTGGTTTAGGCTGGATTTGCACAGATTGATTTCTCGAATCTATAAGCACTCCCGTGCAGTGCATTTGTTTAAGGTTTAGACTCATTTCTCATCCACACACCCCAAAATTACCAAAACCGGCAGAAATAGTTTTCACCCATAAATAAGAAGGCAGTTGTTGCCCACTTTATTTTCATCCTATTTTAATTATCATCTCTCTCAGCACTTCCTTTGAAATGTTCCCTCAAATCCACAACTCTAAAGAACTTCAACTTCTTATTTGTAGTAGCATCAAATAGTCTTTCAACAACATTTTCCTCAAAACCCAACTCCTTCGGTGTATTCGAATCCAAATTGGTGTTGTACCCTCCATTGACTGATTTATCAGTCACAGGTAGACCTAAAATGTGTTGTGCGTCATATGGATTTACCAGGGATCATATGCTTCTGGATATCTCGCTACTTTTTGATGATTGCCATGATTGCATTAAGGTTTTATATAATCATGTTATTTTTTAACTCCTTTAGTGTTTATGTTCGAAATAAATAAGAGATGAATACGAGTGGTTTGCATACGAGTATGCATACCGATCTGGTTCACGAGTTAAACATATTTTCACATGATATGCATAAGAGTATGCGTACTACAAATCTGTAAGTCGATATATAGCTACTCTGCTATATGTACGAGTACATGTAATACGGGGTTAGACTTAAAATAATTTTCCCGATTTGTAAGACTGATAACACTGTCTTGAATCTGAATGTATAGTAATTCTATATTTCTTTCTAGATTGATTCAAAACATTCTCGAATAATATCAATGACACATATCACTATTCCAGGCTATTTTCGAATGATAAAACTTGAATCATGATTTTGATTCCGAATAATAAACCGTCCTTAATAGAAATTCATCAAGTATGAACAAATGTTAATTAAGCTTAGTTATTATATTTCTAGAACTAATTATCAAGATAAACTTGACTCGAAATACTTGTTTATGCATAATAGTCTAATTCGTTATGCGATATCGTCTGAATGCTAGAAAAGTGAATATAAATTGAGATATAGGTGGTGCAGTCTTCACTTACCTTTTGTTGATGAAGTTCTCCAAAATCTTCAGTTGATCTTCTCCTTCAAACGGTAGAACGCGATGATGACTGTCGTGATCCACTGTTTCTCAACTACATTTTTATCCTAGTCCGAGACTTAACTAATTGTAGACTAGAAATCAAGATATAATTTTGACAACTAAAAGTGACAACAAGCTTGAGATAGCAACACTTGTGAGTTCGACCAAGTAATTTTCTAACAAAGAGATTTGTATTTTTCTTAAGTTGGGGATCTGGAAACGGTAAGGTGCTTTTTAGAAAACCAGCTGACTACATAAAAACTAAGGAAAACACAAAATCTGAAGGTAGACATTCTGGTACCAGGACAAGCTGCCAAGTTTGAGTCAAGAGAAGAAGAAATAGAAACAAAATCACCAGCAAAAATGGTTATCATGAACCAAGAGTGCCTTTCAAGTACCTTAAAGTTATTTTTGCCAATAAGAGACATCACCAGTTGGCCTATGCATGAACTGCACTACGTAGTTCACTACAAAAGAAACATATCAAGTAGTATCATAGTCAGGTATTGAAGACTGGCAACAAGACTTCTGTAACAAGTGACATCTAAACCAAGATCCCTTTGAGAGACATAAATTTTTTGACCTTTAAAAATTGTAGACTTGCAAGGCTTGCAGAGTAACATATCAAACTTAGTGAGAAACTCAATTGCATACTTTTTATGAGTAGGAAGAATCTTTGGAGAAGAAGGATGCAATCTAGTCTCAATTTCCAAAAAAATAAAATAATACAAACAACGCATATCCATAACTAGGAAAGATTTCCAAAGGTGAGAGGTGATTATGAAAAAGTAATCAATTCAGTTGAGGCACCAACTAAGATGATATCATCTACATAGACTTGAATAAAAAATAATAATATCAGTATTTAAGGCATTGAAGAACATGGAATAGTCATACATGTCCAAAATCTGAGAAAGATGCATATAATCTCTTAAACCAGGCTCTTTGGGATTGTTTTACTCTATATTAATAATATCTTAAGCTTACAAACAGGGTTAGGATATTGAGGATCCAAAATCAGGTGGTTGTTACATGAAACAAACTCCTTAGGAAATCCATAGAGAAAAGCATTGGATATATACATCCAACTGCTTAATAATCCACCTATTTGAAACAACAACTATGAGAACACACCTCACTATTGTAGCCTTGACAACATAACTAAAAACTGTATTCCATACCATCTTATTGATCATATCCCTACTCCACTGGACTAACATTAAATCTTTCCTCTGAACCATCCGACAACAACTTCACTTTGTACACCCACTTGCAACTCAATATATTCACAGAAGAATTAAAATGAATTTAATCAAAAGTTACATTAACAATCAGTAAAGTAAGTTCATCATACATAACATGGATTACATTTAGGATCCTTACTTGTACTCTTGAAAGTTTTAGGATCAACAAGTTAAGATAGTAGCAGTAAAAGCTAAGTGAATAAGATACCTACTAGCAAAATAAGACATAAAATCTGGATGAAAATGTTTTGGATTTGAACTGCCAACTCTAGATCTAGTAGTGATTGTGGAGATAAAAGTAGTAGATGGCGGAGGAATACAAACTGGATCATTAGAAGAAACTGGTATGCTTTATAGTTTAACAAAGATATTTTATCGACCATTTGAAATCACACTTCCATTTTGTCTCTCCCTCATTTTAGTGACCAACACAAAACCAAAACACGTTGAATGAAGATAGAACTCCTACACACGTTGAATGGTGGGAAGGAAACCTTCCGAATTATTTCTGGAGACCCATAAAAAAGTTGTCTTATTGAGTGCAATTATCATAAAATCCTTTAAGTGAGGCAGAAGTCGAGGCGAAATGCTTATTGGTCGTTTCTCAAACACGCATTCTCTCATTATGGTGTGATTATTTCTCACTCAATATTTAAGAATGAGAATATGTTCTTTGGTATTTCTAACTTCTTATTACTAGCATGCAGAAACTCTATGTCCTCATAACTATTTGAATGCTTGGGACGCTGGAACGCTGGAACGCTTTGAAGTTGGAGTAGGTTTTGTGGGTATACCTCTGGTAAACCCTCCCGAGACTATAACTCGGCCACTAGGGACACCTAGGGGTTTAAAGGCTTATTGCATACGCTAAATGCAATCGTGATGCCTGCGACAGTGAGTTAGGATTTTTAGTTTTCTCGAGGACTAGCAAAAGCCAGTGTGGGGGAATTTGATAAGTGCATTTTGCACATATATTTTGTGTTAATTCCATGCTAGTATTTGATGGTTTTCTTGCAGATTATTATGTGTTATGTTGTTTTCTCTTATTTGTGTGTTATTAGGTGAATAATCCAAAAAGAAGTGAATTTGAGCTTAGTTGTGCAATAAAAGAAGCTAGCTAAGAATGAGGAAGAGCCAAATACCAAATGTAACCCATCCTTTTCATTGTGTTGAGGACGAGACGGCGAAGCCAACGGCGAAAGAACGGAGTCATTCGGAGTTCGTATGAAGAAGTTATGGGCAAAACGAGAAGTTAAGCTTGTCAGTTCTCCAGGACTGATAGTTAAACAAATTCTTATAAAGGGCAGTGCTATTGGAAACCCACTGCACGATAAGGGGCATCCCAGTTCAAGGGTAATGTTAAAGGCAGTCAGGTATTTTATACATAGGGGGAGGTATTAATTCAAATCCGTTGAAGGCACCCGGCCTGTTTACTCGGGGCACCACCATCTTCTTCATGCATTATTGCAATTCAGGGAACGTGATGAACATGGAGACGCAGTGAATCTTGATGATGGTAAGCTTAGTTCAATGGAGAGATGAGTTGAACTTGTTGGTTAGCTCGTGCATGCAATGAAGGTGATGTTCAACTCGATATGGAGCTAGTAAGGAAGAAGAGCTTGAGCTCGTGCTTGGCCGACGGAGCGTGAAGCTGATGATGACAGCAACGGAACCGACAGCTGATGATGGTTGCTACATGCACGCTGATAGTTGAGAACGTGATGGCATGTTAGAGCTCATGAGAGCTCGACAAAGCAGGGAAGCAAACACGTGAAGAAATGAAGCCCGAGATGATGGAGAAAGCAATTTCAGGAGAAGGTGATGGAATGGTGCTGTGGTGGAGTTCTTTATGGAACTGTAAACAGTGAGCCATGGCAGATATGGAACGGTGATGGTTCGAATTGATGATGGCATGGGACGACGACGATAGTGGCTGGTGATGGAGCTCGGGAAGATCATTGGATCATTGATAGAGTGGTTGCTGCCATTGAAGCTCGAATGAAGAACAAAGAACTCGTGATGATGATGCCAGGAGTTGATCGATTTTTGTTGTTGTAATGATGGTTACGTCTTGCTGCCATTTCGATGGTTCAGAGAAGATAAAGAAGTGGCAGACAAAAGAGAAAATGTGCCCATCACATTCACATGTGCCAAAAGTAAAAGGGAAAAGAAAGTGCGCACAGGTAAGCAGAGGCACGCTGTGTCGGGTATTTTACCCTATAAATAGGGAGCTTCTGTGGACATGTTAACACACCTCTACATCACACACAATCTCTACACCTCTCTTCACACACCTCTCCATATCCCACACCTCTCCATATCCCACACCTCTACATATCCCATACCTCTCCATACCACACACCTCTACCTCCACACACCTCTTCTACATACTCTTCTTAAATTCCTTCTTCTTTGTTTATTATGAGTAGCTAAATTTCTATCTAGGATTAGGGAGGAAATCCTACTATGTGTGCTATAATGTTTTGATTATTTTCTATAATAATTCTCTTGGTCCTTATTCTTGATTCGTAATGGTAATAATTTTCTTCATGTGTCCTATGATGCTTGATAATTGATTTATATATTCTATGTTAGAGAATAGCATTTTATAGTGAAAAAAAATGTTAATTATTTGAGAAAAATAATTGTTTGAAAAGATTTATTTTCCGAGACGTATTTTTTGTCCTAAATCGTCTTGAGTAATTTTGGGAGAATGTTATAGGGAATAGTTATAATCATTTAGTATGTGTAGTAGTGATGGAATCTTGACATCCTAGACTCTTTCAATTGAACACAAAAATCATTTTTAGCATTTCCATTATTTTATAAGTTTTATAAAAATCACCATCTTTTTGTGTAAAAACCAAATCTTTAAAAAAGTCCGAGAATCAAACCCCTATACTTACCACTTGTAAAACTGCATCATTGGACTATGTAGGTTATAACAAAATTACATCTCTCGAGCTCATTCGTCTGGAAAATAAATGTGTAGGTATTAATAGTGTCCAGATCCTTGTTGATTTTGTCCTTTAAGAATAGTCCAAAAATATTAAAATTCAAAATGGACTCACCAGCACATATCACATAGTATGTTCTTACTATTTTAATAACACAAATAAAATCTAACTAATCCATTTTCTTAAGCCACTATAATATAAAACATTAAACCATTTCAGATGGCAACCCATTCTACTCACATAAGATAGTGTCTCAAGTTCTTCAAAAAAAACACTCAGACATTCTACGACATTAACCTTCCAAATGTGAGGTTATTCGCTGCACAAAATAGTGAAACTATGATCATCCAGTAACTCAAATGGTTATATTGGTCTTTAAGTCTAGGTCTCTCCCCAAGTCCACAAGCTTAAATGACTTTTTTTTTCCCGTAATTGTTGGGATTGATCAAAGTGCCTGGGCTGAATTATTTTATTCCAGCTCTTTGGTTATGTCCTTGCTAATAAAAGTAGTCTATGTTATCCATCATCATTGCATAAGAATTACGTTAAACTATCTATTAAAAGAAAACGTAAGACAGTGCGAAGTTGCTCACTGGCCACCCCGCTACTCACCAATACTTGTCACCACCACAACACCAACCACTACTACTGTTATTACTGAAACATCTTCCATCGCCCAGTGACGGAACTAGGATAAAATTTGAGGATGATTAATTTATTTTTATTTTTAAATATGTCGATTTTTTTCTTCTAAAAACACTTCCAAAATTGACGATCTTTAGTTTGGACATTAAACTGTTGCGATTTTTAGGTACTTATTGTGGTTACATTTGAATGACAGGAAAAAAACTAACCTTATATTAGATCTGATATACAAATTAGTTTTACTATATATAATAATTTACAAGGTTTTATTATATACACAGTTAGTTACAAAATCAAGTTTCCCTGTTCTTATCTGGAAGTTTGCAGAGTTTAGGCTAGATAAAGAACTTTTTTTTGTATTATAGACTAGCCCTTAACCCGTACCGTAACGGCAAGGGCCATGATGTTGGTTCATTTTTAATATATCGTATAATTTGTGTCCCGAATACTTATCAACTCCTTATGATTTAATATGGGTTTATCATAAAAATAGTCGGTATTTTCCTCTATTTTTTCTTCTTTTTTTCCTTTAATATTTTACCGTCGGAGATTTTCTCAAACGAAAGAAATATAATCTTAACTTCCAGAATTTTTTTTATTTAGGTTCATTTCTTATAATGAGATAATGCTCTACATGAACATGGAAGTTTAAATATTTTTTGGAAATATGTAATCAGCAACGCTCATCTCAGTGAAATCAACTAATCAATATCGTCCATAAAAGTCTCCCCATGCTCCTATTTCTCTCCAGCTGACTCATTTATCATGGTCATGTTATCGATTCTCCAAATAGGCAGAGAATAATATTTTTTTGCATCGAACGGATGATACAAACTCTCCAATGTGAAATGATTTTCCTGTAATTTTTCAACACCCATCAGATGACAATGTTTAAAATGTGTAACAATTACCTTTTAGAAGGGATTATATATATGCAAACCTCTACCATTAAATCTTCAACAAAGTATTGTGCCCAACAGTTCGTCTTAACGAAGGCTTTGGTAACTTCAAAAGTCTTGGACATTTTGTCACTTCCATATATTCCTACCTTCACTTGGAATATAATCTGGCGAAACATTACCTCATAAATAACCTTGAACACATATTGTACTCCTTGATCCTATTTCAAATTTATAGGTTGTCAATAGATCCTTTACCAAAAGTTGACATCTTCTACATTGAATATTTATAAAAAAAAATTATGGTATTGTGGATCGTTGCTTTCTAAGATTGTAGTTTTCAAAATTGGTCTATTTAAGTCCCACGGATTTCTAAGTTTATATATCCTATTTGTTTTTAACATTTTAGTTAGACATATTATGTTTGTTACTAACTTTAAACTTGATGTCATCTTCTACTGTGAACTTTATGTGATTTCAGAATCGAAGTAGTTATACCTCTTTCATTCATATCAAGTAATCCATCGTATATCCCAACAATTCTTCTACATCAATTCCTTTGTTTTTCCGTTTCCGGACCATCGATAGCCATTATTATCAAACGCAATATGACTAATTTTTGTTGATGTTATGTATTTGCAATTAATGTTCATTTTTCTTAAATAAATAGATTGTGGAAAAACAAAAAAAAAAAAAAAACATAAGTATTTCATCGGGTCTAAGTTACTATATCCAAAATACTCCGGACACTGCTTCTGGTGCCTTGTTTCCTCAAATTCATCATTGCATTGTAGACAGTACATGAAACACCAATCATTTGCGAAGTGCTATTTGCGCAAGTGTGGTCAATGTATCCCTTACCTGTAATAATAATAGCAACACGTCAATTTTTTTCAAGGCGTACGGTTGTAAATGATATGAATCTAATGGATTTGAATTGTACCTCAATCTTATATTTCACCTTCTTCTCACATAACATAACAATTGAGGAAGTACAAATCTTGACCACTCTTTACATAGGCAGAGTTAGCCAAACTATGTTGTGAAATTGTCTTACGTGGAAATTATTATTAATCCATATTTTAGTTGGCTCCTATCGAAGCCGGTCTAATTAGTCATATAGAAAGTTAATCTTAAATTTTAGACCTTATTTCTTGACCAATTTATTGAAGTATTCTCAGTCATGTTCTGCTTTGTATGATCTACCCATCTGTATCTACTCTACCTTCTAACCCAGTGAATGAAACCTATTCATATTGATCCGTAATTTGATATTGTTGATTTGTAATCAAGAGGTCGCATGATTTGAGAATGTAAAATATAAAAAATATTCTATAAACATCGGAGGCGAAATATAGATTTATGATTTAAAGTTTTTTATGATGATTTTGATGAACAAACAATTGTTTTCTTTGTAGGTAGTTGTCGCGAAACAACCCGACATTGATGGTCTTTCAGGATTTTTTTTTTTTATAGTACTTGAGAGAGCGATAATGTTCTCTTAGCGGGCACACCAATTGCCTTTATATAATACAGATACCGTTTCGGTGATCCAACAGTCATGATCATATTGTCTTATACGTTCCGGTATCATCCTCGAAATATTTGATTTTTGTCCTTATCAATGGTGCTAAAAACAACCAATTACATCTTTCACAATACAATGTTGCATGTTTTGTGAAGATTTGTTTTTTACTCGGTCAATAAAACTCACTAAAAAGCAAAAACTATTATTATCCACTACTGTTACCGACACCCACCACCATAAAAACCATCCACTGCCACTATTTCTTCCACCAATAGTACTGTTACCGCCTCCACCATTCACAAACACCCGCCACCGTTTACACTAACCCTACTTCCACTACCACCATTAGAATTAATATAACTTTTAGTACAATTATATTTATTAATAAAATTATGTATTTATGTTAGATTATTAAAGGGACATTTATAATATAAATTTAATTAATCATTATGAACAATCAATGAGACACTAATTAATAAAGTATTTAAAAATGGTTAAGTTAAACAAACCCCAGCGATAAATTTATCTTCTTTACATAGACAAATCGATATATATATAATTTCATATGTTCTGATCTTGATTTGTGTTGTTCGTTTAGTTATTACATAACATGGCAATTGATTGCACCAATTTTTTTAAATGGACATGTGTTTTATCGACTTTATTTTAACATTAGAATGATCAACCACATTTTATACTTTATAATATAACGCTACATATTATGTGGCATTACAAAAATAGCATAATATGTTTTTGTTCACCAATACCCGCCACCATCATAAAACCATATGAATCCATTTTTTTAATCCACCACCACCTAGTGGCAGAGCCAAGGGTTGAGTAACCTGGCTCTAACCCCTTAAATTTTTAATAACTACATGAATTTTTTAGTTTATTTTATAAATAGTACTTTGTCCATATATATTATTGTTTAGTCCACCAAAGTTTACATGTTTTTTTTTAAGAAGTAGGCCTCCTCAATGTCAATTTTTGACTCCACCACTGCCACCATCATTGCCGCCCACTCCATGTAGGTTGTTGGACGCAATTCTAACTTTCAATCACAAATGCCATGTATGAGGTTTAGAATGAACAAAATGTCGTCAATTGATTGGTTTCATTATTATTTTTCCGTGTATATATATACTTTTTTGTATTGCAATCAATTTTATTTTAACATTAAAAAATCATGATTTATACGATATAGTACCAAACATAACATGAGTACCATTTGGGTGATACAACTACGATCATAAAAATATTATCTTGTATGATATCATCCCGGAAATATATGGAACCTTCCTTTGTCAAAAGTGTTAAAAACAACCAACCACATCTTCCACACTATATTGTTATCGATGTTGTAACGACAACATAAAATTAATATTGTCCATCACTACTCACCAGCACTCACCGTCACTACTTCTTCCACCACAAACCAGGGGCGAAGCCAGGATTTTGAGGAAAGAGGGAGAAAAAACTCTTGGCAAGTTGGATACATGTGAAAAATGGACTTCGTATCCCATTTTATGATGGTTTTACCTCAATACCACCCACGTTTTTCCTAATTACCACCCGCGGTCTAAAAACTTAGTAGTTGTAAACCTAATCAATAGTAGGTAACAATTACTCTTCTTCTCCGTTACACCATGATACAGAAATACCGTTATTTTTTCCATTACCATTAACAACCACCTCTCCTCCCCCCGTTACTGCGTATTGCATTTGCATGGATGAATCTTAGTTATAATTCTTCCATATAACAAAGGCACTGACGATCTACTCCTACAAAGGATTGATTGACATTTGTTCCTATAATGGATTTTAGTGGAACTTGCAAGTGTCTTTAAACCCAAATAATATAGTCCTATAATCACATCTGTTCCTATTATAGTTTTCCGAAATTAAGACCTAATCTATTAAAGTTAAAACTTAATATGTCTCTATAAGAAACTGGAATCAATCTATCTAATCTCTAAAACTAAAATCATAATTAAAATTTAAAATTAATTTTGGGTGGTGGTGTGATGGCGGCGGCCGCCGCCGCAATGGATATTATGGGTGGTAGCTTATTTTTGGTAGACCTAATGGTGTTAGCCTATTAGATAATTGTCAAAAAAGATGTGTTTTAGTCACCCACTTTACTTTAGGTCTACAATTTTTATCATTTTAAACCGTGGGTGGTAATTAGGAAAAGCGTAGGTGGTATTTAGGTAAAACATTTTATGATAAAAGATCAAAAATAAATATAATTGCGCTTGGCGCCGCCCTGAACCACCACTAATCTTTCGGCCTCCACCTCTTCTACTACTCATTGTCGCCAAAAATGTCTATTGATATTATTTATCAAAATTACTTATTAATAGAAATAAATATTATAATTAATTAAGAAAATATTTATAATTAAAAAATGACTAGTCATTTAGTATGAGCAATTAGTGAAAAACTAATTAATAAAACACAAAATGTCTATTGATATTATTTATCAAAATTACTTATTAATAGAAATGAATATTATAATTAATTAAGAAAACATTTATAATAATGATTAGTCATTTATTATGAGCAATTAGTGAAAAACTAATTAATAAAACACTTTATAATGAATATATTATTTATTATGTGCAATTAGTGAAACATTAATAATTAATAAAGCAATTATGGTATTTAAGTTGAACAAACCACCACTGTTGATTTATCTTTTCTATCAATTCCAACCAAGGTGGAACACCGGTTAGAGGTCACTCTTATGACACAATAGGTCATGAGTTCAAACCTCCCCGTTATAATTTTTGAAATTCCATATCTTGATTAGAGTATTCATTTTTAATTCGTAATATTGGAATCAACGCCACACGTGCGAGATGTAAGGGGTGGTCAGAGGAACTACATCCCTTGATTTATATTTGTCCGGACAAATCCTGACCACCACTAACAAAGGGAAACTTATCCAAGCTATGTTTTATACAAATGATACTTTCTTCATGGTTTTGTTGGACTAATTGATTCCTAATGAACGGGGAAAACTTGATTTTGATACATGGGAATTGTTACAGGTCAAATCCATTTATTGTTTTTATGTTGCGACCGGCCGTTGGAACCCCAACTTTGGAACACTAATGTCTTCGTTGCGAAAACCTACAACATCGTGTTTCATAAGCCATTGTTGTTGCAAGCCTATTTTGTAACAGAAAATTAAAACCCGTTTCCCAACCAAGAAAATGATGTAGTGATAAAACACAGAATTTACAACTTTATAACCATCAATAACAACTAATTGTTCAGTTTTTTTTATTTGGTCATCAACATAATCATATAGATCGGTATTCATAAGAATAGTTTCATTATAATATGTCATATTACAACCTAGTGTAGTGTGATTAGTTATTTAATGTATTATTTAAGAAGCCAACATTGCCAAGATTCATAATACAAATTTGCTTAACATATATGTCACAGTTTTATCTATATTACAAAATTTAAAAAGTGGTAAACTTTCATTTTGTGGAATTGAGAAGTATTTTAAAGCCGTTGTTATGACGGTATAAGTGCATGGTTGGATTAGTATCAATGTGGGGGAAAAACAATAACTTTTGAAACCAGATCGACGAAATTGAGCCTCCAACAACGCCTTCACTAACAAGTTGATCCTGCATCCATATGCGCCTTGCATTACGTGGAAATATCTCAAGAATCTAATGCGTCAATGAAGAATAAGTGGTGAAGCACCGGATAATATTTCAAATCAACTTTACCCTAAAACAAGATATCTAACACTCGCCTAGGATGATGACATGCATAAAGGGTGGAGAAGATCGACGGTGAAATATGAAGTAGATAGGAATACATCTAATGAAAGTCAGAGCGGTGAGATTCGCAGAAGACCAGATGGACCAAGTACGTTGCGATATGGGATTTGTCCTTGATGGATCGAAGAATAGTAGTCTCGATGAATATTAAGCTCATTGCATGACGGGCCCAATCATCCCTTCATTAGACCTGGCTCCCAGTGAGCGAAGCGAGCTGTCATGCACTATTTATAATATCATTATAAGAGAAATTAGTATTAAAAGAATGTTAAAATATCAGAGAGAACCAAAGAGAAAATTTGTGTCCGTAAACTACCCAAACTTTTCCTGTTTTTGAGAATAATTCTCCGTTAAATTGTAACCTCCCTTAAAAAAATGACGAAAAAAGTGAAAATTATATTAAAAAGTAAGAGGTCACAAGGGAGTGGCGCCTTACAAAGAAGACAGAAAAAAAAAAGATATAAGTAATCAGCAAATGTCAATCACAGTATCCTGGTTACAAATTAGGGTACTCAAAGTGTAGCCATCAAAAATCTTAGTAGACAATGCACAATAAAAAAGAGTGCACTTTACAGAAATTATAAGTTGATTAATATTTATTTTTCTATTCTCGAAAAGCCTTGCATTTCTTTCTCGCCAGATTATCCACCAAATGGCAAAAGGAATAAGACCCAATCGACTTCTTCTTCATATCCATACTCTTTTTGATAGGCCATTCCCAAAGAGTAGATTTAACTTCTATCAACAAAAGCCCAATCATACCCGAAAGAATCCAAAAAATAATTCTAGATCGTAGATATTTCAGAACAATGAAGGAAAAGATGCATATTAATCTCATGTTCAGTACTACAGAAAAGGCATATATCTGTATTTGATTTGCCCGCATTGAAGAAAAAAAAATCTAAGGTAGGAGCTCCTTTATAACACAAAGTCCATATTAGAAAAGATACTTTTATAGGAACCCGAGAATTTCATAATTGTTTGTGAGGGAAAATGATATAACCATCAACATCCAAAGATTCATAGCAATTGGCAACATTGAAATCACCCTTGCGTCCCACTGCCTAGTATCATCCAAATCTGAATCACCCATAATATCAGTTGGGTCTCTAAGAGTTTGTAAAAAATGAACCACTTCACCCAATTCATTCTCATTTAAGTTCCTTTTGAAATCTAAATCCCAGACATAAACAGAAGAAATGCATTCTCTGATTGTGGCAGTTTTCTTTTTAGATAAATTATAAAGAGATGGAAGTGTTATTTTCTAGCCATCTGTATTTCCAAAAAATAATACTACAACCATTATTCAAATGAAATCTAGTGTTTTAAATAATATGATTCATAGATTTCAAAATACCAGCCCATAAGCTATGACTGTTAGAGGACTGCTCAGTCAAACTCGCAAACGTTACTATCTCAAGATTGTTGGTAAAGTTTAATGATCAAAACTATAAGTCTTGATTTCTAGTCTACTTATAGCTATGTCTCAGACTAAGATAGATCATGTAGTTGAGCTTTAGCCTTCACGACGTTCACAATTGAAGACGGAGAACTACTAAGGAAATCTTGTAGAACTTCATCAACAAAAGGTATGTGGAGATTGAAACTCATATATCACTCGGAAAGTCTATTTCTACTCTATCTCCTATATTGAGACAAAAGTCATATAGCTATATAGTATTCAATTATACACATTTGATATTTCGAGCTGAGTTCAACTCGCGAGAAATATGTGTTGGTAAGATTTCACTTTAACCAAGTTCATCTTTTGTTCTTGACGAAAGTCAAAATATGATCATATGAAAATCGCCTTGTAACATCTCATTTTATATAGACTCGGAATGTTTCATATTGATTATGGCAATCACTTGAAAATAGCTTTGATGCTAATAGTTTTTGAAAACAACTATTGTCATCCTCTAAGAATGTTTCAATGATTGAAATAGAGTTAGAACACTTAACCATAATTGGTTTATAGAAAAAGTATGCGTACTTGTATATATGTTGATCCAAGACCGGTGTAGTATGCATACCCATATGCATTCTTGCAAGGTCAGGTAAAGTCTGAGAGCCTTGGTATGCATACCCGTATGCATACTGGCAAACTCAGTTGAAGTTCGGGAACTATTATATGCGTACTCGTACGCGTACTGAATTCAACTGATATTTTGGATGTGTGATAGTATGCGTACCCGTTCGCGTACTATCGGACACGATCCAAGTCCGACAACTTAAGTATGCGTATCCGTTTGCATACTTGAGTGGATTAAGTTCTATAATCAGTTGTGCCATGAAATAATACATTTATATAATAAGGAATGCAATCTTTTGAAAACCGCGATTATAATGTTCATGAATTGATTCGAGTAAATCAAATTGATTCGAGTAAATCAAATTGATTTTGCTTCAATTGTGTCCAATATACTTCTATGAGAATATAAACAATTGAACAACTCTATAACTAGTTTCATTTGAACTAGTTTTGGTTAAGATGAATAAGGTTGATATGAAAGTGTTTATATGGCTAACTTCGGTTAACTATTATTGAGACAACGTAGTGTACACGTTTAGGTACGGTTATCCATATCTAAATGAAGGTACATTTCATTTGTGTGTAACAAGCCAAGACCATCTAACGGTGGAGAGATATTGCTTTGGTTTCAAGCAAACTTAGCTTGGCTCTTAGATCGGGTTTCATCTAACGGTGAATATTGGTTGCTTTGTTTCAAAGCTATCAAACCCTGATTTGAAGATTATATAAAAGAGAACTCTAGCAACTGGGAAACCTAATCCCCACACTTCATGTGTGATACTAGTTGTGACTAGAGTCGATTCTCCTTTAACCTTAGGTTTATTCCAAAACCTTGTAGGTTAATGACTTAAAGACTTCATTGGGATTGTGAAGCCAGACCCAACTATTTTATCTGTAGTTTCGTGTTCTGATCTTACTTATATTATCATGATTGAGTATTATCTTCTCTAAGATTTGCTTGAGATTTATTTCTGATAGGTAAGATTAAAAGAAATCACAAACATATTCATCTCATCATTTGTGATTCACCAATATCTTGTTTCGCTTCCATACGATTAAGATTATTGTGAGGTAATTGATAATACTTGGTTGTTCTTCGGATTTATAAGTTCGGTTTATCAATTGGTTCATGCGCACCTTGATCTATCATAAGACGGAACAAAACAAATATGTATTTTTATGGGAGATAGATTTATCTATATCAATATACTTTTCTATGTGAGACAGATTGGTTTATCAAGTCTTCGACTTTGGGTCGTAGCAACTCTTAGTTGTGGGTGAGATCATCTAAGGGAATCAAGTGCGTAGAATCCTGCTGGGGTTCATAGACGTAAGGAGCGCAATTGTACCTTGATCAGTGTGAGATTGTTTAGGGATCAACTATATTTCAGTCTGAAGTTAATTGGTAGTAGTCTAGTGTTCGTAGCGGCTTATTACAGCGTGGTGTTCAAAGCTGGACTAGGTCCCGGGGTTTTTCTGCATTTGCGATTTCCATGTTAACAAAAATTTTGATGTGTGTGTTGTTTCTTTTCCGCATTATATTTGTTTATATAATTGAAATATCACAGGTTGTGCGTTAAGTTCAATCAGTTCTTGAATTCGTACTTTGGGTTGTTGATTGAATTGATTGACACTTGGATATTGGTTTTTGATACCGTCTAAGTTATTTCTCTTATTCAATCGGGTTCGCAAATTCTTATTTGTTTAATTGCAGATTGAATTGAGAAATTGAGATATAACTCTTTGATATACTTTTCTAAAGATTGAGTCTAACTGTCTAGTTGATTCTCTTGAAAGCATATTGGAGTTAGTATATTCAGATTTCCGAACAAAATATTAGGTATGGTTGTTAGTGTTAGAGCATTGCTCGGTCAAACTCGCAAGCATTGCTATCTTAATCTTGTTGTCAAAACTATAAGTCATGATTTCTAGTCTACTTATAGCTAAGTCTTGTATTAGGATAGAAAGTGTAGTTGAGTATTAGACTTCACGACATTCATCGATTGAAGACGAAGAACTACTAAGGGGAGCTTGTGGAACTTCATCAACAAAAGTTATGTGGAGACTCGAACTCATCTATCACTCAAAAGTATATCTACTCTATCTCTTATTTAAGACAAAATTCGTATAGCTATATAGACTTGAATTATACACATTTGATATTTGGAGCTGAGTTTAACTCGCTTACATATTTCTCGAAATATGTGCTGGTAAGCTTTCGCTTTAACCAAGTTCATCTTATATTCTTGATGAAAGACAAAAGATGATCATGTGAAAATCGCCTGGTAACATCTTACATGATTTGTGTGAGACAGTCATTTGATGTAGACTCAGAATGTTTCGTATTGATCATTCGATCACTTGAAAATTGCTTTGAGGCTAATAGTTTGTGTGAGACAGCTATTCCCGTCTTCCAAGAATGTTTCAATGGTTGAAATGAGAGTTTAGATAATTGGATTTAAGCATAGTATGCGTACTTGCATATATGTAATCCATGTATGGGAACCATGGTATGCATACCCGTATGCGTATTGGTTGGTTTGAGAAATTATGGGAACTTGGTATGCAAACCGGTATGCGTGCTGGCGTAAGGTTCAGGTCCGGGAATTTCTGTTGAGTTTGGATGGTATGCGTACAAGTTCGCATATTGGCGAAACCCAAACTTGGTCCGGCTACTTAGGTACGCATACCCATATGCATACCTAAGTGGATGATGTTCTAATATTGATTTGTTCATAAACTAATACATTTATATAATAAGGAATGCAATCTTTTGCAAACAGTGGCTATAATATTCATGACTTGATTCGAGTGAATCAAAATCGATTTTGCTTCAATTGTATCTTGTATACTTCTATGAGAATATAAACAATTGAACAACTTTAGAACTAGTATCATTAAAGTCATTTGAACTAGTTATGGTTAAGATGAATAAGGTTGATATGAAAGTGTTCATATGACTAACTTCGGTTAACTATTGTTAAGCCAACAAAGGTGCATACGTTTAGGTATGGTTTCATATCTAAATGAAGTACTTTTCATTTGTGTGTAACAAGCTAAGTTCGATCTAACAGTTGAAATTTATGATTTTCCGATTACATTGTGAAACAGAGATACACCTCTTAGATATATTTCCATTGATCGAGTCGGACTGTCTAGTTGATAATTTTGGAATTATATTATAGTTGTCCATACAGATTTCTAAGCGAAATATTGGGTGTGGTTGTTAGAACCCTGCTTTTTCAGTTAGACCCCCTATTTTTCAGTGTATAATATAAAAGTATATATATCTATACTACTTAGTCTCAATTGAGATAGAATAAAATAGACTTCTGAGTGATAGATAAGTTTTAGTCTCCACAAACCTTTTGTTGATGAAGTTGCTCCAAGCTCTCCTCAGTAGATCTTCGTCTTCAATCGATGAATGCCGTGAAGTTTAAAGATAAACTACACATTCTGTTAGTCGAACTCGCAAGCTTTGCTATCCCAAGCTTGTTGGTCAAGTTTAGTGTCAAAACTATAAGTCTTTATTTCTAGTCTACTTATCATTATGTCCCGGATTAGGATAGAATGTGTAGTTGAGCTTTAGACTTCACGACGTTCATCTATTGAAGACGAAGATCTATTAAGGGGAGTTTGGAGGAACTTCATCAACAAAAGGTATGTGGAAACTTGAACGCATCTATCACTCATAAGTCTATTCTATTCTATCTCTAATTCAGACTAAGTCGTATAGCTATATAGACTTTATGTTATACACATTTGATATTTCGATCTGAATTTAACTCCCTTATATCTTTCTCGAAATATGTGTTGGAATTATTTTTGCTTTAATTACTTTCATCATTATTCTTGACGAAAGTCAAAATATGATCATGTGAAAATCCCCTGGTAACATCTTACATTCTTTTTTTTTTTGGTAAATCCAAATTGATATGTGTGAGACAATCATTTTATGTAGACTCGGAATGTTTCGTATTGATCATCCGATCACTTGAAAATTGCTTATAAGATAATAGTTTGTGTGAGACATCTATTGTCGTCTTCTAAGAATGTTTCAATGATTGAAATGGGAGTTTAGAACAATTAATCATTGTCTAGATATAGCACAGTATGCATACCAGTATGCAAACTGTTGTAAGAGTGATTCAGGTCTGGGAACCAAGTATGCATACGAGTATGCGAACGGTTTTAACTGTCAAAGTCCGGGACGTACCTGTTTGCAAACTGTTTCACCTGAATTCGGTCCGGAATGATAGTATGTGTACCCGTTTGCGAACTGTCAGAAAAGATCAAGTCCGGAACTTAAGTTTGTGTACCCGTTTGCAAACTTATGTGGTTAATTTATAATTAAAATCGGTTAAGTATGATTTCATACTCATGAAAAAATACATTTATAAATTAAGGAATGCAAACTTTGCAAACCGTGGCTAAAATATTCATGAATTGATTCTTTTGAATCAATCCGATTTAGCTTCAATAGTGTCTTGTATGAGAATATAAACAATTGAACAACTCTATGAGTAACACAATTAGATTTATTTGATTATCATTTGACCTAGAAGTGTTAAGATGAATGTGGTTAGTACAAAAGTGTTCATATGGCTAACTTCGGTTAACTGTTATTGAGCCAACTCAATATACACGTTTAGGTACGGTTACCCATATATAAATGAAGGTATATTTCATTTGTGTGTAACAATCTAAGACCATCTAACGGTGGAGAGATATTGCTTTGGTTTTAATCAAACTTAGCTTGAATCTTAAATTAGGTTTTCATCTAACGGTGAATATTGATTACTTTGTCTCAAAGTTATCAAAACCTGATTTTAAGACTATATAAGGAAGAACTATAGAAATTAGGAAACCTAATCCCCAGACCTTCTATGTGATACTAGTTGTGACTAGAGTTGATTCTCCTTTAACCTAGGATTTTCCTAAAACCATTATAGGTTAACGAATTAAAGACTTTATCGGGATTCTGAAGCCAGACTCAACTATTTTCTATGTAGTTGCGTGTTCTGATCTTCCTTGTTTTATCGTATTAAGTACTAACTTTTCTAAGATTTGCTCGAGATTTATCTCCGATAGGTAATTATATAAAAAGTAATCAGAAATCTATTCGTCTCATTCTTTGTGACTCCACAATAACTTGTTCTACTACCATATATTTAAGTTATTGTGACGTGATTGATATTTCTAGGTTGTTCTTTGGGAATATAAGACTGGATTATCAATTGGTTCCTTTTCACCTTGATTTATCAAAAGACGAACAAAACTTCATAGGTATATCTATGGGAGACAAATTTATCTATCAGAATAGAATTTTCTATGAGAGACAGATTTGTTTATCAAGTCTTCGACTTTGGGTCGCAACAACTCTTTGTTGTGGGTGACATCATCTAAGGGAATCAAGTGCGTAGAGTCCTGCTGGGATTCATTGGCGTAAGGAACGTGAATGTACCATAATCAATGAGAGATTGGTTAGGGTTCAACTACATTCTAGTCCGAAGTTAACTTGTAGTAGGCTAGAGTTTGTAGCGGCATAATACAATGTGGTGTTCAAATATGGACTAGGTCCCGGATTTTTTATGCATTTGCGGTTTCCATGTTAACAAAACTTCTGTTTTTTTTGTTATTTGTTCTCCGAATTATATTTGTTTATATGATTGAAATATCACGGGTTGTGCGTACTTCAATAAATTGGTAAATCTAACCTTTGGTTGTTGATTGAAATTGATTGACACTTGAACATTGGTCTTTGGTACCGTTCAATTTGTTTCTCATAATAATCAGGCTCACGGATTCCTATATATTTGATTTGCTGATTACATTGAGAAATATAGATATAACTGTTGGATATATTTCCTTGATTGATTCTGAATGTCTAGTTGATTCTCTCGGAATTATATTGGAGTTAGTCCATACATATTTCTGAACGAAATATTGGGTGTGGTTGTTAGACCCCCTCTTTTTCAGTTGGTATCAGAGCATACAAACACGTTTAAGACCTCATAAGTCTGCGTTTGTAGCAATCTGACTCGATGGGCAGAAGCGCTATCTCTATAAACGTATGGACCTCCAGTTTTCGATGGATCGAATTACTTATGGTGGAAAATTGTCATGTGTGCCTTTTTCCAAGCACGTCTTTTTCAATAATGGGTTTATGTTGTTAATGTCTATAATCCTTTATTGTTTACACTAGACGGTGTAACTGTTGCAAAGGATATTGGTAGGTATGAGCCTCACGAGATTCTTGCTGCAAGAAAAATTCTGACGGCTTAAATGCTATCATACATGTTATTACCCCAGATCTTCAGCACCATGTGACTACGTGCACTCGGTATAAAAATGCTTGGGGATATCTTAGAAACCGTATTTGAAGGTAATACCTCTGAAAAGCAAGCTAGTCTTCAAAACCTAAATTCTAATTGGGAAAACATTTGTATGCCTGATGAAGATTCATTTGATGAGTTTATTCACAAAGTGTCTGAAATCGTTAATGCATCTTTTGCATTGGGTAAGACTATTTCTGAAAAGGACATTAGGATGAAAATTCTCTGATCATTGCCAACTAGATACGATTCTAAGAAACATGCCACCGTTGAAGGAAATAACCTTGATACACTTTCCATAAATACTCTTGTTGGGAAGTTAAAGATCTTTGATCATGAGCATACATCAAAATATGGAAAGGATATTTCTTTCAAAGCATAAAAGAACACTAAATTTCTTGACAAAAATAAAAGTGTTGGAAACTCTGTAGTTGATCCTATTGAGACTGATTCATCGGATGAATATCTTGACAACTCAGTCTCACTGATCAAAAGACAGTTTAGAGATCTTCTTTTGAAGAAAAGTAAATGGTTCATTAAAGATAAACCTAAGTCACCAGTCAAACCTCATGACCGTACCCCTCATGAAAACAGGGATACCGTCGATACTGATGATGAGGATATGGCACAATGCTTCAAGTGTAAAGGTTTTGGTTATTTCCTAATGAGTGTCCAAATCGTAGAAAATATACTGGGAACAAAGGTCTTGCCGCAACTCTTGATGAAATGTTTGCTCATTATGATTCAGATAAAGATGAAAAATCAAGTGTTGCACTCCTTGGTGAAAATATTGATTTTGATAACTGTAGTAATACGTACATCCATCTTGATATTCTTCCTGGAGAAACTTCTTCAACTGGATTTTTCCATGTCTACTAAAAATTCTATCTCACATGTATCAGGTACCTCAATTTGTTTAGCAGCATGCTCAGCTATGGTGTCTGAACCGTCCTCCATATTGACATGTTCTTATTATACTTTTAAGGGTCATGAACTCTCTAACTGTTTCAAGTACAAACATAAAATAAGATATGTCAACAAACTTCAACGGAGAGCAAATCGATTAGCAAATAAGCTCAAACTTGTTCAGAAGTCGAATTCATCTGAGGTATGTAAACTCAACATTTCTCCGAAGAAGTTAATTTTAAAGGAAAAAATAGACCTATACAGAGAAGAACAAGTTCTAAACAATCTACGAAAAAGGGTACTAAGAATTCCGTACAAGAATTGTATTGTGGACAGATTATTTTTTACCCTAACACATCTTAATGTGTTAAAGGTGCATCTTGTCTCATGTGCCTGATCAAAGAGATAAGAGTTGAGCACAAATCAGGCTTTAGCAAAAAAAAAAAAGTTTTTGTTTTTTGTTTTGTGGAATTCTGTTGATAATTTCATATCATAAATTGGTATTGAAAAGGTTTTTCCTTTTTTGTTCATTAAAAGTGGATTAAAATCGACAATTCTACCTTCTTTAGGGTTAAGAGTTTGTCGTACGTGAATCCTACTCTATATATAGGTTCTTTAACCCTACATTCCTTTTTCCTTCCCTGAAAACTCTTTTTATCACAAGATTGCTTGTAGAGCTTGAATTGTGTATCTCTCACAATTCCATATTTGAATGGATACTCCAAGCATCATATCTTCTGATGGAAAAGATGTTAATATGATTGTTAAGCCATCAATCATGAAGGAAAAAGATAAATCTCTTTCCTTTATAACTTTGATGAAGAGAAAATGGAAGAATATGAAGAAACCAAGGGCTATCCCTTCTAAAATTCAGAAGTTTTCTGGTGTTCTTGAAGAGTTGAAGGAAACAAGGAAAGAGATTCAGGAAATAAAGGCTATTGTTCCAAGAACTCTTGAAATTCAGAAGGGTCGGTTCGACATAAATCTAGAATGTTTGTTGGAATTAACTCCTTTATTCAAGAACCTTATGTTCCAATGTCTGTTGACGACAAGGAGTTCGAGGACGATAAAGAATTTTTCAAGAATCTTAATGTCTAGGAAACTTCTTATGAGAATTTATTCTTGTGTTTTAAGAAGGATAACTAGGGATTGGAACAACAAATATTGTGATTACACATAGCTCGCCAACGATTTTCATCTTGCAATGTTTAAGATTTATTTATTTAACCTCTAAGTTATTTGGAAGATGATTTTTCAGTATTAATCTTTATTGGTTTTATATATTGCAAAAACTTTATGTGATATGTGTATTTACGTCCGTGAACTATGATTGTCCCATATATGTCAAAAGTTAAGTCTATTATGTGATAAAAGATAGAATGAACTTTTGAATATTCGGCAGTAGTGATCTTTCCCTGATCCACTTTTATGTGAAAGTACTGTATGGCTCCGTAAGTTTTCTTATGTTGAGCGTTTTTTATTAAATTAATCATTAAGGTTTTCTTGTGGTTAATTTATTCGAGTTTAATGGATACAAATTCATGTTTCATGTGATTTTTTAATGTCCAAAGAAATCCTTCTTTTCTTATAAAAGTAAGGTCGCTCTTGTTGTTCTTTCGGGAATGACATTTTATGGGGTAGAGTTCGTAATTGAACTTGTGCTTTATTGCCAAATCTTTGTAGGGAGTGCGGCTGTGGAATATTGTAGAAGTTATCTTATATCTTTATAAACTCCTTGATTAATACACTAAGTTTCGACTATGTGAAATCATCGAAACAAAGTTGATATGTTCTCTTTTAGTCATGAATAATCTATGTGAGAATTTCATTATGGTCCAGCTAGTTTTCGTACCTTTTCCAATTTATAGACAAAAAGGGGGAGAATTATATTGTAGTTCACACTACATACGTATGGTTTACGGATCATTATATATGGGGGAGTAGTTTTAATTGTGAGATGAAGTATTGACTAAGAGGAACTGATACATATCACCGTAGTATTATTGTCAAAGTTGTGATACAATTGAACTTTGATGTTGTGTAATAATACTATGACACTGTATAACAATAATTGAGAATAACTATTTTTTTATTGTTATGGCTACAGATCTTCAACAACTATGATGCTGAGTTGAACACGTTTAAAATCACTGGAGTACTTGGAGTGACGAAGAATTCAAGGAATGTTGAAGAACCAAAGAAATCAAGCATTTGGATGAGAAGCTACAAAGTTTATTTATTTTGTAATCCATGTGTATTGATAGTTTTGTCATTAAAATTGACAAAGGGGAAGACTGTTAGAGCAGTGCTCGGTCGAACTCGCAAGCATTGCTATCTCAAGATTGTTTGTCAAGTTTAGGTGTCAAAACTATAAGTCTTGATTTCTAGTCTACTTATAGCTATGTCTAGGATTAGGATAGAATGTGTCGTTGAGCTTTAGACTTCACGACGTTCATCGATTGAAGATGAAGATATAATAAGGGTATCTTGGAGGAAATTCATCAACAAAAGGTATGTGGAGACTTGAATTCATCTATCACTCAGAAGTCTATCCTATTCTATTACCTATTGAGACTAAGTCGTATAGCTATATATACTTTATATTATACACATTTGATATTTCGAGCTGAGTTTAACTTTCTTATATCTTTCTCAAAATATGTGTTGGAAAGATTTTTGCATTAACTACGTTTATCATTATTCTTGACGAAAATCAAAAGATGATCATATGAAAATCGCTTGGTAACATCTTACATGATTTGTGTGAGACAGTCATTTGATGTAGACTCGGAATGTTTTGTATTGATCATTCGATCACTTGAAAATTACTTTTAAGCTAATAATTTGTGTGTGACAACTATTTTCGTCTTCTAAGAATGTTTCAATGATTGAAATGGGAGTTTAGAACAATTAATCATTGTCTGGATATAGCACAGTATGCATACCAGTATGCAAATTGTTGTAAGAATGATTTAGGCAAGGGAACCAAGTATGCATACCCCTATGTAAATGGTTTCAACTTTCAAAGTCCGGGAACTAAGTTTGCGCACCCATTTTCAAACTATTTCACCTGAATTCGGTCCGCAACGATAGTATGCATACTCGTTTACGAACTGTCGTAAAAGATCAAGTGTGGAAATTAAGTTTGCGTACCTGTTTGCAAACTTATGTGGTTAAGTTATAAAATCGGTTAAGTATGATTTCATACTCATGAACAAATACATTTATAAATTAAGGAATGCAATCTTTGCAAACCGTGGATAAAATGTTCATGAACTAATTCTTTTGAATCAATCCGATTTTTCTTCAATTGTGTCTTGTATGAGAATATAAACAATTGAACAACTCTATGAGTAACACAATTAGATTTATTTGATTATCATTTGATCTAGAAGTGTTAAGATGAATGTGGTTAGTACAAAAGTGTTCATATGGCTAACTTCGGTTAACTGTTATTCAGCCAACTCAATATACACGTTTAGGTATGGTTACCCATATCTAAATGAAGTTATATTTCATTTGTGTGTAACAAGCTAAGACCATATAACGTTGGAGATATATTTCTTTGGTTTTAAGCAAGCTTAGCTTGAATCTTAAATCAGGTTTTCATTCAACGTTGAATATTGATTGCTTCGTCTCAAAGTTATCAAACCCTGATTTGAAGATTATATAAGGGAGAACTCTAGAAACTGGGAAATCTAATCCATACACCTTCTCTGTGATACTAGTTGCGACTAGAGTCGATTCTCCTTTAACCTAGGTTTTTCCTAAAACTATTATAGGTTAACGAATTAAAGACTTCATTGGGATTCTGAAGCCAAACCCAACTATTTTCTTTTTAGTTGTGTGTTGTGAGCTTACTTATTATATCATATTGAGTACTATCTTCTCTAAGATTTTCTCGAGATTTATCTCTGATAGGTAAGATATAAAAATTAATCACAAAGCTCTTCGTATCATTCTTTGTGATTCCACAATAACTTGTTCTACTACCATATAGTTAAGTTATTGTGAGGTGATTGATATTTCTAGGCAGTTCTTCGGGAATATAAGACCGAATTATCAATTGGTTTCTTTTCACTTTGATTTATCAAAAGACGGAACAAAACTTCTTAGGTATATCTGTGGGAGACAAATTTATCTATCAGAATAGACTTTTCTGTAGGAGACATATTTTTTTATCAAGTCTTGGACTTTGGGTTGTAGCAACTCTTAGTTGTAGGTGAAATCATCTAAGGGAATCAAGTTCGCAGAGCCCGGCTGGGATTCAGAGGCGTAAGGAATGCGACTGTATCTTAATCAGTGTGAGATTGGTTAGGTCTTAATTACATTCCAGTCCGAAGTTATACTTGTAGTAGGATAGAGTCTATAACAGCTTAATACAATGTGGTGTTCAAATCTGAACTAGGTCCCGGGGTTTTTCTGCATTTGCGGTGTCCTCGTTAACAAAACTTCTGGTGTCCGTGTTATTTCTTTTCCGTACTATATTTGTTTATATAATTAAAATATCACAGGTTGTGTGTAGTTCAATCAATTGGTAAATCCAACCTTTGGTTGTTGATTGAAATTGATTGACACTTGAATATTGGTCTTCGATACCTTTCAAGTTGTTTCTCATAATAACCATGCTCACGGATTCCTATCTGTTTGATTTGCCGATTACATTGTGAAACAGAGATATAACTCTTGGATATATTTCCTTGATTGAGTCCGACTGTCTAGTTGATTCACTCGGAATTATATTGGAGTTAGTCCATGCAGATTACCTAACGACATATTGGGTGTGGTTGTTAGACCCCCGCTTTTTCACACTCTATCATAATCCGATACATAGCTATAAGTAGACTAGAACTCAAGACTTATAGTTCTGATCACCTAAACTTAACAAACAAGCTTGAGTTAGCAGCGCTTGTAAGTTCGACCGAGCAGTGCTCTAACAACCGTAGTCTCAAGTACTTCTTGGATCAAAAATTTTCTTCCATGGACCAACAAAAGTGGTTATATAAATTGATAGGATATGATTATGAGAACATTGCAGATGATTCCCTATCACGTCTTCAAGGATTTGTTTTTCTACTTTCTACGCCAATTTTTTTCTGGTCTTAATGACATTATTCAAGAATGCCATAATGATATATAATTGAATATTCTTATTCAACAGTTAAGTGCAAACGCAAATTCTAAACTCCATTTTTTCTTATGTGGATGGTGTTTTACGTTACAAAGATCATATTGTGGTACCATCATCTTCTACTTGGTGCACTAAACTACTTGAAGAGTTTCGTTGGAATCCTATAGGTGGTCATTATGGGTATTTAAGTACCTACAAGCATTTACAACAAAACTTTTACTAGAAAGGTATGAAAGCTTCAGTAAGAAGCTTTATTTCTCATTGTGATATTTGCCAACGTAATAAGTATGAGGCAATATCTCCTCCCGGATTGTGGAGTCCTTTACCTATACCTGCTGATATATGGTTCGACATATCGATGGATTTCCACCTTCAAATTGAAAAACTTCTATTTTGGTGGTAGTAGATAGACTATCTAAGTATGCACATTTTATTGCCCTCACACATCCTTATTCTGTTGCTGATACATTTGTGCGTGAAATAGTACGTCTTCATGGCATGCCAAGGAGTATTGTAAGTGATCGTGATCCCATATTTATGAGCAATTTTTTGGGGGCATATTTTGCTTTACAAGATACACAATTATGTCGTAGTTCTGCATATCATCCCCAATTTGATGGTCAAACATAGGTTACTAATAGAACATTGGAATGCCACTTAAGATGTTTTGCTAGAACAAAACCTAATGATTGGTCAAGATGGTTACCATGGGAAAAATGGTGGTATAACACGAGGTTTCATTCTGCAACTCAGATGACTCCATATCAAGCTGTTTATAGTCATCTCCCACCAACAATCTCATCTTATTTACGTGGTTCTACATATTTGAATGATGTTGATTCTACTTTAAGAGCAACAGATCATACTTTGAAGCTTCTAAAATCACATTTACAGGCTGCTCATTTAAGAATAAAGAATTATGCTGATACCAATCGTACTGAACGGATTTTGAAATGAATGACTTAGTTTTTCTTCGTCTACAACCTTACAGACAAAGTATAGTTGCCACTCAAGCTTACTCAAAACTTTCTCCTAAATTTGATGGCCCTTTTCGTATTTTGGAGAAGATGGGTACATCGGTATATAGGTTGGACTTACCTAATACAAGACGTATCCATCCAGACCAGTGTTTCATGTTTCACAACTGAAACTGAAACTTGGCACTTCAGTTGTTCTCGATATAAATTTTCCAGTCACAGTTGATTATGATAAGTGGGAACTGGATGCAATTTTGGTACGTAAAATGTTCAAGAGAGGAAATCATGCAGGAACTAAATGGTTGATCAAGTGGAAAGATTATCCAGTGGAGGAAGCTACTTGGGAAGATGCTGAAGAAATACTCTTACGTTTTCCAGATTTTGATGCTTGAGGACAAGCAATTTTTCGAGGAGAGTGGGATGTTGCGGTGCCAACTCCTCCAGCATATTAGTTTCCTTATTTGCTTACGCATGGTTTAACTTAGTTAGTTTCCTTATTTAGATAGACTTCTTCGATACTTGGTAGCCAAGTTTGATTATCTATAAATACTATATCTCTGAGCTTGTAAAGACACTTCAATCAATACAGAAACTCAGTTCCTTAATTGTTACACATCAGAAGTGGCTAGTCCTCATAATTTTTTTATTTTTTTATCTTAGGGTTCTATCTTCTTTCGTGTTTTGTTTCAGTGTTTTAGTTTAGAACCCTAACAAATTACCTCTGAAGTACTTTCTTCTCAGCTCCGTATCTCCAAATCCACCTGCAATGCAAGGCTTTATTAACAAGCTTCAACTTTTAAATACCAATACCACATCTGTTCTTCGGGAAATTAGCTTTAGTCTAATTAACCAAAGAACAAATTTTTGGATGTAGTTGAATCTTTACTATAGTATTTTTGGATGAAGTTGCAAATTTTCTTGCAGTTGTGATCAATACAATCTACTAAGCAATAAAACAAATTTGGACACTGTTTAGGTTTCAAACAGATATATTAGCTATAAAATAAGGCAGATGATTCCACTTCTCAAGACAATGAGATCTTTTAACAAAAATCCATATCTATCCATTGATATGGTTAAGTAACCGTCTGACGTCTTGACCAACTCCTCTACCTATCCAGACTTGTGATTCATTGTCAGCTATAGCTCAATCACAGATTTATGATCCCCATCAGAAACAACTATAGTCGGGTGAAGCTCGCTACACCAGTGTACAGCCACCAAAAATGCTATTGCCTCAGCTTGTCCTTTCCGGATCTCTGTCTTAGCTGAGCACCTGTTCAATTCCTGGAAAAGCCATCTGGTGCTGAGTATCATTTCCCCCGTAGTAAAAATTGACTACTCCTTTTGAACTGTGCGTTTTTCTGTGTGAGATTAAGGATTAAAAGAAACCAACTAGTGAGACAACTTCTGTACGAGTTGGTGAGAATGCGACGGGGAATTAGAAAATGAAGTTCGTCGGCACAAAAATTAGATTGGCTACTGTAGTAGCAGCTAGTATTACACATGGTGATGACTCAAAGGACCAGATGTCACTTGACTGGCCAACATTTCTACTTAAATGGAGACAATAACCTCATCCCCACCACTCCCAAACTGCACTGTACATCTCCTCTCACTCATCGCAAAATGCCTTCATTTAATGGAGATGCTAGCAAATATACTCTCTTTCTCTCGCAATGCGCCAATGTCTAGATCTCAGTATTTCTTATCCTAACTTCATTTTTACTACCAGTGTAGAATCGTTTGTTTTGTTTCCTGCACCGAGATCTGAATGTAAATCCGCTCCGAGACAAATTAAGATCATTCGTTTCTTGTTTAATAAAACGTCCAGAGGCTGCAGTGTCCACTCGAGACTCACAGGTTATCATATGAGTAGAGATAAAACACGTTACCTTCGGGCCCTATTCAGCTTACTAAAAATGATGGTATATCTTTCTAGGGCCACAGAGCCACCAAGAAACACACAGCAAAGGATTCAAACTAAGACAAAAATGCTAACAGGGACAGGGAGTATGCATACGTAGAGTAAAGAAGAACGGGCACCGGATGTATTTGACATAGTAGTCTAGAAGTACATATACATGCAACACTATCACAGCCAATACATACATGGATAATGCTCTGCAAATTTCACTACTAAACAAACGATCTGTTTGCTAATATTTTTGTTTTCTGATCTGCTTGGTTAACTGAATCACCCCACCCCCCACTCAGTACCATGTGTTAGACTACTACTTTCGCTCCAGTAAAATAAAAAAATTAAGCAGATTTAGATTTGTTTAAGACTGAGATCAACCTATGGGCCGATCAATCAGTAATTAACTGATACTACCTACTAACTAGTGTGCATTGCGTCGCATTACCCTATAGAGAATTCTGATGACCAGAATGAACAAGTTCTTCTGAGAGCTCCTTCACCAAGTAACTAAAGATGTCCAACTCGATTGCAATAGCCGTTTCTTTCACTTGTTCTTGATTTTTACGCCATTTGTCACTCTCCCTTCTGAAGTCCAATTCAACCATCATGTCAATTGTGTTAGATTCAACTTCTTTCCACGAATCTAATCTTTTTCTTAGCTTGTTCGCCATTATCATCTCCCTGTCGTCGGGTGACACCGATGCTGACATCACACATTCTTCTTCATCTTCTACTTCAGTCATTAGATCTAAAACTAGTCTTCTCATGTCTGAAGGAATACGTCCGTCGATGATTGTACATAAGCTTGTTTCAACCAGAAGTTGTCTAACAAACAAATCTCCTTTACAGTTGTCCGATACTATTTCATCTTCACTATCGTCACCCTCAGAGCCATATAGTTCTTCCTCAGCATCCTCTTCCTCTGCGATTCTCTTTTCAAGTTCGATAGGATCTAATTCTGCCAGTCGCTCAAATCGGCGGAGTTTGTGTAGTAATTGTTGTCTTGCTCCTGTAAATTTACCCAACGAATTAATAAAACCAAATGTATAATGTTTGAAAGAAAATGTTATGGCAATAAATTTGAAGGTTATGGCAACAAAATGTAGTCAGATGGTGGTGTAACATATCCGTAATGATGAAAACAACTACAGTATATAACTCATGAACATGTTTTTGAACCAGAGAAGTGGGAACAGTACCAAACTCATTTTGCTATCCTGCATCATTTCAGGGCCCACATCTAAAACCATACTTCCTATACCTCATCAATAATGAAATGACCAAAGAATATGCTGAACATCAGACTGAATAGTCGATGCTAGTCATCATCTTGCAGCCGTGGAGTGGGGACCAAGCTAGAGTTCCAGTCATAACCACTACAGGTTTTGCTCATGTCCGGACTCTGAAATTATAAGGTGGTACTAGGTTTTCATATATTTTTCTATCACTACAACCTTTGGGTGTCATAATCCATCATGATCATCGATATAGGAATAAACATGTCATTTTCATGGTGAATAAGCAAGGGAAAATGTGATTGATTGATTCATGAGTGGTCATGCATTCTCAGCCTAAAACCCGAACAAGAAAGTTTCTCAAGTTACTTTTCAAAAAATGCAATTTTGGTTTCTGTATATGCTCTTGTAATTAGTAAATTACTGAAAAAATTGACTATACAATAAAAACACTAAAATTTATTTCAAGCATACTCTACTCTACTCACTGTGAACATTGGCAAAGCTACGTTCCATTTCGGACCCATCATTTTCTTCCTCCTCGTCTTCTTGCTCATCTTCATCGTCTTCTTCGAATTGAGGTTCCAAGACAGAGACAGGGCTAAATTGCTCTTTTTCATCTTCTTCTTCCAAGTCATTTCCTGAGCAATGCAGTTCTCCTTCTTGGCTCTCTACAACCTAAACAATTAAAATTTAAAGTAGTTGATTAGTATTAGTTGTATAATTATTTTTTTTTGATCGGTAAAGTATTAGTTGTATAATAATCTAATAATATTAAGAATTAATCGAACTAATTTTGATTCGAAAACATGTTTCTTTGACTATGAAACAGTATTGTAAAGATCAAATTTTAGACAACAAAATTTGTTATAAAAATATTGTCGTGTTCTATAACACATAAACCAACTAATAGAACAAAACTCTACATTGTCATTTTCTAACAACAGATCATGGGAATGGACGTGGATCCTAAAAATAAAAAAAAAACAAATGAAATTAAATACTCTTGGTTTGAATCTTTAATTAAAATTCAGAGGGTTCTATCAGAGGGTATAGACGTCATTTTGGAAGCATTGGGCCACCGACAGCTCAACAAATCAGCCAGTTTATACATTTTAACTCGGTTCGAGTTATATCATGTCGTTCTCGCCGAGTCAAAGAAAAAACAAAACTGATCATAAATACGGATACCGCAGTTTTCGATGAATCAGGCTTTCAGATTTCAGAAGTAAAGAATCAGAAACTTTTCCAGTTGTGTTTTTTTCTTTTTCAGATTATGGTACAAAATGAATAGTATTTAAATCACTCGAGTCAGAATTGAGCCTTGAGTCCTTGACTCGTCCATGTCCCGAGTCACGTTTTTATCTTAAATACTGTAGTAGTAATAAAGTAAAATAAATTATTCAAATAAAAGCGAAAGAGGTAAAAAAGAAAGAAAGCAAACCTGCTTTTTGAGGCGAGCCGGGGAAGATACCGGAGACCTAAATTCAGGTGTAATTTGACCGGTAGGGGATGAAGAATTATCAAGAACAAATCTAAATGGACTTGAACAAAATTCCTTGTCATATGCAGAACAAAATTCACCTCTGATATGTTCTTCAACAAAATCATCTTCATCAGACCTACTGCTAGAAGTCTCTAAATCTAATGATTTTTCTTCATTACTTTCAGACCAAGCACTGCTGCTAACTCTACTGTTATTACAAGAACATGAAAAACCCATATCAGAAGCCCTAATTTCATCGTCCGAATCCTCTGCTTTTGTAACTTTCATCATCTCCTCTGTGATTCTCTTACGGCCATTAGTGGAATCCCATCTCAAAATATCCTTCACCGAAACTTTAATCTCATCATTATCTAGAGTAAGATTCTTCCGTTTTCGATTAGTTATTCTCTTCAACATCGTACCAAAGAACCCAAACCCAGTATTCTTAGGTTTTTTTGCCACAGATTGTTTTTGAATCCTTAAAGCAGCATCAAGTAATAAAGCAGCAGTTCTAGAAGGGATATGAACGAAAAGGGTTTTATTGTTATTGGAATTATTACTGTTGATGTTTGGACTTCTGTATGGGCTGCTTTTAATTGGTGAAAACAGAGGAGACATTTTAACATCAGGAGAATCATGAAAGGAGAAGAAACAAGAATTTTTTCTTCTCATTTCAGAAATGGGTTTTCTTCTTTTAACTTGTAGGTGTGCTTTTGTTGCTGGTACTATTGATGATGATCTCTTGAGTAAGTAACGTTTCTCATCAATGTAGTTCTTCAATATAAATGGTTCTTGATCTTCATCTAATAACTGTCTTAGTAAATGTTGTTTATTACTAGAACCCGCCATCTTAAAATAATGAATCCAACTTGAACGGAATTCTTATGAACAGATCAGTTTCTAGCGAGAATTGCTAATAATAGTGTGAGTGGAAATAATTTTTAGATAGGGAGAGATACAGAGAAGGTAGAAGAATGAGGAGGGTTCTGGTTTCAAATCTGGGTTTTTATGGTTTCGAGAAATGGAGAGGACGAAGATTTTTAAAAATGAAAAATCACAGAAACAAACTGCAAGTTTAGAGTTATTTTTGCAGAGACTCGGTCACAGGATGCGCGAGAGTGCGAGCGAGAAAGTTTCCTTTTTATCGAGTTATACGCGCTGTCTAGCTGGAAACAAAGAGAGAAGTTAAGAACCCGCCATAATTAGTGTTAATCTCTTTCTTAATACTACTAAAATCACTCCTGAGTATGCACTAGTAATCCACGAGTAATTTAATCGTGAGATTTTGGTTGTTGAGAGATGCCTTGTGTTTTCGAATGAAATGCAAATAATTAGATTAATGGAGTACTAGTAATGATGTTGGGGTACTCAATATACGCTGCTTTGTACTCACATACCCAATCAACCGAACTTGTTAATTTGCCCCGCAAATTGTTACCTCAAATGAAAATCATCAAAATATCTCACTTCACGTTTTGCATTCATATTTGTCATTATTGCGAAACATTTTTCTTTATTAATTGGTAGAATACATGGCTGGTTTCGGAGGGGGTGGACCATTCGACGGAATTCAGGTTCAACTGGCTCCTATTATAGATTTTTTTTTTTTTTTTTGAAGAAGGATATATTAATAAAAAGTTATGTACAGAAAAGGGAGTCCAGAAACTGAACTCGAACAAAAAGAACTGAGAACACTATTATGGATTGCCAAAAGCCTTATGTCCCAGAGCAAATTGGATTATGATTTACCAAAAACCTTTTGCTCTGGTTACGGATAAAGGATTCCAATCTTATAAGTGTGATTCCAATTTTATAAAAGTATAGCAGATTTTACACTGGGCTGCCAGAGCCTCGCCACAACCCTGAAAGAAAAAGAACAAAAAAAAAAAAAAACTTTTGCGTGCCGGATTTAAGGTATACCACCGAATAGGTATTTTAAAAACTTCCTTCCCCTCAATTCTTTTCTTTTTCTTTTGATAAAAAAATAAATGAAGGATGGCATTATCCTTACTGGTGAACACAATTCATGAATGCAGTTGAAAACTAATCTTCCAAATATTCCCAAAACGAACACGCCAACAAACGATTTTGAAATAAACTGTGGAATATACTTGCCTATAGTGAGTTAGAAAATCTCAGTCAAACCTGGATAATAATTCATTCTACTAACCTGCTCAAATTTAATGCCATTCTCAGCGGAACATTTAGCATATTTCTCTATCGCTTAACAACCAAACATACCAAAATGAGCTCAAGAATTTGAAATTTGAACCTGGCAACTAACACAACACCATTCTCCTTTCATGTATATCATTAAGAAGGTAGCTGAGATAATTGACCACTATTAGTAGTAATAGAAGTTTTGTACGTTAAGTTATGGACCATACCATTAAAAAACCATTGCTCGTGCAATTTGTACTGGGGGGACTCGCTAGAATTTTATCATCAGATGTACATATATTTAACTAAATTACATTCCTCGGTATATATGTGTTTTTCTTTTTATACTTCATTAAATTTTCTTCTTTTCTTTCTACGTAAAGCAAACTTCATTTACTTCCCTTCTTCCGATAACGACTCTGAAGTTCGTTGACGACGTTTTAACTACAAAAATTATAATCTATCTTGTGATATTTTTACGCATCAAGCGTTTTTATCACCAGAAATCATAAAATATCAACAGGGATATGATCGTAATTTGACGCACCGGCGGCACTACAGCCGAAACGCTGAGAAAACGACAAAACTAATAAGGCTCGCGCGTGCCAATGCCTCTGTAACGACGACAGTCGCCAAAAGAAAAAGATCCTGATGCGATATTTATTTGTAACCTGTTTTCTTACCGTTAGATGTTATTTACTATTGGCACCCACACAGATCCTCTGACTACTCTCCATTTGACCTCTATGCTCAGTCACTTTCTTTCTTACTCACTTGCTTTTTCTTGGTTCTCTTTTACTCATGCAAATGTCCTTCGAGGCATAGTTTTTTAGTACGTAGAAATCCAAGCTGTGATCGTATCAATTATCATATCTGTCTTTCACAAGATTTTTCAACTTTAATTCAAAAACTATGAAGAGGGAGATCGGTTAATATAGTGGACACCTGTAGTACCTTTAGGTCACTTGTGTGTTGCCATTTGTACAAGTAACTTTTTTTTTTTTCTGAAGATGTTGCGGTGAGTAGTACAATTAGTATCTCAATACTGTATTTGGATCATCTAAGCAGGGTGTTGCTTTTGCTGTTGACAGTCAACTCGGTACGTACCAAGGTTTTTGGATAAAAGATGATCCTCACTGATGAATGGTAGGATGTAAATTCAAAACTTCGTACAAAATTTGAAAGCCAAGAAAAACAAACGGAAAAAACAAGGCTTTTCCTCATCCAAATCCTAACTATTTAGGAATCCGACCGATCTCTCCAGGTTTTGTTTTTTCTTCCAAAGACGGACAATGAGTTTGTCCGATCCTGTATTTTAAGTTGTTTTTTTTTTCAATTTTATCCCTTAACCCGAGTTAGTGGATAACCATAGTTATTGTAATATGGGTTTTGCGGTATACCCGAAAATGGTAAAACCGCTTCTGAAAAAACCATTTAAAACAGTGACGATGGAATAATGCGGAAATTGAATAGGAAAATTAACATGAACCATTCAATAGATTTACAAACAGCATTACCTTTAATCTGCTTTGTTACAGAGAATGGGTTTTTGTTCGAGAATGAACCAAGAAGAAGACCATTACCTATCTCTGCTTTCTTACAGAGAATGAACCAAGAAGAAGACCAATAACAAGAAATAATAGATAAGACGGTGGTCACATTGTTATTTCCTCCCCCATTTCAGGCTAGAAATTGTACAACGTTGAGCGGTATGGTTTAATTATCTTTCGTAGATCTAGGTTAATTTAAATTTTTTAAAAAACTTCTTGTTTTGTACAATGCACCTTATGTGTTTGATAAAATGCCGTAAAGTTTTTATCTGAAATTGATTGTCGTTTAAGCATTCTAAGAGGATTTTGATTAGTGGGTTCTGTTTAAACACAGGTTTTTAGTATCGAGACCGTATATTGGTTTGGATATTAATCGTAATTTTACATTATGTTACAGCTTATAGTTTGATATTAGAAGTTGAATTGTGGTTGCAATGAGAAGCTGAAGTTAAACTGTCGCAGTTCACAGAAGAGTTTCAATGATGGATCGAAGGTAATTCTTGATAATATGTGATTTTGTTCCAGTAGTTTCTTTTGCAGTAGTAGGGTGCTTTTCTCATCTGTGTATTAAGAGCTTATGTTCTTAACTGATAATTAAGACAAGATGAACATGACTACATTGGGGAGATACAATCTTGGTTCGATTGAATTATGGACATAAATTTTACACAACTTGCGTTATATTTTCCATAAAAAATATGGTTATGGGCTTATGATCTAAACACTAAATCAAAAATTATGTTTGGTTACCAGTTACAAACTATTTTTTTGGAGCAATCTGGGCAGTTATGTTATGCACAACATAACTTATCAATGCCGACTCATCACACGGGGATACTGGTAAGCTGTGTAAGTCCCCAGGGATTAGCATTTATTGTCTAATTATCTGAATGTGCATACTGCTAAGCTGTGTAAGTGCAATCAAACATGTAAAAACCACCTGTAATTTGTATGGTTGTTTTCTGGTTTTTGTTTATAAATTAACTGCTATCAATTGTACATGTGAAATTGACCCTTATAGCAGTACTGTACACTTTGTTGTTTGTTTAGGCGCAGAATCACTTCTCACATGCCAATTGCTTGTTTATTATGCATATTAGCATAAATCTTCCAAAATTTGTTCTAGGAATGGTTGTAAATTCTCTTTGATCCACAATCCCGCTTTTATTTTGTCTTTTTTTTAAGTTTTGTGCATTCATAGGTGTGATAGAGTTTTTATATTGAACGAAATAGATGTTTTTCGTCTATTGTAGGAACAAGGTCAGCTTGCATAAATGCTGCCACCTTGGCACTTGTAGATGCTGGGATTCCGATGCATGATCTCGCCACTTCTTGCCGTGCTGGATAGCTTAACAGCAATCCTTTACTTGGTATGTCAGTTTGGTAGTCAACCTTCAGTCCACAATATGCCCGATTTGTACTTCGTTGAAGATAGTGTATCAGGCCCTGACGTTATTATTGGAATTGTATCCAAGATGGATACAAGGGAGCCCACTTCCGGTTGAATTTATCTTGTTTATTAAAGTGTTATAAAATCAGAAACAATCAGTTTATTGCTTTAACCTGTTTTAAGAAATTTCCTTTTTTAATTGCAGATGGATGCAAAGCTACCTATGGAGACCTCTGAAACGGTAATGCAACTCGATGTTGATGTGTGCAATGCACCATCAGAAACCCTTTACAAAACTGTAGATAGATTCGTTGGGAAATGGTAAATGAGAAAAGCTTCAGACATGAATAAGGTTATGGTGTTAGAGAATTATTGGCTGCTGCCGATGACACTCGGATAATAATCTGCAAACCAGGATACCCATATTTCCGCCATTTTGATATATGCTGGATGTTTTAAGTTTGGTTGATACCTCGATGTGAAAGGAAATGAGAATGAATAAGGTTTCAGATGTTTAATTGTGTAGAACGAAAGCCATCAGCTCCCTTCACGGTAAGTACCTATATCTTATATTTCAAATCATATGTTAATTTTTGAGTGAAAGGCCGTAAAATTCCGTATTTCACGGATAGGTCCGTGTTTTGTTTGAGTCGGGAAAAACCCTTAATATGTGTGCGAGTCGCACTCATACCAACTCAGTCATTATCCCGGCCAAGTGAATACCTTAGTTACCCTCCCCAGTGAGTTAGTTATAGTTGTTGGGTTAGGTTAGTTTAAATGGGTCTAGTGTCCACGTCCAAAATGGGTGAGGTTAGTTAAAATGGGTAAGTTTCCAATAACATATGAATTTGAGGAATCAGTTTGACCCTTGGTTTGTGGGAAATCATGAAGAAAGAATCATAAGAAGAAACAGTAGCTTCTGTAGTATTATTAGAGATTGGGTGTTATGAGTAGTTAGAGTTGTGTTCTGATTGGAATTGTAAAATAGAGGATTTATAATTTGTTAAAGGGTATATGAGATTCTTAGTTGATGATTGGGAATGAGTGGGCGTTGTTGATCTTGAGGCGAATTGGTGAACTTAGTCAATGGATTAAGAAATCGAATCCAATCGGCTGAGTAACACAACATTGAGGTAATTGGTCTATTAAATACAGGTTAGTTTAATCCCAATATTGAGTTTATAATTGTGTTAGTGAACTATCTGCATAGATGTTGATTAAGTTTATACTAGTTTACATGGATGTGTTTATAGATAGCGGTATGCAGCAAGTAAGGTTGACTTGCTGGTGAGGTGGTATTGTTGGAGAAGGATTGCACATTAAATATGATCTGCAACTGTGTGTTTGTTGAGCAAAAATGTTTTTGTAGATGAAATGAAATTATAGATGCAAAAGTCTTCAAATGGCGTTGTGTTCTCCGTAATTGTAATTTCAGATACAGTTGGATGATTTGGTGTGGGTGTGTATCTTAATGTGCTTGGTGTGAATATTAAGATGGGAATGTTGATGGTTGCAATTTGCTGTATGAACAGTCTAGGTTTAGGGTGATTCATTATGCAGAAAGAGGATATGTAATTAAAGAAGGCTGTGATATTGAGATTGTAGTGGATTTTAGGAAGTAGAATGGTTTAGTGGTATTGTTGCTACTTCTCCAGTGAATGTATTCTGTTACAAGTCGTCGTAGATGGTGGACTCGCAACACCCTCACACAACCGGAAGTGTAGAATATTTTCCCTGTCAAATTAACACCCTTGATTACACAGTCTATTCAAGATTATTAGTAAAATGGCGAATACACTCTCCCGGTTAAATGGAAAATGAATTTTTGGTTTGGTGTAGTCTCCGTGATATGGTCCGAGTAAACTTTTCCTTATTCGCGACTTGCTCATTTTTCCACCTGTATGATTTCCAAGTGTTGTAGTGAAGTGGCAGAAGTAGGAAAATCCTGATCTGCGCGCATGATTATGGGGATGAATTCCAATCATATAGGTGTTTGTATCTGTAGAATTAAGTCTACTGCATTTGAATACAAAGTCATGAAGCCATGTGCTATTATTCTAAGTTAGGATGAAGTATAATTTGCAAATGATGGGACAAGTAAGACCTTGACATTGTTGTGGTATTCTTGTGTACAATAAGGGTAATTTGCGTTATACGGTGTTAATAAGGGTTTGATCCATGTCCCCTGTTCAGTGATATAGATGTTGGTATGTTTTGCACTTTTTGATGCCAACCAGGGGTTTGTTTTAGAGCTCTTTGTTTTACTGGATGGCATGTTTTTGACGAATATCTGCTTCGGTTCTTATTTTTCATATAATTTAAAAAATTCCCCGCATTTTTTAGAAAGTTTGGATGGCAAGCATGTTACGGGTAGAACACCTAGTTATTTAGAGGTCGGATTCATTGTTTTAAGTGAAACTAGAGTCGCCTCTATTTCTCCTGATAGCTATATTTTTGATCTGTTATTTTTTTTTTTAATTTCCGGATGGTGAGCATATTGGTTTTATTTACCTTGTTTCCCAGCAATATACCCATTAAATGCATCAGTGAACGTTGTAAAGAACCCAGAGAGCCTTGTATTAAACATAGAACTTGCACCTCACAAACGACTCATCCAGGCACACCTCACTGGAAATCCACCTTCATATTTATTTATTGCTGGATTCTTCTTTACCTCCGTTTTTTTTTTCTTATCTTCATTGTGAGGTAGGCATGTTAACATCTGCGTTTCCATTAATTCTCGTTTGTTATTAACGTTAATAAACAAAGAAGTGTTTACTGTATGTGTTATACAGGTCATATAGAAAAATTAGGGTAACTCCATAACAAGGCCTTTTAAATTTAAATGGGTATCGTGTTTTGTGCGGTCCTACTAAAAAATTTGGGTTACTCTATAACACGGCTGTGTTAAAGTATATGGTAACTGTTTATCATACGTTCATATAACTATTATTGGGTAACCCAATAACAAGGCCGTATAAAATTAAATGGGTAGTTTATTTCCGAAGGTACTCTAAATTATGATCGGTAACTCCTTTGGTGGTTGTATGAACTAGATATCTAAACTAACACGGGTACCAGTACCAGTACGTAACACTATTAAATTTGCGGGAGACCGTATAAAATTTCGAACCGAAATCCAGAATTCGTTTCAATCAAAGACGAGTAGGGGCCATGTGTGGTTTATGTTGCTGCCTAAGGTCTGAAACCTTAGGCAGTAGTGGAGTTTTGAATACAAGTCTCTTCCCCCTGCTGCTCTAACGTGACCTGTGTGCAAAACCTTTTACTGTTTTGTTACAACGACAACTCCGTATTTTTCCCCTAACATTTAAAAGAGATGTACTGAAAATACACCTGATTAAACACATTGTGCAATTTCATACTTGAGACCCTGTGAAATAGAACCAAGTTGAAGGATAAATTCAAGTTTGTTGTACAAAATATATATGCTTAAAACATTCCTGAAACATCGTTATACAGGTTTAATAACCGATAAACTATTTTCATTTACACCCTACTCTGACGAGGCAGACATATTTTTGTAGTGCGTTAATGGTATTTTAACAGTTACCATCACAAAAGTACAACATGTTTAGTAACTCTTACTGTCGAATAACATTCTGAACGGTATTGTAATCCCCTTTTCCTGTATGTTTAGACGTTAGTATATATACGAGTGTCATCAGATAAGCTAACATTTATGTAAGTTCAAAAAATCTATCTTCATTCACTTAATCCGCCGCCCGATATTCCGAGTAATCCCGTATTTCCCAAAAATCAGGGCATCTATGTACATTTGAAGTTTGTCCGGTGTGCCAAAAAGAAATTCCGGTTTAAAGTTGCATTCACTCTGCACCCAAGAAGTTTAATGTAATTAAAACAACAAAGGTGAATGAAATGTACGGCCGACTAGTAATATTCCCAGCGTCTAAGATGATGTCTCCCATATTCAGTACGTTTTTTGACCCCCAACGAACTCTCCCCCAGGTCCCAAATTGGTTGTTACATTTACTGCATGTGTTAATGCCCCCGTGTGAGACACCGAAATCGTGTGTGCTGCAATCTAAAACTTAAATTGGTTACGCAGTAATAGAAAGCGAATGAACTTACCCTCAGTATCGATTGGGTCAAGCGTAGATGATCCCGGAGGCTTTTCTTATCTATTTGTCTTAGTCGAGGCTCTTGTATTGGGTTTAGCAACGACATCCTTACTCTTTCCCTTTTTGGCTTGACGTAACACATGATGCCAAAAATTCATATCAATAAAACACATAAAATAGAATCAAGCAAGAAGAAAATTGTGGTGCTACTAAATGACGTTCATCACTTGTAAATAGGTTATAGAGACGTACCTATAACATACATATCGTACCATATTTTTGGAGAACCCCAGAACTCTTAATATTGTACCAGCACCACTTTGCAAACTAAGTATACATAAAGTTTATAAATGCAAGTACTGGTGGCCCACCTGTTGTAAGTGCAAGACATTTATTTTCCCTTAATCCTTCCACCTCCTCAGCGGCCAGTTGTTCTGCGTCTATGACCATTACATCTGGTCAGACTAACCACAACTATGTAAACCATTTGTTACTGTAATGTAATTACTTTATGTTCAAACGTACCTTTAGAGACGGTGTTCCCCCCTTCCCCTTTTTTCGCTTCCTGTTAATTACAATTTTCCTCTTCTCCTCATCCGGAGCATACAAGGCCTCTACTTCATCGAATTTGTGTTCCAAATTTCGGTCCACACCCTTCCCCTGGGCACCTTTGCATTTTACCTTATCAGAAAACCGGTGGAGAAATTAACCAATAAAATAAAGGGGCCGATTGAATACAAACCTCGGCCCCTGCCAGCTCTTTGTTTAAGGATGGCTGTATTTGAACGTAGGTTTAACCGAGTCCCCAATCCTGACTTCACTGGTAGATGCATATCCCTCGAGGGACGGACTAAAGTATCCTTCTTTGGTGCCGTTGGTCCTAAAAGATTTATGTCCAAAACCAAAACAAGCCTTTTAAACATTACAAATGAACATGTAATTATTGTAAAGCAACAATATTTTTTAATTTATATACCTGTATCTCCACTGGCCCCGGGGGTTTCACGGGCTGTAGTCTGTGGTGTGGTCGTTATGTCATGTTCAACTGCCCCTGAAATGGCACAACACAATTAAATCGTTATTACACCATAAAATAATCTTCTATTTGTAAAGAAATAACACCACTGAAACTTGTAACATTAATATACATTTGACCTTCTTTTCTTTGGCATCCGGTCTGAGTGCTAGAATCATAAACATCTGCAAGTTATGATCCAAATTTATGCCAGAACTTAGGTTGTTTTCATTTGCGATTTGTTCTCCTTGGTCGCAGGTTGTGGAAATTTCTATAGATGTTTTTTCCTGCATGCACACCCTATCCCCCATTACAGGATCTATATGTATGGTTGATATTTTGTTGGTTGTGTGCGTACTGCACATGGTAGTGGCGGGAGAGACAACATATGTTCTGGGTGACTGTGGTGATATTTAAAGTTCCGCAGGTGATTCATTAAAGATCCCTGTGAACGAACATCAAATGAAGTCAGTATATTAATTTTAATTTATTGCGTGTAACGTTTATTGTTTCGACGCGGCCCTTACCATCTGCAGTCTACCCCTTGTTTTCCACATTCCTGTCTCTCGTCTGAATTGTCTGTTCCGGTCGACCCATTATAGGGTTTAGCGACTCCAAATCATTTTCATCTAAAAAATGTCAAACGTGTTATATTTAACATATTAGGGAGCATTAAATTCGCTGCCACACCCTATAGGAATGTAAGTTCCTCCCAAATCAGGAAAACTAAATTTTTACATGTTTTTGAGTTGGCGAGTATTAGTATACCATTATTGGTGTTGTTTATATCCACAATTTCTGCATTCCCTTGCCCCATAGTCTCCTTATTGGTAATTATTTCTTCAGCATTGGGGTTTCCTTGACCAACGTCATGCATAGATGCAGTCCCATCATAACCTAGAAGAAGGAAAATTTGTCAAAATAGTTCATAATATGAAGTTGCTATTGCGACACCAATTATATTCATTGCATATTATTGTCGCAACCAATTAATTTACTATTACTTATTAGTGTTGTAAGCTCTGTAGTATACCAATGTCCATTTCTATTGCATCCACCCCAACATTTGTATCACAACTCCCACGTTCCTCTATTGGATATTTTCTGCTTCCTGACCTTTCTTTGTTACGTGAATGCAACCTTGGAGAAATGCGCATCCCTACACCATCCACCGTTTCAGTATTGGAGTCACCACCCCTCTCGGATAATTGTACCCTCGTTCTCCTTCTTTTTATATTTGGCCTTTTGGATTTGTTCACGTAAGAGTTTAAATCTTTGGGCAGTTCAATGATTGCGTCCATGAGGTCCACAGTATCAGCATCATGTTCCTCGCTCACCGAAGACCGAACCTTGTTCACAAGTGTTGTTACGAGTCCCCTCTGTAGATTAACAAATCCATTTAATTCGGTGGTTATAAGAACATAGTTTTTCAAAAGTCTATGTGTTTTTTACGATAAGCAGACAACTCACCACGTATGCATAGGCCTTGTATGGTATATCATGAAGATCGACTGCCGGTCCAATACGTGGCACGGTAATAGCAGAATACCAGTCAACGTATTCTGGGAACACGGCAGTCACACTTCTGGGGTTCACAGACTCACCTTCTATCAAGAATACCAGATCTTTGCAAAACCTTTTCCAGTGCTTGACATACACCCCTAGCAATCTGCTGGAGTCCTTATTTGGCGGTGGACCTCCTTGCCTTGTATAAACAAGTGGCGATTCTGGTTTAGTTTGCTTCATACCAAACTGACGCATGCATCGATCTGGTCGATGCAACTCGCACTCATTGTAGTTAATCAGCCAAGTCTTTGCCTTTCCAGAAATATCCGCCACAAGTTGAAATGTATGCGTGTCATCATTAAATTCACAGTTTTCGTATGGCATCCAAACAAACTGATGAACACAATTTTTTTTAAAAGGCTGGTTAATATCATAATAGAGGATAACTACACCGATGTGGTCAGAAATATGTGCATGGACGCCTATGAATCCCAAAAATTTAGAGGCGGGTAACTATTATACGGCTGATAATTTGTAGTGTTGGATTGTAGTTACAATCACAATATTATGTAAGAAAATAGAGCGACTCACACAGCAGACTTCGAAGATTGGTTTTGTAACTTACATCTGCGCCATCATAACTGTTCAATGCATCTCTAATCCTCTCGTAATTATGGTGCATGATGTCTCGCCTGCCGCGTACCGACCACCGACAGTTTAGCGGGAATGAGTAATCCCTTTCTTTATCCGGCCTGAAACCTGGGAATCTCTCAAAAATCCAGCACTGCAAATGCAAAGGGGGTACGGTTGGATGTATGCATCATCGACACACGGAAACTTAAAATTAAATGTGGTGAAATAATATTTTGCTCACCATGAGTAGTGTCGCAGAACCGAACAAGTTTTTCCCGTTAGAGGTAACATTGTTAGTCATGCCTCTGTACAAGTGTGCTAATGCTGCATTCCCCCAAGAAAACTGGCTGGATATAGATGGCGTTGCAATCATACATAAATATCGCACACTAATACTGCTGGAACCCGCCTCCGTAAAAATGCTACAACCCATAAGGTACCAAAGGTACGCTCTAGTATACTGGTCCTCCATTTCCTCTGAGGCATTTTCTGGCAAAACATTGCAAAAATTTAAGAAAAGCCATTTCAGTTTCACGCACTGGACCTTTACATATGGGTTGTCTACTTATTTTCCAAGATACAATAACACCGCCCTCCTCACCATTATATCGAAGGTGCCAAATACAGGCACCCCAATCACATTCAATCCAAGAATATAAACCACGTCCTGTAGGGTTATTGTTGCCTCGAAATTCGGCAGGTGGAAAGTGTTGGTTTCGTGGCGCCATCTATCCAGAAATGTTGTTATCAAACTCCTATCCGCTTGGAACACACCCATCTTAGATAGTTGCCCAAACCCTGCTTCCTCCACCTTTTGCAGCTGTCTCGGCGATAACTTATCCCTCCAATATTTAAGTTTGTGTGTGTGGTCATAGCTCTGTACTTGTTCCCTTACCTGCACACCATTTTTATAGACTTCAAACAATTAGACGATAAGTGTGTATTTGAAAATGACAATTATTCTACTTTGTCACACACCTGGCCTTGTTGAATTTTTGCCGATATATGGGTGTTCTGATCATGTAAATGACTTCTGACTTTAGGAGAACCAATTGAACTTGAAGCAGCTTCCCTATATTCTCGTGACAACGACATCCCAATCTAATATACCCCGATTGCAAAATGATAAATTGGTATTTTCACAAGATCCAAGCAAACAGTCTTTGAAGATATTTACTCTTGTTGTGTAATGGATAGAAATATAGGTCATACAAATAAGATAAGGTAATAATAAATAAAAATAATTATTCATTTATACATCAATGTTACCTCCAATCGGTTTAGCAAGTATTCATAGACGAGTTCCTGGCGTTTAAGTAAGACCAAATTCGAAAATTACTGTTATTACCGAAGATTTTTTTACAAAATAATGCAAATACGGCTACTCAAACAAAACCTATAGTAGTAAAACAATAGGTAACCACACCCGTACTAGCTTTCCAAAATGCGCCATAAAGGAATCAAGAAAACTTAACTGTTTAACTGGGATAAACAATTAACCACTCATCCAAAAATTTCACTGAACTGCACCCCTCAATTGATTCTCTTCCGGGGTAAATTGGTTGAAATTAAAATGATCAAACCTAAACTGACGTTATACCATGAATGCGTACCCAGAAAAAATAAGACCAAATTGTTACAGCACACCTACAATGGGATTACGATATACAAACCCTTATGAACAATAGAGCATTTGATGGAAGAGAAACAAAAGGACTCCTAATGAAACTAATTTGCAGAAGAACCTTTGAGAACCCCTCTTTTTTGAATAAACCCTTATCTAACACAAGAAATGAATACCTTAAATTGTTCATAGGGTTTTGGTTTCGCCTTTGAAAAACCCTAAGTTCCCGTACTCCGGCTAATAAATGTTTACCTAGTGTTGTTCGAGAAAATAATAAATCTCAAAATAATAATTAATCACGATTTTTAAGAGAACGGGTACTCACCATTGAACCTTGGGTAATTGGCAGTTAGCTCAGATCTTGATTTTGGTACGAAGTTGATTAGAGTAATAGTGAATGTGAATGTAGATGAAAGAGAAAAGTTACGAAGTTATTGGGTCAAAAAATCTGGACCCCGTGTCGGTAGTGTGGCCACGTAACGGGCATGCATTTAAATCCTAGTTAAATATGTTAGGCAGATGTCCGTCAGACCTCACAATTTCAGGGGCACCTATTGCGGAACCAACGCAACTAATTTAATAGTACCTATTCAGTATCAAGCCCAATAATATATTTTGGACCAAGAATAAAATTAATAATACCTATTCAGTATAAAACCCAATAACATTTATTGGGCCAAGCTTTTAATTCCGTTCCCATTACGAACACAGGGTTGCACACCATTTTAATTAGCATGCTTCACAGTAGCGCAGCGGGGGTGGGTTATTTTTGATTAAGAAATGGAGTGTACAAACACACATATTGAATTTCAACCAACACACCTATTTCACATTTGGAGCAACCAAAGACAGAACAAGCTGAATAAAATTGAAAGTAAATTACAAACATGGATAGTTTGTATTTTTCCTCGACTCGACTAGAGGTACCCCTTTTTATTGTCGACTCGAGTTACCCTTTTCCGGTGTAATTAGGGGGTTACATGCATACACCCTTCCTCTTTGTATCCTTTGTTGTCTCTCCCGCTGAATTCTCGCTCGGGTCTCCCTATCTGCTAGTTCCCGATCAATCATATGGCGCATTTCTTCACTTAGATTGCGAATTCTTAAAATCAAAGACTGTAGAAGTTCGTAAGAGGTAGCGTTATACTCTATTAATGGGTATAGGAATGGAAGCTCTAAAATTATTAGTTATGATGTTCTAATGACAGTACAACTTACAATCGATACCTGATTCAGACGGTAGTATAACTTAAAACGGAATATTCAGATAAGCGTAATAGGAACTATTCTTGGTATAATAAGAGTGGTCAATCCCAGTGTAAATTAAGCCATCTTGTTCATACTTGTTTAGGCAAACAAAAAAACACACCTTTCCAGTGACTGACATGATTTTCTAAAAACATTGAAAGGAAAAAATAGCCAAATCTATAAATCTATTACCAAACATACAAAAAAACAAACCCGGAAAACAAATAATTTCAGTCATTAAATTCATTTATAAGAGTGAGTTATTTTCTGATTCGGCATATTTTGGAAGACCACCATCGATACGGGGAAATTTGGAAGAACTAGAATTCAAACTTCTTACTGCAAACTAAAATAGGAATTTTCTCGGAATAAATGATTAGTTAAACTTATATACTTACTTTCTCGTCATAGTTAAGTCGAACACATGTACGTAATTCTTCGACTACTAAAGTTTGGTACGTGTAAATGTGCGGGAGTGTCATGTAAAATTTAGTAGGTATGCCCGCCATTAGCTATTATTAAAAGTATTGGGACCTTATTCTCCGAATACCTCAATAATTTTTATGGGTAACCTTGTTAGAGGGTCGTATAATTTTTACTAGGTACAATAGACAGCCTATACTATAAAGTTTATTGGGTGCGTTGTTTTAGTTTCTAATGCTGGAGTATATCGCTTAACGGGGTATCTGTGAACTCCAACTTTCAGGTGGATCGCATGACCTGATATCGAAACTGTTTTTATTATGAGATTCTATAGTGTGGTAGTAATAGGAACAAAATATTATCTACAATAAAATCGTGTACAGTTACGACACACTTTAAACAACAACACTCTATTTGGGTAACCAAATAGAACAATGGTTTACGGAAATGAAAATATTATAGGGTTGGTTCAATCATTTACCAACATGTAAGAAAAAATCAAATCACGGAGTATCAAGAGAATCAATGGGTTAGCATCAAATGGTAAACCGTAATAAGATACACTCGACTAAAATGGAAAAATTCAAACTGGAATGAAGACTGGATTAGTCCAGAGATAAAATGAGCCAAATATAATGTGAGAAAATATTTTGTAACAAACCATCCTGGGAAAACTGAGTTCACAAAGACGAGATCGACGATCATTGAAAACGTCCCATATTATGACGACAACACCTGCAATTGACTAGACCATCCCACGAATAACATCGGCGCAGCCGCTTAAGAAGACGCAGAGGGGGAGAAGATGCATCACTGAAAAACAATATATTTATTTAGTTATAGGCCATGACTGCATTTAGTATTACATTTAACTCGGATTTAAACATGGATGGCTGGTGGGCATGTCCCCTGGTACATCCACCAAAAGAAAAAGATACATTCATACAAGATGGCCAGTGTTACGTGACCAGGCGCCACAAATTGTACAACAAAAAGTTAACTAAACTATATGGGGATAACTACAGGCAACCACAGATGCTAAGTGCGGGTAGGACGAGGAACAGGAGGTGTGTCACATGACCTTTTTTTATGACCCATCTCGAGACATTGACTGCACCTCACTGAAAATCTGAAAACATTTTGAGACTCAATCCTCTTCCTCTTCTTTATTCGACCACCGTTGCGCTTCCAAACGGGTGGAATAATGTATTTCGAATTTGGATCATACGACCATCTGGAGTAACCTTCACATGGGGCAAGAGTAACAGCATAGGTGCGCCGATAATTGTCCATGGAATACCAGTCATGGCAGTAATCGGCCAGATCCAGACCCATACGCATTATAGACGAGCATGCATGTATACAGGGAATACCAACACTTTGGAACTGTAAACAGCTGCACATCCGCAATGTAAGATCCACATAATACATTTCTCCCAGGTGGTCGACAGAAAATTTGTTGTTGCCGTAACTAGTGGGAATGCATTGTTTCGTCTTGTTAACAACCTTGACCAATTTCTTCGATGCGTAGCGGGTGATGGACTTGGAACGCGTGAAACTCCTTTCATGAAGCTTGGCAAAGTAAACAGCTGCCTTAACACGGGTTGCCTGCACAAGTGCGGAAACGGGGTAAGACCTGGCAACACGGAGTTGAGAATTGGTGGACTCGCACATATTGGTGGTGAATATACCCCACCTTTTCAGGGGAAAAAGATAGGCTTGTGTCCAGAGTGCCTTGTCATACTTAAGTAACCAATCTGCACACCGTGGCGAGGCTTTACGGATCTCACCCATGTGGTATTCAAAGTTTCGGGGAAGAGCGGTTGTAGCGGCTATCCATATAAATTCACGTACCGTGTCATCGTTGAAAGTCGAATAAAAGTTCCAAGAAATGACGCACACAGTTTACATGCTTAACCTGGGGCATCACGACATCCATGGCTGCTACTAACCCCCCACCCTTGTCTGATATAACTACCAATTCATTAATCCTCTCGTATCCATCAATTACATGTAACCAAAGTAGATTCAAAAACCAAATACAACAATCCTTTTTCTCTGACTCAACTATGGCATATGCAATTGGAACAACACCATTATCACCATCCTGTGCACATGCAACAAGTAGGATGCCAGGATAATCACCCCTGAGATGAGTACCATCAACGGCAATAACAGGACGAAGATTTTTCCGGAACGTTTTAATGGCATGTCCAAAAGCCCAGAAAAAAGCACAAAACATACCAGTATGATTACGGGCAAGATTGGTCACTGTTCCATCATTAAGTTTTTCCATCTGCTCAACAAGTTTAGGAAGAATACTAAATGACTCCCTAAATGTTTCATGAACAATCTCCAATGCATGAATCCTTGCACGCCCGGCTTTCTGGTCAGATATATCTATATGGTGCACTTCTTTAATGAAAGTCTGCACAAAGGTGGCTGTAATATCCTTTTTTTCAAGCACAAATGGGAATAATAATGATGCAATCCATTTAGCGGATGCATGCTTATGCCCAGTTCCACCGTGACGACGATGAACACCACAACTGTGCTCGAGGACATACCTGAGGATCTGGAAAGTCTCAAAGTTTCCTACTTTAGTTTCATGAATGTACCAGTTGCAACCGGAACCGGAATTCTTGCATACTGCGGTAAATCTTTCAGGAGCAGTCTTCACAGATTTATACTCCCTCAAACCCTTAACATGAACTACGGCAAGGGTATCAAACAACTTTTGTCGGTTTGGAAATATCATACCGACATGTAGGTCAGAAAAACTAGATGGAGTAACACCCATACCTGTCCCATATATCTGGGAAGGATCCAAGCTCACAAGACGGTCATCATCTGGATCAACTGTGTAATCGTCAGCTTCATTACTATCGTCAACATGATTCTTTCCATAGCGTCTTAAAGAATTACTATGCTTGCGCTGAACCACGGGATTAGAGTCACTCGGAATAACAACTAAGCTATTAATGTTGTTGTTGTTGGTAGAGGGAATAAGGTTTTTATGGGGATTAGAATTCCCATCACCAATCAACAATACACTGGATTCTGGTTGGCAACATCTGTGGGTTACTCAGGACTGTCGACTCCAATCCACTGCAATCGCTGGTGGACAACCTTGGAGAGTTACTTAAAACTCTCGTCACCAATTCACCAGTAGGCACAGTTGGAAACAATGTTGAGTCACCTGACAATGTGCACAATAATGGTGGGTCACCTGAAAATGTCACGGGCAACAAATACGTGTCATCTAAGACAAGACTTATAACACCGACATCCTTGACCAGACCAGGATCTGTGGGAACAAGTGTAGTCCTGTAGTCCAAAACATCGTCGTCACTCTGGATTTCATTACGATCTATGCAATCTTCCCATTCCATTGGACTATCACCAAAACAGAAAGGGAAAACTAGAATTAGTTGATATAACAACTAGGACCACATAGGTTTTGAGTTTAAAAATCAAAGACATGTCACCTAATATATCCATCGGCATCTGCATTCAGAACGCGGATCACCGGCATTTCGTCCATAGGAAACTCATAACCAAACGCCGAAAATGACCAATCAGTTCCACTGCGTACATCTGGTTTAGTGACACACCTGACAGTAACTGTGATTTGTCAAGTTCACAGTAACACAACAAATATACTACAAGTTTTATCTGATAACCCTTGCAGTCTATTTACCTAGAGGTACCACCCATTTTTGACCCTTCAGACGCCACAAAAGGCCTGGGAACAGGGAGAGGGTCTTCTACACATGAGCTATCACCCATGATTTCAAACCCGCGACCCCCTAATGACCTAACAACAATTCATAAGGTGAGCCTATATCGAGCCAACTATAGTTAGACAACTTAATTTTAAATTTCTAAGGCCGGGCACAATACCTCTTAGTCGGGTCCGGATTATCCAAGATCACATGTGATGGAGGTTGAGGGCAGTAAACGTCATTTGTACGAAGTAACTGCACGATTGGATCCAAATCACCAACATCATGTGGGACATTAACTGGTGGACTCCTGAAAATTAACATAACAAAATGTAAGCAAAAGAATATATACCATGGCTAAGAACCACAATAAGGGGATTTATCCTAACCTGAATATTATCCCTTCGGGGATGACTGGGTGTTGGGAATTCCGGTTGTCAGTTAAAGGTCCATTCGAATCTCTAAATGAGCATCGGCTCCCATAAGTCGTTACGTGACCATCAGATGTAGGTGGACATTCGTCTCCAACAATCTCTTCTGTGCAGAACCGAAAGACACTGTTTAATCCATTGGGATCATTCACCACAAGGTCCGCAAGGGTCAAAGAATAGGATATATCAACAAAAACAGACACCCCGGGGCTGAGGTAAACCCTTGAGTACACTTTGTAATGCTTCCGAGGGTCGAGGTTAAAAGAAACGTGCACAAATTTAATAAACTCTGACACACCCATACTGGTGGAAACCATATGCATCTTGTTAACAATTGGGCCAGCATATTGAGGATCATTGCTTGAGTGATCTTTTATCGTCCCACCAGACGACAATATCACATTAACTAGTTTACCTCCAGAGGAAATAACACCTAATTAACGTTAAGAATTAGTAAGATAAACACTCAACAAACAATTGGATCTAAAAGCAACCAAGCTATTGGAAAAATTGGTTATATACAAAACACATATTCCAAATTAATTATAAGTTGATACCTTGTTGATTTCTTTAAAAGATAAAAATTACATACTAGGCAAGCGAGCGACAAGCTGTGCCGCTAGCCCTTTTTGAATAGCAAAACCTATCCTATTATAAGTTAAATTTCCGGGAAAACAACAGCCCTGGAACTTTACAATCTGTTGCAATTGATTAAATTTCAACTACTGAGACCATACAATAGTTTAAGTTATCAATGTGACAAAAAAAAATACTTTCTCATTCAAACACGTTGGAGCTGTAACTAGCAAAAGAAAATCCACAGTATAGTCACACGACATAATTTGCATCACTAAACTCTTAAATAGATCACCTAAGCTGTCCAAACCCTGCTGCATTTGGATACCAGAGGCCTCCTACACTGACAGGATACATCAGCATCAAATCAAGAACCAAAACGCGCTTCTAAAATCAACAACATATTCCCAAAACTTATCCAATGCTTCGAATAGAGCAAACAAATGCTACTTCTATCTTAATTATCAGTAAATTCTAAGGTTAATCAATTTACAATTCTCAAAATGGACATCAGGCAAAAATCATGGTTCAGAAATCAAATTAAACCTTCACCCACTGGCACAAAACCATATAATAGCACAATCTTGTATCTAATTCACCCAATCGTAATTTTTCTTCTTATCCAAATTATAATACATTACTCTATAGATTCTTTAACTCTATAATGGATTCAGATTAGGCATAAAAAAATATTCAAACTATCGGTTTCACAGTATCACACTTACCCTAACTGATTTATACAATAAAATCATAATTATTAAGCTTCTGTCATACTACTGGAAACCCAAATTAGGGTTCCAATCAAAAATACATAACTACATCGACATGAAAATATACACACGCTGAATAGATACATAATCAGAAGTGGGAGAGCAAAACAAATTTTTACTCACCTAGAGGACTACCGTCCATGGAAGCTGCGATTCTCCTCCACCAGCAAAAAAATTAGTTACAGTCAGGGAGAGGGAGAAGAAAAGACCGAGTCTGAAATTTAAAGGAGAGGACGAATTGCTTTCGGATTCTAAAATATGGGGATGGATTTTGTATATGGATTTTTACTATACCCATTTCAGGGTGTGGTTGAGTTAACTGGAGGGCTAAAATGTATTTTTGCTATCAACCAGGTTGACCGAGTCAACCCAGTCTGTCAATATTCATTGACTCAAACTATAACCGTCCATAAAGAGTGACCAAAACGTTAGGATTTCCTTGAGGAAAACCCAAAAAACAATACTACTTCGGAAAAAAGAAAAAACAATACTCTCCCGGTAGATGACTTGCTTATTTTTCAATTTTATCCCACTGAAAGGATATATCGGGTATATTATTTTTGAAACCCAATAAACGGGTATATTATTTTTGAAACCCAATAAATATATCCTTATACAATAATAAATATATCCATATTTTTTAATAACCTTATATACGAAACTCTTTTTCTTCTCTCATTTTCTCTCTCCAAAAAAAAAAAACAAAAAAAAACAAGCCTTCACCAACCTCTTGCTCAGATTTGGTCCTTTTTGGACCCGATCTGTCAAGATTACTTTTCCTTTTAAAGTTTTAATCAAATAAAACATGTTTTCTAATGTTTTTATGTCTTTTGGCATATTTCTTCTCCAATTGGGGCGATTTGTTTCGCTATTTTGGGCGATTGTTTTTTCGCTTTGCGGGCGATTTCTTCAAATCTTCATGGTTGGATTTTGGCAAAATACTCATTTCTTCAAATCTTACGGGCAAAATACTCCTTTCTTTTAAGAGCATCTCTTATATCAAAGAAGAAAAAGTTCATATTAAATGGTCGGAATTGATTTCCGAAAATACCATTATTCTTCCCTACTACATAAACAAAAATTGGGTATCTTTACAGTTTATGGCTCTTTCTCTTTGTGATATACTTGTAATCCGTATCTTTAATTGTATTAGGGGCATAATTATCTTGTATTTTGATGTTTTTGTTATTCTTTGTAAGCGATCATGTAATCATTATTTTGATTTGAATGAATTGAAATATGTTGATTGACCAAAGAAAAAAAAACTCATTCATTTAAAATTATATTACCTTAATACCCTCACTCATATAATTTTTTTTTCTTTATATTTTAAAATGGAACAAATTTCTTCCTCCACCACTTCACCACCACCACTAGCACCACCACCACCAACATTCAACTACCATTCCACCACTACCGTTCAACGGCCACCACCTACGAACCGCCACCACCACTAATATTCCACCACCACTCCTTCACCACCACCATTACACCACAACCAGTCCTTCACCACCACCATTACACCACAACCAGTCCTCCACCACCACTAGTCCATCGCTGCCACAACTACTAGTCCGCCGCTGCCACCACAACTGGTTCAGATATTTTTTATCAAGAACAGTAGTTGATCCAAATTAAAATAGAACCAACAATAGAAGTTGATCCAATTTAGGGGATCAACAATGATAGTTGATCCAAAAAAAAAAGGATCAACAATAGAAATTTATCCAATTTAGGGGATCAACAGTGGTACTTGATCCCTTAAATTGGATCAACAATGAAAGTTGATCCATGTAAATGGAGTGAACTTGGCGTGAGTCGAACACGCATCATCTGACATGGAGTCAGTCATGCTACCATTGCACCATAAGTTCAACATTGGAAGAAATTTACATCTATAAAAACCAAGCATTTAAACTACAAGCATAATTATACTAATCAAAGAAAATGTGGTCAACAACAGAAGTTGATCCATAAAAATGGTGTCAACAATAGGAGTTGATCCATAAATGGGATCAGCAACAGGAGTTAATCCCATAAAAACTGAAGTCCAAAAATATTTTTTACAATGAAGATGGCCGCATGATCTGTCCAAAATGTTTGTTTCTCACTTTTCAAAAATCACAAGTTCATCTAATATGACAGTAAACCCACATTCGAGGCATTATTGAAGTATCTAACCTAATATCGAATTTATAAACCACATATATATTTTTACCTGCACTCAACACATCTCGAAGATTATTGGTTCGTGATACATAACTGAAACGTGAAAAACTCAACATTTCAGTAACTGCATAACTAGCAGCACTAAATGCTTTCTTTTCGAACTCAATGGTCTCATTAACATGTTGTTATTGTACAATGAGACAAACAAGAAATTTTACAAGCTCGTAGAGCTTGACCAGAAAAACCAATACACAGAAGCAATAACAACATTTTTAGCAAGTAAAAGTATGGTACGATATAACAATATGGTAATGTCGGCAGATCAACCCAATCTATCATTAAAAAAATGCAAGTTTTGATATGCAACATCAAAAAACTTAGAAAACATTATACTTCCACAATAATTAAGAAAAACTACCACTTACCGCATTCTTTCTTTGTTAAGGCATAAGAACCTATACATGAATGCAACTGAGTTTCAGCTTGCTCCAACTACACTGCTTCACATTGACAAAATAGAGCTCAACAAAATATCAAAATAGAATTTTATTATATTTTACAGGATGCTTTCTTGTAGCAAGTCATGAATTCTAGCTAATTGTTTCATTTCTAAGGTGCAAATGGCTCAATTCATTGGCCATTGCGCCCACCAGTAAGTCCCCGCACATTCAGGTTCATGGACATGGTTTGTTTCCCTCGATTTGGTTAGTCCAAGTGCTGATCTTAGTTGATATTTAATCATGGATAATGGTAGTATGGTAGACATGTCCAGTTGGAAAATAATAAACATAAAAAATCATGGATTAGGTAGTTTAAGTAACAACAAACAATTTAATACTAAGCAAGAGATGATCTGTGACTAAGAGACCAAATGGTTTGATCGGACTTTATTCCATGAAGCTAATTATCCAACTACATACTTAGTATAAGACCAAAGTATTATACTCAAAATCAGAATTAGGAGCACCAAGACAATAAACACTAATAGTCACAGTAATAGGAATACTTAGACATCTATGAAGTTGTAATAATGACCTTTCATATGCAGAATCTATGAAGTTGTAATTACATACCTCCACTACCGCCGCCACCACCACCACCACATCATCACCACTACTCTGAGTTTCAACGACACCTGAGGAATTGAAGTTATATTTGAGGAACCCTAAATTACTTTCTGTTTGATCTTACATCTGATATCTCCACATAGTTCTAATTTTAAATAATCCTTCTCCACCACCACTTCCACCACCTACTTCAGTATCAGATAGTAACTTGTACCAATCACTAGCTAGAAAAAAAATGAGACGGGATAATTATAGACATATACTTCAATCATGAATCAAGTTAGACAAATCGACATGAAATCGCCAAAATTAGGTTTTCGAAACTTAAGAAACATTTTCTTAAATCGATTATGAAATCTAAAGAGTACTAATCAATACCTGATAGTGGTGGAGGTGATCGAGATGTTAGTGGTGGTGGGAGCGATGGGGATGATGGTGGTTGGAGGATAGAAACATTTTCCGAGTTACCGGAAGTGAGAAAGGTTAAAGATGGTGATGATGACGATTGAGATGATTGTGGTGCTGGTGTTAGTTGTGTTGGTTATGGTGGCGATGGAGATGAAGATGGTGGTGATCTAGATCGTTTTTTTTTTCTGCGGATGAGAAATAAAGATGATAAGAAAAGCATAAGTGAATAAGGAATAAAGGTTAAAAATGAGATTATGAATTATTATTTTATTGTAATTTCAATTATGCCACTAGGGATACTTGTGAAGTTTGTTAGGGATATTTGTGAAGACCCATTAGAAGTAAGGACAATAATTCAATTTCCACTAACTTATATCGTTGAATAAAGATTTATTTCTAAAATTATCATTTAATTTTTTTTTATTATTAGTATAAAATTGTTTATTAACCCAACAACCGTTATGCAAATAGCTATCAAACTTCAGCAGGAATATACATGGGCTCAACACAATCTCCCACCGGTGCTACCTAGTATGGAATTATCTACAAACCATGCGCACAGGATCCCACGCTCAACAATAATTTTAGCGGGATGGAGCAAACCTCAAGCAGACTGGATCAAAATCAACACAGATGGGGAGGATAGAGGTCATCCGGATCTTGCAGGAGCGGGTATCATCTGCAAAAAAGATGAAGCTATAACAATCTTAGCAATTGCACAACCTCTAGGGATAACCACCGCCCTCACCGCCGAAACTTGGGCCATGCTTATCGCGACAAGAACGGCTGCAGATCGCGAATGACCAAAGGTACGATTCGAAACGGATTCAGAAAACCTTCTGCGATTTTTAAACTCAAAAACCGAACCACCTTGGTACTTAATCAATATGATAGCGGAAATCAAATCTATAATGGCCCAAATTCCACAGTTCACCGTAAAGCACAATTACAGGGAAGGGAATCAGGCGGCAGACGGACTAGCCAACAAAGCGGCGGACGACAGCGCATTAGCAAACCTATCGACAGCCATCTGGGATCACATAACACCATCGTGTATTAGTCTTATTGTAATGGAAGATTTTATAGGTACAAAGTACCCACGTGTAATTTCTTCGTAATCTTAATAAATCTTATGCTTCAAAAAAAAATTTGTTTATTATTAGTATAAAAATTAAGTATAACCAGATTTGTGCCCGTGCTACACACCGAGCATATTTTTTCTTTAACTTGGTATGTGCGGGGCTTCGCCACCCCGGTAACAACGTATTTTTGATTTGGTGTGCGCTAGTCTTCGTCCCGTCCTGTGGCGATGCATTTTTTATTTGGCTTCACCCTTCCCCGTGGCGATGTACTTTGGGTTTGGTGTGGCGGGGAAAAAAATTAAATAGGTGGAGAATATGTGCAAATTTAATTTATTTTTTCTTTTAACTTGGTATGTGTGGGGATTCCCCCCCGCCCCGTGGCAATGTTTTTGATTTGGTGTGCGCGGGGCTTCGTCCCACCCCGTGGAAATGTTTGTGATTTGGTGTGCGTGGGCTTCGCCCCGTGGCAATGCATTTTTGATCTGGTGTGCGGTGGGATTTGTCCTGCCCCGTGGCGATGCAATTTTAATTTGCTATGCACGGGGATTCGCTCTGCCTCGTGGCGATGTATTTTTGATTTGGTGTGGCGGGGAAAATACAATAAATAGGTGGATAATATGTGTAAATTTAATTTATTTTTTTCTTTAAATTGGTGTATGCGGGGCTTTGCCCCTCCCCGTGGCAATGCATTTTTGATTTGGTGTGCGCAGGGCTACGCCCCTCCCCATGGTGATGCAATTTTGATTTGGTGTGGCGAGTCAAATACATTAAATAAGTAGAAAATATGTGTAGATTTTTTTTATTTTTTATTTTTATTTTTGCAGAAAATATGTGTATTTTTTCCCCTTTATATATCAACTAGTTTGAAACCCGTGCTACGCACCGGGATTGAAGGAATTTCTTACACCGTTAGTTCATGTCCACTGAGGCAAGGCTTCTCCCCGCACCCGTCCCAATAAGAGTTCTGTTTGCACCCAGAAATATTTCCGGATACTAAACACGATGAATTTGGTATGTTGATGAAAATAGGGTTAAAACATGAAATTGCATAAAGATGAGAGACACAAATTTAACGTGGTTCGACATGGTTTGCCTACATCCATGGACGAATCCCCTTGGGGGTGATATTTTATTGATTTCAAAATTATATGGATCTTTTCTCTCTCCTCTTTTCCCTCTCCTTTTTTCTCTATTAGGGAATCCCTATTTATACAGTTTTAACACCTAATTTAGAGATAGACTTAAATGACATTAACTGATAATTCATGCCTCCCTGTTTAATTCTTCATGAAAACTGCTCATTCATGCCTCCATGTTAAATTCTACATGAAACTTCTCATTCATGCCTCCATGTTAAATTTTGCATGAAACTGCTCATTCATGCCTCCATGTTCAACTCTGCATGAAACTGCTGGAATTAATACTGCATGCAACTGACCTACATGCCTCCTGGCCATAATCTGCATTGCATTAATTCTCCATAAAACCCTATGAAACTGCCCTATTGTATTATTTTTGCATGCTGACAGACTGGACTGATGGTTGACAGGCAGAATGGGCTGGCAGTATGGATGGGAATTAGCTGACATCACATGTGGCAACATGGATGGAAACTGGTTGGTGGCACAACTGACAACATGGCTAAAAATCGGATGGCATTGTGGCGGAGTACTTAGTTGGAAATTGGTTGGCAGCTCTGCTGGCAACATGACTGGAAATTAGCTAGATGTGCGACTTGCAACCTGACTTTAACAGTTGACCGATGGTTGACTTTGACAGTTGACTGGGCACTGACTTTCACCATTGACTGGGAACTGACTTTGACCATTGACCGAGCGTTGACTTTATGTAATACTGGACATGAAGATGGGATGCTTCGGCGGGTAGGCTGGTGGCAGCTAAATTGCCACCCAAAATAATATTCTGGCCCAATATGTGGTATTTTTACTCATGGTACAAACATCGCCCCCTCTTAACCTCCAACTTGTTGGGGGTTAAAAACATTTCATTTCCCTTGATCAATGACAAAATTCGCCCTTAAATGTGGATTATTTTTTCTTGAAGAAAATGACAACCTTCCTTGGTCGCTTGCGGAAATCAACACGCCCCCAAGAGTAAATTACCGTTACTGAAGCATAAAGCAAGTTGCATTCGTTGGCTTTGGAAATCATAACCAGGCTGCCCCCAAGTGAGTATGAACCATTATTGTATGTAAAAACAAGACTGAAAGGTGAACTGGTCTGCATCGGAAGCGTGATGCTGGAGCAGAGTGGTGTTGAAAGTGAGCTGTAACTGTTGATGTAAAACTGAACTGTGGTAGTTGCGTAGAACTTGACTAGTAGTTGTTGTTTGGAAAAGATGAGTTATATTTGACGTCACTCGTCTGGAATCTGTGTGAGCTGTTGTTGTAAACGAAACTTGAATTTGCAGACTATCAGTAATTTTCGACCAAACTAGGTTGTAGTAGTTGTTGGTATTAAGTTGCTGTCAATTGCGGACTGAGCCGCGATAGTTATGAATGAAAGGGTGTGACCCTTTAGTAGTTGAGATGGTAACAGACTTTGTGTGTTGTTGGACCTCCAATGGTCTTGGTTGTGCTACTGAATGTGACATCGATCTTTAAATATCGTCAATAGTTATATGAATCAGGATAGCAGCAACGATGTAGACTAGATCGCAATAGTTGATGCGGAACTGGATTGCAATGATTTCGGTAAACTGGACTACGACGGTCACAAAAACTTTCCTCTGTAGTAATGAGGAAAATGGGTTACAATAGCTTCGAGCAAAGCTGGTCTGCAGCAGCTGCGATCAGCTGAACTGTATGATATACGAACATAGTTGCACTGCAGCAGCTGCGAAAAGAGATGGACTGCAGAATGCAGCAGCAACGAGCAAAGTTGTACTGCAAAGATCTGCGTCATGGTCACCGGATCGCAGGAGTCTGCGAACATATCCGACTGCAGAGCTTCGTCAAACGAATCAATGCAGGCTGAGAGAGCAAAGATGCACTACAGCAGCTGCGATTAGCTAGACTGCAGGAGCTGTGAACATAGCCGGATGGCAGCAGCTTTGATCAGCTGGAATGTAGTAGCAACGAGCAAAGCTTCACTGCAGCTATCGGTTAGTCAATCAGAGCTACTTAACATATCAAGATCTTCTTGATCAGCTGAACTACGGCAAAGAAGCAAAGATGCAAAAAGATGCACAAAGATGCACTACAACCGCGAACATAGTTGTCTTTAGCGACTTGATCAAATGAATGCAAAGAACAACGATTAAAGTCAAGACCATGAAAGCTGCGATCACCGATCATAGAGATGCGAACATAGTTGATTGCGTGCGACGAACAAAGTTTCATCGCAAAGAAATGAAATGCAATAGATGGAACATAGCTGGACTACAACATCTTTGATTAGTTGAAATGCAGCAGCGATGAGAAAAGCCGGACTGCAACATCTTCGATCAGATATATTGCAGGGGTTACGAACATAGATGGATTGCATTAGCTTCGATCAGCTGAAATGCAATAGTGACGAGCAAATATGCACTGTAGCAGCTGCGATCAGCTGGACTGCAGGAGATGCTAATATAGATGGACTGCAGCAGCTTCGTTCATCTAGAATGTAATAGCGACGAGCAAAACATGCATCGCAGAGCGCTTGTTGTCACCGGATCAGAGAGTGCGAACATAGCTGGGACTACGAGCTTGATCATCTCAGATCGCAAAGATGGTGAGCAAAGATGCACTGCAGCAACTGCGATCAGCTAGACTACAGGAGATGCGAACATAGCTGGACTGTAGCAGCAACGAGAAAAGCTACACTGCATCAGCTGCGATCATCTAGATCAGAGGGAGCTGTATGAACATAGTTGAATGCATTAGCCGATCAACTAAACTATGTTTAAGAGCAAAGATACACTGCAGCAGCTGCGATCAGCTGGACTACAGGAGATGCGAACATAGCTGGACTGAAGAAGCTTCGATCAGCTGGAATGCAGCAGCAACGAGCAAAGCTGTGATCAGAAAATTTCGATCACTGGATCATGAGAGTTTCGATCACCTGAAATACAACAATGGCGCGCAAGACCGCATGCAGCAGATTCTTGATCACATGGATCATAGAGTTACGAACATAATCGACCGCAGAACCGATCAGCTAGACTGCAGCAGTTGTTGATGAACTGGATTAATATAGTTCGATAAACCTAGGTGTAACAGTTAAATACAAAACTGATCAGATCGATTCGTCCAACCGAAAGTACAAATTGGTGAGCAAAAAGCGACTGATCGATGCGTCCAACTGAGTGCAGCAGTTGCTTTTGAATTGGATTACAAAAATTAGATCAACTTAACTGTAGTATTTTAGCATTACTGATTGTAATAATTGCGTCAAAATATCAGGGTGTATGCTCACCCCCTCTTAATCCTGTAACTCATTGGAGGATTAAGAAGTTTGGGTTACCTGAAGTTTCGATTTTCAGAAGCTGAATTCCGCATTGCACTTAGGTGCTATGTAACTCGCCCCCAAGTGTATGGAGTGTTATGCAGCTTGCCTCAAAAGAGTTATTTTAAACCATGAGGTGTTACATATCTCTCCCCCAAGTGATAGTCAGTCACGTTGAAGTGATATGCAACTCGCCCCCAGAAGATGGTGATTATCATGCAACTCAATGCTCGCACAAGGGTGTACTTCCTTGCTGCATCTTGCTCGCGCATGAGATTTTTAAGCTGTTTGCTATCGGGAATTCGCGCGAGGGGCCAATCCCACTATTCCAGATGCGTAGAATTGAAATGTGTGCATCTCCTTGTGAGAAAATGCTCTCCACATTGTAGGGGTCCCATTGAATAAAAGTATGAATTGAATAAAAGTATGAATGATTATATGGAAAGATGCGAAAAATATGTAAATCATATACGTACCATATTTATTGCGAGTTTATGTGGTGATTATGATGTCCACTAGCTATGTTGATGTTTTCCAGCAGCGATGACTAGTGTAGTTGCCTTAGCGTCTTGGCCTGATTCAACAGCTAGATTTGTCTGCGGGACTGGAATGCACCAGTTGAATCAAAATTGGATTGAAGACAGTTGCCATGGAACTGTATTTTAGCAGCTGCGATCAGCTGAACTGTAATATTTATAAGTAAAACTGGAATAAACCAGTTGTGAGAAAAACTGTACTGAAACAGTTTCTGAGGAAAACTGGACTACCGCAGTTCGACCAACTGGGCTGTAGTAATTATATGAAAAAGGACTGCGATAGTTCTATCAACTGGACTAAGCAGTTTTAACTAGCACCGAACATGTGCATGTTGAGGTTTATGAATCGAACTAGTACTCACAAACTTTGCACACGGGCATTTTGTGGGTTGAAACTCGACGCAACAGCGTCCCCGAACATTGAATATGATATGTAGTTTTCAGTTGATAGTGGTTGATGTGTCGCTCGGAACCTCAAAAATAATTTTGTCAAACTCAAGATTTTTCACCTCCATACTGAAGGAAATTGAAAAGCGATTCCAACGAGCCAAAAATCACTCAATTCGGAGTTAAAACGAAGAAGTTATTGACGAAACAAGATTTTCTCTTAGTGCGCGTGCTGTAGCTGATGTGGCTCAGCTGACTGGACGGAGTTGCTGATGTGGCTTGCTGATGTGGCAACTGCTTATGTGGCGCCCTACTGAAGTTTGATGTAGCACAGAGCATCGAAGTTTGACGTACCACAGAGCATCGAAGGTTGATATAAGCAGCTCATCGAAGTTTGATGTAACAGGAAGCATCGAAATTTTCCTGAGCATTGAAGTTTGATGTACCGCAGAGCATCGACGGTTGATATACGCAGCTCATCGGAGTTTGATGTAACAGGAAGCATCGAAATTTTCCAGGGTGCCTGACGGAATTGAGAAATGCCGCCGAACATGGCCGCTGGCTTCTGCTGCAAATTTTTTCCACGGTTCTCTTTATCTGTCATCTATCCTTTCGAACTCTTTGTAACAGTTTTTCTGTACTTGAGTATTTTCTTAGGAACTAGACTACAGCAGCTCGATCAACTGGACTGTAGCATTCCTTTGGTGATTGAATGTGACTGTTTCCGGTGCTGCCATTTTAAATTTCTAAAAATTTAATTTTTTCCAAAAATTGAAATTTCACCTTCATGATGTTGGAAATTGACATACGATCTCAACGGGCCGAAAATCACTCAGTTTGGATGCACGAATAAGAAGTTATCGAAGAAACAAAATTGGTCGGTGAGCGCCTTGCTCCAAACATGTTGATGATGTGATTTTACCTTCTTGATGTAGGATATTAAAATACGATCGCAGCAAGCCAAAAATCATACAATTCGGACGAGGGATGAAGAAGATATCAAAAAAACAAATTTGAAGACCAAGCCCAAAAAGAATAGTGTGCTCAAGCCCAAGTGGGGCTTATAAATATGCAAGACAAATCAACGTGGGTGGAAAAATCTTGCGCGTCAGTGGCTTGGCTCGGCTGGCATCTCGGCGACTCGACTTGGCTTAGAGGCTCGGCTTCGTGGCTTGCTGGGGTGTAAACATCCTGAAGTGCAATTGAATGGGGTGTACGAATCTGTGGGCTACTGAAGGAAGTTATGTCGTGAAGCACTGGATCAAACTGTTGAAGTGGGTGAAAAAATATAACGTGGGTGACAACACAATGATGTGGGTGAACCGACCCACTGACGTGGGTGAATGGATCTGCCGCGAGCTCTGGTCGCCGGTTTTTTTTTTAATTTGAATTTGAAACTTTCCGCGACATTTTCTCAGAAATGTGATGTTTGCCTTCGGACTTTTGTGATAAGTTTTCGGAACTATTGTCTTTTCCTTCAACAGCTTCTTGCAACGGTTCTGGGGACTGTTGTCGTTTCTCATGGACTATCCACTACCGTTTTGCTACACTTTTGCCGCCTTTTCTGGAACCTTTTGAGATGCTTTTTATTGAGGTCTTCTCTAGGGTTTTCAAGCGCTTAGAGGTGTAGGTAACTTGACAACCCTGTAATCATGATAGTGGTGATTTTGACGTACTACAAACTCGAACATATAGACACTATGTTATTTGGGAGGCAAATTTTTCCAACTTTAGAATTGAATATGCTGCGGATCGAACATCTTGGCGATAATCTTAGCGATCTTTCCAATGAGTCGGTATTGGTGGCCTCTGACTGTGAAGCTGGACTGCAGCAGTTGCGATCAACTAGACTGTAGTAATTGTGATTAACTGGACTGCATCAGCTGCGATCATCTGGACTGCAGTGATTGAAATCAAAACTGGACCTAGCCATGTTGTGGATCGAATATCCGGCAACAATTTTGATGATGTTTTTATGCCCTCTTTTACAGTGGACCGAACGTCGTGAGAGCGGTTTCATCGGTCTTTGTAGTGATGCAGTTTTATTAGTTACCAAAGGTAATAGTTTTAGCAGATCTCGAACAAAGAATCTGGACTGCAGCAGTTGCGACCAACTGGACTGCAGTAACTGCGATTATCTGGATTGCTGCAATTGTGATCAAAACTGGACTGCAGCTGCTGCAATCAGCTGGACTGCAGTGATTTTTCAAGACGTTCAAACTGCCTTTTCACGGACACGATTTTGAAGCATTTTTTTACAACTTTTCTCAATGGGAAAACACGATTCCATTTCTCGTAGTCCCCTTAGTCGGCGCCAATGTTTGCACCCAGAAAATTTTTCGGATACTAAACACAATGATTTTGGTATGTTGATGAAAATAGGGTTAAAAATATGAAATTGCATAAAGATGAGAGACACGAATTTAACGTGGTTCGACATGGTTTGCCTACATCCACGGACGAATCCCCTTGGGGGTGATATTTTATTGATTTCAGAATTACATGGATCTTTTCCATCTCTCCTCTTTTCCTCTCCTTTTTTCTCTATCAGGGCATCCCTATTTATACAGTTTTAACACCTAATTTCGAGATGGACTTAAATGGCATTAACTGATCATTCATGCCTCCTTGTCTAATTCTTCATGAAATATGCTCATTCATGCCTCCATGTTAAATTCTGCATGAAACTGCTCATTCATGCCTCCATGTTAAACTCTGCATGAAACTTCTGGAATTAATACTGCATGCAACTGACCTGCATGCCTCCTGGACATAATCTGCATTGCATTAATTCTGTATAAAACCCCATGAAACTGCCCTATTGTATTAATTCTGCATACTGGCAGAATGGATTGATGGTTGACAGGCAGAATGGACTAGCAGTATGGATGGGAACTGGTTGACAGCGCATCTGGCAACATGGATGGAAACTGGTTGGTGGCACAACTGACAACATGGCTAAAAATCAGATGGCAATACGGAGTACTTAGTTGGAAATTGGTTGGCAGCTCTGCTGGCAATATGACTGGAAATTGGCTAGAGGTGCAACTTGCAACCTGACTTTGACAGTTGACCGATGGTTGACTTTTACCATTGACCGGGCACTAACTTTGACCATTGATCGGGCGTTGACTTTATGTAATGCTGGGCAAGCAAGTGGGATGCTTCAGTGGGTAGGCTGGTGGCATCTAAATTGTGGCCCAAAATAATATTCTGGCCCAATATTGGTATTTTTACTCATGGTATAAACAAGTTCTAATAAGCTTATAAAATCAATATCCAACAGATTCACAATTAATAATAACAGTTAAAACTTTATAATAATTAAATATATAATATTATAATAATTTAAAATTTTAATATGGTTTTGAAAACTAATTTCATGCAATATAATAAAATAATAATCAATTCTACAAATACACTAAGTCTTCTTTCACTCCAGAATAAAAGTAGCATTGGTGGAGCTTACCCTCCCTCCTATTGGTTGGTGAGTGTAACCGCACGCTTTCATTGGCTCGGAGAAAAACCATTCGTATTGGTCAGATGGAATTTTGTGAAATATGATGCGTTGATCTGACAACGTGCGATGTAGATTGGGTAAGTGGTTAGTACACACCCGATGGACGACCCTCATTATTTGATATGTTTAACCGCTAGATGACCTAATTTGAAACCTGCGCTACACATCGGGACTGCTGGAATTTCTTACACTGCTGGTACACACCCATCCCACTAAGATTTCTAATAAGCTTATAGAATCACTATCCAACATATTGACAATTAATAATTAAAACTTTATAATAATCAAATATATAATATTATTATAATTTAAAGATCTAATATGGTTTTGAAAACTAATTTCATGCGATATAATAAAATAATAATCAATTCTACAAATAAACTAAAACAAAATAGATCTAAGTAATCTCAACAGTAAAATATTTTAAGATATAAAGACATAATTAGATATTTGTTTAGTATTTAACCCGTGCTTCGAACCATGTATGATGGAAATTGATCCTTAAATGGGTGAAGCCCCGCACCCGTCCAAGAAGGGATCTCAATTAACAACTGCAATGTATAATAATAAAAAAACACCAATTATCATTTATTTATTTGGAGCAATCATTTAGTAGATTAATAATCGGAACCAAATTATTCACCAATTATGTATTGTTTAAAGTGTTGGAGATTAAGAAATCTTCTTAAATAAAAAACTTTTGATAAATTATACCGTCCCTTGAAATCAATAAGTTGTTCAATACATTACCTATATCAGTACCATTGTTAGTTAAATAAAACATCATATTTTCTATATAGTTGTATCAATATCTGATATTGGGGGCACTAAAAAAAACATGATATTAATATTAAATAGATTGACAACTCTAAATGGTGCACAACTGTTGATGGTGGTTTTTAGCTTAAGGTTAAAATCGTAAAACTGTACAACTGACATGACGTCACTATGACCATTAGCACATTTATTGAATGAATCAGCATGCCTACGCAAGAATTACCGGGGTACCTTTTTTTTACGGATCATGTTCCACGGCAGAACCCTTAACATTGACCGACATCATCTATGCCAAACCCTAATTCTCATTCTACCGCGCCAAGGCATGCCAACCATGTTAGCCGCACCACTATGCCAATGGAAAACCATGCCAGCCACATCTCCGCGCCAAGGCATGCCAACCATGCCATCCACATCTCCGCGCCAAGGCATGCCAACCATGCCAGCCGCACCACTATGCCAATGGAAAGCCATGCCAGCCACATCTCTGCGCCAAGGCATGCCAACCGCACCATTGTGCCAATGGAAAACCTTGCCAGCCGCATCTCCGCGCCAAGGCATGCCAACCATGCCAACCGAACCACTGTGCCAATGGAAAACCATGCCAGCCACATCTCCGCGCCAAGGCATGCCAACATGCCAGCCGCATCAATGGCCAACCATGCTATCTGCACCACGCGCCAATGGCATGCCAAAACCTTGGCCCCACCATGACAAGCCAACCGCACCTTGCCTTGGCCCCAACCATGCTAGCCGCACCATGCGCCAATGGCATGCTAAACCCTTGGCCCCACCATGCGAAGCCAATCGCACCTTGCCTTAGCCCCACCATGGCAAGCCATCCACGCCATTTTTCCTTGGCCCCACCATGACAGCCTTCCCTATGCGAATACCAAAACGAAGGCGTGCGATGATCAACGGCCACCCTTCCATCTTAGATGCAAATCCTAGCCGTCCAAGGTCGCCAAACAATGCATGATAACCTTTGGCCCAAAACCCTAGTTTTGGCCATGCCAAACCGCGCCCAGGCATGCCATGCACATGTGCCAATGGCATGCCAACCGCCTTGCCGCACCATACCATGCCGGCCTTCCCTATTGTGGCTACCAAAACGAAGGCGTGCGACTATCAACGGCCACCCTTCCATCCTAGATGCAAATCCTAGCCGTCCAAGGTTGGAAAACAACGCATGGTAACCTTTGTCCCAAAACCCTAGTTTTGGCCATGCCAAACCGCGCCAAGGCATACCATACCACATGTCCCAATGGCATGCCAACCTCCTTGCCGCACCATACCATGCCGGCCTTCCCTATTGCGTCTACCAAAACGAAGGCGTGCGACGATCAATGGCCACCCTTCCATCCTAGATGCAAATCCTATCCGTTCAAGGTCGCCGTCCAATGCATGGAAACCTTTGGCCCTAGTTTAGTTGCGCTTAAACAAAGACAAAACCCTAACTTTTGGTCGCGCATAAACTAGGCCATATTAAAGCCATATTGATCATGCTTTCATGCCACTGGATACCAAGCGAAGGGTTGCAATAATCAACGGCCACCTTTCCTCTTAAGATGTAGAATATCGACCATCGAAGGTCACCACCGATCCGACAAGTCTCCCAAGATCAACTTGCCAGATAACAACAACGTGCTACATGTTTTCCACGAAAACACTCGAGACATCAACGCATGTCACAAAATGGGGGATGCTCATTAGGTATTGGTTTGGCGGTTTACAGCGTGCGGCGTACACTACGCCCGTTATAAGAAAGTGTCATAAGGATGAGGCGGTTAGTAAATACAGGGAGTAATTGTGAAACTCTTTCTTTTATGGAACATCAATTCCAGGTTTTACCGGTTACCACCTCCTCCCATTTACTCACCCGTTTTCCAAATCTTAATGAGACCAGAGTACGTTTCACTTCGACTTGTATAAATAGGCATTACTTATTTTCACCGAACACAAGTTCAGGGCCAGAATATACAACACTCAGAAAACACTTGCTAGCTATCCATCTGTTAGCTTCCCACTTTCTGATACAAATCATAAAACAACTACTCTTCAAGAATTAACTATTATGGTCTCAACACTTTCTTCGCTTCCCTCCCCAAAACCAACCCTTCTCCTTCACTTTGTAACCGAAACAGGTCTGGAATGACCATTTCTTGGTTTAGTCCGGATTTGTACAGATTGATCTCTCGAATCTAAAGTACTCCTTTGTTTAAATTCGTTCCTCACCCACACACCCGAAATTACCAAAATCATCAGAAACCGTTTTCACCCTCAAACAACAACATATGAATTGCTTTCCGTCAAAGAAAATGTAATTAAGGAAGCACACACACATATATATATATATTTCTTCAGAAAATCATATATTTATGTTAAGAATTAAGGGACCAACTCAACTGCTCTTCCAGGGTCCAACTTCTTATAGTTAAATAAAAAATCACACTCATTAGTCATTATATAGGCATCGATATCTGATATTAGAGATACTAAAAAAAATCATGATATTAATATAAAATAGATTGTCATAGTGAAAAGCATATGAATTTCTTCCCGTCAAAAAAAATGTAATTAAGGAAACGCACATATATATTTTTCATCAGAAATCATATACTTGCGTAAAAAATAAATCTTCCAACTCAACTATTTTTTCAGGCTCCAACTTCTTGTAGTTGAATGAAAAATCACACATATTATATGGTTATGTTGATATCTAACATTGGAGACACTAAATTTTTTTTTTTTTTTTTTGATCGGTAAAGAAAATATATTGATCAAAAGAAGAGGGTATAAAAGAATTATACCACCCTAGCCAAGGTACAAGAAAAAGAAAGAGCTCAAAACAAGCTAAGAGCTCGACGGAATGTCAAAGTAAATGTTACACCAATTCCGCATCACTTCTTTAGAGTCCACATCCTCGAACTCTTTGAAAACAAGAGACCAAGTAAACAAAATATACACGGCTTTTGAAGCAACGGCGACGGCGGTGTTGTGATTCACAGTAAATATTCTGTTGTTTCTCTCCTTCCATATACACCAAATGATAGCCACTGGAAGAAGTCTCCAAATTTACGATTTTGACTTGTCAGTGAGGGAGCAGTGCCACGCCTGGATAGCAGGTATTACTTCTGCCGTCATTGCGTGCAGCCACTTCAGCTTAGACGACATAATGTCCCAAACTGTCTTTGCGAAGGCACAATGAATAAACAGGTGAGCGGCCGTTTCCATGTCAGAACAAAACACACAATTACCAGGCACCTCCATTCCCCTTCTCAGCAGCATGTCTCTAGTCGGTAATCTCCCGTGAGCGATAATCCATAAGAAAAACCCAATTTTTGGTGGGCATTTCAAACCCCATATAAAAGAGAAAACATTCGTATCAAGAGGCATTTCCTCCGAAGAAAGCTTGTCGTAAGTAGAGCTGACTGAGAACTTCCTGTCTGAAGTTAGAGGCCAAAAAAGTACATCTTCCTGGTTTTGGTTTAACTGAATATGATGTAAATCGGCTAGAAGAAGGTTAAGTTCAATCCTAGCTGCAGGGTTGATTCTTCTAGGAATGTAGAGATTCCAAGAAACCACATTACCTGAAAATGTTGACATATCTGCCACCGTGAAGTTTTGAGCTCTTGAGCAGGCAAAACGATTGGGGTAGCAAATTTTAATTGGGTGGTCATACAGCCAGTTTTCTTGCCAGAACTTCACCAGCTTGCCATTGTTAACTTTAAATTTGACAATCTTCAGAAAAATGTCGTTCGCCTTCATGATAGCCCTCCACACAGATCTACCAAAAGAGAATTTAGGAATTTTGGGCCGCCAGGCCTCAATACCCTCCCCATACTTCTCTGTCACTATTCTCTTACACATAACCTCATCTTCTGTGGCATATCTCCAAGACCATTTTGAGAGTAAATAATGGTTGACTAGCTGCAGGTTCTTGATACCCAGCCCCCCCAAATTTCTTTTTTCTGCATAAGGCAGGCCATCTGACAGGGTGTATTTTTTTCCTGCCTTTGTTGTCGCTCCAAAGGAAATCTCTCATAATTCTGTCAAGCTTATTCTTAACTGAAACCGGCATTACAAAAAGGGAAATGTAGTAAACTGGGAGACTGGATAGGACACTGTTGATGAGAGTGATCTTACCAGCTCTAGAGAAAAGAGGTTTTTTCCAGCCAGGAAGGCATGCTGTGATCTTGTCCACCACCTTGTCCCATTTAGCGACGCCGCCGCATTTGTCCCCCAAAGGCAGACCCAGGTAAGTTGTTGGAATAATGCCATTGTAGCAGCCGAGAATAGAAGAGAAGACATTCAAATCTCCCTCGTAGCCTACCCCAAAAATTTGACTTTTGGCGAAGTTAATCTTTAAACCTGTCAGCATTTCGAAAGAAAGCAGGATTAGTCTCAAGTTCTTCACCTGCTCGATGTCCGCATCCAAAAAGATCAAGGTGTCGTCTGCGAATTGCAGATGACTAACAAGTAAACCATCCTCCTTGATTTTGACTCCAGAAAGAAGACCTTGCTCTTGAGCATTTTGATTCATAAAGGTAAGAGCTTCTCCCACCAGCAAGAACAAAAAGGGGGAGATCGGGTCCCCTTGCCTTATGCCCTTGCTGCTTTTGAAGTAGCCAGTTGCACTCCTGTTGACAAGGATGGAGAATCTTGAGAATTCAACACAACATCTTATCCATTTCCGCCATTTGACACCAAATCCCATTAGCTGAAAAGTTTCGTCCAAAAAATCCCAGTTTACATGGTCAAAGGCCTTTTCAAAATCCACTTTACAGAGGATACACGGTTTGCCACTCTTAATTCTTGAGTCAATTAGCTCATTAGCGATTAGGACCCCATCAAGGATTTGCCTTTTCTTCACAAAGGCCGATTGGTGCTGGGAGATGATAACCGGTAGAGTTTCCTTGAATCTGTCAGCCAGTATTTTTGAGACAATCTTGTAAGCGCCATGGATGAGACTAATGGGTCTCAAATCCTTTATTTCCTCAATGCAGTCTTTTTTTGGAATTAGAGCAATGAAGGTGTTCTTGAGTCTCCAATCAAGAAAAGACTTAGCCTGCAATTCTTTGACAACATTGATAAAGTCAGTTTTGAAGAAATCCCAACAAATAAGGTAAAAACTTATTGGAAACCCGTCCGGTCCCGGGGCTTTGTTCTGCCCAAGATTTTTAATAGCCGCCAAGCATTCACCCTCATCAATGTCTCTTTCAATCCAGGTACTCAGCTCTTCAGAGATGCTTGGGAAATTCATTCCTTCCATGTTCACTGTTCTCTGAGGTTGAGATTGAAAAATGTTTTTGAAGAAATCCACAATGCCGTTCTTGATTACATGTTGGTCAGAAGTAAGAGCACCATCCACCTTTATGGAGCCAATGTAGCTTCTCCTTCTCCTATCATTGACAATCCTATGGAAGTACTTAGTGTTGTTTTCAAAGTCTTTGATGTGTTTAACTCTTGCCCTGCTTCTTAGCTTTTCTGCTCTCAGGATTGTTAACTTGCAGTATTCTTGCCTTGCCGTAGCTCTCTCTTCCCACTGCGCTTCTGTGAGACCATCATTCGAGCTTTCCAATAAATCCAGTTCGACGAAGATATCTTCCAGTTCTTCAAGCCTTAACTCAAGGTCTCCAAAGTGCACTTTACTCCACTCTTTCAAGGCAGGTTTAAGCAGCTGCAGTTTCTTGCAAAAAACAAATCCTGCACTACCTGTCACGGAAAACGAAAGCCATTTTTCTTTGACAAAAGGAATGAAATTTGGATGATAAAACCAGAAATACTCACAACGGAATGGCGAGGGTCCATGCTTCACTCCATCACAGATTAAAGCAATTGTATTATGGTCAGAGCAGGGCCGGGCTAGAGCTTGTTGTATAACTTGAGGATAAAAATTTTCCCAAGAAGCCTAAATTAGAAATCTATCAATGTGACTTCTAATACTGTGAACTTGATTGTTTGTCCAGGTGTAATTGGCTCCCAAGAGAGGAAGATCAATCAGCTGATGCCTAGAAATGAATTGATTAAATTTTCTCATACCAGAGGAAGAATCACCACCTGAGCTTCTTTCATGAGAGAATCTTATCTCATTGAAATCCCCTCCAATTACCCAAGGGAGGTTCCACAAACCCCTCACCTCTTCTATCTCTCTCCAGAAAAGTTTCACTTCATCCGAATTAGAAGCACCAGGCGCATACACCCCTGTGAGCATCCACTCAAAAGAGTTAGAGATTGTTTTACAGTGAAGTGTAATGGAATAAGGTCATATTAGGGAATCAATAAAATCCACCTTAGAAGAGTCCCACAGGAAGAGAATCCCACCAGATCTACCTTGAGAGGGAGAGTCCAGCCATTTAACATGCTTATTACTCCAACATAGCCAAACTAGCAAATCACTACATTGTTGAATCTTGGTTTCCTGAAGCATAATAATGTGTGGTTTCCACTCCTGAATCTTATTTTTAACAATATCTCTCCTATTCAAGTCATTAAGACCTCTAATATTCCAGTTAACAGTTTTAAAATCCATTAAGGAAGAAAACCAAAAAACCAAACAGATAGGGGGCACTACTAATGTACCTTCTTGTTCTCTAGAACGAAGTTGTGAAGATGACTTCTTAGAGTGTCCATCATTGCATCATCGATCTCAGCCTGTGAACCCGTGAAGTGAATGCCCAGTTTTGGGCAAATATGCACCATCTGCATAATTACCTTTTCAAAGTCTTGTTTCAGAGTTGGGTCGACCTTCAATTTTAATGTGCTCCATTTCTCCGATGTTTTTAAGAAGAAGTCGAAAGTCCGATTAGAATCTTTGGTAACCCTGCTTTTGTGAGAAACTAATCTGGTTGTCACTGCCTTCACAGTAACAATTTCATTCGTGTCGATCTTTTGAAGATAGGGGATAGAGACCGCTTTCTTTAGGAGCTCATTAATTTCATCTTCTGTTCGAATTGGGTGAAAAATAGCCGTTGTCGATGTTGAAGATGTATTTGAAAAGTCATTGGATGTTGACTCCAAAGCTTCCTGACGGTCGACAATAGGGCCGTTACTCTCCATACCGGGTTCTGAGTCCGAATCCGTATCCCAGTCTGTTACCGAACCCGAATCCGTATCCGCACCAGAGATCGAGTTTCGCGCCCTTTTTCCACTTGAATTAGAATTTGGTTTAAAAATTGAATCTGAATCTGGAATGATGGCTTTCGCTTTATCTGCGTGAGAGAATTTCCTGAACATGTCTCTTCTGTGTGTATCAAGTGGTCTTAAAATATTCCTGTGAATTTTTGACCAGTCAGCTTTGAATGCGAAGTTAGTTACCGGTTCTTCCTCTGGCGAGCGTGCAGATATGAGCTCCAAGTTCTGAACCTTAACTTTGAGTTTAGAAAGATCGAAAACTCCATGAAAGACCTTGAAAGAGGTAATAAGAATCGGAAAAGAGAAGTCCCCAAAACAGAAATTGAGGGAAGTATTAAGACCATTGTAATTCTTGACCTTGATTCTGATTGCTGAAGCATCTTCCCAGTTAAGAGTTGATGAGTGAACCTCCATCAAGCCTCCAAAAAGGCAACCCAACTCGTCAAAGAGCTTATTTCCCCGGAATTCGAAAGGAGCTCCCTGAACCTCTATCCATGTACCCTCCGGATTGAGAGACGGTAGAACAACAGAATTCGATGTATTCCACCAAGGCATGAGTCTAATGAAGCAGCCATCCATATCCTAGTGTCCCTTGCTAAGTAATGTCTTTTTATCGTCTAGAGAAGCGAAGAAGAAAGCCTTCTTAAAAGCGAATGGAAAGATATCAAAGCCAGTATCAAGTGAGAAACGTTTTGCGATTTCAACCCCTATCGAGTTCCAGGAAGAAACTTCAATTGAAGTTTCTATGATGATTGCGTGGTCCCATTTACCATCTGTGGAGCTCTGTGCTTGTTTTCCCATGGAGAAACCTTGTGTGTCCTTAGAGTTAACATGCTGTCGCTCCATTTTTTGGGGAATTTCCTCGGTATGGGTAGCCTCTCTTGTCTCAACCATAGCTCGCACTTGTTTAGAAGACTGCGGATCAGAGCGTAAAGATGAAACTTTCTGTATAAAAATGTTAGAGAAACCCTGGACAAATGGTAACCATTTGGATGAATCATTTTCTGCTGGGAAGCACATATAGTGCTTAACCTTCTCACAAGAGTAGGAAACACGAAAAACTCACCAAAATTATTTTGATCACGGGAGAAAAGTATGTGCTCAGGTCCTCTATGAAAGGTCCAATACCATTTGCCATAAAAGCTTTTCTTAGTTTCTCGTTTCATGATGTTCTTCATCCAGATAACCCATTCGTTACTGATTTCCACCTGCAAGACCTTCTTTATGTCCCTAGTTTTCTCGTCAAAGAATATGCTGTGTGATCTAGAGGTGAGAATGAAAGACTTATACTTGCATTCAATCACCACCTGTTGCCCTGAGTTAACAATCTTACTTCTGTTATTTTTCTTTGTTGAAACTGTCGTCCATTCCTGTGAATCCTCCTCTTTTGAGACGTTTGCGTTTGTCGAGCTCCGAACTTTTTCAACCCAAGATGTAGATCCTTCCTGTGCCCTTCCTGTGCCCTGAAAACCCTGCCCGCTCTGCTGATTTGAATCCAAAAGCCCTAACCTATGGTGTTGAGAATGTGAACTTCTCACCATTTCCGTCGCGAGAAAACCAGACATTCTCTCTCCTGACTCTGTTAAGGACTTTAAAATGTTGACACTAAAAATTATACGATATTAATATAAAATAGATTGACAATCCTAAATATTGCAAAGCATACAAAGTGCTTCCCGTCAAAGAAGTAATCAAGGAAATGCCATTAGCCATTATATAGGCATCGATATCTAATATTAGAGACATTAAAAAAATCATGTTATTAATATAAAATAGATTTCCAAAACTAATTAAGGAAACACACATATATAATTTTCTTCAGAAATCATATACTTGCGTTAAAAATCAAGCGGGTAACTCAATTGTTTTTCCCGACTCCAACTTCTTGTAGTTGAATGAAAAATCACACATATTATATAATTGTGTTGATATATGACATTGGAAATGTTAAAAATAACACGATTTTAATATAAAATAGATTGCCAACCCTATATACTGCAAAGCATATAAAGTGCTTCTCGTCAAGCGTCCAACCCTAAATAGCACTAATATATCTTTATTAAGAATCATAAACTTGCATTAGGAATCAAGCGGACAACTCAAGTTCTCTTTCCGGCTCCAAGTCCGTGTAGTTAAATGAAAAATCATACTCATTATATGGTTGTATCAATACCTGACATTAGAGACACTAAAAGAACACATAACATAAAAATATATGCAAATTCTAAATAGTGCAAAAAAAATAATGAAGTGCTTCCAATCAAAGAAGTTGCAATCAAGGAAATGCACTAATATCCACTATGACCCCCTCTGAATACCCGTGATTGTTGCTTCATCCATAAGGATCACCTACTAATAATTGGAGTATATTCACTGGCAAATGGAATCCAAATTGGTTACGAATTCTCACTAATTTTTTTCTTTTTCTATTTATGACTCCTACTGGTCAGAGTTGTATTTATTGTTAATATAAAATAGATTTTCAACTCTAAATATTGCAAAGCATATATATGAAGTGCTTCCCGTCGAAGATGATGTAATCAAGGAAATTCACTAATCTATATTTTTTAAGAATCATATGCTTGCGTTAGGAATCAAACGGTCAACTCAAGTCCTCTTCCAGGCTCCAAGTCCCTACAGTAAATGAAACATTACACTCATTGTATAGTTGTATCGATATCTGATATTAGAGATACTAAAAATTGATATTTATATAAAATAGATTTTCATCCTTAAACAGTGCAAAGAATATGAAGTGTTTCCCGTCAAAGATGATGTAATCAAGAAAAATGCATTGATATATTTTTATTTAAAATCATATACTTGTGTTAAGAATCAAGCGGTCAACCCAACCCATGCACCAAATCCTAATAGTTAAATAAAAAATCACACTCAATATATAGTTGTATCAGTGCATGATATTAGAGACATTAAAAGAACACACGATATAACATAAAATATTTTTCCAATTCGAAATAGTACAAAACAGGTGAAATGCTTACCGTCAAAGAAGTTGTAATCAAGGAAATGAACTAGCATCAGCTAAGACTATGTTTGATTGTTACTTTAACTACAAGGATTGTCTATTAATGAACGATTGGAATACCTTTATTGGAAAATGGAATCTAAATTGTATTAGTTACTTAAATAATGTGGTTGTTGGATTTTTAGTGATGCATATGGCTAATTTTATTATGTATGCATGGACATTATTTTGGCTTGAAACAAAACAGAAAACTCTATTGAAATTGAACGATTAAATGGACGATTTTTATATATTTTTACATCAGTCGTAGGTCAAGTTAAGGAAGTGCCGCTATGACATGGTCTATAAACAAAGAAATTTCCTGCGTATAGCCAGCTAGAAACAAAAAAGAAAACTCTATTGGTATTGAACGATTAAATGGGCGATTTTATTTTATTTTATATCAGCCGTAGGTCAAGTTAACGAAGTGTCGCTACGACATGGTCTATAAACAAAGCAATTTCCTGCGTATGGCCAGTTCGAGAAAGAAAAATAAGAATAAGAATAAGTTTCACAAAAAACTATAATTCAATAATCTAGCAGATTCCCATCAAAAATTTCAGAAAATTTTATAAAGGGAAGCCAGGAGATAGTAGAATGCTCTTTGGACAATAACTTAAAAATGTTGCTTGGGATTTACATCCACCCTTATTCCCATTTCATATTAACATTTATCCTTTTGGTCCTACATAGAAATGAAAATGATGGACGAGTCCAGTATCAACCTGGTTTATTGGTTTATAATTATATATTCACTACTGCATCATCGAAAAGAATTGTACATGTTTAGAGAATATATCTAAGATGACACAGAGAAGTATTCATTTTACAACTGTCCAAACATAAAACAGACCTTTGTTTGTCGAAACCACTTTGGCCCTATACCAGATTATAATTCATTAAAAGACAATATTCAAGTTTCATCGCAGTTGACAGTTGCAATATGCACATATAGTTTTCTTACACAAACCATGCACGCCAAGTGGATTATCCCTAGACCCTTTAAAGCACCTTTTAGTGAATATTATGTAGATGGCTAAACTGATTTTGGAAAGTGGAAATTCTGTTTTGTGTGGAATACTAACAAAAAAAAAATGAAAGTTCAAGGAGTGAACTCTCTTGTTGTCTACAAATGTTCGTCAGTTTTAATATGCCCCACTAGCCTTCTCGGGGAAATGAGTTTGTCTACCCAATAAAATCCATTAAAGTCGATAACAAAAACCAAAATGAAGCAAAAACTGTAAGCAAACAATATAAATAGAAAAATGGAAATAATAATTATAAAAAGAAAACAAATAAAACCTTAACAATCCACACGAAGTATAACACTTCCCTTTCAACTCAAACATGAATCTAGACACGAGTTTATTTCCTTTATTGGAGCCTAACAAAATGAATTGATGAGAAAGATTACATCTTGTTTGGAAACATACAAAGTCGCACTTTTAAATGCATATATCTTCATGGTTAAGTAAGCTACCGAAATAAAAAGAAAATCAATCCAAAATGTAAACAAAATTATATGATTTTTAGTTTACAAACACTATGGCCATAAGTAATTAAATACAACGCAACTATAATCCTCAATTTCAAACTTCCTTAATTATGGAGTATTTGAACACATATACTATTTTTATAATCCACAATTTCCAACTTCACTTTTGCATTACACATAACTCTAAATTTAGAATATCAGTTTGGGATTTTTTCTTTCCCACGATGTTATATTATAATGCTTAAGCATCATTAGTACGAAGCTTGTAATTCACAAATCAATCACTTAAATAATACATCCACATGAAACTTAAGGGACATAGTATTATCTACATAACCTAAACATGCTGATGTTAAGAAACCCTCACCTACAAAATCCCAAAAAAAGTTTAATCAGTATGGAGATGTAATTAGAAGAAACATAAATAAGTTGTCGCTAAGAAACAGTTTCCTGCAAAATTGAAAAAAGAAGTTTTTCAATATAATAATGAAAATCATATAAGAAACTAATATGAAAAATTAGGGATAGGAAAAATCTTGAAGCAAATACATACAAACAGTGAAAAACATTCCTGATTAATATAAGAGAAGAAGAACGCAAAAACCCTAGCATGGAAAAAAAAAAGCAACGTGAAATCGAAGATATCTTGGCATCATCGTTTGTAGAATTTATATCATCTTTTTTTGTGTATCCTTCAGGATTTTCTTCATATTAGCACTCATATAATCGCATTGCTGCATTCGTCATCAATGCCAATTGAATACAACAAAAATAGATCAAAAAATAGAACCATATGCAAGTAGGAAAGTCGATTTACATAATCACCTATAAAAAATCATAAAATTAATTAGTAACCAACAACAAAACATATTAAAAGAGAAAATAAGAAACAATCATGTGACCAAGGTAAAAAAATAAAATTGGACAAACCTTTAGCAAATAGGTGAAGCAACAATCGTTTTATGCGTCAATAATCCCTGCAAAAAAAAAGTTATGGTATTTAATTTTGCAACAATATTTATATGGCTACCTGCAAAACAAACAACATAGGAATATAAGAAAACATAAATTTTTAAAAAAAAATCCTAGAAATCAAAGCTGAAGAGGGCGGTGTCCAAAAAATGAGTTTACTTTTTGTTTGAAAGCTTTATATAGAGATACCGAATCTATTAGTAATATGATTTTATTTTGGATATAATATTTACAAATATCTCGACTTTCTATATCTTAGGCTAGTGCGCTACATTATATAAGTAGAGAATTGAAAAAAAAAATATGAAAAAAAAAATTAACAAATAAAACCGGCTTGATTATTAAGTCGTTACTAAAAAAATTCTTTATTTTGGTAATTGAAATTAAGATAGCAATTTTTGGCCGTTTCAGATTTTACCACAAAAATAAATAAATTATTATTTTAATCCATAAAAAAATATTATTATTTATTATTTTCAAGACTACCTTAAAGCTCTTCCCATCGAGGGCCTTAATCAGAGAGTGGGTGCGCGAAAATTTAGTTCCGTCCTCTGCTACCGCTTGGGTATTCCCCTATTTTCTGTAGGCGCAGCCAGTGTGTATTCTGCAACCGTGACATGGATTGCTATGGAGACCATGCCTTGCATTGTGCCCATGAGGTGGGGCTTAAATTCCGGCATGACCTTGTCCGTGATACCATTGTTGATATGTGTTTTCGTGCTGGTGTTCCCGCTAGGAAAGAAGTCTATTTGGGTCTTATTTCTAATGAGGGTGTTGATTTATGACCTGCTGATATTTTTGTCTATAATTGGGATAATGGTCGTGACATGTGTTTTGATGTAACTGGGGTATCCCCCTTTACGGGTGGTGGAGTTCGTGCTTTCCAGCTAGGTCTTGCCTTAAGTAATGCCATTATGCACAAAAATAAAAAATATATTGATAAATGTGTAGCTCAAGGTTATGGGTTTGGTGCGTTGGCTTTTTCCACGTTTGGTGAACTTGCAGATGATATGGTTGAATTTTTAAAGAGACTGCATAATCACCTGTCTAGGTTCGATGTCAATACTAAGAGATGTAATTTATTTTTTCATAGACTAGGGATTGTGATTCAAAATGGGGTTGGAGCTCAGCTTATTGCTCGGATTCCAACTAATTTCATTCAGTCCTCCCTTGTTGTTGATGACGATATCTAATTTATTATTATTATAAAAAAAACCATAAATATGTTGATTTAATTTTCTTTTGATTTCAGTCATAAATGTACAAAATTAATATAATAGTTTTTTTTCCTGCATTTTTTATAATAAATACATGAAATTATAAAAGATTCAAAAAATATAAATCTTATTATTTTATTCCATAAATATGTTGAATATTTTTATTTTTATTTTCATCATAAATTTCCGAAATTAATATAGTAGTTTTCTTTGTCATTTCTAAAAAAAAAAATCCTTATAAAAGATTCAAAAAATATAAATCGTATTATTTTATTCCATAAATATGTTAAATTATTATTTTTTAATGATAAATTAATGTCCGAAATTAATTTAGTAGTTTTCTTTGTCATTTCTTTTTTTCCTTATGAAAGAATTAGGATATCACCCGTGCCGTAACGGTACGGGGCTATGGGTTGTTTTGGTGTTGGTTATATTCTTTTTCTTGGGAGAATACCATGAGCTGAGCGTGTGAAATTTGAGGGAATGATATTCTTTCTTAGACTGAATTCGAAGCTTTGATAGATATTATTAACATCAGCGGGAGCAGTTTCTTATTAAATGGTGATTAGGATGTCCATATGTTGATGTACATTGATATATATACAACAAAGAGTAATTTTTTTGGTGGTTAAGATATCCAATGTAAGCGTGTACACTGGAACTCCACCCAGTTTCATTTATGGTAATTGATATTACTATCCATTCACAGTTGTTGCAAATAATACCAACAAACTTGAAAACCTAAAGTCCTAAGAGGGAACTCGTAGAAATTCCTAGTTTGATAAAATTAACTTGTCGGATGCATTCCAAATTAAAAATGCAGTCCAGTCATCATTTAAATAGATAGTCATTTTGTGCTATAAAAAAATCAGTGCATTTTTTTTCGAAATTCAAAAAGTTGCTGGTAACTCTTCTTTCATATCCTTAAAAAGTGTTATATCTGCATTAATTTTTGGAACCGCTAATTGTTTTCAAAAATAAATATTGACTGTGTGCTCGTATCAATGTATAATTGGCATGTAGATTTTCAATCTACATTTTATTATTATTATTAGGAATATAAAGAAAGGTCCAGATTAATTCGCATATTTATTTTACCTAAAACAATGAGTTAGATTTTTAATGAGAATTTATTTGGGAGTTCCTCTCATTTAATGTCAAATCGTTACTTTTATTCTAAATTAAACGTCCATTAACTTAACTCTTAATTTAATCTTCATTTAATGTCAAACCGTTACTTTTTTTACTGCAAATGAAAAAACAAAATTGATATAACAAAATACAATATTAATGAAAACAATCAAAGAGAAATTAAACTGATCAAATGGTATGGTATTAAAAAAAACCTAACATAAGAATAAAAGTGAATAGATAACAATCATATTTGATCAATATCTTTTGACTGCAAATGAAAAAACTAAATTTGGATAGAACAAATAAAACTGATCAAATACCATATTTGATCAGTATCTTTTGACTGCATAAATGACATATATAAAAATTAGGCGTGAGGCACCATGAATCCGTTGATGTTAAACAAAAAAATTAAAGAGAAAAGCTAGCAACAATTATCTCAATCAACCAAAACAATAGTGAATCATACCTTGGGAATAGAGTTGTGCAAAGGAACTTGATTATAAAAGGGGTTAAAATAAGAGTTAAGTTAATGAGAGGATTTAATGGGAGGAATAAAAGTAACGGTTTGACATTAAATGAGAGGAATATCTCCCAAATAAATGCACATTAAAAATCTAATTCATTGTCTTAGGTAAAAGCAATATGTGAATTAATTTGTAGCTCAATCTGGACCATTCTTTATATGTCAGAAATGTAACTGAATAACTTAGATACGTGTCTCAATATGGACTGTCCTTCATGTGTCCAAATTGTACATCTCCGTCCAAATAGATATTTGATCAATACCTTTTGACTGCATAAATGACATAAAAATTGCGTGAGGCAACATCAATCCATTGATGTTAAACAAAAAATTAAAGAGAAAATCTAACAACAATGATCCAACTAAGAGTATGAACAGTTAAGAAATGCTATTTACCGACCCAAGATAAGGACATAACAATGACACAATCGTTTTCTTCGTCATTTATTTTCACTCCATGTAAATCCTATGATTTTGGCCTGAAGAAGTCAAAGTCTAATTGAACAATTCCGTGCCCGAAAAGAAAAAATTGTGTAAAAAAATAAAAACTAAATGGTATGGTATTAAAAAAAAACCTAACATAAGAACGAAAACAAATAGATAGCAATCATATTTGATCGGTATCTTTTGACTGCAAATGAAAAAAACAAAATTGGGATAAAAAAAATATTGATGAAAAGAATAAAAGAGAAACTAAACTGATCAAATATAATATTTAATCAGTATCTTTTGAATGCATATATGACATAAAACTTAGGCGTAAGGCACCATGAATTCATTGACGTTAAACAAAAAAGTAAAGAGAAAAGCTAACAACAATTATCTTAATCAACCAAAACAATAGTGAATCATACCTTGAGAAACTAAACTAATCAAATACAATATTTGATCAGTATCTTTTGACTGCATAAATGACATAAAACTTAGGCGTGAGGCACCATGAATTCATTGACGTTAAACAAAAAATTAAAGAGAAAGGCTAACAACAATTATCTTAATCAACCAAAACAATTGTGAATTATACTTTCGGAACAGAGTTGTGCAAAGAATAAACCTGTGGGAAAGGAATTTGATTATAAAAATGTTTAAATTAAGAGTTAGGCTAATGGGATGAATAAAAGTAACTGCCAAATAAATTGACAATTCCCTTCTTTATATATCGAGATGGGAGGAATAACTCCCAAATAAATAACATTAAATTGGGCAATCAATTTAAATTTGTTATCTTAGGTAAAATTAATATTATGTGAATTAATCTGGACCCTTCTTTATATGCCTAAAATATATATTGAAAATCTTAAATATGTAGCTTAATCTGGACCATTCTTTATATTCGAGAAATGTAACTGAATAACTTAAATATGTGCCTCAATCTGGGCCGTTCTTTATGTGTCCAAACTGTAGATCTCCGTCAAAATAGAAAAATACCATCATTAGTATAAAACATAGCTAGGATAAGTTTTCCTTTGTTAGTGGTGGTCAGGATTTGTCCACACAAAGATAAATCAAGGGATGTGGTTCCTCAGGCCACCCATTACATCTCACACGTGTGGCGTTAATTCCAATATTATGAATGAAAAATGAATACTCAAGTCAAGATATGGAATTTCAAAAATTATAACGTGGAGGTTCAAACTCATGACCTATTGTGTCATAAGAGTGGCCTCTAACCAGTGATCCACCTTGGATGGAATTGATAGGAAAGATAAATCAACAGTGGTGGTTTGTTCAACTTAAATACCATAATTGCTTTATTAATTAGTGTTTCACTAATTGCACATAATAAATAATATATTCATTATAAAGTGTTTTATTAATTAGTGTTTCACTAATTGCTCATAATAAATGACTAATCATTTTTTAATTATAAATGTTTTCTTAATTAATTATAATATTTATTTCTATTAATAAGTAATTTTGATAAATAATATCAAAAGACATTTTCTGCGACAATTAGTAGTAGAAGAGGTGGAGGCCGAAAGATTAGTGGTGGTTAAGGGCGGAGCCAAGCACAATTATATTTATTTTTGTTCTTTTATCGTAAAATTGGATACAAAATTCATTTTTCACATGTATCCAACTGGCCAAGAATGTTTTCTCCCTATCTCCTCAAAATCCTGGCTCCGCCCCTGGTTTGTGGTGGAAGAAGTACTGACGGTAAATGCTGGTGAGTAGTGATGGACAATATTAATTTTATGTTTTCGTTACAACATCGTTAACATCGTAGTGTGGAATACACTTTTGATAAATGAAGGTAACATATATTTCAGGGATGATATCATACAAGACAATATTTTCATGATCGTAGTTGGATCACCCAAATGGTACCCCTGTTATCTTTGGTACTATATCATATAAATCATGATTTTTTAATGTTAAAATAAAATTGATTGCAATACAAAAAATAATATATACACGGAAAAAAATAATGAAACTAATCAATTGACGAAATTTTGCTCAATCTAAACCTCATACATGGCATTTGTGATTGAAAATTAGAATTGCGTCCAACAACCTACATTGTATAGGCGGCAGTGTTGGAATCAATAATTGACATTGAGGAAGCATATTTAAAAAAAAAAAAAAACATGTAAACTTTGGTGGACTAAACCATAAATATATATATGGACAAATTACTATTTATAAAATAAAATAAAAAATTTATGTAGTTATTAAAAATTTAAGGGGTTAGAGGCAGGTTAGTCAACCTTGGCTCCGCCATGGTTTTATGGTGGTGGCGGGTATTGGTGAACAAAAACATATTATGCTAATTTCGTAACGCCACAAAATGTGTAACGTTATATTATCATTAGTATAAAACAAGGTTTGGATAAGTTTGCCTTTGTTAGTGGTGGTCAGGATTTGTCTGGACAAAGATAAATCAAGGGTTGTGGTTCCCCTGACCACCCCCTACATCTCGCACGTGTGGCGTTAATTCCAATATTATGAGTGAAAAATGAATACTCAAGTCAAGATATGGAATTTCAAAAATTATAACGGGGAAGTTTGAACTCGTGACCTATTGTGTCAAAAGAGTAGTCTCTAACCAGTGTTCCACCTTGGTCGGAATTGAAAGAAAAGATAAATCAACAATGGTGGTTTGTTCAACTTAAATACCATAATTTCTTTATTAATTAGTGTTTAATTCACTAATTGCACATAATAAATAATATATTCATTATAAAGTGTTTTATTAATTAATGTTTCACTAATTGTTCATAATAAATGACTAATCATTTTTTAATTATAAATATTTTCTTAATTAATTATAATATTTATTTCTATTAATAAGTAATTTTGATAAATAACATCAATAGACATTTTCTGCGACAATGAGTAGTAGAAGAGGTGGAGGCCAAAAGATTAGTGGTGGTTAAGGGCGGAGCCAAACACAATTATATTTATTTTTGTTTTTTTATCGTAAAATGGGATACAAAGTCCATTTTTCACATGTATCCAACTTGCCAAGAATTTTTTCTCCCTCTCTCCTCAAAATCTTGGCTCCGCCCCTGGTTTGTGGTGGAAGAAGTAGTGACAGTGAATGCTGGTGAGTAGTGATGGACAATATTAATTTTATGTTGTCGTTACAATATCGATAACATCGTAGTGTGGAAGATGTGGTTGGTTGTTTGTAACACATTTGATAAAAGAAGGTACCATATATTTCAGGGATGATATCATACAAGACAATATTTTCATGATCGTAATTGGATCACCCAAATGGTACCCCTATTATCTTTGGTACTATATCGTATAAATCATGATTTTTTAATGTTAAAATAAAATTGATTGCAATACACAAAATAATATATACATGGAAAAAAATAATGAAACTAATCAATTGACAAACTTTTGTTCAATCTAAGCCTCATACATGTCATTTGTGATTGAAAATTAGAATTGCGTCCAACAACCTACATGGGATGGGCGGCAGTGATGGAGTCAAAAATTGACATTGAGGAGGCCTTTTTTTTTTTAAATAAACATGTAAACTTTGGTGGACTAAACCATAAATATATATGAACAAAGTACTATTTATAAAATAAACTAAAAAAATTATGTAGTTATTAAAAATTCAAGGGGTTAGAGCCAGGTTAGTCAACCCTTAGCTCCGCCACTAGGTGGTGGTGGATAAAAAAAGTAGATTCATATGGTTTTATGGTGGTGGCGGGTATTGGTGAACAAAAACATATTGTGCTAATTTTGTAACGCCACAAAATGTGTAACGTTATACTATAAAGTATAAAACGTGGTTGATCGTTCTAATGTTAAAATAAACTCGATAAAACACATGTCCATTTTAAAAAATTGGTGCAATCAATTGCCATGTTATGTAATAACTAAACGAACGACACGAATCAAGATCAGAACATATGAAATTATTTATTATCAATTTGTTTATGTAAAGAGTGGCCAGGATTTGTTCTTGGCAAAGATAAATTTACCGCTGGGGTTTGTTCAACTTAACCATTTTTAAACGTTTTATTAATTAGTGTCTCATTGAATGTTCATAATGATTAATTAAATTTCTATTATAAACGTCCCCTTAATAATCTAACATAAATACATAATTTTATTAATAACTAATTTTACTAAAAACTATATTAATTCTAATGGTGGTAGTGGAAGTAGGGTTAGTATAATCGGTGGCGGATATTTGTGAATGGTGGAGGCGGTAATATTACTATTGGTGGAAGAAATAGTGGCGGTGGATGGTTTTTATGGTGGTGGGTGTTGGTAATAGTAGTGTATAATAATTGTTTTTGCTTTTTAGTGAGTTTTATTGACCAAGTAAAAAAATAATCTTCACAAACATGCAACATTGTATTGTGAAAGATGTAATTGGTTGTTTTTAGCACGATTGATAAGGACAAAAACCAAATATTTCGAGGATGATACCTGAACGTATAAGACAATATGATCATGACTGTTCGATCACCCGTATTATATAAAGGCAATTGGCGTACTCGCTTAAGAGAACATTATCGCTCTCTCAAGTGTTATTACATTCTTTTTCCTGAAAGACCATCAATGTCGAGTTGTTTCGCGACAACTACCTACAAAGACAACAACTTTCACTCAATTCCCGATATAAAACCTTATTTAATGGGAAAATATATTTGCATTCTTAAATATTTGTTTGAAAATTATGTTTGTTCATCAAAATCATCATAAAAAACTCTAAATCATAAATCTAAATTTCGCCTCCGATGTTTATAGAATATTTTTTATATTTTAAATTCTCAAATCATGCGACCTCTTGATGACAAATCAACAATATCAAATTACGGATCAATATGTATAGGTTTTATTCACTGGGTTAGAAGGTAGAGCAGACACATATGGGTAGATCACACAAAGCAGAACATGACTGAGAATACTTCAATAATTTGGTCAAGAGATAAGGTCAAAAATTTAAGATCAACTTTCTATAGGACTAATTAGATCGGCTTCGATAGGAGCTGAAAAAAATATGGATTAATAATAATTTTCACGTAAGACAATTGCAAAACATAGTTTGGCTAACTCTGCCTATGTAAAGAGTGGTCAAGATTTGTCCTTTCTCAATTGCTATGTTATGTGAGAAGAAGGTGATATCTAAGATTGAGGTATAATTCAAATCTATTAGATTCATATCATTTACAACTGGATGCCTTGAAAAAAATTGACGTGTTGTTATTATTATTACAGACAAGGGATACATTGACCACACTTGCGCAAATAGCTCACTTCGCAAATGATTTGTGTTGCATGTACTGTCTAGAATGCAACGAGGAATTTGAGGAAACAAGGCACCAGAAGCAGTGTCCAGAGTATTTTGGATATAATAACTTAGACCCGATGTAATACTTATGTTTTTTTTTTTAGTTTTTCCACAATCTATTTATTTAAGAAAAATGAACATTGCAAATACATAACATCAACAAAAATTAGACAGATTGTGTTTGACAATAATGGCTACTGATGGTCCAGAAACGGCAAAAGAAAGGAATTGTTGTAGAAGAATTGTTGGGATATACAACGGATTACTTGATACGGATGAAAGAGGTATAACTAATCTGTCTAATTTTTGTTTGGACAATAATGGCTACTGATGGCCCGGAAACGGCAAAAGAAAGGAATTGTTGTAGAATAATTATTGGGATATACAATGGATTACTTGATACGAATGAAAGAGGTATAACTATTTCGATTATGAAATCACATAAAGTTCACAGTAGAAGATGACATCAAGTTTAAAGTTAGTAACAAACATAATATGGCTAACTAAAATGTTAAAAACAAACAAGATATATAAACTTAGAAATCTATGGGACTTGAAGAGGCCAATTTTGAAAACTACAATCTTAGAAAGCAACGATCCACAATACCCTAATTTTTTTTTTATATAAATATTCAACGTAGAATATGTCAACTTTTGGTAAAGGATCTATTGACAACCTATTAATTTGAAATAGGATCAAGGAGTACAATATGTGTTCAAGGTTCTTTATGAGGTAATGTGTCTCCATATTGTATTCCAAGTGAAGGTAGGAACATACGGAAGTGACAAAATGTCCAATACTTTTGAAGTTACCAAAGCCTTCGTTAAGACGAATTGTTGGGCACAATACTTTGTTGAAGATGGCAGAGGTTCGCATATATACAATCCCTTCGAAAAGGTAATGTTACACATTTTAAACATTTTCATCTAATGGGTGTTGAAAAATTACAGGAAAATCATGTCATGTTGGATAGTTTGTATCATTCGTTCGATGCAAAAAAATACTATTCTCTGCCTATTTGGAGGATCGACAACATGACCATGATATATGAGTCAGCTGGAGCGAAATAGGAGCATGTGGAGACTTTTATGGATGATATTGATTAGTTGATTTCAGTGAGATGAGCACTACTGACGACATATTTCCAAAAAAAATATTTAAACTTCCATGTTCATGTAGAGCATTATCTCATTATAAGCAATGAACCTAAATAAAAAAGTGTCTGGAAGTTAAGATTATATTTCTTTCGTTTGAGAAAATCTCCGACGGTAAAATATTGAAGGAAAAAACAAAGAAAAAAATAGAGGAGAATCTCAACTATTTTTATGACAAACACATATTAAATCATAAGGAGTTGATAAGTATTCGAGACACAAATTATACGATATATTAAAAATGAACCAACATCATGGCCCGTGCCGTTACGGCACGGGTTAAGGGCTAGTAAAGTATAAAGCGTGGTTGATCATTCTAATGTTAAAATAAACTTGATAAAACACATGTTCATTTTAAAAAATTAGTGCAATCAATTGCCATGTTATGTAATAACTAAACAAACGATACGAATCAAGATCAGAACATATGAAATTATTTATTATCGATTTGTTTATGTAAAGAGTGGTCAGGGTTGTCCTTGGAAAAGATAAATTTACCGCTGAGATTTGTTCAACTTAACCATTTTTAAACGTTTTATTAATTAGTGTCTCATTGATTGTTCACAATGATTAATTAAATTTCTATATAAATATCCCTTTAATAATCTAACATAAATACATAATTTTATTAATAAATAATTTTACTAAAAACTATACTAATTCTAATGGTGGTAGTGGAAGTAGGGTTAGTATAAGCGGTGTCGGGTGTTTGTGAATGGTGGAGGCGGTAACATTACTATTGGTGGAAGAAATAGTGGCGGTATATGGTTTTTATGGTGGTGGGTGATGGTAATAGTAGTGTATAATAATAGTTTTTGCTTTTTAGTGAGTTTTATTGACCAAGTAAAAAAATAATCTTCACAAAACATGCAACATTGTATTGTGAAAAATATAATTGGTTGTTTTTAGCACGATTGTTAAGGACGTAATAGTAGTGTATAATAATAGTTTTTGCTTTTTAGTGAGTTTTATTGACCAAGTAAAAAAATAATCTTCACAAAACATGCAACATTGTATTGTGAAAAATATAATTGGTTGTTTTTAGCACGATTGTTAAGGACAAAAACCAAATATTTCGAGGATGATACCGGAACGTATAAGACAATATGATCATGACCGGTCGATCACCCGTATTATATAAAGGCAATTGGTATACCCGCGTAAGAGAACATTATCGCTCTCTCAAGTACTATTACATTCTTTTTCCTGAAAGACCATCAATGTCGAGTTGTTTCGCGACAACTACCTACAAAGACAACAACTTTCACTCAATTCCCGATATAAAACCTTATTGACTGGGAAAATGTATATGCATTCTAAAATATTTGTTTGAAAATTATGTTTGTTCATCAAAATTCTCATAAAAAACTCTAAATCACAAATCTAAATTTCGCCTCCGATGTTTATAGAATATTTTTTATATTTTACATTCTCAAATCATGCGACCTCTTGATGACAAATCAACAATATCAAATTATGCATCAATATTTATAGGTTTCATTCACTGGGTTAGAAGGTAGAGTAAACACAGGTGGGTAGATCACACAATGCAGAACATGACTGAGAATACTTCAATAATTTGGTCAAGAGATAAGGTAAAAAATTTAAGATTAACTTTCTATAGTAATAATTAGATCGGCTTCGATAGGAGCTGACTAAAATATTGATTAATAATAATTTTCACGTAAGACAATTGCAAAACATAGTTTGGCTAACTCTGCCTATGTAAAGGGTGGTCAAGATTTGTCCTTCCTCAATTGCTATGTTATGTAAGAAGGAGGTGATATTTAAGATTGAGGTATAATTCAAATCTATAAGATTCATACCATTTACAACTGGATGCCTTGAAAAAAAATTGACGTGTTTTTATTATTATTACTGGCAAGGGATACATTTACATTGACCACACTTGCGCAAATAGCTCACTTCACAAATGATTGGTGTTGCATGTACTGTCTAGAATGCAACGAGGAATTTGAGGAAACAAGGCACCAGAAGCAGTCTCCAGAGTATTTTGGATATAGTAACTTAGACCCGATGTAATACTTATGTTTTTTTTTTAGTTTTTCCACAATCTATTTATTTAATAAAAATGAAGATTGCAAATACATAACATCAACAAAAATTAGACAGATTGCATTTAACAATAATGGCTACTGATGGTCCGGAAACGTCAAAAGAAAGGAATTGTTGTAGAAGAATTGTTGGGATATATAACGGATTACTTGATACGAATGAAAGAGGTATAACTATTTCGATTCTGAAATCACATAAAGTTCACAGTAGAAGATGACATCAAGTTTAAAGTTAGTAACAAACATAATATGGCTAACTAAAATGTTAAAAACAAACAAGATATATAACCTTAGAAAGCCGTGGGACTTGAAGAGGCCAATTTTGAAAACTACAATCTTAGAAAGCAACGATCCACAATACCATAAAAATTTTTTTATAAATATTCAACGTAGAATATGTCAACTTTTGGTAAAGGATCTATTGACAACCTATTAATTTGAAATAGGATCAAGGAGTACAATATGTGTTCAAGGTTCTTTATGAGGTAATGTGTCGCCAGATTGTATTCCAAGTGAAGGTAGAAACATATGGAAGTGACAAAATGTCCAAGACTTTTAAAGTTACCAAAGCCTTCGTTAAGACGAATTGTTGGGCACAATACTTTGTTGAAATAGGAGCATGTGGAGACTTTTATGAACAATATTGATTAGTTGATTTCATTGAGATGAGCGCTGCTGACGACATATTTCCAAAAATTATTTAAACTTCCATGTTCATGTAGAGCATTATCTCATTATAAGCAATGAACCTAAATAAATAAATATCCGGAAGTTAAGATTATATTTCTTTCTTTTGAGCAAATCTCCGGCGGTAAAATATTAAAGGAAAAAAAAAGAAATGAGGAAAATCCCAACTATTTTTATGACAAACACATATTAAATCATAAGGAGTTGATAAGTATTCGGGACACAAATTATACGATATATTAAAAATGAACCAACATTATGGCCCGTGCCATTATGGCACGGGTTAAGGGCTAGTTGTCCCTTATAATATAGATAAAAAAAATATAAATCTTATTATTTTATTCCATAAATATGTTGAATTGAGTTTTTTTATTTTAGTCATAAATGAACGAAATTAATATAGTAGGTTTTTTTATTTTCTGGATTTTTTATAATAAATAAATGAAATTATAAAATATTACAAAAATATAAATCTTATTATTTTATTCCATAAGTATGTTGAATTGATTTTTTTTTTAATCATAAATGTCTGAAATTAATATAGTAGTTTTCTTTATCTTATGGGTTTTCACAATAAATATATGAAATTAATATAACAAATTTCTAAATAATGAGGGTCGTCCGTCGTGTGTGTCCCAACCACCCACCCAATCTACACCACACATTGTCAGATCAACGCATCATATCTCACGAAATTTCATCTGACGAATACGAATGCTTTTTCTCCGAGCCAATGAGAGAGCGCGGTTCCGCTCACCAAACAATAGGAGAGAGGGTAAGCTCCACCAGTGCTACTTTTATTCTGGAGTGAGGGATGGTATTGAGTTTTTAGGTTGTTGATTTGGAAAAAAAGAGTCCTAATATTTATTTTTCCTTTTATTTTTGTATAAAATATGTGGATGTTTTCCCATTTATATATTAATTTGGAAAAAAAAAGTCCTATATATATTAATTTGGAAAAAACAAGGTCATAATATAGCAGTTACTCGATTTCCAATTGAATTCGGACTTCCATAAAATCCCAAACACGGTAAGTTAGGTTTTCTTTTTAAGTAATTTTTAAACCAATCATACGTTTCCAAGTGTCCTCACCTAAATATTGAATTTTGTTTTCTTTTTCTAATCTTTTTCCTATTCTTTTAAACCAACCATGCATTGCCAATTGTCCTCACCAAAACGGTCGTTTCATAAAACTCAAAAGAGACCTATTTTGGCAAATAATAAGCGAGGGTTTCGTCACCGTTCAACGTGGGAGATTTATTTGTCTAGGCCTTTAAGTCTTTAGATTTGATAGTCATATTTATATTTGTTAAATATGTGTTTTAAAATGTATCTCATGGGGATGTACGCGGAATCAATCTCTGATCTCAGATGAGGGAGAATGTCGTACTTACCAGAGGCATTAAGTCTCTGCTCATGCCCATGAGTCAGTCGTGGACGTTTGATGAGTCTTTAGACTCTATACGACCAGCGTGTCTCGTAGGGATGTGTGCTAGAAGTCATGGAATCATGACCAGCGTATCTCGTGGGGACATATGCTAGAAATCATGGCTATAAGAGCCTTGTAGATCAAGGGGTAGTCTCTCTCATGAGAATTGATTTTGATCCAAGGGGACTAAATTAGCATATTGCTGAAACGAGGGATGAAGATAAGGCTGAGCTTGTCTTTTGGAAACAAGGGTTGAGGTTAGGGACAAACTCTTCTTTTAGCGATCACGGTTGAAATCAAGGTTTAACTTCGTTCTTTTCGCAACGAGGACTAAGTCAGGGATAAGCTTGTCTTTTGACGATAAGGGTTGTAGTCAAGACTGAACTTGGATTTTAAGAACCGTGGGATGTAATCAGGGCTAGACTTGGTATTTTGATAGCGAGGGCTGGGACAACGCTGAGCTTCGTCGTCTTTTGGCGACAAGGGCTGAGGTCGAGGTCGAACTTTGTCTTTTGGCGACAAGAACTTTACCCTATCTTCAAAACCTTCCTTATGTTAGAACTCCATTTTTATGTGGACATTGAGGGAGCTTTAGAATAACCGCTTGTACTCCTGATGCTTAAAATTACCGTTGTTCCCTTAGTCTCAGAATTCACGTGTGATGATCAATTTATCCTTCGCTCAAAATTCACCATCTACAAGTCCATAACTACAAAAAGCTGAAGGGATACCACCGAATCTAATGAAAGACAACGAATGTGAATAATTTTTCTACGAATTTGGCAATGGTGACATTTCTGAACAAAATGCATTTGCATTATAAAATTTTAATATTTTCTAGCCCCCCCCCCCAAAAAAAAAAAAAAAACTCCCCAATACCGATGGATGCCTTAATCCAGAAAACACGTCAATTCTTTACTTCTCAAAAAAAAAATCAATGCTTTTACTCCTGGCATTTTTAGGGGGGACCCAAACAGAATTAGGGGTGACTTTTTTATTCCCGACCCATACACAACGTTAAGGGATGTCCAAAAACGCGGGGAATACGTTAATGCCCTTACATAATCGGAAGCTAGTTTGTATCCGATTGTTAAAACCTAATCGGAAGCTTAGTAACACCTTTGTCCTACCGATTAATATAGTTTTTGTGCCAAATCGAGTATCTTGCTCCTATAACAATCGGTAGGAACAAGAACCTCAATAGACTACCGATTATAGTAGCTCCCAAAATTGGTGATTTCGTCAAAGAAGAAATTAGGGGCAACTTTATAATCGGTAGTCATATTAACTACCGATTATTATAGTTCTCAAATTTGAGAAAATTGAGATTTCTCCAAAAACAAAATTTGGGGCAACTGTGTAATCGGAAGTTAATATACCTTATTTGCCTACCGATTATACAGTTGCCCCAAATAAATAGAGCCGTTGGAACTCTAAACTCTATATAAGGATTGTATCTTTTTACCCTCTATGGAGCACAAATACCTTTAAACTCTCTCCAACATCATCTTCAACATAATGCCATTCATTAATCCTACGGAGTTCACGATTGAAGAAGATTTATCTCTATGTAAGCGCTATGTTCAATTATATCCGAGACGGGGAGAAGAACGCAGGAAAGGAGGCATAATGAGTATGAATTATTTTTGGAGAATTCACGAAAAATTCTTCTCTGACACCGGTAACCCAAACAACCGTCACTCCGCTGATCTTTTCTGCCGAATTGGTTCAATAAACGGACCCGTCGAAGAATTCGTCCATTTAACATATCTTGTGAATCAATATCGATTGAGGGGTGAAACCAATGATGAGGTTATAGAACGATCTCTCGGGGAATGGCGGAGATGGAAAAGATCAACCTTCCGTTATGAAGCTCATTTTAGAATCCTTAGGGCGATGAAAAGATTTAATCCATTTAGGACTCGTCCAACACGTCCACGACGCTAATCACAGTACCTTGTAATAGAATTGTGGAAGTTCAATGTAAAATTATGATGATGTCTAGGTGATATTGTTATGAATTTCAAAATATTTATGAAAATCAAAAGTTTTCATTATTTATGTAACTACCGATTATACTTAAACGGCTATTTCGTTCAAAAGAAACTAGCCGTGCCTCGAAAACCACACAAAATCGGTAGCTAATACATATTGACAAACCTCTGATTATACTACTCTAATGAAACTGAGAACTATGTTGACAAACTAGCCTATAATCGGTAGTTATACAACTATCCTTAGCTTCCGATAATGCATAATCGGTTGATTTAGTTCAACCATTTCCTACCGATTGTATGTAATAATTGTACGTAATTTCAGTGTAGTCTTGTAAAAGTACGCATCAATGGTCATATTTTCAACAAAAAAGAGACGTTGGGACTCTTATCTATATAAGGAGGGTAAACTCTTCTTATTTATGCACCAAACAACACATATATAGCATTGTGTATTCTACAAATATATTTTCCATCGTCTACTCTTGTGAATTCATTCTATATCTCAACTTACAAGCATGGCAACGTTTGACACAGCTTAAGATTTGGTCATTGTGAAAACATGGTATCATGAAACAAGGCGTGAAGATGTCATATCAGGAAGGTTAACACCCGAAGTATTTTGGGCGAGGGTATATAGCCAATTTGTACGAGAGTATGGAAATCCAAAGCAAAGATCACTCCAAAAAGTTCATGATCGTTTCCGACTTGTCCAAAAAGTGGTAAATGATTACATAACAATACAAAAGAGGATGTTTAATACTAGCCACTTAAGCTTGTCGATCCAACAATTTGTAAGTATTTGCATACTTTTTTTAAATAACACCGGTTGTCTAATATTTGTTACTAAAATGAAGTTGGCATTATTTTGTGTTTGTTTATGTAGGAGGCACTCACAAAAAGACAATACTCAGTGGAAAAGGGTGAAGAATTCACTTATGATGGAAGTTATGAATTCTTGAAGTCCGTCACAACAGTATAAAAATTGATTGATTGTTACAATCGGACGTTATTGTTTTATATTGTCTACCGATTCTGGGAAAATTTTCAGTTTTTTTGTCAGGGTTTGGTGATAATTAGATGTTTATGTAATATGTTATCTACCGATTCTGGGAATATTTTTTCATTTTTTTTTGTCAGACTTGCAATCGGAAGCTAAATTAGAAATTTTAATAACCAATTATAATACTGATTGAGTCTGTTTACAAAAGCTTGTATAATCGGTTGATATATTAATAATATATAACTACCGATTATAACTTTATAATTCACAGTATTTTCCAAAAAATTCCAAAAAATATATCTTTCAAAAGTAACGATCATTCATCTTCATCATCCGAGGGAACCAATTCGAGTATGCCTTCCGGAAAGTTGTTGTTCATGACGCGATCCCAATCCAACATGTTGGTCTCATATTGTTTCAACCAATCCTTACAATGATTCATTGGGAAGTAATCTATCACACCACCCAATAAAGGTAATTGGCAATCTCTCTTTACTCTTAAACCGATAAAATGCATCTCATTCACAAATGCCATAACAATTCTTCTATCTTTAACTGAATCATCGCAAACCTTCCTTGTAGGTGCAAACGTAAAGGGATGTCCATACTTAGGAGGAACAAAGAAATGTACCATGCAATTCAAAACGTCCGCTAAGATATATCCACATGAAGGAATTTTCATCCAATACTTGGATCCGATTGTCTTCAATCCATTTCGGAACTTTACATGCGCAACTAAGTCTTTGAACTCAACTTATTTGTAGTGTCTATATCCTTGCTTCATCACCCCCATATAGAAATCCTTGTCCTTTATTAGTTGTACCGCCATCTTAGTTCTTAAATATTGCCAGTCGGTAACATCTCCGTTCACCACCTCTCCAAAGTAACCAATTTGTTCCGTAGCGATGTGAAACCCACAATTTCCATCCTTATCAACCTCGCCGGTGGGAAAAATAAATGGAACAATGAGGGGAGGGAGTTGTTTCATATACTCTTCTATAATCGTATACCTTGATCGCGCGGGTCTTCTTTGAAAATCCCTAGGACAGCGTAAAGTACCATACTTCTCTCTTATAGTCACCATTTGCGTTGGTTGTGTTTGTTGCGAGCTTCTCATTTGATCTATAACTATGGAGCTAGTATGGGTCTCCAGTAACACATCTTATTCCACCGCCTCGTCTTGACTTACTTGAGAAGGCTTCGTAGAGACATTTGACCTCACTTGTCGTTCGGTTGGTCCACTTTCATCTTTTCTTGGGTTGAGGCTCATCTTAAAATTCGGCTTCTGAACGCTCATGCCTACACAATATTCTTTTATTAGACAAATACTCTTTCAATTCTTTTCTTCCAATGGTCCTCGACACTTCGGTGTTTGGCCTACCCGCCCCCTTTTTCTTAATAGGTTCATCAACCTCCCTTAAACGAGGGTGAAGTGCTTTCTCCAAATCATGCATCAATACTTGCTTCTTGGTGCCATTTGTTGTAGCATAACGCTCGGTTATTCTTGCACACAATTCCGAATCCAAGAACGACGAACCATCAACTACGGGGGTGGTTGGAGTGAAATTTAATTGCTTCCAAAATGGATGAATATCATTGATGTCAATCACATCGACGTACCTACCCATTTTATGACAACATGGGAGACCAATACATATCATATCCTTGCAAACACAAACCGTATTCTCGTCATCGTTAGTATTATATAACTTCAATTATTTCATCATGTGATTTATTGCCCATCTTGAAACTTTATGAACAATTCCCCTTAGAAGCAATTTTATCATTGCATAGAACCCTTAATCTTTACGAGATCACGATCGGTTAATTCATGGATTGCTTCTTGGATCGACACAATTCCATTTTGACTACCTATAAGTATTTTCTTTATTCTTCCATGAGACCCCTCCGCAATGCTTGTCTCCTCGTTCTTGAAATTACGATATTCATATGTCAATGCAAACACAAACCTCTCCTTAATCGGTAACCATTGTGTTTTACAACACTCAACTGGTTTTGGGTAGTCCTTGCCATATTTATCCTCAAATTTATTCAAGTTTCGTTCGTAAATTTCCTCGGTCTTCGACTAAACGATCTTGTTCCATGCTTTCATGAACATATTCCAAATCATTCCATCCTCCTTCCATTTTTCATCAAATAACCTCTTCTCTTCCTCTCATTTTTCCACGGTTAATTTACTAATGCGCTCATCATCTTCCTTCGACCTCTTGGTACCCTTCTTGGTTTTTTAGCTTGGAAATGGAGATGGAAATTGTGTTTGATGTTGCATTGAATGTGCCACGTACATTAAAAGTTTCGGGCTTCAGAAAACACTACCGCTATTGCATGCATTAAGGCTTGATCCTTATCCATTACAATAACCCTTGGAAAATCATCGCCATTATAAATGGACCTCAACATCTCCAACATCCAAATGAAACTCATGTTGTTCTCATGATCCATTAATCCCCATGCAATCGTAAACGTGTTTTGTCCGAAGTGTGACAAACAATCTTCAACAACTACATGTTATATTTGCTTGTCTTTTAAGTGGCATCTATCAACAAAATTTGATGAAAACACTGAGCCAATTTTATCATTTTGGGATGTGCCAAGAAAATACGTACCACTTTACCATCCTTTTCTTCCGTTCTCAACGTGTAGTCGTGTAACTCAGCTAACCACTGCGATTGTTGCATGACCGTTCTACCATCTTATTCCGTCCTTTTGATCGTAGCTACAGCCGACTTAATTGTAGACAAATAAGACAAGTTATCGGGGTCATCCGCCTTAATTTTACTTAAGATCGCACTGCCTTTTGGATTCGCATAAACCTCACTATCTCCATTTCACGTGGTTTTAACTTCGCAACCATTACATGTCCAATAAGAGCATCCAGATCATCATGGTTGTGATAACCATTAACAACTTTAGACATTTTCCACTCTTTACTATCCCTACCATTCGGCTTATAGAAGACAATCTTAAATGGGCATCCAATTTTCTTTGTATGAGTTCGGTATTTCTTTCTCTCCGTCCTCCTTACATACTTAATATTCTTTCCCTCGTGACTCTTCTTCACCCCACCTCGCTCACATATTATTTCAAACCGAATATTCTTAACGCAAGGTTTCTGAACTACCACGCACATCTTCTCTTTTTCCTTGTTCATAAGCCATTCCTTGGCCTCATTCTTACTTACAAATATCTAAATACGCATATAACAAAACAAACAAAATAAGCATAACCATCTAACATACATGATTGGAAAAAGAAAAGATAATTCATGAACATACCAAATCGTTTGCATAGTGTAGGGAAGTATCAGGCCTCAAATAATAATCGTCATCAACATCTACAATAGCCTACACACCACAACAACAAGTTATGCATTATTAATCGGAAGGAATTTTAGAGAATAGATAACCGATTGTACAATAATCGGTAATCAAATACCATAAAACCCAACCGATTGAAACAAATCGGAAGTCTTATACTGAGATATGCTACCGATTAACGAAATACACAAATGTACAATTGTTCTGTGTATAAAACCGGCAATAATCGGAGAAGAAGTTAATTCATAAACACATGATTATTAAATATCAAGAATCACAAATATTTCATTTTTGGAGAAGTTCGTATTTGGGGATACTTTTTACAATCGAAAGTTTGTTTATCAATAAAACTTACGAATGAGACAAATTGAAGCTTTCAATTTGGGGATTTTTTATGTATTAGGTAGCTTAATACATAAAAAAATCTCCGATTGTTGATACTCGGTAGATATGTTACTCAATTATCTACCGATTGAATGTCGTTATTGGCATTCAATGCATGCAGTAATCGAATTTTCACGTTCAAAAACACACACAAACACATATAACATTGCTATTAGAGTTTGTTAACGACATACCTGTATGTTTGACGCATCGTTACCTTCGATTTCGAGTGATTCTCCATATTCTTCCATGAAAGCGTCGTCTAGGGTTTCATCTCCATCAATGTGTGGATCATTCAACATATACCACAAATCGTCATCTCTAAACGGTAGTGAACCTTGAACTTCAACAACTTCACGTCCTTCTTCGTACCCATCCATGTTTATGGAAGTTGGCAACATATACCCTTTTTTTTTTTCCTTCTTCTTCTCTCACTCAATCGGGAGTCATTGGGACAATGACTCAAACACAAATTCCAAACACTAATATATAGACCCTTTCCTACCGATTACAAGTGAATGCCTCCGATTATCTTAATCGGAAGGTAATGTTGCATGTTAAACTTCCGATTATGGCTACACCCAAAACACGAACCAAATGGTAATGGTTGGCTCTGCACCCTAAAAGCAAAGGTTCGATGTGTGGCTACTTATAATCAGCAGCCAAAGATCCTACCGATTATGGAAGATTTCAAAATTTTGAAAAAAAAAAGATTTTAGAAAAAATCTCATTTTGGGGCAACCTATAATCGGATGGTAATGTTACATGTTAAACTTCCGATTATGGCTACATCCAAAACACGATCCAATTGGTTATGGTTGGCTCTGCACCCTGAGCCAAGTGGTCATGCTTGGCTCTACACCCTCATAACCTATGGTTTGCTACGTATAATCGGTAGGTATTGAAGTTGGATTATCTACCGAATATAGCATATTCCAAAATTCACCAGATGAAGAATTTATGAAAAATCTGTTTTTGGGGCAACCTATAATCGTAAGGTTTTGGAACGTAATTTTCGCCTGATATTGCTGCATCCAAAACACAAACCAAGTGGTTATTGTTCTATGAAATTTGGTCAAGGCTGAATCTGGGGCTACTTACAATCGGTAGTTTTACAGCTCCAATTAACAACCGGTTATAAAAGGAAACATTAGCCGAAATATCCACACACTAATCGGTAGCTAATGATTCATTTTAACCTACTGATTGTTTATAAACCTACCGAGTGAGGAGTTGGCTACCGATTACGTAAGGGCATAATTGCCCCTAATTCTGTCGGGATCGCCCCTAAAAATGCCAGGCTTTTACTGGCTTACAAGAGCTGAGGAAGGCCAGCTTAACATAGTGTCTAAATTTGTTTCTTCCTTTATATGCACATTATAAAAAAAAAATGAGTATTTTAGTTTTCCAATCATCTTAAATTGTCGGGAATTAGCTTTTTAAAATCTTTCTTTTGATGAAGCTTTAGAGTTAATAAATTACGAATCACCTTTATTGTTCTTCGTTTTTAAAACTAAAAAGCTAATGAGAATCTTTTGCTAATACGATATGCAAGCATTGACATAACTCTAATGGAAATCATCGATAAAGCTATCTAAGCATTTTGTTATGCAGGCATGCTTAAAAAGTATGAGTATTACAGTGCTGAACTCTTGATATTTTTTGTTTTGTTTTAGAATCTCTTTTTGAGCTTACCAGTTCAATATGTAAAAAGACTATAAAGACTAAAATCAGCTCAATTAACTCATGGTTAGGGCCGCATTCATTAGCGTTCCATGTTGTATCCATTTTACAGATCATTAGTTAGGTAAGCCACTAATGACTAAACTATGTTGACAAAAGGTTGCATAACAGAATTATGATTAGACGATAAGGTTTTCAATTGATAATTATCAAATCATGGGGCCTCAATTTGGATAATCATCAGCACTAGATCGCAGAAGTGATCAAGTTTCTTAGCTGGTTATGCCACTGGTAATTTAGAGTCTTAGTTGGACATAGAAAGTCTCAGGTCGCTGACAGAGTCATTAAAACTGGTTAGGTAGAGTTGTAAGCAAGTGGGGTTAGAAACCTTACCGATCAGCCTAGAGCAATCTAGATGCGCTTCGGATTCTAAATTGCCAAGCCTGTAAAAACAAAAGAAGGTGTATTTTCTCAAAATTTTAAAGAGAAAGAAAAATGGTCCGCGAGTTATAACCCCAAAAGTATCACTATCCATAAAAAAAAAAACTCATTAAACAAAAAAAACACAAAAATCCCAATAAAATAAAAGTATTTCGCGGTTGATGAAACCCCAAATTTTTTGATGAAACCAATTTTAAAATTTGGAGTTTTTGTATTCAATTTATTTAAGATAGAGTTTTAATGGATTCCAACATTTAAGTAGGATTTTTGTACCACAAATTTGGTCAACTTAGATTTTTATAACTAGTTTTGAAAAAAAAATGTAGGAAAAACAAAACAGAATAAAACAAACAGTAGAATCGTTGTAGATTGCATTCTTTTGGGTGATCATGCGCGACCATACACACAGACTCATGTCTAAATAACGTCGATGGGAAAGAATGTCTCGACCTATATTGGCCTTTCCCCTGTCTTTTCCAAGTGGATTTCTACGACACGTTTATTAGCCCTATCACTTCCACGTACAGCTATGAATAAACGAAATAAAAAGATATGAAAACTGACAGAAATCACAAATCATTAATGTTTTTGTCTATTTAGGTACTGTGCTATGTACGTAAAATACCAAAGACGAAAAGAGTGGATGACGCATTTCTATTCATTATCTTCTATGAAGGACCACCGTTAAGTTTAACCTAGAAAAAGAAATGAAAAATGAACGATGCAGCTGCACTGCTGCAGCATACAATTCACCAAGGATGCTCCAGCTCCTCCGTCGCATCTAGTCCAAGCGCAGTGGAATGGTTAAATCCTCCAATCCGCCTTCTGATTAGGAATGAATGGATTTTGCATCGAAGAGCCAATTGTAATCTGGGCATTGTGCTGCATGTCCTATTACACCGGTAATACCTAACAAAATCTTTAGAAGGACTTGCCGCAAAACATTGTGCAACACTTAAAAGAACCTTGATTTTTTCTGTCGTAGTCGGCAAGTACGTGATATTGATAGATAACCATGAGGAAACCATACGTGGAGGGAGTATATTCCTAGAAAATGCACCTGCTAATTTGACCAAGTAGACTAGAGTTTAGTAGCTAGGTTTTTTTTTTTTGAAGCATATTTTAGTAGCTAGGTATGTCGTTATGTACGCATGCAGCATCTGATATTAAAATAATTGATGCGCCGAATAGACGAGGAATAGGGTAGTTACATTGATTCCAAACCCGGCACAGGATGCGGATGCATCTTAATTATTTTCCAGTTGCAAGCTCAAAATTGATTTGTCTGATTCTTTGTCCAAATGTAGGAAACAACTAGTCAGTAAAATACATATACTCTGATTTTCAGTGTCAAACGGCGCGCTGGCGTAGAATCAACCTTACGTGTTCTTTCTACGTTGCTCACTTCAGTTTTGTTTAATGGCCTGAGAGGATAATCTTTCAGAATATCAGGCAATTCTCGTGAGACGCTAGTAAGTAATTTCTCTGCATCTTCTCATGTTCATAATGGACACACTGTCTGCAATTGTCCAAAGGCCGAATCTAAGAATATCAATGATTATATTATTGGCTCAAAATTGTCGTTCGGACCCAGCATGTTAAGGTTCGTAAATCCCCAAATTCGTATTTCGCATAAAATATTCAGTGAAACTATTTAAACGTTTTAAAGTTGGTGACTGTGAGATAAATAATCTGAGTTGAGATACAGTTCAACTTGGATCGGAACTTGGGATTTTTGTTACTAGAATAGTACTCAAGGGTCGGAGCAACTATAGTTATGGACTATAAACAAAAATTTGGTCGAAAACCCAGACACAGCGGACAGATTATCGATTAAAATTCGGATCAAAGACCAAATTCCAAATCATATTTGGTCTTTAGTCTAGTCTTTAGTCGAGCGTATTTTAAAGTTACGCCCAACACCGGGCGCAGATATGAGTTACGTTTGAGGTGGGGCGTAATTTTGAATTACGCCCCAATTAAAAAAATAAAATAAAATGGGGCGCAACTTCAAAGTTCGATTGATGGGGCGGAACTTCAAAATTACGCCCGAGTATAAAAATAAAAAAATAAAAATAAATAAAGTAGGGCGCAACTTCAAAGTTCGACTGATTGGGGTGGAACTTTTTAGTTGTGCCTATCAAATTTTAGTAACACACCGTAGCATCAACCACAGACCAAACCAATTTTTTTTTAGCTTTTTTTAATCTTTGGTCTTTGGTTTAGCTCGTATAACTGCAGTTGATCTAAGGTAACAAACATGCCCGCAAGGTAGATGAAGTGTAAAGAGAGAATCCAAAATATGGAAGAACTTAATAATGGAGAGCTGAAAGGACTATATATTCTATTCCGCGATACAAACATAGACATTTTCCTTGAAACTTTCCTCGACACAAAATATAAAAAATATTATGTGCAACTTACAAAGAACCTATACAAGATTTTGTTTTGGGCATACATATGAATTAATTGCACCGTTTCTTTCCTCTTGAAAGAGAATTGAGGTGGTGTTGTTGAAGATTCATCTTTGTTTTTCTTCTTCTCCCACGTGTAAGTGCATGAATCGAATCCTTAGTCAGAGATGGTCGAATTTTTGTCTATTCTTCCGTCGCTCTCGATTCCTGTGGATCCCACCTACCATTCGTCGCCATTAACAAAACAAAACACCGACCCGGTGCTCGGTTACGTGGCAGCAGTCTACATGGGATTCGATTTAAGAACATAACTTCTCATACCACCTCTGTGAGAGAACAAATAGTAAGAAACCTTAACCTCACTAGAACATGTACATGTTCCTATCATAACTCGGTAAGTTATAACTAGCTACTGCCTAGAAGATTCTTTAGCTACCCAATGGCCTCTAGATCAAACACAGCATTCTGCCTGTTTTATCAGATGCACAGTGTGAAAAATGCGAATTCATCTTTAAGAGTATCCAAAATAATGATCGATATTTTTCAGTATTCAATCCATTGACTGTACACCGAGTAGGTTAAGCAGGGAACATATGGTAGTGAATCACATTGCCTTATTTATGAATAAATATAGACGACACATTTTTATCTTCTCCTCCTCCATGTTAGAATACGGACATCCAACTCAAAACCAATTGGCAATGAGTGGAGAAGCCCATAGGATTATAAACCGCAGGATCTTAAAAACCCATACAATGTGGGACTAATAGTCTCAACACTCCATGCATACACCTTCCTTCATTTTCCTTTCCATCTCTCTTTCTCTAGAATAAAATCATTATGAAGCAATGACAGACGGACATTATGAAGCAAACGGTACATTGATATGGGTAGTATTCAAAGATTCCATTTTTTATGAATTGTGAAAATCATCAACAGTGTGTATAAAACTCTGATTAGAGAAATAGTTGCGGATACGTGCAAGTTTGCAACGAGTCGATTGCTTATCCTTGTCAAGCTTGCAATGGTTGGATACGATGATGATGATAATAGTAACCCATATCATCATCATCGTCATCTCAATTATTTGTTCAACAGCAAATTTTACAATATACCAACCATTCTTAATCAACAATTAATATGTTGTCAAGTACTATGATTAAATCCACATCTTATCACCAAATAATTGTGGGTTAGGTTGATGATGACGATTTATCTTAATATTTTTAGAAAAACATGCAAAACATCAAAATAAAGAAAAAGGAAAGAAGACCTTGGCCACTCTTTAAAATGTTAGTAGACAGAACATTGTGTGATTAGAATTTGATGATAGTATAATTAATTTGTTTAACTTGTCTGGCATGGTCCATTCCATGGATATTTAACTGGTCGACTTTATTAATGAAACTAGCTTAATTAAAAGGCTAAGATAAGAAATGCAGTTTTTTTAAGTCAATTGTGCTTTACAGATGATGCTGGAACCCTACTGAAAACAAATGATGCAGCACGTTAATTTGCAGCTGCTGAAAGGGGCCATTTCCACTAGAGTAAGTCGCTGGACAGAATGTAGAACTCGCTCTTAATGGCTTTAGTTGTTAACATTCTTCATGATTGCTAAAGGGAATCGGAATTAGCAGGGGTACCGTTTCATACGAGACAAAAGAGTTATATCTGATCCTGACCGTCGGATCACTCAAACGGTACCCCTGCTAATTCCGGTTCCTTTAGCAATTGTGATTTTTTTTTTTGATCGGTAAAGAATAAAATTTATTGATCAAAAAGGCGAGGGTATAAAAGGCTTGTACAACCCGTGAAGAGAACAAAAAAAACCCAAAGAGAAAGAGAAACAAAACTCAGACCACTAAACACACTTCCTGACTTACGTTGTGCTGAAGTACTCAGACCACTAAACACACTTCCTGACTTACGTTGTGCTGAAGTACGCTCTAGGCCAACTCTCAATTACATCCATAAAAAATAAATTCTGAAAATCTTTAAACACTAGATACCAAGTAAACATTATATATTGAGCCTTGTTGATTACCGTCTCCACCGAATATGCCTTCCTCAGAAAGACTCTAGAATTTTTTTCTTTCCATAAACTCCAAAGGATGACAGCCGGAATGATATTCCATACCTGAGTCTGGATCTTATTAACTTGCGGCAGAGGCCAAGCAAACATCAAAGAAACAACATCTGAAGGCGTAGTGAAGAACCATTTTAGCTTCTCAACAAAATAATTCCAAACCTTCCTAGTAAAGTCACAGTGAATGAATATACGATCAACTGTCTCACTGTTAGCACAAAAGACACAATTTTCTGGAACATCCATCCCCTTCCTTCTTATCAATTGTGACATTCTTGATGGGAAATATGGGGAAAATTGAATTCAAATTTAGATTTGACGTTCTTTTTCCTATGTTGACCATAATCCATTGGGTATTTTTTTTTAAGTGGTGGAACCGTGGAACAAATAGAACGATCGTGTCATACATGTTGTTCTTTGTTTGAAACGTCGTTTCCTTCCCTTGCAAATTAATAAGAAAATTGGTCCATGAAATGTGTTTTTGAAATGGGGAAATGATGGAAATGCAAACAAAGGTTCAATACGAAATTACGCGCCGAATAATCTTAGTGCAGCACTAGACTAGAGTGGTATTTGCTTTGCCCGTAGGAAAATCATATTCTTACCTAGAATGAATAATTCTTAAACTTTTTAATTTACAACAGGTTCCTTAATTTGGGGTTCTAGTCCATGCAACACTTCAACAAAGATCTCATTTTTATTTTTTTTGATGCAAACAACAAAGATCTCATTATTTTGTCCTATCTCTCTTTTTATATTCTATATGCGATACCCATCTCCCACCCATGCTAGACGAGAGTGAAATGGACATGAAATCGGGATCTTATAGGCCTCTCTTCTCTGGCTCATTCATTAAGAGCTGGAGAATCAGATCCACAATCTGAGTGAAATTCCCTTTTACTTTCTCTGACTATGAAATAATATTCATATGCTTAAGAAAACCAAATCCTATAAAGATGTCTTAGCCTTCCCCTGAGCATGCATGCAATCTGCATTGGATGGACATGACGAGTTTGCTGCGTAAAAAACCACAACCCAGATTGCGGGATTATGTCCGCTTGCTGTAGCACCCTTGTGTGGGTATGGACTATACTTTTGAGCACAGTGACTCACAATTAAAACTTCAAATATAGCACTAATTTTGGCCCAATGCCAAGTAACTACATTCCATTTCGTTAGGCCCAGCGCTTGGCACATCTAACTCTAAAGCTAGTTGTGAGTATGGGCCGGTTTTCACTTCATCTGCATCCAATCCAATTCATTATGGATTTGAAATTTGTCATAACCATCGAATCCGTCATCCGACGAATTACATCCAATGGATGTACATATGGACTGATTGGAAACGGAAAATCCAATTGATTTGTTTTATAATAGAGAAATTTATAAAGCTAAAAAGACATGACTTTATCAATCCATACCTGTAAAACAGAAACACCTAAGTCAACTCAAAAAGAAAAATCAGTTAATATATGCTTAAACACCACAACACCATGTTACTATTTTGTCACAAACACAAGACATCACCATAATATGACTTCCCTGAGAAAGTTTCCCAAGGAAAAACGTTGCACATGGATATAACTAAGACAATTAATTTGTATTTACAATTCTTGAAGTCAAAACATGCTAATATGCTAAGACGTTAGCATATCTGAAAGTTACTTCACATGTCTCCTCAAAAATCCCGATTTATAATATAAAGGGTTTGGATATCCAACCAATCTTCAAGGTTGCATTCAGATCCAATCCATAATCCGTTGGATTTTAAAAATCCTATACTCATTCAACCTATTAGCGAGCTGTCCTGGCATCCACCTGCAAAAATTCAATTGGACTAGATGGAGACCATAGATTCCGGTGTTGGTAACACGGAGGCTATTAAATGACCCAAAAGATCTTTGGGTGAGATTACTTAAGGGAAAATATTTTCTTAAAACTTATCATTTCCATAAAAATAAAGCAACTAGTGTTTTTTGGATTTGGACTAGTATTAGGGAATGACTTGACATCGTTAAAGATAACAATATTCAGATGGTTGGAAATACTAGAGATATAAATATTGCTTGTGATTCTTGGGTTCCAAATATTGGTTATACTTGTAAAATCGGTAACATAATAAGGAGATCTAATATTTTCCCTATTAATATTACTAATAGAATAATGGTCATTTGTATTAATGTGAATAATAAGGATATGTTGCATTAGAAAGAAAATATAATGGTGAATTCATTCAGCTTATTAAAAAAAAAAATTCAAACGAGCAAAATGTAAATCATGATAAACTATGGCTCAAAATATGGCATATGAAATTGCTACCTAGTTCTGCGATATTTGTTTGGAAAATAGTTGTTGTTCTAATGTTATATGCAAAAATGAGTGGTATTTTAAATCATGTGGATCCATGATGTATTTTTTTTTATGGGAAACATTTGGAAACTTCTCAACATTTATTTGAAACTTCCCAAACAACCATCTCACAACTCATACAACAAAAAGCCTCTACCGCAACCAACACCTCCATATGCTTTATCTTCAGGTCGCTCTGGATAACTAGAAATGACTATATATACAACCAAAAGTAAGCAACGACGAACGACATTTTAGCCTCGCGCTAAGATAACATCTGGAGTTCACTTGGATTAAGGATACACAACCCATGTTTTACCAGCGTATATCCCTTCAAATGGAAACAGAACAACCATAAAAATATCAGAATCCCCCCCCCCCCGACACAGATTGGATAAAAATCAACATAGATGGGGTTGTGGAAAGACACCCGGGATTTGCAGGTTCAGGCTTTATTGGCAGAGACTCTGAACCAAGACCTATTTTGGTATTTGCATAACCTTTGGGAATTACTACGACCTTAATGATATAAATCTGGTCCCTGCTGCTGGCTTCAAGAACCGCGTCGAAAAGACAATGAACAAGAGTTCTCTTCGAAATGGATTTTGAAAATCTACCCCATTTTATTATCTCACCTACAACACCACCATGGTATCTTATACAAATAATAAATGAATTAAAATACCGAGTGAACTAGATTCCATATAGCGCCATCAAGCACAACTATAGGGAAGTTAACCAGGAGGCAGACGACCTAGCTAACCACGTTGCGGACTGCAGTCAATTAGGAAAACTAGCAACGCGATTTTGGGACTAGACAACTCCTATTTTTATTAATCAAATCGTGTTAAACGGTAGCATGGGAAGTAGATACCCACGTGAAATATCCAAGTTTTTTTGTTTTTTTTTTAATATATTATGCTTCAAAGAAGAATCAAAAAAATATACCCTTTGGAGGTGATTAATAACCCGCTAAGATCAGTTGGTCCTATATTAAATGTCATGGGATCCAGCTGAACTTACACTGTCTGTAAAGAATTTTTTATTGTAAATACCATTTTTTACCCTTCAATATGCCTTTTTTTTTAAATGTCATGGCTACTTGACTAGACTAGCTGGTATGCACCAATGCCCTTGGGTGGTCATAGGTGATTTAAATTTTATCACAAATAAGGATGAGAAATCAGGTAGTAATCCCGTGGCTCAAAATCATATTAATGAGGTTAATGACCATCTTGATTTCCTGGATTTATCTAGTGTCGGTTTTATAGGAAACCCCTATACTTGGACTAATATGAGAGAAAATTATAGTTTAATCCTAAAAGGGGTTGATAGAGTGATAGGAAATCATAGTTGGTTTGATCTCTTTCCTAACTGCATTGTTTACCATTTGTTAACAATTGGTAATGATCACTGCCGTATCATGTTTGTAAGCTATAGGAAGGATAATCATACTAAGAAACCTCCCAGGTTCAATAGATGTTGTGTTAGATCACTGCTCGGTCGAACTCGCAAGCGTTATTATCTCAAGCTTGTTTGTCAATGTTAGTGATCAAAACTATAAGTCTTGATTTCTAGTCTACTTATAATGTCTCGTACTAGGATAGATTATGTAGTTTAGCATTAAACTTCATGACGTTCATCAATTGAAGACGAAGAACTACTAAGGAAAGCTTATGGAACTTCATCAACAAAAGGTATGTGGAGACTGAAACTCATATATCACTTGGAAAGTCTATTTATACTATATCTCCTATATTGAGACAAAAGTCGTATAACTATAGTTTTCGATTATACACATTTGAGATTTCGAGCTGAGTTTAACTCGCTTACATATTTCTCGAAATATATGTTGGTAAGCTTTTGGTTCAACCAAGTTCATCTTATATTCTTGACGAAAGTCAAAAGATGATCATGTGAAAATCACCGAGTAACATCTAACATGGTTTGCGTGATACAATCATTGGATATAGAATTAGAATGTTTCGTTATGATTCTTTTAATAACTTGAAAATTGCTTTGATGCTAATAGTGTGTGAAAACGGCTATTGTCATCCTATAAGAATGTTTCAATGATTGAAATAAGAGTTTAAAACACTTAACCAACATTGGATTATAAACATGTTGTGCACTCTTGCATATGTGTGACCCATGTCCATAAACCATAGTATGCATACCCGTATGCATACCTATTGGTTTGAGAAGTCCGGAACCTAAGTGCGCATACCCGTACGCATACTGACGTAGGTTTGTGACCGGAAATTTCTGCTGGGTTTGAAGGTATGCGTACCCGTTCGCATACTGGCGAAAACCAAACTTGGTCCGGCTATTTCAAGTATGCGTACCCGTTTGCATACTTGAATGGTTAAAGTTTTAAAATCGGTTGTGACATGAACAAATACATTTATATATTAAGGAATGCATTCTTTGCAAATCGTGGCTATAATGTTCAAGAATTGATTCGAGTGAATCAAACATATTTTGCTTCAATTGTGTTCTTGTCTACTTCTATGAGAATATAACAATTGAACAACTCTTTAACTAGTTTCATTTGAGTCATTTGAACTAGTTATGGTTAAGATGAATAAGGTTGATATGAGAGTGTTCATATAGCTAACCTCTGTTAACTACTATTGAACCAATATGGTGTACATGTTTAGGTATGGTTACATAAACCTAAATGAGGGTACATTTCATTTGTGTATAACAAGATAAGTTTGATCTAACGGTTGAAAGATATTAGCTTGTATCTAATCAGGTTTTCATATAACGGTGAATATTGAATGCTTTGTTACCAAGGTAACTTAGATTGCAAACCCTGTTTTGAAAACTATATAAAGGAGAACTCTAGCAACTAACAAACCTAATCCCCACACCTCCTGTGTGATACTAGTTATGACTAGAGTCGATTCTCCTTTAACCTTAGATTTTTCACGAAACACTGTAGGTTAACGACTTAAAGACTTCATTGGGATTGTGAAGCCAGACCCAACTATTTTCTCTGTAGTTGCATGTTCTGATCTTACTTTTACTGTCATGATTGAGTATTATCTTTGCTAATATTTTCTTGAGATTTATCTCCGATAGGTAAGATTAAAAAAGTATTCACAAACATCTTCGTCTCATCATTTGTGATTCTACAATATCTTATTTCGCTACCATACGATTAAGATTATTGTGAGGTAATTGATAATACTAGGCTATTCTTAGGGAATATAAGTCTGGTTTATTAATTGGTTCATGTGCACCTTGATTTATCAAAAGACGGAACAAAACTCATAGGTATTTCTGGGGGTGACAGATTTATCTATTTCAATAGACTTTTCTATGTGAGACAAATTTGTTTATCAAATCTTCGACTTTGGGTCGTAGCAACTCTTAGTTGTGGGTGAGATCAGCTAAGGGAATCAAGTGCATAGTATCATGATGAGATCATGGGCGTAAGGAGCACGACTGTACCTTGAATCAGTATGAGATTGATTAGGGTTCAACTACATTCCAGTCCGAAGTTAATTGGTAGTAGGCTAGTATCTGTAGCGGCTTAATACAATGTGGTTTTCAAAGATGAACTAGGTCCCGAGGTTTTTTCTGTATTTGCGGTTTCCTCGTTAACAAAACTTCCGGTGTCTGTGTTATTTCTTTTCCTCATTATATTTTGTTATATAATTGAAATATCACAGGTTGTGCGTTGAATTGATCAATTGGTAAATCCAATCTTTGGTTGTTGATTGAAATTGATTTATCCTTGAACATTGGTCTTTGGTACCGTTCAAGTTATTCCTCTTATATTCAATCGGGATCGCAAATTCCTATTTGCTGATTGCGGATTGAATTAAGAGATAAAGATATAAAACTCTTTGATATACTTTTCTCTAGATTGAGTCTGACTGTCTAGTTGATTCTCTTGAAAGTATATTGGAGTTTGTCTATTCAAATTTCCAAACGAAATATTGGGTGTGGTTGTTGTACCCCCACTTTTTCATTTGGTATCAGAGCAGGAAAACATATTTAAGACCTTATAAATCTGTGTTTGTAGTGATCTGAATATGGACAAAATTGATATCTCTATAAACGTACCACCAGTATTCGATGGCTCAAATTACTTATGGTGGAAAATTGCTATCCATGCCTTTGTGTTATTTTCAAGCGCGTGATTTTCAATCATGGGTTTGTGTTATTAATGGCTATAATCCTCTGGCTATTGCAGATGGCGATGTAACTGTTCCGAAGAATATTGGTGCATATGAACCTGCCGAGATTCTCGCTGCTAAGCAAAATTCTGACGGGTTAAATGCTATCATCCACGCCATTACCCCAGATCTTCAGCACCATGTGACTACGTGCACTCGGTCTAAAGATGCTTGGGATATCTTAGAAATCGTATTTGAAGGGAATACCTGTGAAAAGGAAGCTAGACTTCAAAACCTAAATTTTGATTGGGAAAACCTTCGTATGGCAGATGAAGATTCGTTTGATGAGTTTAGTCAGATAGTGTCTGAAATTGTTAATGCATCTTTTGCATTGGGTAATACTATTCCTAAAAAGGATATTGTGATGAAAATTCTCAGATCGCTGCCATCTAGATACGATTCTAAGAAGCATGCCATCGTTGAAATAAATAACCTTGCAACTCTTTCCAGAAATAATCTTGTTGGGAAATTAAAGATCTTTGATCATGAGCATACATCCAAATCCAGAAAGGATGTTGCTTTCAAAGCACGGAAGAATACTAAATTACTTGACAAAAGTAAAAGTGTTTGTATCTCTGAAAATGATCTTTCCGAGGCTGATTCATCAGATGAAGATCTTGACAAGTCAGTCTCTTTGATCACAAGACAGTTTAGAGATCTTCTTTTAAAGAGAAGTAAATGGTTCTTCAGAGAAAACCCTAAGTCATCAGTCAAACCCTCATAATCGTGTTCCTCTTAAAAACAGGGATATTGATGAAACTGATGATGAGGATATGCCACATTGCTTTAAGTGTAAAGGATTTGGTCATTTTGCAAATGAGTGTCCGAATCACAGAAAATACACTGGGAACAAAGGTCTTGTTGCAACTCTTGATAAAATGTATGATCACTATGATTCTAATGAGGATGAAAATTCAAGTGTTGCACTTCTTTGCGAAAATATCTATTTTGATAATTGTATCAATACATACATCAATCTTGATAATCTTTCGGAAGAAACCTCAACTATTCTGGAAGAAAAAATTGGTTTATCTGTTTCTGCTGGAAACTTTCTGTCTGATTTTTCAGGTTCCACTATGTGTCTAGCAGCTTGCACACCTATGGCGTATGAACCATCTTTCATGTTGACATGTTATTATTGTTCGCTCAAAGGGCATGAACTATCAAAGTGTTACAAGTACAAAAACAAGATAAGATACGTCAACAAACTTCAACGAAGAGCAAATCGATTAGCAAACAAGCTCAAACTTTTTCAAAAATAATCCGAGGTATGTAAACTCATCCCATCTTCGAAGAAGTTAGTTTCCAAAGAAAAGACTAGACCACTAGAGAAAAGGGTAAGGTCTAAAGTGTCTAAGAAACATAGTTCTATAAATTCCATTCAAAAGTAACATGGTGGACAGATTATTGTTCACCCCAGCATAACTTAAATTATGTTGGTTGTGTTTCTTGTCTCATGTGCATGTTCCAAAAAGGACAAGAGTTTGCACTCTTCAGGCTTTAGGAAAAGAGAATTTTTTGTTTTGTTTTGTTATTTTTTCTTCTTTTCTTTTGGAATTCTACCATCCTCATATCTAATTGATATTGAAAAGGGGTTTACTCTAATAAAAGAGGGTTAATATCGATAATTCTGCCTTCTTTATAGCTGTGAGTTGTGCGTACGTGAATCCTTTTTAGTAATAAAGGTTCTGTAACCCTACATTCCTTTTTCCTTCTATGAAAAACTCTTTTTATCACAAGATTGCTTATTGAGTCTAATTTGTGAATTCCTCCCACAATCTCATATGTGTATGGAGAATCCAAGCATTATGTCTTCTGATGGAAAAGATGTTAATATGATTGTTAATCCATCAATCATGAAGGAAAAAGATAAATCTCATGTACCTACGACTTTGAAAAGAAAAAGAAGGAATGTGAGGAAGCCAAGAGCCGTTCCTTCAGATTCTTAAAAGTTTTCTGGTGTTCTTGAAGAGTTGGAGGAAAAAAGGAAGGAGATTCAGGAAATAAAGGCTATTGTTTTTAGGACTCTCGAAATTCAAAAGGCCCTGGCTCGGCATCAGTCTAAGAGGTTTGTTGGAATTAAATCCTTTCTTCATGAACCTTATGTTCCTATGACTGTTGACGACAAGGAGTTCGGGGAAGATAAAGATTTTTTTAGAGGTCTTTGAAAAAGCGGGGGTCTAACAACACACCCAATATTTCGAATTTGCAATTTGTATGGACAAACTCCGAGTTTCTTTCTAGAGAATCAACTAGACAGTCAGACTCAATCTAGATAGAAATATCTCAAGGAGTTATTATCTCTCTCTTGTTTTGATTTACTCAAGCTAATAGAATCAGCGAGTCTTTAATCAAACACAAGGAATAACTTGGATGGTACCAAAGACCAATATCCAAGTGTCAATCAATGTAAATCAACAACCAAAGGTTTGATATTCTAATTGATTATCTTCAACGCACAACCTGTATTATTTCAATTATAAAGATAAACAACATAATGAGGAAAATGAAATAACACAGACACCAGAATTTTGTTGACGAGGAAATTGCAAATGCAGAAAAGCCCTGAGACCTAGTCCAGATTAAATATACATTGTATTAAGCCGCTACAGACACTAGCCTACTCCAAGCTAACTTCGGTATGGACTGTAGTTGAACCTCAATCAATCTCACACTGATCCAAGGTACAGTTATGCTCCTATGCTTCTGATCCCAGCAGGATACTACGTACTTGATTCCCTTAGCTGATCTCACCCACAACTAAGAGTTGCTACGACCCAAAGTCGGAGACTTTAATAAACCAATCTGTATCACACAGAAAAGTCTACGGTAATAGATAAATCCGTCTCCCATGAATATACCTACGAGTTTTGTTCTGTCTTTTGATAAATCAAGGTGAACAGGAACCAATTGATAAAACCAGACTTATATTCCCGAAGAACAGCTCAGCTTTATCGATCACCTCACAATAGTCTTAATCGACGCAGCGAAAAAAGATATTGTGGAATCACAAACTATAAGTCGAAGATGTTTGTAACTACTTTTATATCTTGCCTATCGGAGATAGAAATCTCAATCCAATTATTATAATTATACTCGAACGATAGAAACAGAAAGATCAGATCACACAACTATGATAAAAGTAGTATCGGTCTGGCTTCATAATCCCAATGAAGTCTTTAAGTCGTTAACCTATTTTAGAAGAAGAAATCAAAGTTTATAGGAGAATCGACTCTAGATTAGCACAACTAGTATCACACATAATATGTGGGGATTAGGTTTCCAAGTTGCTAGTGTTCTCCCTTATATAGTCTTTCAAATCAGGGTTTGCAATCAATGTTAGCTTAGTAACAAAGCATTCAATATTCACCGTTAGATGAAAACCTTATTAGATTCAAGCTAATATTTATCAATCGTTAGATCAAAAACATAGCTTGTTATACACACATGTAATGCACGTTTGTAGGATTGTGAAAACCATAACCAAACTTGTACATTAGTTGGTTCAACAATAGTTAACCAAATGGTTAGCCATATGATAACTTTCATATCAACCATATTATTCTTCACCATAACTAGTTCAAATGACTCAAATGAACTAGTTAGAGAGTTTTTCAATTGCTTAGATCTTTATGTACTACGCAAGACACAATTGAAGCAAAAACGATTTGATTCACTTGAATCGGTTCATGAACTATTGTTTATGGGTGAAAACTATTTCTGCTGGTTTTGGTAATTTGGGGTGTGTGGATTAGAAATGAATCTAAACCCTAAACAAATGCAATGCACGGGAGTGCTTTTGATTCGAGAGATCAATCTATACAATTCTGGCCTAAACCAAGAAATGGATGTTCCAGACTTATTTCGGTCACAAAGTGAAGGAGATGGAGTTGATCTTATGGAGGGAAGCGAAGAAGATGTTGAAATTGTGAAGGTGTAGGATGTTTTATGACTTGTAACATAAAGGTGAGCAGGCTTACGAATAATGCAAGCAGGATCCGTGTGTTTGAATACGTTTCGTATTACCACTTGGTTTCTGTGTTGTGTTTTGTTTTGGAAATAGGGAGGAGAACCTATTTATACAAGTCATTTGAGCCTCATTCACGTCTCTCGTAGGAAGTGGAGTGATGGAGTAGTGGAGTTGTGTGTTAGTGTCACACGATTAGTCTTGCCCACTTCTCCCATCATCACTAACCGTCCATGTCTTCCTGACACGTTCTTGTGATGGCGCGTTGCACGCTGCACGCCGTAAACCGCCATACCAATACCCCAGTATGTATCCCCCAGTTTGTGACATGATTGATGTCTCGAGTGTGGATCGTGGGACCCACAAATGGTAGCATGTGATGCTAGGTTAAATAACAAAGTTATTTAGAAACTCGATACTTGTGAAGTATCAAGTGTAATCTAGAAGCATCGATGTTGAGCATCATACCCTGCCTACTTCGAGTGACCGTTTGGAGGCTTCATAGGCGAGCCATGCCTTAGCCGATCACATTATGTGGAGGAGTAGCGGACAATGATCACGGTGATATCTCACTTGTCGCTTAACTCCCATTCTAGGCTATCCGTCCAAGCTAGCGAATTTGGACGGATGAGATGGCTTGCGACCCTAATCTGCGACCGTTGGATTAGGGTTTGGGAGGTACGCAAGCTGCCACTTCCAGCTCGAACGAATTCAAGCTTATAGAGCATTTTTGAAGGGACCGATTGGTCTTAAAAGGAGGTGGCACGCTGGTGTTTACGCCCATGCTTGCTTGACTCGCAAAGGTCCAATCTAGACCACTCAATTTGGCCGGCAAAGACGAGTGGTCGAGATTAGATTTTAACAAAAATCCTATGTCGCAAAGGATTTGTTAAGGCAGCGTGATACACCACTTTCGGGCTCGCAAACCGAGGTACCTGACATAGGCCGGCTTTGGACGATCGGTCAGACATGAATCCGGTCCCACGGTGGTCATGCTAGCATGTTCAACCTCCCCTAAAATTTCATCTTTGCCTTTCATTCAAGCCTGCGAAGATGGACGCTTGAGATGATTTTGCAACACATGGATGATGTCGCAAACCCCAATTAGGGTTTTTTCGGCCGTGTGTCACGCCTTGTTTGGGCGCTCGAATTGTGAAGACCAAACATAATTGGTCTTGACCGATCAGTCATGTATGTAGGCGGGCCCGCGGTGTTTGTGTTGACATCTGCATCTACACCCTCCATATATGCCTGCGAAGATGGACGTTTGTGATCGATTTGTGACACATATAATGTGTCATAACCTTAGTTTAGGGTTTCACGTCCATGCTGGCTTGGATGGATATATTAGCAAGCTATGCTATCCTTTTGGGGAAGCCGACCATGTGAGGCCCGCATTGGGTCGGTGGTGAATACTCCATACCTGCTTGAGGGTTATGGATTCGATCTGGGCCATCCAATCATGCTAGTGAAGTTGGATGGTTGCGATCGTTTCTAGACTGATATGGACAATTTGGATGCTCAATCGGGCTAGTATAACACTCCGAGAGATGATTCTCTTTGTTAGAGAATGGTGTAGCCTGTACGGGTACTTCGTGCATGCCTCATTGTTGGTACTTGGATATTCATGCTACTCTGCTGAGAGTAACAGTCAGTCATCATGTCGCACCAACAATGAGAGTTCTGCTGAGAACAACACAGGAAATACAAGGCATTTATGTATTAACTGGTAATGCTGAGATTCACAGAATATTTGGGGATTGTTGCTTCATGCTCCATTCTAGGTGAATCAATAAAGCGAGGAAGTATTCATCACTTATCAAATAGCCTTATCCTCTGCAGGACTACTGTACAAAATATTAGTTTTACAACTTTTTCCCTGAACTAAAATCCACCATCAACAACTATATAGCCACGGTTTGCAATAACATTCCTTAGTTTATAGAGATGAGTTAAAAAACAGCGTTTTTAGACATAACCTAATCAAGTTCGTGGACCGGGTTCGCGGACTTAAGTTCTTGGATGGAGTTCAAAAACTCCAGTATAAATTCTCGGGTTTAAGAACTTCGCCGGTTCGCGGACTGAAGTTCACGCATTTATCCGGTTCTCTTGATCAACAAAGTTCGCAAACTTTGGTTCAAGGAATAAGGACTTATACACATATGTGTTTCCACAACAATACTTATATCCTCCATTGGTTATATTGTCTAAACTCTCATTTCAATCATTGAAATATTTTCTTAGAGGACGTTATATAGTTGTTATTCACAAACCATTTTTCGTCAGAGACATTTTCAAAGTGATTGAAACTTAACATGACTTTTTTTACTAGGTAAAAATGAACTTGGCTAAAGCGAAAGCTTTACCAACACATATTTAGAGAAATAGATAGGCGAGGTTTACTCGGCTCGAAATACCACATGTGTATAATCTTAGTCTATATAGTAAAACGACTTTTGTCTCAAGATAGGAGATAGAGTAGATAGACTTTTAAGTGATAGTTAAGTTCAAGTCTCCACATAACTTTTAGTCGATGAAGATCCACCAGTTCCTTGAGTAGTCATTCGTCTTGTATGATGATTGCCATGGAGTTCTTGAGCTCACCTACACTTTCTATCCTAGTCCGAGACCTTAGCTGTAGTAGACTAGAAATCAAGACTTATAGTTTTGATCACTAACATTGACAAACATGTTTGAGATTGCAACGCATGCGAGTTCGACCGAGCAATGCTCTAACAGTCTTAATGTCTAGGAAACTTCTTTTAAGAATTTATCTTGTGTTTTAAGAAGGATAATAGGGTTTGGAATAGCCGAGTACACATAGCTATTTCCAATGTTTTTCATCTTGCAATGTTTTTAGATTTATTTGTTTAAATTCTAAAATTTATTTGGAAGATGATTTTTGCAGTATTAATCTTTATGGTTTTATATATTGCAAATTGTTATGGGATATGTTGTTTACATCCGTGAACCTTGATTGTCCCATACTTGTTCAAAAGTTAACTTTATTATATGTCGATACGAAAGTATTGATAAAATATAGAATGAACTTTTGACTACAAAAGTTAAGCCTTTTATGTCATTATGCAAATATTGATGGAACAAAGGATGAGCTTTTGTTTTCAAAGATTAAGTCTATTATATGTCATTGTGTAAATGGTGATGAAAAATTGAATGAATCTTTGACTATTCTGCAGTATTGGTCTTTCCCTGATCCACATCTTTTTGTATGTATTGTGTTGCTATGTAAATTCTCTTATGTTGAGCATGGCCAATTGAATTGATCATTTTCCTTGTGGTTAATTCAATTGAGATTCTTTGATACAAATTCATGTTTCATGTGATTTCTTAATGTCCAAAGAAATCCTTCTTTTCTTGTAAAAGTAAGGTCGCTCTTGTTGTTCTTTCGGGAATGACATTTTATTGGGGAGAGTTCTTAATTGAACTTGTGCTTAATTGCCAAATCTTTGTGGGAAGTGCGGCTGTGGAATATTGTAGGGGTTATATTGTGTCTTTATAAACTCCTTGATGAATGCATTTAGTTTTGTCTATTTGATGGCATCTAAACAAGTTGGTATGTTATTCTCCTTTGGTCATGAAGTATCTCTATGAAAGTTTCATGAGGATCCCACTAGTTTTTGTACCTTTGCCAATTTATATTGACAAAAAGGGGCAAAATTAATGTGTAGTTCACACTACAAATACATATGGTTTACAGATCATTATGTAAGGGGGAGTGGTTTTCATATTGAGATGAAGTATTGACTAAGGTGGAGTGACACATATCACCATAGTATTATTGTCAAAGTTGTGATACAATTGGACTATGATGTTGTATAATAGTACTATGACATTGTATAACAATGATTGAGAGCAACTGTTTTCTTATTGTTATAGATACGGATCTTCAACAACGATGATGTTGATTTGAACACATTTGAAATCATTGGAGTACTTTGAAGTGACGAAGATTTCGAGTAATGTTGAAGAACTAAGGAGATCAAGCATTTGAATAAGAAGGTACAAAGTTTATTTATTTTGTAATCCATATGTATTGATAGTTTTGTCACTAAAATTGATAAAGGGGGAGATTGTTAGAGCACTGCTCGGTCAAACTCGCAAGCGTTCCTATCTCAAGCTTGTTTGTAAATGTTAGTGATCAAAACTATAAGTCTTGATTTCTAGTCTACTTATAATGTCTCTGACTAGGATATATTGTGTAGTTGAGCATTAGACTTCACGACGTTCATCAATTGAATACGAATAACTACTAAGGAGAGCTTGTGGAACTTCATCAACAAAAGGTATGTGGAGACTGAAAATCATCTATCACTTGGAAAGCCTACTTATACTCTATCTCCTATATTGAGACATGTGACTACTCGTTTTCTCGTAGCCTACGTGATGTGTATAGTTCATAGGATCGGAAGTAGTATAGATACCTCTATTGAACTGATGATGCTAAGTAGTAAAAGATGTGTAAGATCACAATAATAACGAAGAACACAAATATAATGTAAAATCTTCAAAGTTATCATGAGACACAAGCGATTTACGTGGTTCTACATTTGTCTACGTCCACGGGGTAATGAGTGATTGTTTTGTATTAAATTGTGGTGGTTACAAAGTTTTTAAGTAGGTTACAAAGATCTTAAATGCTTCCCAAAGTAATAGAGAGAACTCAAGTCGAAGTAAATACTTAAGTTCTAAACATTAAAGAGGTATAAGCTTAAGACTAGATCTTCAACTTCTAGGTATTGAATGCCTTTAGTTTTTTAGTGAGGCTTGGTATTTATATCCCCTTCTGATCCTGGTATATATTTTATGCCTCTGGGTCCATCGCCTGCTGATATACCTTTTGTACCAATGGTACCTTCATCCACCGTGCACATTCTCCAGTAGAATTCTGCCATCTCAGCTGACCCACGTTCCTTCGGGAACTACCCAACCTTAGTGTAGGTTGTACCTTCGTTCACCGCCAGATCCTACCAATCTTGTTCTACCACGCTTCATCTCTCTATGTGCCTTGATTCATGTGTGTAGATAAGAGATTTGTGCATTTAATGCTGATTAGATGCGTCATCTACCTATGTCCCCTTTCCAGCTGCCTTCTTGTAGACCAGGCTTTTACTCTTCTCATCTCCATCGTCGAGGTCTTCTTTCTTGGGGCGAGATAAAGTAGATCTGCAGAGGTATCCTTTGTTGTTTAGGTTTTCTTGTCCAGCGAAGGTTACACAGTTGGATTTATGTGCGGCCACTAATATCGTGTAACGTGCTCCACAGAATATTGGTATTCACCGTTTTCATATTCTACTATTTGGTAGAAGTGGAAGAAAATTTCCGTTACGCCGCCATTTCTGCACGTACCGATTGGGTGGTCCCTACATGTCCTTTCATGTAATAACTCCCCCTTGAACTTCGGTACCTCCAAATTTTTGGATTCTCCATCCGCCTATAAGAGGGGAATAATGATGCGTGTCGTAACCACAAAAAATTAATTAATATTTTACTACCTAATTAACAAGTAATATAGGGTAGTCAAGATCGTTCCCACGAGGAGCAAGAGGTTTTAGTTGTCTTATAATGTCACAAAAGGGGGGTTTTGGTTTTAGATTTTATAAGCAAAGGAAAGTAAATAAAGCAATTAAAAGATAAAGGAAATCAATAAGAGAGATTAGATCAAGGAATCCTTCTTCGTTGCAAAACAATGATTCAAGTTATGTTCTTTTCCACTTCTTATTAGTCACAAATTATCACCAACCGTAGGTATAGCAGCTAGATCAGTGCTAACCCCTAAATCCCTTGTATCACCGGATACGGAAGTTCTCAACTACCGGATTCTATTTACCAAACCACCAAGTAGTAGATCACTCAAGATGTAATTTAGTTAAACGCATTAAGATTTATGAATTTATTAGGTTGATATTAGTATTTAGACTCTTAGATCAAGGTCCACTTGCTAACGTTGTTTTCACACACAATTACTCCACGGAATCCATTCGCAAGGTCTCGTGTTTTATACTTATGTAAATAGTCAAGAAACGATTACTTATCCCCTAACTTTCACTAGCTATAGATCAAATTAACAAATCAATTTAGTTGCGCACCTAAACAATCTATCAATCAACCATGAATGTATAAACATTCCTATTAGTAAAAACAAACGATAATCATGTGAAAATTCAAAGTTGATTTGAAACAAAACTCAAAACATGTTAAGAACTAGGAATTCATCCTCAATCAATAAGAAAATTAGCTACTCATAGTTTGGAGTTCACACAATAATAATAATAATTAAGGAAGAAAGAAAAACTTATTGAAAAGATGATGGTTGCTCCTTCCTCCAATCCTTGTGCACTTTAATTCCTTCTCCAAAGTAGATGTATCTCTAAAAGTTGTAGATAATTCCTTTATTTATAGGCTTCAATACTCTCCATATCTTTGTAGGAAAAGATTCCACATTCCATAAGAACAACACTTTCCCAATTTGAGCCATATTCCAATTTCAAGCCCAATTCTCCAAAACTTCCAAGTTTTCATCCAATTCCCAATTCTAAGTCTTCACACACATGAGAGAAGTCCACCCAAAATTCTGTAATTTTGGCTTGCCGGAAAAATGGGTTTTTGGCCAGAAATAAGCTGGAATCCGTCACCGCCGGCCATCTGAAAATTCTATCCGTCGACGGAATATTCTGTCAGTCCACCGTTAGAGATAACAGTCAAACAGGTCAAACCGTTAGTCAACTGGTCTAGAGAAGGAGTGAGTTAGCCCAAGTCAGCTGTCTTACTCGATCTTACTGGATACTGACTCAACTGAGCCACAAGATGGATCGGTCATCGGGCTCACTGAGTCGACTCACCATAACCAGAATCCGACCGAGTTCTGTTCGTTTATATGACTTTCTCAGGCCAAATTTTAGGCCGATCTTTTCTTCAATTCCTGCACAACCTGTATCCTATCATACATCTAGTTGAAGCAACATTTCTTTCACAATTCAATCCATCATTCCCTGTAAACCAGCAGTTTCATTCACAACACCAGCAGACTCTAAACCATTACCACTTCCTTCTCCTCTATCATCCATTCCTTCTTACCAAATTATTATAGCTGCAGCTCACCTCCATAACTTCAATCTTCAACGAAAATCTCTTCCAACTCTGATTCATCCCATATTCAAAAGCAAACCCATCTTATGTTCTGAGTCTTCAAATTCACCCCAGATTACTTCTGAGATTCACATCAAACCCTAAGTATCTTGACCGAGAACAGCTGCAATTCAATTCTTTATCGAGCTCAATTCTGCACCACCAACACCAATCAAACCCCTGTTGTAATTTCGAGCAACAACACATCTTTTCCATCTTGATTATTCTCTTTTATAATAACTGAAACTCATCTTCTTTCTCATCTGCAACTCCAACAATTGTAGCAACAAAATTCCTCCATTTTAAGAACCCTGATTTTAATTTCTTCTTCGTCTCTTGAACATCGAGAACATCTTCAATTTCTTGAATTCCTCCTTCAATCACAAACAACTCTGTGAGTTTCTTCTCCTCTCGATTTTTCAGCAACTCAGCCTCATTCCCATGAACATCAACAGCATCAGTTGAGTTCTTCTATTCTCTTAAAGCCCATCTCTAATTCTTCGTTCTTAACACAATCAACAATAGATCCCCTTTATGATTACTCGAGCGACTACCGTTTCTTAATTTTTCTCTATCAGATGCAAAAATGATCGAGAAAATTTTTCTCTCGATTTAGGGTGAAGGAGATAGGGTAAGATGATACACCCCACTGCTAATACACCCACAGATTGGGTGCCTCATAGTAGGTGGTCACTTCTGATAAGGGATAGCCATATGGAAGCCCCTTAACCTTAATTAGTCTGTCTTTAAAACTTCAAAACAGATTTGCCCCTTAAACTTGATTGGGTTTCATATAGTGTTTTCCCGTGAAATGACAATCTTGACCTTTTTGCTCAAATTGGGTGATTTCTTCTTCTTCTTTTTCCATGCAACTCCAGAGTACCTAATAACTCAAAAACACGCGTAAAATACATAATTTACAAGAAAAATAGCAAAGAAAGCATAAACTCTATAAATAGTAAATACGGTGTATTCTACACCTATCAAATAAAGAGAATGAATTTTCCTTAACTCCCATTCTTCTTCTTCGAACTGTCACTCTCCATCTCTTTCCTTGAGATTCTTCTTCCACCGCTAACTGCTCCCTTTGATTCTTCGAGCGCTTTGGATTCACGGTGGATCATACAAGTAAGTGATACTCATTTTAGTTTTGATTTTCCTCATGCTTGGGCCATGTGTATTCTTCTTCGACTAGGAGATTTATTGTTGTTTATGTTTGCACTTGCATGTAAGAACTTTAATTATTTTTTTACTTGCTTGCATTGTATGGGAACTTGGGTTTCGCTCCATATTGATCTTCGATGTCGATTTTTCCATGATCAATACTTTCCAGCAATTTTTCTTTCCGTGATGCATGACACTTGCTTTCTACTATAGTGTAATCAAACCGCTCCCCTTGGTTGGTTTAGTGAAACCCATGCTTCGGTTTTTGCCCCTGTCTTATTTTTGCGTGAACTGTAAAAAAAATTCTGCCATTGTTGATGGAGAAATTCTTCCTATTGGTGTCAGTTACTATGAGGCTCCCGAAGAAGCCTACGCGCAAGGGTCCTAAGACATCATCATCGACTGATCCCCCTACGCGAATGGATCATCCTAATGCTACGCCGTCTCCTTCTCCTGAGGACTCTGAGGCACCTGCTGGGACTGAGATGGCTACGGTGCCTAAGGAGGTTGCGGATCCCGAGGTTGAAAAAGTTGCTGCTGGAGATCTTCCACCTCCTCCCTCTCACTATGAGCTTCATAGGCTCCAACTGCGTGATAAATACATCTACGATCATTTATCTATTGCCGAGATTACTAAGTTTTTTCGTCTTCATAAATTCGAGGTTTCCTTCGTCAATGACCCTGATGTTCTTACTGAGTCTCTTATTCGGGATTTTCCTTATGATGAGAATAACCTTCTTATTAGCGTTTGCCAATTGGCCACAGGTATGCTCCTCCCTTTGTTTAGTAGAAAGGATCCCTTCTACTATGATGTTTTGTCTTCGAGGGATGATCCAGCAAACAAGACTCAAGTTAGAGGAGTTATGCAATATACTGGTAATTTCTGGCGTGCCCTTCATGAGAGCTAGTACCGTAGCAAGGGAAAAACAACTTTGGAGTCTTATGACCCCTTTGCTGAAGGAAGATCTAAGCGGGATGATTATACCCCTGCCAACTTCAATGCTACGTATGTTGATGTAATTCAGAAGACTAATATTCTTCCTTGGAGTGTTGGTCCTCGTCGTATCCATGTTACCTCTCGGAAAATCAGGGAGGGTAATAGCCTTCATTTGTTGGAGGAGATTGATAAGACTGGTTTGACTACCATCCCTTATTCTTCTAGGATGCCTTTTCCAAAGAATGACCGCATCCGTCTTGATCATGATGACCGCTGGGCTCGTACTTATGTTCGTGTAGTTGGTCCTTGGGACTGCAGACCCTTCTATCCCTCGTTCATCTCGTTCTTTGCCCAAGAAGTATGATGAGTATCGGCCTTGGATCTTTAATCCTGCTGCTTCTCATGAGGTACCTTTGCTTTTAATATCTTCGCCTTTTTTGATATATTTATCTGCTTTGATATCTTTGTCTGATTTGACATCTTTGTCTGCTTTGATATCTTTGTGTGCTTTTCTGATGATTTTGTTTCGCAGCCTGCTCTTGCTTCTTCTACTGGGGCTGCTTCGGGTTCTGCTGGTAACTCCATAGCTACAAGGACTAGTAAGAGGAAATCTTTGGTCGAAACACCTGCGGAGGTAAGGATCATTATCATACCTTTGTGTTTGTAAGTTCCTTAGTGCCTTGCCCCTGATTCTTAGCTGACGCATGTGTTTCTTTATAATCTTTCCAGAGGAAGGGAAAATTGAAGACTGTTATCGATCTTGATGCTTTGGATGAGGATCCTAAGGCTGCTGGTGAAGCACCATGTGATGAGGACATGGAGGATATCGAGGATACTGGCATCAGTCCCCGTTTGGATGATATTGAGGAGGATTTTTCTAAGGTTAGCCCTAGCCCCGCTCGAGATATCTCTGCTGAGGGTTAGAACCTTCTTGCTGGTTCTAGTGCCCAGTTGGTCGAGCATGTTAGTGTTCAAGACCCTGCTCCTTCATCGTATTTGAAGATGCCTTCATTTTCTTCTCCTAGCGTAGCTTTACCTGCTATTTCTGCCATTGATGGAGCTGCTGTCGTGGCTTCTAAGAGTCTTCCTTCGTCTCCTTCCACCTCCCTTCAATCAAGTGGCTCATTTTCCAAGGTTGTTATCCCTAAGGTTGTGGCTAGTAGCTCAGATTCGCAGTCGAAGAAGAAGGTTGTGATTTTACTAGCTAGCTTCTCCTTCAACGTTGCTCATGCTTGACTAGGGAGTTCTCAGTATGTTTCTACTTCCACTATTAACAAAGTTGTTGGACCCCCCCCCCCCCCTTCGTAACCATACTGGGTAATCTTCCTTCTGCTGGTGACATGTGTCTTGGTGGTTATCGAGGCCTTTCTTCTATTCCTAGCTCGTCCACCATGACATCCCTTCGTCGTGGTGAGGGTTTGGAAGTCGTACCCCATGTTGGTGCTGAACCAAGCCAAGGTAAGTTGCTGGAGAGTTCGAGATTAGGTAGCTCTGATGATGCTATTCTCGAAGCCGTCCTGCGGGATTCCAAAGGTCATTTTTCTGTCGGAGTTGATTATCATCATCTTGATAGTTCAATCGAGGTAGCTTTGCAGTTGGATGTGCTATCTGCGTAGTACCGTGCAGCTAAAGACTTGTTCTTTGACCCAGATTATCTACTCTCTAGTCAGAGCTTTGGTGAGATCCGCAGAGGTAGCATCCAAGAGATTGAGGCTTTCATGGATATCTATGCCATTTTTCTTCCTCGTCTTTCAGCATTCGCAGTAAGTGATTCCTACCTGAGTGTCTTTTTCCTTAATTTAATCCTTCGTCCGCTCTTATACTCCTTTTTTGCAGCTTTGCAAGCAAATCGATGTTGGTTACACATTATTTAAGGTTTATAGGGCTAAGTGTACTCATTTGAGTGCCTCACTGGAGCGTTCTCGTCAAGAGTATGCACTTGCTTTTTCACAACATTCTTCGTCAAGTGACGCAACTTCTGTTGCTAGGATAACTTCGTTGGAGGATGATCTGAGGAAGACTCAGAGGTCGTTGGAAGCTTGTTTTTTGGCTCTCGGGAGGGCTAATAATGCATCCAAGGTTGCTGAGGATGGTCGCAAAGCTGTTGATGCTGCCTTATCCGCTGAGTCCTCCAAATCCATAGGTTTGTTCCTTTTTCTCCTTAGCTTCTTCTTTACTTTTGTTGGTTTCGTAGTCCCGAGACAACCTTCGTATTCCAGCCGGTGGCTCTAGTGAACTTAGATATCTCCAAGATCGAGTGGCCAAGTTAACTTCCGATGTTTGGTATTACCAAAATAAGTCTGATAGGCTGATGAATGTAACTGTTCATAATGAGGCTCAACTTTCCCTTGAGTCTGCTCACAATGCTGATTTAGTGAAGCAGTTGACTTTGCTTCGTAAGGAGCATGACGAAGCCCTTAGTTGGAAGGAGAGTCTCATTTTAAAGCAAAAGGAGGATATTGCTTTAGTCGAGAAACGTCTCACAACCCAAAATATTATTCGAAAGAAATATCATGCCGATTTTGAAGATGCTTGTGCTTCCTTAGATAAGGTTACTGCGGAGCGTATTGTATTGGCTTCTGAGGTTCGTTCTCTTAAGAAAAAACTCGTCGATGATGGCTCCGCGTCTTCTTCCATGTCTTATGCATCCTTAGTAAAAAGGTTTGAAGAGTTAGAAAGTGTGTACCAAGCTTTGTCCTTTGAGAATGTTTCGCTCCGGATAGATGTTGTTGATCTTCGAACGGAAAAGGATACCCTTGTGGAAGATCTTGAGGCAGCTGAGGTGGATCTTGCTGAAGCTCAGCATAGTCTAGAAGAATCCCTTAGCCATGCCGGAGGTAGCTTAGGATGTTTATTTTTCCGTAGCATCTTTTGCATCTTTATTCGTATTTTCTTGTTGCTGATACCCTTTGTATCTGCAGGTCTCCAGGAGCAGTTGGTAGGTGCAAATGCCAAGATTAGCCGCTTTGAGGGCCAGATATCTGCGTTGGAATTATCTCGCCATTTTGATGCTGCATCTAAGCTCAAGGCTGAGTCACTTCAGCAAGCTAATGATCAGCTTAGTGCTCAGGTCGTGAAGCTTCGTCAGAAGTCAGCTTCGTACTTGGAGACTCAAGCTTCTTGGATGAAGGCGCAATTTGAGTGTTTCGCAATTGATTATATCAAAAATGCTTTTGCTGAGGCTGAGGTTCGGGTTGAGGGAGTCGTCTTTCCCCGTCTTCCTTACCCATGTTTGTGTTATTTTTTCTTCATTTGCAACTGAACTCCTTTGTTGTATTATGCCCCCAGCTGAGGGGCCTTTGATGTCTTCTTTCTTTAAAACACCCTTTGTTAGATTCCGAACCTTTGTCATCTGTAACTTTCAAGACATATTAGTCGTATTTTGGTAACACCATCATGGTACCTTTTATATGATCGTATGTATATGTATTGTGTCTATTTATTCGCACATTCTTGTCATCACAAGGTGTTAAGGTATGATTAACCTTGGTGGAACATTCAACGTCCTACCAGGGTATCCTTTGGACAGAAGGTACCGTGGCGGCGAGGGTCCCTACGTGGGCAATAATTTTCCTGTAACCCTACGTGTTCAGTGATGACTGCTTTACTTTCGACAAGGTATCTCTCTTTATTGGATATATTTCTTACTATCTGCCTTTCAGAGGGATTCATTCTCCCTTAGGATCCGAGATTGACATATGCGCACTTATGTCGCGACTTGCCTCATCATCAATTCTGATGGAGGGTGTAATTTCTAACTCAATTTGTATGTAATCAACATATACTTTTTCTTAGCAAAAAGTTTCTTTCATTGATTAGTTAGGTTTGTATTACCTTTGATCAGGGATAGAACATGGTAGGCCATCTCCCATTCCCTTCTTCTCCTGAGTGATAACCATTCACTTATGGGTAATACTTCTTTAGGTATATTGCATTCCAAGGGTGTTGCAATACTTCTCCTTTGAGGTTCCCCAGGTAGTATGAACCCTTCCCGACAATATCGTGTATGATGTAGGATCCGTCCCATGTTAGAGCTAGTTTTCCCCACTCTTTGTTCTTTTGATATGGTGGTATTTGATGTAGTACGTATTCTTCAACCACAAAGTTTCTAGGAATTACCTGTTTTTTGTATTCACGAGCCATCCTTCGTTGGTAGTTCACCATCCTTTGCAAGGCCACTTCCCGTCTTTCTTCGAGGTCATCCATCTTTTCTAGCATAAGATCCGTTTTTAGGTTCTTTTCTCATGCCTCTGTTTTTGTCGTTGGTAGCATTATCTCCATTGGGATGACTGCTTCGGCTCCATAGGTTAAAAAGAACGGAGTTTCTCCCGTGACTTCCTTTCTCGTGGTACGATAGACCCATTGGACGTTTTGCATCCGCTCGCATCATCTTTTCTTACATGCCCCCAGCTTCTTTTTCAGGTTCATTGTTATCGTCTTGTTAGTGGCCTCCGCTTTCCAATTGCTCTTAGGGTATATTGGAGTAGACTTGTTTTTCTGAATGTTGAAAGCGTTAAACAACATGTCTATGTTCTTTCCTTCCAACTAATTTCCATTGTCAGATACTATGGCGGCCGGTATCCCGAACCTACAGATGATTTGCTCAAACAAGAATTTAAAGACATCCGTGTCCCTAATTCTTGCCTTGCTTCCACCCATTTGGTGAAATAGTCTGTAGCTACTATGAGGTATATTCTTTTCGATGTCCCCTCTATCAAGGGTACAACAATGTCAACTCCCCACTTGGAAAATGGCCATGGGCTGATGACCGAGTTAAGCTCCGTTGTTGGTGCTTTAATCTTCCTGGCAAAGCGTTGGCATCTTTCGCAATGCCTTGCTAGGTTCTTCGCATCTTCGTCCATGATTAGACAATAGTATCCTTGCATTTTTTCTTTGATTGCCAGAGATCTTCTTCCACTGTGATTTCCAGCTTCTCCGCTATGTATATCATGTATATTTTTTCTACCTTCGGCTTGTGAGAGGCACCACATCAGATGTCCAAGAAATGACCTTCTATACAGTATTCCATCTCGTAGGTTGTACATTGCCGCCTTTGATTTGACTTTTCGAGCTTGTTTGACATATTTTGGCAGGGTACCTTTGTCGAGGTACCAGTGGATCAGAATTCTCCAGTCGTCTTCTGCTTCGTCTTCGTTGCTTCCGTCTGACATGGATTGATCTTTGTCAAACTCGTCGGCTTTGTTATCCGGTTCTTCCGTTCCCTCATCTTCCTTTTATTTCTCAGCTTATTTCATGCCCCTGGTTTGGACGGCCAGGGTTTCCTCTGCTGAGGTCAGTCCCTCAATCGAAGGTTCATAAATTCTCTCATTTTGGACAGAGATGGTGTTTCTGTCCCTCAGCATTGATGATATAAATGCTAAGGAATCTGCGTGTTTGTTGTCTTTCCAACATACATGCCTGAACGTGACCTTATTGATCTTTGATGCATGCTCCTATGCTATCTTTAGGTACGAAGATAGTATTGGATCCAGATTTTGGTTTTTGAGCTCTATTTGTCTAATGACCAATTGTGAGTCACTAGTCAAACGAACGTATGATAGGCCCAGCTCTTGTGCTAGGCGTAGGCCATGTATGACTGCCTCATACTCCTTGATGTTGTTAGTGTATTGTTCGAATTCTAACCTGAATGCATATATGAGTCAGTCTCCGGTGGGGGTTGTTATCACAATCCCTATACATGTTCCATCTCTGTTGGAGGAGCCATCTACGAATATTTCTCACCTTCGTGAGTTTTGTGGTTCCAAGAGGTCTCCTGGGTCCGGATTTTCTTCCTCCATTCCTGGGATGTCGTATATCTCCGCTTCGTCATTCAGAGGTAGGTCCGCTAAGAAGTCTGCTAAGATCTGTGACTTCTCCGCTTTCCTGGTTTCAAAGGTTATGTGAAACTGCTTGATCATGGCATTCCATTTTTCCACTCTTCCAATTTTCTCCGTGTTGTCGAGAATTTGACTTATCTGAGCCTTTATAAAAACTCAAATGGTGTGTGCATCGAAATATATCTGTATATTTTGTGTTGCCACTACTAAGGCATATATGAGTTGTCCCACCTTGGTATAATTACGCTCCACTGAACTTAGTGTTTTGCTGATGTAGTACACGGGATGTTCTCCCCTCCCTTGGTCTCGTACCAATACTGCGCTCATAGCGTAGCTTGTTACTGCTATATATAGGGTGAATATCTCACCTGGCTCCGGCTTCTGTAGAATAGGTACTGATGCAAAGTAATCTTTGATCTTGTGAAAGGCTTATTCGTACTATGTGGTCCATGTGAATCTGTTTCCTTTCCTCAGGGTATCAAAAAATGCTTTGCATTTATCTGATGATCTTGCTATGAATCTTCCCATGGAAGCTAAAATTCCATTTAGCTTTTGCACTCCTTTTAGAGTTTGTGGGGATGGCATCTCTATTATTGCTCTGACATTTTCAGGGTCTACTTTGATTCTTCGCTGAGTTACTAGGTATCCCAGGAATTTTCCTGAGGTAACTCTGAATGTGCATTTCTCCGGGTTCACCTTCATGTGAAAGCTCCTCATGACTTCGAATATCTCCCTTAGGTGTGAGAGATGGTCTTTTGCTTCTTTGATTTTGACGAGCATTTCGTCTACGTAGACCTCCTGTATTTTTCCTATCCAAGGTTTTAAGATTTTGTCTACTAATCGCTTGTAGGTTTCCCCCGCGTTCTTTAGTCCAAAAGGCATCCTTGTATATCAATACATGCCTCGTGGGGTAAAGAACGCAGTATGCTCCTGGTCTTCTTATGAAAGAGCTATTTGGTTGTATCCTGAGTATCCATCCATGAAGGATAGTCTTTGATGGCCTTCGGTTGCATTGACCAGTTGATCAATGTTTGGTAGTGGGTATTTATCTTTGGGGCACGCTTTGTTGAGATTGCTAAAGTCGATGTAAATGCGCACGCCTCCGTTCTTTTTAGGAACAATGACCATGTGGGATATTTGAATTGTCGTATGAATGTTGTTGTAAGTAGTTTTTGCAACTCATTTTCTACGCCTTCGTGGTAGATGTTCGCAACTTTACGTATGCACTGTTTGAACGGTGGTATCTTCGGTCTGAGTCGAAGGTGGTGTAAGACCAAATTCGGGTCAATTCCTGGCATGTCCTCCATTAACCTTGCAAAGATGTCTGCGCACTCTTATAGCAATTATTGTAGTTGCACCTCCTCTTTCTCTTCAAGTAAAGTTCTGATGTTGAACATCTTTGGTTCTTCCTTCGTCCCGATGTTGATCCTCTTCGTTGGTTCTACTGGTGAGCAGATTTGTTGTTGAGGCCGTTGAGGAGTGATTTTCTGTAATTGTCATTTGGCGGAGATATCCATGGTTGGAGTGTCGGAAGTACCTATTTCTGGTGTTGAGACGTCTTCGGGTACCAAGGAGGCTCCGTCCTGCACTTTCTTGTTTCTTGCTTTACATCTCTTTTTATCTTGCTGCTGACCCGCAGTTCTCTCTTCGTTGAGTCTGATTTCTTCTAGGTTGCATAGCCTTGCATCTTGATGGTTGCCTGTGATTTCCATTTCACCCATAGGTGTAGGGAAGCGTAGGTATTGGTGATATGTCGAAGTTGTTCTTCGCAGTTTATGGACCCATAGTCTTCCCATGATGATATTGTAAGGCGAAGGTGCCTCTACTACACAGAATCTTGTGTTGGTTACTAAGGGTCATGCGTGTACCTGCAAGATAATTTCTCCTTTTGGTCTAGAGACTGCTTCATTAAATACGTATATTGTGCAAGTGGAAGCACCCATCTGCTCTGCTGTCAGACCCATGCGTAGGTATGGTTTGTAGAATAACACACTTAACGAACTTCCCCCATCCACAAGGACCTTCGTGACATTCCATCCATGTATTGTAAGAGTGATGACCAGCGGATCGTTGTGCATTTCAACCTCCTGGTTGATGTCCTTTGTTGAGAATGTTAATAGCGTGGCCATCCATTCCTCCCAAGTGCTAGTAGGTGGTCCACTTATCTTGAACACCTCGTGGGATTCAATCTTCTTTCTGTTTCGAACTAACTCGAGTATATATTCGAGCATTTCTTCTTGACTTCCACTGGACAAGGTAATCATGTTGATATATTTTCCATCCTGAGGTAGTTCCACCCTTTTCTTTGGGGCATCCTCGGTTTTCGCTGGATGTAGCTGTACGTACTCCATGAACTTACCTTCGTCGATGAATCTTTGGATCACACTTCGTAAGTGGTAAAAAGTATCTGTGGTATGTCCGTAGTATTGGTGGTACGCACGGTACTCCTTAGCCTCCTTAGTTTTATCTGGTTTCTTTCCCCTCGTATTAGGGTAAGGAAAGCCAGGCTTTGCTCTTTCCTTGCTTAGGATGTGAGAGAAAGTTGTGTTTAGCTTCATGTCGACTTTGTCAATAAATTCTTCTATTCCTTTGCCTCTTTTTCCATCTCCGTATTTGGATCGTTTTTCTCGATAGTTGTTTCTGTCCCCGGCTTCATTTTGTCGCTTAGGTATCTCCGGAATTGGTTCCAAAGAGTTGGTTCGCTGCGGAGTTGTTGTTACCTTTGCTTATGCCCTTGGGTTGTCCTTCTGGATCTCCTCGAGTATGATGTAATGGTATTGGACGACCCTGAGCTCGCCTTCGGAATCGAGGGCTCTGTTGTTGAGTTCCGCGAAAATGGCTTAGGTTCTATCAAGTCCGTACTTATAGCAGTTAATGCTAATTTCTGGATTGACTTTCCCAATTGCTTGGCATGTCTTTTTCCACCTGTCTTTGTACTGCATCAGTGTTTCCCGGGGTCCGATAGCTAAAGAAGATAGCTTATCTAACCCTGCCTTTGTTTCTTTGTTGTACATGTACGTCTCCAAAAAGACCGTAGACAATTTCTCGAAGGAGTCAATTGAGTTTGCTGGTAAATTGTCATACCAGGCTAGTGTTGATCCCGTTAAGCTGTCCGGAAAGTACCTAAAAAGTACTACCTCATATCTTTCCCAATGGGCAAGGACACGGGTGTAATACCGCAGGTGGGATGCGGGATCTGAGGTACCATTGTATGCTTGGAACGTAGGTACCGGGCATTTTGGAGGGATGGATTCCCTCAAAATGCGAAAAGACAGCGGAGATGTGGTTGCCTCTTGTAATGCTTCTTCCATCCTTGCGCCTGCGTGACCCATTTTTAGGACTCGTACCTCCCTCCGCATTTTCTCCATTTGCTCCATAACCATTTCAAATTGTGAGCATCTTTGGAAAGTGCCTTGTCATAGTAGGATTTAGAGGGTTTGTATGTTGAGTCCACTTCATCCGGATCGTGATGCGCTTTTCCGGCTCCCTTAGGTTGATTGGTCTTCGGTGGGTTAAGATCCAACCTTCGTCTTCCTGAGATAGCTCCGTTGTCATGCCTCTTTTGCAGAGGGCGAGCTTGGGAGCCTTCGATTTGTGTGTCCAGCATACCTTTGATATTTTGGTTCTGCTGGGACATCCTGCAATGCATCCTCGTTTTCCTTGTTTCAGAGTCTCAAGGCTGCTACCTGTGCCGCAATTTGGTCTTCGTTGTGGGATCCACCTCCTTCCGGAGTACTGTCGGCTGGAACAAAAGAGTTTTCCACCTCTTCATCTATAATTTGTGCGTCCGGATCTATCTGAATTGATGTTAGGTTTCCCGACCCTCGTCCCGTAGGGGCTAAGGTTCAGGGTAACCCTGCGATGGACGCAGGTGGCTTCGTAGTGATTGGATGCTCCGGTAACGGCATGTCGTAGATTGGTTGAGCTCCTGATGTCTGCCCCATACCCTTAGTAGGAATAGGTGTTTTGGTAGCAGCTGTTCTTCTTGCTATCTCACTTTGTCCGTCCTCTGCTTCGTTCCTTTGATTTTCTTGAGACGGCTTTTGGGATCTCCCTCTTGTGAGTGTTGGTCGTGAGCTTGTTGGTACATCATTTGGTTTCTACATGCCTTCAGCTTTTGATATCCTGCGGTCACAAAAAAGCAAAGAAATCAGCTACTTGGGTACCTTCGTTAAAAGTAGCAATTAATGCTCTAACACATAAGATGTCTAAGCAGCTTTTTCAGGAAAAATACTGAAATAATGTCTTTGATAGACAGGTATTAAATGTTTATGACACCCTTGGAGAAAACAACCTTAAAACGTTGGAAACCAAAAGAGGGGTGCCAGATCTCGCCAAAAACGAGGTTATTAAATGCTTTAGAAGATCATTTTTCCTTAAAATCTCCCTGATATTCCTCTGTCAGTTAAAGGTTCTCAGATCTAGAATATGCTTTATTAAAAAAAAGAGGATGTTTTAGTATAAAACAAACATTTTGGCGTTTTGTGGGTAGGCTTTTTGTGAAAAACTTTGTATATCTGTAACAAGGTGTGTTTTTAGAGGCTATGAACTCAAAAACATACACAAATAACGAATAAACAAATCACTAGAGAGTGAGATTCAACGTCAGAACACAGATCCCTTCGTTTCCGAAGATGCAGAAGTTAAAATTTAAACTGTGTCTAAACTCAACGTCGTGAGAAAGAACACGGTGGGCGCTAAACTGTGACTACTCGTTTTCCCGTAGCATACGTGATGTATACAGTTCATAGGATCAGATGCTAAGTAGTATCGATACCTCTGTTGAACTAACGATGATAAGTAGTAAAAGATGTGTAAGATCACAATAATAACGAAAAACACAAATATAATGTAAAAGCTTCAAAGTTATCATGAGACAAAAGCGATTTATGTGGTTCGACATTTGTCTACGTCCACGGGGTAATGAGTGATTGTTTTGTATTAAGTTATGGTGGTTACAAAGATCTTAAGTAGGTTACAAAGATCTTAAATGCTTCCCAAAGTAATAGAGAGAACTCAAGTCGAAGTAAATACTCAAGTTCTAAACATTAAAGAGGTATAAGCTTAAGACTAGATCTTCTCCTTCTAGGAATTGAATTCCTTTAGTTTGTTGGTGAGGCTTGGTATTTATATCCCCTTCTGATCCTGGTATATCTTTTCTGCCTCTGGGTCCATCGCCTGTTGATATACCTTTCATACCAATAGTAACTTCGTCCACCGCGCACCTTCTCCATTAGAATTATGCCATCTCAGCTGACCCACGTTCCTTCGGGAACTACCCAACCTTAGTGTAGGTTGTACCTTCGTTCACCGCCAGCTTCTACCAATCGGGTTCTGCCACGCTTCCTCTCTCCACGTGCCTTGATTCATGCGTGTAGATAAGAGATTTGTGCATTTAATGCTGATTAGATGCGTCATCTACCTCTGTCCCCTTCCCAGCTGCCTTCTTGTAGACTAGGATTTTACTCTTCTCATCTCCATCGTCGAGGTCTTCTTTCTTGGGTCGAGATAAAGTAGATCTGCGGAGGTATCCTTTGCTGCTTAGGTTTTCTTGTCCAGTGAAGGTTACACAGTTGGATTTATGTACGGCCACTAAGATCGTGACACGTGCTCCACAGAATATTGGTATTCACAAGACAAAAGTCGTATTACTATAGTTTTCGATTATACACATTTGAGATTTCGAGTTGAGTTTAACTCGCTCACATATTTCTCAAAATATGTGTTGGTAAGCTTTCGCTTCAACCAAGTTCATCTTATATTCTTGACGAAAGTCAAAAGATGATCATGTGAAAATTTCCGAGTAACATCTAATATGGTTTGTGTGATAAAATCATTTGATGTAGACTTAGAATGTTTCGTTATGATTATTTCAATAACTTGAAAATTGCATTGATGCTAATAGTGTGTGAAAACGACTATTGTCATCCTCTAAGAATGTTTCAATGATTGAAATAAGAGTTTAGAACACTTAACCAACATTGGATTATGAACATGTTGTGCACTCTTGCATAGTGTGATCCATGTCCGGAAACCATAGTATGCATACCCGTATGCGTACCTATTGGTTTGAGAAGTCCGGGCACCTAAGTCCGCGTACCCGTACGCATACTTGCGTAGGTTTGTGACTGGAAATTTCTGCTAGATTTTGAGGTATGCGTACCCGTTCACATACTGGCGAAAACCAAACTTGGTCTGGCTATTTCAAGTATGCGTACCCATTTGCATACTTGAATTGTTAAAGTTCTAAAATCGGTTATGACATGAACAAATACATTTATGTATTAAGGAATGCATTCTTTGCAAATCGTTGATAGATGTCCATGAATTGATTAAAGTGAATTAAATTGATTTTGCTTCAATTCTGTTCTTGTATACTTCTATGGGAATATATCAATTGAACAACTCATTAACTAGTTTCATTTGAGTCATTTGAACTAGTTATGGTTAAGATGAATAAGGTTGATATAGATAACCTTGGTTAACTACTATTGAACTAACATGGTGTACACATTTAGGTACGGTTACATAAACCTAAATGAGGGTACATTTCATTTGTGTATAACAAGCTAAGTTCGATCTAACGGTTGAAAGATATTAGCTTGTATTTAATCAGGTTTTCATCTAACGGTGAATATTGAATGCTTTGTTACCAAGGTAACTTAGATTGCAAACCCTAATTTGAAAACTATATAAAGGAGAACTCTGGAAACTTGGAAACCTAATCCCCACATCTCATGTATGATACTAGTTGCGACTAGATTCGATTCTCCTTTAACCTTAGCTTTTTCACGAAACCCTGTAGGTTAACGACTTAAAGACTTCATTGGGATTGTGAAGCCAAACCCAACTATTTTCTCTGTAGTTGCGTGTTCTGATCTTACTTTTACTATCGTGATTGAATATTATCTTTGCTAAGATTTTCTTGAGATTTATCTCTGATAGGTAAGATTAAAAAGTAGTCACAAACATCTTCGTCTCATCGTTTGTAATTCCACAATATCTTGTTTCGCTACCATGTGATTAAGATCATTATGAGGTGATTGATAATATTAGGCTGTTCTTCGGGAATATAAGGATGGTTTATCAATTGGTTCATGTGCACCTTGATTTATCACAAGACGGAACAAAACTCATAGGTATTTCTGTGGGAGACAAATTTATCTATTCTAATTAAGGGTGCACACGGTACGGTTCGGCTCGGTTCTTGACGAGACCGAGTACCTGTACCTCCCTATGCTCGGTACCAGAATTTTGGACCGGTACCTGTACCTTGTACCTCGGTTCCGGTTCCATTCGGTACCAGGTACGGTACCGGTTCCAGTCGGTTCTTTTCCAGACAGAAATATGTATTTTTCTCTCACAATCTAAGTACCTGTTTTTTTACCTGTTTTTCAATATATTAAGTAATACTAATATCTCAAATTCCCATTCAAAGCAACAATTAATAAGTAGCACACAAACTAACAAACACACACAGTTAATAAGCAAAATGAGAAAATATGAAAAAAGAACAACTACCAGTGCAGCTAGTGCTGCAGTAGTATTGAATCTTGATCTTCTAATCCATGTCAGATGTCAGCAGCACTTGTGGTGTCATCAGTGTTGATAGGGCCAAGTAACGCTGCAAAAAAAAAAAAGCAGTTAGTAACTATTAGGCTATATCTATTACTGCCAAACACAAGTAATAATGTAATATGTTACCTTCTTCAATTTCAACATCATCATCTGGTATGTAATCAGATAGAAGGTCAAGTTGTATTGGCTTCCTTAGCCAGCTTTGTGTGCACAACAATGCCTCAACTGTCCTTGTAGATAAAGAGCTTCTACAAGGACTTAAGACTCGCTTTCCTGTGCTAAAAGCAGACTCAGAGGCAACAGAAGACACAGGAATGGCTAATATGTCCCTAGCCATATGTCCAAGTATCTTATACTTTGTATTGTTGGTCTTCCACCAACCCAGTAAGTCAAACTCCTCATCATCCTCTTCTCCTTCACCTTCTTCATACTCATCAATGAAATATTTATCCAACTCTGTTTTTCCCTCATCATCACTTGGGCTTTTCTTGAACCTCTTACTCCTTGACATCAACTCTTTCATACGACTTGGCCCTGCCACTGGTCTACTTGCCACTCCTTTGGCTTGTCCCTGGATAGAACTACTTGACTCCTCCTCATGTACTGAATAGACATCCTTATATTCTTCAAATAAAATCTTAAAATCCAACTTAACAAGCTTCATAACAGATTCAACCTTAGAAGAATTCTTCCCATACAAGAGATCAAGAGCAAATTGTAGTCCTTTTTCTTTCTCTCTAGGATCCAACAACATGGCAAAAAAGGTTGTAGGGTTCATCTTTGCATAATCACCCCAATATTTGTTATACTTCTTAAACATTTTTCCAGCCATAGTAGCAATAAAAGGATCTTCATCTACATTATCTCTAAACTCAACTAGTTGCTCATATATGATAACTAATTGCCATAAGAAAGTATTTGTTGTTACCTTAGTTGAGGCTGAAAATGCAACAGTAGCATCAAAGAATACTTTCAAACATTTGACAAGGCCTCTGGCAAAGATCCAGTCCTCTTCACATGGAGCAGGTTTCCTCACTACTACCTTCTTATTCTTCTTTTGTGCCTTCTTCTTCTTCTTCCCTCTCACCTCAACTTCTTCTTCTTCTTGTTCTTCTTCACTAAATTCTTCTTCTTCTTCACCAACATTAACATCAATATCAAAATCATTAGCATCAGGTAGATCTTTCTCACTTTGTTTTGGATAATAAAACAACTGCCGATATTCCTTATCATACCTTTCTAACCTAATAAATGCTTTTTCAAACAATTAGGACTGTAGCATCAAGAATGTACTGTTCCACCTAGTCTTAACATCTAATATCAATGTTACCTTAGACTCTATTCCAACTAATTTTGCACAACGCTTAAGCTTAGCCAACCTAGATGGAGAACCCTTTATATACTTAACAACTGACCTGATTCTTGCAATTGATTTGTTGTAGACCCTCACAGCATCTTTTACCACAAGTGCAAGTACATGAGCTGCACACCTTACCTGAAAAGGTGAATTCAAACAAGTATTAGATATTTTAACAAAACTAATAAACATAATCCTAAGCAGAAACTAAAAAAATATATATAATTCATATTCATATACATATACTTACATGCAAGTACTTAGCTCTCTCTTCTGCCCTTGTCTTTGAAACAATACTAGTCTTCAAATAATCCATTGCTACCTTGTTGGCACTCACATTATCCAAAGTGACAGTAAACACATCTTTAAGCTCCCAATCTGACAAACACTTCTCTAACATCTCACCAATGTCAATTCCTTTGTGACCACTAACCTCAGAAAACATAATAATTCTCTTTTGATACTTCCACTGCTGATCAATAAAGTGTACTGTTACACAGATGTAGTTGAAATTGTTTGGTGAAGTCCATGTGTCTGTTGTCAAACTAACCCTCTGCTTGGTTGACTTGAAGTAGGTTTTCAAATTTTCTTTCTCTAATACATACATGTCTAATAAACATCTATAAATAGTCATTCTACTTGGCACAACAAATCTAGGCTCTAAGACATGCATCATTCTCCTAAAACCTTCACCCTCAACTGCTCTAAATGACATCTCATCAATTATAATAAATTCAACAACTGCCCTTTTACATTTTTCTTGACTGAAAATAGTAGAGACTAACTGACCTTCATCCTCACCCAGTTCTGCAGGTTTTAATGTCAGAGTTTGTTGTCCTTTTGGATTTGGCTTGTTAGGATTCTGCTTGCATCTGTTGAAGTGCTTCCACATTCCACTTGTACCATTCCTTCCAGTATGGGCCTTTATCAACTTCTTGCAGTAATTGCATGAAGCATCTTGAACATTCAACCTCTTGAAATGATTCCAAATGTTAGAAGTTATCTTAAGATTCTTAACAGCCATTTGACTAGAAGTAGCTTCAACATCTACTGCTGCTATGTCTGGCTGTGCTTCTTCATGTGTTGGTTGGATTGAGGATCCAACAATTGTATATGTGGCAGTGGTAGGTGTAGCAGTTGTAGGTGTAGGAGTATCTGTTCCATCATGAGCTTGACTTGATGCATCCATCACTGACAAGAGAAGAGAAATAAGAACTTAAATAAGAAACAAGAACTATGAAATATCAACTTAAGCATAAGTATGAAATAAGAACTATGAAATATCAACATGGAACTATGAACTATAATTGCATTAAGCATAAGTATCAACTTCTAAGCATTATTTATGTGAGCTCTGTTATGATTAGGATTGTGGGGGCATCTTTTAAAGTGCTTCCACAAGGCAGAAGTTCCATTTCTGGACCTGTTAGCCCTATAAGTCCTTCCACAATAATTGCAAGTGGCTTCTTCAACATTTCTCCTAGTGAAATGGCGCCATATTTCGTTCGGAACCCTAGCTGGAATTGATGCATCCATCACTGACAAGAGAAGAGACTTTTAATCAAGCAAGAATTCTGTAAAGAGCACAACATACATACCAAACTCAACTGTTGTTCATACATGATAATTTAGTCTGATAATTACATTCAGGTAACTATTAATAGATAATCGGTAAATGAAATCAAGCAATTAAAGCAAGCTTCAGCTACAACAACAATTGAAATTTCAAACATTTAACACAATCAAGTAGAAAAATCAATTCCATGTTGCAACTGATGAAGAACAGATTAAAGTAAGCTTCAGCTACAACAACAATTTATCTGTTTGTACATCTCATACTAATTAACAATTTAAAAGTAGAGTTATTAGATTCAAGAGATTCAGAATTATAAATTATTACAATTCTTAAAATAAGAGAACTGAATAAGAATTATTGTTTGAATCAACACTTACCCTAGTTTCAGAATAGTAGATTGTCGTCGCTCGTCTCTCAGATCGTTAATGAAGAATCGAAGATCTATTAACTGAATCGAAGAATCAACAAAACCCTAGTTTCAAAATATCAAAATAGGAGCACGGATTAACTGAATCAACACTTACCCTTGAATCGAAGATTTGTTAATGAAGATCTTCAGTTCAGTAACTTCAGTTCGCCTCTTCTTCCTCTTAGAGACTCAGACGGAAAAAAAAAAAAAAAAAATGAGAAGAGAAAAGAAACTGAGAAACCCTATAATGTTTTCTTATATACCCCATCTAATCTAACGGCTATTATGATCCCTTATCCCCTAAATCTAACGGCTCTACTTATTCGGGACTTTCGGTCCGGTACGGCACGGTACCTGTGCTGGACCGTGTACCTGTACCCCCAGACCTCGGTTCCTAGTTTTTGGTACCGGTACCTGTACCTTGTACCTCGGTTCGGTCCAAAACCAGGTACGGTTCCACCGGTTCCGGTTCGGTCCGTCGGTCCGGCTCGGTTCCTGTGCACCCTTAATTCTAATAGACTTTTCTATATGAGACAGATTTGTTTATCAAGTCTTCGACTTTGGGTCGTATCAACTCTTAGTTGTGGGTGAGATTAACTAAGGGAATCAAGTGCGTAGTATCCTGCTGGGACCAAAGGCGTAAGAAGCATGACTGTACCTTTAATCAGTGTGAGATTGGTTAGGGTTCAACTACATTCCAGTCCGAAGTTAATTGGTAGTAGGCTAATGTCTGTAGCGGCTTAAAACAGTATGGTGTTCAAAGATGGACTAGGTCCCTGAGTTTTTTTGTATTTGCGTTTCCTCGTTAACAAAACTTCTGGCATCTGTGTTATTTCTTTTCCGAATTATATTTTGTTATATAATTGAAATATCACGGGTTGTTCGTTGAATCGATCAATCGGTAAATCCAACCTTTGGTTGTTGATTGAAATTGATTGATCCTTGAACACTGGTCTTTGGTACCGTTCAAGTTATTCCTCTTATATTCAATCGGGCTCGTAAATTCCTATTTGTTGATTGCGGATTGAATTAAGAGATAGAGATATAAAACTCTTTGATATACTTTTCTCTAAATTGAGTCTGACTGTCTAGTTGGTTCTCTTGAAAGTATATTGAAGTTTGTCTATTCAGATTGCCAAATGAAATATTGGGTGTGGTTGTTGTACTGCACAGTTCTTGTAAGGAAATTATTGTTGCAAATTGGAAAACTAGTGAAAGGGGTTCTCACACTTACTTGCTGACTAAATCCTTAAAGGATGTGAAGCATTTTCTTAGAGAGTGGAGTATGAATACGTTTGGGAATATTCAAACCCAAGTTGATTATTTTCAGAACTCAGATTAGAATCATTGAGGAAATATTAAAATACTGGTATGATTTTCAACAAGATTTCTGTATGCAAAGAGCAAAAGAAAACACACTTAAATTTGATGATAAAAACACGACGTATTTCCATGACAAGGCGAACTTTGGGGAAAAAAGAACTAAAATATATACAATTCAAAATGGAATGGGTATATGATTAACTGATAGGAGTAGTATTGCAGATGAGTTAAGAATCCACTTCTCTCACATTAGTAGTACTTCTAAGCCTCCTAGTCCCGAACCTCTCTTAAATAGAGTTAATCCTTGTATTACTGCTGAAGATAATGAAACTCTCCTTAGTTGTCCTTCTCATGAGGAAGTTAAGGACATTATTTTCCAAATGCATCCATGGACCTTTCCAGGTCCATATGGTTGCCTCCTAGGTCTTTATCAGCAAATGTGGGAGGTTGTTGGTGATGATAATGCTAGAATGGTTCAAGTTTTTTTTTCCACTCAAAGCACTTGTTGAAACAAATGAACCACGTCTTTATCTCTTTAATCCCTAAGTCTAACTGCCCTAAGCTAACAATTGATTTTAGACCTATTAGTTTAAGCAATATGTCTTATAAGATAGTTTCTATGCTTTTAGATGCTAGGATTAAGAAAGTTATGGATAAGTTTATCAATCCTTATCAAAATACTTTTTTATCCCCTAGATAGATTACTGATAACATTGTTCTTGCTCATGAGCTTATAAATAATATGAGGAAGTGCAAACCTAGAAAGAAGGGTCTCATGGTTGTCAAGCTTGACATGTCAAAATATTTTGACATAACTGAGTGGGGTTTTCTTGATGCAACTTTTAATAAGCTTCGTTTTCATGAGGATTTTTGTAAGATGGTGTTTGAGTGTATTTCTACTATTTTTGCATCTGAACTGTTAAATGGCTCACCAGATGAGGTTTTTTTTAATCCCACAAGGGGTCTTACATAGGGATACCCCTTGTCCCCTTAATTCTTTATCATTTTTATGAAATCATTTTCAAGATTGCTTATAGATGATGAAAACAATGTCCTTTAACATGGTATAAAAGTGACTAGAGATAGTACAACAATAAGTCATATCTTTTTTGTTGATGACTGTTGTTGATACATGAAAATTATTACCCCTAACAGGGATAGGGAGCCCCTAAAGGGGTGCAAAACCCAACATGAACAAAGGGCACTTGGGGACTAAGGTCCAAGTCCACTAAGAAGTGTACATAAGGAGAAAAGGATAAGGACGGAATTAAGGGAAAAGAAAGAGGTTGAATTAGAGAATGGGTCGCATTAGTAGTAATTAAGGAGGTTTAGGACATGTGGCATGATGTCACAAAAGGAAGGGCTTTTGGGAAAGTCTATAAAAGGGGGTACATAGTATAATGGGAAGCAAGTTCTCTCTCATACCATTCCTAAAAAGTGTAGTCATTTGGTGTAGCTAGGAAGGGTATGACTAAAATCACATTCACCCTTCAACATTTGGCGACCACAGTGGGTGGCTCGTGCCTAGATCACCATGATGCACCCAGTAAGCACTAGCACAGGCGCGCTAGAAGGCCAGCTGATCAACCAGCCGCCCAGCTCGGAAGGCGAGAGAGTTGGAATAATGTCAAGTCCGATCATGCAATGAAGAAAACCGGATGCCGCGCAAGAGAAATATAAACAGAAAACAGCAGTGGATGTAACTCCCACGTGGCCATCCATGCAGGAGATACAAAGTGAACTGGACGATCACGTCCGAAGAGAGCGAGAACTGAGAAAATTGTTGAAAACAGCCGAAAAAGAGCAGAACATTAAAGAAGCAACGAAAACACTAGAGAGAAGGAGGAAGATCCTATTGTCATGTCGCAAGAAGCAATAGATAAATACCTAGAAAAAAATTATCAAGTTGTAAAGCACGATAACTACGACTTCATGACTAGCCCATACTCCTCCAAAGTCGCAGACTACCAATACCCTGAAGATTATACCTCGTCAAAATTCAAAGTACACAATGGACAAGGAAATGGGAGTGAACACCTTATCCGATTCTTATCTGCCATGAATGATCGGGTGGCCGACGGAAGATTATGCTTAAGGGAATTCCCAAAGTAACTGACCGATATAGCGTTCACCTAGTATGACAACCTGAAGCCAGGAAGCATCAGCTCGTGGTCGACTATTTCCGCCCTTTTCCTCAGAAAATTTTATTCAGCCAAAAGGAAGATCACGACTATAGACCTGAGCAGGTACGACCAACGTATAGGAGAAGAAATAGGAAAATACATCACCCGGTTTTATCTCTTTGCCTTAGAATACCACAAGGACATCAATGAAGAGGTTTTGATAGAAATTTGCGTACGCGGAATGACACCCCCTTCAAGAGGAGCCTAGTCAATTTTCAATTTCCAACCTTTGTTGAATTGGAGGAAGCAGCGGCAAGATTCTCATACTGCGTAGATGAATCTAACACGGATTACACATATCGCAACACAATTAACTCCGTGTCAACTGATCCAAGAAATACCCACGCTAATAACAACCAAGATGGGTGGAATATACATGAGAGTCAACCCTATAACCGAGAAGGCACCAGAGACCAGCAGCGGGCATACCCACCTCCTCTACCATGCAGTAAAGAACAAATTGGGGGATTATTAGAACATTGGTTGATGAACAAATAAGTTCAACTCCCGTCGATGAAAGCAGACCTCAGTACCACAGATGAGAACAACGCTAGGTATTGTCCCTTCCACCAAAAGATACAACACCCCATGGTCGACTGCTTCAACCTCCGAAGGATCTTTCAAAGAAAACTCGAACTGGGCGGAATCGAAATGGGAAACCCGAAAGGTGATAATACAATTCAACATCAAGTCATGATGCTCGCCCATGATGTAATACCCTGTATTTTTTTTAGCTACTGTTTCGGGTTGGGTCATACCTGGATTGGTTAACCTTGTGCTTAGATTGTTGTTCCTTAGCCTTAGCCTAGGTGGGTGGATTGAACAAGAAAGGCTATAAGTTAGGGTGGAAATAGAGCCACCCAAATTCATTGTTATTCCTTAGTAATGTTATTAAGGTTTTATAACTAAAAGTTTAGAAGTTTTAGAGAGAGAAATTAAAAACTAGGGAGAAGAAGGAGATGAAGCTAGGGTTTATTTTAGAGAGGGAAACCATGGAAAATCAGTGGAGAATCAAGAGGAGTTTTTTTTTAAAGCAATTGAGGTAGAATGCTAGATCCCCTTTCTCTTTATGTTTTTGTTATACTTGATTTTGAATTTGTATAATTAGGTCTCAGTAATTTATTGATTTAAATCTATGAAGCTAATTGATGATCGGCCTTTTAATATTGATAGATAACATGCCTAATTATCTCTAGTTAAATATTGTGAATACTTCACCACAGATTCACCGTTAAATGTTTGTGTGAACTTGGATGTTGATTTCTGAAATTTTTGTACATTTTCGCTTTGTCTTTTCTTGACTTTGTTTAGGTAATCTTGATGATATCAAAACGATTTTAGGTCTTGATAAAAGTTGTGGATTTATGTCTTATCTTTAATTGTGCGTTGAGTTTGCTAAATTTTGAATTATTATGAATTTACTGTGAATAGTTTGGTAAAATGATGCAATCTTTCCAGATTTTAGAATGATCGTATAAAATCAATAACTTTCATTTGAACAATTGTATTTTCATAACTATTGGATATGACATAGATACATATGTTAGAAATGCTCCCCTGAAATTTGAAGACGATCGGATTGAGGAATCATTATGAAACATGTAATATAAAATTCTGCAGTTGTTGTGCTTGCTTAGATGTTTCAAAGAATTCTTTTTGATTGTTGAAAGTAGTTGTTATTAATTCTTTTTTTTTACTAGATTAAAGAATTCTTAGTGGTAGATAAAGAATTCTTTTTGATTGTTGAAAGTAGTTGTTATTAATTCTTTTTTTATTATTATTAGATTAAAGAATTCTTAGTGGTGGACAAAGAATTCTTTTTGATTGTTGAAAGTAGTTGTTGTTAATTCTTTTTTATTATTAGATTAAAGAATTCTTAGTGGTAGACAAAGAATTCTTTTTGATTATTGAAAGTAGTTGTTATTAAAAAAAAATTATTATTAGATTAAAGAATTCTTAGTGGTAGAAAAAGAATTTTTTTTATTGTTAAAAGTAGTTGTTTTAATAATGAAAGTCTAAGAATGCATAGATATTAATAATTTGTTTTGTTCAAATTTGAAAAAAAATAAAAATTCTTTTTGGTTTTTGGTGGAATCTATGAATCACTCAATGGAATACTTTTCTTTATAGTACTGTTTGTTTTAATAAAGAATAAAAGGGAAGAATTATGTTGCAGAGAGAGAAATTAAAGGAAGGTGGTAGTGGTAGGTATTAATTATTAGCGCCACTTTAAAGGACATAATTATTAGTTCCTTATCTTGACCAAAAATTTTAAACATGCAGACTAAAACTTTGGGGTTAGGTGGAGCTCGTTTTAGGTTGTGAGTATATATATATATCTTATACTGAAAAGAAAAGAGTAACCTAGCCAACATTTTCTTCTGCTTTCCATTAATCTTTTGTAGTTATGAATGATATAATGGAAACTATTTCATTATATCACACAAGGAATAGTTTCCAATAAGGTACCATGGATGGTGTACAACAGATGGAAGAAAATCACACAAGGAATTCCTGCTATTTCATTAAAACATGCTTACAGAGAAATCAACTTCTCTGCTGATCATATGGCAAAGGAAGGAGTAGCTCTTGCAAGAAGGGTAATAATATTCTATGCTGATAAACCATCAAACATATCCAGATTAGAAAATGAAACTAATGTGTATTTTAGATTTTAATTTTATGCATTTTGTTCCTTTTTGGGCTCAGAATGCTGGGCTAGCCTAACTATCATAATGCTAGGCTTTTGTAATGCTTAATTTTCAGTAATAAAATTAATGATTTAGAAGGAAAAAAAAATATAATGGAAACTAAAATCTAAATTAGTAGAAATAGCTAGAGATTCTTTTAGTTTATATCAAAGACGATTCTTCGGTGATAAAGCTCTTCCTTGTATTGTTGATAGTTTTTGGATTGCGATTCGAGGTAGGCGCAACACAATCTAAAACTCTTTTTATTTATGGTTTTGTTAATTAAATTCATATTTACAAGTTTTCAATAATATATGAATGATAATCGATGTTGTGAGCATGATTATGAAGGTTGGGCTGCGGTCCATAGATTGTGATTCTTAAAAATTATTTATGACGGGATACGAGATATCCTTTGGAACGGTTTTGTTTCCTAAACCCACGTGGGGCTCCCTAGGGCGAGCGGATTGATTGAATTTATAGTTGTTATGGATGTGGTGTTTCCATGTGTTTACGGTGTTATTAATTATGAAAATTGTTTTGAAAAGAAATTGAAAAACTTTTAAATAAAATGTTTTGTTACTTTTCCTATTGGGTGTCACAACTCACGTCGTTTCATGACAAAACTTCCAGATTTTATGACACCACACGGAGCTAATGGCAGAAAAGATTAAAGATCGGTTTTGGTGTTTTAATTAGTAGTTGCATATTATGATTGGAAATTTGTAATAAAATATCATCAAACTCTCTTTTGGATGATTTATTGAGTGTTTATTTAGTATTTATATTTTGGAGATTTTTGGGTTAATGTATAATTAATGGAACAATGTTTTATTAAGAAACTTTTATTTGATTAGACAATGAAAATTTCTGAGTCATGTTAGTTTGACTGTTAATGATAATTATTCTATAATATATATATGCCTGAATATTTTATATTATATCTAGAATTCGCAGTAAATGAAGTGGTTAAAATATTAGAATTTTATGAGTCCCAGAAGTATTTTTAAAATAATTGTTTCTCACTGTAAGAAATCAAAACGTTTTCTGTCAAATTCAACTTTACTGAAGTTTTTCTGTTTTTAAAATATTCCATGTCATGTTTTAGTCTTTGGTGTCTTATGTAAACTTGAAGATGATTATTTTGTATTTTCAAAATGGTAAACCAAAGATAATTTAAAGTTGTGACCGAATTGATATGAATTTTGTAGAATGAACCATCACTGTTTTACGTTTCTGCAGTACTGGTCAACAACGCGTTTGACTGGGGTCAAAAGGTCATTAAGTTAAACTAAAAATTATAGAAATTTTATGACTGGAACAATACTAGGTTAGGATTCAGAATGTATAATCATAATAATTTTTGATTTTGAATTTGGTTCAGTAAAATTCTTGGAGTTAACTGATGTCTGTTTTTGTTTTATGATTCTTCCTTAAACATGTGATTCTTTTGGATTAAATCTGGAACGTTTAACGATGAAATTAATTTTTATGGTAAACTATAGTTCTTTAGTGTTCATGTGAGTCAAAAACCACGACAAGTTAACGGTTAGATGTTCCCAAAATAATTCTTATGTATCCGCTGCGACATATTTTCTTAATTGAACATAAATAAAGAATAGACAAAGAATTAGTCGTTTGGACTTGGGCCAAGTGTGGAAGTCTAGGCTTGTTATTAAAAGTAGCATTTCGGATTTTGGGTTTGGATTTGGGTCGAAATCCAGACCCGGAATTCGGGGTGTTACAGATTGGTATCAGAGCGAGTCTGATCCTTTGGGCAGGCTAGTTTCTGAATAAGACAATGTGTGTATGTGCTTGTATGTGAATTGCTTGGAGCAATTGTTGATTGTGTTTTAGTAAAATGCATAATAGGTTGCACTCCTTTTTTCATAGAGAATTCTCTGTGTGATACTTATGATTTAATGTCCCTCATTCAGGACATGTCTCGTCGTAATAATGGTTCAACCGGCCCACAAGATGGGGGTTTTGGTGATGTTGTTCGTGCTTTGAATGCTATTGTCAAGCAATGCAGCAACAAGTGACTCTTAATCAGAATGCACCTCCCCCTCCCCCTCCCCTACCACCTAATCAACGGGCTTTGTTTGAACAAAATCCTGATTCCTTTAAGGGTAGTCCTGATCCACTAGTTGCTGAAGATTGGATAGATAAGATTGAGAAAATATTCACCCTATTAGGCGTGAATGCTGAGAATAAGCTGGATCTTGCTATTTATAAGCTTGAGGGTGAGGCCACTCGCTAGTGGGACTTGACTCGTCGTTCTAGGAATGACGGTCTGTTTACTTTGGTGGAATTTCGACTCTCCTTCCTAAATAAGTACTTTCCACAAACTGCACGAAATAAGCGCATGATCGAGTTTATGAAGTTGACCCAGAGGAACATGACAGTAGCACAGTACCAAGCCATGTTTGAATAACTCTATCGTTTTTCTACTCACCTGGTTGAGATTGAAGAACTGAAGGCTTTTAAGTTTCAGGAGGGACTTAGGCCTTCAATCAAGAGTAGGTTGTCTATTCTGAAGATCACCTCTTATAATGAGATAGTGGAAAGAGCAATGATTGCTGAGAGAGACATTGAGGAGGCAAATAGAATTCGAGAACGTCATACTGGGGATAAGAACAAGAACAAAAATAACAACCATCCATACCATAATAAAGGAAATGGACCGAATATGGAGTTTCATGCACCTTCATGTTATCACTGCAAACAACCTGGACATTTTAAGAGGAAATGTCCTGCACTTATTTCTCAGAGGAACCAACAACCATTTCTACCTCAGAACCAGCGTCAAGGGTATCAACAAAACCGTCCTCGAAACAATCCACCACAATACCAAGCTCGACAACCCCCTCAGCAACCTAAGGCCTTCAATATTTCTCATATTGGACAGGATCCGGATAACTCAGTTGTTGAAGATACATTCTTAGTTTACAATTCTTAGGCTAAGATATTGTTTGATACTGGTGCTACTCATTCGTTTATTACTTCTTCGTTTGTATTTTCCTTAGATTTGGAAACTGAATTACTTGATGGGATTCTTGGCATAGCTAGTGTTGTAGGAGGTAGTGCACATGTTAATCGCGTGGCACGAAAGTGTGTAGTACATATAGCTAGGCATGAGTTTTTGATTGACCTTTTTGTGATGAATATGTCTAGTTATGACATAATCCTGGGTATGGATTGGTTATCCGCTCATCATGCTGTTTTTGATTGCTTTCAAAAATGTGTGACTCTGCACTCGGGTGAAGGTTCAGTTGTCCACTTTACCGAAACTCGTAGTTTTGCATCTCCCCTTATCTTGCCGGAAAGATATTTTCGACAGACTCATTCTAGAGGTTTTCTTTATCACTTAGAGATGATAGAAGACGATCAGCAAGATTCCGTCTCTACTATGGGTATTCCAGTGGTAGAAGAGTTTGAAGATGTTTTCCCTGAAGAAGTACCAGGTTTTCCCCCTAGAAGAGAAATGGACTTCACCATTGAAGTTCAACCAGGTACTTCGCCAATTTCGATGACTCCTTATCGAATGGCACCAATAGAGTTGAAAGAATTGGACAAAAAACTACTCGAGTTGGAAGCTAAGGGTTTTATTCGAGGTAGTACGTCACCTTGGGGTGCACCAGTCCTTTTTGTGAAGAAGAAGGATAATTCACTAAGATTATGCATCGATTATAGAAAACTCAATGAAGTTACAGTGAAAAATAAGTATCCCTTACTGAGGATCGAGGATTTGTTTGATCAGTTGAAAGATTCCTAATTTTTCTCGAAGATTGATATGCGATCAGCTTATCATCAACTACGAATCAAGGATGAGGATATTCCGAAAACCGCTTTTCGAACTCGATTTGGACATTTCGAGTTTGTAGTGATGCCATTTGGACTCACAAATGCTCCAACAGCATTCATGGATCTTATGCATCGAATTTTCCGACCGTATTTAGATAAATTCGTAGTGGTATTTGTAGATGACATTCTTATTTATTCACGAGAAGAGCACGAGGAGCACTTGAGATTAGTGTTGCTTGTTGAGATCTCATCATTTGTATGCTAAGTTGAGTAAATATGACTTCTGGCTTTCTGAAGTCCTATTTTTGGGACACGTAGTTTGTAGAGAAGGAATCAAGGTGGACCCACCTAAGGTTGAAGCAGTTACTAAATGGGAAAGGCCAAATAATGTGTTTGAAGTTTGTAGATTTCTGGGCTTAGCGGGTTACTATAGACGATTCATTCAAGATTTCTCAAGGCTTGCTTCACCATTGACGAGGTTGACTCGAAAGGATTCCAAGTTCGAGTGGAATTATGATTATGAGAAGGCTTTCTCCATTCTGAAGGAGAAATTAACTACTGCACCAGTTTTGACAACACCAGTAAGTGGAATTGGTTATGTGATCTTTCTGATGCATCGTTGAAGGGTTTAGGATGTGTTCTTATGCAAGAAGGAAAAGTGGTAGCTTATGCCTCAAAACAATTAAAGACTCATGAGTTGAATTACACAACTCATGACCTCTAGTTGGCAGCTATTGTGTTCGCTCTGAGAAGATAGACATATTTTGGGACCATAAGAGCTTGCAATATATTTTTACCCAACGAGATTTGAACCTAAGACAGAGGCGTTGGGTGAAATTTCTTAAGGATTACACGTATACTTTTTATTACCATCCAGGGAATGCAAATATTGTAGCAGACGCTCTCAGCCGAAAATTGAGGGCTGGTGTAGCAAGTATGACTCTTCATGCTTGGGATTTGTGCAGACTTATGGAGGAATGTGACTTGGGCTCTGACGATATGATTTACAATACTGTAGTTGTTCCAGAGTTACAACAACGGATTGTAGAAGCTCAACAGACTGATAGAGAAATAATTTCAGTTCTTGCTCCAATAGAGAAAGGTCAAACACTGGATGGCTGGACTCAAACTGATGGTGTACTTCGTTTTATGAGAAAACTTTTTGTGCCAGTGAAATTGAGGATGGAAGTACTAGAACAGGCTCACAATTCTAAGTTTACCGTTCATCCGGGAGGATCGAAGATGTACCATGACATGAAAAGACAGTATTGGTGGAAAGGGATGAAGAAAGATGTTGCCTTGTATGTGTCGAGATGTCTCACTTGCCAGCAAGTGAAGATTGATCATCAGAAACCAGGAGGGTTACTTCAACCATTGCCCATCTCAGAATGGAAATTGGAACACATCACTATGGAAATTGGAACACATCACTATGGATTTTGTCATGGGATTACCCAAAACTGCACATGGCAAGGATGCTGTATAGGTTATCGTTGATAGACTTACCAAGTCAGCGCACTTCTTAGCAATCAAAAAGACTGATACGTTATCCACGTTAAGTCAAATATATGTCCATGAGATAATAAGGTTGCACGGTACGCCGGTGGGAATTGTATCTGACATAGATCCTCGTTTTACTTCTCAGTTCTGTAAAAGTTTACAGAAGGAGTTAGGCACACATGTCTCTCTTAATACTGCCTTTCATCCTCAGACCGACGGACAGTCTAAACGGGTGATTCAGATTGTGGAGGATATGCTACGAGCTTGTTCCTTGGATTTCAAAGGAAGTTGGAGTGAGCATTTTCCATTAGTGGAGTTTGCTTATATCAATAGCCATCAGGATAGTATTGGTATGGCACCTTTTGAAGCATTGTATGGACGACCTTGTAGATCTCCAGTGTGTTGGACCGAGATCGGCAAACGTATCATTTTTGGACCTGATTTGGTACGAGAAACGAAGGAGAAGCACTACACCAAATCGACGGTTTTGAGACATATATAGGTGTTGCCTTGATTTTTTGAGACACATATAAGTGTCTCAATTTTGGCGTAGGGAATGCTTTGAGACGGATTGAAAGACGCTTATAAGCGTCTCTTAATTAATTTTTGAGACGCTTGTATGTGTCTCATAAATGTTTACCGACGATTTAGTAAGCGAACCAAATTTATTTATTTTTCCCATTTAAAGGACGGAAAAAATAATTAAGCTACTCTTATATGCGTCTCAAAAAAAAAATCAGATTTAAAAAAAAATAAAAAAAATCAGATTTCTAAATTTCCTGCACCAGAATTCAGATATCTAGGCACTCCACTCCCAATCATATATGAAACCATTATTCAATCAATTTTATTATCCCATCAAAAACAAATCAATTTTATTATCACAAATGGAATTGCAGCATCATATGTGGATTCATCCTTACAATACAAGCTGAATGTTAACAAATAATGAAATAAACTATGGATAACAAGTCTGTCTCTACAATTCGTGCATAGGAAGTGGATACATTTTCTACAAGAAAATAAGAAATTACCTACAACTTGTTCACTCAAATCGTATTATGATTATCCAATTGTCTTCTTGATTTCCTTATAATGGCATATGATGTAAATGGAACATTTATAGGAGTTAGTTTACATAGCTAAGGACCAGAAAAAAGAAACCGTGTACATCTGATGTCAGTGACATGAGTAGCATCAAGAGGAGCAAAATGAAACCGTGTACATCTTGATTGCAAGGCGGGAATGATTTTGTTAGTGTTTTTTGTGTATTTCTCGATCACTGCAGCACACACGACAACAGAAGCATAACACAATCAGAAAGAAAAAAACTTACCCCAAGATAAAGTCATGGATTAACAACTAGATGACCGCTGCCACGGTGGGATGGCCGACCGAAACATGTTTAAGGCGTTCAGTGACATGAGTAGCATCAAGAGGAGCAAAATGAAACCGTGTACATCTTGATTGCAAGGCGAGAATGATTTTTTTTTTGTGTATTTCTCGATCACTGCAGCACACACGACAATAGAAGCATAACACAATTAGAAAGAAAAAAATTGACACAAATCTAAATTTTCTACTCACAATTTAGTTCCGCCATAATGGCACAGAGTCGGACTTGTAAATTTGTAAAGGAAAGAGATGTCCAAACAAAGATAATTGTTGTAACGAGTCTCAAAGTAAGTGAACCAGTAGAGACAGCTTTGGAATAATTGTGAAGGCCGTTGCAGTATTGGTTCAGTAGCAAGCCCGGAGTAGCATAGGTATGTGCAGACACAGATATGACAGAAGACTTCCATTGACCTGTATATGGTGCATCAACCAATGAAATGATAACTATGCCAGGGGCATAACGTTTAAACAATACAATCTACTAAATGTGGTGGTTTCTCTTATGTAACCATAATTTACATTTCAAACGCGATACTGCTCTCAAGAGTTTCATTTTTAGTGACGACTGTTAATGAAATTCATACATAAGATTATGATATATCGTTTAAGAGCCAGTATATGGTAAAAGTTCTACATATATAAGATATCACAGCAAACGAGTTCTGGAAAATGTAATTAAAGTGCAAAACTGACACCTTACCGCTGGGTGTAAAGCAACAATTGCAAACACGAACACACAGATCAATGTGAGAACAATAAATAAGGTATTGAGTCCACAATAATGCCAAGATGGAGTAAAGAAATGGAAGAGAAGTCTGAGAAGGAGAACGTTTCCACTTAGCACACAAGTGAAACGACAAATAGAGCTTTATCCCCTGTTTGATTACAGACAAAGCTTTAGATTTTGTACCTCGATAAGCATGAAATTTGTGGTGCATATACACAACCATAAATCTTAGAAAGTTAATCCAATAAAATACTAGTTACCTGCAGTTAGAAATATTAGCTGACCATCCTCAGCAGGCTTTTTCGAGCCTGAAACTGGAGCCTATTAAGAAACAAAAAATCTAAAAGAAAATCCTCTTAAATAAATTACTACCACAATGCTGAAGTGAAATGCAATGAGAACATCATATGATTCTCACAACTGTGAATGGGGAAAGGGAAAGAAATAGAATTCCTACTCACCTCTAAAAATAAAGCTCCAGTTGCTCTGATTTGGTCGTTAATCAGTTTAGAAGTAACACCATCAACAGGAGACGACAACATACCTGCAAAAGTTCCTCCGGAGACAGACATTTAGCAATCAAAGACACTGAGTAAAACAGACTTCCAGCATGAGAACAATACATACACAGATAACAATACTTCCTCAGGGGTTGTTTGATATCTGCACATGAAAACCTTTGTTGAGAACTCAAAAATGATTAAGTTCGGAAAGAAAACACTTGAACATTGATCCAAGTGCACTATATTGCACTCATAACACATTGCATTCATATTAAGTTCACATGTAATGCATTTATCAAAATACTTACTTTGCTCCCAAATTTATGAGAGGGTCGCACTTGCTTTTAGTTCTGTTCCAAACAGTCACATCGCATCTAGATAAAAAGGATAATAAGGCGAAACATGTAAGTATTCCTTATTGAAGCCTGACAGTGAAAATATAATCCTCAAGTGTGGATACACTTAAATATATACACTTAAACATGTAAGTGTTCATATATGACTTAACCACGTCAAGTACCAAGTCACCTCCACCTCCACCACCATCTGCATTACCAGCTCAGGTATTTCTACAAATTAACACCACCACCACCTCTAGTACCCATTCCATACTACAACAAATCGCAATCAGGGGAGTCTTCCATAGGATGTTGATATCCCAATCCCAATTTGCATCATTCAACTTTCAAATGTATAGGTGAAAACATCAAAGAAGTAAGACTACTCTGTGCTTAAACGAAACAATCGTATTATATCATATCCAACCCTATCATGTATTCTCTAAACAAAACCAAAAACACAACAATAACAATTACAAAGAAAATAGTATCTAAGGGTACTTATCGTTCTCCAACTGTGATATTTCTGCAGGTACCCACAGTCTGCTGCAAGAACGAAAACGAATACAAAGGATAAGGAGGCAGAGATGGAGAAATCAAACTGTAAACACACAAGCATAGGATAAGAATTTGACCTGAAAAATACCACTTATTAAGAAGTGAACTAGTTATCCTAACCCCATAAGATACACATAAAGTAGCCAATTTTAACAAGTCATCAGGGAGAACTGATAAATCCAGATACTTCCAATGTGATTTCAACAATAAATGTCAATCAATTGATTCCCTACAAAACCCAGTAAATCATCAAAACCCTTAAAATTAAAGATTTAATCTTCAATCTTTAATTTTAACAGACTGAAAACCAAAATCAATAAATCTGTGAAGCAATTTATATATCAACATATTTAATCTTCAATCCATCACACAACAAGATTCAGCTGAAAGAAAAGCAAAAATGGAAAGTAAATCATCAAAACCCTTAAAATTAACGATTGAAAACCAAAATAAATAAATCAAGTAGGGATTATACCATCTGACAACCAGATCGAAGTCTTAGAATCTCCACACGACAGAATCTTCTAGATTTTGCAATTGAACTGCAAATTCAAAATCGAGATAAAATTAAAATTAGGGTTTACAAAATCAATTTGAGATAAAAGTTTCAGGGTTTTGATTTATGTTAAGGGCTTCATTATTCAGAGTAAGTGACAAGGTGGTTTCTAGGGTTTTGATTTATGTAAAAGGTTATCTTACAGAGAAACTGAGACGGTGGTTGTGATGGTGGTTGCGGGACTGATAAAGAAACGGATGGTGGTGGTGGTGGTGATGGGTTAGGAGGACGAAGAGATGATTAGATCTCTTATAGAGCAGAAAAGATGTAGAAATGATAGGAGAAGGCGGCTGCAGTTTTGTGTTTGTTAATGGCGGAGGAAGGGATGAACCAAAAAAGAGAAAGGGGAACTGAAAATAAAAGAGATTTTGTTTTAGGTTTCTCTCGAGTTCTCTTACACATTTTTTCTCTGGTTTTTTTTTAGGGAAGAAGAAAAGAAAAGTTTGGGAAGAGAGAAGAGAGAAGTCGATAAAAACGAGTGAGGGAGAGAGAGTTCAACGAGTGGTTTTAAGGACCAAATATTATCTAAATTTCAAAATAACCCAAAATAAAGGTGGGAATTAAAATAAATGGTGGGAATAAATGCAAATCATGTTTCAAAATAATTTGGTGTGAGACAAAAATTTGGAGGGGAAATTTGAGGGGAAATAAATGTTAGGGGGAAATTTAAGAGGGAAAATAATGTGAGAGATTTAGAAAATTGGAAAGGGAGGGAATTTTGGGGAAAGTTTGGAGTTTTGGAGGGAAATAAAATGGAATTATAATGAAAAAGAAATGATTAATTAGATATATATTAAAGTTATTAAATTTTGTAAAGAGACATTTTAAGACACTTATAAGAGTAGTTGAAATATCAGAATTAAAGCTACTCATATTTTTTATTTGAGACTCTTATATGAGTGGAATCACTAAAGACATATATATGTGTCTCAAACCCAAAAATCAATATGTCTCAAAATGGGCCATATGGTGTAGTGAAGGTTCAGTTAATCCGGCAGAGGTTAATGACAGCTCAGAGTCGTCAAAAGAGCTATGCAGACAAGAGACGTCGACCTTTAGAGTTTACTGAGGGTGAATTGGTGTTACTCAAAGTGAGCCCGAAGAGAGGTGTTAAGCATTTTGGCAAGAAAGGAAAGTTATCACCACATTACATTGGACCCTTCCAGATTATTCGGCGTGTTGGTGCAGCAGCTTATCAGTTGGAGTTACCTCAGCGAATTGGGCATGTTCATGACACTTTCCACGTGTCAATGTTACAGAAGTACGAGAGAGATCCTTCATATGTTATTGACCCTTCACATATTATTGATTGGGAATATTTGGAGATTCAAGAGGATGCTACGTACGTGGATAGACCGATTCGAATTTTGGACTTTAAGGAACATGTGCTTCGCACAAAGACCATCCCTATGGTTAAGGTGCAGTGGCAGCGTCGCCAAGTCAAGGAAGCAACGTGGGAATTAGAGTCCGAGATTCAGAGAAAATACCCTAAGATTTTCCTAGGTAACTTCTAAATTTCGTGACGAAATTTCTTTTAAGGGTGGTAGAATGTAATACCCTGTATTTTTTTTAGCTACTGTTTCGGGTCGGGTCATACCTGGATTGGTTAACCTTGTGCTTAGATTGTTGTTCCTTAGCCTTAGCCTAGGTAGGTGGATTGAACAAGAAAGGCTACAAGTTAGGGTGGAAATAGAGCCACCCAAATTCATTGTTATTCCTTAGTAATGTTATTAAGGTTTTATAACTAAAAGTTTAGAAGTTTTAGAGAGAGAAACTAAAAATTAGGGAGAAGAAGGAGATGAAGCTAGGATTTATTTTAGAGAGGGAAACCATGGAAAATCAGTGGAGAATCAAGAGGATTTTTTTTTAAAGCAATTGAGGAAGAATGCTAGATCCCCTTTCTCTTTATGTTTTTGTTATACTTGATTTTAAATTTGTATAATTAGGTCTCAGTAATTTATTTATTTAAATATATGAAGCTAATTGATGATCAGCCTTTTAATATTGATAGATAACATGCCTAGGCATCTCTAGTTGAATTTTTAGAATACTTCACCACATATTCACCGTTAAATGTTTGTGTGAACTTGGATGTTGATTTCTGAAATTTCTGTACATTTTCGCTTTGTCTGTTCGTGACTGTGTTTAGGTAATGTTGATGATATCAAAATGATTTTAGGTCCTAATAAAAGTTGTGGATTTATGTCTTATCTTTAATTGTGCGTTGAGTTTGCTAAATTTCGAATTATTATGAATTTACTGTGAATAGTTTGGTAAATGATGCAATCTGTCCAGATTTTAGAATGATCGTATAAAATTAATAACTTTCATTTGAACCGTTGGATTTTCGTAAATATTGGATATGACATAGATACATATGTTATAAATGCTTCGCTGAAATTTGAAGACGATCGGATTGAGAAATCATTATGAAACATGTAATATAAAATTCTGCAGTTGTTGTGCTTGCTTAGATGTTTCAAAGAATTCTTTTTGATTGTTGAAAGTAGTTGTTATTAATTCTTTTTTTTTACTAGATTAAAGAATTCATAGTGGTAGATAAAGAATTCTTTTTGATTGTTGAAAGTAGTTGTTATTAATTCTTTTTTTATTATTATTAGATTAAAGAATTCTTAGTGGTAGACAAAGAATTCTTTGTGATTGTTGAAAGTAGTTGTTATTAATTCTTTTTTATTATTAGATTACAGAATTCTTAGTGGTAGACAAAGAATTCTTTTTGATTGTTGAAAGTAGTTGTTATTAATTCTTTTTTTTTATTATTAGATTAAAGAATTCTTAGTGGTAGACAAAGAATTCTTTTTGTTGTTAAAAGTAGTTGTTTTAATAATGAAAGTCTAAGAAAGAATAGATATTAATAACTTATTTTGTTCAAATTTGAAAAAAATAAAAATTCTTTTTGGTTTTTGGTGGAATCCTTTGAATCACTCAATGAAATACTTTTCTTTATAGTACTGTTTGCTTTAATAAAGAATAAAGGGAAGAATTATGTTGCAGAGAGAAAGAAATTAAAGGAAGGTGGTAGTGGTAGATATTAATTATTAGCACCACTTTGAAGGACATAATTATTAGTTCCTTATCTTGAACAAAAATTTTAAACATGCAGACTAAAACTTTGGGGTTAGGTGGAGATCGTTTTAGGTTGTGAGTATATATATATATATATCTTATACTGAAAAGAAAAGAGTAACCTAGCCAACCTTTTCTTCTGCTTTCCTTTATTCTTTTGTAGTTATGAATGATATAATGGAAACTAAAATCTAAATTAGTAGAAATAGCTAGAGATTCTTTTAGTTTATATCAAAGACGATTCTTCAGTGATAAAACTCTTCCTTGTATTGTTGATAGTTTTTGGATTGCGATTCGAGCTAGGCGCAACACAATCTAAAACTCTTTTTATTTATGGTTTTGTTAATTAAATTCATATTTACAAGTTTTCAATAATATATGAATGATAATCGATGTTGTGAGCGTGATTATGAAGGTTGGGTTGCGGTCCATAGATTGTGATTCTTAAAAATTATTTATGACGGGATACGAGATATCCTTTGGGAACGGTTTTGTTTCCCAAACCCACGTGGGGCTCCCTGGGGCGAGCAGATTGATTGAATTTATTGTTGTTATGGATGTGGTGTTTCCATATGTTTACGGTGTTATTAATTATGCAAATTGTTTTGAAAAGAAATTGAAAAACGTTTAAATAAAATGTTTTGTTGCTTCTTTTCCTACTGGGTGTCACAACTCACGTCGTTTCATGACAAAAATTCCAGATTTTATGACACCACACAGAGCTAATGGCAGAAAAGATTAAAGATCGGTTTTGGTGTTTTAATTAGTAGTTGCATATTATGATTGGAAATTTGTAATAAAATATCATCAAACTCTCTTTTGGATGATTTATTGAGTGTTTATTTAGTATTTATATTTTGGAGATTTTTGGGTTAATGTATAATTAATGGAACAATGTTTTATAAAGAAACTTTTATTTGATTAGACAATGAAATTTCTGAGTCATGTTAGTTTGACTGTTAATGATAATTATTCTATAATATATATGTAGGTGTAGATTATCCACAGGGCTAGGTGGAAACATCTCAAAGCTATGATGTACCCAAACATAAAGAGACGAGAAGCACATGATAGAGGCTGGCTGGCGCGAGATTTAAGGAGCCACGTGGATCGGGCATGATCGCTCTACAGCTGTCGGACAAGACTCGACCCCATGCCTCTGACAAAGCTGACAGACGAGACATATTGGGTCAAACGAGGAGCGGTAGTCAAAGGGATAAGAAGATACGTGTCATATCGGCCAACTGCATGGGCGACAGACTGGAAGGGAGACATCGCACCAAAAGAATACCCGAATGGATCGGCTCGGGCGAGAGACTATAAAGTAATCAAAGAACATCGGCCATAATTACAGAAGAAGGGACGACGCAAGCAGGCCCGACGATAGGACTTCAAGTTAGATATGTTGTGATCAACACCCTAGTTTGGATGTAGGTAGCCTCTCCTATAAATATAAGAACTTGTATTTAAGAGAGGTAGGTTGTAATTTCGGAGAGAGAGAGAGACTTGAGATCACATTAAGGAAGGAGAGAATTGAGAACTAGCCCATCTTGTAAGTGAGTTCAACTTGGAGAGCAACACCATTATAACCCTTAAATAATAAGATTCATCCTTTCATCCCCGTGGACGTAGGTAATCATACCGAACCACGTATATCCTTGTGTCTATTATCATTGTTCTTACTTTCACTTGCATGAGTAGATGGTTTCTATCTTTTGGATGTAGTTTGTAGTAAAATGCATCTACATTCTGGCGCCGACTAAGGGGAGCCGACTAAGATCTCTGGATACCTTGCCTAGGAGGCTTTCAGAGACAATCCAAAGCTCCTGTATACACGTTCAAGTGTTGTAGTTGAAGCTAGGATGAACTCTGATGGCCGAAATTGTTGTTATTTTGAGTCATTTAGTTTACATTAAAAGTTACAGCAGTAGCAGCGTCTTCACAAGGTATGGTAAAGTTCTCTTTTCTTCGCCCACCAGCAGTTTGATCAGTAGAAAGTCTTCATAAGCTCATCAGCGATTAATAGCATGGGTTCAGAGCTAGGTTGAAAGTCTGCTGATACGATGACTGCTTGTTTTCGATGGTTGATTGAGTTTTAGCGGTAGATAAGCTGTTTTCTTGCGATGATATAAAGTTTGAGTGTTTGGAGTAACAAAAAGTCAAAGCTAAGGTGTCATTTTGCATAACAAGCTGCCGATCTTGAGGTGTCTTGCCCGACGATGTTAACTAGTCATCGGAGAGTTCTTGGAGAAGATCTAGGGAAGAAGGCCATGATAAGATCTTGAGAAAACAACAACAGTAGAAACTTAATTTAACTTTTGGACTTACGCGCCGTACCATTCAATCATCACGTGCATGAGTTTAATGATTTGGAGCATATAGAATGAGGGACAAACTAGCTTAAATGCATTGGTCAAGTACTGAAGGCGACATCGTACGATGCGATAGCGACGTAGAGTAAATAGGGTAGAAGGCAAAACCCACTTGGTAACCGGAGTAGACTTTGCATCTATAGGCTCCGGCGTAGCGGCAACCTGTGTGTCAGTCGAGTGTATCTCATCTTGTTGAACGTTTATTTACAATATCAGGTCAAAGTAAGGTGTTCTTTGTATTTGATGACGTAGGTAGGGACGATACTCGGCTCACTACGCGACACGCCCGATGGCTAGCACTTCAGGGAAGGTAAGGACATTAAGGAATCGTACAGTTACTAGCAACAACATGCATGCAGGCGTAACGGGGCCGAGGAAAGAAGACAGTCGACAACCACTACTCGAGGAATCTCGGGCAGCTGCACGTGGCATTCCAACTGTTGATGAGGGAGTGGATCTAGGGATAAATGATGATACCCCAACCTTGGACCAGGTTATCTTGACTCAGAGGAGAGTTAACCAGGTCGATGGACTTACAGCTTCAGATACATAGGACGATGAGGAAGCGCATGCTGCACGAGGCCAGAGACAGAGATCAAGGCAACAAGCTGAGTACTAGGAAGCCTTAGGGAGGGAGCAAGAGCACCTCAGGAAGATTCAGTTGGGGAGAGCAGCAGCTAGAAACGTCGGCCCCATACCCGTCCATGCAACTGGTCTGATACTACCCCCACCACCAACATCGATACTATTACATCCTCGGCCACACCACCCTAATGGGAATTCTAGTCATGAAAGTACAAACCCGATACTATTGGCCATTATGGAAAGTCAAAGAAGGTAAAAAACGGCATTAAGAGAGCTCCAGCAGCAGAATCTCGCCCTAGAGTTTGAGAATTACCAGTTAAGGAATCAGCGAACCCGATCAAGAGGATCATCCAGCCGAGGGACGTCGAGTAATCACGACCGATCAAGTCAACCACCATCTATGTCCGGGCCGAGCAACCCTAATCAGTACGGACGACCTCCCACACCCTCCCCATGAGGATATGGACCACCCAAGGACTCGTCTACTGATGAAGAAAGACGAGGAAGGGGCGGGCGACAGGACGGGGCGACAGAAGCTAAACTCAAAGAGTTGGAAGCAAAGATTAAGGAGCTATCGGGAAATAGCGAAGAGAACAAACTGGCAGAGATTATGAGCGAGGCCGAGAAGACACCTTTCTCTCAAGAACTCGAACAAATGTCGTTCCTACCATAGTGTACCTTACCTACATTTCCTTCTAGATTCGACGGAACAGGAGATGCGGTCGAGCATCTAAAAATGTATACCATGTCATTAATCCAATGGAAAAGCAACACGGTAGTCATGTGTAAATTCTTTCCGGCCAGTTTGGAGGGCGAGGCGAGAGATTGGTTTTATTCACTTCCACATGGATCGATTAACAGTTATGATATACTTGTCGAGGCCTTTCTTGAAACCTATATGCACAACATCCAACCTCGGCCAAGAATGAACAAACTATTCACCCTCCCCCGGAGGTTCAGGGAGCCTTTGATAACCTTGACCAATAGATGGAGGAAGCTGTGTACTGAAATTGGAAAAGTACCAGTGGACCAAGCTATCTTTGGATTTGAAAACGCACTGGGAAGATCATACCCCATCTGGGTAGCTATGTTTTCTGAAAATCCAAAAACCCTAAAGGAGATGCGAAGAATGCAAGAACATTTTATCGCCCTTGAAGAAATCCAGGCCGAGTCGAGAGATATGGGAGTGCAAGAAGCTAGTGTTGAAGCTGGTGAAGAGGCTAAAGCAGTTATGGATGATCCTGTTAGGCATCCCGAGAAGAGATCGGACCCCCCACCGAGAAGCCATGAGAAGAAAGAATGGGTGGCCAAAGGGAAGAGGCCAAGGCATGAAGCCCAATCGTACACCCCTTTAAACGCTCCTTTGGAGGAAGTATTCAAGGAAGTCGAAAAGAGGAACAATATCAATTACCCAGCATCAAGGGGAGTCCAGTTCCAAGAAACCAAGGGCCACCCCGACTATTGTCAGTACCATCAGTATAGGGGCAACTCCACTAATAATTGTCGAGAAGTGAAGGATATCATCCAGCACCTCATCCGAGACGGGTACCTGAGACAGTTCGTCCGACAGCAACACCAGATGCACCGGTCCATAAAGTTCGCATTGATAGGTCAACTCAATTTGTGAATACAATTTCACACTCCACTATGCAATACTACAATTTCGGACCAGTAATCACTTCAAGGATTCACAAGAGGGACCGTAATGACAACGAAATATTTGGTGTAGCTAAGACCTTACCTATGGAACCTTGGATGATGAAACCTATTTCGTTCTCGGCCAAGGATGTCCCAGCAAATGGGCAAGCACACAGTGATACCTTGGTCATCACGTTATTAATTGAGAGGTGGGGAGTAAGAAGGATTCTCATGGATAGTGGAAGTTCAGTCGAAGTGTTGTTCTACGACACGTTTAAAAGAATGGAGTTGTCGGACGACATCCTCGTCCCCTCAACATATAGCATCTACGGTTTTAATGGCACAGTAACCACCCCTAAGGGAGAGGTAACACTGAGGGTTTCTGACGGTGGGGGTTACCTCGACACTCTGACCACCTTTTGTGTGGTCGATGTCGCTTCGCCTTATGAAGCAATTATCGGATATCCTTGGATCGCTGGGATTAAAGGGGTGGCATCGGCTTATCATCAGAGATTAAGGTTCCCTACCTACAAGGGAATAACTTAAGTTATGGGCGACTCCCAAGCGGCACGACAATGCATGCAGGTTGATGCCGAAATTAATGAAGATCGGCGAGCACGACAACGGCGAGAGAAGAATAAATCCAAAGAGGTCAAGGCTACAGAAGAACTGGAGGATATTATTTCACAAGCGGTCATGGCATGCGAGACCCAAGAGCAAGACCCTTTATAGCAATTAAAGGAGACGGATCCATTCAAGGGACCTAAATCTAATTTCTCGACAATCGAGCCGACTCGGGAAGTGAATTTGGGGACGGAGGAGGAGCCAAAGATAGTGAGGATCGGGACGTTACTCTCGGATGAACAAGCAAGTCAACTCATGACGGTGTTAAAGGAAAACTTAGACGCATTCGCTTGGGAAGTGTACGATTTAGAGGGGATTGACCCTGAGGTCTGTTGCCACCATTTGAAGATTAATCCGAGGTTCATGCCCGTTAGACAAAAAAATGAGGCGAATCGCACCAGAGTTATAGGCAGCAGTCGAGGTCGAGCTAAAAAAGTTGTGGGAATCCGGGATAATTAGAAAATCCCATTACCCGCAATGGATATCTAATATGGTCGTGGTACCAAAGAAAAATGGAGGAGTTAGGATATGTATTGATTTCAGTGACTTGAACAAGGCCTGCCCGAAGGACAACTTTCCTCTCCCAAGCATAGACCAACTAGTAGAATCCATAGTCGGGTATGAGGCGATGACATTAATGGATGGATACACGGGCTACAACCAAATACCGTTAGCACCCGAGGATCAGGAGCATACCTCCTTCTTCACACCAAGAGGGTTGTATTGTTATACCAAGATGCCATTCAGACTTAGGAATGTTGGTGCTACATATCAAAGATTGGTATGAGATATGTTCGAATACAAGATCCACGACACCATAGAAGTTTACATGGACGACATGTTAGGCAAGAGTCGATGAGCAAAGGATCACGTCCGAGATCTTCGAGAGATCTTTCAAACAATGAGGAAAAACAAGATGAAGGTTAATCCCGCCAAATGCGACTTTTGGGTCACATCAGGGAAATTCCTAGGATACATCATCGCCCCCCGAGGAATAGAAGCATATCCCGAGAAAGTTAGGGCTGTCCTAGAGATGCCATCTCCCGCGACAGTTAAGGATGTGCAGAAATTAAATGGTTGTATAGCAGCGTTGGGGCGATTCGTGTCACGGTCGTCGGACAAATGTAAAACCTTTTATGACATTCTGAATAAAGGAGAGAAGTTTCAATGGAAGGATGCTAGCGAAGAGGCCTTTAAAAATATCAAGTTACACCTAGCCAGCCTCCCGGTTCTGCAGAGGCCCGAGCCGACAGAGATCCTTACCCTCTAACTAGGGGCGACGCCATATGTCATTAGTGCAGTATTGGTTAGGACGGAGGGGAACACCGAGAAACCGGTATATTTCACTAGTAAAACGCTAAGCCCAACTGAGAAAAACTGTACCAGAATGGAACATATGGTGTTGGCCCTAACTTTTGCCGCTTCTAAACTCCTGACATATTTTCAAGCTCATCGCATAAGGGTGCTCACCAAATCGCCTATCGAAGCAGTTTTGGATAATGCAGGGAGATCAGGGAGAATCTCTAAATGGGGGGCCTTAATCAAACAGTATGATGTTGTGTATGAGATGAGGACGGCGATCAAAGGACAAGTAGTGGCCGACTTCCTAGCAGATTTCCCACTTAGTGATGAAGACGAGGTGGAAGATATACCGGGATGATGGAATAACGAAAAGAGCCTGCTGACCTATTAGCAGCCAATAGTCCTACCCGGTGGGAAGTTTTCGTCGATGGGGCATCAAACAAAGAGGGATCAGGCCTCGGGTTAGTATTCACCACGCCGAAAGGAAGAAATATAGTGCACTCTTTCAGGCTGGAATTCAAAGCAACCAACAATGTTACCGAGTACGAAGCGGTAATCCACGCCTTGCGGATAATTGTGGAAATAGGGCTACATGAGGTTCGCTTAACTAGTGATTCGCAATTGGTGATTCGGCAGATTACGGGCAAGTATGCGACGCACGACCCCGTATTGCAAAAGTATTGGGAGCTCGACCAATTTTACATCAACCAAATACCGAATATTAAGTTCCTCCACATTTTTCGAAAAGATAACAGACACTCGGATGCCCTATCATACATCGCCTCACAGCTGGTAGACCCGAGCATAGAAGGCATTCGTGTTATAAGGCTCCTCGCTCCCTCAATCCCAGAAACACCGGAAGTACGGATCGATGTGGCTATTAACACAGCCGAGCGATATAGAGAGGGTGATTGGAGAAAGCCGATACACTAAAATCTGGAAACGGGCGAGCTACCCAAGGGTCGGCCCGAGATAAATAAAATCAAAAGTAAGTCAGGCGCCTACGAGCTAAGGGTGGGGATTTTATATAGGAAATATTACTTAGGGCCACTCCTATGATGCTTAAGTAAAGAAGAAGGCCACATAATCTTGCATGAATTACACTATGGATCCGCTGGAAACCACAGCTCGGGGAGAAGCTTATCGGCCAAGGCAAAGACAATGGGATATTTTTGGATGTACATGAACGAAGATGCGAAGGAAATGGCGAAAGCATGTGAAGAATGTCAACGGTTCGGCAAGACAATACTAGCACTAGGAGTACCCCTAAACTCTATGATAAGCCCATGGCCCTTTGCCAAATGGGGGGTATACATTGTCGGCCCATTACATGTAGGAACAGGGCATAGGAAATACTTGATCGTGGCTACGGATTACTTTACTAAATGGGTTGAGGCAGCTCCACTAAGGCACATCCGAGATAAATATGTTTTCAAGTTTATCTGGGAACATATCATTTGCATCTTCGGGGTCCCAGCAGCTATTGTCTCCGATAATGGTAAACAACTCCAAGGGGAAAACATTGACCTTTTTTTTCAATACATACAACATCAGGAAAAGTAAGGCTACTCCCATTTACCCCCAGAGTAATGGGCAGACCGAGATCACTAACAAAATAATCGCCGACAACATGAAGAATAAGTTGGATGGGGAATATGGTAACTGGTGCGAGGAGCTATACAACGTGTTATGGGCATATAGGACCACACGGAGGGAAGCTACCGGGTTCTCACCGTTCATGCTTACTTACGGAACTGAGGCGATTTTACCGACGGAAGGAATGATCCCCACTACTAGGACAGAAGCTTGGAGGCGAAACGTCTCGTCCGATCTAATTTTGGCAAAACTAGACGATTTGGAGGAGACACGAGAGATAACGCTACAACAAATGGAAAACTATCAAAGGAGGTTACAACGAGAGTACAACAAACGTGTTCGCCCAAGAGAATTCCAACCAGGAGAGCCAGTGCTGAATTTTTTGGCTGAATGGGAGCGCGACAAAAAGGGCGGTAAGCTAGCACCAAAGTGGGGCGGGATGTATATAATTGCGTCTAAGGAAGGCGAGGGATCGTATCGGCTACCGAGACTCGATCGAACAAAATATCCCAAACCCTAGAACGTAAAATATCTAAAGCTATACCACCCAAGAAGGGAGGTGCGATGAAAAGGTGAGCATACTTGTCTTCTATTTTTATGAAACCGTGAGGGGTATGAAATAGGGCATGAGCGACTAATGGTAATTCGTACTAGGGGCAAAGCAGTGTGGAAGTTCTGAGGTGACTTACACTCAAATGGTCATTCATACTCGGGGCAAAGCCAGTGTGGAAGTGCCGAGGTGACTTACACTCGAATGGGAATTCGTACTCGGGGCAAAGCCAGTGTGGAAGTGCCAAGGTGCCTTACAGTCGCCTGGCTATTCGTACTCGGGGCAGTGGCAGTGTGCAAGTGCCGAGGTATACTAAGGGTTCTGGTGGTTGGAAACCATTTCCACGGGTTGTTAATACATGAGGTCTTCGCAGCTAGGTGGCCTACTTACATTTGAAAGGCCGCCCCCATCGCAAGTGTTTGTGACCGCTTGCCCAAGATTGGTTGATCGATAACCGCTCGGGGTAATCGAGCCTAGAATTAGGTTGACTGGTACCCTTCCACTAAATCCAAGAGATAATGATGAGATACCCCAATCAGGACATGGCATTGGGCCCGATGACCTTCCTTTGTTGGGTGTGTTCGACAGAAAAGGTTAAAGTACTAACTTACATAAACAATAATTGCAGGAATGACATAAGAAACAAAAGCTAATTCGATAGCGTCATGCGTCCATTAAGAAAGCGCGGAAAGTGTCATGCAACCATACAAAACGAAAAGTTTAACAGAAGTAAAACAAACAGCATCGGCGACGCAGCACCCCCATTTAAACAAACAAGCAGTGTATCAGAAGTAAAAAGGGGAGAAGTGTTCAAAGCGATTTACAACCCATGGCAAAGGGATATTTAGTGACGCAGCACTACAAAAGGGGAATTCAATCCTTGGGGGGGAACAGTGTCGGCCCTCTTTTGCGCGACCTCGCGCCGCTTATTCTCCACCCACTCCTCAATACCCGACCGAACCTTCTCGTCTATCTCCTCTGCATGGACGATGCGTTCATCCTCAAGTTGTTGGGTAAGCTGAGAAGTAGTTTCCTCGGCATCGGCCAGCTTTGAACCTAACTCGACCTCGGCCTGTTTCAACCGTCGGGCCTCCAGATCCAATTCGTGAGAACGTTTCTGCTCGCCTACAAGATCACAACAATGCGGGATTATTCATTGAATAGTGTTTAGCAATTTCACAACTACAAAAAATAATATAGACCTAAGGAATTGCATCAACACGTTGCTAACAAGACCTGAAAGGGCTGGTAACACTGACTGAAGCGACTCTACTAACTTGGACAACTCATCCTCGGCCTTGGAAAATTTCATGGTTAGCTCGTTATAGCATTGTTCATTGAATTCATTACCGGGCATTTATGTTCTCTCCACTCCTCCATTAAACGATTGCGTGATACTTGAAACACTGAAAGTTGCGACCTACTCCATTCTAGCTCACCTACCATCTTTTCAAACTCGCCCAATTTGCTCAGTAGATCCCTATTGTCTCGCTCCACCACATCTTTATCCCTTAATATTCGTCGGCAATCCTCATGAAGGTCTCGGTTCTGTAATTGTAGAGTGTCTACCCGTTGCTCTAAATTCGTGGCCAGAGCAATTTTCTTAGCAGCAAGGCGTTGGGAAGAGCCCAAGTGAGTCCGTAAATTGTCTATCTCTGCAGGGTCATACTCAAACTGACGATATCGTTCTAGTTCACCTTCGAGTTCTTCGATCTCCTCAGCTTGGCGATATATTTTGCCATCTTTGTTTGCCATTCGCCGACGGAGATTCTCCACTAAATCCTTTTCAATATCCCACTTCCTCTTCATGATACTAAACTCCGAAGAAGCATCTAAACCTATACTATCTATCTCGGCTAGAAGAAGGATACCCGACTTAGGATACTGGCACGGTAAACTCAATCAACTTAAGTTAAGGTTTATAGAACTGTAACATACCTTGAGCATCGACGAGTTTTATTTCCAGCTCGCACGCACGACTCTTCTCGTTCTGCAGTTGAAGTTGGAAAGTTTCCACCAACTGCCTCTCCCATTGACGATTGGCGGCATCCAACCGTACTCGATTAAGGATCTGACCCACGTAAGCAAGTTAGAATGGCAGGCGACGATCGAGAAGAAACTAAGGAGTGGGACATCGCCCAAACATGCAGAGTCTGAGCAATATCGCCATAGAGGGGCACCGCATCAAGAATTTGTTCATCAGTATACGCTCCAAAGTCGGGGGAAATAAGCATTTGTTCCTTCGCCATAGGTCCGGAGATAGTGAAGGAAATTTCAGCACTAGACGACGATCCATCAGTAATCCGGGGCACACGAGGTAGTCCAACAGTAACAATCTTCTCTGAGTCGGGCGTCTTCAAGGGTTCTTGTTTGTAGCCCATCTCTTGCCCATCGCCCTTGTCATTCGAGACATCCTCTCCGAATATGTCATCTTCATCGGGAATATCGATGATTGGTTTCTGCCTCTGTTGCGACTTAATAACAACATGCTTGCCCCTAAGAGGATTACGCCTAAGAGGTTGAGGATCAATCTCCGGCACACCGGCTTCATCATCATCGTTCCTAGGAAATTTCTGCACAAGGCTTCTCGTCAGAACATGCGAAGGCAAAGAAACAGGGGCAAGTACATGTACTTATAAGAAAATCATTGTGTTTGTTACCTTCCCCTGGTCTTCCTCAACCCTTGTGCCAGTACCCCTTTTTCTCAACGAAGCGGCGACCTTGGTAGAGTTGCCCTGGGGCTTCAATAACAACAAACAGGCGATTGGTGTCAAAACTAACAAGATAGAAATTGAGGAAAGTAGAAGGAAGCACATACCTTATCAGCCCTATCGTCGTTAACCACCCAGAAAGGATAGGGCTCGGCGGGAAGTGGAGGCGACGGGAAGCTACCATGTAAAATGGGACCTCGGACAAGAAGTGGAACTCGGGGATAAATTGGGTCATTGGTATGATGGGGTCGCCTGTTAGAACCTTGGCCCATGGGATCAACATCTAGCATCATCCTCTCAATATTCTTGGGCATAGTTCTGTGACGATGCGGACTGGCAGCAAAACCGACAAGATCACCGTTGGTTGAGGTACCGACTCGATAGTTGGCAAGGAAATTGGCAACTGTATACTCTGGAGCGTGCTCGGGATTGTAGGTCGACCACTCGGCGGTAGAACCATGTCCATCTCGGCGGGCTCTCCATTCATCCATAATGCGAAAAGTGTTGCCAGTCCACTGAGCCAGGGCACGATAAGGCTTGATTTGGGAGAGAACCTCATAATAAAAAGGGATATCTGGGTTGTACAAAGGGAGATGAAGTCCTAGCTCCAGCTGGCCCTGAGTAATGACCACACACTCAGCCGACTGATCGTACTTCTCCACGTCGGTCTTCTTTAGAATGTTGTTTTGGCCCGAGATCAGGGTAACTTCGTAATTTTGAAGATCGTACTTCTCCTTCAACTGCTCAATGAATTCTTCATCAGAGAGATCTTTCCCCCATTTCTCGGACCTGCACGAAATGGAAGGAGAATCATCAGGAAAGATAGATTTCATGGCGCGATCATCGTACTTGGAGGGACTATCAAACGAAAACATGGAATAAAGGGGAAAAGCATCAATCTCGGAAAAAACATCATCAACACACCTTTTCTCGGTCATGGAGGGAGAAGAAGCCATTGACGGGGATAGTGCAGAACTTGGAAATCGGTGAAGAAGGTTTGGACGACGAGAACGTAACCACAGCTACTGTAGCAATCGGTGATGAAGAGGTGAGGGAATAAAATCAAGAAAACAAAGGCTTATAGAGGAAGAAAGGTAATGGAGAGTCTCGAAGAGAAAGTTGCAGCGTCTGGAAACTAAAAAAAGAAATGGTGAAGAAGAAGAAAGAGAACAGGAAATGGGCTATTTAAAGAAGAGAAGTCGTAACCGACGCCGACGGTTACAGGTAATAAAGTGGAGTTAATGGGGGACTGCATGGAGGAATTCGTGGCATGAACGAGGATGTGGGAAGCTGGGACGACTTTCTTCCACTCGTGTCTACCACACGAGCGAAAGAAGGGGCATAAATATAGGTGTAGATTATCCACATGGCTAGGTGGAAACATCTCAAAGCTATGATGTACCCAAACATAAAAAGACAAGAAGCACATGATAGAGGCTGGCTGGCGCGAGATTTAAGGAGCCACGTGGATCAGGCATGATCGCTCTACAGCTGTCGGACAAGACTCGACCCCAGGCCTCTGACAAAGCTGACAGACAAGACATATTGGGTCAAACGAGGAGCGGTAGTCAAAGAGATAAGAAGATACGTGTCATATTGGCCAACTGCATGGGCGACAGACTGGAAGGGCGACATCGCACCAAGAGAATACCCGAATGGATCGGCTCGGACGAGAGACTACAAAGGAATCAAAGAACATCGGTTATAATTACAGAAGAAGGGACGACGCAAGCAGGCCCGACGACAAGACTTCAAGTTAGATATGTTGTGATCAACACCCTAGTTTGGATGTAGGTAGCCTCACCTATAAATAGAAGAACTTGTATCCAAGAGAGGTAGGTTTAAGGGTGCACACGGTACGGTTCGGCTCGGTTCTTGACGAGACCGAGTACCTGTACCTCCCTATGCTCGGTACCAGAATTTTGGACCGGTACCTGTACCTTGTACCTCGGTTCCGGTTCCATTCGGTGCTGTGCACGTGACGGCCCAATCGGTTCTTTTCCGGCAGAAATATGTATTTTTCTCTCACAATCTAAGTACTGCTTTTTTTTACCTGTTTTTCAATATATTAAGTAATACTAATATCTCAAATTCCCATTCAAAGCAACAATTAATAAGTAGCACACAAACTAACAAACACACACAGTTAATAAGCAAAATGAGAAAATATGAAAAAAGAACAACTACCAGTGCAGCTAGTGCTGCAGTAGTATTGAGTCTTGATCTTCTAATCCATGTCGGATGTCAGCAAAGACTTGTGGTGTCATCGGTGTTGATAGGGCCAAGTAACGCCGCAAAAAAAAAGCAGTTAGTAACTATTAGGCTATATCTATTACTTGCCAAACACAAGTAATAATGTAATATGTTACCTTCTTCAATTTCAACATCATCATCTGGTATGTAATCAGATAGAAGGTCAAGTTGTATTGGCTTCCTTAGCCAGCTTTGTGTGCACAACAATGCCTCAACTGTCCTTGTAGATAAAGAGCTTCTACAAGGACTTAAGACTCGCTTTCTGTGCTAAAAGCAGACTCGGAGGCAACAGAAGACACATGAATGGCTAATATGTCCCTAGCCATATGTCCAAGTATCTTATACTTTGTATTGTTGGTCTTCCACCAACCCAGAAGTCAAACTCCTCATCATCCTCTTCTCCTTCACCTTCTTCATACTCATCAATGAAATATTTATCCAACTCTGTTTTTCCCTCATCATCACTTGGGCTTTTCTTGAACCTCTTACTCCTTGACATCAACTCTTTCATACGACTTGGCCACTGCCACTGGTTTACTTGCCACTCCTTTGGCTTGTCCCTGGATAGAACTACTTGACTCCTCCTCATGTACTGAATAGACATCCTTATATTCTTCAAATAAAATCTTAAAATCCAACTTAACAAGCTTCATAACAGATTCAACCTTAGAAGAATTCTTCCCATACAAGAGCTCAAGAGCAAATTGTAGTCCTTTTTCTTTCTCTCTAGGATCCAACAACATGGCAAAAAAGGTTGTAGGGTTCATCTTTGCATAATCACCCCAATATTTGTTATACTTCTTAAACATTTTTCCAGCCATAGTAGCAATAAAAGGATCTTCATCTACATTATCTCTAAACTCAACTAGTTGCTCATATATGATAACTAATTGCCATAAGAAAGTATTTGTTGTTACCTTAGTTGAGGTCGAAAATGCAACAGATAGCATCAAAGAATACTTTCAAACATTTGACAAGGCCTCTGGCAAAGATCCAGTCCTCTTCACATGGAGAAGGTTTCCTCACTACTACCTTCTTATTCTTCTTTTGTGCCTTCTTCTTCTTCTTCCCTCTCACCTCAACTTCTTCTTCTTCTTGTTCTTCTTCACTAAATTCTTCTTCTTCTTCACCAACATTAACATCAATATCAAAATCATTAGCATCAGGTAGATCTTTCTCACTTTGTTTTGGATAATAAAACAACTGCCGATATTCCTTATCATACCTTTCTAACCTAATAAATGCTTTTTCAAACAATTCTGCAGCCTGTAGCATCAAGAATGTACTGTTCCACCTAGTCTTAACATCTAATATCAATGTTACCTTAGACTCTATTCCAACTAATTTTGCACAACGCTTAAGCTTAGCCAACCTAGATGGAGAACCCTTTATATACTTAACAACTGACCTGATTCTTGCAATTGATTTGTTGTAGACCCTCACAGCATCTTTTACCACAAGTGCAAGTACATGAGCTGCACACCTTACCTGAAAAGGTGAATTCAAACAAGTATTAGATATTTTAACAAAACTAATAAACATAATCCTAAGCAGAAACTAAAAAAATATATATAATTCATATTCATATACATATACTTACATGCAAGTACTTAGCTCTCTCTTCGCCCTTGTCTTTGAAACAATACTAGTCTTCAAATAATCCATTGCTACCTTGTTGGCACTCACATTATCCAAAGTGACAAGAAACACATCTTTAAGCTCCCAATCGACAAACACTTCTCTAACATCTCACCAATGTCAATTCCTTTGTGACCACTAACCTCGAGAAAACATAATAATTCTCTTTTGATACTTCCACTCTGATCAATAAAGTGTCTTTGTTACACAGATGTAGTTGAAATTGTTTGGTGAAGTCCATGTGTCTGTTGTCAAACTAACCCTCTGCTTGGTTGACTTGAAGTAGGTTTTCAAATTTTCTTTCTCTAATACATACATGTCTAATAAACATCTATAAATAGTCATTCTACTTGGCACAACAAATCTAGGCTCTAAGACATGCATCATTCTCCTAAAACCTTCACCCTCAAATCTAGGCTCTAAGACATGCATCATTCTCCTAAAACCGTCGGTCCGGCTCGGTTCCTGTGCACCCTACCGTAGGTTGTAATTTCGGAGAGAGAGAGACTTGAGATCACATTAAGGAATGAGAGAATTGAGAACTAGCCCATCTTGTAAGTGAGTTCAACTTGGAGAGAAACACCATTGTAACCCTTGAAATAATAAGATTCATCCTTTCACCCCCGTGGACATAGGTAATCATACCGAACCACGTATATCCTTGTGTCTATTATCATTGTTCTTACTTTCACTTGCATGAGTAGATAGTTTCTATCCTTTGGATGTAGTTTTTAGTATAATGAATCTACAATATATATGCCTGAATATTTTATAGTATATCTAGAATTCGCAGTAAATGAAGTGGTTAAAATATTAGAATTTTATAGTCCAAGAAGTATTTTTTAAAACAATTTTTTCTCACTGTAAGAAATCAAAACGTTTTCTGTCAAATTCAACTTTATTGAAGTTTTTCTGTTTTTAAAATATTCCATGGCATGTTTTAGTCTTTGGTGTCTTATTTAAACTTTAAGATGATTATTTTGTCTTTTCAAAATGGTAAACCAAAGATAATTTAAAGTTGTGACCGAATTGATATGAATTTTGTAAAATGAACCATCATTGTTTTACGTTTCTGCAGTACTGGTCAACAACGCGTTTGACTGGGGTCAAAAGGTCATTAAATTAAACTAAAAATTATAGAAATTTTATGACTGGAACAATACTAGGTTAGGATTCAGAATGTATAATCATAATAATTTTTGATTTTGAATTTGGTTTAGTAAAATTCTTGGAGTTAACTGATGTCTGTTTTTGTTTTATGATTCTTCCTTAAACATGCGATTCTTTTGGATTAAATCTGGAACGTTTAACGATGAAATGAATTTTTATGGTAAACTATAGTTCTTTAATGTTCATGTGGGTTAAAAATCACGACAAGTTAACGGTTAGATGTTCCCAAAATAATTCTTATGTATCCGCTGCGACAGAATGTCTTAATTGAAGATAAATAAAGAATAGACAAAGAATTAGTCGTTTGGACTTGGGCCAAGTGTGGAAGTCTAGGCTTGTTATTAAAAGTAGCATTTAGGATTTTGGGTTTGGATTTGGGTCGAAATTCAGACCCGGAATTCGGGGTGTTACACATGAGCTAAGCGGGGACATATGGAGGCCTTGGGAAGATGATAATGACGAAGTATGTGAAGTCGAAATGGAAAACCTCGCTTTTGAAAACACAGAGGGTGTGGCTAGAAAATTTGCCAAAACAGTGCTCGCGCGGCAGTTTTTTGACTCACTAGGGTTTAGCGAAAATCAGATCAGGGAGGCATCCAAGGCAATAGTAGCAATCGCGACAGAATTACCTTACGACCCCATGCCTAAAGGAGCGATTGTGTTTACTGATGAGGATATCTGTTATCCAGGGGAGCACCTCAGGCCCCTGTACTTGACCGTCTATATCAACAAGAAGCCGTTAAAAAGAGCCTTTGTAGATGGGGGCGCGTCCCTAAATCTAATCTCTATGCACACACTCGATATCCTGGGGGTACAACGATCGGCCATCAGGATGCGAACCACTATAGTAAGAGGGTTCGGCGGATACACACATACAACCATCGGAATCGTCAACTTGGTAATGAAGGTTTGGACCATTCGAGCACTTACACCATTTTACGTCCTAGAAGATGACACCATATTCCATGTGATGCTAGGGCGAGGATGGATACTTAATCACAAGGTCGTAGCCTCGACTTACCATCAGTGCATCAAGAATCATATAGGGGAAACAATATCGAATACCCGCAACAGGCAACCCTTTCGACCCTGAGGAAGAGAAGATATTATACGCGGTATTCTACGAAACACCAAAAGACGTGGGGGAGATACATGATACGCAGTTCACCCCATAGCCCAAATGGGAGGAAGAAGAAGAGGCAAAGCCAGCTAAATCTGTTTTCAGCCCCTCCAGATTGGTGTTCCCGACAGAAAAGAATATGAAGCAAGAGGAGCAGCTTAGGTTTCAACGCTTCTCTAAGCCAGATGGTGGTGGGGGGGGGGGGGCACGCATACCGGTTAGAGAAATTAGCCATGGGGATGTCCTCAAACATACAAGACTCTGCCATGTCATCAATCGACGAAGAAGAGGAAACCCGCGTAGAAAGTGATACCAGTGAATTGAGCGAGTTACCTTTTGTAACTAATGACGACGAGGATCTTCGAAGTCAGTATGCGGAAGTAACATCGACTATGCCAGAAGAGAGGATGCCTGAGAACCTCACCATGGACAGCGTGGAGGAAATCAACATCGGAATTGAAGAGCACAAACGACATATTATGATTGGAAAGAACTTGGGAGGAGAATAAAAGGAAGCACTGGTCAAACTACTCAGGGAATATAAGGATGCCTTTGCCTTAGACTATGACGAAATGCTGGGATTGGATAGAAACCTCATCGCCCATAATCTTAGTGTATTACCCGAGTTCAAACCAATAAAGCAGATCAGGTGCGAATTCCCAAGGGCTACGGCCCTAGCCATAAAAGAAGAGATAAAACGCTTATTGAAAGCTAAATTCATCAAGCATATCCAACACCCAACCTGGCTCGCGAACATTGTTCTCGTAATAAAGAAAAATAGGAAAATTAGATGATGCGTAGACTATAGGGATCTAAACCGAGCATTCCACAAGGACGACTTTCCACTACCCAACAATAATATGACGGCAGACGCAACGGGGGGTAAGAAGCGATTCTCTTTCATGGATTGTTTCAGCGGATATAATCAGATATGGATGACTGCGGCAGATACAATGAAGACACCTTTCCAAACCACGTATAGGAACTTCTATTATATTGTAATGCTATTTGGATTAAAGAATACATGCGCCACCTATTAACACGCCATGATGTCCATATTTCACGACCTACTGAACCAAATAGTATAAGTGTATGCCGATGACATCGTAGTAAAGTCACAAGTTCCTGAGGACCACATCTCGCACCTAAGGGTTGTCTTCGAAAGGTGCAGGAAATTCCAAATAAAAATTAATCCACTTAAATGCGCTTTTGGAGTAACATCAGGGAGATTTTTAGGGTTTGTGGTGACCAGTGAAGGGATCCAAGTAGACCTAGATAAAGTTGACACCATTACAACTATGGACCCTCCAACAAACACCAAGGATCTACATGCATTCATTGGAAGGATATCGTACAAACGGCGTTTCATACCAGGGCTTGCCAACTGCTATCCTACATTTATGCCGTTACTAAGGGAAAATGTTATGTTCATGTGGGGAGAGATATAATGGGTGGCGTTCCAGAAACTCAGACAGTGCCTTGTTAGCCCATAAGTATTAAGACCACCTATCAGAGGGGTCTCGTTGTATTTGTACATGGCATCTACAAACTTAGTAATCAGATCCATACAAGCACAGGATATGGGTGGCGACCAGTTGTCACCTATCTATTATGTAAGACGGGTTATACGCGATGCAAAACACAGATATGCACGCGTCGAACAAGCATTCCTAGATCTTATCTACGCCTCACAGAAGTTGCGCCCTTACTTTCTAACCCATGAGACGATCGTGATAGACGCGGCAAACCCAATAGCATACTTGGCTTCCAAACATGTCTTGATGGGGAGGACCGTGCGTTGGTTGCTACAGCTATCCGTGTTCGAACTCGAGTATCAACGACCAAAGGCTGTACGCGGGAAAGCAATAGCTGACCTAATGGAAATGCTCCCAAGAGAAGGAGATGACGAGGTACATGAATACATACCTGGAGAGGTAGTAGCCACAAAAGTTGATAAGCTCTGGACCATGTTCTTCGATGGGTCGTATTACTGAAACATAAGAGGAGTCGGAGTGGTATTCGAAGCCCCGCAAGGCGACTTGATATCATACTCGTTTAAACTGGATTTCCCATGAAGTAATAATGTTGTTGAATACAAAGCACTGATTCTAGGCCTCAGATTGGCAAAAAAGCTCGACCTGGGAAGCGTGGAGATAAAAGGCGATTCTAAGTTAGTAATGAACCAGGTAAACAACGACTTCCATGTGAAAGAGGCGCATTTAGCGCCCTACAGGGAAGAAGAACAAAGCATGACTCATCAAACAAAATCGACCCTAGACCACACAGGTAGGAGCGGAAATAGACACACAGACGCCTTACCACTCTGGCGAGTAAAATGCCACTTAATGACGAAGATGAGGGTACAGTGACAATGAGAAGGAAGGAACTCCCCAACACTTGGAAATAGGACCTAGCATTCGACGAAGCGGATGAATGGCAAAAATTGTATATCGAAGATCTAACAAAGGTGGACGAGGATCGAGTCATGCCAGCTAAGGCTCTGAGGCAATTTATAATAATACAAGGAGATCTATACTACCGGGTCGTAGGAGGATCCCTGGCAAGATGCTTAAACAATAAGGAAGAAGAAAGGGTACTATAGAATTTACACGCAGAAACCTGCGGTCAGATAGGCGTTATCTACCTCTACATAAAGCTCCAAAGGCTTGGAGTATATTGGCCAAGTATGTCGGCACAAGCTGCGACCCTGAAAGATAACTGCGCTGACTTCCAATCCCCACCACAGGCCGCGGAAGTCTTCCCATCTGAAGGCGTCGATTGGAGACAGCCGTATATCGACTACCTATAACATGGCTCTACCTAACGAAAGGCAGGATTCCCTAAAGATTCAAAGAAAGGCGTCACAGTTTTTCATAAACGAAAATATGCTTTATCGAAGAAGCTATAGCAACGCAATCTTACGATATTTATCCGAGCAAGAGGCAACCGAAGTCATGACCCAATCCCACAATGCCGAGCATCAAGGGATGCGAAAACTATTCCTGCAATTCTATGAAGGGGGATTCTACAGGTCGAATATGGAGGTGATACCGCTGATCATGTTAAGAAATGTCTAAGTTTCTAGATACATGAGACACTGATTAAAGTACCTCATACCCAATTGCACAATATAGTAACACCGTAGCCATTCCACAATTGGGAATTAGGCCTCATAGGACCTATAAACCCAGACTCCTCAAAACGCCATAAGTACATAATCACCGCTACGGAGTATGCATCAAGTGGGTCGAGGCGATACCTTTGAAAGACTATGCGGGAGATATCATAGCCGTATTCATCAAGGAACACATCATTTATAGGTTCGGCGCACCCATGATAATCATAGCGGAAAACGCTGAGTCATTTGTTAACAAATATGTGATCGACTTACTCCATTAATACAACACAAAGCTACAAACATCGACACCTTATCATCCCCAAGAAAACTCTCATTCGGATCTTGGGCAGGACCATGCACGACCACCACAGGGGATGGCATGACCAGTTACTCCTCGCATTATGGGCATACAAAATTTCAAAGCGAAGTTCTACCGGGGCATTACCTTATTCTTTGATCTACGACGAGGATGCTATACTACCTGCGGAGATATCAGTACCCTCAGCAAGAGTAGTAATGGACAGTCACACCACGCCTGATGAAGTAAGCCGATTCACGCATCTGGACACGATAGAAGAAAGAATGGCATGAGTAGAGCGGTTCGCTGAGGAATATAGGAAGCTAACAACCAATTACTACAACTAAGGAGTTAGAGAAAGAACCTTCAATATTGACGACCTGGTGCTCAAAATCGCTCCTCACGTGCAGAGAAACACCAGCGAGGGGAAATTCGTAGCAAATTGGGAAGGCCCATTCAAAGTCCGAAAGGTGGATGAGAGCGGATACTACAAGTTAAGACGAATGGATGACACCAAAGTCAAGACGTCCATCAATGGAAAATGGTTAAATAGTTTCCATGCATAAGTTACCCAATGTACGAGTGCACATTTTACATAATAAAAGCTAGTTATCAACAGAAAACGACGTGTAAGTAGAATCATAAAAGGCCACGAGATGCATAAACACCCGTATGGCTGACGAGTTTACAAAAAGCCCCGAGATACAAAGAAACTCGGTTGGCTGACGAATTTATAAAAGGCCCCGAGATGCATAGACACTCGGTTGGCTGAAAAATTTACGAAAGGCCACAGGATGCATAGACACCCGGTTGGCTGACAAGTTTACAAAAGGCCCCGAGATGCATAGACACTCGTTTGGATGACAAATTTAAGAAACGCTACGAGATGCATAGACACCCGGTCGACTGACAAATTTACGAAAGTCCCTGAGATGCATAGACACTTGGCTGGCTGACAAACTTACGAAAGGCCTAGAGATGCATAGACACTCGACCGCTGAGAAATTTACGAAAGGCCAAAATATGTATAGACACCCGGCTGGATTAAAAAAATTCGAAAGCCTACGGGATGCATAGACACCTGGTCGTCTGAAAAAATTACGAAAGGCCTCGAGATGCATAGACATTTGACTGGCCGAATCATAAAAGGCTACGAAGAGTATAGATACCCGGTTAATAAAACTATGGGATGCCATTGACGGCTATGAAACACTAAGAACACTCATACAACTAATTAATTTATAAAAATACTAAATCAATTGTTGTCTCCCATATAAACCGAACAAAATAGGGAGTATGCGCACTTTAATTCTAACATTCCTTGAGAAAACTAAATAAAGGCATAGGCGCGTTTCCCATACGCCCGGCCTACCCACACATCGCTCTCTATTTAAGGAAAAAGAAGGGGGAGTAGGCGCATTTCCCACACGCCCTGCCCACCCACACACCGCTCCCTATTTAAAGAAAAAGAATGGGGAGTAGGCGCGTTTCCCATACGCCTTGCCCACCCACACGCCGCTCTCCATCTAAAGAGGGGAATAGGCGTATTTCACGACACATGCCCCATATAAAGAAAAAAATAAGAGGGGAGTAAGAGCGTTTAACCCCACCTCACCCCATAATAAGCGCGTCTCACACACGTACTCTACCTAAAAATAAAAAACAAGGGGGGAGTATGGGTGTTTAAATTACAGGCCTTACTTTCCTTTCCCCTCAAAAAAAAAAGGAATGTTACAGAAGGACTTGGACGTACCACAAGCCTCTCCTACCGTCCCGCTTCAAACTATATGGACAAAATAGCAAATACCAAAATCTCCGCGAAAAGGGGAAAACCATCTATTAAAAAAAACATCACAACCACCAAAAAAAATAATAACACCACCAGAGTCAACATACACAAAGCAACCCCTTTTAGCCGGCGATCAATACACGACAACGGGCGATATATGCATCCAAGGCCTCCCCCATTAAACATACCTCCTCACACTGAACATTAGACAGAGCCAAGTATCGATCGGCTTCATCTACCTGTTTGTGGATATCATGCATGATTTTATCATTGGGTCGCGCCCCGCGCTCAAATGAAAGACTGTCTTCATGATCATCATAGTCCTTACGCGCCTTGTCCTGACGAATTATCCTAAGGGTACACAACAAACCCGCTTCTTCTCTCAACACTAACAGACGCACTAATTCGTCTTAAGGACAAGACGAGGACACGAGCGCAGAAACGGCTGCCAGAGTTAGAGTATAACCATGAAGCCACGATGTTCCTTGATTAGATACGTGAAGGCGACAGTCGTCTATCGCGAGATCTATATTTATCATCATTTTCGTAGACTACATGAATAACAAATTTGTCGCATGACGAGTTGTGACCGCGTCATCTAACACACGCTGAACTTCGAACGATACACGCCCAGATGGATCGGCTTCCCGAGCAGTTTGGTACGCTGCATACCGCTCATCAAACTTGGTGCGCATAGAGTTCATGTTCGCTAATTTCTGATCCCAAAGCGCCTCGATCTCAGCCTTCACCAGCAGCTTCCGAGCTAACTCATGGTGTTTAAACAATGGCATAGCGAATGCGGGGATAGGTGCTAAAGTTAACACATAACTATGAAGAGTATGAGCCATCTAAGCAAGGTGTCAACGACGGGAGGAGAATCTGAGACAAAGGTTAAAAATGAAAGCAATGGCCGAACAATGAACTGCGAACCATCTATATATATGAACAACGACATCATAAATAATACCATAACCGCCCGTACCATCTGGTGCATGACGCGATATGTGGCATCTTGTAATAAGGGTTTCAATGAGGTGTCAAGAAAAGGCAACTGACCATCGTCAGAAAGAAAGGGTTTATGGCAGAGAATAAGTTGACTACTGGGTCATTTGACAATTGAACCAATAGTCAGGGGACTAATGTTGATACATGAAAATTATTACCCCCTAACAACGCTAGGGATCCCCTAAAGGGTTGTCAAACCCAACATGAACAAAGGGGACTAAGGCCCAAGTCCACTAAGAAGTGTAAATAAAGAGAAAGGATAAGGAGGGAATTAAGGGAAAGAAAGAGGTTGAATTAGATAAGGAGTGACATTAGTAGTAATTAAGGAGGTTTAGGACATGTGGCATGATGTCACAAAAGGAAGGGCTTTTGGGAAAGTCTATAAAAGGAGGTCCATAGTACAATGGGAAGCAAGTTCTTGTTATGATTAGACAACAAATTAACAATCGGGGAGGTGAATTAATGATAAAATGGATGATAAAATCTCAAATCCATAAGGAAATTAGCCAAATATGGTTCATGAAGAATGTAGCTAAATAGGTTTTAGTTCATAAATTTTCAGATAAGAGAAAAATAATATCTTTTACACATTAAGTAGCCAATCATTAACCCTAATCCTTCCCAACGGATGAGGGATGCGTGGCTAAATATAATGGACAACAATAACAAATTAGCTATCAACAGAATTGAACTAAATATACCCATAGTTTTACTAATGGCATCCAAAATGGACAACCCCTAACTATCACACTGTGACATTGCCTCTCCCTCAAAACAATCCTTGTCCTTAAGGATGAATTTTGGATAATGTGCCCTGACGTCAGAGAGAGCCTCCCACGTAGCATTTTCTGGAGAAGAGTTGGTCCATTGCAGGAGAACCTGTTTGACCAACCTAGTACCTTGTAGAATTTTTCTGGTCTGTATAATTTTGATGATCACACCTTCATGATCCACCACTGGAAGGTTGGGAGATGGAGTGTTCTTAAGGCCAATGTGTTTCTTAAGTTAGGACACATGAAATGCTGGATGTATGCGTGCATGAGAGGGTAGTTCCAACCTGTAAGCCACTTTACACACTTTCTGCAATACTGGAAAAAACCCATAGAATTTTGATGAAAGCTCGAAATTATTTCTCGGAGACAGAGAGGCTTGCCTGTAGGGATGTAGTTTGAGATATATTGGATCACATACTTCAAAAGATCTGTCTTTTCAGGACTAATTTGCATAAAACTTCATTCTTGCCTGAGCTGTGTGTAATGACTCTTTAAGAATATCCAGTAGAGAGTTTATTTCTTTCAAAAATGTTTCAACATCATCAACTAAAGTGGTGACAGAAGGAGGAAATGCAAGGTGGGGAGAGACATATCCATAAAGTGCTTGGAATGGAGACATTTTTAGGCTGGTATGGAAATTGGTATTTTACCACCATTCTGCAAGAGCTAGCTATTGGCTCCATTTGCATGGTTTATGTCCAATAAGGCACCTTAAATAGGTTTCTAAGCAAGCATTGACCCTCTCAGTCTGGTCATATGTTTGGGGGTGATATGCAGTACTGAGGTTGAGACTTGTGCCCAAATCCTTAAACAGATCCTGCCAAAAATTGCTTGTGAAGACCTTGTCCCTGTCAGATACAATGGATGAAGGCAATCCATGTAGTTTGAAAACTTCATTGAGAAAAGTATATATGAGCAACTGAAGCTGCTATGTAAGGGTGTTGTAGAGCCAAGAAATGAGCATATTTGGTGAGTCTGTATACAATGACAAGAATCACACTATTTTTATTGCTGATAGGCAAGCCTTCTATAAAGTCCATGGTGATATGCTGCCATGTCTGGTCTGGAATAGGTAGGGTGAAGTAGCCCTGCAACATTGGTGGTGTCACTCTTGTTTCCTTGGCACACATCACAGTGAGAGACAAAAAGCACTATGTCTTTGTGCATTCCTTTTCAATAAAAATGGTTCCTTGCTCTGACAGAGGTGGCTTGAACTCTAGAATGGCCTCCAATGGCACAAGCATATGAGGATTCTAATAGTGATTGTCTAACATTCCCCCAGTTCCAATATAAAGTTTAGTTTTGTATCTCAAAATGAAAAAACGGTGGTCTAACAACCACACCCAACATTTCGATTAGCAATCTGTATGGAAAACTACGAGTTACTTTCTAGAGAATCAACTAGACAGTCAGACTCAATCAATAAAAAATATCTCAAGGAGTTTATTATCTCTATCTCTCAATTTGATTTACTCAAGCAAATATAATCTGCGAGTCTTAATCAAATAGAGATAACTTGGATGGTACCAAAAACCAATATCCAAGTGTCAATCAATTTAAATCAACAACCAATAAGGTCGGATATTCTAATTGATTGAACAACGCACAACCTGTATTATTTCAATTATATAACGAAATATAATGCGGAAAAGAAATAATACAGACACCAGAATTTTGTTAACAAGGAAATCGCAAATGCATAAAAACCCCGAAACCTAGTCCAGATTAAACATACACTGTATTAAGCCATTACAGACACTAGCCTACTCCAAATTAACTTCGGTCTGGACTGTAGTTGAACCCCAACCGATCTCACACGGATCCAAGGTACAGTTATGCTCCTAAGCCTCTGATCCTAGCAGGATAATGTGCACTTGATTCCCTTAGTTGATCTCACCCACAACCAAGAGTTGATACGACCCAAAGTCGAAGACTTTAATAAACAAATTTGTCTCACATAGAAAAGTCTACAAGATAGATAAATTCGTCTCCCATGAATAAACCTATGAGTTTTGTTCCGTATTTTGATAAATCAAGGTGAACAAGAACCAATCAATAAAACCAAACTTATATTCCCGAAGAACAACTCAGTTTTATTAATCACCTTACAATAGTCTTAATCGACGCAGCGAAAAAAAAATTGTGGAATCACAAACGATGAGACGGAGATGTCTGTGATTACTTTTATATCTTGCCTATCGGAGATAGAAATCTCAAGCCAATTATTAAAATTGTACTCGTACGATAGAAATAGCAAGATCAGATCACACAATTATGATAAAAGTAGTATAGGTCTGGCTTCACAATCCCAATGAAGTCTTTAAGTCGTTAACCTGGTTTTAGAAGAAGAAAACCAAAGGTTAAAGGAGAATCGACTCTATCTTAGCACAATTAGTATCACACAAAATGTGTGGGGATTAGGTTTCCCAGTTGCTAGAGTTCTCCCTTATATAGTCTTCAAATCAGGGTTTGCAATCAATGTTAGCTTAGTAACAAAGCATTCAATATTCACCGTTAGATGCAAACCTGATTAGATTCAAGCTAATATTTATCAACTGTTAGATCGAAAACTTAGCTTGTCATACACACATGTACTAGACAATTTTAGGTTCATGTAACCGTACCCAAACTTGTACATTAGTTGTTTCAACACTAGTTAACCAAATGGTTAGCCAAATGATAACTTTCATATCAACCATATTCTTCTTCACCATAACTAGTCCAAATTACTCAAATGAACTAGTTAGATGGTTGTTCACTTGCTTAGATCTTTATGTACTACACAAGACGCAATTGAAGCAAAAATGATGTGATTCACTCGAATCGATTCATGAACTATAAATCCATGGTTTGCAATAAAATTCCTTAGTTTATTAAGACAAGTTCACAAACATCGTTTTTAGACATAATCTACTCAAGTTCGCGGACTTAAGTTCCCGGACGGAGTTCACAAACTCCAGCAAAAATTCTCGGATTCGAGAACTATGCTATTTTGCGGACTGGGTTTGCGGACTGAGATTGTATGCTGAGTTCGCGGAATAAGCTCACGCACTACTCCGGTTTCACTTTATCCACAAAGTTTGCAAACTTCGATTCAAGTAATAAGGACTCATACATATATGTGTTACCACAACAATGCTTATATCCTCCAATGGTTGTATTGTCTAAACTCTCATTGCAATCATTGAAACATTCTCAGAGGGCGTTATATAGTTGTTATTCACAAACTATTATTCGTCAGAGCGATTTTCAAAATGATTGAAACATAGCATGACTTTGGTCACTAGGTAAAGATGAACTTGGCTAAAGAGAAAGCTTTACCAACACATATTTCGAGAAATAGATAAGCGAGATATACTCAGCTCGAAATATTACATGTGCATAATCTTAGTATATATAGTAATACGACTTTTGTCTCAAGATAGGAGATAGAGTAGATAGAATTTTGAGTGATAGATAAGTTTAAGTCTCCACATACCTTTTAGTCGATGAAGATCCACTGGTTCCTTGAGTAGTCCTTCGTATTTTATGATGATCGCCATGGAGTTCTTGAGCTCAACTAAACTTTCTATCCTAGTCCGAGACCTTAGTTATAGTAGACTAGAAATCAATACTTTATAGTTTTGATCACTAACATTGACAAACATGCTTGAGATAGCAACGCATGCGATTTCGACTGAGCAATGCTCTAACACAAAATACCTTTTGTGTAAATATAATGTGGACCACTGTCAGGGTTGAGAAGAAGTTGAGATATCAGCTGGTTTGCCTTGGGGTCATTGATGTAGCTGTTGGTCACATCTTGAACCCAAGTTGGAGTAGAAGTGGTTAAGGAATTACAGGCAACAATTTATGAGGGTCTTATAGGAAGAGCATCAGCAACAATATTCTCATCTCCCTTCTTGTATTGTATAACATAGTCAAACCCTAAGAGTTTGATTAACCATTTTTGTTGGAAGGTGGTAGTGATCTTCTGCTCCAATAAGTATTTGAGGCTTTGATGATCAGTCTTGATAGTGAATTTTGTTCCCTGTAGATATTGTCTCCATCTTTGCACATCCAGAACTATATAGCAAGAAGCTCTGTTTCATAAGTGGACATTGTTGCAGCTCTTGGGCCTAATGGTTTGCTGAAATAAGTAATTGGCTTCCCTTCTTGGAGTAGAACTGCTCCAATGCAAGCATCACTAGCGTCACTCTCAACTACAAATTGATTTGTTAAATCAGGTAGAGCTAATACAAGGGTTTTTCTCCATAGGAATGAATTCTTTTTTAAAATATCAGTGAGAGGTTTTCTAATTTCTCCATAACCCTTCACAAACTTTCTATAGTAGCCAGTGAGGCCAAGAAAACCTCTGTTAGAGCATAGCTCGATTGAACCCACCAAGCGTTGGTATGTCAAGTTTGGTTGTCATATTTTAGTGAGACAAAAATCATTTAAGAGTCGCTTGATTTAAATGTACTAGAGTTAACTTCGTATAGGTTAGATTAAAAATATTAGGGTGAGACATTACAAGTATTGCGAAGACTTGAAGAAGTATGGAGCTACAACCACAACATCATCCTTCCACTTGAGGTTAGTGATATTTGACTTGAACTGTTTCATTCCCTAACGTATCTTTCAAGTCGTGCATATTGAAAACATAAAACTTCGAAGCATGAACACTCTAGATAGACATAGTATTAAGGAATACAATATGAAGTTTCTTGCTTAACCATTAAACTTTGTATATGATACATCGACATAATCGTATGAATACTATTGTGATTATATATGGGTATGAGGTGAGGATTTCATCCTAGGAAACAATGTTTTTACATGTGTTTTAAGGAAGTAAGTTCATGATATGTGTTGTGAACCGAAAAGAAAATCGCCAGGCGTTATTGGGGATGTTCTTCATTGCAAATCTTATGAACGACCAATATGTGTGATTAGTATAACCGCTCATGACTTTTTTGTGTTCTTGGTAAAGCTATTCACATGAGTCCTAACTTATGTATTGGTATGAATTTTATTAGTGAAACCGATATTAAGTAATCACCTGGGATATGATCGGGTTTGTGAGTGTCTGACCAAATTTGGGAAAGGGGAACCGATCCTATGAAGAGGTGCAGTACATCACAAGGAGGAACCAATCCTTGTATGAGGTGCAACAAGGTTTATAGAAGAAAGGGGAACCGATCCTATGAACATGTGCAACACGTTTTTAGGCAAGGGGAAACCAATCCTATGGACATGTGCAGTGCATACAAGTTAGATACCAAATATATGTGGGGAACCGATCCTAGTACCTAGTCAGCCATATCTTTAGTAAGCTAGTGTGACTATACACAATACTCACATGGAGGTAGAACTGAAATTTGTTTTGGTAGAACTGTTACACCTATTGTTTTTGATTGAGTGTTACTTGATCAATCACATAGTTCTTGAAAGTCAGATGAACTAATTCTAAACTTGTTTGGAGGTGTGGTAAATCGGTTTCAAGTGAGTAAGTATGAAAAAGGACTTGTAAGAGTAAGATGTCGACACACTTTAAACACGCGCATTGATGTGTATTCTTTTATTGTTCAAAGATATTCTTTAACAGCTAAGAAGGAAGTAAATCCCAAGATCGAATTTAAATAAGTTAAGAATCTTTTAATTAAGGTTTTTAATTATATATGGAAAATAAGAATTAGTAATGTGCATTTGCTAGTTAAAGATTTTCCACTGAAATTTCGATCATTATATTTGGACAGTGCATTCACAAGAATTATGAAAAACGAATTTGGGTTAATATGGAAAAATATCTTGAGAATATTTTCGGTTTTGAAAATTCCTTGGTGTCCAAACTTCCTTGTCTATAAATACTTTGAGTTTGAATTTCTAGCAAACTAATCCTTCGTGACAGTAAACTTCCCCTGTTATACTGTTACTGGTGAAGCCGCCTATCAGAGAGGAGAGTAATCTAATTAGATGAAATCTCTTACGGCCGCTCAATTTAAAGTCTTCTTTGGGATTGAGAAGCTCTAGCGCGACCCGTTGGTGGGAAACTAGATATTACGGTTTATCTTTAGTTTTCATATTGATTTGATTGACTAACGGTGGTTGAACTTTGATTTCACCTAGTTTGTTTATGCTTGAGAATCTTCATTCTGATATAAGATTCACTCAAACTAGTTCAAGGTTTTGACATGGATCTTTAGATTGTTGTTAGATCTAAAGACGATCTTGTGATAATCCATTGTTAACAGACTCCGTTATGTGTGTGATTGATCACAAAAGATTCAAGTAGTCGTGTGCAGGCGTTTATTGAAGATCTAAGAAGATTTAAAGACAAAAAAGAGATAGAAGATTTCTGACTTGGTTTTATAATCTTTGGTGTGCACAATACTTGTTTGGGTAACAGAGGATCCAATTAATAATCGGTTTATCCTTGTGGTAGGTTGGATTGATTAATTGAGAAGATCGCCATCAACATAGTTCTTTGGATTAAGAGTGTTGATTAGCTTAATATTACCGATTGCCTTTTGGTGATTGAACATAAGATAGATCTTGGAACCTGGCAAAGGGGTTTATGTTAAGATAAATAAGGGAACCTTTGCGCAACTCATATCACTTGGTTGAAGAGAGTTTATACCAAATATATTTGTTGTTCCTAACCTGTTTGGAATACGAACCAAAGGAATTGGTCCAAGTACGTGACTTGTTTACAGGTTTTAAGGCCTAGTAATACATACGGAACTAGGTGAACTATAAGTTTAGTTGCTTGGTCTCAACTATACGAAGTTGGTTTATTTTGAATAACGGCTTACTCCTGAGAGTATTCAATTCTGGACAAGGTCCCAGGGTTTTTCTGCATTTGCGATTTCCTCGTTAATAAAATATTGCGGTGTCATTTACTTTATATTTCCGCATTATAATTGTTTTATTATAATTAAAGTAAATTGCACAAACGTTAATTCCTATTTACTTGATATGTGAATCCTATTGAGTTTGGTTAACTCTGAACCTTTGTATCAAGTAAACATACTTCGTTGTTGTATTGTCTCGATCTCGTATCCATAGACAATCACACGAAGTGCGAACCGATTAGTTGCATTGTCTCGACTCAGTCCATAGACAATCACTTTCGGAGAAATGACTTATAGGAATGAATTTTTTTAGCTTGAGGTATACTGGGGTACCCTCGCCTTTTCGATCTCTCAAGTCTTTGATGGTCTTTGGAACTGGCCAATTCTTCATGCAAGTAATCTTGTTAGGATCAACACTAACTCCTTCAGTTGTGATGATGTGACCAAGATATTCTAAGGAAGGTTGTCCAAAGATGCATTTGGACATCTTAGCAAAGAGATGGTGTTGTCTGAGAAAGGAAAAAACAAGCCTGGGGTGCTCTAAATGCTCAGTCATGTTGGCACTGTAAATTAATATATCATCAAAGAAGACCAAAATAAACTTTTTAAAAAATGGCTTGAAGATGTCATTCATTAAGGCCTGAAATGTAGCAGGAGTATTGGTAAGACCAAATGGCATTACTTTGAATTCATAGAGACCTTGATGAGTTCTAAAGGCTGTCTTGAAGATGTCTAGGTCATCAACTATGATTTGATGATAACCATCTCTTAGATCAATTTTGGAGAAGATTTCATACCCACATAAATCTTCAACCCATCTATGTTCACTACTCGTGCATTCCAGCTGATCGAAACTACTGCAACCCATCTATGTTCACTGCTCGCGCAGTACATCTGATCGCAGCTGTGGCAGTGCATCTTTGCTTGTCGCTGCTGCAGTTCAGCTGATCGAAGCTACTGCAGTCCAGCTATGTTCGCAGCTCCTGCAGTCCAGCTGATCGCGGCTGCTGCAGTGCAGCTTTGTTCATCGCTGTTGCAGTCCAGCTGATCGCAGCTATTGCAGTGCATTTTTGCTCGTCGCTGCAGCAGTCCAACTGATCGAAGCTGCTGCAGTCCAGCATAGCTCGTCGCTCCTCTAGTCCAGCTGATCGCAGTTGATGCAATGCAGTTTTGCTTGTCGTTGCTGCAGTCTGGTGATCAAAGTCTGTCTTGATCCAGCATAGCTCGTCGCTCCTGCAGTCCAGCTGATCGCAGCTGCTACAGTGCACCTTTGTTCGTCGCTTCTGCAGTACAACTGATCGAAGCTACTGAGTCTAGCTATGTTCGCAGCTCCTGTAGTCCAGCTAATTGCAGCTGCTGCAGTGTATTTTTGCTCGTTGCTCATGCAGTCTAGCTGATCGAAGCTCCTGCACTGTAGCTTTACTCGCCGATCTTTGCAGATCTGCTGATCGAAGCTCTTGTAGTCGGTATGTTCCGCATTTCGTGAAATCCGAGATGATTGCGGCTTTGCGATCTTGCTTTGCTCATTGTTATTGCAGTCCAGCTCTGTTCGCAGATCCTTCAGTACAGCTGATCGCAGCTGCTGCAGACCAGCTTTGCTCAATGCTGTTACTACCCAGTTTTGCTCATTACTGCAGAAGACTTTTTTTTTGTGGCCGTCGCAGTCTGTCACAGTTCCGTAACAACTATAGAGATTTAGTCTACATCGTTGCTGCTATCCTGATTCATATAACTATTGACGGCATATCAAGACCAATATCACATCCAGTAGCACAACCAAGTCCATTGGAGGTCCAACAACACACAAAGTATGTTACTATCTCAACTACTAAAGGGTCACACCCTTTCGCTCGTAATTACCGCGACACATTCCGTAATTGACAGCATCTTAATACCAACAGCTCACACAGATTCCTGCCGAGTGACGTCAAATATAGCTCATCTTTTTCAAAAACAGTTACTAGGTTAGTTCTATGCAACTACCACGGTCCAGTTTTACATCAACAGTTGCCGCTCACTTTTAACATCACTCCGCTCTAGTATCACGCTTCCGTTGTAGTCTAGTTCGGACTTCAGTCCAATTTTTAGATACAACAACTGTTAATGCCCAACTGTTGCCAGCCAATCTCCCAGTCACAATAACCTCACTTGGGGGCGTCTTGATTGTGATTTTCGCACACAACAAGGGAAGTTTTCCAATCGCCTCAACATCAATAATCCACACTTGGGGGCGAGTTTTTTCATTGGAGGTTAAGAGGGGGCGATGTTTGTACCATAAGTAAAAATGCTACATAATGGAACCAATTGGTACTTGAATCATATTTTGGCCCTCATCCAAGCCCGCTAACCAGTCAACCAAATCATCCCACCAGCCTACCCAGTATTACATAAATTCAATGACCGGTCAATGGTCAAAGTCAACGCCCGGTCAATGTCAAGGCCTTGTTGTCGATGGTGCTTCCATGCAGTTTCCATCCATGTTGCCAATGCTGCTGCCATGCAGTTTCCACTCATCTTGCCAGCGGTGTTGCTAACCAATTTCCATCTAAGTACTCCACCGCACTACCAGTCAATCTCTACACGTGTTGTCAGTTGTGCTGCCAGCCATTATGCTTGTCATCCAGTCAATCCAGTCTGCTAGGATATTATGCATGTCAGCCAGTCAGTTCATCATGCAGAATTAACACCAGGAGGCATGCAAACAGTTTCATGCAGAATTTATTCAAAGAATCGTGCAAAGGAGGTTTCATGCAGATTAATGACAGGAAGCATGCAAAGGAGGTTTCATGCAGTTTAATGCCAGGAGACATGCAAGGGAAGTAAATACCATTTATGTTCAAGATTGTATAAATAGAGGGAATGCAATTCTGAAAGGGGGGGGGGAAGCAAAAAGACGAGATAAAAAAGACCCATGTAATTCTGATATCAATAAAATATCACCCCCTAGAGGATTCTTTCGTGGGTTTCCATCAACATACCAAAATCATCGTGTTTAGTATCCGAAAATATTTCTGGGTGCAAACATTGGCACTGACCAAGGGGAAAACGAGAAAAGGAATCGTGTTTTCCCATTGAGAAAAGTTGTACAAAATTCTTCAAAATCGTGTGCGTCAAAAAACAGTTAGAACGTCTTGAAAAATCACTACTGCAGTTCAGTTGATCGCAACTTCTGTAGTCCAGTTTGATCGCAATTGTTGCAGTCTAGCTAATCGCAGCTACTATTGACCATTAAATCGCAGATACTGCAGTTCAGTTGATCGCAACTGCTGCAATTCCAGATTCGCGGTTCGAGATTTGCTGAAGCTATTTCGTTCTGAAACCACTGAAATTGCATCACTACAAATTTTGATGAGAATGTTGCTAGGATGTTCGGTCTGCGGCAAAAAATGGAGTGAAAACCATCAAAACTGTTGTAGGATCTGCAGCAAGTTACAGTCCAGAAATCGAAAAAATCAGCTCCCCGATAACGTAGCAGCAGCATATTCGAGTTAATAGTTTATTGAAATTACCATCACCATGTTTACTGGGTTTCCAAGCTACCCATCTCTAACTGCTTCCAACGGCTACCTACACTAGCTGCACATATAACGGAGATGGGAGGCGAAAAACCTAGGAAAAACATCAAGTTGTTCCCAGTTTGGACGCCTTCAACAATCACTGTTGCTGACCAGTTGATCGTAACCGTTGCAGTTCAGTTTTTATTGTTATAGTCTAGCTGATCGCAGCTGCTGTTGTCCAATTAATATCAGTTATTACAGTCTAGTTGATCGTAACTGTTGTAGTCCAGCTTCACATTCGGAAGTCATCAAAACTGACTCACTGCAAAGATTGCAAAAATTGTTGGCAGGATGTTTGATCTGCAACATGTTCAAGTCCAAAGTCGGAAAAAAATGATTCTAATAACGAATCATTAACATGCTCCACAAAAATCACTGCTGTCAATTTCACGGGTTTATATAGTTGCCCACGCCTCTAGGCATTCAAAACCATAAAGAAGACCTCCAGAAAAACATCTCAAAAGGTTCCTGAAAAGGCAACCAAAGTGTAGCAAAACGGTGCTGGAAAGTCTATGGGAAACGGAAACAATGCCAAACTAACCGTTGCTAAAAGTTCAAGGAGAATATTGTTACAGACGAGAAAAAGATAATAGTTCAGAATGTTGTTGCAAAATGTTCAAAGAAAAGACCATAGACGAAAACTGTTGCAAGAAGCCTTGAAGGAAAAGATAACAGTTCAGAAAACTGTTGCAAAAAGTCTGGAGGCAAAGATCATAGTCCCAGAAATGTGTTGCGAAAATTTTCAAAATAAAAAAAATAAAAAAGGGTAGACGGCCAAGCCCGGCAGATCCGTTCACCCAATTCAAGGTTTTGTTTACCCACCTAAAGTTATGTCACCCACGTTTTGAGTTTTTCACCCTCATCCAAAATGAAGTTCACCCACGTCAGAAGTTTTCATTACCCACGTTAAGCTGTCACCGCGTCATCATTGCGTCAGCATGCATATATCATCATTGCGTCATCCAGCACTGCCACATCATCAATGATGCCAGGTCAACACCGTCAAGTCAGCGACAAGACCAGTCAGCATCGCCATGTCAACAAATCTATTATTCAGCACCACCACGTCAGCAGTTTGGTCCAATCAGCAAAAGTGCCACGTCAGCACGTGCCACGTTAGCGAATTCATACAACAACAATGTGCCACATCAGCAGTGCGCCAAGTCAGCACATATCACGTCAGCGAAATAATATGCCAGAAATATGCCACGTCAGCTTGCCATGGCATCACCAAGACAAATCAATGTCTGCCTCATCATCAATGAATTTCCACGTCATCTATACATAATATTCCGTTGGGAGATTCTATGCCAGCGGCAATTCGGACCGGCGAATGTGGTGAATATCCTGTGCTTCTCGACTTACTCAATCAGCATACTCCTCGGTATTTTTCCACTCCACTTATTTAGACAGCAGGATGTTTACACCCACCTAGCTAGATCGAGCCGGCTCATTGAGTCACCAGTTGAGTCAATGGCTCATTGGATGTTTCTTCCCCATGTAGTTTGCCTAGCGGATTTCTATACCCCACTTGGGCTTGAGCACACTATTCATATTCTTGGGCTTGGACTTAAATTTTGTTTCTTTGATATCTTTTTCATCTTACGTCCGAATTTGCGGATTTTTGGCTCGTTGCGATCACATGTTAATTTCAAACATAATGAGGGTGGAATTGAAATTTTTGGAGAAAATTCAATTTTTAATGGCAACATCGAAAACTGTCGCATTCAATGGAATGCTACAGTCCAGTTGATCGAACTGATGTAGTCCAGTTTCTCAATAACCGTTGCAGTGCAGTTGACCGCAACTGCTTCAGTCCAGCTTTCCTTATAACAGTTATAGTCCAGCTGATCGCAGCTATTGAGATACAGTTCCATGGAAACTGTCTTCAATCCAGTTTTAGTTCAACTGGTGCATTCCAGTACCCGCAGACAAATCTAGTAGCTGAGTCAAGCCGAGACGCTAAGGCAACTACACTAGTCATCACCGCTGGAAAACATCAACATAGTCAGTGGACATCCTAATCACCTCATAAACGAAGTCGCAATAACACTTTTAATATGGTACGTATACAATTTACATATTCTCGCATATTTTCATATAATCATGCATACTTTTGTTCAATGAGACACCTATAATATGGCGAGCATTTTCTCACGAGGAGATGCATATATTTCAATTCTGCGCGCATCTGGAATAGTAGGATTGGCCCCCCGCGCAAATTCCAGATAACATACATCTTCAAAATCTCATGCGCGAGCAAAATGCAGCAAGGCAGTGCACCCTTATGCGAGCATTAAGCAGCATGACAATCACTATCTTCTGGGGGCGAGTTGCATATCACTTTAATGTGACTGACCATCACTTAGGGGGCGAGATATGTAACATCTTACAATCTAAAATATCTCTTTTGAGGTGAGTTGCATAACACTCCATACACGTGGAGGCGAGTTACATAGGACCTAAATGCAATGCGGAATTCAGCTTCTGAAAATCGAAACTTCAGGTAACCAAAACTTCTTAATCCTCCAATGAGTTACATGATTAAGAGGGGGCGAGCATACACCTGTAGGACCAAAACATCGCCACAATGATATTCTCGCGATAGAAACGACACTTCTGCGAGAAACCCAAACATTTCTACAAGTATTAACAACACTTTGACGAGAGCATCGAAAGATTCTTCAACGACATTTGGCGAGTATCACAAAAAAGTAATATAACGGTTAACGATTGAAGATATATGAGAAGAATAAGTTTGCTTCACGATGGTAACAAAATTAGCGACGGTGAAGACTAAAGTTATGGCGATGAGATCGCAGAGTAGATCCGAATTAAGGGGAAATCTTAGCTGTCTTCCACTATGTATTTTACTATATAAAGGATTCGACTAAATCCAGAAAATGATGATGTATTTTTGAGAGTTGAGAGAGTTTTGAGGAGAGAGAAACTCCAGAAAGAAAAGTTGTACTTCTGAGTTTTGATATTTCTTGTAAATCTTCCTGAAAGTGAATTAATAAAAGTGTTGTTGTTCATTCTCAATTATGACTTGATTTTCATAGATTCTTGCCAAGGGTGTAGTGTGGGAAATCCTGCAACTACATTTTGGCGCCCGAAACAGGGATTGAATTAACGAAAATAGAAGAAAAAACGAAGAAGAAGATAAAAATTGTTCAAGATTAAGGAAATCATTAAGTAAATCGGTGAGAAAATTGAAGGAAGAATGATCAGAATCAAAAAGGATTGTAGAAAATCGAAAGGTGATGTAATAACAAAAGAAGTGATTGATAGATTTCATGAAAATATCAAGGGAAGGATACATAAACGGGATTTTGAAGGAAGGAAGATTATGACAATGGAGAAGATATCATCATTGAAAGATTGGGAAAAACAAGAAATCACGTTTACAGCAGCAGAAATACCAGAAGAAGATTTAAGTCATACATCTCCATTGGTGGTCACAGTAACCACTATACCAATGAGAAAGGAGAAATCGGTAAAATTTGTAGAAGAATGGGCTATGAATAGAACTTTAGTAGACACAGGAAGTTCTGTAGACATGATATTTTATCATACCTTCAAGAAGATGGGATATAAGGATGAAGAAATGTCTCATTCAACATATTATGTTCATGGATTTGGAAAGTCTATAACAAAACCTAAAGGCGAGATAGTGGTACGAATTCCACTAGGAGAAATTGAAACACAAATATCATTATGTGTGGTAGATGTGGAATTTCTGTACAATATGATACTGGGAAGACCGTGGATACATGCAATCAAAGCCGTATCATCAACATTGCACCAGTGCATTAAATTTCTTATGCCCAGTGGAATCGGAGAAATTAGAGGAGATACGGATTTTGCAAAATTATGTTACCAAATTGAAGTGACAAATTGTGAAGAACGTCCAAAAATGCGAAAAGCTCGCAGAAAATTGAACAGAGAAACAAAGAAAGAAGAGGAATTTAAAATTTATATGATAAGGGCAAAAGAAGGAAAAGGGATACCTAGTGAAGTCTCGCGAGAAGGAGATAATCTCGCGAGAGAAATGAAAACTCCAACACCAATGGGAGAACCTGAAGCTAGTTACACCGCAGCAGAACCAACAAAAGAAGTAAATATTGGGAGTAAAGAAGAGCCTAAAATACTAAAAATTGGGACTAGAATGGAGGCATATGAGGAAGAAAAAACCATAAATCTCTTGCGAGAGTATAAAGATATCTTCGCGTGGAGTATGGATGAAATGCCGGGGATAGATCCATCAATAGCATGTCATAAATTAGAAATCAACAAAAATGTAAGACCATTCAAGCAAAGAATAAGAAAAATCGCAACAACATACCATTCTCAAATAGAGGAAGAACTACAGAAAATGCTCGATGCAGGAATTATAAGGCAAGCAAAATATCCAGAATGGATTGCAAATATGGTGGTGGTCCCAAAGAAGAACAAAGGGATAAGAATTTGTATAGATTTTACTGATTTAAACAAGGCTTGTCCAAAAGATAGTTTTCCATTGCCAGATATCCCACAAATGGTTGAATCAGCAGTGGGAAATGCAAGAATATCATCACTAGATGGATATAAAGGATATAACCAAATTCCTCTCGCTGAAGAAGATCAAGAACATACAACATTTTTTGCTCCAAGAGGGTTGTATTGTTACACAAAGATGCCATTTGGTTTGCGAAATGCTGGAGCAACATATCAAAGAATGGTAGAGAAGGTGTTTGCAAAATGGATCCACAAAACATTAGAAGTGTATGTAGATGATATGCTGGTCAAAAGCAAAGAAGCTGAGGATCATGTGCAAGATTTGAAAGAGATTTTCGATCAAATGCGGCAATTCAATATTAAAGAGAATCCTGATAAGTGTACCTTTGGAGTAACTTCAGGGAATTTTTTTGGGTATATTGTATCAAAAGAAGGAATACAAGTTGATCCAGAAAAAGTACAAGCAATTCGCGATATGCCAACACCCGCAACAATAAAAGATGTACAAAAATTAAATGGACTCTTAGCCTCGCTAGGGAGATTCATTTCGCGATCTTCAGATAAGTGCAAACATTTTTTCGACATATTGAAGAAGGGAACAAAATTTAAGTGGACAGATGAATGTGAAAGGGCTTTTCAAGGAATCAAAGAACATTTAGTGAATGTATCTATTTTACAAAAGGCTGAACCAGGAGAAGAATTATTGATCTATCTCGCGACAACCACATACTCGCTAAGTGCAGTATTGTTGCGAGTAGATAAAGGAGTAGAAAAACCAATCTATTATATCAGCAAAACATTTAATTCTGCAGATAGAAATTATTCCAAGATTGAGAAGTTAATTCTAGCATTGGTACATGCGACTTTCAAGCTTCGAATTTATTTTCAAGCATATAAAATCAAAGTATTAAAAAAGGTACCCATTGAATCAGTAATGAAAAATTCAAAAATATCCGGTAGGGTTAAGCGATGGAACGCACAAGTAGGACACTTTGATATCCAATATGAAATTCTATCTTCGCCAAAATCCCAAGTCATCGCAGAGTTCTTGGATGAATTTCCTTTGGAGGATGATGAAGCTGTGGAAGAGATGATGGATGTAGAAGAGGAATGCGGAGATCTAAAAGAGCTATTAACAGAACCCAACATATGGGAAATATTAGTGGATGGATCATCAAACGGAGAAGGAAATGGAATTGGAGTTGTTTTCATATCGCCAGAAGGAGAAAAAACAGCTTTTTCATTTAGATTAGAATTTGAATCTACAAACAATGAGACAGAATATGAGGCTGTGATCCATGCTTTAAAATTCGAGATAGAAATGAATTTGGAGAATGCTAGAATTACCAACGATTCACAATTGGTTATTGATAGGTATAGAATACACCGTATTTACTATATAGAGTTTATGCTTTCTTTGCGATTTTTCTTGTAAATTATGTACTTTACGTTTGTTTTTGAGTTATTAGGTACTCGGGAGTCGCACGGAGGAAAAATAGAAGAAATAATCCAAAATTGAGAGAAAAGGGCAAAGCCGTCATTTTACAGGATAACACTATCAGAAGCCCAGTCGTGGTTAAGGGGCAACTCAATTTGGAGGAATACTAATTACAGTGGAGCTGATGTTAAGGGGTTTCCATCTGGGTGACCCTTATCTCAAGAGCTGGGTGGCGGGAACCCTGTCCGTACACCATAGTCTTACATTAAGGTCAACAGACCTAGCCTTCCTCATTCCTACCCCTTTTTGGTTTTCTTCAGCTATGTGAGATGGGATCCTGTTCATGGTGAAATTGTTGTTGCTTGAGTAATTGGATATGGGATTCGAAGCCGAGAACATCACAGGAGAAAGTGTTACAGGAACTGGGGTTCTGTTGTCTACAAGAAAAGTAAACAGGGTTCAAGAGCTTACAGGTGTTGATTAGATTGATCAATGGAAGATATTACTGAAGGGTTAAGATGGGTGTTCAAAGCCATAATGGAATTGAAGATTGGGTACCAGTCATGAACTGATTCGGACACAGTTTCAACCTAGAAAACAACCAAGAACTAAGTTACTGCCACCGGTTGTACGGCTAAATCATGATGAGCAGAATGCATATAAGGTGTTTTTGGAAATGTATGAACTAGTCCTTCTTCTCTTCATTGTGACCAATTTCAGCCAAGTTCCTTATCTACTGTTTTTGGTTTATCACAGCTACAATGGAAGAGATTTGAAGCTAAAATGAGTTGTGCTGCCATGGCTTAGTCTTAGGCAGAGTTGAAGATGAAGGCAGTGAAGTAAGGCTGCAGTGTTGTTGGTTCTTGGTGGAAGAAGGTGTGAATCTCTGTTGTCAGTCAGGGACGCAGGAGGAGTTGCAGTCGTGTAAGCCAAGGCATTGGTGGAATTGGTGCTACAAGGCAGTGATGCAGTTGAAGGGGTATTGGCAGGAAATGTGCATGTGCAGCTGAACTATAAATGTGAAGGACTGGTATTGATTGCGCTGCAATTTGGCGTTGGTTTGGAGGCGCCGTAAGAGAGCTATGATGGTGTTGCTGCTTGAGTCATTGCAGATGGTGATGCTGAGATTAGAAGGAAGAGAAAGAATTTGATGCTGCAATGTAGAAAACTGAATGTTCCTGTGATTCACTAAACAGGCAGTGATGCCATTGTGTTATCTATGAAGCTGGATATTACAGTGACTGTGTTGGTGGTGATTGTTGTGGAGAATAAGAGTGTGCAAGTTCTGATGCTGAGAACGGTTTTCAGCCGAGACTATATGATGGATTTGAGTTTGCTACTACGTATGAGATTTAGAGAGTGGTGCTGATACTGTAGCTGGATTGGTGGAATTGAGATTTGAGATGCTAGATTATTGTGTCCTGTGTTTATTTGATGATGCAGGGACGAGTGCGACTGAAATACGATTCAGGTGTAGTCACTGAGATGTGGAGGAGCTCGAAATGGCAGCTGCAAGGTAGCTGAATTGCACGATGAAGCAAAGGTTGTTGCACTAGGCTAAGATGGTGAATGCAAATAGAGTGTGTATGTGTTGGTTTGTTGCAGTTGAGAAGGATGCAGATATTAAAGAGTTTGCAAGAGAGACATCATGGCTGTAATTGCGTTGCAGCTACAGGGGAAGACACAGATGCAAGTGGATATGGTGAAGTGCAGTGGCGTCTGTTCGGGTATTTACTGATGCAAGTGGCGACTCAGATGTAGGTGGAGCCAAAGAAAGTGAACTGAAGAGCTGGGATCACAAGGGAAGAAGGAATGTGAAGCTGGATGAGGACTTGCAGAGATGTGCGAAGATGGACTGGATAGAGAGCAATTTAGATTGGGGTTTCTGCTGGTATTTGAGAGCTTAAATGGGAGACATAGATTAACCTAGTTGGTGCATCTCAGATGGAGAGGCCAGGCTTGAGTTGTAGCGGGAGCTGGTATTGGTATTGAAGCTGCAGAATATGGATTGTGCTTGCGCTGGGAGTTGCAGCTGTAGTGAGAAATGGAGGTGGTTGTGAATGATTTACAGGTGCAATGCAAGTTGGAATTGCTAGTGCTAATAATAATGGAAGTGATGGCTGGTGGATTTGGCTGCAATAGAGATTGAAGTAAATGGGAATGCAGTGCATCTGAAACTGGAGTTGTACATATGAAGATTGTGGCTAGGTGAATGCCAGGAATCGGTCAGAACTCGGCCAGTTTCCGAGTTGACTCTCCGATCCCGGTCTGACTCACCTGACCCGGATAAACTCAACTGGACTTGGATATTGGGCCTCGTAAATGGGCTCTGTTAGGCGGCTGGGTTTGGACGTGACCTAAAACAGGGAAGTATTTAAGCAGCTGAGGGGGCTATTCTGAGGAGATATCTTATTCTCTACTTTTGTTTTGCCTAGGGTTTAGAAACATGGAAACCCTTTTTTTTATCCTTGTTATGAACCCCATTAACATGAGTAGCTAATTTTATTATTGGTGATGGATTGATTTGATTTCACATAACATGTTTCTTGTTCAATAAATTAGTTTTGTCTCATATTATCGTTTATTATTCACCATTAATATTGTTGCATGATTGAATGTTAGTTTTGTCAAGTTGCAAATTGGTAGAACTCACATGCATATCTTTTGCTAGATTAGGGTTATTATACGCAAAAGTGATAATTCCTGATTGCAAGTAGCACAAATATGGTTATTGCTTGTAGTGATATATCCTAGTAACCATATGTGAACCATAACCTTTGTTAAATCGGATTAGTGCTTTTACACGTTCGATTGCTTTGATTAGCCTGATTTCATAGAACTTAATGCATCTAGGGAATTAAACTTGATTAGTGCTTTTACACGTTAGGTTGTTCTTTTAGATAGAACTCATACTCGCATCTATTAATGTGTTTGTTGATGACAAGAGGAAATTAGCGGGATATTCTTGCGATCAAGGTATTCTAGGGCCATTGATAAAATAGAGATTGAATATCAATTCTAATTATTGTTTTGAAAGCATGTTTGTGAATTAATATGAATACTCAACCAATATATTTTCTACTTGAATTATTTGTTTATTTGCTTTTATTTTATTTTTCTTTATTAAAAATCAGAAAAATCCCCCCTTGTTACTTTTAAGAAACCGAAACATTTGACAACGAAAGCCTATCTGTGGATACGAACTCTTTCTTATCACTACTACATTTATTTTAGTTGAGTGAGGAAGTGAAATTATATTTTCGTCGGCTGACAACCGATCAAATTTTGGCGCCGTTGCCGGGGAGGCAACGGCTGTCACTTGTTTTTGGTTTCTTATTTTTTTTGTTTTTAGTTTTGCTTTTGTTTTATTTTCTGGGTTTTAACCTTGTTTTGAGAATCGTGTTTTAGGTACTTATTTCTCATGGATGGAGCATATTGGAACAATGGATACGGTTTCAAACAACCTCAACAATATGACAACTACCAATTCCAGGGGTATAATCAAAACCAATTCATTGGTTATGACCAATATTCCATGGAACCTTATGGTTTTCCTCAACAACCTTATGGCGGGTATGTGTGTGAACAACCATAAGGATTGGAGGATTCTTATGCTCGTGAACAACAAGTCTATAACTTGTTAGGAAACTTTTCCAACTTTGTACGGCAAGAGTTTCAAAAAGATAAAGAGGCTACAGACGAGCAACTCCAAGAACTTCGTGAAGGTATTGCTAACCTACAAAGAGATATTGATCAACACAAAGAAGAAAGGTATGAATAAGAACTTTGTTTTCAAAACAATAATTATTCTAATGTGCCCGTGGTTTGTGATGAATATTTGATTGATGTTAATGTTGAAAACGGCCAACCTTTGGGGTCTTTCGTTGATAATTGTGTAGTTAACTCAACTCTTGATCTTAATAATGATCATTCACCTATTCAAAAGGATGAGTTTGAGACTAGCAACACTAAATTCAGTGAGTACCAATCTTATGTTAACTATGAAAGTGATGATGATTATGAAGATACATCACTTGAACCAACTCATGGTGACATTTCCCAAAGGTGTACCGCGGAATCTTTTTGGGATCAAGATGAATATGAAGAGGACTATGATGGCACTTATGTAGATAACTCAAGCATTAATCTTAATAATGATCAAGAGCCTATTCAAAGGGCGGAGCTTGAGGATGAGGCATTTTTGAGTGTTCTAAAGAAATTCCTCATAGTGAAATTTGGATCCGCAGTAGAGCATGTGCCTAATAACGAAGAGGAGTATGTTGAGAATGAAACCGATTTAACCAATATTGTGGAAGACCCAATTGAGCATGCAAAAGATTGTAACGAAGATGTTGATGTCGAGACTTTGTTTAAGGCAGAAACGAATGAAAAATTGTTGCAAGTTTCAATAGAGGACCACGATGTGCAAGAGGTAAGTAATTCACTTGAAGTTTCTAAGGATGAAGAGGATACTATAATACAAGAGTTGCAAGGTTTGGCTAATCCTTTGTCTATTTATCCTTCTCCTTTACCTCTTATTGGCTTGAATATATGTGCTTCGAGAATATTGTTAAATGACTTTGTTTCTCGATATCCACCATTAGAAACTTTTGATTCTCATACTATGAATGTTTGCAAAGAAGAAACCATAGAAGTCCCTGATTTTTATGTTCTTTATACACTTCCAAGTGTAGAAAAGAATAAGTGTGGGGTAAACTTCTATGGGGCGATAGCTTCGTTTCTATTTTCTTGTACTAATATTTGTGTGAAGCTAACATTTGCAAAATAGGTTACATGGAAGGATCCCCAACTTTTCAGATTATTGGTGTATGGGGAATGAACCTTGCAAGGATAGTCAGGCTGGCGACTTTAAACCAAGCGCTAAATGGGAGGCAACCCACTGGTTTTGTATATCTATCTCTATCTTTTTATTTATTTGTTAGTCTTTCATCTTTATTTTCTTATTTTGGATATTTGCATATCAAAACTCCAACTTTTAGAGATTTTTGAACAATTTAGAATAGACACTAGCCTTTCTAAGTAGATGGAATTTTTTCTTAACGATGAGGTGTATATTGGCTGAGTTTGGTCTAGATACCAACTAAATAGCTTGTTTAGTGTTTATTCTCTATTGTTCAGAAATAACTATGAGTTGGAGTATCCGTTTTTATCATGCATTGTGTATATGTATCATGTTATGAATTTCCCATCTTGACTTTCTTTGGACAATTCAATTTTACATTGAGGACAATGTAAAGTTTAAGTGTGGGGGAGCTTTTATATGTTTGTATAGTTTGTTTTAGTTTATTTTATGCCTTTAGTCAAAAGAAAAAAATCAGAAAAATAGAAAAACCAATAAAAAAAATAGAGAAAAAATTTGTGCTTTTTGAACTCCGAAATATAGAAACATGTGCCTTTAGGATGACACCATTAGTGGATGGAACCATTTTGATTGCAGGAGTTGAGGAACCAATTAACTAAAAGGGACGAACATAGCTCAGAAATCACAAATAACATGATAGTTGTTACCATATCTCGGAATATCACCATTTCGCATTCTATTTTTATTTTTCATATTTATCTATTGTTCTCTAAGTGCTTTGGTGGGTCACTAAAAATCAAGTTGTTATTACTGCTAGGATGAATTAGAGTGATTGAGTTGCTAAGAAGAAAAAAAAAGAAAAAAAAAAGACCGACCAATTAGACCAAACGGAATAAAATGACACTTGGATAGCAGTATGTGTGAAACGTAGTCCCTGTCTCTGTCGCCTAAACAAGCGTGGAATGCAGGATCCAAGGAAACTATCATGTACTTGCTGACAAGAAGCATGCGCTTGGATCCAAAAGATCTAATCATGCCGTCTAAAAAAAAGAAAAAAAAAAAAGTGAAAAAGAAAAGAAAAGAAAATTATTATTATTTTGTTGAATAAAGTCACTCCTGGTTCCCTTGTATATGCCAGTGAGTTGATGTAGAAATAAGTTTGTTGACCACTGGTTCCCTTGTATATGCCAGTGTGTTAACACTAGAATTCAGACCAGTAGCTCAATCCAATAGGTTGCATAGGTTCATCTTGGCGGTGACCTTCAGACAGATATGAGAAACATCGATCACTTGTGAACATTCGCCAACATCTACATCTATATCCATCTTCTTAATCTTTTTATTGTGATTGTGGTTTGTTAGTTTCCGAGTATTGTGGATTGTTCGACTATCTAATTAGAGTTTTATTTACTTAAATATGAACTGAATTTACTCAAGGTACCTCCTCCTGTAGTCATTTTGGATTCGTTCATTTATTTGTCACAAATAGACGGAGTTGAAAATATAGGTTTTGTAGGTATATCTCTAGTAAACCTTCACGAGACTAAAACTCGTCCACTAGGGACACCTAAGGGTTCAAAGGCTTGTTATTTATGCTAAAATTAACCGTTTTATCGACGACATGAAGTTGTTGTATTTTGTTTTGTTTGATTTTCTCGAGGAGTAGCAAAGTCTAAGTGTGGGGGAATCTGATAAGTGTATAATACATCGTATTTACTATATAGAGTTTATGCTTTCTTTGCTATTTTTCTTGTAAATTATGTACTTTACGTTTGTTTTTGAGTTATTAGGTACTCGGGAGTCGCACGGAGGAAAAGGAGGAGAAATAATCCAAAATTGAGCGAAAAGGGCAAAGCCGTCATTTTACAGGATAAGTGTATAATACATCGTACCACCGGTTGTACGGCTAAATCATGATGAGCAGAATGCATAGAAGGTGTTTGTGGAAATGTATGAACCAGTCCTTCTTCTCTTCATTGTGACCAGAAATTGAAGATTGGGTACTAGTTATGAAGTTCCTTATCTAACCAAGAACTATGTTGGTTTATCACAGCTACAATGGAAGAGATTTGAAACTAAAATGAGTTGTGCTGCCATGGCTTAGTCTTAGGCAGGGTTGAAGATAAAGGCAGTGAAGTAAGGCTGCAGTGTTGTTGGTTCTTGGTGGAAGAAGGTGTGCATCTCTGTTGTCAGTCAGGGACGCAGGAGGAGTTGTAGTCGTGTAAGCCAAGGCATTGGTGGAATTGGAGCTACAAGGCAGTGATGCAGTTGAAGGGGTATTGGCAGGAAATGTGCATGTGCAGCTGAACTGTAAATGCGAAGGACTGGTATTGATGGCGCTACAATTTGGCGTTGGTTTGGAGGCGCCGTAAGAGAGCTATGATGGTGTTGCTGCTTGAGTCATTGCAGCTGGTGATGCTGAGATTAGAAGGAAGAGAAAGAATTTGATGCTGCAATGTAGAAAACTGAATGTTCCTGTGATTCACTAAACAGGCAGTGATGCCATTGTGTTATCTATGGAGATGGATATTACAGGGATTGTGTTGGTGGTGATTGTTGTGGAGAATAGGAGTGTGCAAGTTCTGATGCTGAGAACGGTTTTCAGCCGAGACTATATGATGGATTTGAGTTTGCTACTGAGTATGAGATTTAGAGAGTGGTGTTGATATTGCAGTTGGATTGGTGGAATTGAGATTTGAGATGCTAGATTATTGTGGCCTGTGTTTGTTTGATGATGCAGGGACGAGTGCGACGGAAATACGATTCAGGTGTAGTCACTGAGATGTGGAGGAGCTCGAAATGGCAGCTGCAAGGTAGCTGAATTGCACGATGAAGCAAAGGTTGTTGCATTGCAGGCTAAGATGGTGAATGCAAATGGAGTGTGTATGTGTTGGTTTGTTGCAGTTGAGAAGGATGCAGAGATTAAGGAGTTTGCAAGAGATCCATCATGGCTGGAATTGCGTTGCAGCTACAGGGGAAGACACAACTGCAAGTGGATATGGTGAAGTGCAGTGGCGTCTGTTCGGGTATTTACTGATGCAAGTGGCGACTCAGATGCAGGTGCATCCAAAGAAAGTGAACTGAAGAGCTGGGATCACAAGGGAAGAAGGAATGTGAAGCTGGCTGAGGACTTGCAGAGATGTGCAAAGATGGACTGGATAGAGAGCAATTTAGATTGGGGTTTCTGCTGGTATTTGAGAGCTTAAATGGAAGACATAGATTAACCTAGTTGGTGCATCTCATATGGAGAGTCCAGGCTTGAGTTGCAGCGGGAGATGGTATTGGTATTGAAGCTGCAGAATATGGACTGTGCTTGCGCTGGGAGTTGCAGCTATAGTGCGAAATGGAGGTGGTTGTGAATGATTTACAGGTGCAATGCAAGTTGGAATTGCTAGTGCTAATAATAATGGAAGTGATGGCTGGTGGATTTGGCTGCAATGGAGATTGAAGTAAATGGGAATGCAGTGCAGCTGAAACTGGAGTTGTACATATGAAGATTGTGGCTAGGTGAATGCCAAGAATCGGTCGAACTCGGTTTGTTTCTGAGTTGACTCTCCGATCCCGGTCTGACTCACCTGACCCGGCTAAACTCAACTGGACTTGGATATTGGGCCTCGTAAATGGGCTCTGTTAGGCGGCTGGGTTTGGATGTGACCTAAAACAGGGAAGTATTTAAGCAGCTGAGGGGGCTATTCTGAGGAGATATCTTATTCTCTACTTTTGTTTTGCCTAGGGTTTAGAAACATGGAAACCCTTTTTTTTATCCTTGTTATGAACCCCATTAACATGAGTAGCTAATTTTATTATTGGTGATGGATTGATTTGATTTCACATAACATGTTTCTTGTTCAATAAATTAGTTTTGTCTCATATTATCGTTTATGATTCACCATTAATATTGTTGCATGATTGAATGTTAGTTTTGTCAAGTTGCAAATTGGTAGAACTCACATGCATATCTTTTGCTAGATTAGGGTTATTATACGCAAAAGTGATAATTCCTGATTGCAAGTAGCACAAATATGGTTATTGCTTGTAGTGATATATCCTAGTAACCATATGTGAACCATAACCTTTGTTAAATCGGATTAGTGCTTTTACACGTTCGATTGATTTGATTGGCCTGATTTCATAGAACTTAATGCATCTAGGGAATTAAACTTGATTAGTGCTTTTACACGTTAGGTTGTTCTTTTAGATAGAACTCATACCCGCATCTTTTAATGTGTTTGTTGATGACAAGAGTAAATTAGCGGGATATTCTTGCGATCAAGGTATTCTAGGGCCATTGATAAAATAGAGATTGAATATCAATTCTAATTATTGTTTTGAAAGCATGTTTGTGAATTAAGATGAATCCTCAACCAATATCTTTTCTACTTGAATTATTTGTTTATTTATTTATTTGCTTTTATTTTATTTTTCTTTATTAAAAATCAGAAAAATCCCCCCTTGTTACTTTTAGGAAACCGAAAAATTTGACAACGAAAGCCTCTCTGTGGATACGAACTCTTTCTTATCACTACATTTATTTTAGTTGAGTGAGGAAGTGAAATTATATTTGCGTCGGATGAAAACCGATCAGTTATTCGTCAGATAAAAGGAGAGTACACAACAAATGAACCATTCCTAAGAAAATACAAAAGACTCGTTGAAGAATTATCTGCAAAAATACCAAAAATAAAATGGAGACACATATCAAGGAAAGATAATAGGCTCGCAGATGCTTTTGCTTTCATATCTAGTATGATGACAAATCCATTGGCAAGATGCATAAAAATTCAAACACTTTCATCTCAGTCGATAAACAAAGAAGAAGAAGAGACGGATGTAATGATGATAGAAGCTGGCGAAGGAGAACCCACGAGCAATATCACGGATTGGCGAGCAGATCTTCATGCATACTTGGCGAGAGGAGAAATTCCAAGAAACAGATTAGAAGCACACAAGTTGAAAAGTAGGGCAACCAATTATGAGCTAAGAAATAGAGTGTTATATCGCAGTTCTTTTAATGGACCATCGCTAAGATGGTTGACGAGAAAATAAGGACAAAAGGTTTAAAGATATTACATAGTGGTGACGCTGGTAATCACAGTGGATGAAGATCTTTAGCATATAAAACAAAAATGCAGGGTTATTACTAGCCATATATGCATGAGGATGCAAAGCAACTCTCAAGGCATTGCGAGGATTGCCAACGATACGGAAAAAAGATACATGCACCAGGAGCACCATTATCATCTTCAACAAGTGTATGGCCCTTTGGGAAATGGGGGTTAGATATTATGGGACCATTTGTACCTGGTTCTGGACAAAGAAGATATCTGATTGTCGCAACAGATTATTTCACAAAATGGGGAGAAGTAAAGGCAATACAACATATTCGCGATAAAGATATTTTTACATTTATCTTTGAAAATATAATCTGCAGATTTGGGATTCCAGCACAGTTAGTATCTGATAATGGAAAGCAATTTGAGGGACAGAATATAGAGTTGTTACTCAATGTATTTAAGATAAAATGTGGCAAGTCTACTCCTTTATACCCGCAAGCAAATGGTCAAGCTAAGGCAACTAATAAAACAATCGCAGATATCTTGAAAAAGAAGTTAGAAGGATACCACAGAGCATGGTGCGAGCAAGTACATAATGAAATATGGGCTTACAACACAACTAGACGAGAAGCAACTGAAATGACACCATTTTGTTTCACATATGGGGTAGAAGCTGTATTACCAACAGAAGTTGTTATCCCTACAACAAAAATAGAAACATGGGAAAGAAATTTAAGTGACGGTATGATACTGAATAAATTGGATGAATTAGAAGAAAAAAGAGAACAAACTCTACAACATATGGAGAATTACCAACGCAGATTAGCTCGCGAGTACAACAAACGTGTAAAGAAGCGTGAATTTCAACCTGGCGAACTAGTGCTGCGAGAAACACCAAGTTATCAGCGAGAGAGTGGTGGAAAGTTGGCGAGAAAATGGGATGGACCATATATTATCAAATAGATAATTGGAACTGGGGCATACAAATTAATGGATCCTGAAGGAAGAGATGTTGGCCAAAGACTTGATAGACCATGGAATAGACTATATCTGAAAAGGTATTATCAATGATAATTTTTGCTAGGTAAGAAGTACTGGTATATGGTCTGATGGAACAAATGATAAATTCTTCTTTCTTAATTGCAATTTTGGCGATTATAATCGCAAGAAAAGAGAATCAAAATTTCGCAGAGACATAAGAATGGGACGAACCTTTATGGCGTGCACCCTAGTTTGCGAATAAAATTTCGCAAGAGGAAAATGTAAGACCTAATAGCGTGTCATATGAGGGGGTGTCTCTTGACATGATTCAGGGGTAAAGTTATACCGCTGCTGGATCCTGAGTCATGCAGATGTTGGGGTTAAAGAAAACCTATCCGGGAGAGAGATCTTGGATTTCCAACTATATATGGTTATACCCTGGTTGGACGACCGAGAATCTCTTCCAAGAAGTGCAAAGTATGACCAAGGCGCCGAGGTACACGGTTGAGCCAAGGGTGCCAAGGGCGTACGAAACTCCCTTGCCATTCTTGGTAAGTCTTGGCTATGATGCACTTGGCCTGAAGAAAAACCCACTTAGGGTGCAGTCTTGTAACTATAAGCCATATAGGCATAAAGGACAAGAGGCTGCAAAAACAGTTGGTTGTTGGTAAATCTGTATGGGAGGAGCTAGTCTTGTATGGACGATGTGCCCTCCTTGAAGGGGCAACCAGGGGGAAGATAAGGGCGGCACCCTCCATTAGGGAGCTGATAAGTGTCTTAAGACGACAATGTCATGGGGATTTATGATAGCAAGATCATTTAGGCCTATCATATTGTCGCGTGACGAAAATTATACAAAGGCAAAAAGCCTAAAGAGAAAATGTTAAGATGAGATCAATGGGTTTTTGCATGAAAGTGTAAAGACGTCCTACGATTTCATCGCAAGACGGCAATGTCACGAGGCTTTATTCTCGTGAGAGAATTTAGACTTGTCATATTGCTGCAGAGATATTGAAAAGATACTGATAAGACAAGATCAATGGGTCAATACATGTAAATGTAAAGACGTCCTGCGATTTTGTCGCAGAAAAATATTAAAGGTTGGCAAAATAAGACCTTTAACTCGGAAGGCATAATAAGACCAACAGATTAATATTGAACATTAATTATTTTATTTGAGAATGCAGGAAATATCTATTCATCGCAGGAGGCATATTACTTTAGATTTTTAATATCACCAACAAATTCATCAATAAAGGAAGATGAGGAACATAATTCACCATCTCAAGAAAAATATTAAAGTGCAAGAAGAGGAATAAGCAAGTAAAATATTAATATCTTCCTTGAGAAGGTTCAACACAGACAACATGAAAATTTAAAATTCTAAAAGTTATCCAAGTTACATTCCTCGCGAAAAAAGAATCAGGAAGAGAAAGCAAAAATGAAACTCAAACTTCAGCGATAGGCTCATCAGTATTCTTCTCGCCAGATTTATTATTCTCGCCAGAAGATTTATCATTCTCACCAGCAGATTTATCAGTATCGCCATCATTCTTTTCAAAGATCGCCAACATCCTTTTCTTTGTGAATTTCTTCTTCTCTAGGAGAGCCTTCATCTTCTTCTGGGTTATCTTCTTCAGCTCCTTCTTCTCCTTCAGTGGGTGTATCTTCTAAATCTTTATCCATTGGAATGGGAATTTCGTCATCCTCAACTTCTAGAGGAAGAACAGATTCAGGAGGGAGAGAATGGGAGATCAGAATCTTCAACAGAACTTCAACAGAAAGATGAACTTTGCGAAGAAAACCTCTATCACGGTTTCTAATTTCCATATTCTTGAAGTACTCAAGATAATCAAGCCTTCTTTCTGCCTTATCGCGAACGTCCAAGCAATCGGAAATGATAGTCTTGTTTTCTTTGCGAATCTTATCTAATTTCTCAGTAAGAGCAGTGATAGTAGCGAGATGACCTCTTTCAGATTCTGTGAATACCAAAAATGACAAGGAAATATTCAAATGAAGATCTCACGAGAAGTAAAACATAGGAATTTATCAGAAAAATCAACAATTGAGGCAGTCAACTGACTACCTTCTTTTTGAGAGGTTAAGTTTTGGATTAATAAAAAGAAGCAATTCTCCCACTGATTCATAGCATCGTCAAATTTATCGCCAACCATACCCTTCAGACGAGATTTCATGTTTTCTTCTTTGGTGCGAAGATAAATATTTTCTTTTACTAGTAAAGAGTGAGATTTCTCTAACTGAGAATATTGATCTTTAAGTTCACTAGCCTTTAAACTAAGAGTTAATCTACCCTTGATAAGTTTATCCTTCTCAGCAACAGATGATTCAGTTAATTCCTTGAGTTCATCTTTAACGGAACGAAGAGATCGCTTTTGATTATCACAAATTCTTTGAAGATTATCTAATTGTTGCGAGGAAGCCGCCATCAAACTTGAAAAATTATGTTTCTCTTGGGATAAAGTTTTATTCTCATCTGATAAAGATTACATCGCCAAATCAGTCTTAAATAACAAATATGTAAGGCGAGCAACTTCGCTACACAATAAATTTTGGTTTTGTGACAATTGATTATTCTCATGAGTAAGATTATTTATGTGATCAATTGAGTAAGTATAAAGATTATCTAATCTACTATGTTGGTCCATCCAAGACTCTTTTTCAGCGCGAGCTTCTTCAGCGATTGATTCTAATTCAAATATCTTCATTAATCGATTCCGATTTGAAGCAAAATAAATAAACCAAAAATTTAAAAGGAATGGAGTGTAAAAAATAAGGAAGACGGGAAATTATTAGAATGGAGAGACAAAAAGATAGAGGCAGGAAAACTATACCTTTCAGCTCGTCATTATGTCTGCGAAGATTCTCGCACTCAAGTGAAGAATTGCGAAGCATATGATTCATAGTGTTACACTCAGAAGTTTCAACTTGAAGGCCTTTCCTTAGAGCTTCAACTTCATATTCCAAAGATACTCGCAAAGCAGAATTATCAGAACCAAAATACTTGAGTAAAGTCTCGCAAGCTTCATATTGAAGAGAATCAGTGGAAGATTTTCTAGCGTTATCTAAAATATTAGATAAAATTTTAAAAGCAATATCAACTCCAGCAAAGGTTTCATTTGATGGAGGAAGAGATGCAGAGGATGAAGTGGTAATGATAACAAGTTGACGATTTGAATCATCTGCGATGGATGCGTTATGAGAAGGAGGAGTTTTTGGGAAAGTGACAGTTGAAGGCAATATTGGACTAGAAGGAGTTTCAGCCACAATATTTGTAGGGGTTTTGATTTGTCAAATTTTCTGAAGGAAGGGGGGTATTGATAGCGAGGTTATCGCAGACATAAGAAGGAGGATTAGATTGTAAGGGTGTGACGATAACTCTCTTAGATGATAACTCAGGAATAATGATATCATCTTCAAGAGTTTTATTGCGACGAGATTTTTTATGAGGTCTAGCGGTGTTCTCGTCATTCTGCAAATAATAATTTAGATAAGAAACAGAGGCAACAATATTGTTATTAAGATAAAATGTGTTTCTTGCTACCTTATCACTCGCAGAATCCTTCTTTTTCCTCTTCTCAACAAGCTTCTTGAGGGAGTTAGGGTTTGAAGATTCAGAATGGGCGTTAGGGATAGTTCCTCTAAAGGAAAATATGACAAGAATTATAATGAATTAAATCAGGAAGATCGAAGAACAAAAGTAAAAAAAAATAATTCAAATAGATGATATAATCGAAATACATATCTTGACGTTTCCATTAAAACAATAGCAGGTGAATATGAAGATAAAGAAAAATTGCAGACGGAAAGTGAAGAAAACGGATAAAGAAGATGAAGAAGTAAAAAGAGAAAATTATTTCCGTAACTTGGCTCCACTTTTTATAGACAAGAGCAGTAGGACCTACTAAGAGGACACGTGTTAAGAAGAGCTACAACACGTGTAGGCGATTAAACTAAATAAACGGAGGTTTATCGAGAAGAAAACTTGTAAGGAAAGAAGCTGCGAGCATTATAAAGAGTTGAAAGTTCTCATATCTAATCTTCTTCGCAGAAAAGACATGAGAAGAGGAAAGATGTAGGACCAGAATATCGCCACAACGATATTATCGCGATAGAAATGACACTTCTGCGAGAAACCCAAACATTTCTACAAGTATTAACAACACTTTGACGAGAGCATCGAAAGATTCTTCAACGACATTTGGCGAGTGTCACAAAAGAGTAATATAACGGTTAACGACTGAAGATATATGAGAAGAATAAGTTTGCTTCACGATGGTAAAAAAATTAACGATGGTGAAGACTAAAGTTATGGCGATGAGATCGCAGAGTACATCCGAATTAAGGGGAAATCTTAGCTGTCTTCCACTATGTATTTTACTATATAAAGGATTCGACTAAAATCAGAAAATGATGATGTATTTTTGAGAGTTGAGAGAGTTTTGAGGAGAGAGAAACTCAAGAAAGAAAAGTTATACTTCTGAGTTTTGATATTTCTTGTAAATCTTCCTGAAAGGGAATTAATAAAACTGTTGTTATTCATTCTCAATTATGACTTGATTTTCATAGATTCTTGACAAGGGTGTAGTGTGGGAAATCCTGCAACTACAACACCCTAATATTTTGATGCAATTATTGTAATCAGTAATGTTAAATTGCTACAATTAAGTTGATCGAATTACTGTAGTCCATTTCAAAAGCAACTACTGCACTTAGTTGGACGCAACTGATGTAATCCAGTTTTGCTCATCAATTCTGTTCTCAATTAGACGCAACTGATGTAGTCTGGTTTTATTTGTAACTGTTACACTTAGGTATATCGAACTAAATTAATCCAGTTCCTTAGAAACTACTGCATTTCAGCTGATCGAAGCTACTGCAACCCATATATGTTCACTTCTCGTGCAGTCCAGCTAATCGCAGCTGCTGCAGTGCATCTTTGCTCGCAGTTGATGCAGTTCATCTGATCGAAGCTACTGCAGTCCATCTATGTTCGCATCTCCTGCAGTCCAGCTGATCGCGGCTGCTGCAGTGCAGCTTTGCTCATCGCTGCTGCAGTCCAGCTGATCGTAGCTGCTGCAGTCCAGCATAGCTCATCGCTCCTCTAGTCCAACTGATCACAGTTGATGCAATGCAGTTTTGCTCGTCGTTGCTACAGTCCATCTGATCGAAGCTGCTGCAGTCCAAAGATAGTTGTCAGATCCTATCCGGTGATCGCGGCCATTGCGAGTAGTACCTTGTTCATCGCTTCTGCAGTACAACTGACCGAAGCTACTGAGTCCAGCTATGTTCGCAGCTCCTGCAGTCTAGCTAATTGCAGTTGTTGCAGTGTAGTTTTTCACGTTGCTCATGCAGTCTAGCTGATCGAAGCTCCTGCACTGTAGCTTTACTCGCCGCTGCTGCAGTACAGCTGATCGAAGCTACTGTAGTCCATCTATGTTCATAGCTCGTGCAGTCCATATGATCGCAGCTACTGCAGTGCAGCTTTGCACATTGTTATTGCAGTCCAACCGATCGAATCTACTACAGTCCAGCTCTGTTCGCAGCTCCTTCAGTACAGCTGATCGCAGCTGCTGCAGACCAGCTTTGCTCAATGCTGTTACTACCCAGTTTTGCTCATTACAACAGAAGACTTTTTTTTTGTGGCCGTCGCAGTCTGGCACAGTTCCGTAACAACTATATAGAGATTTAGTCTACATCGTTGCTGCTATCCTGATTCATATAACTATTGACGGCATATAAAGACCAATATCACATCCAGTAGCACAACCAAGTCCATTGGAGGTCCAACAACACACAAAGTATGTTACTATCTCAACTACTAAAGGGTCACACCCTTTCGCTCGTAATTACCGCGACACATTCCGTAGTTGACATCAGCTTAATACCAACAGCTCACACAGATTCCTGCCGAGTGATGTCAAATATAGCTCATCTTTTTCAAAAACAGTTACTAGGTTAGTTCTATGCAACTACCACGGTCCAGTTTTACATCAACAGTTGCCGCTCACTTTCAACATCACTCCGCTCTAGTATCACGCTTCCGTTGTAGTCTAGTTCGGCCTTTAGTCCAATTTTTGCATACAACAACTGTTAATGCCCAACTGTTGCCTGCCAATCTCCAGTCACAATAGCCTCACTTGGGGGCGTCTTGATTGTGATTTTCGCACACAACAAGGGAAGTTTGCCAATCGCCTCAACATCAATAATCCACACTTAGGGGCGAGTTTTTTCATTGACTAAGGAAAACGAAATTTTCTTAACCCCCAACAAGTTGGAGGTTAAGAGGGGGCGATGTTTGTACCATAAGTAAAAATGCTACATAATGGGCCCAATTGGTACTTGAATCATATTTTGGCCCTCATCCAAGCCCGCTAACCAGTCAACCAAAGCAACCCACCAGCCTACCCAGTATTACATAAATTCAATGACCGGTCAATGGTCAAAGTCAACGCCCGGTCAATGTCAAGGCCTTGTTGCCGATGGTGCTGCCATGCAGTTTCCATCCATGTTGCCAATGATGCTGCCATGCAGTTTCCACTCATCTTGCCAGCGGTGTTGCTAACCAATTTCCATCTAAGTACTCCACCGCACTACCGGTTAGTCTCTACCCGTGCTGTCAGTTGTGCTGCCTGCCATTATGCATGTCATCTAGTCAATCCAGTCTGCCAGGATATTATGCATGTCAGCCAGTCAGTTCATCATGCAGAATTAACACCAGGAGGCATGCAAACAGTTTCATGCAGAATTTATTCAAAGAATCGTGCAAAGGAGGTTTCATGAAGATTAATGAAAGGAAGCATGCAAAGGAGGTTTCATGCAGTTTAATGCCAGGAGGCATGCAAGGGAAGTAAATACCATTTATGTTCAAGATTGTATAAATAGAGGGAATGCAATTCTGAAAGGGGGGGGGGGAAGCGAAAAGACGAGATAAAAAAGACCCATGTAATTCTGATATCAATAAAATATCACCCCCTATGGGATTCTTTTGTGGATGTAGACAAACCATGTCGAACCACGTTAAATTCGTGTCTCTCGTCTTTATGAAATTTCATATTTTTAACCATGTTTCCATCAACATACCAAAATCATCGTGTTTAGTATCCGAAAATATTTCTGGGTGAAAACATTGGCACTGACCAAGGGGAAAACGATAAAAGGAATCGTGTTTTCCCATTGAGAAAAGTTGTACAAAATTCTTCAAAATCGTGTGCGTCAAAAAATAGTTAGAACGTCTTGAAAAATCACTACTGCAGTCCAATTGATCACAACTGCTGCAGTCCAGTTTGATCGCAATTGTTGCAGTCTAGCTGATCGCAGCTACTGTTGACCATTAAATTGCAGATACTGCAGTTTAGTTGATCGCAACTGCTGCAATTCCAGATTCGCGGTTCGAGATTTGCTGAAGCTATTTCATTCTGAAACCACTGAAATTGCATCACTATAAAGTCTGATGAGAATGTTGCTATGATGTTCGGTCTGCGGCAAAAAATGGAGTGAAACACCATCAAAACTGTTGTAGGATCTGCAGCACGTTACAGTCCAGAAATCGAAAAAATCAGCTCCCCGATAACGTAACAGCAGCATATTCAAGTTCATAGTTTGTTGAAATTACCATCACCATGTTTACTAGGTTTCCAAGCTACCCATCTCTAACTTCTTCCAACGGCTACCTACACTAGCTGCACATATAACGGAGATGGGAGGCGAAAAACCTAGGAAAAACATCAAGTTGTTCCCAGTTTGGACGCCTTCAACAATCACTGTTGCTGACCAGTTGATCGTAACCGTTGCAGTTCAGTTTTTATTGTTATAGTCTAGCTAATCGCATCTGTTGTTGTCCAATTAATCACAGTTACTACAGTCCAGTTGATCGTTATTGTTGTAGTCCAGCTTCACAGTCGGAAGTCATCAAAACTGACTCACTGCAAAGATTGCAAAATTTTTTGGCAGGATGTTTGATCCGCAACATGTTCAAGTCCAAAGTCGGAAAAAATTGATTCTAATAACGAATCATTAACATGCTCAACACAAATCATTGCTGTCAATTTCACGGGTTTATCTAGTTGCCCACGCCTCTAGGCATTCAAAACCCTAAAGAAGACCTCCAGAAAAACATCTCAAAAGGTTCCTGAAAAGGCAACCAAAGTGTAGCAAAACGGTGCTGGAAAGTCTATGGGAAACGGCAACAATGCCAAACGAACCGTTGCTAAAAGTTCAAGGAGAATATTGTTACAGACGAGAAAATATAATAGTTCAGAATGCTGTTGCAAAATGTTCAAAGAAAAGACCATAGACTTAAAAATCATTGCAAGAAGCTTTGAAGGAAAAGATAACAGTTCAGAAAACTGTTGCAAAAAGTCTGGAGGCAAAGATCATAGTCCCAGAAATGTGTTGCGAAAAGTTTCAAAATAAAAAAAATAAAAAAGGGCAAACGGCCAAGCCCGGCAGATCCGTTCACCCAATTCAAGGTTTTGTTTACCCCCCTAAAGTTATGTCACCCACGTTTTGAGTTTTTCACCCTCATCAAAAATGAAGTTCACCCACGTCAGAAGTTTTCATTACCCACGTTAAGCTGTCACCGCGTCATCATTGCGTCAGCATGCATACATCATCATTGTGTCATCCAGCACTGCCACATCATCAATGTTGCTAGGTCAACACCGCCAAGTCAGCGACAAGACCATTCAGCACCGCCACGTCAGAAAATCTGTCTATTCAGCACCACCACGTCAGCAGTTTGGTCCAATCAGCAAAAGTGCCACGTCAGCAAGTGCCACGTTAGCGAATTCATACGACAGCAATGTGCCACGTCAGTAGTGTGCTAAGTCAGCACATATCACGTCAGCGAAATAATATGCCAGAAATATGCCACGTCAGCTTGCCATGGCATCACCAAGACAAATCAATGTCTGCCTCGTCATCAATGAATTGCCACGTCATCTATACCGAATATTTCGTTGGGAGATTCTATGCCAGCGGAAATTCCGACCGGCGAATGTGGTGAATATCCTGTGCTTCTCGACTTACTCAATTATCATACTCCTAGGTATTTTTCCACCCCACATATTTAGACAGCAGGATGTTTACACCCACCTAGCTGGATCGAGCCGGCTCACTGAGTCACCAGTTGAGTCAATGGCTCATTGGATGTTTCTTCCCCATGTAGTTTGCCTAGCGGATTTCTATACCCCACTTGGGCTTGAGCAAACTATTCATCTTCTTGGGCTTGGACTTAAATTTTGTTTCTTTGATATCTTTTTCATCTTACGTCCGAATTTGCAGATTTTTGGCTCGTTGCGATCACATGTTAATTTCAAACATAATGAGGGTGGAATTGAAATTTTTGGAGAAAATTCAATTTTTAATGGCAACATCGAAAACTGTCGCATTCAATGGAATATTACAGTCCAGTTGATCGAACTGATGTAGTCCAGTTTCTCAACAACCGTTGCAGTGCAGTTGACCGCAACTACTGCAGTCCAGCTTTCCTCACAACAGTTATAGTCCAGCTGATTGCAGCTGTTGAGATACGGTTCCATGGAAACTATCTTCAATCCAGTTTTAGTTCAACTGATGCATTCCAGTACCCGCAGACAAATCTAGTAGCTGAGTCAAGCCGAGACGCTAAGGCAACTACACTAGTCATCACCGCTGGAAAACATCAACATAGTCAGTGGACATCCTAATCACCTCATAAACGAAGTCACAATAACACTTTTAATATGGTACGTATATAATTTACATATTCTCGCATATTTTCATATAATCATGCATACTTTTGTTCAATGAGACACCTATAATATGGCGAGCATTTTCTCACGAGGAGATGCACACATTTCAATTCTGCGCGCATCTGGAATAGTGGGATTGTCCCCCTGCGCAAATTCCAGATAACATACATCTTTAAAATCTCATGCGCGAGCAAAATGCAGCAAGGAAGTGCACCCTTGTGCAAGCATTAAGCAGCATGACAATCACTATCTTCTGGGGGCGAGTTGCATATCACTTTAATGTGACTGACCATCACTTAGGGGGCGAGATATGTAACATCTTATAATCTAAAATAGCTCTTTTGAGGTGAGTTGCATAACACTCCATACACATGGGGGCGAGTTACATAGCACCTAAATGCAATGCGGAATTCAGCTTCTGAAAATCGAAACTTCAGGTAACTAAAACTTCTTAATCCTCCAACGAGTTACATGATTAATAGGGGGCGAGCATACACCCTAATATTTTGACGCAATTATTGTAATCAGTAATGTTAAATTGTTACAATTAAGTTGATCGAATTACTGTAGTCCATTTCAAAAGCAACTGCTGCACTTAGTTGGACGCAACTGATGTAATCCAGTTTTGCTCATCAATTCTGTTCTCAATTAGACGCAACTGAAGCAGTCTGGTTTTATTTGTAACTGTTACACTTAGGTATATTGAAATATATTAATCCAGTTCCTTAGCAACTACTGCATTTCAGCTGATCGAAGCTACTGCAACCCATCTATGTTCATCGCTCGTAAATCAATTGATCACAATTAGCGAGCATCTTTGTGCTTGTGTTGTTGCAGTTCAATGATCGGTTACTGCAGTCCATCTATGTTCGCATCTCCTGCAGTCCAGCTGATCGCGGCTGCTGCAGTGCATCTTTGCTCGTAGCTTCTGCAGTCCAGCTGATCGAAGCTGCTGCAGTCCAGCATAGCTCATCGCTCCTCTAGTCTAGCTGATCGCAGTTGATGCAATGCAGTTTTGCTCGTCGTTTCTGCAATCCAGCTGATCGAAGCTGCTGCAGTCCAGCATAACTCGTAGATCCTGCAGTCCAAATGATCGCAGCTGCTGCAGTGCACATTTGTTCGTCGCTTCTGTAGTACAACTGATCGAAGCTACTGAGTCCAGCTATGTTCGCAGCTCCTGCAGTCCAGCTAATTGCAGTTGTTGCAGTGTAGTTATTCTTGTTGCTCATGCAGTCTAGCTGATCGAAGCTCCTACACTGTAGCTTTACTCATCGCTGCTGCAGTACATCTGATCGAAGCTACTATAGTCCAGCTATGTTCACATCTCGTTCAGTCCAGATGATCGCAGCTACTGCAGTGCATCTTTGCTCATTGTTATTGCAGTCCAGCCGATCGAAGATACTGCAGTCCAGCTCTATTCGCAGCTCCTTCAGTACAGCTGATCGCAGCTGCTGTAGACCAGCTTTAATCAATGCTGTTACTACCCAGTTTTGCTCATTACAGCAGAAGACTTTTTTTTTGTGGCCGTCGCAGTCTGGCACAGTTCCGTAACAACTATAGAGATTTAGTCTACATCGTTGCTGCTTTCCTGATTCATATAACTATTGACGGCATATAAATACCAATATCACATCCAGTAGCACAACCAAGTCCATTGGAGGTCCAACAACACACAAAGTATGTTACTATCTCAACTACTAAAGGGTCACACCCTTTCGCTCGTAATTACCGCGGCACATTCCGTAGTTGACAACAGCTTAATACCAACAGCTCAAAGAGATTCCTGCCGAGTGACGTCAAATATAGCTCATCTTTTTCAAAAACAGTTACTAGGTTAGTTCTATGCAACTACCATGGTCCAGTTTTACATCAACAGTTGCCGCTCACTTTCAACATCACTCCGCTCTAGTATCACGCTTCCGTTGTAGTCTAGTTCGGCCTTAAGTCCAATTTTTGCATACAACAACTGTTAATGCCCAATTGTTGCCCGCCAATCTCCCAGTCACAATAGCCTCACTTGGGGGCGTCTTGATTGTGATTTTCGCACACAACAAGGGAAGTTTTCCAATCACCTCAACATCAATAATCCAAACTTGGGGCCGAGTTTTTTCATTGACTAAGGAAAACGAAATTTTCTTAACCCCCAACAAGTTGGAGGTTAAGAGGGGGCGATGTTTGTACCATAAGTAAAAATGCTACATAATGGTCCCAATTGGTACTTGAATCATATTTTGGCCCTCATCCAAGCCCGCTAACCAGTCAACCAAAGCAGCCCACCAGCCTACCCAGTATTACATAAATTCAATGACCGGTCAATAGTCAAAGTCAACGCCCGGTCAATGTCAAGGCCTTGTTGCCGATGGTGCTGCCATGCAGTTTCCATCCATGTTGCCAATGATGCTGCCATGCAGTTTCCACTCATCTTGCCAGTGATGTTGCTAACCAATTTCCATCTAAGTACTCCACCGCACTACCAGTCAGTCTCTACCAGTGCTGTCAGTTGTGCTGCCAGCCATTATGCATGTCATCCAGTCAATCCAGTCTGCCAGGATATTATGCATGTCATCCAGTCAGTTCATCATGCAGAATTAACACCAGAGGCATGCAAACAGTTTCATGCAGAATTTATTCAAAGAATCATGCAAAGGAGGTTTCATGCAGATTAATGACAGGAAGCATGCAAAGGAGGTTTCATGCAGTTTAATGCCAAGAGGCATGCAAGGGAAGTAAATACCATTTATGTTCAAGATTGTCTAAATAGAGGGAATGCAATTATGAAAGGGGGGGGGGGGAGCGAAAAGACGAGATAAAAAGACCCATGTAATTGTGATATCAATAAAATATCACCCCCTAGGGGATTCTTCCGTGGATGTAGACAAACCATGCCGAACCACGTTAAATTCGTGTCTCTCGTCTTTATGCAATTTCATGTTTTTAACCCTGTTTCCATCAACATACCAAAATCATCGTGTTTAGTATCCGAAAATATTTCTGGGTGCAAACATTGGCACTGACCAAGGGGAAAACGATAAAAGGAACCATGTTTTCCCATTGAGAAAAGTTGTACAAAATTCTTCAAAATCGTGTGCGTCAAAAAACAGTTAGAACGTCTTGAAAAATCACTAATGCAGTCCAGTTGATCGCAACTGCTGCAGTCCAGTTTGATCGCAATTGTTGCAGTCCAGCTGATCGCAACTACTGTTGACCATTAAATCACAGATACTGCAGTTCAGTTGATCGCAACTGCTGCAATTCCAGATTCACGGTTCGAGATTTACTGAAGCTATTTCGTTCTGAAACCACTGAAATTGCATCACTACAAAGTCTGATGAAAATGTTGCTAGGATGTTCGGTCTGCGGCAAAAAATGGAGTGAAACACCATCAAAACTGTTGTAGGATCTGCAGCACGTTACAGTCCAGAAATCGAAAAAATCAGCTCCCCGATAACGTAGCAGCAGCATATTCGAGTTTATAGTTTATTGAAATTACCATCACCATGTTTACTGGGTTTCCAAGATACCCATCTATAACTGCTTCTAACGACTACCTACACTAGCTGCACATATTATGGAGATGGGAGGCGAAAAACCTAGGAAAAACATCAAGTTGTTCCCAGTTTGGACGCCTTCAAAAATCACTGTTGCTGACCAGTTGATCGTAATCATGCGATTGATTTTTTGTTATATAGTCTAGCTGATCGCATCTGTTGTTGTCCAATTAATCGCAGTTACTACAGTCCAGTTGATCGTTATTGTTGTAGTCTAGCTTCACAGTCGGAAGTCATCAAAACTGACTCACTGCAAAGATTGCAAAAATTATTGGCAGGATGTTCGATCCGCAACATGTTCAAGTCCAAAGTTGGAAAAAATTGCTTCTAATAACGAATCATTAACATGCTCAACACAAATCATTGTTGTCAAGTTCGCGGGTTTATCTAGTTTCCCACGCCTCTAGGCGTTCAAAACCCTAAAGAAGACCTCCAGAAAAGCATCTCAAAAGGTTCCAGAAAAGGCAACCAAAGTGTAGCAAAACGGTGCTGGAAAGTCCATGGGAAACGACAACATTTCCAAATGAACCGTTGCTAAAATTTCAAGGAGAATATTATTACAGACGAGAAAAGATAATAGTTCAGAATGTTGTTGCAAAATATTCAAAGAAAAGACCACAGACGAAAACTGTTGCAAGAAGCTTTGAAGGAAAAGATAACAGTTCAGAAAACTGTTGCAAAAAGTCTGGAGGCAAAGATCATTGTCCCAGAAAAGTGTTGCGAAAATTTTCAAAATAAAAAAAGGCCGACGGCCAAGCACGGCAGATACGTTCACCCACTTCAAGGTTTTGTTTACCCACCTAAAGTTCTATCACCCACGTTTTGAGTTTTTCACCCTCATCAAAAATGAAGTTCACCCACGTCAGAAGTTTTCATTACCCACGTTAAGCTGTCACCACGTCATCATTGCGTCAGCAAGCATACATTATCATTGCGTCATCCTGCACTACCACATCATTAATGCTGCCAAGTCAACACCGCCACGTCAGCAACAAGACCAGGCAGCACCACCACATCAACAAATCTGTCTAGTCTGCACCGCCACGTCAGCAGTTTGGTAAAATTAGCAAAAGTGCCACGTCAACACGTGCCACATTAGCGAATTCATACGACAATAATGTGCCACGTAAGTAGTGTGCCACATCAGCAGTGCGCCAAGTCAGCACATATCACGTCAGCGAAATAATGTGCCAGAAACATGCCACGTCAGCTTGCCTTGGCATTACCAAGACAAATCAATGTATGCCACGTTATCAATGAATTGCCACGTCATATATAAAGAATATTCCGTTGGTAAATTCTATGCCAGCGGCAATTCCGACCGGCGAATGTGGTGATTATCCTTTGCTTCTCGACTTACTCAGTTAGCATACTCCTCAGTATTTTTCCACCCCACTTATTTAGACAGTAGGATGTTTACCTAGCTGGACCGAGCCGGCTCATTGAGTCACCAGTTGAGTCAATGGCTCATTGGATGTTTCTTCCCCATGTAGTTTGCCTAGCGGATTTCTATGCCCCACTTGGGCTTGAGCACACTATTCATCTTCTTAAGCTTGGACTTAAATTTTGTTTCCTTGATATCTTTTTCATCTTACGTCCGAATTTGCGGATTTTTGGCTCGTTGCGATCACATGTTAATTTCAAACATAATGAGGGTGGAATTGCAATTTTTGGAGAAAATTTAATTTTTAATGGAAACATCGAAAACGGTCGCATTCAATGGAATGCTACAGTCCAGTTGATCGAACTGATGTAGTCCAGTTTCTCAACAACCATTGCAGTGCAGTTGACCGCAACTGCTGCAGTCCAGATTTCCTCACAACAGTTATAGTCCAGCTGATCGCAGCTGCTGAGATACAGTTCCATGGAAACTGTCTTCAATCCAGTTTTGGTTCAACTGGTGCATTCCAGTACCCACAGACAAATCTAGTAGCTGAGTCAAGCCGAGACGCTAAGGCAACTACATTAGTCAGCGTCGCTGGAAAACATCAACATAGTCAGTGGACATCCTAATCACCTCATAAACGAAGTCGCAATAACACTTTTAATATGGTATGTATACAATTTACATATTCTCGCATATTTTCATATAATCATGCATACTTTTGTTCAATGAGACACCTATAATGTGGCGAGAATTTTTTTACGAGGAGATGCACATATTTCAATTCTGCGCGCATCTGGAATAGTGGGATTGCCCCCCCGCGCAAATTCCAGATAACATACATCTTCAAAATCTCATGAGCGAGCAAAATGCAGCAAGGCAGTGCACCCTTGTGCGAGCATTAAGCAGAAAGACAATCACTATCTTCTGGGGGCGAGTTGCATATCACTTCAATGTGACTGTACATCACTTATGGGGCGAGATATGTAACACCTTACAATCTAAAATAGCTCTTTTGAGGTGAGTTGCATAACACTCCATACACTTGGGGGCGAGTTACATAGCACCTAAATGCAATGCGGAATTCAGCTTCTGAAAATCGAAACTTCAAGTAACCAAAACTTCTTAATCCTCCAACGAGTTACAGGATTAAGAGGGGGTGAGCATACACCCTAATATTTTGACGCAATTATTGCAATCAGTAATGTTAAATTTCTACAATTAAGTTGATCGAATTACTGTAGTCCATTTCAAAATCAACTATTGTACTTAGTGGGATGCAACTGATGCAATCCAGTTTTGCTCATCAATTCTGTTCTTAGTTGGACGCAACTGATGCAGTCTGGTTTTATTTGTAACTGTTACACCTAGGTATATCGAACTATATTAATCCAGTTCCTCAGTAACTACTGCATTTCAGCTGATTGAAGCTACTGCAACCCATCTATGTTCACTGCTCGTGCAGTCCAGCTAATCAGAGCTGCTGCAGTGCATCTTTGCTCACTGTTGCTGCAGTTCAGCTAATCGAAGCTACTGCAGTCCATCTATGTTTGCTTCTCTTGCAGTCCAGCTGATCACGGATGCTGCAGTCCCTCTATGTTTGCAGCTCCTGCAGTCCAGCTGATCGCGGCTGCTGCAGTGAAGCTTTGCTCGTCGCTGCTGCAGTCTAGCTGATCGCAGATGATGTAGTACAGTTTTGCTCATCGCTAATGCAGCCCAGCTGATCGTCGCTGCTGCAGCCCAGCTGATTGCAGCTGCTGCAGTGCACCTTTGCTCGTCGCTTCTGCAGTATAGATGATCGAAGCTACTGCAGTCCAGCTATGTTCGCATCTCCTGCAGTCCAGCTGATTGCAGCTGCTGCATTGTAGTTTTGCTCGTTGCTCATGCAGTCTAGCTGATCGAAGTTGCTTCACTTTAGCTTTACTCACCGCTGCTGCAGTACAGCTGATCGAAGCTACTGCAGTCCAGCTATGTTCACAGCTCATGCATTCCAGATGATCGCAGCTGCTGCAGTGCAACTTTTCTCATTGTTTTTGCAGTCCAGCCGATCGAATCTACTGCAGTTGAGCTCTGTTCGCAGCTCCTTGATCAATTGATCATCGATTTCTTTCGCATAGTACCAGCTTTGCTCAATCTTTGTTACTACCCAGATTTTTCTCATTACCGATAAAACATTTTTTTGTGGCGTCGTGATCGACACGATTCCAACGTAATAACTATAGAGATGTAGTCTACATCTTTGCTGCTATCCTGATTCATATAACTATTGACGACATATAAAGGCCAATATCACATCCAGTAGCACAACCAAGTCCATTGGAGGTCCAATAACACACAAAGTATGTTATTATCTCAACTACTAAAGGGTCACACCCTTTCGCTCGCAATTACTGCGGCACATTCCGTAGTTAACAACAACTTAATACCAACTGCTCACACAGATTCATGCCGAGTGACGTCAAATATAGCTCATCTTTTTCAAAAACAGTTACTAGGTTAGTTCTACGCAACTACCATGGTCCAGTTTTACATCAACAGTTACCGCTCACTTTCAACATCACTCCGCTCCAGTATCACGCTTCCGTTGTAGTCTAGTTCAGCCTTCAGTCCAATTTTTGCATACAATAACTGTTCATGCCCAACTGTTGCCCGCCGATCTCCCAGTCACAATATCCTCACTTGGGGCGTCTTGATTGTGATTTTCGCACACAACAAGGGAAGTTTGCCAATCACCTCAACATCAATAATCCACACTTGGGGGCGAGTTTTTTCATTGACTAAGGAAAACAAAATTTTCTTAACCCCCAACAATTTGGAGGTTAAGAGGGGGCGATGTTTGTACCATAAATAAAAATGCCACATAATGGGCCCAATTGGTACTTGAATCATCTTTTGGCCCTCATCCAAGCCTGCTAACCAGTCAACCAAAGCAACCCACCAGCCTACCCAGTATTACATAAATTCAATGACTGGTCAATGGTCAAAGTCAACGGCCGGTCAATGTCAAGGCCTTGTTGCCGATGGTGCTGCCATGTAGTTTCCATCCATGTTGCCAATGGTGCTTCCATGCAGTTTCCACTCATGTTTCCAGCGGTGTTGCCAACCAATTTCCATCTAAGTACTCTACCGTACTACCAGTCAGTCTCTACCCGTGTTGTCAGTTGTGTTGCCAGCCATTATGCATGTCAATCCAGTCTGTCAGGACATTATGAATGTCAGCCAGTCAGTCCATTATGCAGAATTAACACCAGGAGGCATGCAAACATTTTCATGCAGAATTTATTCAAAGAATCATGCAAAGGAGGTTTCATGCAGATTAATGACAGGAAGCATGCAAAGGAGGTTTCACGCAGTTTAATGCCAGGAGGCATGCAAGGGAAGTAAATACCATTTATGTTCAAGATTGTATAAATAGAGGGAATGTAATTCTGAAGGGGGGGGGGAAAGCGAAAAGACGAGAGAAAAAATACCCATGTAATTATGATATCAATAAAATATCACCCCCTAGGGGATTCTTCCGTGGATGTAGGCAAACCATGTCGAACCACGTTAAATTCGTGTATCTCGTCTTTATTCAATTTCATGTTTTTAACCCTGTTTCCATCAACATACCAAAATCATCGTGTTTAGTATTCGGAAATATTTATGGGTGCAAACAGAAGTGAAACAGCTAATTCACTGTCAATAAAACTTGTGGTGCTTCCAGAGTGAATAAGTATGGAGACTTTGTTATTGTTAAGGACTTCAGGGATTGTAATAGTATCACTAGTGGCATGTCCAGTCAATATATGTAAAGAGATCTCCATGTCAGATTGCATTGGAGAGTCTACAGCCTCTTTAAAGATTTCTTCCCCTCTTCAGTATCCTGTGATTCAACATTCTCCACCTGAAGCAAAAAAATATTCTGCTTGCCATTACAAAAATGGCCTTGTCTACACACCTCGTCACAATTGTAACATAAGCCTTGATCTCTTATTTTGTTCATCTCTTCTTGTGTGAGTATTTTAATTGTAGGAGTTGGGGGTGTAGGTTTTGAAGGGGTGTGGAAGGAAGATTTTGGAGTCATGGGAGCAAATTTAGGTGATGTAAGAATGGTACTAGGAGAGAAATTGTTAAATGATTATTATTTGGTTGAACCGAAAGGGGTAGGAATTGATTTTGAATATGGCTTAGGGATAGGAGTGGCTGAACTGAGTTTCTGCTCTTATAATCTAGCCAAGGAAAAAGCAGATGCTAATGTTTGTGGGTGAAACATGGACATGGTTTTTCCTATCTCATCCTTTAAGCCACTAAGAAAACTCGTGACAAAGTAAGCCTCAGTAAGGGAAGGGTTTATGTCTAGCATTAAGGCCTTTAGAGATTCAAATTCTTCATAATAATCATCGACTGTGGTGGTCTGTACTAGCTTATTGAAATTTCCCACAAAGTTTTCTTTTATAGGATTTTCAAATCTAGCACATAAATGTCTAGCTAAATCCTGCCAAGTAATATGTTGTCGATTAACCTGAAAATTTAAAAACCATTTGTTCGCCTTACCTTCTAAATAGATTGTAAAAATATCAACCTTTTTATTCTCTTCAATGTCATTCAGTTGAAAATATCTTTCACTTTTTTGGAGCCAACCCCTATGATTATTGTCAATCAAAATGTGGAAAATCTAACTTTGGAAGACGATGGAGGTGATTACCTAAGTTAGGACGGTGTTGATGAATGTAATTTGAATTTTCAGTATCATGTATGTTAGACCCACTCGCATCATCAGAACGATTAGTATGTATAACTTACTGAATAATGTGATGATATTTCGATTATTCTCTTGTAATGCCTCCTTGAAACTAGCTTTTACTGTATCGATCTGAGAAGTAAAATATGTGGAGAGGGTTTTGAATTCAGATCGGAGTTGGGTGATTGCAACTGCGTTAGCATCAGCTTTATCAAATACCTTTTTGATAGTCATCGGGAAAAAAAGGGTGGATTGAAACGACTCTGATGCCAATTGTTGTGATTTGGCAACAAATTAACAATCAGGAGGTGAATTAATTATAAAATGGATGATAAAATCTCAAATCCGTAAGGAAATGAGCCAAATCTGGTTAATGAAGAATGCAACCAAATAGGTTTTAGTTCATAAATTTTCAGATGAGAGAAAAATAATCTCTCTTACACATTTAAGTAGCCAATCATTAACCATCATCCTGCCCAATGGATGAGGGATGCATGGTCTAAATATAATGGAAACAATAACCAATTAGCTAGCAACATAATTGAACTAAATACACCCATAGTTTTACTAATGGCAGCCAAAATGGACAACCCTAACTGTCACACTGTGACAGTTCTCTCTCATACCATTCCTAGAAAGTGTAGTCATTTGGTGTAGCTAGGACGGATAGGACTAAAATCAAATTCACCCTTCAACAACTGTCTCATTTTCACAAAAGCTAATAATACAAATGCTAAGCAGTTAGAGAAAAATATCAAGGATTTGAGTACTTATTCAAGCCACCCAATTAATTTTGGCAAATTAGGTATTGTTTTCAACCCAAAATTAGATAATTCTATTGAGGTTCACATTTCTGATTTGTTAAATATTAAGATACTAGCACTTAATGGTAAGTATCTAGGGTACCAATTCTTATACAGAGAAACAAAATGGAGACATTTGCTCATCAGGAGAAAAAGTTCCTTGGTAATTTAGCTCCATGGAAGAGTAAGCACCTCAATCAGCCTGCTAGGAATACCATGACTCAGTCTGTGTTAGGGTCTCTAGCTTCACATCATTTAGTAGTCTTTACTATGCCAAAAAATTTAATAGATATGCTAGATAGTATTCAAATGAATTTTTGGTAGAACAAATATAAGGATAAAAAAGGAATCCAAGAGTCTTATGAGGTCTTGGTCTAAAAAAGACTGCTGATATGAATGTTGTTTTGCTTATAAAACTTGCTTGGAGAATGTTCCATGAACCTGATGCCCCTCGGGTAATTTTTTTGGAACATAAGTACTTTGCTAACACCAATCATTTGTATTGTGTTTATGAACATGGGTCTTTTACATGGAAAGGAATTTGCGCAGGTCTTGAAATTATAAGGAAAAATTGTTGTTGGGAAATAAGAGATGCAAAACTTGTCTCAATAAGGGATGATGTGTGGATTCTATGTATGAACAATAAAGTCAGTGATAGATTTAGATCAACAAACATGAAAAGTGTTGACCAGTTGATAAATCAGGAACAAAATACTTGGGATACTGATATATTACATATGTTGTTTGATAATGAGACTGTTAATAAAATCACTAAAATTAAAATACCAAGATCAGGTAGAGATAGGTTGAGATGGACACCTAATAAGAATGATCTTTTAACTGTCAAATCAACATATAGGATAGTAAATGATGCTGGTAATGATATTTTAAACACCGCAACTCAATTAAACTTTCCTTGGAAAAAGTTCTGGAAGGCTAAAATGTCTCCAAATATTCTTCATTTTTTATGGAAGTGTGTCCATGATTGCTTACCTATTGGAGAAAGATCGACTAAGTATGTGCATAACATAGATGAGAAATGTCAATTTTCCAAATCTGAAATTGAATCTATAGATCATTTATTTCTTAACTGCTCTGCTATTAGAAGTATATGGTTTGCCTTAGAGAGTAATTTTGCAGGTATACTAGGAGGAAGAACTCTTAAAGACTGGATTGAAAGTTGTTTGTTGGTAATATAAATATAAAAGATCTAATCATATTTGCAGGTACAATATTGTGGAACATCTGAAAAGCTAGATGTTTTGTTGTATTTGAACATACTGATTTACAGGTGACTAGACTAGTCAGTCAGATTCAAAAAGATTTGAATGACTGGAATGAACACTTACAACAGCAGATTGCCAATAATCCTCAAGAGCCAGTACCTAGAGTTGATGTTAGATGGACTAATCCTCAACCAGGGTTCCATAAAATCAATTTTGTTGCTTCTTTTTTAAAGCTTAACAAAACAATGGGAATATGACTAATTAAGGTACTGATGCAGGTGCTTATGAAGGAGCATGGTGCAAACATGGAATAACCGAAGATGGGGAGCAAGCTAAAGCATTGACAACATATGGAGCAATCAAATGGAATAGAAACTGCAACATTCAACATCTGCATTTGGAAGGAGATTCTCTTAAAGGTGCAACATTCAGCAAGCTGGGTCTGTACTCATATGCCAAGGGACACAAATACTGTGATTGACAATATAGTTAGAGCATCTCCAATGGAGTATGAATATTTATCATATGTGAAGACCTAAAAAAAGGTATTTAATAACATAGAATCCAAATACAAATCTTATTTTGATAAACATCTCCAGTGGTAGTTGTATCCATATCTATTTTGAAATACTTGTCGCTTACTTATAGTGTGACGCCCCAGTTTTCAAAACCCGAGGTGCCACTTGGATACCATAGCCGAGGCTCGGCTACTAAGCTCAAGCTAATTAAATAATTTATTCAAGCTTATTTAGTTTATGTTCATGTTACCATTTCTGTCGCAGCGGAAAACTTAGAAATTCATTTCGGAAGATCTAACCGTTGATTTAACCTAAATTTTTATGACTCTACGTGCTGGACCGCTAAGAGGCTGCCTACGTACCCAAAAGGAACAAGCACGACCGTAGTTCATCAGGCTATGCACCAAATACACAATCAACAATTTTAAGAAGATCAAATCATTAAGGTTAAACTTACCCAAGACACTTGTTCGACCCATTTAAAATATTGCTCCTCCTCTGGGAGCCCATATCAAATGAAGAAAAGAGAACCAAATTAATCAACTGCTCGCCCCAGGGAGCCCATATTAATCAACATATGGAAACACCACATCCATAAACAATAATAAATTATATCAATCCGCTCGCCCCAGGGAGCCACATATGGAAACACCACATCCATAAACAATAATAAATTCAATCAATTCGCTTGCCCCAGGGAGCCCCACGTGGGTTTAGGAAACAAAACTGTTCCCAAGGATATCTCGTATCCCGTTCATAAACAACAATAAATTCAATCAATCCGCTCGCCCCAGGGAGCCCCACGTGGGTTTAGGAAACAAAACCATTCCCAAGGATATCTCGTATCCCGTCATAAATAATTTTTAAGAATCACAATCTATGGGTCGAAGCCCAACATTCATAATCATGCTCACAACATCGATTATCATCCATATATTAATGAAAACTTGCAAACATAAATTTAATTAAAATAAACTTAAATAAAAAGAAAATTTTTGATTGTGTTGCGCCTACCTCGAATCGCAATCCAAAAACTATCAACAATACAAGGAAGAGCTTTATCACCGAAGAAATCGTCTTTGATATAAAGAATCTCTAGCTATTTCTACTAATTTAGATTTTAGTTTCCATTATATCATTCACAACTACAAAAGAATAATGGAAAGCAGAAGAAAAGGTTGGCTAGGTTACTCTTTTCTTTTCAGTATAAGATATATATACACTCACAACCCTGAATCAGTAACGGTAGTCCGACACGTCTCAACATTATCGCTTACCTTCGGTTTTAAAAACTCGAGGAAACATTCACAATATATAACCCAAACGAAACATTCAATGTTATTCAACACCAACTCTCACAAGCATGATAGCTATTGTGAAGACAACCCCAAAAGTAAAGACAACCCCAATTTCCAGGCCAAGCGCGATAGCTATTGTGAACCCGACCTTTCAACATAATGGTTTAATACGAAATAGCTTTCAACAAACCACAATTACTTGAACAGAGATTCATCTCTTAAATAAGCTCAAATATATTCAATTCATCCCTGCTGAAACATATTGCATGACCATTCAAACTGACCAAACATATTCATACAAAATTCAAGCTTCAACCCAATTCCGAAACAATTCAGGGAATAGGCTATGCAAGTCCAACTCAGACTTGCCAAAATCATGTCTTATACTGATCAGAACATGGTGAAACTTTTACCACATACTCAATACTATATCAGAGACACTTCATAAAAATATCAAGTAAAAGTGACGGCTAAATATAAAGATAAGAGAGATTTTATAAGCATAATTCAGACTGGAAATGTACAGTCACAAAAGTGAAACTTCATCTAATTAGGGTACTTCTGGACATCCAATTGCTTTGAAATTTTTACAGAAGCATGATAATACAAATGGGTTTATCATATCCAAAATTCAAGTAATTCTACACGACAAAACTCCTAATCCAGGGTATCCAACCTACTCACGTTCTGACAAAATTCTGTACCTAAAGTCTCTGTTATACAGCTGATTTGGGTACCTGTACTCACCTGATTTGCATGAAACTTTGGTCGAGTCTTTGGAAACTAGTTATAAACAACATATCCAAAATACAATAATTTCTAACGGTTCAAATTCATTCTAAGACGCAACCATCTCCTGCTGCTCAGATTTCAGAAACATAAACAATCTCAAAACCTAAACTAGGGATTTAAATTTAAAAGGTTCACCTATATCTACAAAAATCGAACTCAATGCTTAATAATAAAAATTGATAGAGCAAGAGAAAACTTGCCTTTGGCTTGAGCTCCAAAACCTTAAGAGTTCTCCCCTCCCTAGCTTTATCTCCTTCTTCCCCTTCCTAGTTTTTTTTTTGTTTCTTTATGTTTTATATCTCTTTTTTTTTAATTGTCTCTTCTTTTTCTTAATAAAAATAAAAATAATTAATAAGAATTGTAATTAGGTAACTATTTCCACCTTAACATTTTACTAAGTTGATAAGAGAAGTTCAAGCAACCCATATAGGCTAAGGCAATGCAAACAACAACCTAACTAACTCGGTTAAAACCCGTCCCGAAACGATAACTAAAATTACAGGGTATTACATATAGAAAAAATAATTCACAAAATCTAAAAAATTAATTGAAATAATAATAAATTGATGACGTGGGTATGGATGAGAGTCTCTAAAAACCCATACTCTCCTCCAAAATCAAACTTTCACGTCATATTAAATTTTGATTATCCAACCACCACTAGAGAGATTTTTTTTGTTGAGTGTTTTAAAATTCTAGGTGACATCAATATTTTTTAAAACCCATATTCCATTTTAGATGACCTTAAAGAGGGTCAAATTAATAGTGGTGAAATGTTTTTAGGTCCTGATTGAATCGCTTCTATTTCCGATTTTATTTTATTTTATTTTATTTTTTTGCAACGAGGCCATGCTCGAGAGTTTCAAATGGGTTCAAATTCCCAACATGCCCTGGAGCTGGAGGATTGCGAACAACTTTCCACGTACTACAAGAGCTCGAAACTAGCCTGAGAAAGAGCAACACAGAGAGAGACAGAATCAGTCCAAAAAAATGTACAACTGGGTTAGAGCCGATTCAACCGATTTCAATGGAACACTCCCCAAACCTCGAAGGCGAGTTTCTTGTTTTCTCTCTTACATGATTGATTACTTCAATTTATTAAAAGCTATTGTTATATGATTGATCACTTCATAATTTCAAGTGATTTTTATCAAATTGATTCTGAATTGATTGATTTTCAGTGGTCACACTGCAATTAATGTTGGGAAATCCAAAGTCGTTATATTTGGTGGATTACTCGATAAGAGATTTCTCACTGATCTTACTGTACTCGATACTGGTACCCTTTATTCCTCTTCGTAAAATTCAGTCCATATTCTATCTTGTATATGATTTTTATTGATAATTTATTTTGATCTGAGGATCCAGTAAACTATGTGTACTGGCGGAATGAATTTGGTATGTCGAATTGGCATGATTAAATAAACCTGATATATTCATTGGATTTCTGGATTTTTAAATGATTACTTAACTGTTCCAGGAATATTAAAAATTCTGAAATGATAAGATTCGGATATCCAATTTTATCACTTTAACTTTAAGGTGGTAATATATTGGAAATGCTTAGGTTCGGATATGCTATTGTTCTAATGTTATGTTTTGAAAATTTTAGTTATCTGCGCACTAGCAATTGCCCGAATTAGAGACTATGAACCCATCTCTGATAAGGGATATTGAATCAAGAACTTCTTATTTAGCTACACTGTTGTATAAGCTGTGCTTCAATCTTCGTTTTCTAGATTGAGAATAAAATATTAGGATCTTTGCCCATCAAGAGAAGCTCGGTATGCGGAATTAGTTGGTGTGCCATGGAAGATCACAAACTAAGAATACTTGTTCACTTAGCAAGTTTGCATTGATATTAAGATCCAACTGAATGTGGTTCCTGAATTCCTTTGGGTTTCTGTGGTGTTTCAGAGAGCAATTTATGGTATCAACCAGAATGCACCGGCAATGAGTCAGACGGGCAAATAGGTCCAAGTGCACGGGCTTTTCATGTGGCTGTAGCCATTGATTGCAATTTATTTATTTTTGGTGGCCGTTCTGCTGGAAAGAGGTCTGCTTGCATTGCTTCCATATGTTTAGTGTAGATTTATGTAAGGGTATGTACTATGACGAAGACTGGAGATGATTCAATACCAGATTTTCTGTGAAAATTGTTTACAAGTATCAGCTTGTGAATCATCTCCATGTGAACTCCAGAGGTGGAGTTTAGGCTTGTCAAAGTATATGTATATCATATTCATATTTGTCAGAATTAATTCTTTGTGAATCCAATTGGTTCCACTCGACACACATGGGCATTTAAGGTGACCATCCATCCTTAAATTGGCATGATTATGCTTTCTACCTGATCATGGGAATTTTCCTTGCTTCATGAACAAGTCCAGTGCTGACGAACACCAAAACTTGAATCATGTTTAGAATAAACTCCTACCAAAGGCGGGTCCTAGGCTCAAAAGTTTGTTTGTCAAATTTGCTTAATAGATAGGGCTCTGTACATGCTAATGGATGTATTTTGCTTTCAGGTTGGGAGACTTTTGGATGCTCGATACAGGTAAGAAAATGTTGGTATTCTGTTGGTATGACCAGTCAATGTCTGTAAATTTTGGATGTGTAAGGACATGTGTGTTCTGTTTATGCATCATTAAGGACACTACATTATAAGGATGTAACTGATTCAAAGCCAAGCTTCTGGCAGCTGGTCGACTTCCATAAATTCAGTGGCTTCTTAAGAACAAATCCGTATATCAGTATTCTGATCACATATTAATTGATTGGTTTTAGGCCCATAAATGAATTTTTTTTCCTACCGTATTGGGATGCACCAATATAAATGGATCATATTCCTACATCCCAATATGGTGATGGTATCACACACACATGACCTTTAGTACATTTTGGCTTTCGCAGATCAAGTTGATCAATTTTATGTTATTGTTTTACTCAAACTATAGCGAATTTCGCATTTTTCATTGTCAATGCTTTATTGATCACAGATATTTGGCAATGGTCGGAACTAACTGGTTTTGGTGATTTACCCTCCCCAAGAGATTTTGCTTCTGCTTCGTGTATCGGAAATAGGAAAATTGTGATGTGAGTAATTTGACAAGATGTTAAATTTGGTAACAGTTTATCCTGTTCTTGATATCTTTGTCACTTATTAAGTATTGCAAACTAATGCAGGTATGGTGGTTGGGATGGTAAAAAGTGGTTGTCAGATGTTTATATCCTTGACACAAGTAAAAATATTTCATACAGTTTAATTCTTCTCCTTGCTACTAGATGAGTTTGCTTAAACGATTGCATGAGCTTTTTCTTTGGACAGTGTCGCTTGAGTGGACAGAGTTATCGATTTCTGGATCTGGACCACCACCTAGATGTGGGCACACAGCCACTATGGTTGAGAAGCGATTGCTTGTGTTTGGTGGTAGAGGTGATTGCTTGAAGTATTCTTATATTTATTGTACTTTACTCCTTTTTGACATTTTTGTCTGAGTGTTCGTAGTTACAGCAATGACCAGTTTTTCTAGTTCTTCTTTACCTTTTGAATAAGCAATCTGTCCAAGTGTTACTTATTTCACATTTTATATTCTCCAACTAGTGAGAGTTATCTTTATGCCCAATGTAGAAGATGGAAATTTGGAAGTGATGTTTATGCAGAACTTATATTTTGTCTTGAATGATGAGGAATAGGAATGGAATGAGATGCTGAGCAAAGGTTTTATTTCCTTCATCTTTGTTTCTTGTCATAGTAGCCCTTTATAGGAATATTGGGAGGGGTAAAACGAAAGTAGTCCTTTATTAGTTATTACAAAGAATAGCAATTAGTGAAAAAGTTAGTTTTTAGAGGAAAGTTAGATAAAAGCCCTCGTACAGAGAAGCTGGGAACACATATTAACGATGATGATGGGAGTGATATTTACTCAATTAGGATAGATAGCTAAGACTCAAAAGCTGGACGCTTCAGAAAATTCTGGTAAATTGTGCTTCAGTTTATACATATGCACTAATGATGTTCCATTTCTTTAGCTGATGGCTGTTTTATGAACTTTGTTAGGAGGTGGCGGGCCAATCATGGGTGACTTGTGGGCTTTAAAGGGTATTATTGATGGAGGTAATATTTTATGCTGCGTATATTTTGTCAAACAATTTAAATTGGTATTCTCCTTGAACTATTTCCCTCTTGTCGTATGTGTGAAGCTAATAAACTATTTTGCTCTCTATACATGGTTCTGAAATTGTATCTAGAGTAGTACTCTACTACACCGAGTTTGTTTGTCCATTTGGTTGTTGTTTTGGGTCTTTGTCTTCCTCTGTATAATTTGCCAACAATTTGTACATTTGCTTTCCCAACGGTTTGATTGACCGAGTCACACTTTTATGCTTGTTGGTCTTCATTTTTTTTGGCCAGGTTGTATGTTCGCCCCTTGTGCTTTCTTTAATTTGCCAGAAATGATTTCAGTGGGCATTTGATTTGCTAGAGATAATTTCATGGGGTGTTATTCGTGTTTTGAGTTCGTGTCTATTAAGTAACTGGTTTTTTGCTTTGTCTTTGTTGCGGAAGGAAGAGAATGAAGCACCAGGTTGGACCCAGCTGAAGCTTCCTGGGCAACAGCCTTCTCCCCGCTGTGGCCATACAGTGACTTCTGGGGGACATAATGTAATTAAATCTCGCAAGCAATTTCATCTTCGTTTTTTACCGTAATTTTGCTTCGTTCGCACTTGTTATATTGTGATGTATGGATGAAGTTAGATATTATATGTGGATAATCAAGATGTTTGATTACCTATCATATATTTTTCATGTATGAGGTGATTAATGTCAAAAGCAACTAAAAGAGCTCACAGTGGTAGACTATCTTTGAATATTTGCATCTCCTGTGCTTGTATATCTGCTGAAATTGTTAAGAGGACTTTTGTTCTGTATTTTGCAGCTCTTATTATTTGGAGGGCATGGCACTGGTGGTTGGTTGAGTCGGTATGATGTCTATCACAATGACTGCATTGTCTTAGATAGAGGTAAGTTCTTATACAAACAACCAACATTCACACATTCAGGCATATTTGATGTGATCCACAGTACTATGCATCAAAGGCCCCTTTTACGTTATAGGCTTCATTTTATTGCACTTCATGTCCAAGATGTTTATTGATCTTCCTTTTCCTTCTTCTTGATATGCATAGTATCTGTGCAATGGAAGCGTTTACCTACCAGCAATGAACCCCCTTTAGCTCGAGCATACCACACAATGACTGCTGTCGGGTCTCGTTATCTTTTATTTGGTGGGTTTGATGGAAAATCTACATTTGGTGAGCCGTGGTGGTTGGTTCCTGAAGGTACTTGATTAATTTTTGAACTTGCATGCTTAGAATCAGAGGGTAAGAGCTTGCAGCACAATGCATCTGCTGATCTGCATTCTTCCAATACTATAGCTGATTTACCTGCTGACTTTTTGAAGACATTATGCATTTGCCACTCTACACGTCCTATCTTTCAAAATGCTTCTCACTTTTACTTTATACCTACTATTCCGTCTGTTTTTTTTTTTTTTTTTATTGCAGATGATCCAATTGCAAGAAGGCTGACTTCACCCTCTTCAAATAATATATCAGAAAGCAATACTGGATCTGCACAGGATGTTGCAGTCCAATCGGCAAAGGTAATTAGTTTTCTGAGAGATCTCTGATTTTAGAGCATGCAATGCAAATGGGTTAATTTTCAGAAAATTGTAAAGATGATAAGAGTGTTTTTTGCCGGTTATAATATGTGGGAAAGATGAATGAACTTTTCTGCTGATAGGGCTAAGAACCAGACACTGGTATTGTAAGACTTTTACCAGTAAACACCCCCATGATGGGTTTTATTGCCCCTCAAAATGTACTTCTGGGCTATTAGTAGACTGTGCATTACCTGATACTTCTTCTTCGTCCTTTTAATTTAATACGCTGATTATGCTCATGAGTGGAAAAGGCAGTTCCTAACCCTGAAATCCATACTCTTGTTTATATCTCTAAAACCTTTTGCAGGATAGCAATAAAGAGGAATCTCCAGTTACGGAGCTATTTAGAAGACTAAAAATATCGGTTTCACCTTCATCTGAGTTTGGTATCGTAGATGAATTGGATGACAAAGAATTTCTAGAAGTAGCATCAAGGTTGATCAGAGAAGTAGTATCCAACCATGAACAGGACACACTTATTCAGGCAAGCTTGATATGATTTATGAATTGTTTTGGCACCTATATAATCAGCATAAAGCGGTTTTGGTCACAATAATAACGATAGCTATGTGAAAATGGTGGTTTTGCAGTCAGTGCGTAGTCACTGGGTTAGTTCTACACCAAGGTCTATACTATTAAAAGAGTTAGGCCCCTTGCTGCGAGACTACAAACGTTTGATTTTCCGACACCACTTGTAAGTATCCGTTTTTGTATACTGGTTCTTATTAGTTATTGCCTCAGAACACTGGACCTATCTACTGATATTGATATTTGTACAAGGAAAGTGAATTGTCAAGTGATTCTTGGGACTCTATATGGATCTTAGACTTTCAAACCTTGGTTCTGTAAAGAGTTGAAAAATGAGTGACCTGTTGCTTTTTTTTTGAAGCATAGTGACCTGTTGCTGTTATCTTTGTTATTGTTTTGGAGTTCATTAAAACTACTTCACATCAATTAACAACTGCTCATAGCCTCACACCACTGCTTCATTCTTTACGGCAGAGGTAATGGTGGATCCGTTTTATCGCCTATGAAGACTGGGGCTTCAGGAGAGGAGATTTATCAGTTTTATCACACCAAAACTGCATCTCAGGTATAAATTTAACAAATATTTTTATGACAATGTATATTCTTTTTTTATGCTGCTCATGATGCAGTTCTATTCCTGCTTCATTGCATGTGAAAACCAGAAAGTCCTACTCTTGTTTCCTCCTCTTCTTCTTCTTTACCAATGTAAACTCACGGGTGAAATGTCTCAGTGAGACCTCATTTATAAAGCTCCACAATGATTAAAAAGATGTCAAATAACAGCCTGGGGAATATATAGATATTTTCATGGACCACACATTAGCTAATTATTACTGTGTATGTCCGTATGGTGGCCGCAATGCACCTGAATTCTTGTGTTTCCCTTTCATGTTTCTCTTGTTTTTCAGTTGCGCATGGGTGATATTCCGAAGCTGTTAACAGAGTACAAGCGACTTGTGTCCAAGTGAAAAGTGGCTTGCAGGCTATTTCGCTATAACAAATTATTACTGCAAGCCATCTGTGAGTAATTTCATTCCTACAAACAAAAGTTTACTGTTTGTTCATTTGTTCTGAAAGTCTTTCCATCCAAAAAAGAAAGAATTCTTTCGTTACAGGCTGGATAAGTTTTTCTCTAACCATTTCATAACACCAAAATTCTGCAAGTCATGTGTTGTTCAGCTTTTTGCACAAAAACACCAATCACATTTCTTTTCTTCATTAAAAGAGAGGCTTAAAACCAGATGTTCAAAGGAGTATAATCACATAGCACTTTTCAGTTTCAAAAAAAAAACCCTGATTTTAAGCTACTTCGTCCCCCATCTTTTTGAATTAAAAAAAAATTAACACAAGATCTATGCTATATAGTTTTAAGCAAATTCTTATATATATGATTCACAAAAGAAACAGTTTCACCAAGTGGAGAACAACACAGCAAATCCAAGATGACACGAGTCAATAATCTTTTTCTTCCATAGAAGTTAACATAAATACACCAAATAACACAAACCCCAGCAACTAAACTCACATCTCCTAGGCCTTCTTTATCAACACCATTCCATTTTTAGCATAGAGAATCAATGTTTTTGCCCAGCTCCTCCAACCTCTTCATTCTCACTCTCTCACTTTCCCCTACCAACTGAACATTGCACATTGACAAAGTTACAATATGTCAGAATTTGAGAATTATGCACTGAAGACCCATTTGGATTTTCAACAATACAGAGATTAAATTACCTCCATTAATCTGGAAACTAGGCCTGATTTCTCCTTGTTCTTCTGGTTGAAGGATTCCAAGGCATCTTTGTATTCTTTCTCCTGTAACATTTCAGAGAACCACTCCCATGGTGTTAATTGAATTTCTACCTTGGGTAATTAAATCTAAGAACATATTACAAGATTGTTTACCTTCTTCTGATAAAGCTTCTCAAGTGGCTTTAATTCTTTGTTAAGAGTATCGATCCTCTTTCGAACAGTAGTTACTTCTTTCCTTTTTGGATCAGATAGTGATTCGAGTTCCTATGATGTTTTAATTAAAAAAAAACAAAAAACACACAATTATTACCAGCACTACTAGAGAATCAAACTCATTCTTGTCTGTTTATGAAAAGAAAATCATGGAAATTAACAGTTTCTGATTCGGAAAATAATCAAGTTAAATAGTAGAAGTAGAAACCAGATGAGAGTTTTAACGTTAATAATTTTTCTTTTTTTGGACATTTTTGCCCTAGATATTTTTTCTTACAAAAATGAGTAAACGAATGAACAAAGATGAGGGTTTCTGTTAAAACTTACATGTCGGATCCCAGCTAAACGTTTAATTTCTTCTTCAACACGACCTAACTGAGCAGTAACTTTCTCTCTAACTTCTAATTTTTTCTTTTCGATCTCTTCTTCTCTTGCTCTAAAGACATTAAGAGCTACTATTGAAGTTTCTTCATCTTTGTTAATGTTGTTGTTGGTGGTGGTGTTGTCTTCTATTTGACCACCACTGTAACTCATATTATTACTACTAGAATTAGTAACCAGTTGAATCTGTTGTTGCTGTTGCTGCTCATGTTCCCATGCTTGCTTCAGAGTTGTTGTCATCTCTGAAGTTACCAGTAGCTATAGATCTATAAACACTGACCTCAAAAAACAACACAGAACCAGAACCAGAACCGAACCCTAATTTTCTCTTCTCTTCTTCTTCTTCTTCTTCTTGCTCAAAAATTTCCTTCTCTCTCACTCTTTCTTACTCTCTCTTGTTATCTGTTGTGTTCTCTTTTTGTTTGCTTTTGTTGCTTTATTTGAAAAATGATGGGGTTTTTTCTTTTTTCCCAGTAGCAGGTTATAATGAACAGAAATAGCTTTAAAGGGTATCAGGCCCAACTTTCTTTATTATGACAAACTGGTGAGAAATTACCAACATGCCATTTACTAAAGCCAGTGAGGTTCTTCTTTCATCTTTATTGTTGTTTTGTTTATTAAAGATAGTTTCTCTTATTAAACCCTTTAGTCCTTTACACCATTGCAGTTTTCTTTACGTTATTAAAACCTAACACCATTTTCTTCTTACCCTTTTTTGTCTTTACAGATTTTAACACTAATTTATCTTGTAAACTTAAAAAAATAATTAGATTGCTTGTACTAACACCCTAACGGTCGATCTTAGAAAGTCTTACACAACTTTTTGGACCCCGTATTATGATGAAAATGTTCTCTACCTTGTGCAGTTTGGCATCTAATTGATAGCAAGAAACTTGTTCTGAAATCAAAGATCTTTTTTTAGAGTTGTTAATTTCCTATATAATAAATTCCATCGTGTTAGAAGCCTCAGTGTGTAGTGTAGTCCCTAGTCATGCCTCTCGAAGGTCATTTGTTGCTCCGATTAGCTCTTGTGATTATACAGATCTAGGCGTCACTCCATCCGCAGTTGTGCTGATATGGCTGTGGCGGCCGATCATATTTTAGATTTTTGGAGTTCAGAGTAAATGTTATGATCCAAGGGTTTTGATTGCTCCACTAGCTAAACTTTTTATATACAGGCTTTGCAAAGGCATACAAGGTGTCTCCTTTTCATTAGGCTAGTATATATTTATTTATTTATCGAAACTGGTTGTGTATCATTGGATGGTTGCTGGGTGAATCTTTCTTTATTGTTGAATGAACATAAAATACTACTTTATTGTAACGGTAACATTACAGAGTAAAATACCGTTTCTTATGCAGACTGCAGAGTACGGTTACCAGATATATATTTCAATAAAGGAAAAATAGAATGTTGGCTAAAATTGAAGGATTTATCAATTTAATTTTAGGACGAGGTAGAAACGAAATGGTAAAATATTCAGTGAGAAATGAGATTATGGGTGGATGATTTATTTTTAAAATGTTCTCCGGTGGTGATTCTAACACTGTCATAACGATTTGCTGAGGGGATCCCCATATGGGAAATCAGTGTGTAAGAATATTTCCTTTTTTCCCTAATCTGGCATGTTTCAGTTTCATGCTTTAAGCCACCTGCTTTTGCTTTTAACCAACAGTAATACACGCATAGGGAATAGATTTAGTGTGACCTGAATTAGGTAAACCGTATGGATGGCCCTGCCAGGTATTTTAAGCAGTTAATCTTCCTGGCTGGCCTAGTGTATATAGTATTAATTTGTTATCAGCCTAGGGCTACGCACTCAGGTGCTTATATGGCTGGCTGAATAATTGTCGGGTAGAGTAGTTGGTGCTCTTGCAACTTGGATTAATTTTTAAAGGAAACTTATACTCCAGTCCAGTAGATATTAATTAGCGACAACCCTGAAACCTCTTTCCCGAACTAAAGACAAGAAATTCATTTGTACTTTGTCCTTGTTGCTGTTTGGTAAATGAATGATGGATTTGAAACTTTTGAATAGAATGGCACCAATGTGTTAATCTAAAAATGATGGTATCTCCATAACCGCCACAAATGAGGCTCAGCGGGATTATACATACACTTGTGCTTGGCGTTGTGCCACTTGACTTGCTTGCTGATTTGGACCGTTGGCATGGTGTGCATTTGAAGTTCTAGGTCTTTGGAATTGTCGACCAGTACGGGTGAATACGATGCTCCAGATGTCTAAAACAGCCCATCATTTTCAATATGTTGATGTGCTAAACACCAGACCAGAACGGTAGAAATAAATATCAAATCTGGTGATCCGGAATGATTTTTGTGGTACAAAAATCATCACAGCTGATCAGGGTTTCTTCATATTTCTACTTGAGCGAAACCTGTACAACTGTTTTTTTAGAGGTGTGTATTACGGTCGTGTAGGGGTGGACCAAGGGATGGTCCAAATGTAAAACCTGTACAACTGTTTTTTAGAGTTGTATATTTGTGTTTCTTAAATTGATTTTGAGAAAGCTTTTGATCACGTGAACTGGGATTTTTTTGAGGAAATTTTTACTCTTATGGGATTTGGTGAAAAATGGAGAGGTTGGATAAGAAGATGTGTGCTAGATTTTCTATTCTTGTTAATGGCTCGGCAACTGGTTATTTCAAGAGTAAAAAGGGTATAAGACAAGGTGATATAATATCACCATTTTTCATTTCTTCTTGTGGGTGAAGCTTTGAATTTTATGATTAAACATGCCCAAGAGCAAGGCATTCTTTCTGGTTTTCAAGTAAAATCTGATTGCAAGATGATAAGTCATCTTCAATTTGCTAATGACACTTTAATTTTCTTGGATGTTGAAGTTGAGAAGGTTAGAAATCTTAGACTTGTTCTTCTCTCTTTTGAACTTCTTACTGGTTTAAAAATCAACTTTGCTAAAAGTCAGATTTATGGAGTGGGATGTGATGGCGATCTTTCCATTTTTTTCCTTCAATTCTGGGTTGTTATCATGGTATGCTTCCTACTACTTATTTAGGCCTCCCTCTTGGTGATAAATGGAATAAGATTTTTGAAAGGTTTCTAATTAAGCTTGCTGGTTGGAAAAGGCCATAGCATTCTAGAGTAGGAAAAATTACACTCATCAACAGTGTTTTGTCTAGTCTGTCAATGTATTATATGTCTCTTTTTGAGATGCCTTCTTCTGTTATTAAAAAGCTTGAGAAGATTATGAGGAATTTCTCGCGGCATGATAATAAAGGGAGAAGAAAAGTTCATCCAATCAAATTGACGGTTTTATGTAGAAGAAAGAAATATGGTGGTCTAGGAATCAAGAATTTACAAAAGTTTAATCATGATCTCTTAACTAAATGGTCTTGGAGGTATGATGTGGAAGATAATGTCTTTTGGAAGTCTATTACTGCTGAAAAGTATGGTGTAGGGGAGGTTTTTGGGTTTCTAAGGTGCCAAAAAGCTCTTATGGTACTTCTGTGTGGAAAGCCATAATGAAATGCAAACCAACCTTTCTCAGGTATGTTAAATTCAAAGTTAATAATGGACTCAAAACTAGATTCTGGGAGGATAACTGGTTATATGATTTTCCCATCAAAACTTGTTATCCAAACCTCATTACTTTATCTAGAGCAAAACATTTGTCTGTTGCTGAAATGGTTTCTTTTATGGACAATTCTATTGTCTGGGATTTCATGCTTCCTAGAAGAATTAATGTTGCTGCCTCAGTGGAACTGAATCTTCTTAACCCTGATCTGGCTTCCTTTAGATTTAATCAACTTGTTGAAGATGAACCTGTTTGGCCTCTTACAAAGGATAATTTATTCTCTGTTAAGTCCTTATATGATAATCTCACTCAAGAAGATGATGCATTCCCCGTAAGTTCAATTTTTAACATCATTTTGAAGCTCAGATGCCCCCCCAAAGATCAGTTTTTTTTCTATGGCTCATTGCTCATGATAGATTTGCTACTAGAGTCTTTCTTATTAGAAGATGTATGGAGGTTCCTGCTGTGTGTTTGTTTTGTGCTGAAAATGAGACTATTGCACATCTGTTCTTACACTGCAATTTTGAAAAATCAGTGTGGGATGAATTTCTGAGTAAGCTGCACTGGTTCTTTTCTATGCCATTTGAAGTTACAACAGTTATTCACCCCTGGAATTTAAGGCAACACAGTAAAGAGAGTACTTTCATATGGAACATGATTCCTGCAGCAATTCTTTGGAGCATTTTTGGAAAGAAAGACATGGGCGTGTTTTCACTGACAAAGCTCACAATGTCCAGGAAGTAGTTAACAAAGTAGTTTACAATATTTTTTATTGGGCTCTAGCTTTCAAGGACTATGAGAATGTGAATCAAACCAATGTAATCAAAGAATGACACAATATTTACTTTTCTCCTCCTAACTAAGTTTGGTAGTTTGTTACCAACTTAGTCTTGTTTTTCTTGTTCTCTTGGTATAATCCTGTTATACCCTCTCTTTTTTTATCAATGCAATATTTTCTTTACCGATAAATTTTTTTTTAAAAAAATCGTGTGTATTACCGGTCCTTATTCTCGGGATCCATGTCTCATAAGAGCAAGGGCAATGGAGTGAGGGTTTACGTTAAATATGAATGAGTTTTAATGGATTTGATCAAATTAGGTGCTGCAATGGAGTGAGAACACTAACTCATTCATCAAAAATCACTTACACACTCATTGAGACGAATGAGTGGTCGAAAGTCTTCACTAAGCGCCTGAATGTTAGCCGTTTGGGAAAAAAGACCTTGAGCGGCTAAAAATCTGCCTCTCAAGCATTTTTTAGCTTATTTATTTATTTAACACTCTAAAAAACGGGTCCCACACTAGTTTTATTAATAAAAAAATTCTAAATATATCCAAAATGGCTAAAGATAAGCCGCATGGGTAATTTTTTTCTTCTTAAGCGGCTAATGATCAACCTCTTAGTGTATTTTTTACTCATTCCATAGTGCAAAAAACTATTCTTTCACCCAGTTTCTCACTAGATTTGGCAGTGAATGAGTGCAAAACACACTCATCCATAGCCCTTTCTCTAAGAGGAGTAGGTAAAATACAACTCAACTTTACAGTCAACAAGTACACAAGAGATATATTCTTAAGTGTTCATAATCTTTATTAACTAGGAATATTAGTCAAACTCTTTTGACTGAGTAATATAGCATAATGTATTCACACATGTGTACTATAAAATATGATGATGTCTTTTGTAATAACATTTCAGTGATTTCATCTACTCATGAGAGTTACTTTAGAGGGTGTTTGTTCTTGAGCTTTGATCCACCACATGACGTAAACACATATTTGTTCATCTGTTCTTCTTTTTTGAATCTCTCATTTCTCTTTCATAACTTTCTCTCAATCTAATCTCACCAAGAAATTCAGTTATTCTATGTTTAGCTATTAGTTTTATCATTATCATTATCCACCATCTTTTTCAGATTCTTATTCAATTTGAAACATATACCAACATAACAAATTGTTCTTCAATAATTACAAGTTTAACTTTCGTAATTCTACCCAAAAAAGCACCAACAAGTTCTATCAGATTAACATCAAACAAGTTAATACGTGCATCATTACTACCTTTACTATTATCACCATAAATTTCAATTCGGTTCATCGCCACCACCAACAACAAAATCTCCGTTATTCCATTCATAATCAACAAAAATACATGTTTCAAAAACACAGAAACAGACATGATTACTCTTTAGAAGATAACATAGAAAAAAAAGATCAAGTATCCTTCTCATTTTTAGCAATATCAACAACTATAAGCATCAGCAGAATCCTTGCACATCTTCACAGAGTAGTCCAAAGAATTTCTAAAATTTTAAGCTTCAAAATTCTTCCTCAAAAAGTTCTTCTAATGCTTTCCATATTATCAACAATGATCCTCATCATAGTTGTTTTCAAACCCCTCTTCATGGTAAAAGTATTTATCGCTACTACTGCTAGAAGGAGCAGCAGTATCATAACCTCTATATACAATATCCTGCTCCTTCTTATCATCACCATCTTGAGTTCCTTCATTTTCTTCTTCTATAGAAGCTTGTCTTCATCTCTAAATCTCTGCTACAAGTTTGCCATCATTATCCAACCTTGGTTTCTCCTCACCATCTGAATCCACATTTTAAGGGTTCAGACATAGCACGAGCAAACATCTGGGGAGATCCTTTTTTCCAAATAACATTGATATATTGCTACATCAACTCGCCCCTGTTTTTCTCTCTCTCGAGCTTCTTCTTCTGGATCCCTGGATGACTCACTGCTACTTCCATCTTCATCAATTCAATTGCTTCTTCAACTTCCTCCTCACTTTCACTTTCTATGACACTTCTTGTATTCCTCTAATATCTTTCATGTCTCACTGCCTTGCTTGCCTTTCTCTCATTTTCCTTGTAGCTCTTTCATTATTTATTGTTATCCATAATTGGAACTCTTCTTCATTCTCAATCCTTTGCTTATCAAATTCGTCATGCCTCCTCTTTCAGGGAATTTCTTGTTCCAAGTAAGAAATCAACATTTCACTCTCATCTCTTGTTGTTAAAGAAAGGCTGCTCATGTTTTCCTCTTGAGAATGACATATATCTTTGCGGGGAGTTAACAATTTAATATGATGAAATTTTTGTGCAAACCCCATATTCTCAAGTTACTATGATGAGGTTGCACACATTACTACATGTATTGACAGAGTGAGTAGAAAACTCACCACTAGTGTTACATGTATGCACAACAAGTTCGTTTGTACATTTACGATTATCAGGTAATTTCTTAGTGAAGTCGGTTAGAAGCACCTGTGAAGTTGTTCAACACTTGAATCATTCTATGCATGTCATTCCGAAGCTTTACAATAATCTTGTTATTCTTCTTGAATCTCTGATACTTTTCCTGAGTGTGTACACTGCTTCCATAGAAAGAGCACTGTTTAGAGAGACAAACTCTTTGAGGTTCGGCTACTTCACCATAATTTTTCACATCATACTTATTAGACCCTGCAAGAATGAAGGTATTATTTTTGGTGAATGAGGTATTACTCTTAAACCCGACACTACTAATGTTTCGAAAGGACTCTTTACCAAACAACATGGCTAATATCTTATCAGAACTTCCATAGAGACTTCGTAAATCACATTTGAGGGTATCAATCTCTTTTTATTTTAGATATAAGGTTTTTGTGAACTTATCATTGAGTTTATCCAACTTTATATTTTTCACACGAAGAGATTTTCGGCTTTTTCCAAGTTTTTTTTTTAGTCGAAGGTTTTCTCAAAGAATTTCTTCACTTTAACTCGGAAATTCGAGAATATTCTTATCTGACTCGTCATATGTATCAGAGTCAGGATCTATAGATGTTTCTGTTGAGAGAGCTGAATTTTCTGCATAGACTTCAGGGAGAAGCTCATTAGGCATATCATCAAGAAAAACTCATTTCCTTGATAATATTCCTTACTTGGGAATTCCTTTTGCACATGTCCAAAGCCACGACATTTGAAGCACTAAAGAGGATTTTCATATTGAGGAAAAGACCCATCCTGAAAGTTGGATCCGTAGAACCGTTTCCAAGATCGTCTTTCTCTTTGTTTCTTGAGGAGATCTCTCACATGTATTGTGATCATAGACATGGTGATGTCTATTTCGTCATGATCTCCACAACACTTATCATCCCAAGATAGAGGAGGAGGGATTGATTTGGTCATGACTTTAAGAGAAAAAACTTTTTCCTTTACCGTGTGTTGCTCGTGATCAAAGATCTTTAACTTCCCAATGAGGCTATTTCTGGAAAGTGTAGCAAGATCATTTTCTTTAGTGATAGAATGTTTCTTATACTCGTATCGAGCTGGAGAAGATCTCATAATTTTTATCATAATATCCATTTGGGAAATAGTCATACTTAACGCATGAGAGGCACTCATTATCTCAGATAATTTGTGATTAATTCCTCAAACGAATCTTCATCATCCATACAAACATTTTCCCAGTAAGAAGTTAGGTTTTGAATCCTTGCTTTCTTCTCTAAGGTATTCCCTTCAAACACAGTTTGTAAGGTTTTGAATCCTTTCTTGCTTCGATGTAGTATACGCAGACACATAATGTTGAAGATATTGGCATATGGCATGGATGATAGCATTTGGTATATCAGGGTTATATTTAGCATTACTGATTCCGTAATCGTTATATGTAGCTATGTCTTTCGCAACAACTGTTTCATCTTGTACAACCGTTGGAGGATTATACCCCTTTACGACTAGAACCCATGTTTTAAAATCACGAGCTTGTAAGAAGGAGGGCATAGCTATTGTCCACCATAAGTAATTCATTCCATCGAAGGTTGGTGGTAAATTAATAGAGATTGAACTCTTGTTCATAGATTTAGATGTCCACAAAAACACAAAGTTGTTAAGCCTAAAGGTGTTTGCCTGCTCTGATATAAATTGAAAAGAAGAGGGTACCAAGTACACCACCAACTTTTTCATTCAGCAACCTGGGACAAAACCTAATACAATGATAAGTAAATCTAATTAAAGATCCTTGAATAATATGTATATATAATTTAAGTCTCATTATCTTCCACAAGTAGAACATTTGAGACAATAAATTCCGTGAACCTGGTTGTATAGAAAAGTCCTTGGACGTCTCAAAAATCAATATCAACATCAATCTAGTTGTATTTAAACAAAGAGGATCTGAATTCTTCTAAGTATGAAACTTGTTATCTATCTTTTAAGATACGAATTCTACAAGAACGAGTCTCGTAATTGATCACAATTAGTATGGAATTATCTACTAAGGTTGATTACGTACTACTTGTGTTATTACTATTATAAATATAGACAATATAATGCGGAAAAGGAAAAATACAAGACACCAGAGATTTTGTTAACGAGGAAAACTTTACTGGCAGAAAAACCACGGGATCTCATCCAGATTTGAAAAACAAAATGTATTAAGCCACCATAAACATTATCCTATTATCAGATTTCGAAATGAAACATAGTTGAGACCGAATTCACCCTTTAAGCAATTCAGTTACAGTCATGCTCCTTATGTCTCTTGAACCTCGTAAGGATCTACGCAATTGATTCCCTTAATTGACGTCCTTTATATCCTAAGAGTTGCTTCAACCCAAGTAAATACTTTTGATACCAATCTAGATCTAATAGATAAGCCTAATTTATTTCCCTTTAGATCGAATTGATCAAGGCTTGGGCTAGCAAACCTAAAAATCTGAAAAAACTTACACTCAGTTAGCTGAGAAGCCTAGATCATTAACCACCTCTCAAGTAATTCTTACAAGTGATTAAACTTGTTATCTATCCAACATGAATTATGCCAAGTGATTAAACTTGTTATATATCTTTCAAGATACGAATTTTAGAAAAAACAAGTCTTACAATCAATTATTATTAGATGAACATATATACTAAGATTTAACACGTATAACTTGTGTAAATCCTAATTATAAAATATGATGCGGAAAAGGAAAAACACAAGATACCAAAATTTTGTTAACGAGGAAACCGCAACTGCATAAAAACCACAGGACCTCATCCAGATTTGAACAGCCTAAAAGTTGCTTCAACCTTAGTGAAGAATTTTGATACCAATATGCCTCTAATAGATAAGCCTATTTGGTTTCCGTTTAGATCGATAGATCAAGGTGCGAAAATTTGTTTACAATAGACAATCTAGAAAACCTCACAAATTCGAAACTTATGACTCCCGAAGAGCGGCCTAGATTCTTAACCACCTCTAAAAAAAATCTTCAATAAATCACTTAAGATCAATTTTCAAATATCTATCCTGAGGAATTACAAAGTCTGAGACGAATAGAACTTTACGATTTCTATTTATCTTTCCTGAAAGAGTTACGAAAACCTCGACAACATAAAAACAAGATCAGGATACACGAACTATCAAGGTAAACATAGTCGGGGTTGGCTTCACAAATCCCCTAAGCGAAGTATTTTAGTCGTAAACATAATTATGTTTCTCAGAGGAAATATAGGTTCATAGAGGACGACACTAGATCAACTAGGACACAAAGTGTCAGGGATTGAATTTCCCAGTTGAAAGAGCATCTCTATTTATAGATTTTCAAGACTGGGGGTTGCTTAGAATTTAAGCTAAGATAACTTGGGTTTCAAGCAAACACTTTAGATCTTGAAAATACAATAGAAGAATATACACTATGGTCCGGTTACGGAACCGTGTATAATGACTGTTCGGTTTGGAAAATATTCCATGTGGACAATAAACAATTTGATGTTCATGAAACACTTATGAATTTAATCATGAGTCACACTCATAAGTGTTTAAGTGATCAATAAAGTCTTAAAAGTGTTTTCGAGAGTCATAGCAATGCTAAACATATTTTAAAAATAAGTCTTTAAGCATCTGCTAAATTTACTGGGACAGTTGGTGAAATGGTTTTCCAACCATAAGGCTAGTTCACGAGTCAGGATGCTATGGTTTGTAAATCGGTTTCTCTAACCATACTCGTCTCGAGAACTTCAGATGGACACAGTTTGCGAACTGGGTTCGTTAATCATTCTGTGGTTTATGAACTCAGATGGACATACTTTCCAACTGGGTTCGCCAACCGCTATGTGGTTTATGAACTCAGATGGACATAATTTTCCAACCGGGTTCACCAACTTTAAGCCTTTTCTTACAACCTTAAAAAAATCAGTTCATCACGGTTTGCCAACCGGGTTCGTGAATTGTTCCCAAGTGAACTTGAGGTTTGCGAACAAGTTCGCCAACCTTCATGTATTTCTGAAATCATATTTCCATGGTTTGTAAATAGGTTTGCAAAATATCAGAGTATCAGAGTTCAGAGTTATGAATTACTCTCTTTGATGTTTGAAACATTCCCAAATGATAAAATCACTTATATGGGCGATTTTCAATTGATCCACAAATTAATTCTCAAACAATTAATTGTCTTGAGCCAAATTGTTAAGTAACTTTGAATATTTATGTTAGAATCATATTTTGATATTTTTAACAAGAAAAACTTGACTCGAAATTTCTTCTTTGTAAATCTACTAGAAGGCATATGACATAATCTCAATAGATAGAATGGTAAGATAGTGAGTAAACTAGAATGGTTCGGTCTTCATATACCTACACAGAAGTTCTTCAAATGTCTTCGTCGATCTACAGTCTTCAAGGGTGATGTCTGATACTCAAGTACCAAAATCTAACTTGGTCCGAGACTTGACTTAGTAGACTAGAAACAAAGAAATAGTTTTGATCATTAACATTGGAAACAAGCTTGAGATAACAAAACTTGTGGGTTCAACCGAGCATTGCACTAACATATTCCCTTATTTATTTTACCTTTCTGTCTATCGAAATAAAATGCTCATTCTTTGGAACAATTCCTATGATGGTAAATATACGTATATAAACTCGAGGATATTTCTCCTTACACTTTAGTGAGGATTACCTTTGACTCTAGAAAGGTCTACATATTGTAGAAGATATGAAACCAATAAGACAAGAATCATTCATTTCTGAGATATAATTAAGAAGTTATGAGAGATTTACTAAAGAATAAATGTATGGCTAAAGGTAGTTCATAAATAGGAAATAGTACGCGAATTGTTTGCAACAGTTTGTCAACTAAAGCGCAAAAACGTGACTTTAAGCCTATCTTGGTCAAGTTTTCAATATTTTCTTTCATATACAAGGTGGCTTTCTAAGCAACTTAGCCTTGGTAATTCACTATGAAAGGAGGTTTCATGTAGCTACACAAACCATCCCTTGGAAAATTGTGTTTGTGCTACCTAGGTTTGTTTCCCACATCTTTGTTCTTCACGAACAAGAGTGACATAGTAAAGATTTTATTTGGAGATCGTGAAGCATATGTTGGTAATAATCTTCTTAGATAGTTACACAACCTGTACTTAAGTAATTATTTATTATAAACCCTAGATTTGATGGATCAAGATATCACTAGAATATTTCTAGTTGATCCTTGTTGATGGAGGTTTTTAGTTTATGGATAAAACCGTAAAACCCTAAATTTATGTACTTTTGTTCGATCTATTTAAAGTTGACGAGCGCTTACGCCACTCTTCTTATAATATGTACTGAGCAATTCAGTATATTTATATACAAAATTTAATTAGAATGGTGTTGATTGCAAAATACAGTAGATTTTATTAAGCTCTTGCTTTCATTATTCATTAATGCTGGGTTTGCCGAGCGTCTATCTTATGCTATGTTCTCTGCTGAACTCTTAAGTACCGACGTTAAATTTGTGTTTGTTCTTAGCTGAAAGCATGAATTTCCTTAATGTTCCTATTAAGATTTTCATAAAAGGCACTGCAAGTCATGCCACCGAGAAACGTGCTACTTACAAAAGTAGCCAAAAATTAATAATTTTGTGTCAAGCGCAAAATTCACTAAAATTGATTGATCTTGTGGCAACTCGCAAAAAAAAAAAAAATTGACATAATTTTATGTCAGCTTACAAAAATTAGGTTTTCGCCCTAAAACAGAGCCTACACAATATCTCGATTCCTATTGTTCGAGATCAAACCTAGGCAAACTAGGAAACTAAGCTACAATATAGCTAGTAGGAATTGAATCCTACCAAAAACCGAAATAAATAAGAAAAGGGAATTCGCGACTAAGTTGGAAAGTAGCGGAAGGAGGCACAACCAGGCAACTTGGTCGGTCGGTTTTCCCTAGATGGCTCCCCTCCTTGCCAACCGGACACGCCCCATGCTGCCGACCATTGGTCTCTCTCTTCCAACACCCAATCAGATCACTCTAATGCTGTAACCAGCGCTTTTAATTAAAATTGGAAGTAGGTTGGTCGACATGCTTATAATCCTTAAGAAATTAGATCTTGTCCGTCCAAAACGGCCGCAAATTGATCATGACCACACAACTTGGTATGCTCTGTTAGCTAACCCTAAGTCTTGCAAATATGACCGAACAAGTCCCATGGTAATCACCGGCGAGCTCACTTCTATTCCAACCAATCAGAATTCTCCTAGCCCGCCAGCAACAACCATAACCGCTAGCCAAAATAGGTCATCCGCGCGTATAAAAAAGGGTTTTAATCGAATTAAGACCGCACATGGCAGTCTTAAATCGATCGTGGGAGTCTAACTTTGCTAGTTGAATCGTCCTGCCTGGATACGATTTTAAGCGACCAGCAAGGCGCGAACATGCTCAACGGCGACTCAGCTATAACTACGACCAATCGCATTGCTTCAAACCTATCAGCAATGTCATAAACCGATTATCCAAAGTATGCAGGTCACACGTCTTTAAAAGCCTCGAATTCGACTAATGGAAGTACGTAACTACCGCAGAGAGATCTCGGCTATCCAAATTGGCAAGCCAAGTCGACCGGCCTAGATATGATTTCAAGGAGCCAATAAGATGTCTTTGTGATCGCTGGAAACCCCCCTTCATGAGGACCGATCGGCCTGTCCTTAGCCTACTTATACGACTCCTGGCGGCTACCCAAAGTTGGTTGACCACACTACTCATAAGAGTCTTAAATAAATTAACGATAATCAACAACTGCCGCAAAATCATCTCAACCATCCAACTTTGTTATATGATTTGACTGGCTTATATCCAATCTTAGGCGACCAATGAGATGACATGATTGATGTCAGCTACTCCCCTTGTTCATGAGTCGGTGTGGATGGGGAAAAACGGTTTGCTGGTTTTTTAGGAAAGTGAAGAGACGGACGTGTTTTCAAGACTCCTCAATCGAGCAAACTGCTCAACCTCACACAGATGCACTGCAAAGGGAGTGCTTAGATTCGAGAGATCAATCTGTAGGACTCCGGCCTAAACCAAGTCAATGGCCGTTCCAGAGTCAATTCGGTCACAAAGAGGGAGATGGGTTGATCTGTAGGAGGGAAGCTGAGAATCGTGTGGGATCATTGATGATCAAGGATTGTGAATGTGTTGAATGTTTCTGCAAGTGATGAGTAAGTTCGAATGATTGAGAGAGTGTTGCTCACAAGATGATTCTTGGTTAGACGATGGATTGTCTGTTCAATATCTCGTAGATTTTCTATGTTATTTTTCGTTCGTTTTTTCCGTCTCCCTCAACCATGGATTCGAGGACTTATTTATATTGTCAGAGTAGTGAACACATTGATCCCTATAAGTGTGACGGTTTCTTGAGTGAAAGAGTGGGAAAGTGGGAGATCTTGATAAAGTTAGTTCTGCGTCGTGTGGAGACTTGACTGATCATGCACCCACTGCTTTGCTAACTCCTTCAACCGTTTGCACGACTTATGCACATTTCTCGTCGTGGATGAACACACGTGCCGTAGGCCACCAGACCAAAACCCTAAGTGATACCCCCCCATATGTGACGTGATTGATGTCTCATGAATCGCGGAGTCTACAAAGCAGACGTGTATTTATTTAGTCAGTTGTTGACTGATTAGGCAATATATCTAGGTTTTATTGAAATGAGCATGATTGAAGAATGCTAATATTGCTAATATTGCTCGTCTGAGCAAATGTTATAAATTCGAATAGTTGTTGAATATTGAGTTGCGATTAATATTCGAGTTTCCCAGTCGGGCGAGTTACTGAATATAAGTGGACTATTCGAGCAACTGAGCAAGTATTGACTCGATTCGACAAATTATTGATAAATTACTGAATATCGATAATTGGATCAATATTCGAGCAACTGAGCAAGTGTTTCTCAATTCGACGAATTACTGATACATTACTGAATATTGATAGTTGGATCAATATTCGAGCAACTGAGCAAGTGTTGCTCAATTAGACGAATTACTTATGGGTGACGTGACCCAAATTAAAATATTGGTAGATTATCGAATATTACATAATTAATCTAGACATTGATTGCTAGATCAACATAAATTTATTAGTGTTTGAACTTGCTCAGAATGATGATTTCGTGGAGCGTTCGTCCGAAGCCATAATTTTTTACCAATTGTTCGTCAATTGATGAATCGCTAAAAATAGATCATGAGTGAGGGAGGGACCGACCACATGGGATGATGGACGACCATGTGGTTCCTGAGTGCTCGAGTGAGCATACACCAGGGTTCTGAGTTGAACAGTTGGTGAAAGAATGATGATTAAACGCCGGTTTCGTCATTTATTAAAATAGTGCTCGATTGAGCATTAGGTAATAAAACCTAATTTATGGAGAAGTGAGTGATCGTCCAAGAAGGCATGAGACTGGCCCTTGGATGTGTGGGACCGGATGATGGCCGATTGGGCAAATTCCAAGTTGGTTGGAAAGAGTTTGGACCCAATATGAGCAATTGAGCAAATTAGGTCAAAATCATGAATATGTGTGGGACCGTCTCCTTGCAAGACTTAGGACCGGCCTTGGTCAGTCAAGGGTGCATGCCCGTGTCTCCACAATTTCCATGTCTCAGTCCTGAGAGTTTTGGTATTTTTGGATGTGCGTTCGAGCAATATTTTGAATTTTCAGAAGAGTTCGATCTTTGATTTAAATTCTTGATTTTGCTCGAAAGAGCAAGTAGAACTTTGCTCGTTTGATCAAAATTTGATATTGATATTTTAATATTTGGCGTGAGTAGCCTAGTCGGTCATGTGACCATGTTGACTTTTTAGCTTTTTCATGGTTTGAGAAAATATGAAGAAACCATGATTTTTTGCTCAAACGGAGGAGTTTCATGAGATGAGGAAATAATAATAACAAAACCAGGATTTGGAAAGTGTGGGACCGGCAACATCCATGGCATGACCGGCTGTCTAGGAGCCCGGTCCCGTGACACTTTTCATGATTTTATATTATTTTTCATGATATGGAGGAAATTCCATGAAACCAAGGAGTTTTGTTGAAACCAAGAAATTTCCATGAGATGAGGGAAATAATAATTGTGAAAGACTAGGGATTGTAAGGTTTGGGACCGGCCACGGCTAGGGCATGGCCGTCCGTCTAGGTTGCCCGATCCCACGACACCTTTCCCTATTTTATATTATTATTTATCATGAAACCGTGAAAATATGGAGAAACCGTGAGTTTTACTCAAACAAGGAAAGCTGCTAGAATGAAGGAGTTTTCATGAGTTCATGAAAATAATTAAATAATTAAAATAAAGGAAAAAGGCCGTGGGGACCGGCCATGGCAGCATGACTGGTCTGCCGGTGGGCCAGGTCTTTTAGGCGCTACTTTTATTATTTTAATATTATTCTCTCTCTCCTATTTTGTGTAGGATTCCTCGTTTGTCCATATTTTGAATGCTCGTTCGTGCATTTGGGTAGTCGTTCGTGCATCATTGTCGAGTACACTTGCACCATTTTATGGGGATTACTCAGTGCTAGTCCAGATGCCAGATTGATGAGTATTTATTACTAATTCATGAAAGTCAGTGGAGAATGATTCATGAAACCGAGTAATAAAAGTGAGTAGTTGTTAATTATCAATCCATAGGATCAGTCGCGGGTTCGACCATGGATTCAGAATAATAAAGCGAGTGTTACCATTCTGTGGGATCATGGATTCGACCACAGAATCGGAGTAAAGTAGCCATTACCATTCCATGAGATCAGCCGTGGATTCGATCATGAAATCGGAGTAATAAGAGTAGCCATTACCATTCCATGAGATAAACCGTGGATTCAATCAAGAAATCAGAGTAATGAGAGTAGCCATTACCATTCCATGAGATCAGTCGTGGGTTCGATCATGAAATCGGAGTAATAAGATTATCTATTACCATTCCATGAGATCAGCCGTGGATTCGATCATGAAATCAGAGTAATTAGATAGAATAGATTATCTTCTAGGAATTCATCGGTGAATGTCACGATAGAATTAATCTATTGCAGAAGGGATATTATCCAGTTAAAGCGTCTTACCCGTTCTGAAAGGTGCATAGTCAGGGAACAACCGTGCAGCGTTGTTAACGTCCTGAAGGCGTTTAGCCCCAACAAAAATTATGTAGTAGAGCCGCCTGAATCTATACACGGTCTCTACATAGCCAGGGAACAACGAGTGTCGCCGACGTCCTGAAGGCGTTAATCCCTCTCAACAAATAATTATGTAGGAGCACCGCACAATTGTTCTTCTATGTAGAGGTGGGTCTCTCTTATGTATTCAGGGAACATCGAGTATCACCGACGTCCAAAAGGCGTTAAGCCCTCTCAATTAACAATTATGTAGGAGGACCGCCCAATTATGTTATTCTACATAGAGGTCATGATGAAATGTGCAGCATCGAACGCTCAGCTAGTGGGAGGCCTTTCGATAATCATATTCATCATGGCTTCGTAAAATATGAATCGTCACATGCCCGAAGCCTTGTCAGAAACATGTTGTATCATGATTTTACGATTTTGACCTTTGTTGAAAATCCACCATCAACAATCGGTCATGCTATCTTCATTTGATTTACTTGGCTGCCAACCGCTCAACCAAAGAAGAATGGTTGCGCTCCTAACATCGACACTTCTTATTTATCGATTTAATTTGAGTTGTTTGCTTAAAAGCGATAATTTACGTGCATCGATTATAAATGATATTTCGTAAAAATCGATTTAATAAATAATTTAATTATTTATTTAACCTAAAAGCATCGTATGCTATTTTTGAGTGCTAACTCACGCCAAGTCTCATTTACACGACTTAACTTATCACATATGACCACATACCACCAGCAAGACCCACTCGGAAACTACCATGAAGGACTTGCTTCACTCTTCATGTAACTTTCTCCATATTTCCTATAAAAATACTCGAGACATCAAACATGTCACAAACTGGAGGATACTCATTAGGGTATTAGTCTGGCGGTTTACAGCGTGTGGCGTACAACACGCACATTATGAGAAAGTGTCAGGAAAGGCGGATGGTTGATAGAGGTAAAGGAGTAGTGGATGTAAAGTTGACTGGTCTTCCCTTCATGACAGGGACATGGTTCTTACCATTTTTACACGATCCTAACTTCTCCACTACTAAACTACCTCCACTTCCTTCGATATTAGTGTGTTCAACTATGCCTTGTATAAATAGGTTTTCAATATATTTCAACCAACAACAGCCTTTTTGTTACCAACACAAGTGCTCAGAAATCATCTGGAACTTACAGCTTACATTTTGCAAGCAGGTTCTACATTCTGATACAAGTCATAACAACCACACCTTACAAAGACCATCACTCTGATCTCAACACCTTCTCTGCTTCCCTCCCTAAGATGAACCCTTCTCCTTCCTTTGTGATCGAATTGAATCTGGAACGACCATTTCTTGGTTTAGGCCAGAGCCTTACAGATCGATCTCTCGAATCTAAAGTACTCCCGTGCAGTATATTTTTTTTAAGGTTTAGACTATTTTCTCATCGACACACCCAATTTACCATTTTCAACAGAATCAGTTTTTACCCTACTACAATCCTGTGGGGAAAAATCAATTAGGTTACGGAACGTGTAAACCCTAATTTTTGAGTAATATCTTCTAAACAAAATTATCATTCTGTTAAAATATTTACAAGAATTTATTTTAAATAGAATCGGTGTCAAGTGCACTAATAAAACTGAAGCAGGTAGCACATCTAGTTCAAAATATGGTAGTACGTAATTATTGTGATTGAAAAGGAGAGGTACCAAGGATACCACCAACTTTTTTGTTTGTAAACCTATAAGACAAATTTGTTAGAATCAGTGGTATAGATCAATAGTTGAGATCCTGTACCTGAAATGCAAACCAAGTTCCTTATACAATCAACTTGAAATTACACAGAAGTATATGCATTATGATCCAGGGTTCTGGAACTGTGCACAATGATAGTCCATAGTGGCAAGTGTTAAATAACGCTCAATACTAAAGAATAATTCACAAGCCCAAAGTAATTTTGTGAATAAAGTTATCTTAAAGGTTGTAGCAAAAGCGAAAATAATCATATAAAATAGTTCATGAACTTCTGCTAATACCTTACAGGGGTTTGCAAACCTTGGAAATTTATGAAGTCAGATGGTAAGGGTTTTCAAACCTATCCCCATTCTCGAACTTCATATGTAAGGGGTTTGTAAGGCTATATAATTCGCGGAATTAGACTGATTAGGTTATTTATACAAATATGTGTACTTGCGGAGAACAATTAAAAATCTCTTATAAGTTATACTTGTGTCAACCAACTTGGTTATAGAAAACTAAACGAATTACAAAAGGATTTTAAATCTCAGTCTTCTGACGGTATCACCTCAAAGCATGAATCAGTTCATTGGTCAATTCCTGATACACTTTATCAAGATAATAGTATTTCCCTCTTCTGTGAACAAGTCGGAATGTCTCTTTTATTAAAAGATTTTCTCTATGCAGTACTTGTTGATGGTGGATTTTCAACAAAGGGAAAAACCGTAAAATCATGAGGCATGTTTCGACACGGCTTTCAGGCATGCAACGATTCATATTTTACGAAGCCATGATGAATATGTTTTCAAAAATCCCCACTAGCCGAGCGATTCGATCCCTGGAATTTCATTATGACCTCTATGCAGAATAATATAATTGGGCGGTTCTCCGTAGCTTGAGATCCTAACGCCTTCATGACGTCGGTAACCCTCATTGTTCCCTGAATGCATGAGAGAGACTCACCTCTACATAGAAGAATAGTTGGGCGGAGGACGCCTTCAGGACGTCGGTGACACTCACCGTTCCCTGACTATGTGGAGAGACCGTGCAGAGATTCAGGCGGTTCTCCGTAGATTAAGAGCAGTAATGCCTTCAAGTCGTAAACAACACCCGTGACTCCCTGACTATGCACCATTCAGAAAGGATGTGATGGTTTAACTGGCTAATATATTTTCTATAAAGATTAATTTTGTCGTGACTTTCACCACTGAATTCCCAGAATGATCTATTATTGATCATATTCCATGGTCGAATCCACGACCTGATCCCATGGAATGGCAATAACAATTTCTCATATTCCATGGTCTAATCCACATCCTGATCCCATGGAATGGCAATAACAATTGATCTTATTCCATGGTTGAATCCACGTCTTGAACCCATGGAATGGCAATAACAATTGCTCTGATTCCATGATCGAATCTACGACTTGATCTCACGGAATGGAAATAAACTACTATATTATCTCATTATTCCAATTTCATGATCGAATTCACTGCTAAGCTCATGGAATGATAATAGATAATTTTATTACTCCGATTATATGGTCGAGTCCATGATCCCATGGAATGGTAATGCCCGTGTAGTTGTAGTAAATACTACACTACACCCCTCACAAGAATTCACAAGAATCAACACATATTTGAAGATTAAGAACCGCACTTTTATTGATTAATTCTCAGAAATATTACAAGGAATGGAAGAAATCAAGAATACAACTGCTCTCTTAAACTTTCTCTCTCCTCAAAACTTTCCCAACACTCTCAAATTGATCTCCCCTTCTCTGAATCTATTAGTTCTCTTTATATAGGGTAGTTACATAGTGGATGACAGCTAAGCTGTCCTTTAATTTCGAATCTGACTCGCGATATTCTCGCAGCAGTTGTAATGTCTATTTTCGCAAATACTATAATCTTCACAGGATCGTCATGCTTTTATCGTGTTTCATCTACCGTCATCCGTTACGTCATTCTGCGACGCTCGCAGTGTGTTGTTGAAGAATTCGCAGAAAGGTTGTTTATAAATTTCGCAAGAGTGTTACTGTGGAGATATTATGATCATATATCTTGCCTCTTCTCATATCTTTTCTGCGAAGGGGAAAATATCATGAGAATTAAAACTTTTTAAAATGTCGCATCTGTTCATATTTTCACGTTTTTCTGTTTTGACATGTTCTGCATTCTTCGCCAGATTTATTACACGTATCTTTTCTTCCATTCAATTTCTGACACATCCTTTTCAACCGTTGCATTTCAACCATTCACGTCTTCTCTTCGCATTAAATGCACTTATCTTCTCGAGAATTTTTACCTTCTATATATATCTTCTTCATTTTTCTATTTTCTTGTTTTTACTTTCTCTTTCCTTCTCTCTGCAGTTTCACTGTTCTTCCGCAACTTCCGCATATGCTACTGTTGTAACTTTTCTTTTATTCTTTCGATCTTCTATTCTTTTCTTCATTCCCATACTAAGAATGCCTCCAGCTGGTCGTAAAAATCTAATTGCCTTTGAAAAAATGCAGAAGAAGCTTCAAGATAGAGGTTTTACTTTATCCACCATTCCCGATCAAAACCCTAAGGCTGAGCTCTCTGTTAAATTATTCTCTGATTATCAGTGTAATCGCGAGAAGATCATAGTCTCACTAGGTCAACTTGAATCTGGCCTTCCCATTCCACTTTATGACCCTGAACTTCCTTTATTTTATGAAATACTTTCTCATGCGAAGTTCTCGCGGGCTGTATATCAGTTGAGTGGGGATTGCATTCATTTGATGCTTGAGTTTGCTACTCGCGGTGCTGGTAAGGAGTCTCTTTACCCTCCTGAAATGAAGAACCCTAAATTCAAAGAAGTTCCAATTGTTCCTGCGAAGTATACTGGAGAAAATTTCTTCGCGAATTATGAAATAATCCACATGAGGAAGGATAACACTTTTTGGGGTGTCCGATTACAGAAGAAGGATGATGTTTCTGAAGACAAAGTTCTTATGTTGGACATTGATTGGCATTCGGGCAATAATTCATCTCCTCGCCACTCCAATGATGATAAATGGTGCATTTTTCCATTAATTTTAGAGGGCCCATATATCTCTGGTTCTCATGCTTTAACTGCGAATCTCGCAGAGTACCAACCATGGGTGTTCAGCTGGCCTGAAAGGGATACAGAGGTATGTTCCCGAATTTTTTTCTTAAATTACCATTATTATTTTCCTCCTGCTTTTATATATACCCTCGCTGACTACTCCAACTTTATCAGATTAAAAGGCTGAAAGCTAGCTACAAGAAGTTAGTGAAACCCAGTACCTTATCAGCTCTTAAATCACTCACAGATGAAGTAAGAAATATTTCTTTTATGATTCTTAACAATATATTGTTGCCTCTATTTCTTATCTTTATCTGTGTTTGAATGTTATTGAAGAAATTGATCCCGTTAAGGTTGCGAAGACTAAGGGGAAAGGCAAAAGTGCTCCTCGCAGAGAGAAATCTTCTATTCCTCCTTTAAAGAAAAAGAAGGTTCAGTCTCCTTCTCCCTCAATTCCTCAAGATAGCGAAAGTTCCAGTGGAAATAGTAATGATGATGATAGTGATAATGATGATATCTCTTCTGCGAAAGAATCTTCTCAGCCTGAATCTTCCATGGTTCATCTATCTGGCATTTTTGCTAATACCATGCAAGTAATTAGTGATACCCTTCTGACTAATGCTTGCAAGTCCATAGCTGCCATCTGCGATGCCCCTCTCCTAGAGAATAATGAATCTCTTTGCGGGGTATCAAGATCTATATATCCAAATTTCTTGCATTCACTTAATAGCTTGGTAAATTTCCATACTTATACTTTTCTTCTCTTTATTTTCATCTTGAATTCATAATTAATTCCTAAAGTTCGCTGCATTATTTCGCAGGTTGGGAAAGCTTTCTTTGCTATTGTCTCAGACTTGGAAAAGAGGCGTGCGGTCCTCGCAAAGAAGAATCTTAAACTTCTCAACAAAAATAAAGAATTGGAGACTGAAGTTGCTGGTCTTCGTGAGAAGAATAAACAAAATGAAGGATTAGAGATCGAAGCTCCTAATCTTCGCAAGAAAATCAAAAAATTGGAATCAGACAATTCTCTTCAGAATGAAAAAGTATCTAGTCTTCAAGATGCCAATAAGCAACTCTATGGTATGGGACTCTCTTTCTTTTCCTTATATTTTATTTTCTTTATCCAAAAAATTTCTTCTTATAGAGTTTTCCATTTCGCAGATGTCTATGGTCTTACTGATGAAGCTATTTTTCTTCATACATTTCCCAAGATTATGGATGATGATACCCTTCTTAATCATCTAAATACTTCTCTAAATAGTTTTTCAAATGATATAATTGAATCTCTTCCCATAAATGAGCTTAGATCCAAGCTTCGTCTTTTAGAAATTGAACATAGACCTATCTTGGATATGGCCAATAAATTTAGACAATTCTTTCATAACTCTAAAAAAGAAATCCATAAGTTAAATGCCAAATACAGTGATCTGATAGATGAAAATGACCGTATTTCTCTCCAAGGTGCTCAAGCTTTAGCAGATTTCCATAAGACTCTTCTCGATGTTCAAATTGAAATAGATAGACTTATCTGCGAGAATAATACTCTTGTTGAAAGAGAAAAAAATTTAGCTCCCTCCTTCTCATTAATAATGATGATGAGTTTGCTTGGGCTGCGAAGGTTCTTGATAACGCCAGAAATAATTTAGGTGTAGATGTTAGTCTTCAAGCTGATCATTTTGCCTTGATTAAAGATATGATCTCTGAAAGAGAAGGTTGTTATTCTTGTTTTTCCGCTAATCCATTTCTTAACTGAATCTCCACTATTTCGTTAACATGCTGTCATTTTCTCGCAGCATCTGAAGGAAATTTTCGCCAAAGAATTGAAGAGTTGGAAGAAGAAAAAGGACAACTCGAAAAAACTCTGTCTTCTCGCAATGAGAAATGTTCCAAGTTCAAGAAACAACTACAAATTACCCTGGAGAATTTTAGTAATGTTCTTGTTGGTGTTCGCAATGATTCCATTAAGATGGTCTGTAATGATCATAAAATTCCTCATTCTGCATATCCTTATCTCGCGGATGAAATACCAGAGAATGTTCCTAATCTTGTCATCTCTGACAGTGAAGCTGGAGAGTCTGAAGAAGATGACGAATATAATGAAGAAGAAGGTGAAGGAGGGAAATCTGATGAAGATAACGAAGGATCTAAATAGTTTTATCCCCTTTTCTTTCAATCTCTTTGTAATATTTGTACATTTGTCTCTTTCTCCTAGTAATATATTGTTGTGAATTCTTCCAGCTTCTAACATTCCTTGGTGTATAGATTTCTTTTGTTTCTATCTGCGTACATTAAAAAACAATTCCTTTTTGCAATATGATTATTAATTTTTAACTATCTGCGTAAATCTGTCATATAAAGATAAATAATAATTCTATCATTCTGTTCATTCCCATAACTGCCTCTGTTATTCATCTGCAATATGAAAGATTGAGCATATTATTTCCTGAATAAGATCTGTTTGTAAATTTTGGCTATAATCTCGCAGCCATTTCTTGATATCTTGTGGTCTTATTTATCCTTCCTAATTAAAGATCTTATTTTGCCACGTTTTGTTTTGGAGACAAAATCGCAGGACGTCCTTACATTCGCATGTAAAGACCCATTGATCTTGCCTTATCCTCATTTTGTCAATTTGTTGTGACAATATGATAGGCCTAAGTTTTCTTGCGAAAACAAAGCCCCATGACATTGCCGTCTTGCGATGAAATCGCAGGACGTCTTTACACTTTCTGATAGACACATTTTTGTGTCTGAATTGTCCTCAGTGTCTCTATTGTTAGTCTCGATTTTTGTACTTATTATGGTGTTTTTATGTTTGTGTAGGTGTTTATGGAGGAATACACTTATGCGGAAAAAGTTGCTCGAAAAATGCTTTTTTTGGACCTCCGGAGAAAAAAAGTGATAAAGGCACCCTCACTTTGGATAAGGGCACCCATGCACCCAAGTGATAAAGGTACCCGTGTTTTGGATCAGGGCACTCCATCTTCAACATTCAAATATATTTTGGCGGGAAAAATAGTTCTTCACCTGGCAGATTTTCAATCCGTCATTTGGAGGGGTTTTAGTGCGATTCAATGGCCTAAATTTCTTGGGAAGGCCTGTTTAAGGTTAACAGGAGTGGTATGGTTGATCGTTTCGGTTAGAATTGGCTAGATAATCGGTGAGAAGAAAACAGGGCAGTCCGTGCATGGGAGAGATATTCACGAGTTTGTGTGCGATTTGAACGTGATTTGTACGTGCATGATGACTCTAGCAAACAACCAGGAGCGTGTAAGAACTAAATGAGGAAGATTCAACAGCTGTAGACGCGTGTGGAGTTAAATCAGGGAAGAAAATATCCCGAGAATATTTTCTCTCAATGCCGAGTAATGAGAGAATTAAGAGAGTTATTGTCGATATTTTCTTACCCTGTCGAGTATATAAAGGCTCCTGAGGTACAAGGCAAGGGTATGGAGAGTTAGGGGATAGTTTAGAGCGGAATCAAGAGCTGCAGAGAAAATATTTTTCTGCTGCTGAAGAACACCAAGATCGCGAAGAACAGACTCTCAAACACTGTCGTTTATAAACAGTGTTTGAGACGCCTAATTGTGGGTCGCAGGAACCGTAACAGCAGCACTTTTGAAATATCGTATTTTTGTAACAGTGTTTGCAACACCAATAAACGTTGCAAACACCCGGTTTACATTATTTTCTCACCTTTTCATCTTGTAAACACCTATTCGAGCAATGAAATCATATTTTGAGTGTTCCAACAACATGATGAGCTAGAACCCATCACTGGGACGAAGGAGGAAGCTGTTTGCACCCATGTGGTAATTCTAATTAATTCCTTTCTGACTATTTGCACTATTATAATTGATTTATGATTTTTCTTGATTATTTGTGAATTCGTTAGATGTCGCATGCTTAGTCTTAGATACTTTAGATGCGCCATGCTTGTGAGTTACATATAATTCTTTATAGAATCTACCTTGGCAAAGAATTAGAGTCGATGTTTGTTATTTTATGAGCTTTAATTGTCCGGAATTAGTAGATGAACCGCATGAATGTGAGAATTGGTGGAATCCCGAGTCCCGGTAACTCTTTCCATCTTGTGACATAAATTGTATATATATTTATCTTTTATTTTTCCTAAAATCAATTCAATAAGTCCGAGTGAACGACAACCTTTTCTTACCACTTTCTACAACATTATTGATTCATATCAATTTTTGGCGCCGCCGACGCGGACTTGTGTATAAATTTGTTTTTAGGTTTTATTTTTATTTTTATTATTTTTGTTCTTTTTTACGCGTTTTGGTATTTTTGTTTTCTTTTTTAGATTTGGAGCTAAGCTAAAGAAAAAGAGAAAGTGCTGAAAAGAAAGGCAAAGCCCAAAAAGGAAAGAAAAGAGAAATCCAAAAGGAGTGAAGAAGAAGATTTTGTAAATTATTTTTTTTTAGAGACTGTAATTAGGGTTATATTTTTGTAATATTTTTATTTTTGGACTTTTTTTTTTTTATTATTTTTGGACATTGGACATTAATTTTTTTTTTAAACCCTACGGAAGGGTAGTTTCAAATATAAACTGCACAGGGAAGGACGGTGATTACGATATCACCTCGGCCCCTCGGGTTCGTACATGACATAGGAGTCGTGGCCCGAGTCGACTTCAACGGTTCATCCCCCGTCTGGAACGGGAGGTAAGAATTCTAAACACCCGCGAATCCCCTGTCAGCGGGTTTACTGGATGATTTCGTTTGCATATATGTTGAGGTTTTGAAAACGGCTGTTTTTAAATTCCTAGTAAAGGGCAAGGACTGGCCATACAAGATAAGGGTTCGGATTTCATCACCGTTCTCTTCTTGCCCGCCTTAGGAAAACGATACCAAATGCGAACCTAAGCTTAAAATTTGGAATAGAACGAGACCAATAGGGTAACGAGCTTAATAGGAAAGTCGTTCGAAAAATATTGGTTACTCTTTTGAGCATGCTTTGAAGTTCATGAGGGTTTCTGAGAGTTGAATGCGTGACTGCACCGCCTTGTAATGCGGTGAGGCCTTGGGTATCAAAGCTCCAACAGCTTCCCTCGCCTCTATTCAACTTACTTAAACTCGGATTGATTCCAGAGGGGTTTGCTCAAACTGTAACGAATTCCTTTTCGAAGGATTAGAAGCTGGTCTAGTAACAATCTAAGTGGAGCCATCATGCTTTTTGTTTGCTAGAAATCAGTAGGTTTGTTGTGGTCGAGTCAGCATTGTTTGTGTTTGTGTAGAATTCCCTTGCAGTTAGGATGTCGAACTGGTATTACAATAGCCAATACAATGATTATCCGACTAATTTTCAAAATGGACATTTCAACTTTGACCAGAGTATGAATAGTGGTTGGGAGCATCCACCTTTTCAAAGTTATGGTTTGTACCATGATGAGCCCAATTACTATTCGCATACTCACCAGTCATATGAGCAAAACAATCCTTCTATTTCTCTAGAAGATGCTTTAAAGAGTCATTCCTTATTTGTGAAGGAAACCTTAAATATTCCAGATGAGTCCCCAGAGCAGTCAACTAGAATGTCTTTAGAAGAGACTCTTAAGCAATTTAATGAAAGTACAGATAGGATTGTTGAAGAACTTGCTCGAAATAATCTTAATTTCCAATACAGTGTCTCCAATAATACCCTTGAAAATGAAGATAGTTATTTTCATAATCAAGATGACGAGGTTAGAATTGGTAACACTACTTTAGATGAGGTTCAACCATTTTCATATTTTTATAATGATGATTATGATAATGTTGATGAAGAATTTGAAATGAGTAGGCATAGTGATCAGGAATTTGTTACTCCAATTGAGCTTAATAATGATAATGTTTCTAGTTCAAATCCAAATAATTTTAATAATTATTCACCTATTCAAAAGGACGAGGATTTGACTAGAGATACCACTGTTTTAGACGATGTAATATTTCCTTACGATTACGAAGCCAATGATGGTTTAGAGGAACGAGTATATTTTGAGTCTAGCGATTTAGAAACAATAGACTTAGAAAAACAAGATGAACTCGTAGAGATGAGTGAGGATGTACCTGACTTAGAAGAATCAATTGACCATTTTAAGGAATCAGATAGCCTTGAAATTAGGGAAGTTGTGACTAGTCTTTCTAGAGACACTAAAAACTCTAAGTTTGGGGGTGATTATCATTCTCCATGTGCCTTAACTCTTAAAAAGGTCCCTAACTTGGGACTTGACATTTGTGCCTCAACCATTTTAAAAGATTATCTTCATACACTTTTTCCTGAACCTAGTTGTGTCCATAAAGAAGTTCAGTTGTTAGAAACCCATCCTCTGGTTGATGTGGTTAACCTAGGATATGATACCATGATTGACTTTGTTTTCCCACCAAAAACCTTCCTTCCAATTGTGGGAACATATGAATTTCAGATGTGTCGAATATTAAGTTTTGAGACTAAACCTAAATACTTTAGGAAATTAGAATCGACACATTTGCTTAAGAATGACCATTACTCTCATTGTGGTCAATTATGTAAGTCAAATCTTATTGACTTAGAGGATCCTCAGTTATTTAGGTTATTATTGTGCGCTTCTAAGATCATATTTGAGTTTTTCCAGACTCTAGGACCTAATGATTCGGATCCCACCTATGAAGAAACGCAGCCAATGAAAATTTTCTATTTAGACCCTTTCATAGAACCTGAACCTGAACCACAATTAGATATAAATTTCTTAATCAGGAAACTAAGTAAGGGCTTGCTATTCTTGTTCATTTTCTTGGTTCATTGCAGTTTTCTTTGGTCAACTCTATTTAGTTTTGAAGATCCGTGATTATTTCGATTGTTACTTTATGGTTCGAGTTGACTAATCTTTCCTAAGTCTGGCTGAAGACTTTAAATTTAGCACTTCTTGGGAGGTAACCCAATCTCATGCAACACGGTAATATCTTTCCTTAACTCTTTTGCTTCAAATGGTAACAGTTTCTCCTTGTTCATGTTTTTAATTTCATCTTTAGAACATTGAGGACAATGTTAGATTTAAGTTTGGGGGTATGGGAGAAACTTTTTAGTTGCAATAAATAAACTCCAGAGCCTAGAAATTTATGTTTATTAAGGATGGCACTAACCAATCTAAGTGGATGGAAGCATTTTGGTTGTAGGAGTTGAGGAACCAATCTGACTAGACGGAAACGTCTATAGAGTCTATTCATAAAAGCACAGAGCTCAGTTGTTAGAAATAACATGGTAGTTTCACCATATCTCGTTGAGTCCTTTTCACTTCTGTTTTTATTTTATTTTTAAACTATGTTTCTCTAAGTGATTAGGTGGGGCTCACGATTCAAGTTGTTACCACTGCTAGGGTGAAATAGAGTGATTGAGATATTTATATATATATTCAAAAAAAAAAAAAAAAAAAAAAAAAAAAAAAATGAGACCAGACCATTAGACCAATCGGAATAAAATTAGCACTTGGGAATAGCAATATGTGTGTGTTTTCCCTGTCTCCGTCGCCTAAACAAGCGTGGAATGCAGGATCCACGGGAACTATCATGTAATTTGCTGACAAGAAGCATGCGCTTGGATCCAAAAGATCTAATCATGCAGTTAAAAAAAAAAAAAGGGTTAATGTTCAGTGAATAAATCGACCGCTGGTTCCCTTGTATATGCCAGACGTGTTGATCTAGAATTAGGATTGTCGACCACTGGTTCCCTTGTATATGCCAGTTGTGTTGATATTAGTCAGACCAGTATCTCAGTCCATTAGGATAGGTTCATTGTGGCGGTGGCCTTCAGACAGATATGAGAAACATCATTCACTTAGTCAACATCAAAACCATCTATGTTTTTCTATATCCATCTCTTAATCTTTCCATGTGATTAGTTTTGACTCCGGATATTGATGTCCATAGTGCGACTATCTGAGTAGAGCTCTGTCACTTTATATGAATTTTAGTATGCTTGAGTGCAAACTCGTGTACAGCAATTGGAATTTCGCATCAGGGTACTTCCTCCTGTAGTCAATAAGTATGCCAACCAAGGAGATTCTTTAGTGCCTTCCAAGGTTCTGCGTAGATAGCTAGGGTCTGGAGTAAAGGTTTTGTGGGTACACCTCTGGTAAACCCTCCGGAGACGACACTCCGCCACTAGGGCCACCTAGCGGATTAACGGCTTGCTGCACATGCTAAGTGTAGCCTTTTTATTTTCTAGATTAGATTTGCTCGGGACTAGCAAATAATAAGTTTGGGGGTATTTGATAGACACATTTTTGTGTCTGAATTGTCCTCAGTGTCTCTATTGTTAGTCTCGATTTTTGTACTTATTATGGTGTTTTTATGTTTGTGTAGGTGTTTATGGAGGAATACACTTATGCGGAAAAAGTTGCTCGAAAAATGCTTTTTTTGGACCTCCGGAGAAAAAGTGATAAAGGCACCCTCACTTTGGATAAGGGCACCCATGCACCCAAGTGATAAAGGTACCCGTGTTTTGGATCAGGGCACTCCATCTTCAACATTCAAATATATTTTGGCGGGAAAAATAGTTCTTCACCTGGCAGATTTTCAATCCGTCATTTGGAGGGGTTTTAGTGCGATTCAATGGCCTAAATTTCTTGGGAAGGCCTGTTTAAGGTTAACAGGAGTGGTATGGTTGATCGTTTCGGTTAGAATTGGCTAGATAATCGGTGAGAAGAAAACAGGGCAGTCCGTGCATGGGAGAGATATTCACGAGTTTGTGTGCGATTTGAACGTGATTTGTACGTGCATGATGACTCTAGCAAACAACCAGGAGCGTGTAAGAACTAAATGAGGAAGATTCAACAGCTGTAGACGCGTGTGGAGTTAAATCAGGGAAGAAAATATCCCGAGAATATTTTCTCTCAATGCCGAGTAATGAGAGAATTAAGAGAGTTATTGTCGATATTTTCTTACCCTGTCGAGTATATAAAGGCTCCTGAGGTACAAGGCAAGGGTATGGAGAGTTAGGGGATAGTTTAGAGCGGAATCAAGAGCTGCAGAGAAAATATTTTTCTGCTGCTGAAGAACACCAAGATCGCGAAGAACAGACTCTCAAACACTGTCGTTTATAAACAGTGTTTGAGACGCCTAATTGTGGGTCGCAGGAACCGTAACAGCAGCACTTTTGAAATATCGTATTTTTGTAACAGTGTTTGCAACACCAATAAACGTTGCAAACACCCGGTTTACATTATTTTCTCACCTTTTCATCTTGTAAACACCTATTCGAGCAATGAAATCATATTTTGAGTGTTCCAACAACATGATGAGCTAGAACCCATCACTGGGACGAAGGAGGAAGCTGTTTGCACCCATGTGGTAATTCTAATTAATTCCTTTCTGACTATTTGCACTATTATAATTGATTTATGATTTTTCTTGATTATTTGTGAATTCGTTAGATGTCGCATGCTTAGTCTTAGATACTTTAGATGCGCCATGCTTGTGAGTTACATATAATTCTTTATAGAATCTACCTTGGCAAAGAATTAGAGTCGATGTTTGTTATTTTATGAGCTTTAATTGTCCGGAATTAGTAGATGAACCGCATGAATGTGAGAATTGGTGGAATCCCGAGTCCCTAACTCTTTCCATCTTGTGACATAAATTGTATATATATTTATCTTTTATTTTTCCTAAAATCAATTCAATAAGTCCGAGTGAACGACAACCTTTTCTTACCACTTTCTACAACATTATTGATTCATATCACTCGGGTTCCAAAGAAATGGTATAACCTTATCCCTGAGCCATGCAAAGAGATACCCCCTTATATGACATACTATAAGTCTTACATTTGCCTCTTACGAAATTTTATTCGCGAACTAGGGTGTACGCCATAAAGGTTTGTCCCATTCTAATGTCTCTGCGAAATTTTATTCGCATTTCTGCGAAATTTTCGCGTTTCGTTATTCTTTGATTTTCTCTTCTTGCATTTCAGCTCTTGTATAATTTTTCAATTTCATCTTTTTCATTAAGTCAAAACATACTTTTGTAAAATTTTCTTCAACAAATCATTCATACATCTCTTGTATTTCATTTAGAAATTTTACTTTTTCTACTTACTATCTTCTGCTTTTGCTTTTTTGTTGCGCTTTGCTACATTTTCTCCATCTGCGAGACACTCGCCATCTATTGGTTGCAGCTCATGTTGACTTTGCAGTATTCCTTCTTCTCGCCGTTCTACTATATCAACCATCAGCCTGTCACTTCTTTGCTTTTGTTTGATGTTATGTTTCCAGATTCTGTTCTTAGCAACCCTTTCCTTGTAAGATTCCATATCAATTTCATAGCAATTTTTTCCATCAATCCAATCTCCCTTTATGACTCCAACACCGATGGAATGAGGAAATTTAATGCATTGGTGGAAAGTTGATGCTACGCCTAGAATCCCATGCAGCCAAGGTCGGCCAATCAAGGCATTGTAAGGAGATTCAACATCGACAACACATAATAGAATTTTAGAAGATATCCCCTTTAGTGGAATTCACATAGTAATTTCCCCTTTGGGCTTGTTGGCAGTACCGTTGAAACCATAGATCTTATAAGTCGATGGTATTAGATCCTCGTCTCTTCCTCCCATGGTTTTGTAAGTATGATAAAATAAGATATCCATTGAGCTTTCAATGTCAATTAAAACTCTGTTAATGGCCCAGGAATCTTCAGCTTCACTATCCTCATTTTCTTCATCTTCTTCTTCTATTTGCTTTGGATTTATTTCTAATCTTACCACTAGTGGATTGTCATGCATCTCGCCAGGCTCAGGTACTTCTTGTGCAGTGAAATAAATAGTCTGCTTTTTCCACTCTTTTAATGGCGAAGATTTCGCAATGTTCATTATCTCTCTTCCATCCGCATCTCTCGCGAAAACTCTGCTTAAGACATTGTCGTGGAAATCTTCTATAGTTTTGTACGAATGTATGATGGAGTTACAAGATAGATTCTTCGCTTTTGCTCCAACTTGTATCACAAATGTTTCTCCTCCCTTTGTAGTATTCACTCTGCGAATTTCTGGGGCTGGGGGTAGCTGCTGAGACTGTGGATGTCCTATAAGAAAATGGTTTAATTTTTCCTAATCTATCATCTTTAAGTTGATTCTTTTTACATTCCTGCATTCATTTGTTTAATGACCATGGAAATGATGATAGGAACAAAATTCTAGACTTAGATTATTTGGGTGTAGCTCTTTTCCCATATTCCAGGGTACGGGTATGTCCTCCATCAAAATTATAGCCTCCCAAATTTTATCTATGCTAGCATTTAGAGGTGGCATATTTATTTCTTCCTATATTATCTTCTGACTTCCTGGCCCTCTATGATAATTTTGTCTCTACCACCATAATTTTCTTGCGGCTGATCAAGCCTCTGAATCTTATTATTTCCACCTCGACTGAAAAAATTTCTTTCCCTTTCGAATTCTTCTTGATCTCTGCTTCCCATCGCTACTAATTTCTGTTGACCATCATTCATATTCTTTTCTTGCTTCACCTGCGAAGTGCTCGCTACTGTATTTATTAACCTGGGAAGTAGACTTGTGTTTGCTGCATTTGAGATGGTATTCGCGATATGGTATGATTCCATCTCATTTTGTTTTTTCTTCCAAAGCAATGTATTCTTCTTGATTGTGATGGTGTTCTTGATTTTTTTTCTCGCAGCTCTATCATTGTGATGGTGTTCTTGATTCTGAAGATTTGGACGTATAACAGATTGGTTGCGAACATTGCATTAATGAATGACAAAATGAGATATCTCTCATCCACGCGGCCTGCCATTTCTCTGCACATTGTTTTCCACCTTATGGTTAGATGTTTTAAGCTTTCACCAACTCTTTGCTTTAATCCAAATACATCTTCAATGCCAGGTCCCGAAGAATTATTACTTGTATATGCTCCCAAAAATGTAATCTGCAAATGGTTGAAAGAAGTTATAGTGTTCTTAGGTAAACCTTCGAACAATTTTAGCGCCTCTCCTGTTAAGATGGATGCAAAATATTTGCATAATACAACATCATGGTTTTCCCACTGTAGCATACACCTAACATAAGCTTTGACATGTTGAATAGCACAAGTGGTTCCATCAAAGATACTGGTTAACGTTGGCAAGCAGCATTTTGGGGGTATTCCTCCTAATTGTACTTCTGGGGTAAATGGAGTTTTTGCAGCTTCTTCAATGGCCTCATCAAGTTGCCTTCTGCCTCCCTCTCTTCTGTTATTTAGCATTCCCCTCATTTCTGCTAACTCTCTCAAGATTTGTTCATTCCCAGCTGAATTTTTCTCTATTGGTCTTTTCAATGCAGCTTCCCTTCTTCTGCGTTCATGTCTTTCTTGCCCTGCGAGATTTTGTGCTTCTTCTTCAGTATCTTCATTTTGCCTTCTCCCACGATTTTTTTCTTCACCTCCTTCCTGAATTTGAAAATGATTATGCCTTCCATTTTATCTTCTGCGATTTTCTTCATTTCTCACCGTTTCTCTTCATTGTCTTTTTATTCTCATTTTTATTCTATCATATTCCTCATTGATATTACCATTGTTATGATTTCGTGCGCGTATCCTTTCTCAATTGTCATGATTATTCTGACATATTGCTTCTTGAAGCTCTTGCTCTTCCACTTCTGCTCTCAATCTTTCTCTTTCGTAAGCTAGACCTGCTTGTTCAGCATAATGTCTCTCAATTTCATCCTCAATTATTCTTCGGTTTTTTTGAATTTCTCACTCATGTAATATTCTTCTACCTTCTTCTCGATTCTCTTCACCATCTTGGTTATTTCCACCCTCTTGATTTCTATTATCACGTCTATCATCCAAAGTTTCACCACGTGGAATGTAGCGATCATTAATCATCTCTTCTTCTCCATAATGATGTTCTTCATTTGGATTTTGCATTTACTCTCGAATATTTTCACCAGCATTTCTCACAGGGGAATTTCTCCTTGCTTCTTCTCTAAATGATCTTGAACTTGATCTTGCAGTACTTCTTGATCTCCTATTTTGTAATCTCAAATTCTCCATTCTTAACTCGTGATTTTGTCTTGTTAAATTCGCGCGTTCTTCCGCCTCTAATATCCTTTCCTCTTGTATTATTTGTCTTAAAGCCTCTATTGCTTCATTTTCATCATCTCCATGAATTAATCCTCCAACCGCTTCTTGATCTCTTCCCTCTCGCCTTCCATTTCTCAATTGTCGATTTTCTGCTTCTTCTATTGAATCTGATCGCCAAGTATGCACGCTCACTCTGTCATAATCCACAATTATATCTTGTATCGGTCTGATTTGGTTGTTGAACTTGATTTTCTCCATTATTCCTTGTTCTGTTGCTCCTTGTTCTTACTCTTGAAGATTCTCCTATTTCATTTGTGTCTTCTCCGGCAAGTCTTCTACTCCACCTTACGGTTGTTGGTTGTTCTGATGTATTTCTTCTTCTAGCCATTCCTTCAATTTTGATGTATTACTGTAAATCACGTTAAAATCTTCTCCAATTTCTTCAAATTCTTACAAATCACAATTTCAATCTTTGCTTAGAAACATCTCTGTTTTTGGCGCCAAAAATGTAGTTGCAGGAAATCCTACACTACACCCCTCACAAGAATTCACAAGAATCAACACATATTTGAAGATTAAAAACCACACTTTTATTGATTAATTCTCAGAAATATTACAAGAAATGGAAGAAATCAAGAATACAACCGCTCTCTTAAACTTTCTCTCTCCTCAAAACTTTCCCAACGCTCTCAAATTGATCTCCCCTTCTCTGAATCTATTAGTTCTCTTTATATAGGGTAGTTACATAGTGGATGACAGCTAAGCTGTCTTTTAATTTCGGATCTGACTCGCGATATTCTCGCAGCAGTTGTAATGTCTATTTTCGCAGATGCTATAATCTTCGCAGGATCGTCATGCTTGTATCGTGTTTCAGCTACCGTCATCCGTTACGTCATTCTGCGACGCTCGCAGTGTGTTGTTGAAGAATTCGCAGAAAGGTTATTTTTGAATTTTGCAAGAGTGTTACTGTGGCGATATTCTGATCCTACAGCCTGTTTTATTATTCCGAATTCATGGTCGAATCCATAGCTGATCCTATGAATTGATAATAAATAACTACTCATTTTATTGTTCCGTTTCATGAATTATTCTACACTGAATTTCATGAATAAGCAATAAATACTCAACCATCCGGATTACGGATCATCACTGAGTAAGCCCCACAAAAATGGTGTAAGTGTACTCGACAATGATGCACGACTGAGCACCCAGATGCACAAACGAGCATCCAAAAATATGGACAGATGAGGAATCCTACGCAAATATGAGAAAGCAACAAATAATAATAAAATAATAAGAGGCGCCCAGGGGCCGTGCCCATCGTCCGGCCGGCCGTGCCCTAGATGTGGCCGGTCCCATGCCTCTTTCATTATTTTGCCCTATCTTATTATTTTCATGAACTCATGAAAAACTCCTTCAATGTAGCAACTTTCCTTGTTTGTACAAAACTCATGAATTCCCCATAACTTCACGGATTCATGAAAAATAATATTATAAAATAGGGAAAGGTGTTCGGGACCGGGCAACCTAGCCGGCCAGTCATGCCTAAACCGTGGCCGGTCCCACACCTCAAAATGCCTAGCTTTTTATAATTATTATTCCCTAAACTCATGAAACTCCTCCGTTTCAACAAAACTCATGGATTTTCCATAACTTTACGGATTCATGAAAAATAATATTATAAAATAGGAAAAGGTGTGCGGGACCGGGCAACATAGCCGGCCGGCCATGCCCTAGCCGTGGCTGGTCCCACACCTTGCAATCCCTAGCGTTTTATAATAATTGTTTTCCTAAATTCATGAAACTCCTTGGTTTGAGCAAAAGTCATGATTTCGTCATAACTTCTCAAATTTTGCTCGAATCATGAAAAACCAAAAGCCAACACGGTCACGCGACCGGCTAGCCTCTCACAGCAATTTTAATATTAAAATATTCTTATTTTAATATTTAAAAAATATTGATCAATTGAGCATACATGCTCGTTCCAACAAAAATCAAGAATTTCAGTCAAGATGAAACTCTTCTGAAAATTCACAATGTCGCTCGAACGCACATCAAAAAATACTGAAACTCTCATTACGGAGACACGGACACCATGGAAAAACGTGCATGCCTCCATGACTGACCAGGGTCATCCCTAGGGATTACACAAAGCCGGTCCCACTCTCATGTCCCAATGGGGGTTATCCATTATGGTTAAGGGCAGCCAATGCGGGCTAGGCTATAGGATATGGAGCTGGGTGCTGTTAGTAGTAGTAGTAGAGAATTTGTCATGTAGCTATATATTGACTGGTTGTATGCCTTATGGATTTATCAAGTAATGAAATGAATTAACCTCTCTCTCTCAAGTTCTTTTGCTCATCTCTATCTATGTCTCTCCCTCTTGGAATTCATCTAATTCCTTCTTTAATCGTCTAATTCTCCCTATCCTTCTTCAACAATCTCTAACCTTATTAACCGATCTGTTTATGTATATCCAATTGTAGTGATGTCCACTACAAGTGGTATCAGAGCGGTCGATTCTCCGACCGCAACGATGGACGCTGCAATAACTAAAGTTTCACAAGTAGAAGCAGAAATTTCAGTAAAACAAGATTGTCTTCACAAGTTACTGATGGAAAATCACAACAGGTCGGAGTTTATTAAAGCTTTTTTGTGATGATTTTACTGAATTATTCTGGGCTACGTGAAAAATCTATCATCAGGGCAGATCAACACCAAGTTTCGACGATGAGACCGGTGGCGTAGCTATCGATTCACAGGTAGAAACTGATGTTGATAAAGTGGAGTCCATGACCAAAGATAGCTATGATTCAGTGGGAGCTGGAGTTTTAGATTTTGCCGCAACAACAAATTGCTCTCACAGATCTGGTGAATCGGAGTTTAAGATGACCGAGAATGAAACTAACGTCGAATTGAAATCAATCTCACTAGATTCAGTTGATTTAAGTACAATAAGAGAATCAATTCAAAATTCTTCGATACCAAGTGCAACAGATGAAGGTAATTTTCAATCTACACCTTTAGTTGATTTCCTGAGCATCAAGGGATCTAGTGATGTTAATGAGATTCAAAAATACAAGACCCCTATATTGTTTCTGGATTATTAAGAAGGTAAACCATTCAATTTTGGTAATGAATCTTGTGATGTTGATGTGAGTTTTCAAGTTAAAAAGGTTATAAATGGTGAGGTCAAGGGATTCAGCTTGTTGAATGAGTTTAAAAAAGCGGGGGTCTAACAACCTCACCCAATATTTCGATTAGCAATCTATATGGACAACTCCGAGTTGTTTTCTAGAGAATCAACTAGACTCAATCAATAGAAATACTCAAGGAGTTATTATCTCAATCTCTAAATTTCATTTACTCAAGCAAAAGTGATTCGCGAGTTCAATCAAAGAGATATAACTTGGATGGTACCAAAGACCAATATCCAAGAGTCAATCCATTTAAATCAACAACTAATAAGGTCGGATATTCTAATTGATTGATCAACGCACAACCTATATTATTTCAATTATATAAAAATATAATGCGGAAAAGAAATAACACAGACACCAGAATTTTGTTAACGAGGAAAACACAAATGCAGAAAAACCCCGGGACCTAGTCCAGATTAAAAATACACTGTATTAAGCCACTACAGACACTAGCCTACTCCAAATTAACTTCGGCCTGGACTGTAGTTGAACCCCAATCAATCTCATACTGATCCAAGGTACAATTATGCTCCTACGCCTATGATCCCAGCAGGATACTGCGCACTTGATTCCCTTAGATGATCTCACCCACATCCAAGAGTTGCTACGACCCAAAGTAGAAGACTTTAGCAAACAAATCTGTCTCACACAGAAAAGTCTACAAGATAGATAAATTCGTCTCCCACGAATAAACCTATGAGTTTTGTTCCGTCTTTTGATAAATCAAGGTGAACAGGAACCAATCAATAAAACCAGACTTAGATTCCCGAAGAACAACTCAGTTTTATCAATTACCTCACAATAGTCTTAATCGACGCAGCGAAAAAAGATATTGTGGAATCACAAACGATGAGACGAAGATGTTTGTGATTACTTTTATATCTTGACTATCAGAGATAGAAATCTCAAGCCAATTATTACAATTGTACTCGTACGATAGAAACAACAAGATCAGATCACATAACTACAAGAAAAGTAGTATCGGTCAAGCTTCACAATCCCAATGAAGTCTTTAAGTCGTTAACCTGGTTTTAGAAGAAGAAAACCAAAGGTTAAGGAGAATCGGCTCTAGCTTAGAAAACTAGTGTCACACAAAATGTGTGGGGATTAGGTTTCCCAGTTGCTAGAGTTTTCCCTTATATAGTCTTTCAAATCAGGGTTGAAAATCAATGTTAGATTAGTAACAAAGCATTCAATATTCACCGTTAGATGAAAACCTAATTAGATACAAGCTAGTATCTTTCAACCGTTAGATCGAAAACTTAGATTTCCATACACACATGTACTTGATGATTTTGGGTTTGTGTAACCGTACCCAAACGTGTACAATAGTTGGTTCAATATTAGTAAACCAAATGGTTAGCCAAATGATAACTTTCATATCAACCATATTCTTCTTCACCATAACTAGTCCAAATGACTCAAATGAACTAGTTAGAGAATTGTTCAATTTCTATGAGATCTTATGTACTACACAAGACACAATTGGAGAAAAACGATGTGATTCACTCGAATCGATTCATGAACTATAAAGCCATGATTTGCAATATCATTCCTTAGATTATTTAGATAAGTTCACGAACATCGTTTTTAGACATAACCACTCAAGTTTGCGGACTGGGTTCGCGGATTCAAGTTAACTGGTTGGAGTTCACAAACTCCAGCAGAAATTCTCGGGTTCGAGAACTTCTGTCAGTTCGCGGACTTAAACCGAGCTACTACTCCAGCAGAAATTCTCGAGTTCGAGAATTACGCACGTTCGCGGACTGAGTTGACTGCTCAAGTTCCGGTTTCCACTTGATCAACAAAGTTCACAAACTTCGCTTCAAGTGCTAAGGACTTATACATATATGTATTACCACAACAATGTTTATATCCCCTAGTGGTTATATTGTCGAAACTCTCATTTCAATCATTGAAACACTCTCAGAGGACGTCATATAGTTGTTATTCACTAACTAGTTTTCGCCAGAGAAATTTCCAAAGTGATTGAAACATAACATGACTTTCGTCACTAGGCAAAGATGAACTTGGCTAAAGCGAAAGCTTTACCAACACATATTTCGAGAAATAGATAAGCGAGATATACTCAGCTCGAAATGTCACATGTGTATATTCTTAGTCTATATAGTAATACGACTTTTGTCTCAAGATAGGAGATAAAGTAGATAGACTTTTGAGTGATAGATAAGTTCAAGTCTCCACATACCTTTTAGTCGATGAAGATCCACTACTTCCTTGAGTAGTCCTTCGTCTTGTATGATGATTGCCATGGAGTTCTTGAGTTCAACTACACTTTCTATCCTAGTCCGAGACCTTAGCTATAGTAGACTAGAAAATCAATACTTTATAGTTTTGATCACTAACATTGACAGACATGCTTGATATAGCAACGCATGCGAGTTCTCCCTAGCAATGCTCTATCTCCCCCTTTGTCAATTTTAGTGGTAAAACTATTAATACATATGGAATACAAAAAATATATAAATAAACTTTGTATCTCCTATTCCACATGTCTAATCTTCAACAATACTCGAAATCTTTGCCACTTCCAAGTAGTCCGATGATCCCAAAGGTTGTAAGTTTAGCATCATCGTTGTTGAAAATACGTACCTATAACAATGAGAAAAGCATCGGTTCTCAATCATTGTTATACAGTGTCATAATAATTATTACACAGCGTTAAAGTCCAATTGCATCACAACTTCAACAACAATATTATGGTGATACTTCACTCCCCCTTAGTCAATACTCCATCTCACATGGAAACCACTCCACCTTAGATAATGATCCGAAAACCATATGTATTTGTAGTGTGAACTACATATTAATTCTCCCCCTTTTTGTCAATAAAATTGGCAAAGGTACAAGAATGGGATCCTAATGAAATTTCTGTAAGAGACATTTCATGACCAAAGGTAAATGTGTATCATCTTATTTAGATGCAATCATAATATTCCACAGCCGCACTCCCCACAAAGATTTGGCAATTAAGCACAAGTTCAAAAGAACTCTCCCCCATAATATGCCATTCCCTAAGGAACAACAAGAGCGACTTTAATTTCAAAAAGAAAAGAAGGATTTCTTTAGACTCAACAAATTGCATACAAGTATGAATTTGGAATCCAACAAGAAATATTCAATCATATTAACGAAATCGAACCAAGATTAATTTGACTAAATATGCTCAACACAAGTAAACTTATGGAGTCTTAATAAATCAATTAGATTGATCACAAGAAAACTCGCAAATAATCTAATTGTCGTACTCAACCAAACTAATTACAAGAGTAATCAATTTAATTGGCCACACTCGACATAAGAATATCTATGGAGCAATGACTAAGTTAGTCACAAAAATAACCATCCTAGTCAATCATGCTCAACATGGGAAGAACTTATGGAGTGCTAACTAAATAACCATACTAGATGATTGATTTAGTTTATTTTGGCTCAACATAAGAGATTATGGAACCCCGACTAAGATTATCATAAGACATGACAACCTTAACCGTACATGTACTCAACCTAAGAAAACTTATGAAATACAAACTAAATAACCATACAAGTTGATTAATTTAGTTCTTAATGCTCAGCATATAACATCTCATGGAACAACCAATCATGCCAATAAGGAATTGACTTAGTTGTATCGTGCTCAACATAAGATACACAATGGAGCCTCATGGTAATACACAGAATATAGATCATGGAAGCTCGATTACTGCGGAATTCACAAGGATTCATTCTATGTTTCCATCACCATTTGCACAATGACACACAATAGACATAATCCTTGAATCACAAAAGATTTTCACCTATCTTACATCAATAATTGACAATATAGGCTTAACTTTTGTGTTTGTCAAAAGTCTATTCATCCTTTTATCAATATTTGCATATCAATTCACGAATGACTTTACTTTTGACAAAATATGGGACACTCAAGTTCACGGACGTAAACACACATATCCCATCAAAATATTGCAATATATAAAACCATAAAGATTAATACTGCAACCATCATCTTCCAAACAAACTTAGAATTTTTAAACCAAAAAATCTAAAAATAAGAAGATGAAAATCATTGGATATGGCTATGTGTAATCACAATAATGGCTATTCCAACACACTAGTTATTCTTCTAAACAAAAGAGAAACAATAGAAGATTTACTAGATAATGTTAACTCAAACATGTCTACTAGAAACCAATCACAAGCTAAAGTTCACGTTTGATAGCTTCACAGGTTTCAAGACTTTTGAGATTGTGATCCATATCATTAACTGTGTCTTCGGAGAAGATATCCTTATTGAGAAGTTCTTTAACATGTGACTTCATGAGACCAAGGTCAGCAGTAACCTTTTTCAACTCACTTCTAACCACATCAAGATCCTTCATTGTATCAACAAGTTGCAGTTTTTCTTTCTCAAAGTATTTCAGAAAGTCATGAACCACTTCAGTAGACACCATATCCTCATTCTCAACATCTTGATGTGAGTAGGCATAGTAGCATGAGGCATTAGGTGCTCCATCTTCCACAAGAGTTCTTTTCTTTTTTCCTTTTGATTCAACACCAAAACCTTTTACAAGAAATCCCTTTGCAAAACCACCATAGAAAGATGAGGAGGAGGACATTCTTGATAACCCAGAAAAACCTAGAGTATGCGTACGTGATATATGTAACTCAATAGGTTGGCTATTTAAAGGTTTTGTTTAGATGAAGGACTTTTAGGGTTTCCAAGCTGTAAACTCGAAACGGTAACCTGTGTACACATTCGAACAAAGTGCACCCCACAAGAAAATAACACGAGACAAATAAATAGAAAAATACTAAAAGACATTGCAAATACTTTTTAGGCAATACTGTCTGTTGGCACTAGTTTAGCTATAAACGATAAGAGAAGAGCTCAACTAGGCAAAACACAAATTTCCAAAGTACACCTGACTTTTACACATCTTGCTCAGCAGGATTTTTATGAGCAATTTCCTAACCTTGTGATTAATTAGCACAAGTATGAGCTTTGAGCTCATCTAAGGAATTGTGTTTATGATGAAGTCTATGTTTCCTTCTGAATTTTGAGAGAGACTTATTTTGATTTGAGAAATTATCATAAAACTTACTGTCATCAAAATATGAGATATAGTATGAGTTCTTACCAGAAGGGTCTTGTATTATGGAGGAAGACAACCTGTTGACAATTTCTTTGTAGCCTTGAATTATTTTCTCATATCATCATTCTTCCTTCTTTCTCCTGTAATTTTTCTCAAATCAAGAGACACGTTATTTTCAGAAACAACAACTTGGTCTTTTCTCAGACGGTTCTTATTAAGACTTTTGTTTTGATTTCGAACATTTAAGGAACTCATTGAACTGACCTTCCTGGTAACATACATAGGGTACATATTAAAACCAATGGGTTTCAACATACGAATGTCAGTTACACCTTTGAGAATTAAGTCTAAGGTGTGTTGAAGTTGAACAAGCGAGTTTTTATTCAACTTAGAGTTTCTATTTTGTCTAACAGAACCTTTTGCTTCGCAAAAGTGACATACTTTCTGATCACATGAGTGATTAGGAAGTTTGGTCTTAACATTCTCGTTAAGAGATTTCTTCCTTCCATATGGTGTATAATTTCCTTGATCAGATGAAACTAACACAACTTTCTTAATTGGAAGGGACTCCATTTCTACTTCTGGTGCTGGAGCATTTTCAGATGTAGCAGAAGTGCTTGGTATATTGGACTGCTTAGAGTATCCTTGAATAGAGAACTTACTCAAGTGATGTTATAATTCCAACGCATCCTTCTCAAGGCATGCAACAAGTGTCATACATGAAGAATGATCTTCAGTATTTTCTTTGGATTTGCAGTCTCTTATTATGCCAAGAATAACACTGACATGTTGTTTCATCTGATTGAGTCTATCATCTTGGATTCTAACAAGATTCAGAATCAACTTACTCTCTTCAGTTTTTTCCCATTTATTTTGAGATATATACACTTTTGAATTGTAATCAGAACAACGCATTTCAGGATCTATATGTATAATTTGAACACATGGTTCATATATGGTTGAGATATAGGAATCTTTATCTTTAATAGAATTAGACGAAACAGAGTTTTTATTTCTGGTGATAAGTTTATCAGAGATACTACTCTTGTCCATAGAGTCAGATCGCTACAAACACAGACTTATAAGGTCTTGAACGTGTTTGCCTTCCCTGATACCAATTGAAAAAGCGAGGGTCTAACAACCTCGCCCAATATTTCGATTAGCAATCTGTATGGACAACTCCGATTTGTTTTCAAGAGAATCAACTAGACTTAATCAACATAAAATACTCAAGGAGTTATTATCTCAATCTCTCAATTTGATTTACTCAAGCAAATGTGATTCGCGAGTCCAATCAAAGAGAGATAACTTGGATGGTACCAAAGAACAATATCCAAGTGTCAATCAATTTAAATCGACAACCAATAAGGTCGGATATTCTAATTGATTGATCAATGCACAACCTGTATTATTTCAATTATATAAAAATATAATGCGGAAAATAAATAACACAGACACCAGAATTTTGTTAACGAGGAAACCGAAAATGCACAAAAACCCCGGGACCTAGTCCAGATTAAATATACACTGTATCAAGCCGCTACTGACACTAGCCTACTCCAAATTAACTTCGGTATGGACTGTAGTTGAACCCAAATAAATCTCACACTGATCCAAGGTACAGTTATGCTCCTACACCTCTGATCCCAGCAGGATACTGCGCACTTGATTCCCTTAGCTGATCTCACCTACAACCAAGAGTTGCTACGACTCAAAGTCGAATACTTTAGCAAACAAAACTGGCTCACACAGAAAAGTCTACAAGATAGATAAATTCTACCTATGAGTTTTGTTCCGTCTTTTGATAAATCAAGGTGAACATGAACCAATCAATAAACCCAGACTTATATTCCCGAAGAACAGCTCAGTTTTATCAATTACCTCACAATAGTCTGAATCGACGCAGCGAAAAAAGATATTGTGGAATCACAAACGATGAGACGAAGATGTCTGTGATTACTTTTATATCTTTCCTATCATAGATAGAAATCTCAAGCCAATTATTACAATTATACTCGTACGATAAAAATAACAAGATCAGATCACACAACTACAAGAAAAGTAGTATCAGTCTGGCTTTACAATCCCAATAAAGTCTTTAAGTCGTTAACCTAGTTTTAGAAGAAGAAAACCAAAGGTTAAAGGAGAATTGACTCTAGCTTAGCAAACTAGTATCACACAAAATGTGTGGGGATTAAGTTTCCCAGTTGCTAGAGTTCTCCCTTATATAGTCTTTCAAATCAGGGTTTGCAATCAATGTTAGCTTAGTAACAAAGCATTCAATATTCACTATTAGATGAAAACCTGATTAGATACAAGCTAATATCTTTCAACCCTTAGATCGAAAACTTAGCTTGCCATACACACATGTACTTGAAGATTTTGGGTTCGTGTAACCGTACCCAAATATGTACAATAGTTGGTTCAATATTAGTCAACCAAATGGTTAGCCAAATGATAACTTTCATATCAACCATATTCTTCTTCACCATAACTAGTCCAAATGACTCAATGAACTAGTTAGAGAGTTTTTCAATTGCTATGAGATCTTATGTACTACACAAGACACAATTGAAGCAAAAACGATGTGATTCACTCGAATTGATTCATGAACTATAAAACCATGGTTTGCAATAACATTCTTTAGATAATTTAGATAAGTTCACGAACATCGTTTTTAGACATAACCACTCAAGTTCGCGGACTGGGTTCGTGGACTCAAGTTAACCGGTTGGAGTTCAAAATCTCCAGCAGAAATTCTCAGGTTCAAGAACTTTCGTCAGTTCGCGGACTGAAACCGATCTACAACTCCAGCAAAAATTCTCGGGTTCGAGAACTACGCACATTCGCATACTGAGTTCGCGGACTGCTCAAGTTCCGGTTTCCACTTGATCAACAAAGTTCGCAAACTTCAGTTCAAGTGCTAAGGACTTATACATATATGTGTTACCATAACAATGTTTATATCCCCCAGTGGTTATATTGTCTAAAATCTCATTTAAATCATTGAAACATTCTCAGAGGACGTCATATAGTTGTTATTCACAAACTAGTTTTCGTCAGAGAAATTTCCAAAGTGATTGAAACATAACATGACTTTCACCACTAGGAAAAGATGGGCTAAAGCGAAAGCTTTACCAACACATATTTCGAGAAATAGATAAGCGAGATATACTCAGCTCGAAATGTCACATGTGTATATTCTTAGTCTATATAGTAATACGACTTTTGTCTCAAGATAGGAGATAGAGTAGATAGACTTTTGAGTGATAGAAGTTCAAGTCTCCACATATGTAGTTGCAGAATAACCTACAACTACACCCTCAATAGAATTAGTAAAAACTCAAGAAGTTCTTGATGATGAATAACAATTTTCTTATTAATGTTCTCAATTGATTACAAAGAAGTATCTAAATGGAACTAGAATAGTTATAACTTTCTCTATTCTCTTTCCTAAGATATTTTCTAACACTCACTAAAATAACCTCTCGAATTTTACCTTTGAACTCCTATTTATAGTAAAATTTATTCAGCTGTATATGAATTGCGAAGTATCGCAACTCATACTCGCAAAATTACTCCATCCTCGCAAAACTTCATATTTCTCCGCGCTATTTCTATCATCGTATCATTTTATAACTCTTTTCTTCTTTATTTATTACGATACTCGTGAACTATTATCTTGCGATATTCAGTACCTACATCTTGCCTCTTCTCATGTCAATTCTACGAAGAAGAAATGATCGTGAGAACATAACCGTTACTTAGTCTTTTAGAATTTGGACACGTCTTTTGTAACCGTTCTTTTCTAGTTATCCCCTTATATAACTCCTTTATATTCTCTTCCTTTTCTTCTTCTTATTTCCGCAATTTTATCTTCTGCTCATACTCTCTATTACTGTTGTCTCTGCAATTTTTTCTTCTACTATATCTTCATGAGTTCTCCAAGGTAATTTCCTTCTATCTTCTGCGTATTTCATTTGTTCTCCTCTTTAATTTCTGTATAATTTGTTATCTGATTTTGGTTTATTTCAGCAAAATAACTCCTCGAGATGAAATCTCAAACTAAAAAATCCAAGCCCTAATCCACGAAGAAGAAAATCTGAGAATCAAAAGGTAGTTAAAATACTTTGCTTTCTTTCCTGAACAATATATTGTTGCCTCAGTTTTTAATCTACATTTTGATTCGCAGGTTGGCGAAAAACCAAACCCTGGTAAGAGATCTTGAATAACTAAACCCACACCATTAATTCCAATTGATGATTTCCTTCCTGAAGTTGATAAGGAATTTTCTTCTCCTCCTCGTGAAAATGATTCTTCACACACTCATGCCTCTACTCCATTACCTACCTTTCAATCTCCCATCAATGTCAATTTATCAACACTTCTTCAAGATCAACCCTCACAAAATATTTCTTCAACTTCTTCTCTTGAAAAACAACCCTCGCAAAATATTTCTTCAACTTCTTCTCTTGAAAAACCTATCTTGTCCCCAAATCCTTTGAGTGCTATTTCTCCAGACAATTTGCAGCTTGCTCTTATTCCTTCAAATTCTTCTCCTCTTCCTCAGAAATTCGAGATGGAATTTATTCAACTTTCCGAATGTTATCTGAGGTTTTGACCAATACTGCGAAGTCTACTAATGTTCGTTCACAATATGAGTTTTGCGAAGTTCTAAATAATTTCGTCAATCCAGACATTTCTTCTTCACGTCAATCCTTGGAAAAAGAAATTGAATTGCTTCGCCAGTCTTTGAAATCTTCTCAAGCAGAATGCGAGGATCTCCGTAAAGAAAATTATCGTCTTCAAAATGATTCTCTCTTCAGCGATTCTTCGCAAAAGAAATGATGAATTGAAAGGTATGATTGCTTATCTTCATATTTTCCCTTTTATTTACTTATATTCTTCATATGCTTGAAACATACATTAAAACCCATTCCCCTTTATAGAATCCATCCAGAAATGTAGAAGATTGGTACTTTACCATGAATCAGATGCAACAGAATATCGAACCAAGCATGAAAGCCTCTCAAACCAATTCTCCCATTTATCTAATCTTTACTCGTGTGCCCTTGACAACTCTGATGCTCTTTTTCAAGAGAATACTCAACTAATATATGATCGAAATTTTTTGAATGATGACATATCTCAACTTTTTTCTTCCTTAACTAAAGCTAATTTGAGAATAGAAACCTTATTAGAAGAGAACAAAACCTTATCAGAAGAGAAATGTTCGTTTTTGAATACAATGATTGTTTCTTCGCAATAATTAAAGACTCTTCAGAATAAATGTTGCGATCAAGAAAATCTTCTTTCTTTGTTGAAAGGTGAACTTGAGGAATTAAAGAAGTCTTCAGATGCTGAAAGAAATTCTTTTGTTACTGAGAAGAATTCCCTTATTAATAAGAATATAGTCTTGAGTCCTAAGAAGAATCAACTTGAAGAAGATTATTCGTCATTAAAAAGTCTTAATGCCAAACTTGCGAAGGATAAAAATTTTCTCCTTTCTAAAGATCAAAAGCTTCAATCTCGACTTAAAGGATTAGTTGGTGATGGTTTTGATAATGCGATGAATCAGATGAAGAACTGTTGTCTATCTTTAACTCAATCTCTTGCTTCACAAAGAGAAGGTAGTCATTAAAATTTGACTGCCTCTGGTATATCTTTAAATTTTGTTATACTCGCAAACTTTATCCTTTGAATTTTGTTTTATTTGCAGAATCTGAGAACAACCTTCGTAATGCGAAAGCTGAATTAGAAGCCTCCTGTTCCGAGCTTCGTAAGAAAAATGCTTTGCTTTCTACCCGCTTAATCAACTCTCGTGACCGTGCTACTTGGAGATTCAACTATCTTGCTTATTCCAAAGATATCGAAGATAACAATCATCAAAAATCTATACTTCGTGAAAGTCATCTGAAAGCTCAAGTCTTTACGAATAACATTCTCTTATCAAGAGCCTTGCCTCCTGTGAAAATTACTCCTCTGAAAATATCTGACGATGAATTTGCTCGTGAACCTGATAGTGATTTCGATTATGAGAGTGATGATGAAGATCTTGATGATGAGAAAGAATCTATTCCTCAAGGAGATGTTCTTGTTGCATATTCTTCCAAGGATGATATCTCGCAAAAGTCGAAGGCTGCTAATGACCCTACTGATCTTAAAGATCCAGCACAGAGTGTTGATGAAGCATGATAACATTCTTTCTTTTTTTAATTTATCATTGACTCTCCTGTCCTCCTTTCTTTTGAATTCCTTCCCTTAGTTACTGTTGGTTTTCTTTTTGCGAACAATTCTATTTTTTAAGAAGTACATCTGATATTTTGCGAAGATGATTTTTCCTTTCTTTCTGATATTTTACGAAGATAATTTAACCTTTCTTTAATTAAATTTCCCCCATTTGATCATATGAAGAGAAATAATATATAACTCACAGATAAAGCTTAGTATCTCCTTTTCCCCTTATTATTTCTCTTTAAATGATTAAACATTGCTTGAAGTATTAGAATATTTGCCTCAATTTATCTTACGAAGTTTCAACTTGTTACGATTGTAAATAAGAAATCCTCCCTTTTAAGTATAAAAAATAAAATATATGAAATATCCTTAATAAGTATACTACATATACAATACTTTTGAAGAAGTATTAGAAGTACCAAATACGTCAAATGAAGAGATATAAGAAGTATTAGAAGTACTCGATCCACCAAATGAAGAGATATAAAAAGTATTAGAAGTACTCAATTCACCAAATAAAGAAATATAAGAAGTATTAGAAGTATTCAATTCACCAGCTGAAGAAATATAAGAAGTATTCAATCTGTGAATAATTACGTAACATATGACGAAGTATAATGATTATTTAACCTTCACCAAATGAAATATCCGTTAAAGAAGTATAATAAATATGAGATATTCTTGAAGAATTATAAGAAGTATTCAATCTTTTGGAGAAATATTCAATATACGGAGAAGTATAAGAAGTATGTAATTTTCGTAAACTTTTACGAATATGAACTTATATGTATTTGATTGCTATCAAAATCGCATCTTTTGTTAAGTCTTCATTAAAATTCTTCAATGATGTTGTCTTCTTTGATAGGACTTCTTGTAAAAATTCTTCAATGATATTGGCAGAATATCTTCTCTTCAAAATTTCTTGATGTATATTCTTGTAAAATTTCTTCAATGATATTGATGCAATGAATTTCATTAATTTCTGTGGTCTTATCATGCCTTCCTAAGTAAAGGTCTTATTTTGCCACCTCTTTTGTAGTAAATTTTTGTATTTGCGATAATATGACAAGTCTGAACATTCTTGCGAACATACAACCTCGTGACATTATCGTCTTGCGATGAAATCGCAGGACGTTCTTACACTTTCATGCAAAAACCCATTGATCTCATCTTAACTTCTTTGTATAGTATTTTAGCCTCTTCAGGAAGTGTTGCGACAATATGACATGCCTAAATATTCTTGCGAACATAAAGCCCCATGACATTGCCGTCTTGCGATGAAATCGCAGGACGTCTCCACACTTTCATGTGGTGACCCATTGATCTCATCTTAACTTCTTTATTATGTTCTGCGAGTTCTTTATTCTTTTCTTTCTTTCTTTCTCTTTTTTTTTTTTTTTTTAGAAGGCTCGCAGAACTTCATTTGTTGCACAAATATGACAAGCCTTTATGTTTTCACAAACAAGAAGCCTCGTGACATTTGCGTCTTATAGCACGTATCATATCCCTAATGGAGGGTTCTGCCCTTTATCTTCCCCCTGATTTCCCCTTCAAGGAAGCGTACATCGACCATACAAGGTTAGCTCTTCCCATCCGGTTCTTCCAACAACCAGCTTTTGATCGCAACCTCTTATCCTTTTTGCCTATAGGTCTTATAGTTACGAGGTTGCACCCTATGGGGTATCTTTGGGCCAAGTGCATCATTTGCCAAGACTTGTCAAAAATGGCAGATGTGGTTCAACCTCACCCGGCACTCTTGCTCAACCGTGTACCTCGGCGCCTTGATCATTTTCTTCACTTCTTGGGAAAGACAGTATGCCTTAGTCGCCCAACCTAAATCTTCTTACACCGCATTTTATATTGCATAATGTCGCTAGATTAGGTGAGAATCCAAGGTGTCTAACCCGGATAGGTACCCCATTATTGGGTTGTACCCCTAAGTTTTTACCATGTACTAAGGGCCCTTGGTGGTGTTCCGGTTACCCTTATCCACGTTATAGGTACCCCCTTAAATGACGTACTTTAGGACTTTGCCTCTTACGAAATATAGCTTCGCGAACTAGGGTATACGCCACAAAGGTTTTCCTGTATAAAATTTTCTGCGGCTCTCTTTCTTTTTTGGAGGCTGATCACAGATTGCGGTCTTTTATTCGCAAGTTAATGAAATTTTAATCGGAATATAAATTTTGAAACTCGTAATTTTTCCCAATTTCCTGCGAGCAAACAATATTCGTAAAAATTTTCATGAGTTTTATGGATAATACCTTTTCAAATATAGTCTGTTCCATGTTCTACCAAGCCTCAAACCCATGTCTCTCCCTTCTGGATCCATCAGCCGATAAGCTCCCCTTCCTACAACTTCTTTAATAACATATGGTCCATCCCATTTTGGTGCTAATTTTCCTCCATTTTCTTTTTGATATCGAGGTGTTTCTCGCATGACCAAATCACCTGGTTTATATTCACGTTCAATGACTCTCTTATTGTATTCTCGAGCTAATCGTTCCTGATAAATCTTCATATGGTGCAACACCTTTTCTCTTTTTTCTTCCAAATCATCCAATTCACTTAATATTACTCCCGCACTTAAATTTCTTTCCCAAGCTTCTTTCTTTGTTGTTGTAATTACAACCTCTGTGGGTAATACTGCTTCTACTCCATATGTTAGACAATAAGGAGACATTCCAGTTGCTTCTCTTCTAGTTATATTGTATGCCCAAACTGCACTAGGTACTTGCTCGCACCACCCTTTGAGATGTCCTTCTAATTTATTTTTTATTGTATCTGCGATTGTTTTATTTGTTGCTTCTGCATGTCCATTAGCTTGTGGATATAACGGGGTTGACTTCCCACATTTTATCCTAAAAGCACCGAGTAACATCTCTATGTTCTGCCCCTCAAATTGTTTTCCATTATCGGATACTAGTTGTCTTTGGAACCCCGTACTGCAAAATGAGGTTCTCAAATATGAATGTAAAAACATCTTTATCACGAATATGATGTACTGCTTTTACTTCCGCGAGCTTCGTGAAATAATATGTTGCAACTATCAAGTATCGCCTTTGTCCAGATCCAGGTATAAATGGTCCAACAATATCCAAACCCCATTTTCAAAAAGGCCAGCAGCTTGTTGAAGAATTTAATGTGGCTCCTGGTGCATGAATTCTTTTACCATGTCGTTGACATTCCTTGCATCTTCGTACGAAAATTTTTGCGTCTGTATGCATATAAGGCCAGTAATATCCTTGTATATTTGCTCTATATGCTAGAGATATTCCCCCACTATGATTTCCAGCTTCTCCTCCATGTAACATCTTCAATATTTTTTCTCCTTCTTCGCGAGTGAAGCACCTGAGAGGTGGTCCATTGAAATACTTTCTATATAAAATTCCTTCTCTCAACTCATAGGTTGTTGCACGACTCTTTAATTTATGTGCTTCTAGTCTGTTCCTGGATATTTCTCCTGTTGCGAGATATGCATGAATTTCTTTTCTCCAATCTGCGATGTTGTTTGATAACTCTCTTTCTACTTCCATCGCAATAGCTTCCTCAATTTCTTTCTCTTTGTCCACTGATGGGTGCTGAATTGTCTGTATTTGGATATTTCTTGTATTTGGATTTGTCATCATGCTTGGAATAAATGCAAAAGCATCTGCGAGACGGTTATATTTTCTAGATATATGTCTCCATTTTAATTTTGGTATCTTCGCAGATAATTCTTCAACGAGTTTCTTGTATTTCTTCAAAGAAGATTCATTTGTGGTATATTCCCCTTTAATTTGACAAATCACTAACTGCGAATCACTTGTTATCCTTATACTTTCGAGCTTCTTTTCTATTGCGATCTTTAATGCATGCACTACAGACTTCGTACTCTTTGTTTCATTGTTCGTGGATGCAAATTCTAGTCTGAATGAGAATCTTGTTCTTTCTCCTTCGGTGAAATAAACACGACTCCAATTCCATTTCCCTCACTATTGGATGATCCGTCCACTAGAATTTCCCATCTATCTGGTTCTGTTAACAAGTCTTTTGGATTTCCAAATTCTTCTTCAACATCCATCATTTCCTCTACTGCTTCATCTTCTTCCAAAGGAAATTCTGCCAAAAAATCTGCGACAACTTGTGATTTTTGCGATGATAATACTTCGTATTTTATCTTGTAATGGTTTACTTGTGCATTCCACCTTTCTATTCTTCCTGACCTTTTTGTGTTCTTCATGGTTGATTCAATTGGGACTTTGGTTACCACTTTTATCACATGTGCTTGAAAGTATATTCGTAACTTGAATGATGCATAAACCAGGGCTAAGATTAACTTCTCCATTTTAGAATAATTCTTCTCTGCTGCATTAAAGGTTTTACTAATATAGTAAATAGGCCTCTCTACTCCTGCATCTGCTCGCAACAGAACTGCACTTAGAGCATATGGAGTTGTTGCGAGGTATACTAATAATTCTTCACCTCTCTTTGGTTTCTGTAGTATAGATGTATTTGCGAGGTATTCTTTGATTCCTTGAAAAGCTTTTTCACATTCATCAGTCCTCTTGAATTTTTCTCCCTTTTTAAGTATGTTGAAAAAAATGCTTGCACTTATCTGACATTCGCGAAATAAATCTTCCAAGTGAAGCTAAGAGTCCATTTAGCTTTTGTACTTCTTTTACCGTTGCAGGTGTTGGCATGTCACGAACTGCTTGGACCTTTTCTGGATCAACTTGTATTCCCTCCTTTGATACTATGTATCCCAAGAATTTTCCAGATGAAACCCCAATTATACATTTCTCAGGATTTAATTTGATGTTGAACTTTCTCATTTGCTCAAATATTTCCTTCAAGTCTTGCACATGATCTTTAGCTTCCTTGCTTTTTATCAACATGTCATCTACATATACCTCCAAAGTTTTATGTATCCATTTCGTGAACACTTTTTCAACCATACGTTGATATGTAGCACCCGCATTCCGCAAACCAAATGGCATCTTCACATAACAATACAAACCCCTTGGAGCGAAAAAGGCAGTATGTTCTTGATCTTCTTCTGCGAGTGATATTTGATTATACACTTTGTATCCATCAAGTGAAGTGACTTTATCATGACCTGCAGCTGATTCCACCATTTGTGGTATATCTGGTAATGGAAAACTGTCTTTGGGACATGCCTTGTTTAGATCAGTGAAATCTATGCAAATTCTTATTCCTTTATTCTTTTTTGGAACAATGACCATATTCGCAATCCATTCTGGATATTTTGCTTCCCTTATGATCCCTGCATCCAACATCTTTTGTAACTCTTCTTCTATCTGTACATGATAGTTTTGTGATATCTTCCTTATTCTTTGTTTGAATGGTCTTATATTTTTATCTATGTTCAATCTATGACACGCCACTGATGGATCATTTCCTGGTATCTCATATACACTTCCTGCGAAGATATATTTATATTCTCGTAAAAGATCAATAGTTCTTTTTTCTTCTTCTTCATCCATCTTAGTTCCAATTCGCAAGAATAAAGGCTCCTCTTTACTTCCAATATTTATTTCTTTAGTTGGTTCAGCTGCAACATAGCTTGGATTTTGCTCCCCCATAGGTGTTGGTTCTTTGATTATTTTTGCTGGTTCCCCTTCTTTTTCTGGAATCTCATTTGGTATACCTCTCCCTTCCTTTGCTCTTACTGTATACACTCGGAATTCTTTTTCCTTTTTTGTTTCTTTCACAAGTTTCCTACGAAGCTGTTTCTTTCTTGCTCTTCCTCCGCATTGCGTTACTTCAATTTGATAACAAAATTTTGCACTATCAAGATCTCCTTTTATTTCTTGTATTCCATTTGGCGTAGGAAATTTGATTTTCTGATGTAATGTTGAAGCAACATCTTTGATCGCATGAATCCACGGCCTTCCTATAAGCATGTTATATGGAGATTCCATATCTATCACACACAAGATTACATGTGTTTCGATTTCTCCTAGTAATATTCGCAGCGCGATTTCTCCTTTAGATTTTGTTGTAGATTTTCCTAATCCATGAATAAGACATTTTGAACTTGTGATTTCTTCATCTTTAATTCCCATCCCCTTAAGTGCATGATAGAATATGATATTAACAGAACTCCCTGTATCAACCAAAATTCGGTTTAATTTCCATTTTTCTACAACTTTCTTATCTTCTAGCATGATCGGCATTGTGATCACCAATGGTGAAGTGTGGTTCAAGTCTTCATTTGGAATTTCTGCAACTGAAAATGTGATTTTCTGCTTTTCCCATTCTTCTAAAGTTGTTATCTTTTCTTCCTCCATGATCTTTCTTCCTCTACAATCACGCTTGTATATTTTTCCCTTCATATTACTATGAAATTCATCAACCATTGTCTTTGTGATCACATTACATTCTTCTTTTTTACAATATCCATCTACTAACTTCATTTGATCACTAATATTTACAAACATGCTTGATATAGCCACGCATGCAATTTTGACTGAGCAATGCTCTAACAGAGTTCAGTGGAAATACTTCCAGCCCTCTTGGAGTAGAGTAAGTTGAAGTGAAGAAGTACGAAAATCCTTATTACTTAAAGGAGTTATTCTATCCCCAACACCAATTACACTTTCTGGATTATTATTATCTTCTGTGGGTCGGCATTCGCTCCTTTTTCGATCGTGGTAAGTGTACAACTACATCTTTGAATTATCATGAGAAATTGAATTGTCCAGTGTTGCATATCTTAGGGTATAAATCAGAAATTCGTTCCATACCTTCAATTATTTTTGTGCATGTTAATGATAATCTTATTAGTGAGGCTGGAAAGATGTTTGGTTCAATCTTAATGAATGATTATATTAAGAAAATTGCCTATGAGCCATATATTAAGCTTTGGTATAGCTTAGAGTTGTTGTCTACTTGTTCAAGTGTACTCGAGTTTTTTGAAAATGGTAACAATGAATATGGTTGGCAGCTGTTCTTGAAGATGCCACAAAAGAAAAGTATCACTAGTTATGGTTGTGATTTTATGTTGTTTGGTAGAGGAATAATGGGTGAAACTATACCATGGAGTTCTCTTTCAGAAGGGTTTAATTCTTCATGTTTGATCTTAATTCATAAAATATGCAAGTACACTGGAATGGCTGATATGGGGTTGGTTCTTCTGTGCACAAAAGGTGGAGAATGTTATTATTTTTCCCTGATTTTTACTAAGAGAGTAATTGATAGAGGAGAATTGTTTGTATTGAGTAGTAGTTCTCCTCCTTATGCAATCATTAACTCAAAACAGTATGTTCATATTCTTACTTCTTGTGTGGATGACAGTCAAGAAGATTGCGAGTTATTTGATAAAATCTGGTGACAAGTTAATGTTATTTGTCCTATTTCAAAACTTCATAGGACACAAGAGAATAAATATAGAAAGGAACAACAATCAAATTTCCAATACCCATAGCTGGAGTTTTAATGGTGCTGATGGTTTAGTATTTTTAAAACAATGGATACATGAGGAATCTATATTCTCCTTGCATTGCAATTTTGGGTTTCCTGCTACTAATGAGGGTTGATTAAATGAGTTTCGTCGGAAAATATATCATCCAGCAGTTGTGTGGTATTCACGGGTGATTATAGTGTATAAACTAGAAGATGGTGCGCCTTGGATCCATATATGTCCTGTTATGGTGTTTTTCATAGTTTCTGAAAGTTATTGTAAGATCTTGAAGCTCAAGAATGGTTATGGAGGAATGGGATTCTGAAAAACACTAGTGGAAACCAAGATGCTTGCATTAGTAAATGGTGGTGAGAGTATAACACTAAAAATACTTATTACTTCCAACGGTTGTCGTGTTTGGGGTCAGCTAAAATATATAGTCCTGAAGAGTTCCTTATTGGTGATTCAAATTTTACATTTTCCTTGAATCTAGTGGAGTTGGTGGTGGTACTGCACTGGAAATTTTGAATGAATGAATGGTTTATCCATTTCTTTGAGTCTATTTGTTGCAATCCCTTGAGTGGTTGTCAGATGCGGAGTTCTGTGCACCAACCACAACAAATTAATAGCTCGGGAGAATTTCTGTTATGGGTGGTGGAAATCAAGGAGAGTGGAAACCGGTGGGCTATGGTGGTTATTATCACTCTAGTTTATGTTAGACAGCCTCTTACTTATGATATTCGAATGATTTCCTGGGTGTTACGAGACACGGGGAATTATAGTGGAGTGGGGTTCGGTGAAAGGATAGTCGCAATCAAGAAAATGTAGGTAAATATGAACAGTGGTGAACTCCTTGGCAAGGGTTTTTTCCAGGTTGATGATGGGGGTGAATGAAAGGAGCATGGCAGTATATTAAAGACTCAATTGGAGGTAATAAAGTACATTTCGGTTCCATGTATTGTTGGTTATGAAAGAGGAATAGGCTGAGTTCTGTTCAGGCCCTAATTTCTCCCGATCAACACCACAATCTATGGAAGATCCTCATTGTTAAGAGCAGCATACCGATACAGAGTGAAGTTCTGTGTTGGATATTTGACTTTTTCGTTTATATTTGCATCATCAGAATCCATATTCACAAGCTCCACGTGTTTATTGCCTTAATATTACAAATGGGTTTTTGTAAAGGATGTATGATATGCTATAACGAGTAGCGGAGACGTCTATCTCTTGTGTACCCAGAGGTCAACGAAAATAAGGATGGACAATGAGAGTTCTGTACATTATTACTTGTAGATGGGGAAAAATGATTTGTTAGTTTTTACGGAATTAAGGAGACGATCGTACGGAGGAGACTCCTTGAACCGAGCGAAATATTCAACCTCACACAGATGCACCGCTGCAAAGGGGGTGCTTTGAATTCGAGAGATCAATCTGTAGTACTCTGGCCTAAACCAAGACAATGGCCGTTCCAGAGTAAATTCGGTCACAAGAGAGGATGGGTTGATCTGTAGGAGGGAAGCTAAGAAATGTGTGAAATCAACGGTAATCAAAGATTGTAGGTGTGTTGCGATTCTGAATAAGATAAGTTTTGAATGATTGAAATTTCTCAGTTAAGAGTAATTGCTCAATTGATGAGTTGTCGATCTCGTATTGTCAGTGAGACGTGAGATTCTTATTGTTCTTGTCGTTGTTGTTATTCCAATCATGACTCAGAGACTTATTTATATTGCTGGAATTGTAGACACCATGATCCCATGAAGTGTGACAGTTTATGGAATCAAAGAGTGGGGAAGTGGAAATCGTGTTTAAAACCAGTTGCTCATCGTGCAGAGACTTGGTTGATTTTCCATCCACTTCTTTGTTAACTCCTTCAACCAATTGCACGACTTGCTCACATTCCATCGTGTGTTTGAACACACATGTCGTAGACCTCCAGACCAAAACCCTAGTTGATACCCCCCCAAGTGACACGATTGACATCTCGTGGTTAGTTTAGTCAGTTGTTGACTTCATGATTTAATGGGAAAATGAGTCCATGTATTTACTGTGTTGAACATGATTTTGTAAAATGTTCTGAAACTCATGAATTGAACATGGATATGATTCTCACGTTGATAGTTGATGCGAGCAAGTATTACTCTGATTTGTTGAATATTGATAGTTGAACCAATATTCCTTGATTTGAGCAAGTATTGCACATCTGATGAATTATTGGTAGCGTGACCAAAATAAAATATTAATTAAAATACTAGTAATTGAAACGAGTATAATTAATAAGAAAACTGATCATGAGATCGTCATAAAACTATTAGCGTTTGAATCTGGAATCATAATCCTTGGACTCAGAAACCCTAATTTGATCAATTGATAACCAATTGATGGTTTATTTGAAAATTAACAATGGAATGAAGGAGAACCGACTTCATGGGACCATGGGTCGACCATGCATATCCCGTATGCTCGTGTGATCAAATTCCAAGGGCTCTTGAAGAGTTGGTGATTTGTTGATGAAAGAATGATCAAATGCTGGTTTAATCATTTATTCGAAAAATGCTCGTCTGAGACTAAGGTGATAAAACCTAATTAATTATGAAGAGATGAGAGACCGACCAAGGGGTCATGAAACCATCCATGGGTGGTCACGGGATCGAATGACGATCGTTCCATGAAAATCCCAAAATTATTTGGAAGAGTTTTGGACCTAATATGTGCAATTGCACAAATTAGGTCAAATTGTGTAAATACGCGGGACCGGCTCCTTGCGAGCCAAAGAGCCAACCTTGGTCAGTCAAGGTAGCATTCTCATGTCACCAAAGTGTTCGTATCTCAGTTCTGAGAATTTTGATATTTTCTGGCATGCAGTTGAGCATCCATTTGAGAAAATATGAAGAAATCAGGGTTTTTTTTTTTTTGATGAAACCGTCAAAACTTCATGAGATGAAGGAAAATAATAAATAAGTGAGGGAATCATGAAGTGTGGGACCGGTTATGGCCAAGGCATGTTCGTCCGGCCAAAGGGCCCAATCCCACACGTTTTCCCAATTTTTATAATATTTTCATGATTTTAGGGAAATATGATGAAATCAAGGAATTTGTTAAAACCAAGGAGTTTTTGTTAAAATCAAAGAGTTTTGTTGAAATCAAGGAGTTTCCATGAGATGAAGAAAACATGAAAAATAGTAATAATAAAATAAGGGACGTATGGGACTGGCTTGAGCATGGTTGGCCGGCTAGGGCCTGGTCCCGTGCGTTTTCCCTAATTTTATGTATTATTTCATGATTTAAAGGAATTTTCATAATTTGAAGGAAATATCATGAAATCAAGGAATTTCATGGGATTGTGGAAACATGAGAATATAATAATAATAAAATGGGACATGTGGGGCCAGCTAGGGATTGACCGGCCGGCTAGGGCCCGGTCACATGGGTTTCCCTAATTTTATATTGTTTTTCATGGGATCAAGGAAATATCATGAGATTAAGGAGTTTTCATGAAATTAGGGAAATAATAATAAAATAATGAGAAACCATGAGGTGTGGGGACGGTTGGGATCAAGACATGGCAGGTTGGCCAATGATCACGGCTCTACCATATTTCCTTAATTTTATATTATTTCTTTGGTGTGAGGGAAACACCATGAAACTGAGGAGTTTCCTCAAAACGAAAGATATTTGTTCTCAAATGAAAGGATTTTCATGAACTCAAGAAAAATAACAAAAAATATGAAACTGGCGTGGGATTGACCACGACACGTCTGGCCGATCAGTGGGCCCATGCTCCCAGCGCCTTGGTTAATTTTTAATTATTTATTATTTTTCTTCCTATTTTGCATAGGTTCATCGTCTCGTCGTATTTTGAAATACTTGTTCGTATGGTGATTGTTGGTGCATCATCGTCGAGTACACTTGCACCATTTGAGTTGGGGCTTACTCGGAGATAGCTCAGATGCCCGCGTTGTTGAATATTTATTACTAACCCATGGAACTCTGCTAGGAAGAACCATAGATTGAAGTAACGAAATATTATAAAAGTATTTGAATACTTTCAGAAAATATTTGAATACTTTCAGAAAATATTTGAATATTTTCAGAAATTCAGTTGATGAATCCAAGAATTTAAGAATAATTAATTGATGGCTCTATACTAGCAGAGCAAGCTGTCTAGGAGCATTAATTATTCTGATATGAGCTTGTTGGAGCTTCATATCCTTTATATAGTCAGGGAAAACTGTTGTTTGTATCCTGAAGATGTTATCACTCTATACTAGCAGAGCAAGCTGTCTAGGAGCCGTCAATCTTGTGATTCTATATAGAAATAATTACTGAAGTGTTCAGTATTCATGAGATACGTTGTTGTCCAGCCTAGAGACTACATATCTACATGTACTCTGAGAGACAGTATTTCTCAGTCATAGGTTCGATGAGAGACCCGTGTCTCAATACTCACGTCTGATTGCTGGATCAGAAGTTCGTATAATTATGGGTTTACGATTTTTAGCCTTTGTCAAAAATCCACCATCTACATTACCAATTCGGGATTCCTGAAGCTACTGGCACCTCATTGGTTAGGGTTGCAATAGGAATTATGTACAAGTATGGAACATGCGGATCACATGATGGAGACCCATGGTATGTGGGCTTTGAGTTGAAGCTTATTGAGGTTATGTTCACATCTTCCGCTGCATTCAAGAAACAGCTGCAGCAATTGTGCCTTCCGTTAGCCAAGCTTACCAATACCCGAGGTCATTTCACATTTTACATCCTTGAGGACAAGGATGATTCGAAGAGATGGGTATTTGTCATGTCCCAATGGAGGTTATCCATTATGGTTTATGCCATCCAATGCGGGCTAGGCTATAGGATATGGAGCTGGGTGCTATTAGTAGTAGTAGTAGTAGTGTATTTTTCCTATATCTATATATTGACTGGTTGTATGCCTTATAGCTTTATCAAGTAATAAAATGAATTAACCTCTCTCTCTCTCTCAAGTTCTTTTGCTCATCTCTGTCTATGTCTCTCCCTCCTGAAATTCGTCTAATTCCTTCTCTAATCATCTAATTCTCCCTATCCTTCTTCAATAATCTCTAACCTTATCAACCGATCTGTTTCTGTATATCCAATTGTAGTGATGTCCACTACACCCACACGTTTTCATAATTCTGATCTAATTTGCTCAATTGCTCATATTGGGCCCAAACTCTCTTCAACCAACCTGGGGATTGCTCAAATGACCAACAGTCGGTCACGTGACTGCCAAGAGCTGGTCCCATGCTCTCTTGGTCGGTCCCCATCTTTCATACTTAGGTTTTATCACCTAATGCTGAACCCATCAATATTTCAATAAATGATGAAACCGACATTTAGTCATCATTTTTTCACAAACCCTCCAACTGAGAACCCTGGGGTATGATCACTCGAGCACCACATGGACACCCGTCATGCCATGTTGAACATTAGGGTTTCGAACAAACGCTTCACGGAATCATCATTCTGAGCAAGTTCAAACACTAAATAAATTTATGTTGATCCACGAGGATTAATTATATAATATTCGGTAATCTACCAATATTTTGACTAGGTCACGTCACCTATACATAATTCGTCGAATTGAGAAACACTTGCTCAGTTGCTCGAATATGGATTTAACTATCAATATTCAGTAATTTATCAATAATTCGTCGAATTGAGAAACGCTTGCTCAGTTGCTCGAATATTGATTTAACTATCAATATTCAGTAATTTATCAATAATTCGTCGAATTGAGCAACACTTGCTCAGTTGCTCGAATATTGATTTAACTATCAATATTCAGTAATTTATAGTAATTCATCGAATCGAGAAACACTTGTTCAGTTGCTCGAATATTGATTTAACTGTCAATATTCAGTAATTTATGAAGAAGTTCGAGATGCACCACGACAGCTGCAAGATGGCACAGATTCCACAATTGACGACCTTGAGACTATCAACATCGGAACGGATGAAAACCCAAGGCCGAATTTAATCAGTTCTACTATCTCATCCGAGGAACGAGAAGGATTGATCATCCTGTTGAAAGAGTATCAAGATATCTTTGCCTGGACGTATGAAGAGATGCCCGGCCTAGATGATAAATTGGTCACTCAACATCTCCACACCACTCCCGGTTCCAAACCTGTCAAGCAACCGCCCAGGAAATTCAGACATGAAGTCGAGGAGAAAATCAAGATGGAGATCCAGAAACTACTAACATCAGGATTCATCAAACCCATTCAATATCCAACATGGCTGGAGAACATTGTCCCAGTGAAGAAGAAGAATGGTCAAATTCGATGCTCTATAGATTTTAGGAACCTGAATAAATATTGCCTGAAGGATGATTTTCCTTTACCCAGCATTGATATGCTCGTTGATGCAACCAGTGGTCATGACATGTTTTCGTTCATGGAAGGTTACAGCGGATATAACCAAATCAAGATGTATGAACATGATGCTAACAAGAATGCGTTCCGAACTCCCATTGGAAACTTCCACTACACAGTAATGCCTTTCGGCTTGAAGAATGCAGGAGCCACGTATCAGCGAGCTATGACTACAATATTCCATGACATGATGCACAAGGAAGTAAAAGACTACGTCTATGACGTGGTGGTAAAATCAAAGACTCGAGCATCCCACCTGGACATTCTGAGACAAGTCTTCGAGAGGTGCAGAGAATACAAACTAAAGATGAATCCTCTGAAGTGTGCTTTCGGCATTTTTTCTGGAAAGTTTCTTGGATTCTTAGTCACCGCAGAAGGAATCAAGGTCGATCTAGAAAAAACGAAATCTATCACTACCATGCCTGCTCCATGAACTGTGAAGGAACTCCAGAGTTTCATGGGCAAGGTAAACTACATTCGACGTTTCGTCCCTGATCTGGCTCAACTCATTGCTCCATTCACTCCTTTGATGAAGAAGGGAGCAATTTTTACGTGGACGAACGTTCAACAAGAGGCGTTTCAGAAAATACAATAGATATTACTGTCACCTTCTGTCGTGAAATCTCCTGTGCAAGGACGACCATTAATACTTTACACAGCCTCCAGTGATGTTGTTATTGGGGCCCTCCTCGCTCAGGAAGATGATGAAGGCATCGAATGACCGATCTATTACTTCAGCGTACAATAAGGGATGCCCAACTCTGGTACCCAAAGGCTGAGAGAGAATGCCTAGCATTAGTCCACGCAATTCAGAGATTCAGGCATTATCTTCTATCAAACAGAGTTGTGCTGGTGGCCAAAGCTGATCCTATAAAGTTCTTACTGTCGAAGCCTGCTTTGATTAGAAGACCAGCAAAATAGCTACTTCAAATGTCAGAGTTCGACATAGCGTGTGTCCCTCCAAAAGAAATCAAAGGACAAGCAGTTGTAGACTTACTTGCTGCTTTCCCTGGAGAAGATATCACGATGTTGCATGAAGAAGCACCCAGTGAGTTTCCAGAAATCTCAATCATTCAAGAAGAAACATGGATATTATATTTTGATGGATCCGCTACTCCGAGGAATGACACTGGCGAAGCGGGCATTGTGCTAGTATCTCCATCCGGTGAAATCTTCTCACATTCATTTAAGCTGGATTTCCACTGCACCAACAATTCAGCGGAGTATGAAGCCTTTCTCCTAGGGCTGTCTTTGGCCAAGAAAGCAGGAGCAAAACAACTGGAAATCAGATAAGACTCGAAGTTGCTGGTCAATCAAATGAATGGTGTGTACTCTCTCAAAGAAGTAACACTCGCCCCATTCAGTGTTGAGGCACAACGGTTATTAGCTCATTTTTCTGATGCAACTATCATCCATACTGGACGCACCAATAATAGACATGCTGATTGTCTAGCGACTCTAGTATCCAAACTAAAGTTTGAAGGTTCAGAGAAATCCGTCACGGTATAGAGACGTTCTGTATCATCTACTTGGCTTACTCAAGTTGAAGATTCCCAAACGAACGACTGGCGAGCACCCATCATTCACAAGTTGAGCAATTCTCTTACAGAATGGAAAATCAGTCTCAAGGAATTGAAGAACTTTTTTCTACTGCTTGGAGCATTGTATTATCGCAATCCAGATGGATCCTTATCACGATGCCTTGGAGATGAAGAAGCAAACGAGCAACTCAAACGCATACATGGGGAAGTATGTGGGAAAACCCTGGTGATCACACTTTATAGAAGATTTCAAAGACTCGGTACTATTAGCCCTCCATGGAGACTCAGTCGATAAAGTTGCAAGGGTCATGTCCCAATTGTCAGACACCACCTCATCACTTGGAGGTTCTAACAATTTACCACACTGGGGACTGAAGAGAACCTTACATAAAATATCTTCATGACAATGATCTTCCATTAGAGAAGAAATATGCGGTCAAACTCATCCAGAAAGCCAAATGTTTTGTCTACTTGGAGGGGATTTTGTATCGCAAAAGCTTCGGTGGGAATCTACTGTGGTGCTTGGCTGAACATGAAATTCCTACAATCTTGAAAGAAATGCATAAAGGTGAACATCAAGGGAAGAATAAATTGTTTCTCCAAATCCATGAGAAATATTATTATCCAACCATGGAAGATGACGCGGCTGCCTATGTTCGGGGATGTCATCAATTCCAAGTTCATGGTAACCTTCTTTACACTCCTTGTCTCCCATTATATTCTGTGAGCAGTCCATGACCCTTCTACAGTTGGGGACTGGATATCACCGGAAAGATCAATCCAGCATCTTCGAAGCAACATGAATACATCATCATAAAAACGGAGTACTTCACCAAATGGGTTGAGGCTATTCCTCTTCGAAGCACCACCGGAGTCATGATTGCAACTTTCATCAAAGAGTACATCATATGCAGATTCGGCGTTCCTAAACATATCATCACGGATAATGGAACTCCTTTTGCCAACAAACATGTTGCAGAATTGTTCGAAGAATACATAATCAAACAGATTTTCTCCACACCATACTATCCCCAAGGAAACGGACAAGCGGAGAGTACCAACAAAACCTTGATCCGGATTCTCAGCTGAATAGTTCATGACAATCCACGAACCTGGCATGAGGAATTTCCCATGGCTTTGTGTGCCTACCGAACCGCACCAAGAAGATCAATCGGGACTTCACCATACTCTCTTGTTTATGGCGCTAATGCCAGTCTCCCGGCCGAAATCAAGGTTCCTTCTGCAAGAATCGCAGCGGCCAATGGAGTACAATGGTATGAAGCCGAAATTTCCAAGTCAAGAATTGTGGAATTGGATATGCTCGACTCAAAAAGAGCCAAGGTGGAAAAATACGTGGAAACCTACAAACAAAGGGTTTCTAAGGCCTACAACATACTGGTAAGACATCGAACATTTCAAGTAGGAGATTTGGTTTTGAAAATAATAAAATATATTCAACAAGACATGTCCACTCCCAAGTTCTCTCCGAAATGGGAAGGACCTTATGTGATCATCAAGGCAGTGTCCAGCGGATATTACAAAATCTTAGATGTTAATGGAGGAGTGGAGGGAAACATCATCAATGGCAAGTGGCTCAAGGAGTACTACGCCTGAATGATCAACAAACAATCACGTGTTAATTTTCAAGATGTAATTTTATTCCTTCAAAGAGTATGCATCATGCTCATTCAGTCAAAATTTAAAATTTTCATGAATATCCCAAAAAATTCCTCCAATCAGGTGTTTTATTAAATAAGTCTGGATCACAAAAAAAAAAATCTTTCTCAAATGTTCACTCAGAGTAAACCATCCAACAGAGGATAATCTCTATAGAAAACTTTGTCAAGCTTCTTCTAGAAATTTTTGGTCTTCACTCTCAATTCCTCGACTGCCTTCTCAACTCTTGCTGACTCCAATGCAAGTATATTCTCCTCCTCTAATATGGCAGTGTTCGCAGAAATCGCGTCAACAACAGCCGCCGCCTTGTGAACTTTGATTATCTCGAGACGATGACGAAGCCAGCCTATGTTGAACTGTAGAGTTTCGCAATTAGAAATCATCTCATCCCATTTGTGCAGTTCACGATTCTTGACATCTCGTAGATACATCTGGTTTATCTTTTCAATGATCGGTAATAACCCTGCAAATGTAGTCAGGAGGGTTGGTAGAAAACATTTCCATACTTCGGTCGTATCAATATGCCCGTACCTTCTCCAAATTTTGGTGTACTGGGGCGCGTGACACTTTGGAATGACGAATCCACCAACCACTTCATTATTCGGGCAATTGTTGATTATGGGAGCCTCAAATGGGAGTCCAGCTGTTGGATACTCAGGAGTATGAACTCTAACCCCAGTCTCCACGAATCAGTAAAGTTTTCGTCAACACGGTTGCTGCTATCATCAACCACAATCATGGACTTACCTTTCTTCCTCTTTCTAGCATCGAAAAACAACACGAACATCAACCTGCGGAGGAGCGAAGGAGTATTTAATTTTATTGGCCTTTGAGCATGGTAAAACTCCAGTCGAGAAGTTATGGAATTACTTACAGATGTTCCGTCATCAGCATGAGCCGACCTGTACCGTACAGGAGCTTTAACAGTTCGTTTGGGTCTCAAGCTACAGGAGGAATGCTGATTCTTCTGATTATCCTGCAACAAAAAATTTCTTCTGATCAATCACCCTGATCGAACCACAACACTTTCTGCGCGAGATTCATTTCTGGAAGAAACACTACTTCTGGACATGGTGACAAGAGGTGGTATTATGATCAAAATTTCTTCTGATAATACACAAAGGCAGCAGATGGTCGACTGTTTAAATAAAACCCTAAAAGCACTGCCATAACAGATAAACAAGTTTGTTGTGATTTCTACTGAAACCATAAATCTCGAATAAGATGCATGACAGATGGGAGAAGCATAACAATACTGGGGACTGACAGTTCAGGAGCAGACAACATTATGACTACGGACTGATCTTCTGGCAGGCCACGTGTTTCCTAGACAAGTCATATGATCGCATTCCATGGGTAATTATTGTCTACGTGGACATTGGTCCATCTACTGGAGATATGGGGAAGATTCAGAAAAGGGATACTACAAGGAATTACGGTTCAAAAAATAATAATCTCTAAAGAAACATCTTTACGCTATTTAAATAACCAGAAAGTATCTACTTCAACGAAAAATAAATAATCTCAGAGAGATTCATGAGCAAGATTAATTGTCAGATTCGTCGGAATCATCAGATTTTTCAGAGTTATCAGATTCGTCATCGTCGTCTTTTGCAAAGTCTTCTTCAAATTCTTCGTCAGAATTACTATCAGGGTCATTGACGAAGTCTGGATGAATATCAAGATCGCTGGAATCCCAGTGCTCATCCTTTTCACGCTCAGCTTCAAGGTCAGCTTTGACAGCTTCTCAATCTCCCTATAATGCCAGTCCGGCTTAATCTTGAGATCTCTTGGTACCCACACGGTTTCAGAATCAGAGGGTACGCCGTCATCTTGAGACCGAAGTTTCTCCTCAGCTGCTAGTATTCTGCGCCAAATTCGGTCCCTTCTTCGTCGATGATCATCCATCCTGTCATCTTCGGCTTTTTTCTTCATGAGCTCATCATAAGTAACTCTACGGTTATTGAGAGGCGCGCCAGGCTCTGTTTTTTCAGTTCGGTTCATCTTAGCTCGAGATTTGGCTGTGGAAACTTTGGAATCCTCTTCAGAAGAGCTGGAAGAATAGCCATAATCATAATCATTACTACTGTTACTGGAAGTCATCATTGTTCGGAACCAGAAGCATGGGATTGTAGATATGCTAACACCGAATTCATGCCAAAATGGTAATCCTTAACTCTTACCTATTTACGATTCCACGAACTTAGTGATAACAGTGTAAAACCTCAAAAACTTTGTTCGTTCTTTCAAACCTGCAAAGCCGAGCAAAAAACTTATTATTATTTAAAGTCGACATTGGATTTTCACGAAACTATGAATAATTCACATATCCTTCCATGTGAATATTCGCTGATTTTTACGTGTACCTACACTATAAAACCGCCAAACTCACACATATACTACGAATTCATCAACTCATAGAAATATTGTTTGCTATCAACAATTTTTCATAAATCAAAGCTTGATTTTTATTTATTAGAAACATGAATAAGTCACGTCTTTTAAATAAAAAAAACCGTGAACTGATAACTCACGTAAATATTAAAAAAAAAAAAAATTTGCTCAGTTGAGCATACGTCTATGGAACGAGGGTCTTTTCTATTTTGCAAAGGTCTACATATTCTAAATAAAATTTCGAAAGTTCATAAACAGATTGTTATCATGAACAACAGGCTTCTTCAAAATTCCTTTAACCCTAAGGATCATTATTTACTACTTTTTACGAACAAACCTACGTTCTTAAAAGTATTTACAAAGTCCATGCTTTGAAAACAAAACTTGGGTTTTCATGAAACCTAATAAACAAAACTTTTACTACTGCAACCATACCATATCTATGCAAAATTTTATGTATCTCTTCCATATTAGGGATTTTTGTTCGTTTCCTAAACTAACGAAAAACGGGCATTCATACGTTTTCTAAAAACAAATTCTTCATAAATCCTACGCATGCTTGCAACTATAGGGTTTTTTGTTTTGTGAACAACTTATGAAATCATGAAACATACAGCAAAAAAAATATGCACTGAATTACCTGTTGGCGCCGGCCGGAACTTGGCCGGACGTTGAGCAACGACGGACGGTGGTGCTGGATCCGGCGGGAATTTCCTTCCTGATTTGCTCGTGAAGACAATAAATAGATAGAGGTGCTCAATCGATCAAAACAAAAAATATTAGGGTTACTTACCTTTTATACCAATTTTATTTCCAAAACCTAAAATACTTGGGATTCCCCTTTTGGGTTTGGGCCCACGAGCGCTAAACCAACCAAAACTGGGCTTTTAACTGACCAAATCAGCAACACCTCACCTCTCCGTGTTCACAAAATAACGGTCTATCACGCTACTAGGATCCTCACTCAAATATTTGCCCATATGTGACACCATTACAACAAACGAGGATTCCGAGCATACCTTTGTAGACTGAGTTCAACCACCGATATCATCGACTGAAAATCACCATCTAATGCAATACTACGGAACATGACTATTCCCCACTAAGCATGGGACTTAATGTTGATGGTGGATTTTTAACAAAGGGAAAAACTGTAAAATCACGAGGCATGTTTCGACACGGCTTTCTGGAATGCAACGATTCATATTTTACGAAGCCATGATGAATATGTTTTCGAAAAGCCCCACTAGCTGAGCGATTCGATCCTTAACATTTCATCATGACCTCTATGCAGAATAACATAATTGGGAGGTTCTCCGTAGATTGAGAGCTTAACACCTTCAGGACATCGGTAACACTCATTGTTCCCTGACTGCATGAGAGAGACCCACCTCCACATAGAAGAATAGTTAAGCGGAGGACACCTTCAGAACGTCAGTGACACTCATCGTTCCCTGACTATGTGGAGAGACCGTGCATAGATTCAGGCGGTTCTCCATAGATTGAGAGCAGTAACGCCTTTAGGTCGTAAACAACACCCGTGACTCCCTGACTATGCATCATTCAGAAGGGATGTGACGCTTTAACTAACTAATATCTTTTCTATAATATATTAATTCTGCCATGACATTCACCACTAAATTCCCAGAATGATCTATTATTGCTCCTATTCCATGGTCAATCCACAACCTGATCCCATGGAATGGCAATAACAATTGCTCATATTCCATGGTGGAATCCACGGCCTGATCCCATGGAATGGCAATAATAATTGCTCATATTCCATGGTCGAATCCACGGCCTGATCCCATGGAATGGCAATAACAATTGCTCAGATTCCATGAACGAATCTACGACTTAATCTCACGGAATGGCAATAAACTACTATATTATCACATTATTCCAATTTCATGATCGAATTCACTAATAATCTCATGGAATGATAATAAATAATTTTATTACTCTGATTCTATGGTCGAATTCACGATCCCATGGAATGGTAATGCCTGTTTTATTATTCTGAATTCAGAGTCGAATCCACAGCTGATCCTATCAATTGATAATAAATAACTACTCATTTTATTGTTCCATTTCATGAATTATTCTACACTGAATTTCATGAATTAGCAATAAATACTCAACCATCGGGCATCTGGATCATCACTGAGTAAGCCCCACAAAAATGGTGTAAGTGTACTCGACAATGATGCACGACTGGGCACCCCAGATGCACAAACGAGCATCCAAAAATATGGACAGATGAGGAATCCTACGCAAAATAGGAGAAAGCAACAAATAATAATAAAATAATAAGAGGCGCCCAGGGGCCAGGACCACCGGCCATGCCCTACCCGTGGCCGGTCCCATGCCTTTTCCATTATTTTCCCTATTTTATTATTTTCATGAACTCATGAAAAACTCCTTCATTTTAGCAACTTTCTTTGTTTGTACAAAACTCATGAATTCCCCATAACTTCACGGATTCATGAAAAATAATATTATAAAAGAGGAAATTAGGCTAAGGCACAACCCATGGATAACCCATAATATGAGGCCCCTAGTTAATAGAAGTTAAGATCTAAGCCACGAGTTATTAAAAGACAATCATACCCTTTTGTATATTTTCAAGCCCCAAATAAAATAAAATTTAAATTTAAACCCAAAATATTAAAATATAGCAAACATGATGTCACAGCCATCTTTAACGATCGCCACCGCCACCAACCACCACCTCCGACGACCGCCACCACCAATAAACACCTCTGCCGGCGACCACCTGCGCCGAAACCACTACCTCCGACTACCGCCACCACCAACCACCAACCACCACCGCCAACCACCTTCTCCGGTGACCACCATCAGCGGCAAAAACCACCACCGCCGAAAACCACCACCTCCATCGCCGGCGGCCACCACCGCCTCCCACCAATAATATATGGATGTGTAATCTGAAGTTACACATGCAATGAGCATGTGTATCCAGAAGTTACACATGGGTATGGCATGAAAGGGTTACACATGTGTAAGCAGAAGTTACACATGCATATAACATGTGTATCCAAAGGTTACACATCCATATGGCATGTGTAATGACAAGTTACACATAAAAAAAAATAGACATAAAAAAGTAAACACAAAAAAAAATACATGTATTACACTTTAAGATTTATTTACAATAATTTCTTAGCATGTGTAACTAAAAGTTACACACGCATATGTCTAGTGTAATTGGGTGTTACATATGCATCTATCTAGTGTAATTGAAATTTACACAACACTATGCACACTTTCAACAACATTTATCCTATATCTACCACCATGGCTCATTTCATCATTCTCTACCAGCATCAATTCCTGACAAATCCACTACAATATCAACATAGATTGGCAACTCTGCACCTATTTATCCTAACATGCATCTAGCATGCAATATTGAGTTCGTAGACTCAGGCCATAATTTACCACATATCAATTCCATCGTAACCCATGTCGTGCAACTGCAACCAACACCAACTGAGTACAAATCTCAGTACCATCCAGCTTCATTTCCTCTATTCCATTACCATTGTCTTAACTGCAGTTGCACCAGTACATGTAATGTTAACTCCTAACATATATCTACCTGAGCATCATTAACTCAAACCATTCTGATTCTTCAACCAGTGCATACCTGAGCTATATGATAGCAATAACAATACTCAATCATTACAAACCAATGCCAAATCTTCATCTGTACAACTTGCACACTCCTACAGCTCTCTGTGAACTTTCATACTCTGAAATTAACACCTCCATAACCTGTTCAATACCAGTTCATTACAAAAGATCAGCATATCTTCCACTACAAATTTTATCAAATCATAGCATATGTATAATCAACTAACTAAACACTCATAAACAAGCATGTATAATCAGCTAGTACACATAAAAATGCATGTGTAATTTGGAGTTACACATGCATATAAAATGTGTAATTTGAAGTTACACATGCATATGAAATGTGTAATTTGGAGTTACACTTACACATGGACATGGGTAGTGCAACTGGGAGTTACACATGCTTGTTGTATTTGTAATTAAGAGTTACACATGCACATGTAAACTTGAAATCTTTGTGTACATATAAATCAAAAACACTAAATATTTACTTACAGTGCAATAAGGAAAATTATTACAAAGTAATTTACTGAATCATCTTGGTAGCATATGCATATCCCATCAAATTAGATCAGTAGGTATGCCTCCAAGAACTGCGTATGCATATGCATATCCCATCAAATTAGCATGTGTAACTATAAGTTACACATCCATTTAGCATGTGTAACTAGTAGATACACATCCATTTAGCTTGTGTACCTAGAAGTTACACATTTAATTAAGTTTCTTAAAGTGAAGGACAAAAAAACTTACATAAACACTTAAGCAAACAAAAAATTTAAGCATAAAAAGGTGGGGAAGATAAAACAAGAGCAATAATTGATCCTAGATTCTCAGCACAATAAATCATACATGTCAGAGCTAAAATAAAGACAGGTTATCTGATATTACTAGCAAATAAACTGCTTTACTAATTTGCAGGAACTAAGTGAATAAACTACAATTAAGAAATCAGTTGCAATAAGAACTTAAATAGATGTGTAATACGACTTGTGTAACCGGAAGTTACACATGCATATGGCATGTGTAATCAGAAGTTACACATCCAATTAGATTGTGTAACTAGTAGTTACACATTCAATTAGTATATCCTCGGACATATACTGAGGATCACCACCAAAAACAACAACATATGGCATGATTCAGACTAATAAAAGAGTACTATCTTGCTTTACTAATGCTAAATAAACTAGGGATACTCGAAAACCAAACCATGTATAATTCAAAATTCACAAATATCAAAACGTTAACTGCAAGGTCTACTCATTGAATGAGTAGACCACATCAACTGCAAGGTCTAATCAAAACGTTAACAACAAGGTCTACTCATTGAATAATAAAACAAAGCATGTGTAATCAGCTGGTACACATACAAAATGCATGTGTAATTGAGAATTACACATGCATATGACTTGTGTACCTAGGAGTTACACATGCATATTACTATACATATGACTTCTGTACTCACCAAAATATAGGTTATGATGTCTTTCCTCAAGCTGCAAATTTGTAAATTTGCCATTTCATATTCTCCATTCTCAAGGCACCTCTCTGATCAGGTCCGATCCTCGAGTCTGTCGATGGCAACTTTTCCTACACAAATGGAGTAAGTTGTATATCAAAAACAACAAGTACAAATAACTAAATCGAATGGAGATAACATAAAAAACATATCGCCATTTTTGTGGATATCAAACCTTTAATCCAGGAACGAGTTCATTGAGTGTAACATCAAAGCCGTCAAGTTATATGGCGGTGGGAATTTTGGTGGCTTACTCCGCTTCCAAAGCATCCGTGAATCAGGAAATGACTCTGAACATTTTCCCTTCCCTGAACAGTCTCCAAGTACATAATGCATGCTACCATCCCATTTACCAAAAATTGTTGCTACTGTTTGATAGCCCGATCTTGAACCACGCCTTGTACCTGAAAGATATCAGTACATATGCATCATTTAGAAATTCTCACCGAATTATTCATGCACACTTTATTTGCTATTACTCCAGTAATGACAAATGACTGCAACCAACCTGATGAGGATTTCGGTCTGTTGAATTGCTTTGAATTTTAGCTTTCATGAATACTCATGATTTCCTTCTCTACGTAGTCATCGGCAGTCATGGACGACATAGCTATTCATCACCTCCACTTATTTCTCCACCACTCGCACTACCTCCAGCTCAATTGCCACCACCAACATCACCAACTGCTCAAAATCTATTAAACAATATATAAGTAAAACACAAAACTTATATCATATCCAATTAGCATGTGTATCAATAAGTTACACATCTAATTAGCATGCGTAACCAGTAGCTACACATATATTTAGCTTGTGTACCTAGAAGTTACACATCTAATTAGCATGTGTAACTAGTAGCTACACATCCATTAAACTATCAATGTTATTAGCACTCATGTATATGTTTAATAAAAGTTCTGCACCAAAATTGAGTTAGTCGGTGAAGATGAGGAGAAGACAACGATAAATCCTTAGTGGCTAACCAGGTGGCCCAGGTTCACGAGGATTGACTGACTATTAAGTTCAATTATGTTCTAGCAATTGACAATATAATTCTAATCCAATTATGTTATGTGATTTACAAGAGAAAGAAACACTGAATTGTAGTTCAAATTTTATACGACGCTAAGTTGTAAATTTTGTCAAACAAATCTAATATAGTACTAACATGCAAAGCCTCAAAAAAAAAAACTAGCATAAATTAGCATAACTACTAGATCCATTGTATGTCTGCATCAGTACAATCCTTAATTACAAATCTTATCCTAAATCACAATATTAATATTAAGCTAAGCAAGACATACCGCTTGTAATTTGAAGCTCTGAACTGAAATAATGCCACCATTAATCGAAGTTTCACCTCCCTGTAATTGAAATACATAAAATACATAAAATCCATCGATATATTTCATATTTCCCATATAATTTCTTGTCAACCTTACTTCATTTTCAGTTATATCTGATCATCAATCAACATTTTAAAAGAAACAGTAAAAATAAAAACAATTTACTAGCTACCACAAGAATAACCAGCAAAAAGGAACTGACAAATTCATTCCAACTGCATACTTTCGTCATGATTAGAAACATAAGGTTAATTTCTCCAATTATGAAAAGTTGCTGAAATGAGATCAGAATTCAAAAGTTAATGAAATTTGAATCGACTAAACGAGTGATATAAATCTGTTGATGGTGGATTTTAGTTCAGGGCTAAAGTTGTAAAACCAAATTTTGTACAGCCGTCCTGAAAAGGATAAGGCCATTTGATAAGTGATGAATACTTCTTCGCTTTATTAATTCACCTAGAATTTAGCATGTAGCAACAATCCCCAAGTATTCTGTGAATTTTAGCATTAGTAGTTAATGCGTGAAACGCCTTGTATTTCATGTGTTGTTCTCAGCATAATTCTCATTGTTGGTGCGGCATGATGACTGATTGTTACCCTCAGCAGAGTAACATGAATATCCAAGTATCAATAGTGAGCATGCACCAAAAACCCGTATAGGCTGCAACACTCTCTGAAAAAGAGAATCATCTCTCGATGTGTTATACTATCCCGATCGAGCATATTTGAATCTGGAATGTCCATATCAGTCTCATAAATAATCACGGCCACGCAAGTTGGCCGTATGAATTAACCATCCTAGATGAACCCTAGTAGGAGTAGGCTACCACAACAAGGACCACCAGCGGGCCATCTCGAGCGTCCATCTTCGCAGGCTTGAATGAAGGCAAAAATGAAGCTTCAAGGGAGGCCGAACATGCTAGCATGACCACCGTGGGCCCGGATTCATGCCTGAATGAACGGCCAAAGCCAACCTTGGTCAGGAATCTCGGTTCGCATGCCAAAATGTGGTGTGTCACTCTGCCTTAACAAATCCTTTGCGACATAGGATTTTTGTTGAATTATAATCTCGACCACTCATTTTTTCCGGCCAACTTGAGTAGTCTAGATCGGACCTTTGCGAGTCAAGCAAGCATGGGCGTAAACACCAGCGTGCCACCTCCTTGCAGGACCAATCGGTCCCTCCAGAAACGCTCCCTAATCTTGAATTCATTCGAGCTGAAAGTGGAAGCTTGCATACCTCCCAAACCCTAATCCAATGATCGCAGATTGGGGTCGCATGCCATCTCATCCGTCCAACTTCGCTAGCTTGGACGGATAGCTTAGAATGGGAATTAGGCGACAAGTAAGATATCACCGTAATCACCGTTCGCCATTCATCCACATAAAGTGGCCGGCCAAGGCATGGATTTCTCATGAAACCTCCAAACGGTCACTTAAAAATGGCAGGACGAGACGCTATTTTATGACGCTTAATTCGTGACATACTTCGTTAAGCTTTAAAACAGCGATGCTTCATGCATATTAAATATATTCGACGCATTACATGCGCAGGATATACATGATATTTCTTGAGTTTCGACTTCTTAAATAACTTAGTTATTTAATCTAATCTAGCATTACATGCTACCTTCTGTGGGTCCCACGATACACACACTCGAACCATCAATCATGTCACATACTGGGGGATACATACTGGGGTATTGGTCTGGCGGTTTATAGCATGTAGCGCGCCATCACAAGAACATGTCAGGAAGTCATGGGCGGTTAGTGATGCCGGGCGAAGTGGGCAAGACTGATCGTGTAACACTAACACACAACTCTACTACTACATCACTCCACTTCCTACACTTCCCACGAGAGACGTGAATAAGGCTCAAATGACTTGTATAAATAGGTTCTCCTCCCTATTTCCAGGACAAGACAACGCAGAAATCAAGTGTTAATATAATTGTATTCGAAACACCCAGAGTCGGATTTCATTATTCGTAAGCATGCTCAACTTTATGTTACAAGTCATAAAACAGCCTACACCTTCACAATCTCAACATCTTCTTCGCTTCCCTCCCTAATATCAACCCCATCTCCTTCACTTTGTGACCGAAACAAGTCTGGAACGACCATTTCTTGGTTTAGGCCAGAATTATATAGATTGATCTCTCGAATCAAAATCACTCCCGTGCAGTGCATTTGTATAGGGTTTAGATTCATTTCTCATCCACACACCCCAAATTACCAAAACCGACAGAAATAGTTTTCACCCATAAATAATTGGAGACCATAGTGGGAGATTAATATCTCGATTGTGAAGTCATTTCCATTAATTCCCAATCTTATTTGGTTGGTTTCAAAATGGTTGGTCTTGGGACTCCCCCAACAATTTAAAATTCTGGTCGGAGTACCTCCTATGAAGATACCCCCCTTTCCCAATGGTGTATCTAATGGCATATCCGGAAGAATCCCAACATTAATCGAGTTAGCACGGGTGCAGGAGATTCACACGAAGAATATGGACCTGATCAAGGAGACAATAAATGGTATACTCGATATCCTCATCAAGATGACATCAGATATGAACGGTTTTTCTGTCACAAAGATTTTTGCACTAGGGACTGATCTCGCAATGATCCTCCTCAAGTTAACACTTTCACTATGAACTAGATACCCGTGGATCAAGAGGCTACTTCTCTAGTGGAAAGTTTATGCGAACTCTTACACCTCTCGAAGAGCCAGCGGTTGGAGACATTTGCTGACATCAACTAGATAGTCTTGGACATGTGTTTATCTCATTTACGTCCAGAAGCCTCAAGAACATCAGAGATGTCTGTGAAAAACATCACGTTCATAGAAGAAGACATGATGGTGGAAGAAGGCCACAACCGGGCCCTGCACGTTACTGCACGCATCAAGAATTCGGAGTTCAAGAGGGCGCTTATCGACACAGGAGTATCTACGAATGTGATTACTCTCAAGACACCCAGGACTGCCAAGGTTCTCCCAAGCAAGGGCATGCGACAATCTACCACTATGACGGACTTCGAAGGAAACCAAACCAACATGTATGGGTATGTCAATCTGAATTTATCTATAGGGGCTGTCCAGTCAAAGGAGAAATTTGAAGTCATAGAAAAGGAGCCGGACTACCACATGATACTGGGGAGACCGTGGCTTCATGATAATAAGATTGTCCCTTCAACATATCACCAGTGCCTGAAGACTATACTTAATAGGGAAGTCATTTGTATCCCTGCATCGTTGTTTCATTATACACCAATATGTGGAGTGGAATTGCTTGAACCAAGAGAAGCTCCGCGGGAAGAATAAGACAGAGTTCATTGCATCCCACTCCCCACATGGGCATCAATTCAGAAAGAAAACCAACTCGCATCATGGAGGGCTAAGACTCACGATGCATCTTGGCAGACAAGACGTTCTTCTTCTTCCGTTAAAGTCGCGACCCACGTTCACACTAAGAGGAAGCGAGCCTTTGTGGCAAGTCGTGATCAGAAAGGGAAAACCGTCTACCAACGCCGCAGTTATCAATTAGCAGGGGAGACTGTTACCCAGTCTTTCCACCCAATGGAATGCTACAACAATGATTAGCCACAGGAAGAGGTGCTGGATGCTCCACGACAGCTGCAGGACAGCACCAGCTCCACGACCGATAAATTCGAAATCGCTAATATCGGGAATGAAGAATTTCCCATGCCTATCTCCATCAGCTCAACCTTGTCCACGGATGAACGTATGGAGCTCGAGCAACTTATCAAAGAATACCAGGACATATTCTCTTGAACATATGGAGGAATATCCGGTCTAGACGAAGAATTGGTCACCCATCATATACATGTCATACCTGGATCCAAGAAGATCAAGCAATCTCCGTGGCAATTCAGGCACGAGATAGAAGAGCAAATCAAGACTAATATTCAGAATCTGCTAGCTGCTGGCTTCGTTAAGCCCGTCCATCATCTGACCTGGTTGGATAATATAGTTCTGGTGAAAAGGAAAAACAGACAGATCAGGTACTGTGTAGATTTCAGAGACTTGAACAGATGCTGCCCAAAAGACGATTTTACTCTACCTAACATCGACATGTTAGTAGATGCCACCAGCGGACATGACACATTCTCCTTCATGGATGGATATAGCGGCTACAATCAGATAAGGATGTATTGCATGATGTGAGTAAGATAACTTTTTGAACTCCTCTCGGAAATTTTATTATACTGTAATACCATTTGTCCGGACGAAGAGCGAGCCCGGGACATCTTCAGACCTGCTGGAGCCAACACCTCAAGGGAGCAGCCTCAAGAAGATGGCGATGTCCGTATCATCATGTCGAGAAAGAATCCGCAGCTTGGGTTAATCACTTTGACAGACTTAAGAGGAATGCTTCAGCGGAACAACGAACATCCAAATGATTATGTCAAGGGGTCCCGAATTCAGGGACTGAAGGGTCACAATCCAAATGTGACTGAACAATAAGTAGTGTAATTTTGCATCAATAGGATGGTACCAGTCAATCATGCTTTGTCGAAGAGCCTATGCTTTCAGACACCCTATGAACTCCGTGAAGCTGCTAGATGCTCGGCATTTTAAAAGCAGTTTTGATAAAGTATCAAGAGGAAAACCACCGAGATACAACATCCTGCACGTCCAAGATCACCAAATCCAAACTCCAGTACCATATGTACGACTTCCATAATGGTGAAACATCATCCAAGATATTTCATATCTGGATCGACGGTAACTACGTCAATGAGAGACGCTTTCAGAATTTGTCTCCCGTAGAAAAAGTGGTTGTGTTACCAAAGGAGTATGACTGGGGACTGCTTAGCACTGCCTATTCTCAAAGATGGTGAATTTAGATAGATGAAAGCACGCTATCATTATGATTCCAAGATGTCCAAAGACGAGGATATACTCAAGAGAGAAGGCGTAAAGACGACCTCATGAACCTAGCGTGACAACATCTATCAAGTCGAAAGATCTGGATATTCATGGACATGGGAATGTTTTCCTCTTCTCTATTCCATGAAGAAACATCAAGAAATCCATCAGTTCCAGCTTATCCCTCTAATAAAGAGATGATCTCTTTCATTGTATGAAGAGTACCAAGTTCGTACAAGTTGCCACCACGCCTCTCCCTGCCAGTCTCTTCTGATCACAACTGCTGCCAAGAACTGTTGTTGCTCGTCAATTGATACCATCCAGAGCTTCACCATATCAACTACCACTATGTACAAAAGACCCATCATACATACAAGATCGAGCCACGTAGACCACACTTGGGGACTGAGGCTCAGCATGAAATTACTTCGCCGTCAGTCAAGAACTTCTTCAACACAAGAGAGATGGTCAGTCAAGAAGCATATAATTCGCAAGGGGAAACCAAACTGAAGAAAAAGCCACTTCAACACTCTCTCCAGCAGGAGCCGCTTCAACGCTCCCTCCAGCAGAAACCGCTTCAAGGCTCCCTCCAGCAGAAGCTGCTTCAAATCTCTCTCTCAAGAAGAAGGCGTTTCAACTCCAACGCTTTAATACTCTCCGAGACCTGATCGCTCCAAAAGATGCTTCAACGCTCTCTGTAGGACCCATATCCACATTTGAGCACACAAGGTTCATTTTTTGAGCAAAAAAAGCACGCAGTGGGTCCCAAGTTTGAGCGAAGTAGGCAGCAAGGCCGGTGTCTGGTCAAGATAGAAGCGTCGGTGCTTGGTCGAAGTAGCAAGGATGACGCACGAGCAAGCACATCAACCGTACGGGCAAAGCAGGCACAGGACAGGGCCGACGTCTGAAACATGTACACGGTGGACCCGTGTTTGATCGAAGCATGCACATCCGCCCATGTTCGAAGCAAGCATGCTCACATCGGGTCCCGCGCTCGACTGAAGCAGGCATAGCAATGTCGATCGAAGCAGTAAAGACCGCATTCGAGTGGAGCAAGCATGCAGCAGGCTCTTGACCGAAGCAGGCATAGAAAGGTCGATCGAAGCAGGCAAGACCGATATCATGCTAGGGGAATGCTCTCCTGGATGTCTTGAACGTGACATGCTCCAAGGACAGGACAACTCGTCTCTCCTAGTAACATCTAAACTTTGTCTCAAAAGTTTTATCTTTATATGTCACCATCTCATGCCTACCCCACAATAGTGTAACCATCATGTGCTAGGCATGGGACTTAATGTTGATGGTGGATTTTAGTTCAGGGCTAAAGTTATAAAACCAAATTTTGTACAGCTGTCCTGCAAATGATAAGGCCATTTGATAAATGATGAATACTTCTTCGCTTTATTAATTCACCTAGAATTGAGCATGTAGCAACAATCCCCAAGTATTCTGTGAATTTTAGCATTAGTAGTTAATGCGTGAAACGCCTTGTATTTCCTGTATTGTTCTCAGCAGAATTCTCATTGTTGGTGCGGCATGATGACTGAATTTTACTCTCAGCAGAGTAACATGAATATCTAAGTATCAATAGTGAGCATGCACAAAATACCCGTACAGGTTACAACACTCTATGACAAAGAGAATCATCTCTCGGTGTGTTATAATAGCCCGATCGAGCATATTTGAATCTGTACTGTCCATATCAGTCTTAGAAATAATCACGTCCATGCAAGTTGGCCTCATGAATTAACCAGCCTAGAAGAACCCTAGCAGGAGCATGCTATCACTGCAAGGACCACCAGTGGGCCCGTTTATGCCCTGGTCGGCCGAACGCGTACCTTTCCCCCAAATAGCCATTAAACACAAACCCTGAAAGGGGATGGTCGAGCAAGCATGGAGCGGCTAGCATGCATAAGACTGTTGAAAAATAATCTTAAAAAAGGTCGCGACCGTCCAACTTCGCAGGCATGGTTGGACGGCTTAGATCGCCCCTCGATCAAGTGGTAAAGTGTTGGCGCACCCATTGGCGGTCCCATTTTCCACTTGCTAGATCGGTTCTCCCATAGTCAAGCCGTGTAGCAACCAACGGTTTCCCAAACAAGGCTGGCGTGATACCTTAACATGCCGTGGAGGTCCAAAACGATCACGGCCATCCAACTTCACAGGCTTGGTTGGATGGATTAGATTGCGCCTAGGGCCATGGAGCAAGCATACATATGCTCACTGCCAGCCCAAGATACCTCATGTGCAATCGGCCTCCCCAAAGGAGGCGTACAACCACCTAAACAGTTTGGTTAAAGTCGGCCGGTCTGAAACCCTAATTAGGGTTTGCAGAACCATTCATGTGTCGCAAAATCATCTCGAGCGTCCATCTTCGCAAGCTTGAATGGAAGGCAAAGATGAAGCTTCAAGGGAGACCGAACATGCTAGCATGACCACCGTGGGGCCAGATTCATGCCTGACCAATCGGCCAAAGCCAACCTCAGTCAGGCGTCTCGGTTTGCATGCCCAAAGGTGGTGTGTCACGCTGCCTTAACAAATACTTTGCGACATAGGATTTTTGTTGAATTCTAATCTCGACCACTCATTTTTTCCGGCCAAATTGAGTGGTCTAGATTGGACCTTTGCGAGTCAAGCAAGCATGGGCGTAAACATCAACGTGCCACCTCCTTGCATAACCAATCGGTCCCTCCATAAATGCTCCCTAAGCTTGAATTCGTTCGAGCTGAAAGTGGCAGCTTGCATACCTCCCAAAACTTAATCCAACGGTCGCAGATCGGGGTCGCAGGTTATCTTATCCGTCCAACTTCGCTAGCTTGGACGAATATCCTAGAATGGGAATTAGGCGACAAGTGAGATATCACCGTGATCACCGTCCGCCACTCTTCCATATAAAGTGTCCGGACAAGGCATGGATTGCTCATGCAACCTCCACACGGTCACTTGAAAATGGCAGGACGAGACGCTATTTTAAGACGCTTAATTCGTGACTTACTCCGTTAAGCTTTAAAACAGCGATGCTTCATGCATATTAAATATATTCAATGCATTACATGTGCATTCTATACGCGATATTTCTTGACTATCGACTTCTTAAATAACTTAGTTATTTAATCTAATCTAGCATTACATGCTACCTTCTGTGGGTCCCACGACCCACACACTCGAGACATCAATCATGTCACAAACTGGGGGATACATACTGGGGTATTGGTCTGGAGGTTTATAGCGTGCAGCGCGCCATTACAAGAATGTGTCAGGAAGTCATGGACGCTTAGTGATGACGGGAGAAGTGGGCAAGACTGCTCATGTAACACTAACACACAACTCCACTACTCCATCACTCCACTTCCTCCAATTCCCACGAGAGACGTGAATAAGGCTCAAATGACTTGTATAAATAGGTTCTCCTCCCTATTTCCAGGACAAGACAACGCAGAAATCAAGTGTTAATACAATTGTATTCGAAACACCCAGAGCCTGCTTGCATTATTCGTAAGCCTGCTCACATTTCTGTTACAAGTCATAAAACAACCTACACCTTCACAATCTCAACACCTTCTTCGCTTCCCTCCCTAAGATCAACCCCATCTCCTTCACTTTGTGACCGAAAAAAGTCTGGAACGGCCATTTCTTGGTTTAGGCCAGAATTGTATAGATTGATCTCTCGAATCAAAAGCACTCCCGTGCAGTGCATTTGTTTAGGGTTTAGATTCATTTCTCATCCACACACCCCAAATTACCAAAACCGGCAGAAATAGTTTTCACCCTTAAACAAAATCAAATTATGCTTAGGTCAAATCTGAACATATTTTTCCGATCAGAATTATAGATTCTGAGATAAATCAAATCTCACTCAAGAACCTTTGAAAAAAAATTATTGATTTTTTTTTCTCGAAATTTCCATCTCAAAAGAGAGATTAAGATGATATACTATTAGATCTAAACTCCATTCATGATTTGAACAAGTTTTTCAAGATGAAATTGAAATAAATAGGTTTCGGAAACAAAAAATTTATAAGTTTGTTTATGGGTAAAAACTACTTCTGCTGATTTTGGTAATTTGGGGTGTGTGGATGATAAGTGAATCTAAACCCTAAACAAATGCACTGCATTGGAGTGCTTTTGATTCGAGAGATCAATCTATACAATTCTGGCCTAAACCAAGAAATGGCCATTCCAGACTTGTTTCGGTCACAAAGTGAAGGAGATGGTGTTGATCTTAGGGAGGGAAGCGAAGAAGGTGTTGAGATTGTGAAGGTGTAGGCTTGTTTATGACTTGTAACAGAAAGGTGAGCAGGCTTACAAATAATGCAAGTCGGCTCTAGGTGTTTGAATACGTCTCGTATTAATGCTTGGTTTCTGTGTTGTGCTCTGTTCTGTTTTGGGAATAGGGATGAGAACCTATTTATAGAAGTCATTTGAGCCTTATTCACGTCTCTCGTGGGAAGTGGAGGAAGTGGAGTGATGGAATAGTGGAGTTGTGTGTTAGTGTCAGAAGATCAATCTTTCCCACTTCTCCTATCATCACTAACCGTCCATGTCTTCCTAACACGTTCTTGTGATGGCGCATTGCACGCTGCCCGTTATAAACCTCCAGACCAATACCCCAGAATGTATCCCCCAGTTTGTGACATGATTGATGTCTCGAGTGTGTGGATCATGGGACCCACAGAAGGTAGCATGTAATGCTAGTTAAATAACTAATTTTTTTAGGAAGTCGATACTTGTAAAGTATCGTGTGTATTCTATGCATGTTATGCATTGAATGTATTCGGCATATATAAAGCATCGTTGTTGAGAATTATTCCTTGCCTACTTCATGTGATGGTTTGGAGGTTGTGCTAGCAAACCCTCCCTTGGCCGACCACATAGTGTGGCAGAGTAGCGGATGGTGATCACGGTGATACCTCACTTGTCGCCTAACTACTATCCTAGGCTATCCGTCCGAGATGGCGAAGTTGGAGGGATGAGATGACTCGTGACCCATATCTGCAACCGTCGGATTAGGGTTTAGGAGGTGCGCGGGTACACCCTTTAAGCTTGCTCGATTCCAAGCATGGGAGGCGTTTCATGGAGGACCGACCAGGCATGCGTATAGACGACATGCTGATGTCCATGTCCATGCTTCACTGTCCCACGAAGGTTTGACCTAGGACACTCAAATTTACCGGTGAAGTTGAGTGGCTGAGATCGATTTGCGACAGAAATCCTATGCCGCAAAGTATTCCTAAAGGGGCGCGGTATGCTACCTTCAAGGCGCGTGTTTCGAGACGACCAAGCTTGGTCGGTCTCGGCCGATTGGTCTGACGTGTAGGTGGTAGGCTGATATTCACGCCTATACCCGACTGTTCCATGGAAACGTGATATAAAACACTCAATTTTTCTGGCGAAGATGAGTGGTCGAGATCGGTTTGTGATTTGGGAAGCGTGAACACATTAGTTTGTGCGTGCGGTTTGGAGAAACCAGGCATGGTATGCCTTGGTCGGTCGGGTAAGGAGATTGATGGGTCCATAGTGGTCATGTTGATTCTCACTAGACCTGCCCAGTTGTCTCCTAAGCCCTTCATTCGATCAGGAGAAATCAGACTCTCATGATCGTTAGAAACCCTAATTAGGGTTTTGGCCGGCCGTGCGTCATACTTGGTTTTATGCGCACGAATTGGGACAACCAATCATGGTTGGTCCTGACCGACTAGTCATGTTTGTAGACGGGCCCACGATGATTGTGTTAACATGCTCTGGACCCTTTCAATCTACATTTACACCGTCCATCTATGCCTGCGAAGATGGATGGTTGAGATCGTTTTGCGACACATGTAATATGTCGCAAACCCTAATTTAGGGTTTCTTGTCCATTCCGCTTGGTTTGGATGATTTGGAAAGCTATGCCACCCCTTTTGGGGAGACCGACCATGCGGGGCCCGCGTTGGGTCTGCAGTGAATATTCCAATACCTGCTTGGGGGTATTGGATTCGATCTGTGCCATCTAATCATGCTGGTGAATTTGGATGATCGTGATCGCTCAATCGGGCTAGTATAACACACCGAGAGTTACATGCTTAATCGGGCTAGTAACACACCGAGAGTTATATGTTCAGTCGGGCTAGTATAACACACCGAGAGTTATAGCCTGTACGGGCATTTCGTGCATGCATCACTGTTGGTACTTGGATATTTATGCTACTCTGCTGCGAGTAACAATCAGTGATCATGCCGCATCAACAATGAGAGTTCTGCTAGGAACAGCACAGGAAATACAAGGCGTTTTATGCATTAATCAATAAAGCTAAAATTCACATAATATTCGGGGGATTGTTGCTACATGCTCCATTCTAGGTGAATTAATGAAGCAAAGAAGTATTCATCACTTATCAAATGGCCCTATCCTCTGCAGGACGGCTTGTACAAAATATTGGTTTTACAACTTTGGCCCTAAAATAAAATCCACCATCAACATTACGTCCCCTGCCTAGCGTATAATGGTTACACTATTGTGGGGTAGGCATATGATGGTGACAGTTAAGGATAAAACTTACGAGACAAAGTTAGATATTACCAGGAGAGATAGGTCGTCCTGTCCTTCGAGCATGTCACGTTCAAGAGACATCCAGGCGAGAGTTCCCCTAGCATGATGTCGGTCTTGCCTAATCGATGGACTGTTGCGCCTGCTTCGTTCGTGGGGATATTGCGCCTGCTTCATCAAATGTGGGCATGTTGTGCCTGCTTCGGTTAAACATGGGTCCACTACATGCCACGTGCCTGCTTTGCTTGGGGACGAATATGCCTGCTTCGACCAATATAGGGCTGGTTGTGCCTGATCAAGTGGGACTTGTCGCGTGCCTGCTTTGCTTGGGGCTGGTTGTGCCTGCTTCGACCAATATGGGGCTGGTTGTGCCTGATCAAGTGGGACCCGCCGCGTGCCTGCTTTGCTTGGGGCCGGCTGTGCCTGCTTCGACCAATATGTGGCTGGTTGTGCATGATCAAGTAGGAACCGCCACGTGCCTTCTTTGCTTTGGGGCCGGCTATGCCTGCTTCGACCAGATACTAAAACCTGTTGCATCACCCAACACCAGACTTTCCCCTTGACCAACACCGACCTTGCTGATTTGACGAACCCCGACACTGCTGACGGATATCGCTTCCTCGACGCCTTGTTATCTTGTTTCGTTCGAACAACGGCCTTGTCCCGTACACTAGCTTTATTACTTCTGCCAACACCGGCCTTACTGTTATGACCAACACCGGTCTTGCTGACTAACACCGGCCTTGCTAACCAACATCGGTCTTGCTCGAACGTGGGACCCAGGCGTGCTTGCTTTTCCCAAATGTGAACCTTGTACGTTCGAACATTGTGTGGCTCCAGCTGTGTTCATGTCATCCTAGGAGCATGCTTCACTTCTCCTATCGACTTCAAGATTTGTCATGCTCCGCTGGGCCCTCATGAAGGATGGATGAGACGTATGTTGAGCAATGAGTACATCAAAGATAACTTGACTAGAGAGCATATTATTAATGCAGCTTGAGTATTGAAACGGCTCGAGAGGATGTTAAAGTGTCTTCTTGTGCGAACATTGAGGTGGATCCCGAAGAGAGTGTTGAGGCAAGATTCTGAAGCGAATGTGGGTCCTGGAGAGAGCATTGAGTCCGCTCTTGAATAGACCATTGAAGCAGCTTCTGCTTAAGGGAGCGTTGAAGTGGCTTTCTCTTCAGTTCGATTTACCCTTACGAATTCCGTGCTTCTTAACTGACCATCTCTCTCCTGTTGAATAAGTCTTTGACTGCCGGTGAAGGAACTTCATGCTGACCCTCAGTACCCAAGCGTGGTATACGTGGCTCTATATTGTATGCTCGGTGGGTCCTTTGTACGTAATGGTCATTGATATGGTGAAGCTCCGGATGGCATTAATCTATAAGCAACAACAGTTCCTGGGAGCATCTGTGATCAAAAGAGACTGGCAGGGAGAGACGTGATAGCTAAGGGCACGAACTTGGCAGTCTTCATATAGTGGTAGAGATCGTCTCATTGTTAGAGGGATAAACCGGAACCGATGGATTTCTTGATGTTGCCTCTGAAATGAAAAAGAGGGAGACATTCCCCTTCCCACGAGTATCCACTGAGCCTTTGACTTGATAGATGTTATCACGCTGGTTTCAAGAGGCCGTCTTTACTACGTTGCGTTTCATAGACATCCAGGAATATCACCGATCTTTGACAATACGTCCGTTCTCTTAAGTGTATAATCGTATTAGAACATCTTGGAATCGTAATGATAGCATGCTTGCATCCATGATTGAGATGGACAACACGCTAAGAAGTCCTCAGTCACACTCCTTTAGTAACGCAACTACTTCTTTTATAGGAGAGGAAATTCTGAAAGCGTCTCTTAATGTTTCTGTTGTCGATACAGATATGAAATATCTTTTACATTGTTTCATCATTGTGGTAGTCGTGTATGCAGTACTGGAGTTGGAGTTGGCACGCAGGATGTTGTCTCGGTGGTTTTCCTCTTACTGCTTCGGCGAAACTGGTTCTTTCTAGCATGGTGGATGTTGTTGTAGATGAGCATTCAACAACTCCAGAGGATGACCAAAAACGCAGATTCTCCAACATAGCACGATAAACGTGCACCACTGTATGATAGAGTGACTCGTACAGATGTTGCTCAACATGACGCGTGAATACCGTTATCTTCTTGAGGATGCTCCCTTGAGGTATCGGCTCCAGTGGAAGATTGCCACCATAGAGCGTTGATATGTTGCACCGGCATTTATTAAACCAAATGACAGTACAGTATAATAAAAATTTCTGAGAGGAGTTCGAAAAGCTATCTTACTTGCATCATGCTCGTACATCCTTATCTGGTTGTAGCTGCTACATTCATCCATGGAGGAGAACATACCGTGTCCGCTGGTTGCATCTACTGATATGTCCATTTTCCTCGTGTCTGAACTGCAACTCCAAGCGAATATGTCATGGTACACTTTGTGAAGTTCCACGAACTTCGTGCATTCATCCGTGCAAAAGGTTGAGCTGATAGAGATAGGCCTAGGAGATCCCTCTACGATTTCAATCTCACCAGTTGTGGAGTTGGTGCCATCTTGTAGCTGTTGTGGAGCATCTAGAACTTGTTCTTGTGGTTCGTTGCTGTTGTAGCATTTCATTGGGTGGAGAGACTGGGTAACAGTCTCCCCTGCTAATTGATAATGGAAACGTCGGTATACCGTTTTCCCCTTCTGGTCACGACTCGCCGCAAAAGTTCGTTCCCTCTTGGTGTGAACATGGGCTTCGGCTTCATCGGATGAAGAAGAATGTTTTGTCAGCAATGATGCGTCGTGGGGCTTAGCCCTCAATGATGCGAGTCGGTCCTCCTCCTGGATTGACGCCCATATGGGGAGTGGGATGAAATTGACTTTGTTTGAATCTTCCTGTGGAGCTTCCCTCGATTCGAACAGTTCCTCCCCGCATATTGGATCATATGTAGACAATGATGTAGGAATACAAACGACTTCTTCATTCAACATAGTCTTCAGGCTTTGGAGATACGTTGAAGGGACGATCCCTTATGTGCTAGTATGGCTTCCTTCAAAGTTTGTCATTGTGGTAGGCTGCCATACGATCTTTACTAAGCGAACCTTGGCCGTCCCGAGAGTCTTGAGAGTAATCATATTCGAAGACGCTTCCGTGTCGATAAGGGCCCCCTTGGACTCTGAATCCTTGATGCATGCAGTAACATGTAGCGCCCGGTTGTGACCTTCTTCTGGTTGATTGCAGCAAAATGTCTCTTCCCGCTGATTCTTCAAGAGGTGTAAAAGTTCGCATAAACTTTCCACTAGAGAAAACGCTTCCTGATCCACCGACCTCTGGCTCATAGTGAGACTATTGACTTGAGGAAGATCGTTGTGAGGATCAGTCCCCAGTGTAGGAATCTCCATGACATGACCGCTCATTTCTGATGTCGCTTCTTTGATCAGGTCCATGTAGGTCCACGCCGAAGTATCTTTTCCAGGTGTATTGAATGCGTTCCTTGTTGGCTCCGGGAGATGTCGCGGCTCTTGTGGAAATAGATCAGTTAATGTCTTAAGAAAAGTAAGTATCTCTTTATGAGTTGCAGCCATATCCGTTTGAGTCTTAGCAAGGACTTCCTGCCTTTCCCTCAAATTTTCGATGATAATAGGAGATGGTCCTCCTCTCATCCCTCCGGCTCCTCGTCCTGATGAAGAAGTGAAAGTTGTTGCTCTGGTGACCACCGAAGGCGTTACACTGGAGAAGATGACGGGTTTCGCGGCTGCTCTGCCTCTGGTGATGGGAGGCATTACACCTACTGGAATATCTCCTGCTCCGCTAGTGTTGGTGATAGAAGTGACGACTCCACGAGATGTATTGACCACGGTAGCTCCACTGACAGTTACATCGATACTGGGAGTGTTATCCACACTAGCTCCATCAGAATTGATTGTTGATCCAGACCTGAGTCCCACCATCTTGAAATGAATTGTTGATTGAATTTGTTCTAAGATCTATCCCCTTGAAATTGCGAAAATTGAATCGGGTATTGAAAGATGAAATTGGGAATTGGAAGATATTGCAACCGAGAGATTAATCTCCTACTGTGGTCGCCAATTGTTTATGGTTAAAAACTACTTCTGCTAGTTTTGGTAATTTGGGGTGTGTGGATGAGAAGTGAATCTAAACCCTAAACAAATGCACTGCATGGGAGTGCTTTTGATTCGAGAGATCAATCTATACAATTCTGGCCTAAACCAAGAAATGGTCATTCCAGACTTGTTTCGGTCACAAAGTGAAGGAGATAGGGTTGATCTTAGGGAGGGAAGCGAAGAAGGTGTTGAGATTGTGAAGGTGTAGGATGTTTTATGACTTGTAACAGAAAGGTGAGCAGGCTTACGAATAATGCAAGCTGGCTCTGGGTGTTTGAATACGTCTCGTATTAACACTTGGTTTCTGTGTTGTGCTCTGTTCTGTTTTGGAAATAAGGATGAGAACCTATTTATACAAGTTATTTGAGCCTTATTCACGTCTCTTGTGGGAAGTGGAGTGATGGAGTAATGGAGTTGTGTGTTAGTGTCACACGATCAATCTTGCCCACTTCTCCTATCATCACTAACCGTCCATGTCTTCTTGACACGTTCTGGTGATGGCGCATTGCACGTTGCACGCTATAAACCGCCAGACCAATACCCCAGTATGTATCCCCCAGTTTGTGACATGATTGATGTCTCGAGTGTGTGGATCATGGGACCCACAGAAGGTAGCATGTAATGCTAGTTAAATAACTAAGTTATTTAGGAAGTCGATACTTGTAAAGTATCGTGTGTATTCAATGCATGTTATGCATTGAATGTATTCGGCATATATGAAGCATCGTTGTTGAGCATTATGCCTTTCCTACTTCATGTGATGGTTTAGAGGCTGCGCTAGCAAACCCTCCCTTAGACGACCACATAGTGTGGAGAGTGGAAGACGGTGATCACGGTGATACCTCATTGTTCGCCTAAATCCTATCCTAGGCCGTCCATCCGAGCTGGCGAAGTTGAATGGACGAGATGACTTGCAACCCACATCTGCGACCGTCGGATTAGGGTTTAGGAGGTGCGCGAGTGCACCCTTTCAGCTTGGTCGAATCCAAGCATGGGAGGCGTTTCATGGAGGACCGATCAGGCATGCGTGTAGTCGGCATGCTGATGTCCATGTCCATGCTTCACTGTCCCATGAAGGTTTGATCTAGGCCACTCCTGAGATCGATTTGGGGCAGAAATCCTATGCTACAAAGGATCCTAAAGGGGCGCGGTATGCCACCTTCTAGGTGCGCGTTTCGAGACGACCAAGCTTGGTCTGTCTCGTCTGATTGGTCCGGCGTGTAGGTATTAGGCTAATATTCACGCTTATACCTGACTATCCCATGGAAACGTGATCTAAGCCACTCAATTTGTCTGGCGAAGTTGACTGGTCGAGATTGGTTTGTGATTTTGGAAGTGTGACCACACTAGTTTGGGCGTGTGATTTGGAGAAACCAGGCATGGTATGCCTTGGTCGGTCTGGTGAGGAGATTGATGGGTCCATGATGGTCATGTTGATGCTCACTGGACCTGCTCAGTTGTCTCCTAAGCCCTTCATTCAATCAGGAGAAATCGGACGCTCATGATCGTTACAAACCCTAATTAAGGTTTTGGCCGGGCGTGCATCATACTTGGTTTTGTGCGCATGAATTGGGACAACCAATCATGGTTGGTCCTGACTGATTGGTCATGCGTGTAGATGGGCCCATGGTGATTGTGTTAACATGCTCTGGACCCTTTGAATCTACATTTACACCGTCCATATATGCCTGTGAAGATGGATGGTTGAGATCATTTTGCGACACATATAATATGTCGTCCTAAACCCTAATTTAGGGTTTCTTGTCCATTCCGCTTGGTTTGGACGATTTGGAAGGCTATGCCACCCCTTTTGGGGAGACCGACCATGCGGGGCCCGCGTTGGGTCGGCATTGAATATTCCAATACCTGCTTGGGGGTATTGGATTCGATCTGGGCCATCCAATCATGATGGTGAAGTTGGATGATCGTGATCGCTCAATCGGGCTAGTATAACATACCGAGAGTTATATGCTCAATCGGGCTAGTATAACACACCGTGAGTTACATGCTCAATCGGGCTAGTATAACACACCGAGAGTTATATGCTCAATCGGGTTAGTATAACACACTGAGAGTTATAGCATGTACGGGAATTTCGTGCATGCCTCACTGTTGGTACTTGGATATTCATGCTACTCTGCTGCGAGTAACAATCAGTCATCATGCCGCATCAACAATAAGAGTTCTGCTAGGACATCACAGGAAATACAAGGCATTTTATGCATTAATCAATAATGCTAAAATTCACAGAATATTCGGGGGATTGTTGCTACATGCTCCATTCTAGGTGAATTAGTGAAGCGAAGAAGTATTCATCACTTATCAAATGGCCCTATCCTCTGCAGGACGGCTTGTACAAAATATTGGTTTTACAACTTTATCCCTGAACTAAAATCCACCATCAACAAAGTTATGATGAAATTAACATGATAATAATAGATTAACTTATCTGTTGGATTACTTATATAGAGCGAATCTTCGTTCTCGGTTCTTGTTAAGGATTTTCATCGACTTTTTATCCTCTATTGGAAATAGATCTTGAAGAACATATACTGCTGATGTTGATTATAGATTACAAAGATGCTAAAAACGAATCGAAATAACAATCTTCGTTCTCTTCGGAGATAAAAACTAATGAATCAGATTTCTGCAAAAAGAAAACGAAAACAGATTTGAATAAATAAATCCTACTTTCGCCAGAGCCGGGAGAAAGAAAGAAGAGAGAGAAAGTGAAGACGAAAATGAAACCGACAAGATAATCTATAGGTAGTTTTATTACATATATATACTAAAGGGCAGTCTTGGAATTATTATAATTATTTTGGATAATATTTTTATTGTTAAGCCCTGAATTCTAAAATTCTGGGCCTAGAAATATCAAAAATGTTAAACAATGGAGTTGATAGTGAAGGATCCATTTTGTGGGGCTTCTCTATATTGAACCCATATAGTAGGGGGTTCTAGTATTTTTCGCATTATAAAATTATGCTAAGGCCCCACCCATGGATAACCCATAATATGAGGCCCTTAATTAAAAGAAGTTTAAATCTAGGCCCGGAGTTATTAAAAGACCTTGATACCCTTTTATATATTGTCAAGCCCCAAATTAAATAAAAATTAAATTTAGGCCCAAGATTATTAAAATATTATGTGATGATGTTCCAGCCACCGCAAACCACCTCCGACCACCACAGCCAACACCAACCACCTCCGACCACCGCCAACCACCTCCGAACACCACAGCCACCGCCAACCACCTCCGACCACCACAAATGAAACCCACCTCCGACCACCACCGCCGACAACAACCACCACCGTCGACCGACCACCGCTCACCACCACCAACCACCAACCACATTGATATTGCAAGTGTAACTGGAAGTTACACATTCATGTTGTGTATTCAATAGTGTGTAACTAAAAGTTACACATCCATATGACATGTGTAATAAGAAGTTACACATACATATGACAAGTGTATCCACAAGTTGCACATGCATATAGCATGTGTAGTCAACAGTTACACAACAGAAAAAAAAATATACAAAAAATACATCTATCGCATTAATATTCATTTACAATAATATCTTTGTTTACCATCTATAGTAATCGGTTGTTACTGGACACAATAAATGAGTTAAAACACTAGAAATAAGCGGCCACTGAAACCTATACTAGAATTTTTGCCTTTCTTTCTTGTCTTCCTCACTCCAATATGCTTGCATATCTGCAACGAAATAAACATCCATGGATTAGGTTGGATAAGTAAAAAGCAAAAAATAATAATATTATATGACAATTATAAGGAAAAATTATAGAACAAAGATCACATAAAAGACGCGTGATAACCCATCTTAGCATGTGTAACTTGGAGTTACACATGCATATGTCATGTGTAATTGACAGTTACACATGCATATGACTTGGATACCTAGCATGTGGAATTTTTTGGTTGCAAGTTTGTTCATTTTAGCATGTGTAACTACGAGTTACACATGCATCTGTCTAGTGTAAAGAGGAGTTACACATGCATATAATATGTATAACTGAGAGTTACACATACATATAAAGCACACATTTTCAACTATAAAAGAGCTAAGAATCATCACTTCTCACCTGGAAATTAGCCAGCATCCTTATCTATCCAGCCATAAATTGCAAGAATATCCCAGAGCTTTGATAAATGTTCTTGGTTCTCTTGGTAAGCTAGTGTCTTATCAGTGCGCGCAAAAAAACATTCAGAGAACACCTGATTCAATATGGTATAGTGCTAGCATATCAATATCGCAAAAAGAACACCTGATTGAGCAACATCTTGTCATATAGTTCCTGCAACTTTCCTTGTAGGCTAACCAAGAGGAAGGCAAGTAGCCGAAAACCATGCAATCTTATGCTGATGTACATACCTTCAAGTATGGTAACCAAAGTTACGATCAGCAAAAAAAAAAACAACAATAGTATCAAATTTCATTAAAAAAAATAGACAAATAGATCTCTGAATTCCCATTTTAGCAATGACACTGACCTGAAGTATATTGGCTTTCCATAATTACTCAAAAAAAAATAGTGCTTCTTCAGTTTCCTCCAAGACATTCAGCCATCATCCTACACTTCGAAAATAAACCGAAATGTCCCAATAAATTCTTTTAATCACTGTACAAGAAAAGAATGTCATACTTCCACATGTAAACAATGCTTACAGATTCTTAGTGGGTATACGTGCATATGAATTGTGTAACCGTCAGTTAGAAACACAAAGGACTTGTGTAACCTGTAGTTACACATGCAGTTACACATCCATATGGCTTGTGTAACCTACAGTTAGAAATACAAAGAACTTGTGTAACCTATAGTTACACATGCGTATGCTTGTGTAACATGTAGTTACACATTCATATGCTTGTGTAACCTGCAATTACACATCCATATGGCTTGTTTACCCAGAGCATATATGTTATCATTAAGCAAAGGCAGGAATTCAATATATTATTCACATATATAAATGCTTAGTAATCTATATCAAACAACAGGCACACACACCAAAAAATCAGTCAGATTCTTAGCTCATAAACACAATAACACAGTATAAAGTTCTAGTTTAAGCAACACAAATATTGGATTAAACCTACTAATAATCTGAACTGAGAATCATTTCCAAATAAATTCCTCTAATCATTGTACAAGAAAATAGTTTGCTTGTATCATATTCAATACAATTTGCATGTGTATCTATAAGTTACACATCTAATTAGAATGTGTAACTAGTAACTACACATCCATTTAGCTTGTGTACCTAAAAGTTACACATCTAATTAGCATGTGTAACTAATAGTTACACATCCAAAAAAGGTCAAATAACTTACAACAAATCAGTAGCCAACCTGATTAAACTCCGGCAAGTTCCTAGCTTCTAGGTAAAACGTATAGTGCTAATAATCTCCAAATGTAAAGTAGAGTATGGACTTGTCACCCCCAACAGAAGGTAAAACTTATTCAAGGAACAAAACCAGTAGATCAACAGACGAGTTTCAATTAGAACAAAAACTAAAATGTCAACTTCAATCAAGTTCACCTCAATTGGTTGCTGCCACTGCTTCCCAACTCTTCGAAGGTGCCCTTTCCCAACAACAACAACTACAGAAGTATGTTCACTAGCAACATTCAGAAGACTTGCTGACATGTACCTAAAACATAGAAAAACAGTGGTATGTAAGTAAAAAAATCATATCTACCAAAGATCTACAATTATAGAACAGTGCGAAGGTATTCATGCAAAAACTATCCATTCAGAAAATCTCCATACTTATGCAAATCATCTCTCCATAATGACCATTAATAGGTATCACTATTTATTTTGGACATAGATAAGTCCTCTAGATGTGAAGATTGAAAAACTATGCAGTAAATAAAATTTATCTTGTGCCACATTGTCATTGAATCCCGGGTCCTACGTAATGTTATCAATTCATTGTCATAAATCCATGGCTAAAATTCATTGCAATTCCGGAAGCGCATAATGCTAGAAAGCCTCACCTTCGCTTTTTGAACCAATCTACCCTTATTCTCATCTTTGATGTCAATAGTGGATGTCACCAGTTCTGTTCCATTAACCCAAAATTAGATACTTGTACTAACTATACAATTTTTCTTTATAATCGCTAAACAAAAGGGAAGAAGAGTGCAGCGCGATCTTACTTTTCTCAACAGCCAGACCATGGTTCTTCAGAATTTCATAAATTGTGACAACAGTAGCAATGGCGGAGAAACATAAATCAAAGTTTCAGGGAAAATTGAGAAGAAAACTACAAAATCAGTATCTATGTTGTTAGAATTCAACGAACTATGTCAGACATGCACATACCATTGATCAAACTAGAAAGTTCAAGAAATTTGAGGAATGAAATGACGTACCCATACCCAAAGCAGAAAGTTCAACATCGCTGTGTTGTCGCATGTACCTCTTTATATATACAACAATAGACATGTTCAAATCTTCATCAGATCTTTAAACGCATGAAATAAATAACACTCTCACTATACATATCAATCTTATAAAAGGACCAAAGAAATTATGTAAAAAGACGACGATATGAAAATGAATTACAACACATTACAAGATACTTTCTGCATTTCCCGTCAAAATTACAGAAACGCCAAATCTGAATTCATCTAATCAACACAGACTTATCATTTTACCAAATGAAAAATCCAAAAATGACGAGATCAAATGAAGAAGATGAAGAATGAGATACACACATTAGCAAGATTAACATATAAAAACAGTGGATTCTTAGTATTAGAGACTTGAATTCGGTTCTTCTTATAATGAGATCCCCGTCCTCCATTACTAATAATTGCACCTTCATTCTTAATGCCTGCCGGTGCCGTTGATGAAACAACAACTGCCTCCGCCATTGTGTTAACAATCTTCTCACTTCCTCTGATCTTAAAAATCTCGGATGAATTCACAGATCTAAATATAATCAATCAAAAAAAATCAAAACCTAATCGAACTAAGCAAAGTAAGAATGACGAAAATCTAACCTGATGCAGCTTCGAATCAGCTTCAAATCGATTCAAATTCTTCAGAAAACAAACCATTTGAACGAACGAAAACCTAACCAAATATTACACATGTAGTCAATCAATTGAACCACGTATCCTTTACGAATATCGCCATTGAACACTTTCTCATTCAACTTAGTTGCTAACACAGCATATTGAGATAAAACCGAGTCGGAAACAAGTAATCGAAGCAGATCTTGTGATTTACCAGTATATCTTCTATCTAAATACTCGAACTAGAGGTTTTAAGTTTGAATCGCCTCTAATAATAGCAGAAATCGCATTATGAGTTAATTTCACAGCATTTTCACTGAATCCGAATGAATCTGAGCTTAAAATGATGATAAATCGATGACTAATTTCGAAATATGAGATTACGGAGATGACATCGATGAAAAAAAATGAAGATCGATGAAATTTGGAGATGACGAAGAAGTTTTCAGAGGTTTTTCCGCCGGAGCTGAAAGAGAAAATGAAAGGAGAAGAGATGGAAAATGAAAATATCTTGTGATATTCCTCTTGTATGAATACTAAAGGGTAGTCTTGGTATTATTAAAATTCATAATAATTAATTATGGGCCAGATCTGAAGAAAATTTGATTTTTTGGGCCTAGCAATATCATTTTCCTAAAGTATGGAGTTGACAATGAATGATCCATTTTGTGGGGTTTGTATATGTTGAACCCATATAGTAAGGGGTTCTAGTATTTTTCACAATAGGGAAAGGTGTGCGGGACCGGGCAACCTAGCCGGCCGGTCATGCCTAAACCGTGGCCGGTCCCACACCTCATAATCCTTTGCTTTTTATAATAATTATTATTCCTAAACTCACGAAACTCCTCCGTTTCAACAAAACTCATGGATTCTCCATAACTTCACGGATTCATGAAAAATAATATTATAAAATAGGGAAAGGTGTGCGGGACCGGGAAACATAGCCAACCAGCCATACCCTAGCCGTGGCCGGTCCCACACCTTGCAATCCCTAGTCTTTTATAATTATTATTTTCCTAAATTCATGAAACTCCTTGGTTTGAGCAAAAGTCATGATTTCGTCGTAACTTCTCAAATTTTGCTCCAATCCTGAAAAACCAAAAGCCAACACGGTCACGCGATCGACTAGCCTTTCACGTCAATTTTAATGTTAAAATATTCTTATTTTAATATTTACAAAATATTGATCAATTGAGCATACATGCTCATTCCAACAAAAATCAAGAATTTCAGTCAAGATGAAACTCTTCTGAAAATTCACAATGTCGCTCGAACGCACATCAGAAAATACTGAAACTCTCAATACAGAAACATGGACATCATGGAAACACGTGCATTCCTTCATGACCGACCAGGGTCATCCCTAGGGCTTACACAAAGCTGGTCCCACATGTTTTCATAATTCTGACCTAATTTGCTCAATTGCTCATATTGGGCCCAAACTCTCTTCAAACAATCTGGGGATTGCTCAAACGACCAACAGCCGGTCCCGTGACTACCAAGAGCCGGTCCCATGCTCTCTTTGTCAGTCCCCATCTTTCATACTTAGGTTTTATCACCTAATGCTGAACCCAGCAATATTTCAATAAATGATGAAACCGGCATTTAATCATTATTTTTTCACCAACCCTCCAATTGGGAACCCTGGGGTATGCTCACTCGAGCACTGGGAACCACATGGACACCCATCATTCCATGTGGTCGGTCCCTCTATCACTCATGACATATTATCAGCAATTCATCATTGTCGAAAAATTGCCTAAAAATTAGTGTTTCGAACAAACGCTCCACGGAATCATCATTCTGAGCAAGTTCAAACACTAAATAAATTTATGTTGATCCACGGCGATTAATTATATAATATTCGGTAATCTAACAATATTTTAACTTGGTCACGTCACCTACAAATAATTCGTCGAATTGAGCAACACTTGCTTAGTTGCTCGAATATTGATTTAACTATCAATATTCAGTAATTTATCAATAATTCGTCGAATTGAGCAACCCTTGCTCAGTTACTCAAATATTGATTTAACTATCAATATTCAGTAATTTATCAATAATTCATCGAATTGAGCAACACTTGCTCAGTTGCTCGAATATTGATTTAACTGTCAATATTCAGTAATTTATAGTAATTCGTCGAATCGAGCAATACTTGCTTAGTTGCTCGAATAATCCACATATATTCAGTAACTCATCAATATTTAACAACTCGTAGAATTTACAATATTTGCCCAGGCGAGCAACATTAATATTCATGAATCGTTGAGCATTTTTCAATCATGCTTGATTCAACAAAATCTAGACTTATTGTCTAATCAGTCAACAATCGACTAACTGAATACACGTCTGTCATGCAGACTCCACAATTTGTGAGATATCAATCACGTCAAATTGGGGGATATCAATTAGGGTTTTGGTCTGGCGGCCTACATCATGTGGATTCATCCACGATGAGAAATGTGCGTAAGTTTTGTAAACGGTTAAAGGAGTTAGCAAAGTAGTGGGTGAATGATCCGTCAAGTCTCCACACGACATGGACCTGACTTTACCACGATCTTCCACTTGCCCACTCTTCCACTCATGAAACCGTCACACTTACAGGGATCAAGGTGTTCACAACTCTGACAATATAAATAAGTCTCTGAATCTATGATTGAAAAACAAGGAATGATCACTAGGTATCGGCAATCATTCAGAATTTCTCGAGTAACTACTCTAAAGAATTCATCAATCCATTAGAACTTATTCAATTCAGCAGTTCGACAATTGTTGCAGAAACCTTCAACACATCTACAATCCATGATCATCATTGATCCCATACAATTCTCAGCTTCCCTCCTACAGATCAACCCATCTCCCTCTTTGCGACCGAATTGACTCTGGAACGACCATTGACTTGGTTTAGGCCGGAGTCCTATAGATTGATCTCTCGAATCTAACCACTCCCTTTACAGTGCATCTGTGTGAGGTTGAGCAGTTTGCTCGGTCAAGGAGTCTCGACAACATGCTCGAATCTTCACTTTCCTAAAAAACTAGCGAACCGTTTTTCCCTATCTACAGTACTGAACATTATATGCAAAGACAGTGTGTTATAAGTTGGAAACGAAGAAATCAGGAACACAAATTATCTTGTGCTCTTTTTATGTTCTTTGAAAAACTTGTAAAATCAACTTTTTGGGTTTCTCTCAATACTGGAAGCTGTAAGAGTTGTTGGAAAGAAACTCTCTCTTGGTGTCATGGTGTGCAAGGTTGTTTTCTCTTGTGTTCATAATGAGTTGTTCGTTAAAGGGTTATTGAGCCTTGATCCAATTCTCGTGTTCATATTTGCTTAGTAAAAATATGATGTTTCAAAAAAAAAAAAAAAAAAGTCCTTGTTGGTCGGTTGTCAGCCGAGCAAAAATAATTTCACTTTCTTACTTAACTAAAATAAATGAAGTATGTGATAAGAAAGAGTTTGTATCCACAGAGAGGCAATTGTTGTTATGCAAATTTCAGTTTCTTAGCAACCAATAGGGGGGATTTTGATTTATCAAAGCAATAAAAATAAATTGAAAGCAATAAAGTATTAAAATAATCAATAAGGAGAATATATTGGTCACGGGATAGTTTCATTCACAAACATGTATTTTCATCAATGACTAGAATTGAAATTTTAATCTCTCATTTACTAAAAGTCCTAGGATACCTTGATCGCAAGAATATCCCGCTCATTCCCTGATTTCATCACAACCACATTAAAAGAAGCATATGTGAATTCTTCCTAGAAAGCAACCTAAAGTGTAAAAGCACAATTAAGTTTAACTCCCTAAAAGCAATAAGTTCTATGGAATAAGACTAATCAAGGCAATCAAAATGTGTAAAAGCACTAATTCGATTTAACCCAAGTTATGATTCATATGTGACTAGTAGGATATTTCACTACAAGCATTTCCCACAATTATGCTACTTAGAATCAGGGATAAACAACTTTTTCATATTGAAAACCCTAATATAGATTTAGATATGAAAGTAAATCGGATTGATTTCGGACTCAACCAAACAAACAATCAAATCATAACAATATAAACCATGAATCATAAACAATAAAGTTGAGACAAAACTAATACATTGAATCAAATCTTATTTGTGAAATCCACTTTATTTCCCATAACCAATAAATGAAATTTAGCTACTCATAGCGTTTGGGTTCATCATATTCATATTCATAATCAATAATAAAATGAAATTAAGAAGATGAAAAATAAACGAAAGCAAACCCTAGTCGCTGCTCTCCTCCAAAACTCCAGTAGAATCTCTCCCCTCAAAGAATAGAAACTTTTCCCTTTTATAGCTTTTCAACTTTCCAAAATTAGGTCTTCAAAGCCCAAAGTCCAATAACAAGAAGTCCACCAAGCTCATGTGTGTGAAAAACCCATGTGAAAATATGTCCCAAAAATATGTCACCGGAAAACTGTGTCCTCTGCCAGAAGTTGGGCGGGAACCGGCCATAAGAGTATCTCAGGTGACCGGCAAGTCCACCCGGTCACCGGTCAAACGAGTCAACTCGGGAAGTCAACTAAGTCAAGTCGGTGCAGTCAGAGTGATTCAGAAACGAGTCAGAAGTCTATCTGCCTGACTAGTTGAGTTATCTTGGCTAAGTACATTGCACGACTGCACTTGTGCTGCACCATCATCGTGCTTCACTGCTTTACTGCCTGCCATGATGGTTGTTCCATTCTCTCCCTTTCTACCAGAAGCAACACCAATTCATATCCATCCATGATGGCTATTCCAATGCTTCTTTCAACACCTGCTACTGAGTTACTCCAGCTGCAACTTTACTGTAAACTGCAATTCTACTTTTCTTTGTCTCAACCTAGTCATCACCTGCACAGCCTCATCTAGCCTTCTGGTATTCTCCTACACTTCAGTGCAGCACAATAATCATCACCCGCTCCACCGTAACTGCAATTCAGTTCATCCCTGTAATAACAACATCAACATCACGCACACACTAAGCCATAATTCTCAGTACCCATCTTCTTTTGTAATCTTCTTCTTCAGATTAGTTCACTTTCCTTAACTTACATCTAATACCAGTGCCAGCTTCTGCAATTGCATTTCAAACTCAATCTCATACCACCACACATCACCAATAACAATGTCAGTTCCATTGCAGCTTCTTGCCTGACTGTGACCAATAGTTACCCAGTTTTAGTTGCTTAGTTGCACTAGCACCATTTATAGCTCATTGTACTGCTGGCACCTGTAACACAAACTTCGGCTCAACTATCAGCTGCTTTATAACATAGCAGCACCAACTCCTTTGTCATCATTCCACATTCATATCACCTGAACTGCAACTCTATCATAAACCCATCAGTATCAACAAAAATGCACATCACTACTGCTCTTCAAACACAACTCCAGTCCCATAACCTGCAATGTTTTCTCTGTACCGTAATCTTCCATCCATTTCAGTACCACCACACCACAAGCTCATTTCGACAACACCTTCAATACCCATTCTTTGACAGCAACATCATACTGACCTTCTCGGCTTCAAATTTGTAATGGACCATCACTCCATCTTAGCTCATCTTACCAACTCAGTCACCACAATCAACACTATATCCTTCTATAGCTTCAAGTTCAATTTCTGCGGCTCAAATTATCCGCCTCCTCTGTTGTAGCCCTGCAACATAGCCACAATATCATAAACTACAAATACTTCTCATCTCCATCCTTCATAACAGCATCACCAACAACTCATCTTCTCCTGAATCTCCACCTCCAACCAACATCATTACAACCTCACCATTCTCTTGTCTCCACTGCAACCCATGAATTCATTCCATCTCCCTGAGCATCACCTCTTAATAGCAACAACTCCACTGCTTTACAGCTCCATCACAACTGCTCAATTCTTGGTTAACAACCAACAATCCAACAACAGCCATACCTATAACAAGTCAACCACTGTGACCTAAGCATACATCTAAACTTCATCAACTCAATTCATCCACACTCCATTCTTCTTCCTGTAATCACCAGAACAATCTAACCCATTTCAATACCTATGGTCTTCAATCTTCATCACTTCAAATCCATGGCAGCAGAATCACCTCAAAAATGGATTTCAAAGAAAACCCATTTCAATTCTTGCCCTAATTCTTCAGTATCTGAGCATGAGACACTCATTCTTTCTCAGTCAATCTCTTCCACCGTTACTGTAACATCAAACCCTAACTTGAGGTTCATCTGTTGAGCTTCAAACTCAGAACAGATTGAAACCCTAACCTGTAAATCGATCTTTTCCATTAAATCCTTCTTCACGGTTCATTACACAATCAATTCATACCCTAATTTCTTCATAAATCTTCCTTGCTGACTAGTTCTTTTAGAAATCGAAATCAAACCCAATTCTTCAAAAACGAGTTACAGAAGCAACCCATCTCTTCTCTATTTCATCTCTGCAAGTCCCCATCCTCTTGTTTTCAGATGGGATGTCTTAATGAAGGAGGAAAGAAAAACTAGAGTTGTCTGAGAAACAACAACTCGACCTAATTGGGTATGACTGTACGGACTAGACACTGATGCTCAACGATTGGATAAGAGCCACCTCAAATAATTTGGCATGTCAGTTATAGGAAACTGACTCGACCTAATTGGGTATGACTGTACGGACTAGACACTGATGCTCAACGATTGGATAAGAGCCACCTCAAATAATTTGGCATGTCAGTTATAGGAAACTGACAGTTCAGTCTTCACCGCCTCCACTCGCAACCCAGCTGGCTCCAATTATCACTTGCCTGCGAATTGGCCTTTTTGCATTTTTCGCTCCAAATGGACATTTTCTCTTTCTTTTGCTCCCAAGGACTCCATTGCACCTATTAACTCAAAACTAAACATAAGAGATGCAATTCCCAATGATAATAGCAAAGAAATCATAAATACTAGATATAAAATTTGGTGTTTTATAACACCTATCACTTGTCACACACGTATGGTTCAAGTACCCCGGTCTTGTAACCTTTACGTGTATGAAACATGGCCCAGAACATGTTGTGACGGTTCATATACCACCATGAGTTATATAAAAGGGTAAGAACTCACTTCACTCTTTTCACCTCTTCTTCTTCATAGTTCGAGTGCAAAAAAGAAAGTCAAACAGTTCGCGTACCTTTGATTTTCATAACCTCTAATCTCAATCGTTCTTGGTGTTCTTGTTATCATCAGAATCACAACAAGAGATTACTTCACGGGTTGGTTCTTGTTTCTCTCATTTTTGCAGTTCCGGAATTTCACCATATACATTTGTTCGTGTACCAAGAGAAGTTCTTGAACAATTTAATCATTGCTTCGGAACATCAAAAGGTTCGGGTATCCGAGTAAGGATTTACAGTGAAAAAGAACACGTTCGGTAACTCTTATCATATTGTTCAAAGATATTTCTTAATACTCAAGGAGTTTCTGTGCCGAAATAAATTGAGAATCTTTTAATTAAGGTTTTTGGTTTTATATGCTTTAATTACCAGCAATTAAATGCATATCTCTAGAGAATAAAAATTTGTTTCGTGCATTTACTAATTGGAGATTTTCTATAGAGATATTTCGGAAATTTGGACAAGTATTTATTGGAATTATGAAAATTGAATTTTGTCATTCATTGCATATCTTGAGAATATTTTCAGTTTTGGAAATTCCTTAGTTTCCAAACAACCTTGGTCTATAAATACCTAAGTTTGTGTTTCTAGCGAACTATCCGAAGAGCCGGGCAACCTTCATCTTTTTGTTGTTTCTGGTGGATCCGTCTATTCGGAGAGGAAATTACCTTAATTAAGAGAAATCTCTCACGACCGCTCGTTTAAAGACTTATGTGGGATCAAGAAGCTCTACGAAGACCGTTGGTGGGAAACTAGATAATTGCAGTGTTATTAGTTTCCAATTGATTTGATTGACTAATGGTTGTTGAAATTTTGATTGCACCTAGTTTGTATATTCTTAAGAATATTCTATTCTGATATAAGATTCACTCAAACTAGATCGAAGTATCGATGGGTGTTAATGGTGGTAGTTTAGGGCGAAAAATGTAAAAGTCTGTCTAACTGACCCGATGTCAGAAATAATAGACCTTGATATGTCTATATTCCGCAAGGTGTCTGAAAAATATATTTAAATCTTATGAGTGCCTATGCCTCTCCTCGTATTGTATTGAAACTCAAACTCCTAGATGAATTTTTCACTAGTATAGAGCCTAATAAGTATTTAAGCTCCTAGTTGCATTATTAACTAATGAAATGGACCCATTTAAAAGTGATGAGTGCCTATGCCACTTTACTTACATATGTATTGAGAAATTCAGTATACTCATATATGAAATTTATCCTGAATAGTATTGGTGCATATAGCAACAATCCCAAATATTCTGTAAATTTTATTAAAATCTCGCCTGCATTATTTACTAATGCATGGCTTGCCGAGTATTTTTTCTATGTTATGTTCGTTAGCTGAACTCTTGATATTGACATGACATGGCAATTAATGTTCGCTCGCATCCCAGTAGCTGATCACTGTCGTAGGCGTCAAAATAAATTACACTTTCTTACTACTAAAAATATATAATATAGCAAGGGAAAGAAAGGATCGTTCCCACAGAGAGGTCTAGGTTGTCATTTGTTATGGTTTCCTATGAGTAACAATGGGGGGATTTTCTGATTTTTATAAACTAAAATAAAATAAAATAAAAGCAAAGAAACAAATAAAACAAATAAAATTAAGTATGCGAAAGTATTAGTTAAGGACTTCATTTTCATTCACTAACATGCTTTTGTTATAATAACTAGAATTGATATTTAATCTCTTATTATCAAAGGCCCTAGGATACCTTGATCGCAAGATTATCCCGCTAATTTCCTCTTATCATCAACAAACACATTAAAAGATGCGAATATGAATTCTACCTAAGAGAACAACCTAACGTGTAAAAGCATTAATCAAGTTTAATTCCCTAGATGCACTAAGTTCCATGAAATCAGGCCAATCAAAGCAATCGAACGTGTAAAAGCACTAATCCGATTTAACAAAGGTCAAGGTTCACATATGGTTACTAGGATATATCACTACAAGCAATAACCATATTTGTGCTACTTGTATTCAAGATGCATCACTTTTACGTATGAACCACCCTAAACTAGCATTAGATGTGAATACAAGTTCAATCAATTGGCCACTCAACTAAACAAATATTCAAATCATACATGACGATATATATAGTGAATCAAGATCGATAATTATGAGGCAAAATTAATTTATTAATAAAAGAAGCATGCTTTGTGAAATCAAATTAATCCATAACCAATAATAAGATTAACTACTCATGTTAATGGGTTCATCCAAAGAAGAAATAAATCTATCATGTTCACAAACCCTAGAACAAAAGTAGAAATAATGATAAAAGATGATATGTGTAAAGAGATATCCCTTTTATATAGTGAAAACTACACTCACACCCATTCTTAAGATTTTCTCCACTGACAAACCCATGGTCCGAAAAGTTCACACTGGCACCCGATTTTTAAGAAAAAATTAATCTCAAGCCCATATTTTCTAAAACTGTGTTTTATTTTTCTTATTCTATCAAAGAAGGCGAGATATAGAGAGGAGATCTCCTTTCAAAATCAAAAACCTTTGTGCAGAGCCGATATTTGGCCTTAGAATTTTCTTTTTTAGGTTTAGTCCAATCTCATTTTCGCTTTAATGCTTTTTAGGTTTTTGATATGTGCTTTGAGCAGCTAGAGTCACGAACAGAGATAAACAAGAGGCTGAGATTTGGGCGGAGAATTGAGAGACTGAAGAACTTTGAGCAGATTCACGAACATGCATCAAGTACTAATTTTTCTCATCTCTCTAATCTTTTTTTCAAGAGTTAGTGGTGAAACCCTTGTTTGATTTTTTTTCTTGATTTATTTGCTTATTGAGTTGTTCTAATTGTTGTCTGTACATAGATTGAGCATAATTATAGATTTAATTTAATGTAATGGCCATTTCCCGTGACTTAGGTATGTATGGATTTTTCATACCAGATCTCTCTTTTTTGGTTATAATACAAGTGCTCAAGGTTTGATTTCTCATCAATTCAACCAACCCCCTCCTCAAAATAGGTATTTATGTATTTCTGAACTCTAATTGCTTTTAATTTGTATTACATTTACAGGGAAATTGAACAATACTCCCTCCCTATATGACCAGGTACTTACTGATTTTAGAATGGCTTGTTCTTCCACCTATTTGTCTTACTAATAATACCAGAAAACAAACACAAACATGGATGACTACTGATTCCCATCCGTCCTTATCCTCAAATCTGTTTATTTCTTGTGGAAAAGTTCCCATTTGGAAAACCCACCCACCCATTTAAAGATAGAGAGAATCTTATTAATGACACTTTACTATGCAATTAATGAAAATAACAAAAATGACAATTTTTAGTTCCTTGTTCTCATCTATGGACTAGACTAGGATCACTGCTTATAGGCTCTCATTCTACAACCTACAGTAAGGATGATACTAATTTTGATTTTAAATGGAACGTGTACAGGAAAAGAGTTGCCATATGAGATTAGTCAAAAAAACTATATGTTAACTTGGTGGCAATTGTCCATCATGAGTAGTGTGTGAGTTGATTGGCTTAATTTTTTACCATGGAGAAAATCTATGGGTTTATTAGTGGTGAAAAGAGCGAATTATCCCTTCCGATTGTTTGTTGGTTTGCTATATGGTTTAGGCATTTATGAATTTTCGACTGTTATTTGAGAATGAATGTGTTTGACATTTAAAATCTTTTCACATGGAAAGGATTGCAACTTGTGTAATGACTAAGACAACTTACTATTGAAGATGCCAACTTTAGAGATGAGGTCAGGGAAATGAAATAGGTTTGGGGATTTTGAGTTTTGTTTTTGTTGTGGTTAATGTTTTGTCGGTAACTGTGTAAGTATATAGTTTGTGTTTATATATTTTTATAGGGTTCATGGTGAGATGGTTGGTGAATATGAGGAAAGGAATTAGAAGAAATTGAAAATGAGTTTGGATTATTCTAATGAAGAATTGTTTATTTATTTTTTTGTGTTTTGTAAAGAAGTTTTAGTTTGTAAGCGTTAATGCAAGGAACATCTTAGTAGATAGCAATCATTTTTTTAATTATTGTTATTAAGATGTCATCATTTGTTTCTGTTGTTCAGGATCGTCGGCATTGCTTGCCTCTATGCTCACTTTTTCGTGTTGTGCATTCAACTCTTCAATGCAAGCATCAAGATGACATCTTTAGAGCAACTTGTGCATCCAATTTTTGCAGATGGTGTAAACTGGTGATTGTTGCGGCAGAATTTGAGATGAGTTGCTGCCAGAACAAGGTAGAGATGAATTTGTGTTTCAATATAGATTCAGGTTCTTGAACACATGGAGAAAAATTGAGATGGTTGTTGCTGCCGTCCAGCCTATTTCTTAAAGATTAAATCCCAATATGTATTTGGTGCAAAACTTGTGGAACTGTTAGCGGAGATTATTGATATTGTCATTTCTTTGCCTTCTCATGCTATCCTCCATTTGTTTTCCATTGGGTTTAACTCTTTCCTTATTTCTCATTTCTTAGGTTTTTGTAGTGAAAGTCATGAAAATGGATGCATAACCTGTTATGCATCTATAAAAGTTGTTGCATGAGTTGTTATGCAATCCAGAAAACGCTTGCATAACACGTTATGCAGCTACTTTTTTTCTTAGTATTGAAACCAACAAAAAATAAGACTGCATAACTTGTCATGCACCTACAATAATATCTACATAACATGTTATGCAGTCGTGAAAATGGATGCATAACTTGTTATGCATCCGAAAATATGACTGCATAATGTATTATGCATCAAGAAAATTGTTGCACAATCTTTTATGCATCGAGAAAATAGATGCATAACCTGATATGCATCTGTAAATATGGATGCATACTACATTATGCATCAAATTTTTTTATGTACGCACTAAAATTAACCAAAACAAGAAGAGGCGGATCCATTGATGTTTATCAGAGAGTTCTGGTAGATAATCAGATCAAGAATCAAATTGGGAACCGATAATAAGAAGAATTGATGGGCAATTCAGTATGAAGATTTAGAACTTGGGTTATGGCTAAATTTTGTGGAATTTCAAGACTGAAATCGGTTGAATAAAATGGGTTTTTGTGCTATTGTAATGATGGTTTCTGATGGGATGATTTTCGCAGAATTAAGCAAGGGTTCTTGAGCTCGACCTGTAGGCTGATTTGGTTTCGAAAATACTGATCATTTTATGAAGCTTTTCGACATGGAATGAAGATGATGAAATTAATGATGCTTCCATATTTGTTGTTGATAAGGAAGAGTGTGTTTAGATGATTGTATGATGGTGGTCTGTGTTTAATGTGGATTTGCTTGCAGGGAATGAAGGTCCAGAGAGAGCTAATGCAATAGCAGATTCATTTCTCCATCACTAGCTCAGGAATGCGCACTAAATGTTTGACGAAACGTCTGAGAGAAACTCAGGTGGAAGTGAAGCTATTGTTGTCTGATTTTGGTGGATTGTTTTACAAGAAAGAAGGTTGGAGTTAAGGGGGATCTGAGATTGAGGTTTTAGAGTTGCAGGTGGAGGTTTGTTGATGGTCATGGACAAGGATATAAAATGGGTCTGGTGGAGATTGTTGCTGAGGGCTTTGAAGATTTTGGATTTGTCAGTTGAAGTTGATGATGCTGTTGGTTTGAGAACAAGGTGTACTGAGATGGGTTTAGTTATGTTGTAAGTGGTCAAGCTGCAGTGGGTATGTTGGCTTCTGGTGATAGATGTGCACAAAGGGAAGTACTAGATGTTAAAGGAGTTGTTGATTACCAAGGTGGCAGGTCTTAACGATGTCGCTGACATGGAAAAAAATGGGTGAACTACAAAGTATGAATGGAATTGAATGGATGTGTGGCTGAGAAACTGCAATCAGGTGGAGGTTATGGATGTGTTAGTGCAATGAAGAGGGAGACAAGTGCTGGATCTATGAGGTTCAGCTAAAGAATTATGAAACCAGTCTCACAAATCTAACCAGTCACGACCAGCTATCTTGGTTGTGTCCAGCTGGTAGATACGGTTCGATGGCACTATATGGAGGGAATTCGGCAGAGTCTAGGAAGTAACTGGTGCTGCAGGTGGAGGTTATGGATGTTGTGTTTGATCTGCATATTACAAGGATATTTCAGGTACTAAGGCACAGAAAGTGATGGCGCAATTGAATTCAGGGACAAAGTTGTTGGTGGTTGCCGAAAATGGATGAATGGTATGTCTAGAGGGTGCAATTGCAGATGGGAATTGCAGGTTTACATGGCAAGAATTTGTGGCAGGTGCTAGAACTGAGAATGGTGTTTCTTCTATGGTTATAATTAAGAGAATGATTCTGAGAAGAATGAGGCAGTGACACTTGTGAAAATGCAGTTGGTGTTCTCAGGCAGAGCTGATATGTTTTGCGTTGTAGGGAAGGTCTTGGTTGATACTGGTTGCATATGTACAAGGGATAAGCTCAAGTTACAGGGTTTTTTTGAGAGATATTCGAAGCTTGAAAGAACACAACAAAGATGGCTTGGTGTTTGGTAGTTTTGGTTTGAGCCTGGATTGATTTCAGAAAGTTCTTAACCTGAGTATTACCCAGGTTTGCTACAGATTTTGTGAATGGGTTATGTGGGTCGACTTGAGCTTGGTTTTATGCCGAAAGTTTATTAAAAGAAGGGCACGGCCATCTTGGCTGGCAGTAAGTACAATGATTGTGCTGCAGGAGTTTTGGTTCTGCAATGGGTTGGCCTGGCAGATGGCTTATGCTATAACAACCAAACCAAGTCAGCCCAGTTAGCTCACTTGAATATCTTATTCGAGTTTACTCAGCTTCTAACTCGTTTTGACCCGGCAGTGACTCAGTTGACTCCAATTTGGATCGTTGACCGGTGTGACTTCTCAGGTGGCCGGCGATATGAATTTCCGGTGCCGGATTCCAGCCAACTTCCGGCCGAAAACACAGCTTTTCGGCGAGCTTTTTTGGGACCTAATTTTCACATGTGTATTTCATACACATGAGCTTGGTGGACTTCTTATCTTTGGACCTTGGGCTTTGAAGACCTAATTTGGGAAGTTGAAAAGCTATAAAAAGAAAAAGTTTCTATTCTTTTTGGGGGGACATCTTTCTACTGGAGTTTTGGAGGAGAGCGACAACTAGGGTTTGATTTCATTTATTTTTCATGTTCTTCATTTTATTTTTGATTATAATTATGTTGGATCCAAAAACTATGAGTATCTAAATTTCATTTATTGGTTATGGGATATAAAGTGGATTTCACAAAAAGATTTGATTCAATGTATTAGTTTTGTCTCAATAATTTACTGTTTGTGATTTATGGTTCATAATGTTTATGATTTGATTGTTTGTTTGGTTGAGTCCGGAATCAATCCGATTGCATTCATATCTAGAGTTATATTAGGGATTTCAATACGAAAACGTTGTTTATCCCTGATTTTAAGTAGCATAAATGTGGGTAGTGCTTGTAGTGATATATACTACTAGTCACATATGAATCATAACTTGGGTTAAATCGATTTAGTGCTTTTACACATTTTGATTGCCTTGATTAGTCTTATTCCTTAGAACTTATTGCTTTTAGGGAGTTAAACTTAATTGTGCTTTTACACTTTAGGTTTCTTTCTAAGAAGAATTCACATATGCATCTTTTAATGTGGTTGTGATGAAATCAGGGAATTAGCGGGATATTCTTGCGATCAAGGTATCCTAGGACTTTTAGTAAATGAGATATTAAAATTTCAATTCTAGTCATTGATGAAAATACATGTTTGTGAATGAAACTATCCCGTAACCAATATACTCTCCTTATTGATTATTTTAATACTTTATTGCTTTCAATTTATTTTTATTGCTTTGAAATATCAAAACCCCCCTATTGGTTACTAAGAAACTGAAATTTGCATAACAACAAAAGCCTCTTTGTGGATACGAACTCTTTCTTATCACATACTACTTTTATTTTAGTTAAGTAAGAAAGTGAAATTATTTTTGACCGGCTGACAACCGATCATTTCTCTCATTATGGTGTAGTTATTTCTCACTCAAGATTAAAGAATGAATATGTTCTTTGGTATTTCTAACTTCTTATTACTAGCATGCAGAAGCTCTATGTCCTCATAGCTCTTTGGATGCTTGGGAAGTTGGAACGCTTTGAAGTTGGAGTAGGTTTTGTGGGTATATCTCTCGTAATCCCTCACGAGACTATAACTCGTCCACTAGGGACACCTAGGGGTTTAAAGGCCTGTTATTCATGCTAAGAATAACCGTATCCTCGACGACATGGAGTTGTTGTATTTTAGATAGTTTGCTCGAGGACTATCAAAAGGCAAGTGTGGGGGAATTTGTTAAGTGCATATTTTGCATATATTTAGTGTCAAATCCATGCTAGTATTTGCTACATATTCTTGCAAATTATTATATATTACGTTTGTTTTCTCTTATTTGTGTTTTGCTAGGTGAATCATCCAAAAGAAGTGAATTGGCACTTAATTGTGCAATAAAAGAAGTTAGCCGAAAGCGGAGAATGGCCAAAGACCAAGTAGAACTCGCTCAAAACTAGGAGTGCTTGCTATCATCTCAAAGAGGACGAAAATACGAAGCCAACAACGAAAGAATGGATTCGATCCGATGTCGTATGAAGAAGTTACGGGCGATTAAAGCAAAGTTGCGAAATTGTTTACGCACAGAATTTATAAGGGGCATCCATTCCGTTAAGGGGTTGCCATTCACAAAGGAGTTGTTAAAGGCAGTTAGGCCGTTTACGGAGGGGAAGCTAGAAATCAAATAATGTTGATTAAGGCACCCGACCTTTTTCTCAGGGCACCACCTTCTTCTTTCCATCGCCGGCAGTTTGCATGGATGAAAGAGATGGAGGTGTTACCGAGATACAGACAGAGGGGATGAAGTCGAGTCTATAATGGCTGTTGTGGAGTTTCGAAAAGAGTTATGATGATTGCTTCCATTGAAGAGAGATGATGATGATGAGAGCTATTGAGCATTGTCCGGATTTTCGGTGACTGATGGTTGATCGAGTAATTGATGATAAAAGGTTCAAGCTTTAGCATTTGGCAGTGAAGTAATGAGATAGTCCGGAGCTTGGAAACATGGCCATTGGCAGATGAATGCGTTCGTGACACTGATGGAGGATGAATGGATTTGTGTTGAACGAGATGAGTAATGGTCTGTTTCCGTTATTCCTCGATATGGACTGAGCTCGGCAGTGATGGAGTTTTGCAGCTGGTGATGAATAATAATGAACAGTTGTTGGAGAGTGATTGAATGGAAGAACTCGAGCTCGGTGCTGGGATTGAAATGCAGTCGAATCTGTGAATACAGAGAAGAAGTTGCTGCCATGGTCGATAAAAGAAATGATGGACTGAGAAGAGATATTCTGAGGTCTTAAGAAAACAGAGATGCAGCTAGGAAGGTTTTGACATTGTTATGGTGATCGAGATTGGGAGAATGAGATGAACAGACAGAGACTCAAACTCGTGTTCGCTGATGGCAGTGAATCAGTGATTAATAACGAGGAACGTACGGACAGAGCAAGAACAAAGGGAGGAGCTGTGATCGGTACTGTTGCTGGAAGCTACGGCTAGAAGTTTCAGCCGTAAAACATACAGAGAGTTTACGGATGGAAACCCAGCCGTGATAGAAAGCAAGAAATTCTGTAAAACATCCAGGAGAACTTTCGGTTGGGATATCCCATCCGTAATTCAAATAAGAAAATAGGCTGTCAGTTTTGGAAAACTGACAAGCCAAATGGAAGTTGAAAATTTTGAGTTGGGCTGGGCTTACTGTTCATAACCGAGCCCATTAAGAGTGTTTTGATGTGGGCTTCGGGAATTTGCACGAATTTGGCTTGAATTTGGCTAGTTTTTGGCAAGTTTGGCACACCATTCGACCGGGATTCGAGCACGGGCACAACTACAATTGGGATATCTATATAAGAGAACTTCTAATATTTTTGGAACATCTCATATATCAATACATCTCATAATACACTTTGGTTCTTCATAAAATATTTTAGGGTTTACCCCTTTAGGGGGAAACCGGGTAATTGTGTAACCATGAGAAGCTAAACTTTCTTTGATTGAGGATGAATTCAATGTTCTAGCGTGAAGCTTTATTATTATATAAATCTATTCGGAGTTTTAGTCACATAATCATTTGTTTTCCCTATTTCTAGGGTTTATGATTGATTAATTAGATTGTTTGGAGTGCACGCTGGATTAATGTTTTGATCATTATATTGCTAGTAAAGGGTTAGGATATCCGTGTAATTGTTGAATAATCCTTACACAAGTAGAGAACGCGAGACCTTGCAGAGGGATTTTGTGGAGCAATCGTGTGTGAAGACAACACTAGTAAGTGGACCTTGCGCTAAGAGTCTAACTGCTGGGATCAACCTAAGTTCACATAACTTAAAGCTTCCGCTGGGTTACACCTTGAGTGCGCTACTACTTGGTGGTTCGGCTGGATAGAATTTCATATGCGAGCGCTTTGGTATAAATTTACATAACGAACTTTGGGGATAGCACTGCGCCAGCTGCTTTCCTATGGTTGGTGATGAATGGTTCTAACGAAGATAGATAAGTATACTATGCAAGTCATCGCTTGGTAACGGCGAAGGATTCCTTGATCATCTCTTTCTTTTATTTGTTATTCTTTTTATTTTACTTTAAACCAATCCCCCTTTGTTTTATCTTATTTTGTTATTTAAATAACATATCAATTACACGCTCTCTGTGGGAACGATCTCTTACTACCGCTATATTACCAGTTAATTAGTGGGAAATATCTTAATTAATTTGTTGTGGTTACGACACGTATCAGTTTGTGATATGGCGAGGCGCGAGGTGATGGTCAGGCGTAGTATGCCTTAAGCCATTTTTCGTAGATGATTGCTTCTAGTTTTCCTCCGTCTTCTTTAATGACTGTAGTACCCAATGTTGTACGCTTTCGTGACTATATAAGGCCCTTCCTACTTTGTGGAGAATTTTGTTGCGGACGCGTCTTGCTGAATATGTTTGGCAGTCTTCAGTACCAAATCTCCCACTTGAAAAACCCGAGGCTTCACGATTTTGTTATATGCTCTGAAAACCCTATTTCTATATGCTTGTGCGTGTTCTTCCACCTTGGATCTTCTGAAATCTACAGTGTCCAATTCTGCAACTCTGGAGCTCAATGCTTCGGCTTCATTCCATCGAACTCCGCTTTCTTCGGCAATCCTAGCCGATTGGATTTTAACTTCCGCTGGGAGGATGGCGTCTGCGTCATAAACAAGGGAGTAGGAAGAGGCCCCGGTGGAACTTCTTGGTGACATTCGGTACGCCCAGAGTGCCATTGGAAATTGCTCATGCCATGTCCGAGGATTATCATGCACCGTCAGACTAAGGATTCAGATCAGAGTTTTGTTTGTGCTTTCAGCATGTCTGTTCCCTTGGGGGTAGTACACGGTGGAGAAGACTTGCTTAATTCCGTATTCTTCGAGTAACTCCCATACTTGCTTGTTTGCGAAAGGAGTGCCGTTGTCGGTGATGATATGTTTAGGCACGCCAAATCGGCATATAATGTACTCTTTAATGAATGTCGCGATTGTGATTCCATTCTTCCCTCGTAAGGGTATGGCTTCGACCCATTTGGTGAAATATTCGGTTGCTGTTATTATGTACTCGTGATGCTTTGAGGACGGCGGATTGATCTTTCCAATGATGTCGAGTCCCCAGCTGTGAAAGGGCCATGGACTGCTTATTGAATGCAGGGGAGTCGATGGTACATGAATAAGGTTTCCGTGAATTTGACATTTTTTGCACCTCGGGACGAAAAGAGTTGCATCATCTTCCATGGTTGGCTTGTGGCTTTGTCTAAATTAGGGTTTGGCATGCTGAAACCCTAATTAGCGCCCTTCACTAGAATCGATGTAGAATTCTCACACGGACTCGGATTTTGATGGTCCGCCCCTCCATCCTGCACGGAAAAGAATTTCCTATCTTTTTACGCGGGAATATTTAGGTTTTGAGCTAGTTCGGGAGATGAAAATATCCCGAAAGTAAAACTCAGGAAGATCTCAAGAGGGGTGTTGGTAGCCAGCGGCATGATGGCATGGCAGGCGTGGCCAAAACTAGGGTTTTGGGCCAAAGGTTACCATGTGTCGTTTGGTGACCTTGGACGGCTAGGATTTGCATCTAGGATTGAAGGGTGGTCATTGATTGTTGCACGCCTTCGTTTTGAAAGCCGTACAAGGAAGGACGTCATGGTATGGGTTAGGCGCGACAAGGTGGCTGGCACGGCATGCCATTGGCACATGTGGCATGGTCAGCATGCCTTGGAGCGGTTTAGGCGTGGCCAAAACTAGGGTTTTGGTGTTGGGCCAAAAGTTACCATGCGTTGGTTGGCGACCTTGGACGGCTAAGATCTGCATCTTAGATGGAAGGATGGATGTTGATTGTTGCAGGCCTTTGTTTTGGTAGACACATTGGGAAGGCCAACACGGTATGGCGTGGCAAGGTTGTTGGCATGCCATTGGTACATGTGGGTCCAAGGGTTTGGCATGGTGGGGCCAAGGGTTTGGCATGCCGTTGGCGCATGGTGCGACTAGCATGGTTAGGGCCAAGGCAAGGTTTGGTTGGCTTGGCATGGTGGGGCCAAGGGTTTGGCATGCCGTTGGCGCATGGTTCGGCTAGCATGGTTAGGGCCAAGGCAAGGTGCGGTTGGCTTGGCTAGCGTGATTGGCATGCCTTGGCGCGGTAGATGTGGCTGGCATGGTTTGCCATTGGCACATTGGTGCAACTAGCATGGTTGGCATGCCTTGGCGCGGTAGATGTGGCTGGCATAGTTTGTCATTGGCACAATGGTGCGTCTAGCATGGTTGGCATGCCTTGGAGCGGTAGATGTGGCTAGCATGGTTTGCCATTGGCACAGTGGTGCGGTTAGCATGGTTGGCATGCCTTGGCGCGGTAGATGTGGTTGGCATGGTTTGCCATTGGCACAGTGGTGTGGGAATTAGGGTTTGGCCTGTCGAAACCCTAATTAATATTAAAAAAAAAAGGTACCCTGGTAATTTTATTGCAGACATATTAAAGGGTTCAATAAATGCACTAAGTGGAGACATTATTACTCAAATTATGTGACGTCACTGTCCGACTAGGGTTTTACGATTTTAACCCTAAGCTAAAAACCACCATCAACAGCTTTAATATATGGATTGTTTGTTAATTTTGGATTACCTAGCATAAATTTCAATTTTCATTTTTTTTTGTTGGTCTAGTGCTCCATAATTAACAATCAACAAGTTTCAAATTATGCTTCAAAAAAAAAACAAGTTTCAAATTTAGTGGATCTGAGCACGCGCAACAACCTAGTAGTTACCAGTTCCGGTGGATGGTTCAATTTCCCGTCTGTCCAGAATGCACTTACCAATCCTCACGTGTAGTGGGCTTAAGCATAAATCGACACAGTAACAAGTGCCAAATTTGGTTGGTCATTAAATTTGTCAATTGTATGAAATGAATATCCCAACTCTCGAATCTAGTGGTTCTGCGCATTTGTCGAAGGTGTTGATATTGCTTATTTAAGTTGGTCATAAAATAAGGTTATTGCACACCAACTCTCAAACGTGTCCAGCTCAAGTGAGGTACGATAGCATAACAAGCACATCCTATTGTTGGTTTTATTAATGTCCGTCTGCGTAGGAACTACGCTTAAGATAAGCCAGTTAGACATCCAAATTGCTTAATCAAACTCTATCGGCAGCCAAATGACGGGCCAAATGTAATCTCACTATTTGGTAATTATAGATTTCAATGACAAATCAGACATCCCGACTGGTAAAACATATATTCTATCGACAACCATATTCACTTGACCTAAAATGGCCCCACTACTTAGTAACTACCAATATAACTTGTTCAGCAGTCTTTCAGCTCATTAAAAGTTACTTTGCAAGTCTCACATTTGGTCGTATAAAATATAACTGACTGCCAATCCACTACCATATCGAGTAGCTGACTTTTTATCCAACCGAGTGATAATAACATTTCAACTCTCAAATAGAGTCCGCCATAACCTAGGCAACGAAATAGCAATTGTTTATTTTCGAAGTACCAAGTTTATGTCACAGATCGAAAATATTTTTCCAACACTCAAATGGAGTCAGCCATAACCTAAGCAACCACATGGACATTGCTTATTTCGAAGTACCAAGTTTATGTCACATCCAGTTTTTATAACAAACTTGTGGTGGGCCAAAGTTTAGGCGATTACAGAGTTGGACAAACCTTATCGCATAAATAGCTTTCCCAACACTATCTCTGATTACCAAATTCACTCGGCGAAGCCCATCCGTAGCCAAAATGGATTTTAGCCGACAAATTTGCCCCAGTTGGCTATTCTAGGTTTTCTTGTAATGAATTCCCATTTCACTCGGCAAATCTCAGATTGGGATCTTGCCTTTTCATCTAGGGACATTTTTTCTGCATGGTTACCACAATCTCCTGAGCGTATTTCAGATATGATTTGTTTTCCTTGCCTTTCAGTGACACATTTGAGTAGTGATCGCAAGTATGTCTTTTTATACATGTCACCATCTAGAAGTTGGTATTTGGTTGTTTTGGTTTTAATATTCCTTGCCTCTTGTGGGTCATCTGGTAAAAAAATTGACTCGAGGTAGCTGAAGATACCCTACATCCAGGTGCCTTCTATTTTAGTTAAGGTCACATTCGAACTCTTAGTTATTGCACCATATGTGTTTGGCTCGTAGATAACTGATCTTTCTAGATTCCAATCTTGATCGTCCTTTGGCAAGCTCCGGGTATGACTGACTCTAGGAAATCCAATGCATCTGCGTGTCTCATCTTATTCCTTGGCATTATTCTGCTACTTATTTTTTCAAAGATGGATATTAGATTGTTGATTTCCTTTTGTATTTTTCCATCGAGACATCTCTTATTTCAAATTGATATTCTACCTGTTTTGTCGCCAGTTGAGATTCACTGAATAGTATGAACTACTTTAGTTGTAGACTCTTTATAGATAGTATTCCTTGTAGTAGTGCTTCATATTCTACTTGATTATTTTTTGGCCTGAAGGCCAACGCATATAAGAATTCATCTAAGTCGTTTTCTAGTGTCAATATGACTAATCCAGCTCCACCCCCTTTTCTGTTTGATGCGCCATCAACAAAAAAATTCCATACTATATGTTTATCGGGTGAGTGTTCACAATCTGGTATGCTCTCAAGCTCTGGTTGTATTTTCCACTGATTTTCACTAAATATTAGATCGAAGTCTGGATACTCAACTGGGAAATCAGCTAAGAAACAGCTATAGCTTGTGCTTTCATGGCCTTTCTATTTTTGTATGCCATGTTGAATTGATTCAGATGGACTCTCTACTTTACGATCCTTTCACTTTTTGTTTCTCTGGACATGACATTTTAACCTGGTACTCTGTGACCATAATTACCTCCAACTCAAGAAGTATGGTCTTTGCTTTATTGATAAGAAGTAGATAATGAAGATCACCTTTCATAGCTGTGAGTATCTAGACTCCGGTATTGTTAGTGATTTGTTGATGAAGTATATTGGCTTCTATTTATTATCTTCCACTCTTAGTGATACTGCACTTTGAATGGTTGCAATGTAGAGATAAAGATCTTCACCTTTGACAGTTGTTGATAGGATATGAGGAGAGGAAAAGTAGGTTTTAATGTCATCAAGAGCTACCTAGCATTCTTCGATTCAATAGAAGTCTTATTGCTTGAGGAATAAGTTAAATAGTAGTCTTCACTCGTTAAATAGTAGTCTAGAAATTGGAAACACTGAATCTATTCAGTGTTTCCAATTTCCCTGCCAATTCTTGTATCTCCTTTTTCAAGTTGAAGGTTTCGTCTCCAAAATTGTTCTTATTTTCAGTGGATCAACTTCTATTCCTTTTCTAGTGACCATGAAGCCCAGGAATTTACCACTTTGGACTCCAAAAGCGCACTTTGAAGGATTAATTTTCATGTTGAAGCTTTTGAGGATGGTGAAAGTCTTGAGCAAATATTTTTATGTGATCTTCTGGTTACTTGTTTTTCATGACCATTTTATCTACTTAGAATTCCATTGTGCTTCCGATGAGGTCTTTAAATATCATCTTAACCAGCCTCTGATAAGTTGATCATGCGTTCTTTAGACCGAAGGGCATTGCCTTGAAACAATATAGTCCATTATCTGTGATGAACGCAGTATGCTCCTCATCCTTTAGATTCATTGATATCGGATTATACCTTGAATATTCATCCATGAATGATAATCTCTCATACCCAAAGAAAGATTACACCGTTATATATATTGAGCAAAGGGTAACTGTCTTTGGGGAATGCTTTATTCAAGTTTGTGAAGTCTATACAGACCCTTATATTGTCGTTCTTTTTCATTACGACCACAATATTCGATATCCATTCTGGATATTTGCATTCTCTTATGACCTTTTCTTTCAACATTCTTTGAATGTCTGCTTGTATCTCATCATACAACTTATCCTTGATTTTTCTTTTATTTTGCTTCACTGGCTTGAAATATGGATTGATTTTCAGTGAGTGGTATGTTATACTTGGAAAGAGGTCTACATTTTCTTTTATGAATTGTTGTAAACCCCATTTTTCTTCAGTCGTGAGATATTTTCCCAAATAGGTTATTTTGTTCGTCATCTGAACCCAGTTTACTTCTTTCAGTAGTTCAATTACTTCTTCTTTGAATTCTCTGTCTGACAAACTAACCATATCCTTATGTGTTCAGGCTTCAGTATTAGTGTATGTTGGCTATACTGTTATTTGGATGCCAGGTAATTGAGTTCTGCTTCGCCTTTGAGGAGTTTTGAGATTTTTCTGGGCAGCTTTAATTGATATCCTCTAGAACCTCCATGTAGGTTTTCCTGCTGGATGAAGGAGAGAAAAGCTAAATCTTTTGACACAGCTTGGTTGCTTTGAAGACATATTCTCCTTTATTTGTCATAAACTTTATCTTCTAATGGTATGTTGATGGTACGGCCTGCATTGAGTGGATCTAAGGGTGCACACGGTACAATTATGTTCGGTTCTTGCCGATGCCGAGTAGCTGTACCTCCCTAGCCTCGGTTCCAAAATTTTGGACCGGTACATATACCTTGTAGCTCGGTTCCAGTACCATTCGGTACTAGGTACGGTTCCGGTACCAATCAGTACTTTTTTTAAAAATCAATTCACCATTTTGAAAATCCATTTGAAGGACCGGTATGAGTATAATATACTCCAATTCGATGTAAACAGAAAACGGAAGCTCCCATTTAAGTGATTGAACCTTTTATGTTGGTCGATTCAAACAAATTCGAACAAATTTAAGATCTATAAAACATTTTTTTCTGTAATAGACAGCTCACAAAGAACTCCTGATAACTCATACGAAGAAGATAACAGGTTATGGCTCAACCGACATCCGAAATAGCCCAACTCGAACAACAATTTCTAGATTACAAAAAAAAAAAAAAAAACCCGATTATTTTCTGCAACCCATTTTCTTCATGCTCGCCGATTGATTCTTAATTTCTTACGATCTTCCAATTACCATCAACCCAAAATTAACCGATTGATGCCGATCACATACAGAACTTGATTATCATTGCACTGGAATAGAAGTGATTTGTTGGTAGAAATTATTGTGGTGTTTGAGGCTGTGAGAGAGGAATAAGAGATACATATACCCAAAATCTAAAACCTATAAAAAACCCACTGCGAAAATCAGGAGAATAAGAGAAACCCAAGTACTCTAGCTATATAAAGATTCTTTTGCTACCCTCTGTTTTCATCTGTATAGGTCTGAAAATGGTTTCCTTTATTTGCTGATAGTAAATAAACTGAGGGAAGGAGAAAGAAGCATTTGTTGGAGGAGGTTGAAAAATTACTACGGAAGCAATAACTAAGGCTTATTTCCTATGAGTTATTCAATGACCAAAACACTCACTATAACCAAACGCTCTCTTCGGTACATTCGGTCCGGGATGGTGCGGGACTAGGACAGGACCGTGTACTTGTACCTGCTTAGCCCCGGTTCCTATATTTTGGACCGGTACATGTACCCCTTTTCTCGGTTCAGTACAAAATCAAGTACGGTTCTACCGGTTCCAGTACAGTCCGGCGGTCCGGCTCGGTTCTTGTGCACCCTTAAGTGGATCCAATCTCTTCCCAGAATAACATTGTATGGTGACTTGTTTTGATTGGGCCAGTTTCGACTTTAAGAGTTATCATTCCCATTGGGTATGTCTATGAGCCATTGAGCCCATAATAACAAAGTTGTTACTCTTTAGAACACCATCTCGCGTCAGCTTCATCTGCTCTGCTGCTTCAAGATAGATTAGGTCACAGGTGGACCACTGATCAATCAGAATCTTGCGATAATCTAATCCGTCTATGATGAGCTTGACCACCAGTGTGTCAGAATGAGGAAAAGTTACCCAGCTAGATCCTTCTTGGTGAATCGTATGTCATCTGATGGTAAAAGCAATCCTTCGCAGCTTAGATGAAGACCTATGAAATTCACCTCCAGGGTCAGATGGTAGTTCTGTCTTAGCTCTAGGTGCTGAGTGTATCATATTTATATACCATTTGACTTGCACTGCTGGGGACTTCCTAGTATTTCCTTGCTCATGGAGTAAGTACTCTATCAGACGTCCTTTTTGTACCATGCTTTTTATGAATCTTATTAGATTCTTGCAGTTGTTGGTGAGATTTCCGTTTGTTTCATGGTAAGAGCAATAAGATTTTCCTTTCCCATCTACCCTCAGCTTCCTTGGTGGCAAAAACAATGGCTTATCTTTCATGTACTGAAGTATTACCTCAGGTGTGGCATTCATCTTTAGGAAGTTCTTTGACTCTTCTTTCTATTTCAGCTAAGACTCTTCTCTGAAGTTTTTCTTTGACTGCTGGTTTGGCGACCTAGGTGAAAGATCTCCTTTCTCATGAGGTCTGCCGAGATGAGTATACTTTATGATCTGAACTAGGAAAATTCAATTTGTCTTGTTCTCTTCTGACGAACTTCCCAAATAAGGTATAGACTTCGTCCAAGGACTCGAGAATTAACCCGTGAAGGAGTATCGAATTTCTCCTTGAAAAAAGAACATTTTTGAATAATCTGCATAGAATTTTCTCATGCGCTTTATCAACTGGGGTTGCTGCTGCTTTGTGTCATCTTAGAAAATCAGTGAAACTTTCATCACTTCTTTGACTGATTTTGCAAATATCATCTAGAACATCTCATTTTTTTAATATTGAAGGAGTAGTTCTGAATAAACAATAATTTTAACTTCTCGAATGTTTTGATTGAATTCAATGGGAGGCATCTGAACCATGTCAAAGCCTCTTTTTGTACACTGCTTGGAAAAAATATTGCCATTATTCAGGTATTGTCTAGGTATAGAGTCATCTGCTCGAAATGAAATATATGTTCATTTGGGTCTGAATCTCCCTTGAATCATCTGAAATTCAATGAAACTTTTCTGTTAATCGACAATAATGGATCTCCTTTGATAATGGACTTTCCTTGAGTATATATATGTTAGTTCTGTTTTTGATTTGCTAACCATCAATTTTATCCTTTCCTCTTGAGCTTTCATCATTATGTCAATCTTTGAATTTATGGACTGATGGACCAAGTCAACTGTGACTGCTAGTGAGGGTTCAAAAATTATGTATCTCAGATTCTGCAGATGATTAGCTAACGAGTTGTAATTTCTGATCTCTTGAGTTAGATCCCTCTGTTATTGACTTGCCAACTGGTTTCAACATAGATAACTGAGGTGGCAGGGGTGGTATGTTCAGACGTAAGTCAGACTATTCCAGTTACGCACTCTGGTGTTGTATTGTACTAAGCTGGGGGACGTGTCAATTAATTTACTTTCTCAGTTAGGTTACTGGTTGACTTTAGTGGGTCTTGAAGCACGTCACTGAGATTTGTACTACATGAGTTGTTGTAAGAGCTGGTGGTCTTGGTGGCCTCTTGTGTTGCTAAGGTGTTACAACTTGGGGTTAACCACTTTCCATCATTGTTGAAGTTGTGATTGTTGGTGGAATAACTGTTATTGGCGGTGTAGATGTTATTTTGTTCCCATCTTGTATTGGTGTGCTTGAGGGTGTCAAGCTCGTAAATGGAACTTCAGGTGTGCAAACACTTGGGCGATCCACCATTGGTGTGATTGGTGTTTGTCACAACGGTGATGTTACATCAGTTCTAGGTGATAACTATCTTTTTTGGCATTACATAGCTTCACAATTACATATAGAGTAAAATGAGTATCGGCAAATTGAACATTTGTAGTCAAGATGAAAAATCATTGACTAGATCCGACTTTTGAAAGATTACCACCTTTCATTTTAGTGCCAAAACTTTTTGAGTCGGTTTGTTTCATGACTTGGTAATCATTGATTAATTGTTATATGCAGTAAAGTCATTATCATAAATCAACTACTAAAATTTGTGATTAGTAAGTTAATTAGTAGATCATCTCATTCTTTGAATAAAATGATCTCGAAATATTAGTGAATCTAGCATTTATATTGACTGAAACTAATAGCTATCATGCGCTTCATGCTTATTCTGTCATAGATTTTGCTGGTGAAAATCTAACAATAATTGAATTATGTAGCTTAAACGACTTGTAAACATGCACTTCTATATCAAAAATATAAATATGAGTAAATCATATATCATATCATCATGCAATAGTCCGATTTAAGTTTATGTGTCTGAAGATGCTTATTTATCAATATCATTGTATTTTGATTTCATCAGAGCATCCATATTATCTAGATCTTATGTTTCTGCCCTTGAAAGATCATGAATCAAGTAAATTTTTAAACAAGAAAACATTAGGAAACTAGAAGATTCTGGATCTAGAGTTGAAAATTTATTTTCTGCTATTTTTTTTACTACTGATCGATAAATATGATCATGGAGGATAAGTTTTTGAGATTAAAATCTTCAAAATCAACAGTTAAAAGTTTGATCTTATTCAAAATCACCACATTATGGACTAATAAACACACATATCATCAATATTTGAGCATATGATGCTTATTCATGCAATTTGTCAAGTAATTATACTAAATCTTGCAGCAGAATTAAATTTGTGATCTATGTTATGTGTAAAATCATGAAGTTCTAAAAAGTTAGTCGGCGCCAATGAAAAACATCTTTTTAACTACGACACATACTTTTACAATGTCTGATCTTGGTCCTTAATCTTACGATGCGATATTGATTATCACTTTGTTCTATGAGCGCTGATCACATTTGCGGTGATACGAAGTTACGGTTTCATGATTATCTCCTAAATCAGTTGTGGTTTAATGGCGATTTAGGAGAGAATGATCAGAGAGAGATGAGAGAGAAATTTTTGAAGTATATTTTCTTTTATGAAAATGAACTTATTTATATCATCACTCTTTCTGGCTATTTATACATGATATGAACACGATAACTACATGTAGATGACTAGCACGTGACATCTTGGACATGATAGTTTCCCGCCTTATGCGTGTACTAACCTAGGATAGCTTTCCAGACCTCCTTTCAGATGACAGCATCAAGAATCTTCTTAGCTTCGTACTTGGACTCTGGTTTTCCGCGCCTAGCTTCGTGTCTCTGTCTCGTTCGGTCTTTTATAACTTAATCATTGGGTATTTGGTTCAGGTCTTCGATGTCTGACCTTCAGTCTTATTTCATGTCATAGTTGTATTACTTTTCAGTTGTCAGCTCTCGGGTACATGTTATATTTTGTCATCTAAACTTATCAGTGGTGAATAGTCACGATTAAGTCGCGCAAAAACACGATTAATTAGTTTAAAGTCCTATTACAGGATGAAGAAACACTAATAAGACCATTGGTGGGAAACATAGATTGTTATTTAGTTTTTCTTTTAATTGTACTTGTGGTTACTCGTAGTTATCTTCTATCTAAATTCTTGTTATTCCATGGTCCTTTTATTGTGCAATAAAGCCACTCAAGAACTTTGAAGATCGAGTTATACAAATTTAAGTGACTCGGAGTCTATGGGTAAATTGATCTGATAACGTTAACATGCTCCCTTCAGTGCGCTTTATTTTTTTAGAAGAATCAAGTTATTTGTACACCTTTTTACTTGAAGATTGAAGACTTTAATCATTGGCGTTATTTTATGCTCGACTTGACTGACCGGAACTTAAGAAGAGTAGACCGTGTAAATCGATTAATCTTTCAGATTAACAAGTAGTTTATCTTTAATAAACGTAAACCTTGTCAAACATGTAGTTATGATTTTCCCAACCACAAATCTTGTGGATTCAAGATTGATTTCTTCGATAATTATTGTCTTGATTGATCATACCCAAGGAGATTCAGATCTGATATTATCTTGGTGATTCAAATGTTTGAGATCTTAAACGAAATATCCTTGACTTGTAATAAATTTATATCACTTATTCTTGATTTGTGGTTTTCACCAAGTTGGAATCAAATGGATTTTGTTTGTTATTCAATTGTTGTCCTAAAGAAAATCACATTCATACCAATTATGAAGTTGGTAGTGATAGTCTTCAGAAAAAATTGTAGAACAACTCTTGACAGTGGAATTCACTGTGTTGGATAGATTGGTTGTAGACGCAGGAAAACTGAGGAAGTTGAACAACTAGGAGTTTATTCAACCTTGGATGTGCGAGGTTGGATAGTAGGCAAGAGTGTAGCGGGTTAATTATAAGAGTATTTGAAGCTGGAATAGGTCCTCGCCAAACAATTTTCCTCGTTAACGAAATCTTTCAGTTGTGTTGTTTACTTTATTTTCGCATTATCTTGTTTATCTCTATAATTAAAGTAAAAACAATTGTACGTTAATTATACTTAGCAATTTGTAATATGTTCCACCTGGAATGAATATTATACCATCAAAGGTCTGTCGGATATAGGTTAAACGAAAAAGAACTGGTGGTGTACTCGGTATCTTCGTCTTTTCACCGATTACGCTATAATCCTCACAGCAAGGAAACAAGCTGAACTTTCACATCTTTTGGAAACAAAATTAACTTTGTTGTTAGGTTAAATCAGGCCATTACATTGTTAGGTTAAATCAAGCTACAAATTTGGATATTATTGCCTTAATTCGAAGGTGCTCTTCTGGTTGTTGTAGTGAAGTCAAGGATCCTGACCTGCAAAGTTCAAATCCTGAGTGAAGTGAAGGCACAAACTATTATAAAAGCAATCAGTTGGATAAATATGCTTGGTAAAAGGATAATATATATAAAAGGAAGTTGTAAAGGCATCGTTAAAACATCGAGTGGACTGGAAAGTAGTGACCAGAATCGAAGATGAGAAAAAATAGTTTAAAACTTTTAAAAGAGCTAACAAGGAGCTTCAAATAAAATAGAAGACAATAAAAAATAGTTTAATACTTTTAAAAGAGATAATAAATAAATATCAGTTGTAAATCAGGCGACCACTGCACCAGAAAAATTTTAAAATAAAAATGCAACATATAGGTTTACTGGTTATTATCTTGGCACCATCTTTGACATTCTAATTTTTGACAAACAAAGAGCTCAACACATTAGGGGAAGGAATATGACCCTGATGTAGCTTACAATATGTATATGTTTGTCTCTTAGTTTGTAATGTTTTTTCGTATAAAAAAAATTTAAGATTGTTTTCGTTTTGAATTGCCAAAAATGGTGTTAAGTTATACAATTTGACATAAAAACTATTTTTTCCTACTAAAAAATTAAATATTTAAGAGCAAATTTGTGCATTCCAAAAACACTGATGAACGAAAATACTTTTCTTTTGGGCGATTTACAAAAAGGTCATACTTTGTCATAAAGTTAAAGATTCCATAACAGTTAAAATTACATAAAAGGACAAAGCAAAGGACAAAAAGTTGAAGGGAAAAGTTGATGCTTACCTCATCCCAGTCTTCTCTGCCCAGTAATAAACCCATCTCAGGAGCATAAGTTGCTCTCAAAGCATCAATCAGATAACACTTGTCACAATATCTGCCACCAAAAAACAATGTTATTAATGACTCTGGTTCAACTAGATTGCAACCACATTATAAATGACAAAGTACACAAAATTGGTAAAAAAGGCAAGAAAACTCACTCAGCCCAATTGATCCTCATATCCATCAAAACACATACAGCATGTATGCAAGGGATTCCTCTAAGTTTCCACTGAATGAAACTGCAAGTCTTGTCAACAATATCAACTTGAAACATAGCATTAGTTTCAATGTTCTTCACCTCATACAACTTGCCAAGTACTGCTCCATTTTGTCTCAGGTGAGATGTGCATTGCTCCATCTTCCTTATCAACTTCATAACTTCTGGCACCAATGTTCCAAGCTCTAACTTATCAGCCTCAGCTTTTCTCTTGTAAAACATACCCATAATGAGTTGACCATACATCATTCCAAGGGTACAAATGGGCTTGTCTCTCATTGGGCCAGCCATGTTGTTGAAGGACTCATAGAAGTTGATGTTGGTTTGATCTGAGGAAGTAGATTGGTCATAGAAGGCCCTAGACCATTGCTTTGGTGTTTCCCTCATCATATATTCTGCTGCTGCTGCTGGAGACAACTTCACAAGTTCATCCATGTGAGCCTGGTGATTAAAATAAGGATAAAATTATTAAAACAGTTCTCAAATAAAAACAAAAAACAAAAAACAAAAAAGAGTACTGCAGCATAATACTAACCTTCCAATGTCTTTCTTTGTAACATAGTGCAGCATTGCAAACCAGGTTATGTATCTTTGTACCTTTATAGTATTTCTTGAAATTTGCATACATATGCCTGCAGGTGAACACACAACAAGATTATGATCTGGAAAATATAACTAACCAATTAAATTATATTCAAAATCAATTTTACAAGCTAACATTTACCTGAAACAGTATCTTTGGTTATGATCTGGAAACAATTCAGTAATGGTTTCTAACAACCCTTTTTGTCTATCTGAGATAAAAGTCATCTTTCCCCTAGGATGGTTGATAATATATGGCTTCAATGCTTTCATAAACAAGTGCCAATTCTCACCAATTTCATTCCTAGTTACCATTATAGCCAAAGGGACAACTCTATTCTCTGCATCCAGAGCAGTTGCAGCCATCAAACAGCCACCATGCTTTCCAGTCAAATGGCAAGCATCAAAACCTATCACATTTCTGTAACCTTCATGAAAACCTTTGAGTGGTGCTGCAAAGGCAATGGTCATTGACTCAAAGCATCCATCAACACTGCAATAAAACAAGTATTTCCATTAATGTTAATTTTTAGAGTATAAAACAAGAAAAAAATAGTGAAAAAATAAATACAACTTTACATCTATAAACAATGTAAATTTGAAACTCACCTTCCAAATGTGTAGTTTGTCAAAGAACCAGGGTTGGTTTTGTCCACATATCACAAAAGGATGGAACAAGTCTGTAAGAATCATCATAACTGCCATTTACTCTTTCAAGTGTCAGAGTTCTAGCTCTCCAAGCCACATGATAAGGAACACTAGTATTATGAGTAGTGTGGAATTGGTCTTGTAAATTGAAAGGACTTGGCATTGGGTCTCCATTCTTAAGCTTATTATACAAAAACTGTGCTACAAATTCTGAGTTTGCTATACTGTTTATGTTCACACCTTGAGTCACACATGTATGCTCCAAGTTCATTTTTATGAGTATGAAAGTAGGTTCTCCTGTTCTGACACTTGCATAAATAAAAAACTTACAGCCTTGAGACTTGTTATACTTGCAATTAACCTTGATCCTTTCATTGTCATTGGGCCTCAACTTGTACTGAAACTTCTTCTTCACTGCATAAGACCTTAAGTGCTTCTTAAAGTCTTTCTTGTCCATGAACTCCATCTCCACAAACATTGTACCAACATCCAAAAATTCCTCAGCATCTCCAGTGTCGTCATCAAAACAACATGTTCTTTCAGCAGCTTCTACATGTGGCCCCCAAACTTTCTCATACTGATTATCCAAACTGTTTTCTGCCCCTCATCCATCACAACTCCTTGAATTGATAAAGTACCATCTTCGCCTTCAGAATCACAGCTACTTGAACTATCACCATTGTCAGTATCATATGGTATAACAGCTATTTCTTTTCCTTTTGGGTCACACTCTTCACCAACACCACCACTCTTGTCATTTTTGGATTCATCTACAACATAAAATACATGTTTTAAATGCATACAAGTTAAAATGCATACAAGTTAAAAAAGGCAATTTAGTCCTAGACAAGTTCAAATGCATTTAATCAAAAATAGAGAGATTGAAATCATACCTGCATTTCCCTTTTCCTTATACAACTGTGGATGTAAGTAGTCAAAAGAGTCTAATCCCTCAAAGTAGTTGTTGACAAACTCAGTGTACACTTCTATACCCATTTCTACATCATCAGCAACTGGACTTCTACAGTCATCAATGGGATGACACATATCTTCTTCAGTATTTGTGAGTTGTATGTTTTCATACTCCAACTCAACATGTCTTGATTCAGCTGATATTTCTTCAACTCCATTGTCATCATCATCCACATTAACAAATAACTTCTTACCATTAACATTACCAGTGACTGCAGCAATTGACTTCTGCACCAGCCTATGACTTCTTCTTAGTAGCTCAGGAGATTTATTATATATGATTCTCTTCTTAGGTGTTAAAAAAAGAGATGGGTCAATACTGACTGGTGCTGCACCTCTCTCAATGTTACATCTTGATGTTCTCTTCACCTTCTCAGGTGTTGTAAAAAAACTCTTTGAAACTGACAGACAAGAAGATGAAGGGCATTCATCACTAAGAGGAACTCTCCTGTTGGTAACATTCATGTAAAGATGAATATACCCATCATCTTCAACCACTCCTTTATCCCACATTTCAAAGAATTCATCATTACTACCAATATAGAATGGGTCTGGGTCACTAAACCATGTCAAATTAACCTTCTTAATAGGTGGTAACTGGTATGCAGCATGAATTGTATCACTAAAACCTTCCAATCCACCAGAATTCACACTAATGTTATCCAAAAACCTAACCTTATTTGTATCTGATTCTTCAACCCTAAAGCTTCTAACTGGATTCTTCACATATTTCCTACACATACACATAATCAAATTCAACACACCAGAAACTAGTAACAGATAACATCCCCAATTTCACTAATTAGGGTTTACTAAAAATGTCCTGTAAAAATTTTCTATTTTCAGAAATTAGGGTTTTGCAAAAAAAATAAATTAAAATTGACAAATTAAATTCTGGTAATGGAAATTGACGGAATATGGTTGTGATTACCAACCTCATGATCGCCGAGTACATGGTGACGAAATCCTGTAAGAAAACCACCGACAAACTACCACCAGTATGATTCTTCCGTTAAAAATCTTCAAATCTTAAGATCTAACACCATATACACTACCAGTGGCTTGAACTGAGTAACTATTGCGATCGAAACTAGCGATTCACTCAAGTTTTGGAGTGAATCGCCATTTTTGCAGAGCTTTTGAGATAGATAGGCGGAGACGAAGAGAACCCGATTTTACCCGCACCCTAAACTGTTATAGAATTTCATCTGCTACTTCAATCTCTATCCGTCCGTATCATCTCGAGATTGCTACGAGAATAAGATGCACGGTCTTAGATCTACTGTGGTCAGGCCAAGGGCAAAGCCGTAAACTGACGAGTGCATTTAACTCTGCCCCTGCGGGCCCCAGCGACATAACCATGTCTCTAACGGAAGTAGGACCAATCTGTTAATGATTTGTAGCAGTGTGATGTTTTTGCAAATCGGGTGTTAATACTGGGACCTTTTCATACATTTCCCTTTTCTTTTTCATTGGGTTCGAAATCATCATTCTAGTATTTTAATTTCTTTTTTTTTGTTATAGTTTACCAAACACCAATTATTTTATTTTTTATTACGCACAACACATCAACACACAACCAAAACCTTTTTAAAAAAATTCACAACAATACCTAATTAAGTTTTCTCCGATGCAAAATTGAAAATTCATTGCCCAATAAAAATGGAATACTCAAACATTTGGAGGTGCCCAAATTTAGTTTCTCCTAGAACTATTGAAGTTCAATCAAGAAAATGTTCCGTAGAAAAATATTGTCCAAGGTAAATTTCTGTAAGGTTTTCAATTTCCTAAATCGATGTTATCAATATATATTACGAGGCATGCCTCTTTTTCAGAAAAAAAAAAAAAAGTTAAATCGAAAAACTTAAAAGGACAAATTGGAATATCTTGGAAACAAAAATGGACAGGAGTACAGGACCATGAGAAAATGCAAAATCAAACAAAGAGGATCATATCCTAATGCCATAAAAAGTGTAAGGGCTACGTCACAATTCAAAAATTGGAACCAAAATGAGACAAAGAGGATCATATTGTAATACCATATGAAGTGTAAGGGGTACATCACAATTCTGTAAGACACCCAGAAAGAGGATTAAATGGCAGAGAAGTACCTGGAGGAGCTCTTCTTGGATTCCACGGACTTTGAGTGCTGTGCTACCGCGGATGGTTGTTATTTTAAGGAAATCCATTTGCTCCTTGGGCCCGTATTTAAGGAAAAAATCCCTCGTACCGAGCACATAACTTATCTTTACATGTGGGATCGGAATTGCGATGATCAGGTCGATCGAATGCAGTAGCTGCGACGAATGAAGAAGAAATAACCATGTTGAGTTGTTAGATAATTTACTACATCTGAAAAATTTCGAAGACAAATTTTCAGCTCAACAAAACCGGGGAACTACTAGTAACTCCAAGCAAAAGGCGGATCTGTCTGATTCTTGAAGCAATATTCTCAACCATGATGACTAGCATGCCTAATTGTACGTTCACCAGTGTTTTCATTCAAACATCCAAGAAGTACTATGTCTATGCAGCAGTATGTTACGACTGAGTTTGACCCTTTAAAAGTTCCATGTCATGGCAAGTCAAGGATGCCCAAGAAGAAACAGCATAAGACGATAAGCAAAAAAAAAATTGTTAATTTGCCTTTAAACCATCATCACCTTACACTAACCCTTTTTGTTTTTAGAATCCAACAAAGTGCACTCAAGTGAACAAATTAAGAATATGGGCATATCGAATGAATTTCAAAAGCTTGGTCAATAAGTCACCAACCAACCAACAAATCTTGAGTTTTTTTTCCATATAAAAAAGTCCTGGTCACGTTGCTCCTCGTTTCATATCTCATTTCCCAAGCAAAGAGGAGAAAAACAAAAGACAGAAGAGTAGTATTTTTTCCTCTTTCATCCACCCTCTGATTTTTCAATAATTATATTTCTTTTGAGTATCTTTTAAGCATTACTATAACAATATTTTCATTTCTCAACTGTCTTGTCTGACAGTCTTTTCTCAAGTGCCCGAGGCATTTCCACTGGCCAAAAACAAACATATCAGAGCCTCATGTCAGACTAGCATTTAAGTGCACTACATCCTCTCTCTCTCTCCCCTTGCTCTCTGCATAGTCTCCACTGGAGCATCTGAAAAAGTCTCCAACAGTCTAACTCACTTATTATTATTCACCTTTTCTCTCAGACACTCCTCACCCTTGGGTTCTTCTACTTCTATTTAACCAACAAAACACAACCAACTTATTCTCTCTTCCTTTCTATTCTTACATTTTTCACACTTCTCTGACTTTCTCTTTTGGTTCTCTTATGGATTACTACCATCTCAGAGATTGGAGAAACCAACAGCATGAGTCAGATCATGCTGCAAAGATACCTAGACTCTTCCTTGACCAGCCACATCAAGAAGCTGCTGCATCTAAATCTTCTTCTGCTCTTCCATTGTTTGTACCTGATCACGAACACCACCACCAGCAGCAGCAACTTAGCAGTAGGAGTATTATCAGTAATCTGTCAGCATTCCCAGATTCAACAAATACTTCTAGAGTTTCCAGTAAGCAATCACATTGCCTAACTAATTCTTACTGTTTCTTTAGAGTTTCTTCTTTTTGTTGTACTAATGTTTTCTCTTTGTATATGTTTTTACAGGAATGATAGGTTTGTTCAGTCTAGCTCAGTGGCAAGAACTTGAACTGCAAGCCTTGATCTTTAAGTATATGCTGGCTGGTGCTACGGTTCCATCTGAACTCCTTCAACCTATTATTAAGAAAAGCCTTTTCAATAATCCTCCTCCTTCTCCATTTTTTCTTCACCAACAATATCAGCATTATCAACCAACTAGTAAGTGAACTTTCTGACTTTTCCTTCTTTCATGACTCATGATCTAATTAATCTTCCAACAATTTTATGAAATGGGGGTTCTTGATTTTTCGATGTAATATTATCAGTTGATGCCTAGGTTTAACCAAAGATCCCTAATAGGAATGTAGGATCCAAATTGGATAGCTTTCTTTCCTGTTATGGGGTTTAATTTTTCAATGACAATGTATGGGTTTTATCCAATTCATCATTATTAAAGTTTTCTTAGTTTATTAATTATGTTTCTGTTAGCACATTCTGTGTTTTGGTCTATTTTTAACAAACGTAGTATGTCTTGAACAGTGTTGCAATCAGGCTACTGGGGAAGAACATCAGTGGATCCAGAACCTGGTAGATGCAGAAGAACAGATGGTAAGAAATGGAGGTGCTCAAAAGATGTGGTGTCTGGTCAGAAATACTGCGAAAGACACATGCATCGAGGCCGTAACCGTTCAAGAAAGCCTGTGGAAATCTCAACTAGACCCATCATTACTAACAACCCCTCTTCCAGTGTTACTATTGCTTCCGTTGGCAATAGTAATGGTTTGATTAAATCCTCCAACAACACTATCGCACCTGTTGCAGCATTGCCTTTAACAGCAATGGGTAATACTATTAAAAATGGTGGAAACGCTTTTGTTATAAGTTGTGGTCCTTCAAATTCTTCACCTTCAATGGATCTGCTTCACCTAAACCAAAGGTACTAATTCAATGCTTTTCTTAAACAACTTCTTAATTACAAAATTTTGTTGCCTTTTTAGCATTAAGTTTTGCATGTGGGAATGGTTTTTTTTTTTTTTTTTTGTTTGGTGGGAAGCAGATTTGAAAATGTTTTTTTTAAGGAATAAAAATGAGGAACCCACGGAGGACACTGAAGATTCCTCCCCATCTTGGGAAGTACTTGATTAATGTTTACATCTCATCTTAAGCTTATTTGATTAAGGTCCAGCACAAGGCCATGTAAATAGAAGAGTTCTACTTGGCCACTTGGAACAGTAGTTTAGTGCGATATAGTACATGAATTGCACATGTAGTTGTTGTTGATTTAGTGGCTAGGACCCAGATTATGACCTTACAAGCTGCTGATTAGTTGATTTGTCTTCATATTAAACTGGGTATGTTGTATTTTCTTTCCATGTTCTGATGATGTACTTGGTCGGTTCTTTCTTGTTGTAAAGATACTGTGAGAGTGAACGGAGGAGCAATGACAACAGCATTCTTGGCAATGATGGTAGGACTGATGGACAAGTTCTCCGCCATTTCTTCGATGACTGGCCAAAGAAATCACAACACCAACCCACAAATGGAGTTAGCAACAGTGCCAATGGAAGGACTTCCAGCACCTGCCTCTCTATATCAATTGAAAATGGGGAAGAACATCATAATCACCATAAACCATCTTCGGATTTCTCACTGAAATTGGCAACAGGAGTTGAAGATGAATCACGAAAAGAAAATTGTAGAGATGAGCGGTCACAGGTGATGAATTGGGGAGGAATGAGTAATTCCATGGGAGGAGGTCCGCTTGCTGAGGCTCTTCGATCATCCTCGAATTCTTCTTCACCAACTAGTGTCCTTCATCCACCTCCACAAGTATCTGTTTCAGAATCCAGTAGTATTATCACAAAATGAGTTTCTTCTCAGTTTGGTAGGATTTTTTTATATGTTGTTACATTTTCAAACTTCAATTGCTTTCTTCTTTGGTGTTATTAGGAACACTGCTTGAACTGATGCATCCATTGTTGTATTGTTTAGCGTAAACCTTGGATTTGTTCTTAGCTATGGTTCGCTGTAATATTTTGTATCTCAAGATATTTCCTTAGCCTGCTCATATAATTCACGCCTATGGAACCAACTTGATCATTTAGAAACCACCACCTGTTACGGTTTAGCAGATTTGGAAATTTAAGAAATAGTAATGCTGCTGATATTTTATTGGTACACAACAAGAGAGTTGCACTTTGAAGCCAACACTTTAGGCTTGCTTCAGATGGAAGGGAACATAGATGAATAAAGATACTTTGAGCACTGCAGCAATGTAACCTGATATTATTAGATTATTATACGAAAAATCCCATGCGGATAAGCAGTAAAGCACCATGCTATACAGTAAACACCAAACAAATAAGTTGGGGGTGTGACAATCATCCATTACCCAGAACATAATTTATTCCTCGGGAAATTAGGCAGGAACCTTTTCACATTACCGTCGGGTAAAAACGCTTCAAAAGAAAAAAGTGGTGATCAATTTGCTCATCAGCAGCAGCATGCTGCGCGTGTGGCAGCGCTTTTCTTTTTTGTCCCATGTCCTCTGCATTTTTTACATCTCTGAGATGGACCAAAACCAGCCAACCATGGCGCAATATATCTACAATAAATAACAAATGTTACACAACCAAGGTTCAAGGCGGTACTCAAAACATGGTAAAGCAAGTTTCTTCTCCCAGAGGAATTACACCCTAAGATTGCCAGCACGCTTGGATCACGCTCAATGTTAGACTATTAATTCATCTAAAGTGGTGTACTCAGACCTAAACCTTAGATATATTTGGTTGGAAAAAAGCGAATAAAGGTTTCTTACATATAAGTAGCATTTACTGAGCATCCTCTACAGCATAATCAATCTTGATTCAGTCCTCGATCAGAGCATAGACAACTGCTGTTCTACATGGTGCATATACCAGAAACGAGTTGGGCCTGTTGTCAAACCAACCCTCCTGCAAGCGGAACATAAAGTATTTTTAGAATCTACTAGGAAGTAACTTTAGAAAAAATTCAGACGTAAAACAGCACGTAGAGTAATTTCTTACATTGCTGAAGTACTCCACGCTGTGATCAATTCTATCAAAGCCACCATATTCTTTATCGTCTGAATCTAAAGCCACCTGCGAAAAAGTAAGCATAATTCCATTTTGAAGACGTGAGATTGACTATAACATAAGCACGAAAATGAAGTTGAAGACTTGAAGTAATAAAAAGAGAATGTAAAGACGTTGTCTGTAAAACATGCTTGAGAATCAGACCAAAAATGAAAAAGGAAAACGAGACCATACCACGTATTTTCCTGGCTTTAAGCAACCTATTCGATAGTCTGAATAGCTATTACTCCAATGAAAGTTGAAAACAAAAACCAGGTTTCCACGCTCAAAGGTTATTACCCTGTCTCCTTCATCTTTCCGTGATATATATTGGTGTTTTGAAGACATGAACTGCAAGAAAGAGTTCATCAATGTGAAAAAGTTTCATAGTTGGTTAAAAAAGAATCAATAATATATTTCATATTTAGATGGTTAAAAAAGAATCAATAATATACTTCAGTATTTAGATACAGTAAAAGATATAAAAATCACAGCAAAATAGATCCATATTTAGCCGAGGTGAAAACATACACTATATGTCTCCTCAAGATGCTGCATCGCCCGATCAAACTCTTGCAGGCCATGATATCTCAAATAATCTGCATCTGCCTATGTACATGCACCCAACAATCTAAGTCAGATTACAATTCCAAAGCATGCTATATCTTCAAGATAAAAACTAAGTCTTACTAGGTCAAATCTACGACGGCACTTGTCAAAACTGTTGTTGTTCCCAGCAATAACCCTTCCATCGGGTAGATGCTGCTCACCCCGAGGAAAATCTATCCATTCTGAAATTGAAAACAGATAATGAATGTCACTATATAAAGCATCAAGAACAACCAATGCACCAGGAAAATAAAGCGTCCGTCTCCCTACCTGGATGTCCAAATTCATTTCCCATGAAATTCAGATATCCTTCTCCACCTAATCCCATGGTGATTAGCCGGATCATCTTGTGTAATGCGATCCCACGATCCACAACTGGAGTGGCAGGTCTATCTAAAGCCATGAAGTCATACATATCCTGAAAAGAGTTAAGTATGGAGCTATTAGCTAAGGCATCATAAGTAAAATAAAATGAATAAGAAATGAGATACTACTAGTGCATTAATTACACACAGGAGAAGGTGCATGCACACACACATGTATATGAAATATTGTTTTTCATATTTCACAGACATACACGAATTCTGTTAAAGCTAAGTGACATGCTTATATGATTTTACTAGCTTAATAATCTATAACTACCTTGTCCATTAACCAGAATGCAATAGTTTTGTCACCGACGAGAGCTTGATCATGACTTTCAGCATAGCAAACACATTTCTCTGACCACCTTCTATTTGTAAGTGTGTAAATAATATCACCCATTTGCCAATCCTCGTCTCTTTTCCTGTCACGAATTGTAAACCATGCAGAGTAAATGTGTGTGCCATATCACAGAGGAAAAAAGAGTCTCCACCTTAGAGATGACATCTACTCAACACAACTGTATAATGATTGGTTATGACAATGTAACCCTAGAAGCGTATAAAAAATTACGAAGGTCTAAGCCCGGAGCTTTCAGCAGGGCACTTACTGAAGAATTTCAATCCATTTATCAGCAACAGCCATATGTAGTCGATAATCAAACCCTACACCGCCATCTTTAACAGGTATACAAAAAGTTGGCATTCCACTCACCTAAAACCAAAGAATAGTGAACAAGATCATGAAAATGGACAAGAAACATATATTACAGATGTAAACCCTCCTTTTCAGCTTTTCCGTATCATGGACGAGCTTTTGTCCTTCATAACTGATATACATGCAAAATATAGCGTCTTCCAAGAGGCACTTTGTTCGGAGGACAAACCAGGATACCATCACCGTAACACTCAATTAGGGACACTCACTGAACTGATGACCTTAACGAAGAAGTACCAAGATTTCTAAGTTTTACAGACTACGCGAGCTCCTTGACAGGACTTTATAAGACAAACACGTTATGACTTGAAAAATATTCTTATGTTTAGGTTGCATGTACGAATGTCACTTACATCTTCTCCAACAGTGATAGCCTCAGGAAAAAGCCCATGAACTAGATCATTTACCAGCATCAAATAAACCACAGCATCCACGTCAGTTGCTAACCCGAAATACTCATTATAGTTTCCAGTGAACCCCACCTGAAAGCAAACGCATTGTGCTAATGCATAAATAAGATAAACAAGCATTACCACATTCAGATAATTAAACAAGATAGTAACATTTGCAAGTTGCCAAAGGTAGTTCAACACTAGTAATGTTATTGTTTGACCTCCGAGTTTGGGAAATGGTTAGGGGATACAGTTATGATACCCCAAACAACATGTGAGATGTTATATAGTGCTGGCCCTGATGGCAGTTAATTAAGCACAACACCCACTTGCCAACAATAGAAAACTTCAGTTGTTTAAGCAGGTACTTTCTTTTCTTTTAACTCATTAACGAGTGTTGTCTTCATTGATCAGGAAAGCAACCTACCAAATCAGATACACTTACTAAAATTCCCCCAGTTTTCCTAGATAGGTGCCCTGCTATGGCTTGTCACATGCCCCTCAACAATTAATCCACAGCTTGTTGAACTATAGCAGCGGATAGGAATTCTACAAAAGGAAAAATATTTACCTGCAACCCATGGTGAGTGTACATCATTGAAGTCACCCCATCAAATCTGAACCCATCAAACCTGTACTCATCCAACCACCATCTTGCATTAGAAAGGAGATATCTCAGTACCTAAAGAAAGAACACATGAGGAAGATCGTTACATTGAAACACAAACATGAACCGATATAAATTAAAAAAAATTGCCAAAATACGACAATTAAAATTTTCAAATGAATTGCGTACTTCCCAACTTCCATAGTTGAAAAGGCGAGAATCCCACATCCAATGATAACCTCGTGATCCAGAGTGGAAATAGTGACTGTCAGTACCATCAAACATGTTCAGTCCATCCAGTACGTTGTTTGATGCATGACTGGCAACAATAAAAACATTGCAATCAAAATCTATAAGCACGGTTCATATCAGCGGAGATAAATCGAATTAAAAGGAAAAAAAATCTAAAAATCACCTGTGCACAATATCCATGAGGACAACCAGACCTAGCTCATGAGCTTTGTCTACCAAAGACTTGAGATCATCTGGAGTTCCACAACGACTGCTAGGTGCAAAAAAGTTGGTGACGTGGTATCTACAGCACATTGAAAAATATTGGATAATCAACAACCATACTGCAGATTACAAACTAAGAAAACAACGGAATTTACACACCCACATTAGAGCATCACTTAAAACCAGTAATGAACCAGCTACCAACACAATAGCAAATAGCATATGAGATGTAACACAAAAGCATTTACATATTATACAAAATGAATTTTAAAGCATGGAGAAAAACAAAGGAGACATACACTTAGATAAAACAAATAGTTTTCTCAGTTGATACTCAAAAATTAATTCTTATATCTTGATGAAGGAATACCCGAAACTAGCATAGTATGAATGCTCCTGTATGGCCATAAGTTGAACAGCATTGTATCCAAGCTTTTTGATGCGAGGAAGAACCTCATCTCTAAAGTTTGCATAAGAATTTATCTTTGGTTCCTGTATCTCCAAGATAACACTATTAGGAGACATCAGTGCTATAAACAAGTCAGCACATATGAAAAATGAAACGGATGCTCACCGTACTACTCATTCCAACATGTGCCTCATAAATTCTAAGTGATTCAGGTTTTTTAGGCTTAGGGTGTTGAAACACATATTTTTCCTGTAAAGAGAAAAGTATTAAGTGGAACCAGATTAGGTGACAAGGAGTGAAACCAGCAGCTGCAGCTTATATATAACTCCAGTTACAGAAAACCAGTAACTCTAATACCCAAGAGCTTCTAACTTACCTCTTCAGGAGGATCGTAGTGTATGCCATTGTATGGAATTTCACCTGGAGCTTGTACGGAGAACTTTATCCAAGCTGGAATCGAATCCTTAATGCCTGATGGGGTGTCCATGCGGATCTATATTTTGAGTATTAAAATTCAGCTTTGTTGATACATCGTAAAACTAAACATGATGTTATGTGGTTAATTGGAGATAAAACAATGTTTTCATTGATTACATAAGCCATTTTTCCACAATTATAACTGAGAGTTCTTACCTTCACTCGGGATCCATGGGGAATTGGTGCCGATCCGTCTGCATTGTTTGGCAAAAATAGCTCCCAAACACCAAATTCATTCTGCACATCAATGACCGTGTAAGACAACAAGGAATTAGAGAAGGCAATCTTTATAACTGATAAAGCTCGGATGCTCCATCGGGGAAAGTGTAAGTCTCAAGTACGACTCTAAGTTTAGGACAATGTTCAGAAGAATAAGCTTTGCATGAACAGCATGAGCCACAAAGTTCGATGGGAGAAAGAAAAATTAATGTTTTCTTCCATAACATGCACAAAATTAGGGTGCGAAAGATATCTCAACACCCAACCCACATAATGCTATTTTCTAAAGCTATGAAGTAACCGAATAAATAAGCATATATATTAATACCTGGGTCATAACGTCCGCGTTAGGATTCCAATTATTAAAATCTCCTATGAGTGCAGCTGACTGAAAAAACAGAAGAACATCCTCATTCCAACAATCAATAGCTAGATTAAAGAGCATAAACCATAGTACTAGTGATCCTTTAATACTGCATCTATTCAGAAATACATTTAACAAACCTTGGCTCCAGGTGCCCACTCCCTATAAGTTATACCTTCGGCACTGAAATTAGAAACATCAGAGTCTCAATTTCATAACCAGTTCAAATCATATTTAAGTTCGGATTAAGAACTAACTAACAAAATATTACTTGCTCGCTAAAAGGAACATACTGAACAAAAGACTTGAATGTACACCAGCTTGTGACATAAAAGTTTATTATATTTAACCAGTGTCCACTCAGAGTTTCAGATACACTTCTTTTAAAGGCGGGATAGCATGAATAGCAGGGATACATAACCTGACCTTAATCTATAAGAGTAAAAAAGTGAAGTGATGGAGTGAATAGCAGGGATACATAACCTGACCTTGGTCTATAAGAGTAAAAAAGTGAAGTATGTTAGCTAGAAGGATAATCGTGGAGTAATAAGTGGCATACACAGTGATACAAGTTGAACCGACAAACAGATAATCAGTTATACCTGCGATTGAATCCGAGCTTTTCATAGCCACGCGAAAATGCATCCAAACCACCTTCATACTTATCTATCATCTCTCGCATTTTTTTGTATTGCGAATAGCTGTAGTTAAGCAAGAGTAGTTACTTAGCTAAAGATCTTATCCTACCAAAACTTTGGAACAAAATTTGGAAGATATTATTTCTCATTAAATATCACTATTGCTGCCACTGAAACTCCTATAAAATCATGTTTTCACAAAAAGAGAGAGTTGAAAGAAATAAAAATAAATAACGGAGTGTCTCACCGATAATCAAGATGTTCTCGATGCGTTTTCAAAAATGGATCTATGTCGTAGATCTTTTTCCCAGTTCCAGGCGGAGGAATGGATCCTACTACATTTAATGTGTTACTTTCAGCAGCGTACAAGGAAACAGAAGCTTCCGCCCTCTCAACCGCACCATCCCTTACAAGTTGGGATGAAACTAAATCATCTTCATTCAAAGAATCCTCACCATCCTCCATGGATAGACCAGCTACTTCTTGTAATATCTAAACAAAGATGCACAGAAAAAATGATGAGAACATCAAAATTAGGGAAGGTACATTACTAACTATGGAAAATTCTAAAGATGATGCTTCAGAAACAAACCTGGGATTCTTCCAATAAAGCTTCAGAAGTTTCAACTGAATCTCTGGAGGACGATGAATCATCAGTCTTCCCACCAGGAACAAGGACTTTCTCAGAGGAGGTGACAGCTATAGATGAAGATTCCGAATCAAAAGGAGACTTCGCGGCACAAATTTTTCCTGCAAAGTATCATCAAGTAAGTTTTACAAGGAAGTCAGAGACTTATACTACAATGTTCCAATAAGACAACCAAAAAACAGGTTTTCCAAGAGAACAAAGCTATTTCGTTTCAAATCGAATCCCAAAATAAACATCTGAATGCCAGTATGGTTGCTTCTGAGCCTAATTAACTCAGCAATCAGTATTACAAAATCTTTAAAAAAAGGAAGTACGACTTCAAACAATACCACATTTGTTTCTCAAACACTACCACATTTGTTTCTCAAACACTACGAAAATCTTAACTCACCAGCTCACACAAAGACCACATTCTGTCATCTGATTAATCAAAAATTGTTTGTGAATGCAGAAATTACTTTTTCCTTTTATTCCTAAGGTACTCTAAACTTAATTTCCATAAGCACACAAAAAAGCTTTTCGGACCCCCTACAATAGTTTCCAACTCCCTAAAAACAGAAATTGATTGACCTCTTAAGTTGCAGACCAGTGAATCGTTCCTCCAATAAAATGCAAGTCCCAACAAATTATCCACCGATTTCAGGATTCCGTTCACAATTTTCAAACTCGCCCGTGGTTATAGAATTCTTTAACAGGATGATAAAAACAATCAAAAGTGCTACCATATAAAGAAATGTAGGGTTTCTTTCACAAAATCTCAACTATTTCCAGCTGTTCAATACTGATTATTACCTCACATTTCATACATCAGTAAAGCATCTGCAACTTGAGTCATAATCAATTAAATCAAAAAAAAAAATCTAAAATCTAAAAGTAGAATCTATCAAAAAAATCTAAAAGTAGGATCTGTCGATAAAAAAGAGAAGGATCTCCTAAAAGTGGAAATAATTAAAAGAAACATAATATTTTATGAAAAACCAAAAAATTCAATTACAGAATCACACAGTGTGTCAATATTATTATAAGCTTCACAATTGAAATAAAAACAGAGCAAGAGAACATACTACTGGGAATTGAGTCATTTTTTAGAATAAGAGTTAGATTGGAACTCCTCCGATCTCCGCCGTGAAAACTTGATCGACTAGAAGAAGTATTAGGGAGTTGAATTACATTAGGAAGACGAATACAAGAGAGTGCATAAGACATTTTTCTTGGGTTCCCGGAGCGAACCAGAAGAGTAAAAGAAAGAGAGATCTACGAGAGGAGGAGAGAAGAAGATGTTCTCTTAGTTCTAGTAAATGCCAAGGGATCCGTGAGGATCCAACCGTGAAAACAGTGTTGGGTGGACTGTAGACTCAGAAGTATAACTAACTCCTCTGCTGATACTGCGATAGAGGTGGAGTGATTCTGAGTTGCATGAATTTTGGAGATAGGAAGTGGGTCCGTTTTGGAAAAGGGTTGTGTGTGCTGGATTATTTTGATGCCGCATCTTTATGGATATACGAAGTGTAAGCGTGGGTCCCGATTTAGTGTACGGCGGGGAAAGACTCGTAGAGAAAGATGATGTGGAAGGCGGAAAAAGTCATTTCTGTTTTGGTTGCTCGGTATCGGGTGACTTCTAAAAACCCCATAGATCTATACGTGAGGGTGACAACAGTATGGGAACATACAATTCCGCATTCTATCAGTTCTATTGTAATATCATACTCTATGGGTATTACATATCCCCGTGTAATTTCAGTATAATTTAATAAATTTCATGCTTCAAAAAAAAAAAAAAAAAAAAAACCAAAGGTTCGTGCCTTTGACAAGATTTTATTTTTTTAAGTACTAACTCGCGTTGTTATTCTTTTTCTCACCTTTGATCGGATGAAAATCTGACCTTTCTTACTTTTTACTAAGAAATAAGAAGCTGAACGGTTGAAAACCTAACCATTCTAACTTTTTAAGAAATAAGAAGTTACAAATGTTACCGTGGTAAAATCACTGTGATGATAATATTATTGCGTGATGATATTGATAATGCCCAGTTAAGTTGTCATTCAACTTACACCAGTTCAGCCTGGACACAGCATGTTTCTAGTCAACCCATGTCGTTCTTTAATTGACCTTTTGTGTTTGTTCTCATTGGTCATTGTCGGCATGTAATAAAACCATCTTTCTCTTTCCTGCAACTAACTCAAGAACAATTTCATCTATGTGTGTGGGTGTTTTTCTCTACAACTCTACTTTTCTTGTAATCGTCAATGAATCACAAATTATTGATTTTTACTATGTATCAGACTGAGAGATCTATACATCTCTAAGGTTTATTGGTCCTTTCTTTGCTTCCGCTACTTTCAATCTTCATTCGGTTCTTTAATTTTTCATCATTCAAGAATTTCCTACTTCTTCTTCCATGGAAAACCCTACTGCAGCTTCAATTTTCAATATTCCCGTTCATCAACTTACTTGTTTTGTTAATCCCAAACTTACAGATAACAATTTCATTACATGGAAGAATTTTATGGTGGAAATTGAATTATTGTCCCTCCTTTTGATGGGCTTCACAAATATCATTACCATACAATAAATATATCCCTCTCCATGTAAAAGTTTGTATGGGTCCATTAACATTTATTTTTCTTTCCACATTTATCCTTCCTTCTTTAATATCATCGAATTATTTCACTCTTCCTTCCAAATCTGAAAACTGTATTTTATTCTTCTCTCTCCTTCTGTTTCAACTCATCACCCACACATATGCAACTACCACCACAAGCTCAGCCATCACCAACACCGCCACCACCTCCGCCACCTTCTTCAATTCGAACATGCTGATCGTGAGACTACGTCCGATGGCACCTTGGTTTGTAATAACCTAATTTCATTTGAGAAAGAGAGTTTTCGGAAGAATAATCCAGAGAAGTATAAATTCTGGCTGGAAATTATTCGAAGAATCAACTGAGATCGAGATAAAGTCACTATCATCAATAGTTCATCATTAAGATTTAGGAGAGATCTCATCTTAGGATTTGATTTTCTTTGAGATTCACATCTACAAATTTAGGTCTAAATTCATAAAATCATGCTTAGATTTAAAATTATATAGAGATTGTTGAAATTTAATTTCATTTGTTTTTGTTGTAATTGCAATTGCATGTGTTAGAGGTACTAATACTGTTGATTTGTGAGAAAGATTTAAAGTCGGATACGTTATTGGTAGTGACAAAGTTGGAGGTGGTGCTGGTGGAAGTGGAAGATTAGGTTTGGAGAAGGAGATGCTTATGTGTTGGTGATGGAATTGGTGGACTTGGTAATGGTGGCAGTGGACTTGGTAGGGTGGATTTTGGAACCGATTATATATAACACTCAGAGTCAAGTTAGGAATTTTTCACTTTGTATGCTTTCACAATAGTAATTGTTAGTGTTACTGTTGTTAGAGTTATTATAGGTATGTTAGAGCTATTATAGGTTATTATAGTTTACCTATCCGTCAAGTAATAGGCTTTCTTTATTTTAGGGATCTAGTTGCCCTATTTAGATGTTTTCCTAATATAGGTCCGTTGTATCTAGTATTTATATATGACATAGAGAGACTGCAGATTTATTATCTTCGGCTACTATCTTATTATCTTCTATTTGTTTCTCTTCTTGTGCTCTGCCAAGTTTAACTTGGTATCACAGCCATCTTCTTTCCTCTTCCATTGTTGGTAGGCTACCTTCAATCTCTATTGCTGGTAGACTATCACTAAAACCAGATTTTTTTTTCCTCTTTTGTGATGTGTTAAAACCCTAAGATGTGTATCTAGGGTTCGTTGTGAAGTATTAAAAGTTAGTTATATCTTCTAGTCCTTGATAGTAGAGTTTGTGTGGATCCAATCTTGTTACGTGAAGAGTTTCTACATTGGTGCTCAGAAGTTTTCTAGATCAGTGAATAGTTGCAATGGGAGAAGACGGTAAGCAACCATTGACAGAAAATAAAACAGAAAATAGAACTAGTATCCATATAAGTGATGACATGGGTAGGTCTATTACTGCTGTTAAATTAAACGGAGGAGATAATTTTCTTGGTTGGAATAATGCTGTTAGAGTCTATCTAATTGGAAAAGACAAACTAGATCTTATAACAGGTGAACCACCTGCTAAAGAATCATCTACTGGCGGCACTTGGGTTCGATATGACGCAATAGTTATTAGTTGGTTATGGAACAGCATGGAACCTCATGTGTTCCGAAACGTTCATTTTATGAAGAGTGCTAGAAGTGTTTGGTCTGCGCTAGAAGAGTTGTACTCTCAAGCCTCAAATGGTTCAAGGATCTATGAGATTTATGAAAAATTGTTTAATATCCAACAGGGTGAAAAATCGTTGGTGGAGCACTTTGGGTTATTGCGTGGTTTATGGGAAGAACTCGATGAACATCAACCTCTGACTACTTCCTTGGAAGAACTGAAAAAGCAACGTGAAGAATTTCATGTTGCGCTGTTTTTTTCTACACTTAACTCTGAATACAGAGTTTTCAAAGAACAAATACTAGCCAGTGATACACTTCCATCAGCTGCGAATGATTTCTTTAGACTTCAACGTGCTTCAATGTGTGGTGGTTCTAGTTCTTCCACGAGTCAACGAGAGTCTTCTGCTTTATATACCAATGATGGTGGTAGAGGAGATTATCGTGGTGGTCGCACTGCTCGTGGTGGTGGTCGTGGAAATCGTCGAGGTGGTCGAACTATTCGTGGTGATAATAGTGGTCGTAGTTATGGTCGCGGTCGCCCATGCACTTATTGTGGTATACCAGGCCATACAGTTGATTATTGTTGAGATAAACATGGGAAACCTGCAACCGCAAATCAGGTTTGCAGTGAGGCAGAGCTGTCATCATCGTTTGCTGATCCTGGAGCTAATCATAATGAAGATTTATCGAGTCAACTTGGTCAACTTATTCAACACTTGAAATCCATAACTCCATCTGGTCCATCATCTTCTACTGCTACATTAGCTCATCAAGGTAACGTAGCTTGCCTTGCAGGAACTACTGCTCCTTCTACTTGGGTTTTCGACTCTGGAGCTAATGCTCATATTTCTGGTATACCCTCCATCTTCTCTAAGTTTCAGTTAAACCCTTCAAGTGTTGTGTTAGCTGACGGATCCACTCGTTCTGTTGTTGGGAAGGGTGATCTTCATTCCACCAAGAACCTTCGTCTATCGTCTAGCTTGTTCGTTCCTAAGTTTCCATTTAATCTAGTATCCGTGAGTCGGCTAACGAAATCCCTTAATTGCTCAATCACCTTTTATCCCACTCATTGTGTTTTTCAGGATCTTCAGACATAGAAGAAGATTGGTTCAGGGCATGAAAGGGATGGACTTTATTATCTGGATCTTGATAAACCTACTGCGTCAGTCTTTAGTGCATCTGTTTCTCCGTTTCAATGGCATTGCCTCCTTGGTCATCCTTCAATCGAGAAGTTACGGTCTGTTATTAGTAACTTGAGTCTAGTTTCTAAGTTGGAGTGTGAATCTTGTCAACTTGGCAAGCATCACCGTAATTCCTTTCCTAGTAGTATTCGTAGTCGTCAGTCGAGTCCGTTTTCTTTAGTACATTCAGACATATGGGGTCCTTATCATACAAAGAGTGTATTGAATTTCCAATATTATGTTATTTTTGTTGACGACTTTTCTCGCATGACATGGTTATTTCTTATGAAAGATCGTTCTGAGTTACCACATATATTCCATACCTTTTATAATGAAATCCTGACCCAGTTTGAAAACAAAATCAAAATCTTTCGTTCTGACAATGCTACCGAGTATCTTCAAAATTGTATGAGTAAATTTTCAGCTGACCATGGTATTATTCATCAAACATCTTGCTCATATACCTCTAAACAAAATGGTGTAGCCGAACGTAAACATCGTCACCTTTTAGATGTTGCTCGTACCCTTATGATTTCGATGAATGTTTCTAAACATTTTTGGGCTGATGCTATTTTGACTGCAAATTTTCTGATTAATAGGATGCCTACATCAGTATTGGGCCATAAATCTCCGTTCTCACTTTTATATCCAGAAGTTTCCCCATTTTCAGTTATCCCACGAGTATTTGGTTGTGTGGCGTTTGTGCATATTCTAGGTCCTAAGAGCAGTGATAAATTATCTCCAAGGTCTGTTAAGTGCATTTTTCTAGGCTATTCTCGTACTTAAAAAGGATACCGATGTTATTGTCCGACTACTCGTCGTTCCTATGTTAGTGCTGATGTCACTTTCTTTGAGTCCACTCTGTATTTCTCATCTTCAGGTACCGTTATTGATCTGGATGTTTTAGATGGTCGACATAGGGACAACTCTGTAACTCTACCTGTTCTTCCAATTCCGGATAGCTCAAATTCTGTTCCTGATTTTGTTGTTTCTCAGTCCAACTCCACTCTGGTATCTGTAGATCAGTCGGTGCCAGTTGTTTCCTCTCCAGCAACAATAGAATCTTCGTTGGATAGCATTTCCGATGTGTCAAATCTTGCTCGTCCAATACAAGTATATCAACGATCCAAGACAAGAAAAGTTTATCCTGCTCGTCCCATAAATGTGTCAAATCCTGCTCGTCCCATACAAGTATATCAACGATCCAATGCAAGAACAGTTTATCCCTGGGAGCCCGAATCATCTTCTGATGACAATTCTGAAGTCCTTGGAGCTCCATTTACGATACCATCTCCAATCACTGATGACCTGGATGTGCCTATTTCTCAACGGAAAGGAGTTCGTTCTTGTACTCAACATCCATTATCAGCTGTTATATCATATCATCGTTTTTCTCCTTCTTTATATACGCATGCTTTGGCCATGTCGTCGATTTCGATTCCAAAGTCACATGTGCAAGCATTGACAATACCTGGGTGGAAGTTCGCTATGGATGAGGAGAAAGATGCACTTGATCAGAATGGAACTTGGGAGTATACCAAATTAACACCAGGTAAGAAAGCAGTTGGATGTCGATGGGTGTATACGGTGAAATATCATCCCGACGGGTCTATTGAAAGGTTGAAAGCTCGTTTAGTTGCAAAGGGATATATGCAGATGTACGGGGTGGATTATACCGAGACGTTCTCTCCTGTTGCTCGACTAAATTCAGTTCGTATACTTATTTCTGTAGTTGTTAACCAAGGTTTGCCCTTGTATTAGCTGGATATAAAGAACGCATTCTTACATGGAGATCTTCAAGAGGAAGTATACATGATACAACCGCCAGGCTATGAAAAGAAAGGTGAGGAACACCTAGTTTGTAAGTTGAAGAAAGCACTGTATGGTTTGAAACAATCTCCACGTGCTTAGTTTGATAAGTTTAGTAGTGTTATGGAAGATTATGGTTTCACTCGGGCAGTTTCTGATCATTCCGTGTTTGTCCGGCATTCTTCCGCTGGAAGCATAATTCTTATTGTGTATGTCGATGATATTATCATTACCGGAGGTGATTCTCAAGGTATATCCAAGTTGAAGCATTACCTCAGCCAGAAATTTCATACTAAATATTTAGGATTGTTGCGCTATTTCTTGGGAATTGAGGTTGCTCGTTCTAAGGCAGGTATAAGTCTTTCTCAACGGAAATATACCTTGGATCTTATTTCTGAGATGGGTTTTCTTGGTTCAAAGCCCGCCGACACTCCGATGGACTATTCTGTGAGGTTATGTAATGAGAAAGGAGAACTGTTTAATGATGTTGGTCGATACCGGAGGCTCGTTGGGAAGTTTATATACTTAACTATAACTCGCCTTGATATTACGTACGCAGTTGGTGTTGTTAGTCAGTTTATGCACGCACCTAGAAAACCACATTTTGAAGCTGTATGTCGGATCATTCGTTATCTTAAGAGTTCTCCTGGTCGTGGTTTATTGTACAAGAAAACAAATGATTCACTAGGTTTAGTGGTGGGTTACTCGGATGCTGATTGGGCAGGAGATAAAGTAGACCGGCGTTCGACCTCAGGATATTGTACATTCGTTGGTGGTAATCTAGTTACTTGCCGTAGTAAGAAGCAACAAGTTGTAGCTAAATCTAGTTCTGAAGCTGAATATCGGGCTATGTCTCACACTATCTGCGAGATGCTATGGGTACAATCCCTTCTAGGAGAAATGGGTGTTAATGTTAGACTACCTATGCAAATGTTTTGTGACAATCAAGCTGCGAGATACATCATGAGTAATCCAGTTTTTCATGAACGTACCAAACATATTGAAGTTGACTGTCATTTCATTCGTGAGAAGATGATAAGGAAACAAGTTACTTGTCCTTATGTAAGATCCGAAGAACAGTTGGCCGACATACTTACCAAACCTCTTCAGCCTTCATCTTTCCATAGATTATGTAACAAGCTGGGAATTTTTAATTTGTATGCTCCAGCTTGAGGGGGGGATGTTAGAGTTATTATAGGTATGTTAGAGCTATTATAGGTTATTATAGTTTACATATCCGTTAAGTAATAGGCTTTCTTTATTTTAGGGATCTAGTTGCCCTATTTAGATGTTTTCCTAATATAGGTCCATTGTATCTAGTATTTATATATGACATAGAGAGGCTGCAGATTTATTATCTTCGCCTACTCTCTTATTATCTTCTATTTCTTTCTCTTCTTGTGCTCTGCCAAGTTTAACTACTGTCAAGAGTGGTGTTACTGAAATCTACGTTGAGATTGTATATCATTATTCAGGATTAAGAAAATGCTTTAGTATTCAACCTGAATAGTAGTATAGAATGTTATCTCACTTCTTTCTTATTTTATTTATATATTCTCTCCCATTCGAAATAGTAAGATCAATGTAATGGATGTCTCAAGAAAGTACGATCTGGATTATCGTCTACTTCATGCTATTGCCATTGGGCATCCTTGGTATAGTGGATGGGGTTATGAGTTTGGTGATGGAATCTTTGCACTCGCAGCTGATTGTTAGAGCACTGCTCGATCGAACTCGCATGCGTTGCTATATCAAGCATGTTTGTCAATGTTAGTGATCAAAACTATAAAGTCTTGATTTATAGTCTACTATATCTAAGGTCTCGGACTAGGATAAAAAGTGTAGATGAGCTCAAGAACTCCCTAGAAATCATCATACAAGACGAAGGACTACTCAAGGAACCAGTGGATCTTTATCGACTAAAAGGTATGTGGAGACTTGAACTTATCGATCACTCAAAAGTCTATCTACTCTATCTCCTATCTTGAGACAAAAGTCGTTTTACTATATAGACTAAAGATATACACATGTGACATTTCGAGCTGAGTATATCTCGCTTATCTATTTCTCGAAATGTGTGTTGGTAAAGCTTTCGCTTTAGCCAAGTTCATCTTTGCCTAGTGACGAAAGTCATGTTATGTTTCAATCACTTTGGAAAGTACTCTGACGAAAACTAGTTCGTGAATAACAACTATATGACGTCCTCTGAGAATGTGTTGTATCCCTTCTATGACAGATTACTCTTAAGTCTTCCCTTATCCTATCTAGTCGAGTGCCTCAGTAATTTAGCAGCGTCATTAACGGGTCAGTTGTTGACCGTTGATAGTTAAACACGTGTCAAACATGGATTGTTTGGCTTAGGGTTTTAATCTTTTACATTTAAGCTGTAAGAGGAGATATTTTTCTCTTCATAACCTGAAATTGTTTTCTCAATAAACTTTGGCTGCGCCTCTGTGCCAGAATTTTGGCTTGAATCTTTGATTCAAGAGATGAATTTTCACCGTTCTATCTCCATCTTTGTGTTAAATTGTTATAGGGATACAACATTTGGCATCAGAGCCGTCCTATCCACCCAATTTTTTTTTCTTTTCCTTTTCACAATGACGCTCAAGGATGTTAATGATAAAGTAGCAGCTAATAACGTTGCAATTACAAAATTACAAACAAATTTCAACAGCTTCTCATCCGATCTGAACTCTAAGTTCGATCTAATCCTCAAGAAATTTGATTCTATTCCAGAGCAGGCTAGTACATCTAATACATACTCTCAGGAGGATAATCGATTTTCATATTCACATCCACATCACTACCAGCAGCATCGCCTTCCTAATATAGATTTTCCACGCTTTGATGGGGAGAATCCGAGAGGTTGGATTCAAAAAAGTGAGAGATATTTTGAGTTGAACGACATTGAGGAGCACAAGAAGGTCAATATTGCTGCTATTTATCTTGAAGGTAAAGCTGAAACTTGGTTTTTAAACTTTCAATAGACATCGAATCACTTGGCAAGATCTAGCTATTCACCTCTGTGCACGCTTTGAAAACCCTGTTGAGGAGAATTTTGTTGGCAGTTTTAATAAAATGACCCAAACATCATCTGTGGATGATTATTATGAAGAATTTGAATTGTTGAAAACTTTGATGTTGAAGATGAACTCCACACTTAGTGAGGAATACTTTGTAATGAGTTTCCTCAGTGGCCTGAAAGATGAAATAGGCAAATCCATCTCCATTTTTCATCCTAAAACACTAGCAGATGCTTTTTCCCTTGCCAGATTACAAGAGCAGAAGCTTACTCTCTATGCACCTGCTGCTAAGTCATTTACTAAATCATTTCAAACCTCATTCACCAATAATAGACACTCTTCTTATACCAATTTTCCTCCTAAACCAATTTTAACTTCTCCTAAATTTGCTCAAATCACTCCTAAGTCCTCTTTCAGCATGCCCACAAAACTTTAGTCACCAACACCTAATATCAAGAGACTTACTCCTGAAGAAATGAATAGAATGAGCTCAAGGTTTATGTTACAACTGTGATGAGGTATACATAACAGGCCACTTTTGTAAGGGAAAACAGAAGATTTTCATGCTACAACTAGATACTACTGAATTACAAGATATTGAGGAAGAAGAGGAGGTGTTTGAAGAGACTAATGAATCACCAGTTCACTATGATGTGGAAATTTCAGTGCATGCTCTCACAGGATCTGCCACAGGTGACACTATTCGAATTCCTGGTTTTCTCCTTAACCAGAAAGTCTTCATTCTGATTGACACAGGCAGCACTACCAGCTTTATTGACAGTGCTCTAGCAAGTTCACTCCAGTGTCACATTGAACCTACTGAGCCAATGCTAGTCACAGTTGCTAATGGTGAGAAGACTGTCATCACTGGTATTTGTCCACAACTGACTTGGAAGATGCAAGGACATCAGTTCATGGAAAGTTTGAGGATCTTGACACTAGGAGGGTGTGATATTGTACTTGGAGCAGATTGGTTAAGAACTTTAGGTGATGTCCTTTTTAACTTCTCTAAATTATCTATTTCTTTTAAATACAAGGGTAAGAAGATTACACTACAAGGCATCTCACCTAAATCTTCCTTACTCATGATGAGTGGTGAGGCAGTCAAGAAATTTCTAACAAACAGTTCCCATGGGTTGGTGGGCCATCTATTTTCCATTTCCCCACCCTCTATTCAAACATCAACACCCCCTGAATTACTTCCACTACTTCAAGAGTTTCAAGACATTTTTGAAGAACCAACTAAACTTCCCCCTCAAAGAAGTTTAGATCACACCATTCCTCTACAACCAAACTCCACTCATGTGAACCAGAGGGCCTACAAGTGCCCTTATATCCAAAAAGGTGTTGTTGAATAGCTTGTTAAACAAATGCTTGACTCTGGCATCATCCAACCTAGTCACAGCCCTTTTGCTTCACCTATTCTTTGGTCAAGAAGAAAGACAACACATGGAGGTTCTGTGTTGATTATAGGAAGTTAAACAACATCACCATCAAGGATAAATTTCCAATCCCACTCATTGAGGAATTATTGGATGAGTTAAATGGTGCTATTATTTTTACAAGAATTGACTTGAGAGCTGGTTACCATCAAATTAGAGTACACATTTCTGACATTTTCAAAACAGCTTTTAGAACTCATCAAGGTTACTTTGAGTTTAAAGTGATGCCATTTGGCCTCACTAATGCTCCAGCTACATTCCAATCCCTAATGAATGAGATATTTCAACAAGCCTTGAGGAAGTTTATTCTAGTCTTTTTTGATGACATCTTAATCTACAACAAGTCCATGGCTGAGCACCTGGAACATCTCAAATTTACATTCTCCTTACTCAGACAACATCAACTGTATGCCAAGTTATCCAAATTCTGTTTTGGTCAGACTTCTTTGGAATACTTAGGCCATATCATTTCAGGTGCAGGGGTTTGTGATGATCCCAACAAGATAGCATGTATGAAATTTTGGCCACAACCACAAACTATTAAGGAATTTAGGGGTTTTCTTGTCCTTACAGGCTACTATAGGAAGTTTGTTCAAAATTATGGAGCCATCAGTAAGCCACTTAATGATTTTCTTAAGAAGAATTCCTTTATTTGGTCTCCATCTGCCTCACATGCTTTTGAAAATCTCAAGTTAGCAATGACCAGCACACCAATCTTAGCCTTACCTGATTTCACTAAACCATTTGTGGTTGAGAGTGATGCAAGTGACATCTGCATTGGAGCTTTTTTACTTCAAGAGGGAAAGCCACTGGCTTTTTACAGCAAACCACTAGGGCCAAAGGCTAGAGCTCTATCTACGTATGAGAATGAACTCCTTGCCATTGTCATGGCAGTTCAAAGGTGGAGGCATTACTTACAAGGATCTAAATTCACAATTCAAACTGATCATCAAAGCATTAAATATTTCTTGGACCAAAGGATTACTACAACACTGCAACAAAGGTGGTTTATTAAGCTCTTAGTCTTTGATTATAATATCACATACAAAAAGGGAGCTGAAAATGTTGTAGCCGATGCACTTTCTAGAAGACCACATCCTACAGACAGTTGCAACTCATTATCTACTTCAACTCCAGCTTGGGCTCAAGAAGTAATCTCCAGTTATACCAATGATGAAAAGGTACATTTGCTTATTTCTAAACTTCTTCTCATCCCTTCAAGCCTTGAGCACTTCACTTACGAAGAAGGGATTTTGAGGTACAAAACAAAGCTTTACATTGGTACTGGAAATGATGTGAGATAATCCCTCTTGTATTCTCTTCACACCTCAGTTGTAGGAGTTCATTATGGCATTCAGGCTACATATGCAAGGAGCAAGGAGCCACTTTTATTGGCAGGGCCTCAAAAAGGATGTTCTGATATTTGTGTCTCAGTGTGACATTTGTCAGAGAAACAAAAGTGATCACACAAATGCTGCTGGGTTTATGTAACCTTTGCCAATACCTGACCATGCCTGGCAACATATTACTATGGATTTTATTGAAGGTCTTCCCATCAGCAACAAGAAAAGTATCATTTTGGTGGTTGTTGATAGGTTAACCAAATATGCACACTTCATTGCCCTGCAACATCCATACACAGCTTCCTCTGTAGCACAACTTTTTATTAACCAATTCTTCAAATTGCATGGTCTGCCTGCCTCCATAGTATCTGACAGAGACAAGATCTTTACCATTGCATTTGGAATGATTTATTCAAAGCAATGGGTACCAGTCTCAACTTGAGCACTGCTTACCACCCTCAAACAGATGGCCAAATAGAGAGGGTTAATACTTGCTTGGAAACCTATTTGAGGTGTCTCACGGGTCAAAAACCCAGCAGTTGGAGCAACTGGTTATCTCTTGCAGAGTGGTGGTACAATACTAGCTTTCACAGAGGCCTGAAAATGTCTCCCTTTCAAGCTCTGTATGGCTACTTACCTCCTCATTTATCTTTTCCATCTCATGCCACTACTTCATTTGCTGTTGTGGAAACTTACTTAAAGGACAGGGACAATATGCTACACATTATCAAGGAGTCTCTGCACCATGCACATGATAGGATGAAACTATATGCTGACTCCACAAGGATTGAAAGATCTTTTGCAGCAGTAGATTTAGTCTACCTCAAGCTGCAACCCTACATGCAAGCTTCAATGGACATCAGAAAAAACTTCAAGTTATCTGCAAAGTACTATGGTCCCTTCAAGGTTCTTCAAAAGGTTGGTCCAGTAGCTTATAAACTCCAACTTCCATCTCATTCCAGAATTCATCATGTGTTCCATGTCTCCTAGCAGAAGCAGTACATTTACCTGCAACACACTCCTTCTCCTACCCTGCCTGTAGTGGACACACATGGTGAAGTCATTATGCTTCCATAAAGGGTACTGGATACAAGATCTATCCTCAAGGCCAACAACTCCATATGCCAAGTCCTTTTCCAATGGACCAACTCGTCTCCCGAAGATGCCACATGGGAATATGTCTCAAATGTTCAGGCACACTACCCTAGATTTGTCCTTGAGGAAAAGGATATTCTTTAGGGAGTGGCATTGTTGTATCCCTTCTATGAAAGCTTACTATTAAGTCTGCCCTTATCCTATCTAGTCGAGTGCCTCAGTAATTTAGCAGCGTCATTAACTGGTTAGTTGTTGACCGTTGATAGTTAAACACGTGTCAAACATGGATTGTTTGGCTTAGGGTTTTAATCTTTTGCATTTAAGCTGTAAGAGGAGATATTTTTCTCTTCATAACCTGAAATTATTTTCTCAATAAACTTTGGCTGCGCCTCTGTGCCAGAATTTTGGCTTGAATCCTTATTTTAAGAGGTGAATTTTCACCATTATATCTCCATCTCTGTGTTAAATTGTTGTAGGGATACAACAAAATGTTTCAATGATTAAAATGATATTTTAGACAATATAACCACTGAGGGATATAAACATTGTTGTGGTAACACATATATGTATAAATCCTTATGCACTTGAACCAAAGTTTGCAAAATTTGTTGATCAAGTGAAAACCGGAACTTGAGCAGTCAACCCAGTCCGCGAACGAGCGTAGTTCTCGAACCCGAGAATTTATGCTGGAGTTGAAGCTTGGTTTCAGTCCGCGAACCCATTCCGTGAACTGATAGAAGTTCTCGAACCCGAAAATTTCTGCTAGAGTTTGTAAACTCCAACCGGTTACTTAAGTCCGCGAACCCAGTCCGCGAACTTGAGTGCTTATGTCTAAAAATGATCTTCGTGAACTTATTTAAATTATCTAAGGAATGCTATTGCAAAACGTGGATTTATAGTTCATGAATCGATTCGAGTGAATCACATCGTATTTTCTTCAATTGTGTCTTGTGTGGTACATAAGATCTCATAGCAATTGAACAACTATCTAACTAGTTCATTTGAGTCATTTGGACTAGTTATGGTGAAGAAGAATATGGTTGATATGAAAGTTATCATTTGGCTAACCATTTGGTTGACTAATCTTGAACCAACTATTGTACACGTTTGGGTACGGTTACACAAACCCAAAATCATCAAGTACATGTGTGTATGGAAATCTAAGTTTTTGATGTAACGGTTGAGAGATATTATCTTGTATCTAATCAGGTTTTCATATAACGGTGAATATTGAATGCTTTGTTACTAAGCTAACATTGATTACAAACCCTAATTTGAAATACTATATAAGGGAGAACTCTACCAACTAGGAAACCTAATCCCCACACATTCTGTGTGATACTATTTTGCTAAGCTAGAGTCGATTCTCCTTTAACCTTTGGTTTTATTCATCTAAAACCAGGTTAACGACTTAAAGACTTCATTGGGATTGTGAAGCCAGGCTGATACTACTTTTCTTGTAGTTGTGTGATCTGATCTTGTTGTTTCTATCATACGAGTACAATTATAATATTTGGCTTGAAATTTCTATCTCTGATAGGCAAGATATAAAAGTAATCACAAACATCTCCGTCTCATCGTTTGTGATTCCACAATATCTTTTTTCGCTGCATCGATTAAAACTATTGTGAGGTGATTGATAAAACTGAGTTGTTTTTCGGGATTATAAGTAGAGGTGGCAATCAAGCCGAAACCCGCGGATAAACCCGTACCCGGCCCGTGAAAACCCGAACCCGGCTTGACTTGGTTATAAACAAGCCGGGTTCGGGTTATAGAAATGGTGGCCCGTGAGCAAACGGGTTAACCCGTGCCCGTCCCGTGAACCCGTGGGTAATCCGTAAACCCGTGTATAGTAAATTACATTTAATACGCACCGTTGGATTATCTAGGGTTAATCCCATCCCTACGTTTAAGGTATAAAAACATCAAAAACCTAGCAGATAGATATCTTTTCTTCTTCCTCTTTCTTTTCTTTCTTCTCCCCGTATGCCAAAATTTTGACCCCTCTTTTTCAATTTTAGTTTCAATTGATAATTCAAATCAGAAAACGATGGTAAGTTTATTTTGATCTATGCTATTTGATTTTTATTTTCATGTCGATAGAATTTCAAATCGATTGCTTAAATTCCGGTTAGGTCGCTAGAGATCTGCTCATTTTCATGATTTACCCCCTCTTTTTATATGGATCTCTTAACTCAGTTTTTGAATAGCGTAGTATTTGTTTTCCTTGCTCTCTATTTATTAACGAGATAAGGGAAGCAGGAGATAAGGGAAGCATTTGAGCTATTTGATACAGATGGGTCCGGTATGTATGATTGATCCCTATCCTGTAATTGGTTTTCTGTTACTTTGAATCGGTAAACTGATCGCTGTTTTGTTCGACTCGCTAAAGGTACTATTGATGCCAAGGAGATTAACGTTGCCATGAGGTATGTTTTCCTTGCTCTCTATTTATTAACGAAGTAATACTCTTTCAATTTGATGTATAATGCTGATACAAATACTTAAATGATTGATTTACAGAGCGTTGGGATTCGAAATGTCAAAAAAAAAGGGTGGTAACTGCTAAAGATTGAGTTGCTCAAGGTTTCAATTTTTGCAAATCACTGTCTATTTGTATTCAATTTTGGTGATTTTTTTTTTTTTTGGGAATTGAAGGGAGGAATCGGAATCGGAAGAGATTGTGATTGTAATTGTATAAAGAAAAAACAGGGAAGAAAAAGTTGGACTTTTGCTTTAATTTTGATTTTAATTAAACAAGACGGGTAACCCGTGAACCCGCAGGCTTTACCCGTTATGGGCGCGGGTTGGAAAAATTACCACCAGTGAAGAATATCGACCCGCGGGTTTCAGCCTGTATTAACCCGAACCCGTGTAACCCGTAACAAGCAAGCCCCGACTCGCCCGATTGCCAGCTCTAATTATAAGTCTGGTTTTATTGATTGGTTCCTGTTCACCTTGATTTATCAAAATACGGAACAAAACTCATAGGTTTATTTGTGGGAGACGAATTTATCTATCTTGTAGACTTTTCTGTGTGAGACAGATTTGTTTGCTAAAGTCTTCGACTTTGGGTCATAGCAACTCTTGGTTGTGGGTTAGATCAGCTAAGGGAATCAAGCGCATAGTATCCTGCTGGGATCAGAGGCGTAGGAGCATAACTGTACCTTGGATCAGTGTGAGATTGATTGGGGTTCAACTACAGTCCAGATCGAAGTTAATTTGGAGTAGGCTAGTGTCTGTAACGGCTTAATACAGTGTATGTTTAATCTGGACTAGGTCCCGGGGTTTTTCTGCATTTGCGGTTTCCTCGTTAACAAAATTATGGTGTCTGTTTTATTTCTTTTCCGTGTTATATTTTTATATAATTAAAATAATATAGGTTGTGCGTTGTTCAATCGATTATAATATCTGACCTATTGGTTGTTGATTTAAATCGATTGACACTTGGATATTGGTCTTTGGTACCATCCAAGTTATCTCTCTTTGATTAGACTCGCGAATCATATTTGCTTGAGTAAATCAAATTGAGAGATTGAGATAATAACTCTTTGAGATATTTTCTATTGATTGAGTCTATTTGACTCTCTAGAAAACAACTCGAAGTTTTCCATACAGATTGCTAATCAAAATATTGGGTGAGGTTGTTAGACCCCCGCTTTTTCACTGATACTTATAAAAAATTAGTTGCAACGTTAGTGTTGCTGGTGTATTAGCATTTTAGGTATTATGTATAGTAGTAAGCATTTTATGTTTGGTTGATTTATCATTTGTTATTATGTGTATTAAATACGGCACATAAGTATGATGTGCATGAACTTGAATTTTTATTGTTGGTGGCGATTTTAGACGACACTTACATTTTGTATTTTATTGTTGCAGCTGTTACATATATTGGCTCCAGCGTTGTTCAAGCAATAAGAGACATGTATCAGGAATACAAATCACGAGATATTCTGGTAGATTTTCTCTCTTAAAGAAGATAGCTTACAATTGCAACTTGTTTATCGGTGACATTTTGTTTGATTGGTGAGCCGATTGCGATTTGGGTGTGATTTTGGTTGCATTTATTGATGGTATTCCAGAAATTTTCCTTTCAGTAAACCTACGTACTTCAGTTTTTACGGGATCAACTATTGTTGTTGATCCAATTTATGAGATCAACTGTTATTGTTGACCCAATTTTTTATTGGATCAACTACGGTTGTTGATCCATTTATGGGATCAACTCCTTTTGTTGACCCAATTTGTTATGGGATCAACTACTGTTGTTGATGCTTTCAACTCCTATTGTTGACAATATTTCCTTGGATAAGTATAATCATGCATGTAGTTTAAATCATGCTTGTAGTTTAAATCATGTAATTTTCTTCCAATGTTGAACTTGTGGTGCAATGGTAGCATGACTGGCTCCATGTCAGATGATGCGTGTTCGACTCACGCCAAGTTCACTCCATTTACATGGATCAACTTTCATTGTTGATACAATTTAGGGGATCAACTACCATTGTTGATCCCTTAAATTGGATAAACTTCTACTATTGATTATTTTTTTGTATCAACTACCGTTGTTGACCACCTAAATTGGATCAGCTTCTACTATTGGTTATATTTTTATTTGGATCAATTATTGATGTTGATACAAAAATATTTGAACCAGTGGTAGTGGTCGCGGCGGACTAGTGGTGATGGCGGCGACGGACTAGTGGTGGTGGAGGACTGGTGATGGTGTAATGGTGGTGGTGAAGGAGTGGCGGTCGGTTGGTAAAAGTGGTGGTTGTTGAACGTTGGTGGTGGAATGGTAGTTGAATGTTGGTGGTGCTAGTGGTGGTGGTGAAGTGGTAGAGGAAGAAATTTGTTCCGTTTTGAAATAAAGATAAATATTATATAGGTGAGGGTATTAAGGTAATCTAATTTTAAATGGATAAGGTTATTAAAAAGTATGGATATATTTATTGTTGTATAAGGATATATTTATTGGGTTTCATAAGTAAGGACATATAAATAATGTACCCAATTTTATGTTATACATGTTATTCAAAAATTCAAAATCCAAAAAAATCTTGATGGGTCTCATCCTTGTCCTCCTCAGTATACAAATCTACGCAATCAGGAAAATGGAATTGAGAATCCACTCTATCTTGATTGGATTGATGATGATACATCAATCATCTTGTGGATACATTCAACCATCTCATAATCGGTTCTTTCTTATTTTTCTATATCTGAAACTTCTCATGATCTCTGGCGTAGTATTGAAGAACGATTTTCTAGAGCCTCATCAACTCATTCGATTCAACTACGTACTAAGCTTTTATCTCTTAAGCAAGGTGACAAATTCATTTCTAATTTGATCAATGAAATCAAGATAATATCTGATCAACTTTCAGCTGTTGGAGAGGTTGTTTCTGATTAAGAACTTGTTGTGGTCACTTTATTTTATCTAAACTCAAATTATATTCCCTATGCCACTGCTATGAGACATAGAAAACCTCAAATTTCTTGTATTGAATTGCATAATCATCTACTCGGTGAAGAAATTGTTATCATAGATTGTAATCAAGCTTTACTTTCTGATTATGCAAATAAAGCCTTTGATGCTTAATTGAATTCCTTTAGATCATCTGGTAAAGGGTTATGACGGTCGTTCTGGTGGTTTTCATAGTGGTTACAACTCAAATTTTAGAAGATCTAATGTTGGTAGATCAATTTACTCATTTGGCAGAGGTACTAACAATTCATATTCACCTGATAGAGGATCAGGTACTTCTTCACTTGCATCTACTTCATTTGTCAGACCACAACAAGGTTTGCATTCATCATATTATTTTCATAGTCAATCTCTTATTGAATGTCAAATTTGTCGCAAAGTTGGTCATGGTGCCTTAGATGCATTAATAGACTTAATTTTGCTTATCATAATGATCATACTCCGCATCATTTGAGTGCAATGCTTGCTTATGTTAACATAATGGGAAAGAATCCATGGTATGCTGATATTGGTGCAAATAACCATGTGCTTCTGATGAAAATGAGTATTACTGCTTATGAAGGTGATGAACAGATTCAAGCAGCTAATGGAGAAGGTATGCATATAACTCATTCAGGTTTTTCCCTAAAGTCTACTCCCAACCATACTTTCAACTTGAATAATGTCATTCTAGTTCCTCAAGCTTCACATAACTTACTCTTAGTTCACAAGTTTACTTCAGATAATAATTGTTCAATAACATTTGATGCTTCTGGATTTTGTGTGAAGGATTTATCAACTAGGAAGACACGTTTGCAAGGTCCTCATCATAATGGTCTATATCCTCTATATTTTATTCATCAATCAAATAAAAAGGATCTATCTACTAACAAAACACAAATCTTTGTTGAAATTTGGCACAAGAGACTTGCACAACCATCTTTTCAGACCAAGAAGCATGTCTATAGTTCTTTGAACTTATCAAATATAATAAAGTCTCCTTTTTTTGTGGTGATTGTCAACAAGGTAGAAGTCACAAACTTCCCTTTACACTTTCCAATCATTGTAGTTCTAAACCTTTAGAATTACTACATCTTGAATTATGAGGTCCTAGTCTTGTTCAATACATCTATGGATACATATATTATGCTAATATCATTGATGATTACACTAAATTATGCTGGATATATCCTTTATTTGATAAATCTGAGTTCAAGAAAGTGTTTCTTCAGTTCAAAGCTCAAACTGAGAATTCTTTGCAATGTCCTATTATTACCATTAGAACTGATAGAGGTGGAGAATTTGTTAATAAGGAATTATCTTCTTTTTTATCCACTAGTGGAATTACTCATGAAATTTTTTGTCCACATACACCTGAGCAAAATGGTGTAGCAGAATCAAAGCATAGACATCTAGTTGATATTGGCAAGACGTTCCTTATTAAATCAAGTATTTCTGACTCTTACTGGGTTGAGGCCTTTACAACTGCGAACTACACTATAAATAGACTCCCAACAAGATCTATTGGGAACAAATCGCCATTTAAAGTCTTATTTCATAGACCTCATGATTATATACTTCTCGGATCTTTTTGTTGTCTCTGTTTTCCTTAGATAGGACCTTATGCAGTTCATAAACTTGCTCCTAGAAGTACTTCTTGTTTATTTATTGGTGATAATCCGCACTACAAGGGTTATCGATATCTTGAAATTGCCACTGAAAAAATTTGTATCTCAAGACATGTCACTTTCAATGAGACTGTGTTTCCTCTTAAAGTTCACCATATATCAGCCTATTTGTATGGCTCTTGCAACTCTACTAAGGACATTACACAACTGCATCCAGCTGAGTCATCATATACTTCTTTAGTACTGCCTGTTATTATTCTTGGACCTGATATTTATCCACCCCTAGAGTCCTCTTCATCTGCAGTTTTGTCCTCTGAAGTTACTTCACCATCTCCTTCAACTACTAATTCTTCTCAGGTTTCTACTATTGCAAATGATCATTCTATGATTACTAGAGCTCTTACAACTTGTTACAGGCCTAAGGTTTATTCTACCATGCACTCTCTCTTTGCATCTTTACAGGCAAAGCAGTCTCCAGCTCTTCCAACTTGTTATAGTCAAGCTATTAAACATCCAAAATGGAAGGTAGCTTTACATGAGGAACATGATGCACTGAAAGATGCAGGTATTTTTTTCTATTGTTCCTCCTCATCCTTCACAAAATGTGGTGGGTTTTTAGGATAAAACACAACCCAGATGGTACTGTTGACAGATTTAAAGCAATATTAGTTGCTAAAGTCTTTCATCATCAAGAGGGATTGGATTACACATAAACATTTAGTCATGTTGTTGAACCTTCTACCATTAGAGTTATTTTTTCTCTTATTGTTAACTTCAATTGGTCAATAATCCAACTTGATGTTAGTAATGCTTTTTTACATGGTGAATTAACAGAGGATGTATACATGATTCAACCTCCTGGTTTTGTTGATCTATCTCATTCTAATTATGTGTGTCAACTTCATAAAGCTCTATATGGCCTTAAGCAAGCTCCTAGAGCCTGGTATGAAAAATTGCAATGTGTTGATCTCTTTTGGTTTTACTCCATCTATTGCAGATTCTTCACTTTTTATTCCAGACTCACTTTAGTTCTGATCTATGTGGATGACATCCTTATTACTGAAAGTTCCAAAGAGTATTGCTATGAACTTATTGCTCATCTCCAACTTCATTTTCTTATCAAAGACTTGGGTCATGTTCATTATTTTTTGGGCTTAGATATTAAGAGAAATTATACTTGTTTGTTTATGTCACAAACTAAGTATGCCTTGGATTTATTAGATGAATTTCATATGGGCAGAGCTAAACCATGCACTTCTTTAGTTCTTGCTCATGGAAAGCTTATAGCTTCTTATGGTTCCTTACTTCCAGATCCAACTTATTACAGATCTTTAGTAGGTGCACTGCAATATTTAACATGGACCAGACCTGAAATTAGTTATGTTGTCAATCAGGTCTGTCAACATATGCAAAATCCTACTTGTGATCATTTCATTGCAGCCAAAACGATACTTATAGATATATTAAAGGAACATTAGATTATGGTATTCTGTTTAGCAAGGGACTTTCTGCAGGTCATAGTTTCAGTGATGTTGATTGGGCTGGAGATCTTGACACAAGAAGGAACACTGGAGGTTATTGTATATTATTTGGCTCTAATATGATTTCCTGGTCAAGTAAGAAACAAGCATCAATTGCTAGATCCTCCACTGAAGATGAATTCAGAAGTCTAGAAAATTCTGTTTTTGAGGTGTTGTGGCTTTGCAAACTACTTCAAGAGTTGCATATTCTTCTACCTGCTTCACCAACTTTACTATGTGATAATCAAAGCATCATTTCTTACTCCTACAATCATGTTTTTCACTCAAGAATGAAATATTTGGCCATTGACTACAACTTTGTATGAGAGCTGGTTCAATCCAATGATCTACAAGTTTGTTATGTTTCCACAGTTATTCAAGTTGCAGATATTTTTACCAAATGTCTAGATGGCCCCATATTTGCATTGTTACGCAGAAAGCTGAAGGTGCTTCCTAAATCTGTACATATCAGCTTGAGGGGTGCTAATAACACCCAGTTAAGTTCACACTCAACTTACACCAGTCCAGCTTGGACACAACTTGTCCCTGATCAACAACTATCGTTCTTTAATTGGCCCTATGTATTTCTTCTCATTGGTCACTGTCTCAGCCTGTAATAAACTTGTCTTTCTCTTTCCTGCAACTAATTCAAGAACAATTTCATCTGTGTGTGTGGTTTTTTTTCTCTGCAACTGTACTTTTCTTTTAATCATCAATGAATCACAAATTATTGATTTTTACTAGACATCGGTAATATGAGATCAAAATTTGTAAGTACCAAGTTCTTTACTGATCAAAAAAAAAACAAAAAAAAAAACCGTCCCACCAAACTCCTCCAAAACCGTCTCCATAACAATTTTTCGGCTGGGTCCCATTGCATTCAGTTTGAGACCTACTGCTTCTTAAAAGAGTTTAGGTCGGTTCCCATGGGGGTGGATAACCCACCCATATGCCATGCCAGGTGGCCTGGCAAACTGCACGCGCCATTATAGGAATAACAATAAGCGGTCGAGTCTCTATCGAGTAGTGGAATTTAGATCGCTAGGTCTAGTTTAGACCGCCAGCTATCAAGACTTCATCGATCTCGGTGGTGCTCTACCATTTATAAATATCACCATTCTCTTCAGTTTTCATTCACACAAATTTCTTCTTCCCTTCTCTAGAGAGTAAACCAGAGCGATTTTTTGCTTATTTTCTTTAAAAATGAGTACCAAAACAAATAGACAAAGAAAACGAAATAAAAAGATAAAGGATAACTTTCACAAATATTGTTGTCGTCTGGGTCCATAATAAATAAAAAGGGATCGCATATGTTAGGCAACTAGTTGAACCTGGTGTATTACCTACGTATATATCTAACCATCCCGAGCAAGTTAATTTACCCAAACTAAGAGATAAGTGGTCAGGTATAACCGAAGTGTTTGGGATCCTCCATGAAGCTATTCAACAGTACTTGCGAAGATATCCTTGGAAGCGTTTATGTTTCATGAAAGGCAAAAACCACAAGACTCAAGTTGTGCGAGTTATAATATAACATTGGTGTAACACTAAAATGCGTTCCTTTTCAAGGATTTCGAGTGTGGTAAGTTCTATTTTTTCATTCAATAGTTTAATTTTTAGTTTAGGTACAGACTTTCATTTTATGACTTTGTTGTTTGTAGGGTTCACATTGTTAGATTTGTATATGTTTACGGGAATAAAATATGAGGGTGATGTACAACAATTTAACTAATTAAAGTGGACATCGAAAGGAAGATGGAAACAACTACTTCCCTTGTACACAAATGAAATCCAGACTCCAGAATATTACACTCATATAGATTAAGAGTATATGGGTTGAAGGCTTTTTTGAACCGTTATGCTGCAAAAATGGATAATAACAGAGTTGACGATTATCCTGAGCTTGAACATATATTTATGTTATGGGTGTTAGTCCAAGTTATGTTCCCCAATTCTAGCTCAGCGACGTTAATTGGTTTTCTCGAGTATTTGAAAGATTTAACTAAATCGCCAAATTATGATTGGGGTTCTGAAATTTTAGCTGAGTTATACTTAAGTCTAGGTGAATGCTCGTGTAGGAATGAAGATAGCTTGAATGGATTTTGGGTCGTATTAGAGGTAAGGACCACAATTCCTTTCTATTATTTGATTCATTATCGAGTTAATTTATAAACTGGTAATTCATTAACACAACAATGTTCGTCAATGTTATTTTCAATATTGGTGGTATACTTACTTTAGGGTTTGCGAATCTGATTTTCACGAAAACCGATTAATTTTTCCAGTCGTGTACAAGTACAAAGCTGATAATTGGGTTGTTCAAATAAATGATGTTAAAAATATTGTTGTTGTTCAGAGGATACAACAATTGTGCAAAACTAATATCAATATTAACCCAATCTCATATACTTCTATTGACGAGTACAATGAACCAATAATACAAAGCATGATAGAAATCCTCAAGCAAGTTGTGTTTTACGGTCCTATTACCGGTCATGGTATTTGGTACTACAGCGAAAGTCATATGTTTCAGCTACAAGGCAGAAAGGTAAAAGTAATCAACATGTTTCCAACTTCAATAATTTCACATGATGATTGGATAACAACGATAAATAATGGACAATTTTTGAAGAAGATGAAGATTTGATCTAAACCCAGATGATGACTTTGATTACTATAGTTGGTACCAAAAGGTATGCAAGCTAAATATTGTTGTTCATCCACAAAACTTGGATAGTGATGATTTTCCAACAATTGGGAATTTACCACTTACGGATCTTCCATCGCAACCTCCACCACCGATGGATGAAGCATATACATATCCTAGCTAATGGATTCGTCAAATATGCCTCAAATATCTTGGGAAGTCCAGACTTTATCACCTGTTGGAGATATTGTTACTGCTCCACTTAGTACTGAACGTCTCCAGCAGAAGTATCCATATTATGGTGTGGTGGTATCACCAGAAGAGTATCAAAACTAGTTGAACACTTTAACGCATCTTCTTGATGGATTCCAGAATTTTCACTTGAGAGAAATTCAGATGCATAGGGGGAATTTGACTTTTGAAATGCCTGAGACTCCAGTAGAAACAAGTTCTCAAATGAGTTCAGGAAGTGATGGCATGTCCCCTAGTAGTAGAAGTCTAAGAAGTCGTCATTCTACTCCAAATTTAGTGAAACAGACTCAGGTAGCAGCAGCAAGAGAAGATGTGGAGATGATGGATATTCGTTTCTGTTAGAGTACTGCTCGGTCGAACTCGCAAGCATTGCTATCTCAAGCTTGTTGTCAAGTTTAGTTTCCAAAACTATAAGTCTTGATTTCTAGTCTACTCATAGCTAAGTCTCAGACTAGGATAAAAAGTGTAGTTGAGCTCTAGACTCCATGGAGATCATCATACAAAGACGAAGAACTACTCAAGGAACTGGTGGAACTTCATTGACTAAAAGGTATGTGAAAACTTGAACTTATCTATCACTCAAAAGTCTATATACTCTATCTCCTATCTCGAGACAAAAGTCGTATGGTTATATAGACTATGATTATACACATTTGCTATTTCGAGCCGAGTTTATCTTGCTTATCTATTTCTCGAAATATGTGTTGGTAAGCTTTCGATTTGTCCAAATTCATCTTTACTAGTGACAAAAGTCATATTAGTTTCAATTACTTGAAAATCGCTTTGACGAAAAATATCTTGTGAATAACAACTATATAACGTCCTCTAAGAATTTTTCAATGATTAAAGTGAGAGTTTAGAATATAACCTTGAAAGGATATAAACATTGTGTGATAACTCATACATGTGTAAGTCCTTATTCCTTGAACCAAAGTATGCGTACTTTGCTGCTCAGGAAAACCAGAACTAAAGTCCGCGTACCAGTACGCGCACTGTCGGAGGTTCACGTCCCATGAATTTCTGCTAGAGTTTGTGAACTAAAAACAAACTTATTCCGGGTACTTAAGTCCGGGTACCAGTATGCGTACTTAAGTGGGTTAGTTTATAAAAACGGTTATTCGTGAACTTAAACTTATATAAACTAAGCAATGCATACTTGCAAACCGTGGCTATAAACAAATAATAATAACTGATCATTCGAGCAAAAAAATATTCAAAACAACAATAGAGTACCTCAAGATTTTTTATTAGTAATAACTGAAAATGAGGGGTACCAAAATACACCACCAACTTTTTTTTAGGCAACCTGTATGGACTAAACCCAATTACGATTCCGAGAGTTACAACTTAATAAATCTCAATCAAGAATTATAATAAGAGTTTATATCTCTTTCTCTCGCAATCAATATGTAAACGAAGACAAGTCTGTGAACCTAATTATACTGTGAGAGCACTTGGAAGATTCTATAGATCAATATCCAAGATCAATCAAGTTGTATCCAATAACTACGATGGATGTATCTACTTTGATTGATTTACGTACAACCTGTGATATTTCAATTATAAATATAAACAATATAATACGAAAAAATAAATAACACAGACACCAGAAATTTTGTTAACGAGGAAACCTCAAATGCAAAAAAAACCCTGGGACCTTGTCCAGATTTGAACACTAAACTGTATTAAGCCGCTACAGACTCTAGCCTACTATCAAAACTTCGGACTGGAATGTAGTTGAGACCAAATCTATCGTAACAACGATTCAGTTATAGTTTCCATTCTTACACCTCTTTAATCTCGCAAGACTATGCATAATTGATTCCCTTAGCTGACGTCCCTTACAGCCTAAGAGTTTCTTCAACTCAATTGAAGACTTTAAACTAATTTTTCTCCCACAGATAAGCCTATATGTGATTTATGTTTTGATCAAAGATCAAGGTGAGATAGAAAATCGTTTGCAATGGATAAAGTCTAGCAAACATCAAAATACGGTACTTACGACTCCTGAAGAGCATCCTAGATTATTATTCACCTCATAAGTAAATCCTACTCCAATTTCAATAAAGAATCGTTATAGAGGAACATACATCTGGAATCACAAAGTCTGAGAAGAAGAAACTTTTCCTACCTATCTTTCCTGATCAGAGTGAGACTCAACAATCAATAGCAAGATCAGGATACACGAACTATGAAGATAAAAATAGTCGGACCTGGCTTCATGAATCCCTAAGCGAAATCTTTTTATTCGTCAAAACCTAAAAAGTTTTAAAGGAGAGGACGACTCTAGTTTACAACTATGACACACAAGAAAACTGTTGGGGATTCAAAAATCCCAGTTGCTTAAGGTTCTCCTTTTATGGACTTTCAAAACAAAGGTTGATTTAGATTTAAGTTAAGGTAGATTTGGAATCAACCAATCAATATCCACCGTTATATAAATCTTTGATTTGAGATTAACACAATAAAATATACACTCTGGTTAGGATGAACCATAACCGAACCATGTACAATGACTCGTTCATGAAAGGTTAGCTGAAACTAGCCAGACGAACTATAAGCTTAATATTTTTCATATAACACTTTAAGACTTTATTCTTGAGTCACAACCATAGGTTATGACGTGATCAAATATGTCTAGATGTGTTTTTATAGAGAGTTGTTCAAATTTCGATTATCTCATAGAAATAATCTAGATGCATCTAAAATTATTTGACATGATAAGTACGTGTACTTACTTCTAGTTCGTGAGTTATTTTGTCATGGTACGTGTACCGAGTTTGTATACCCTTGAGACAAAAAAGAGTTCAGGAGTTCACAAATCTTTTTCGGTATGCATACTAGGTATGTGTACCAACCTGATTTAACGAGTCACATAACTTTTTTGGTTTGCATACTGGGTATGTGTACCAAAAGTCATTGCCAAACTAGAACTACGTTAGTACATATATTGGGTACTTGTACTGCAGCTCTGGACCTATAATAGTTTGCGCCAGTATGTAAGCTGGTACGTGTACTGTCATGCATCCATATTTACAGTAGTTCAATATCTCTTTAATAATCAATTTGAAACATTCCCGAATAGCATCAATGACACATATCACTGTTCCAGGCTATTTTCAAATGATAATCTTGAATCATTGGTCATAAACAATAGATTGTTTTTAATCAAATTCATCAAGTATGAACAAATATTCTTAAGCTTAGTCAACATATATCGAGAATAATTAATCAAGATAAACTTGACTCAAATTTTTTGTTGTGCTTGTAAAGTCTTTCATAGTTATGCGACATAGTCTCACAGATAGTAAGGTGGAAATTTGAGTAATAGGTGGTTCAGTCTTCACTTACCTTTTGTTAATAAAGTTCTCCAAAAGCTTCGGTTGATTTTCTCCTTCAAACGGTAAGACGTAGTGATGTCTAGTACTCAACTACACACTTCTATCCTAATCCGAGACTTAACTAACTGTGGACTAGAAATTAAATTTGACAACAAGCTTGAGATAGAAACACTTGTGAGTTCGACCGAGCAATGCTCTAATAATAACTAATAAGTGACTAATCGTAGATCATATGTAAATACATACCTAAAATCTCAAATTTAATCCTTTTACCAACGTGGCAATGCCTCTATTGTGCAACAGATCCATTGTTGCACTATAGGCCTTCGTATGAGAGGTTTTGCCATTACTTATCAACGACTATATTATCTAACGGTTACAATTACACCTTCTCTTTAATCGCACATAAATATTTTCCAATCCAAACATCCATAAAAAATGGTACGAGGGTCCCAACCAAGATAATTCAAGCTTTCACTAGAGCTCAAAGTACAATATTTAATGGAGGAAGATTAATCTATCTGTAGGACTTATGTATATTTTATGTTAAATGCTATGAATGGTTTATAAGAACAACACTTTTGGGGGTAATTCTTTTGAGAAATTCTATTTAGATATTGGTAACATAAACATTCGTAATTAGGAAGGGTTATCAAGTCGTTTTTAGACTATCAGTAAAAATGTGAGTGGATATGTTGTTCATATCATGCAAATGGCTCGAAATATAACAAATGTTGAAACTGATATTGATGTCGTGTAAAAAATATGAAAATTTGAATTTAAAAATTGAATTCCTTAAATTTGATGAGATCTTTAAATTAAATTGTTTGTTCCAAATTACAATTTACTTATGAAAAAGACAGGGTACCAAGTACACCATCAAATTTTTCGTTTGGCAACTTGTATGGACAAAACCTAATACTATTACAAGTGACTAACGTAATGATCCTTGCCAATATGTATATAGAGTTTGTATCTCTATCTCTTCACAATCAGAAAGTCAAGGCAATAAAGTTCGTGAACCCGATTGTTTAAAAGAGTATTTGGATGATCTCAAAAATCAATATCCAAAATCAATCTAGTCGTATCCAAATAATTTAATATGAATTCTGCTAAGTATAAAACTTGTTATCTATCTTTCAAGATACAAATTCTACAAGAACAAGTATCACAATTAATATGGACTTATATATCTACTAGAATTAATTATGTACTATCTTTTATATTCCTATTATAAATATAAAACAATGTAATGCAAAAAATGAAACATACAAGACACCAGAAATTTGGTTAACGAGGAAAACTGCATCTACAAAAAAAAAAACCAAGACCTCGTCCAGATTTGAACACCGAATTGTATTAAGTCATTACAGACACTAGCCTACTATTAGACTTAGGAATGAAATGTGGTTGAGACCGTATTCACCCTCCAGGTAATTCAGTTGCAGTTGTGCTCCTTATGTTTCTTGAACTTCGTAAGGCTTTACTTAAATAATTCCCTGAATTGACGTCCTTTACATCCTAATAGTTGCTTCAACCTAAGTGAATACTTTTGACACCAATATGCCTCTAAACAAAAAGCTTATTTTTTATTTTCCTTTAGTTCGAATAGATCAAGTTTTGAAAATCTGTTTGAAACAAAGCTAGCAAACCGTACAAATCCGGAACACTTACACTCAGTTAGATAAGAAGCCTGGATTATCAACCACCTCTCAAGAATAACCTTAAACCGATCAATTAAGACGAGTTTTATACATCTGTGTTGTGGATCACAAAGTCTAACACGAAGAAAAACTTGTTATTTCTATTTGCCTCATTCTTGAAAGAGATTACTAAAACCTCGATTATAGAATGAACAAGATCTGGATACACGAACTGTCAAGGTAAATATTAGTCGGACCTAGATTCATGAATCCCTAAGTGAAGTCTTTTAGTCGTACACCTAATTATGTTTCTCAGAGTGAACCTGGATCAATAGATCAAAAACTAGGACACAAAAGTCTCAGGGATAAATTTTCCATTTGTTTGAGTCTCTCTATTTAAAGACTTTCAAGACCGTGGGTTGCTTCGAATTCAAGTAATATAACTTGAGATTCAAGCAAACACTCTCTCTGTTTAGATAGAACTCTTGTTAGGAGTTCATGTAAGCATGTGATAAGTTTGTTTTGAAATCACATAGAAGAATACACACCGTGGTCCGGGATACCAAAACCATGTATAATGATAGTGCTTGGAAAATATGTCTTTGGAAATTGTAAGCATTATCGTGTCCATTTAAATACTTAAGACTTGATGCATATGCACAGGTGTTTTAGTGGTCAAACGATATCTTAGACGTGTTTATGAGAGTCATAGAAATGCTAAACATATTTGGGAAAATATTCTATAAGCATCTGCTTGATTCGTACTGGGTAGGTATGCGAAATGGTACGAGTACCTTTACAAGTTCGTGAATTCAGGGATGGACAGTACGTGTACTAGGTGTGCATATCGCTAGGCCATTCACGAACTCAGATCATTTACAGTACCGATATTACACCCGTTTACGAATCCAGAACCATAAAGGTACGCGCATTAGGTACGTGTAGCCACATGTATTCCAGAACCTCAGATATTCATGGTATATACACTAGGTACGTGTACCTACCCTGAGTCCAGATTTCAGTAAGTTCTTAAAACTCTCTTTTGATATTTTGAAACATTCCAAAATACCATAGATATAAAATATCACTGGTTGAGCAGTTTCCAATTGATCCACATGACACAAATATAGTTCTTGAATAACGAATTGTTTCGAACTTAAATTGTTAAGGACCTATGAACATCCATTGCTTAAATCATATTTCGAGATGTTTAACAACACAAGCTTGACTCAAAATTTATTCTTTGCAATATTAAATCCGCTAGAAGTCATACGACATAGTCTCATATAGATAGAATGGTAATTCATTTGAGTAAATAGAATGGTCCAGTCTTCACATACCCCTTGTTGATGATAGTTCTTCAAATGTCTTCGTTTGATCTTCAGTCTTCAATCTTCGAGGGTTATTCAGTGATGTCTGATACTCAACTACCAACCTTTAAATCTAATCCGAGACCTGCCTTTAGTATACTAGAAATCAAGATATAATTTTGTGCATCTAACATTGACAACAAACTTGAGATGGTAAAACTTGCAAGTTTGACAGAGCAGTGCTCTAACAACTTGTTTCTCAGGAAATTATAAACGACACATCATTTCCCTCATCACCCCGATTCTAAGAGCATCTCCAACGAGAGTTTCTCAAATTCCTATATTACTGGCCACATAGGATTTTTGCACTTTTTATAAAAAAAAACTTCTCCAACGGAGATGTGAAGGAGGGTGTGAGGATGACGTGGTTAGTTAGTTATTACCACATCCTCTAGTCCATCCTCTGGTTTCAGAGGTTCTTCTCGAGGATGTGATAAATCCTAGTCACATATCTTAACTAATCAAAATAAAGTTAAACCAACATAAAATAGAAAATTAAAGCAAAGAAAATATTTCAACCAATTAGATAAATCTAAATGGATTACAAAACATCTACCATTGGAGAGAATTTTTCTCAAATTCCTAAACTGTAGGAAATTTTTGAGTTTACATTTTATAAGGATGTCTACCTGCACCACCCACGTATGATACACACCACGATCCATTGGAGATGCTCCAAACTACTAGAATAATTGTCGTTACCATCTTTCCAAATTTTAATCTCAATGTTCAAGAAGAAGAAAAAAAAAAAATGGGGCCAAAGTAACTCCAAACAAGCGAGAGAGAGAAAAAAGGCCCACGACATCAATGCGAGTGAGTACTACTGAGGACATAAAGAATGGGCGCGCAGACGAACTTGCGGGAACGAGTTTGCTCTAGCAGCGATTCTAACCATTAGATCCTGTGAATGTAATGTCATTGCATGTTTTTTGTCTTCTGCTGACATCACATTTCTTCCATCCAACGGCCGCAAACGCTGCTAGTTCAAAAAAATGCTCTAGCACTGCTAGAGCAAAATAATTTCCCGAACTTGCTAGATTAGCACAACGTGGTTCAACTATCAAGCAACTTAAAAAATAAGAATAATTATACTCTCTCCGTCCCACTATTAGATGACCTAGTTTAAATTTGCACAATTCTTAAGACAAGAAAAGAAATGGAGTATTATTTACAATTATACACTTATGATAGTAATTTGTAAAATTTAGAATTGATTTATCTCTCAAACCATACTATGGATTTTCGTAAACTTCGTATCATTGAAAAATATTTTAAAACACATACGTAACGAATATAAATATGGATATCAAATTATACATATTTCTTATACTACCGATAATCAATCAAAAGGGTAATTTTAGAAATATCACCTTGTTTAATGAAATATGTCAACTAATAGTAGGACAAAATTTTAAACTAAATAGGTTATCTAATAATGGGACGAGGGAGTATCTCGCAAGAGAAATAAGTGAACACCTTTGTAATTAACCAACAACAATTAGAAATATTGCAAAGGGATTTCGACTTGCTTCTAGACTTGGGAAATACCAAAAGGATCCGAATATTCCAGCTCTGTATCCTGTTGCACAATTTCAAAACCAAACAAAGATTTTTTTTGAAGGAACCTCACGCACGCGGCGCGTCACATCTGTATGATAGTACAATCTAAGTAACATAAGTAACAGAGATATTTCGGGTTAGTTCGGTACACGAGCATCACAAGCCCAAAGCAGGCAGTGTAAACATAAAGTTATACGTGCTGTTTCGTCTAGTGTCCACCTCTGATTGATCCAGGCCCCTGTGGACCCTAGTTTGGTTGTTTATTGATTTTGACAGCGACAGGGACGGTTCTAAATTATTTAGCAACGTCGAGCCAAATGAAAAAATCCCAAGATATTCTTAACTTTTGGTCCCACCGTTATGACAACTTTTTTGCTACTTCTCTTGTGTTTTCGTGTAAATGATGCACTCCCCCGGATCCTTTCCTCCGTTTTGTGTCATCGTTCTTAGCCCATTATCCCTGGATTGAAATTAGCAAGGAGTCATATTATTATTGGATTTAACTAACAGATGCTTGACACATAGATGGGGGAAAGCAGTGGAAAAGGGAGCGGGGGACGTTTAGCATTTTCGGCGTTCTAGATAGCATGTGTTCTTCTCATCGGCTTCAACTGCAAAGTACAGAGGGAGTTTCCTTTGGTTCACTTTTTTTTTTTTTGATCGGCAAAGAAAAAAATTTATTGATCAAAAAGAGAGGGTATAAAATGATTATACCACCTTAACCAAAACAAAAAAGAGAAGTTATAATTTCCGAGGAGTTATAGCTTCCTTTGGTTCACATTCTTAGCCCATTTCCGAGGAGTTATAATTTCTACGACAGGGATAGGTGTTAACGGCATCACGTGGTTGTGTTAATGGGCTAAGGAATACTGAGTAGCTTTGGGTTGGGGATAGAAATGGGCTAAGTTGCCTGAGATAATTTGGACCATTGAGTATCACGGTAATTGTTTCCAATCCATCTCCCCTTTTTAAAAAGAGACATGTTTTTGGGCATACCAAAAAATTACCAGGCATACTCAAGGTTCGGCTCACAACTTTTTTTTGCCTAGGTTTGTTAGGTTCGGCTCACAAGTTGTGAGCCGAACCTAGACAAAATGTATGCCCGATAATTTTTTGGTATACCCAAAAAAAGCCTATTATAGGAGCTCTAAAGATTCGGTTTTGAGGGTTTCCATAGATTCTAATGTCCTAAATGGGGAGGGGTAGACCAATTCCATAACAAAAACACAAAAATATTACTGTATTTGACAACTTACCTAATTAATTGATTATATATATATGCGAAACTTCTTATAGAAATAAGTAAAGCAGGATATTTTCAAAACATTTCCATATGAATATTTGAACCTTATGCAAAGCGGGCATACTCCATAACTTCTTATGGAAATAAGTAAGATTACTAACAGAAGTGGAATTCGCAGAAACACTAGTAATTGCCCTGTAGACAGACTTAACAGTAAGAGTGCCATCCTTAGTATAAGGCCAAATTAATCTATCATGGCATGTAAGTGGAATTCTAGTTCTCATAATTTTTTTGCAGTTATCACTAGTGAAGTAAGCTTCTGCCATATTTGTATTCCAACTGTGATTGGTTTGATCTATGAATTTAGCTACAGAGTAATTAGGGTTAGGATAAGAGATGCACAAAGGAGATGAAGCATTGCAAATCCCATTGTCATTGAAAGCACTAATCTGTTCACCAGTTCTAACCTCCCAAATAGAGTGATTTTTAAGAACCTCTACACCTATGCAAATATTAGTCCAAACCCAAGAAGGGTTACTGTTTTTTTTGTAATACAAGGGATGGTAATTATTAAAATAATTACACTTTAGAATGGTTGCCCAAAGCTCAGCTGAAGAATGAATGAGGTTCCAAGTAGTTTTGGTTAAAAAGCTACTTTAGAATGGTTTCCCAAAGCTACATTCATTTGTTTAATTTTATTTTTTTTATTTTTTTTTAAGGAACCTCACGCGCGTCACATCTGAATGCGCTAGTACAATCTAAGTAACAAAGATATTTCGAGTGAGTGTAAACCCAGTGTGTTGTTTCGTCTGGAAGTGTCTACAATTGGGACACTAGTCATAGTCCAAAACTGGGATAATAAATCTGAGCCTTTGAGAGGAGAATGATTCTAGCATCGAGATTAGTAGTGGGTGAAGATGGGAATGATTAAAGGTTCAGATTCATTGTCCTAGTTTTGGAGTATGCCTATTGTCCGAGTTCTAGACTTTTCCGTTTCGTCTAGTGTCCACCTCTGATTGATCCAGGCCCCTGTGGACCCTTCGTTTAGTTGTTTATTGATTTTGACAGCGACAGGGACGGTTCTAATTTTTTTAGCAAGGTCGAGCGAGCCACATGCAAAAATCCCACGATTTTCTTAACTTTGGTCCCACCGTTATGACAACATTTATGGTGTTTTGGATGGCAGGTGTTCCTCTCATTGGCTTCAACTGCAAAGTACAGAGGGAGCTTCCTTTGATTCACATTCTTAACGAGGATAAATGTTTCCGAGGAGTTATAATTTCTGCGACAGGGATAGGTGTTAACGGCAAGGAATACTGAGTAGCTTTGGTCAAAATTATCTCAGACTACTTGGATAATTTGACCTAGCAAAAAAAAAAAAAAAAAAAAAAAATCCGCCTTTTATAGTAACGAGCAATTAGGGGATATCCAATCTAATTGAAGATATAACTACAGGATAAAAACGGTGTCCCAATAGCAATTTTGGGTGACCCCCTATGTAATTATTTTTTAAATTCTTAATCTAGCCCTCACTAATCCTGATTAGTGATTAATAATAATTAGTAAAATGTTAAGATTTTTGATAAATGATTAGTGTGTATTATTATTTGTGTTTGGGTGAGTGAGGTGAGAGTAGAAGGAGGGAAAGAAAATTTGAGAGGGAAATAATTTAGGTGAAAATGGAGGATGATTGTGAAGAGAGAATTGTTACTGCTAATTCTTTAGCTCAACTACAACAAGGAGAGTATCTTGAATCTTCACAATTGCAAGTTTTTGTGGAACCAACACCATTGAATGATGATTTTTACGACCAAGGAGAGTTTTTCGAAGAACCTACACAAGAAAGTATACTTGCACACCATACAAGCATCCCCAACACACAGGTAAAGCTGCTGATAGGTTGAAATTTTGATTTTTTTTCTTTGAACCCGCCATTTTTTCAGCTGAAAAACCTCTGTACCGACATAGTATTCGTATGAATACAATGCCGGCACACTAAAAACCGGCATCATATTCATGATTCGTCTATGCCGACATTCAATATCCCCCAATTCGAAACCCATATCGGCATATAAAGAAAATAAAAAACTATGCCGGTACACAAGTTACTTTTTACCTACCAAGGAATATTCCACGAACTATGATACCGGCATGGTAAAATTCAAAGGTTTCTATGCCGGTACTGCATGAAAAACATACAGGAAGCAGTGCCTTCCGTAGCTAAACACCGGCATAGAAAACTTAGTTAACCACTAAGCCGGCACATGTACCGGCATACATTATACCAATGCCAGAAATTTGTACCGGCGTAGATTGTTAGATAACGATAATGCCAGAACAGGTTTAAAATTTTGTCTTCAATTCTGTTTTAGTTCGACTATGCCGGGACATAGGTCGATAATGCCGGAATACCGTGCCGACATTGTTTTCCAATTCTGTTGTCACTGATATTCTTTCCATTCGTAGGTGGTGAGATATATTGATCCAACAAATGCAAAGCCGCTTGGTCGGGAAACGTCGGAATACTATAAAATGCCTCCGGTATGTTACCAAAGTATACTTTTCACCTAGTATCTTGACCTCACTAATGGATTGCTTGTAATGAACCTTCTAATCTCCCATGGTTGTCCTTGTGTAGGTAATAAAAGATCCAAAGGAAGCAATCACTTGGGCTAAAGAGACGGCTCTTAAGAACATGTGTGTGTTGGTGAGGAATACCCAACGTTCAGATACTTGTTTTGAGATGGTTTGCGAGAGAAGTGGGGTATACAAGGAGAAGAATAGCCACAAGAGAAAGGGTTATGTATATCCAAAGAAGACTAATAAGGTATACAAGACTCGTACGAGGAAGGATAATTGCCCCTTTAAGCTTGTATTCCATCTAAATGACATGATCAAGGAATGGGATTGTGAGGTTTGGTTCGGTTGTCATAACCACCGGTATCCGAAAGATTTTGTTGGTCACTCCCTAGTTGCGAAGCTAAAACCTCATGAATTCGAGGATGTAAAGAGATTGAGCAAAGTATTTATCAAACCGAGAAAGGATAAGACTAACGTGTCTTCTCTGAGAACAATTTATATCGCATAAGCAACCATTAGAAGGGAGGAATGGGATGGGAGGACCGTTATGCAAAAATTTGAGAAGATAGTTTGGGATCACAACTACACGCGTATCATTAAAAGAGGTCCGGACGAGAAGCCCCTTCAAATATTCATTTCGCATCCTTTGCTTTCACAATTGGAAAATACATGTTGTGGTGTTCTTTTGATGGATTGCACCTACAAGACAAACAAATACAATATGTCGTTGTTCAACATCGTGGGCCAAACATCGGAAAAGGTAACATTCACATTGGCTTGGTGTTTAATGGAAAATGAGAGGGACTATAATTATCATTGGGCATTGCGACAATTGAAATTATTTTTCCGGGAAGATAAACTTCCGAGGGTCATCATAACCGATCAAGAGGACGCCTTAATGAATGCAGTATCTGACGTATTCCCGGGAGCACAAAATTTCCTATGTACATATCATATACGTCAAAATGTTATTAAAACTTGTCATGCCTTGTTTGAACCCACCAAGGCGGATATTAAGAAGAGAATGATTGTTCAACTAGAAGAAGATGTTTGCAAGAACAAACTATCCCCCGAAGAAGAAGAGGATGAGAGAGGCAATATAAAAGAGCGAGTGGACAAAGAACATGCGGAAAATCATAAAAAGTGGTTGGAATTTCTAAGAGTTTGGGAGAAATTTTATTGGTCTCTCAGCGAGGATATGTACGAAAAGAGGTTGGACCAGTTTATTGCCGATTGGAATGAGGTTTATCCGACTACCGTCTGGTATTATCGGACTCAATGGTTGGATAATTTTAAGGAAAAATTTGTGTGTGCATGTATAAACCGCTATAAACACTACAATAATGAAGCAACCAGTGTAGCGGAGTCCGCTCATGGGAGATTTAAAGATCTCATCGAGTCCGGCCAAGGCAACGTGGTTACGGTCATAGAGGCAGTGGAGCAATACTTTAAGAGTGATATCGACAGGATCAAGCAGGCATTTGAGAAAAGCTCAATGGAAAGGCTGACTCAATTTCTTCCCTATGGTAAGTTGCTCCAAGGAATTTGGTTTAATGTCTCTCACTGGGCAATAAAACATATGATTAGACAAATGGAATATGAGATAAACTATGGAAAACCGGGTGATGTGTGTATTTGTCCCGACATGTCTTCATTGGGGATTCTGTGTCGTCATATGCTTATGAAGTATGAAGAAGTGATACCTATTGAAGTTATTGATCCATTTTGGAAGCAACTATCTTTCGACCCTCCCCCTACGGAAGATCCCATACAATCACCATGGGATACGAACGAAGCAAAGGAATTCTTTGAAGCTTACTCACGTGGCACCTCGGTTAGCCGGAAAGTCTTGTTGAGCCAACTAAGGCTAATTACACGGCCATGGATTTCACAAAGTGAAGAGCCAACAAAGGGAGATCCTCACGGTAGACCACAAACTAAAACGGCAAGGAGAAAACAAAGGAAAGAGTTGAAAGCAATGACTCAACGTGAAGAAGAACTCGCGGAAAGTAAGAAACGAGATCCAACCGGATGTGAGATATCAGAAGCAAGGTTCGCGGAAGTGCCGGCTGCAAACAAGAGGGGTAGGCCGAGAAAGGAACCACTATCAAGTCAACAACAAACCACGGATTCGGTATCCACGCCAACAGCCGATGGATCGGAGGTTCCAAAGAAAAGGGGTCGACCGCCAAAGGTACCAACATCAATCTACCAAGAAAAACAATGTGAGAATTCCGAAGCCACACCCTTAGTCGATGTAGCGGAGGTTCCAAAGAAAAGGGGTCGACCGCCAAAGGTACCAACATCAATCTACCAAGAACAACAAGGTGAGAATTCCGAAGCCACACCCTTAGTCGATGTAGCGGAGGTTCCAAGGAAAAGGGGTCGACTGCCAAAGGTACCAACATCAATCTACCAAGAACAACAAGGTGAGTATTCCGTAGCCGCGCCCATAGTCGATGTAGCGGAGGTTCCAAAGAAAAGGGGTAGGCTGCGAAATGTACCAACATTGAGCTACCAAGAACAACAAGGTGAGCATTTCGAGGCCACGCCCATAGTCGATGTAGCGGATGTTCCAAGGAAAAGGGGTAGGCCGCGAAATGTACCAACATTGAGCTACCAAGAATAACAAGGCGACGAGGCGGTGGTGCCAAAGAAAAAGGGAAGGCCAAATAAGGTACCTACATCAAGTCAATAACATGAAAAGGTTATTGATAGAAAAGGTAAGGGACACATATTTAGTCAACTACAACACGAGGGGACAACTCCATAGGCCCCATAGAAGTTGATGTATTTTCAGTTCAAAAGCGAAGGGGTAGGCCAAGGAAGTACGGACTCCCATCACATACTGAAGACACTGGAAGCATAGGGATTGCATAGGATGGATTGGATATAATTAAGCAACAAAAGGGTTATATGAAGATGTTTAAGGATTGCAAAACAGGTAGTATCATTAGAAGTTATCATACCAAGATACAGTCTTACATAGACCAACTTCCCGAGGTTATTCGCGAGTATATTGTACATACGGATGATGTCGATGGAGATGGAAACTGTGGGTATCATGCCATAAACGAACAATTAGGCATCTTTGAGATGGCAGTTAGTAGAGGGATGACACCATACCGATATGCTAGAAAGATGATGGCAACCCAACTTATGAACAAGAGGATCTTTTATGAGAAATTGGTTGGTGATAAAGAAGGGTTTGATGATATGTACGCTCGAGTGTTAGGTCCCGAGCAGGAGATGAAGTTCCTCCCTTCTCAATATTGGATGAGAATGCCACTTTGTGGACATCTAGTGGCGGATATATTTAATTGTGTTGTTCATTATTTTACCCCCACCGTAGAAGTTACGTTTACACCAAAGTGGCAAAAATGCGAAGGATCCCTTAAGAAGAGAAGAGTTGTTTTGGCGTTCGTGAACCGTAATAATTTTATTATTCTAAAACTTAAGGAAAAATGTCCATTGCCACCTATTTGTGGGATGATGAAAAACAAGGATCTAGATCCCAATATCTGGACGGGATGGATGGCATTGTATGAGGAGAATCACCAATTTTGGGATGCGTTGGCTTTATAAAAAAAAACTCTCCAAGAGGAGAAGATGCAATACTTGTGGATATATGTGGAAGCGATGATGAGTAATTTGGATATATGTGGTTCACTAATACTTGTGGAAGAAATGTATCAACATTTTGTTTTTTTGGAAGTGTGTATTGTAAACACTTAACAATATTTTGATGCCTATGCCGGCGTTGTTTTGTTTCATCGTTTCTATGCCGGTATTACTGTGCCGACATTGAAAAAACTGTATTCACTGTGCCGGTTAGTGAGGAAAAACATCCAGTAGAATGAGTGAATATGCCGGCATTGAATGTTAAACTACAAACAATGCCGGTAGTCTGAACAGATTGTTTTTTTCCTGGAAAAATTTCAATACCGGCATCCTATCCAAATAACACTCCATGCCGAATTTCTATTTTTTTTTTGTGTTTAGAAGTTTTTGAGTTCCGGCACCATCGTTCCCTCCTATACAATGCTGGAACCTGATTCACACTTCTAAAATCAGGTGTTATCGGCGTGTTCAAAGAACATTTAAACTTGGCGAAATGTTTAATTTGACACCGGTTTGTCAACATAATAAATATAATAACAAAACTTGATTGTATAAAAAAACAAACTCCAAAGTTTAGAGATTCTAAACCGAGAACAAGTTAAACATAAGCCAAATCAACCAAAGAGTTTAGCAAGACACGCAGATTGTTCAATACATAAACATAAACAAACCTATACCAATACCCCTATTGTTCCAGACATAAACATAAACAGACATAAATCAATACCACATTGTTCAAGACATAAACACATAAACATAAATAAACCAATGCCACATTTTTAAACAAACACACGATCACTCGGTCATTGGCTTCTTGTGTACCCTCTTCTTCTTTCCGTCCCACAATTTTTTGGCCTCCGGATCTTCAATTTTGTCTATCTTTTGCTCGACTTTCTCCATTTCTTTCTGGGTCAACACCTCTCCTTTCTTGTTCTTTCTCCTAAAGAACTTTCCCAAATTTCCGATCCTCTGACGCTGTTGTCATATTTTTGAACATGTTCTTAGTTTGTTGGCCTATATAAGTTCATATATGTAGACTAAATGAATAGGAAAATAAAACGACGTATGTACCAACAACGTGAGGATATTAATTAGTCCGAGTACAGTAAATTCATCCGCAGTTGTGGCTGGATGTGGTGCTTGTGTAGGAACTTCTATGATATCCAGGCAGACAATATAAGGATGCGAGTACTTCTGATGACCTCTGAGAAACGTTGGTTCTGTCTCATAACCGTTTTCCACCGAATTCCAACCAACCCTATCAAAAACCAGTCCCCGTTCTACCTTTTCACTCCAATGTGCAAGAATTGGACTGGGGTTGTAAACTACCACAATACTGTTCTCATTTGCTTGGAATTGAGGAAATTCATGAGAGAATTTCTGATAAGATGTATCCCTAAGATCTTTCTGCTTGTACCCAAGCTGGCGCATCATACACTGAGGGTTGTGCATAACAAATCCTTTTGGATGAAATAAGGTCTGTTGTAAAATGTAACATCGTCATGCCTTTGAAAGTGAACTCCTCTTCCATTCCTATATGGGTCAAACACAACATCTTGGAAAGCCATGGAGTCGAAAGCCAATCTCATTGAGAATAAATATTTCCTGTTATTGGGCTTTGGGCGAGCGTTGAAGACGTATTTCTGAGCTAGAGCCTGATGGTCTTCATAATAAGGAAAAGTACTCAATCCTGTATACCCTTTGAAGAACTCTAGGAAGTGTTCATAAGCCCACACCTATGCCAATGCAATGTATTAGAAAAAACTTTACTGACAAAGTAATTGGAAACTAACCAAATAAGCACACACAATAAGTTCCAAAATAACTACTTCACTCTACCTGAATTAAAGTGAGAGAACCATTAAATTGACGGGCATTCGCCTTAGAAGCTCTAGCATTTCTGCCAAAAAGTATGCCAAGAAAGCAGTTCCCCATGAATACTCATGGACTCTATCCAAGGGATCCAAGTATTGAAAGAGACACAGATGAACCCTGTTACCATTAGCGTCAGGGAATATAATGGAGCCTAAGGCGTGCAGCAGATAAGCAGCGGCGGTTTGCTGAATTTCTTCAGGAGTCAATTCCTTGTCATTCGTATTCCCAAATAATCGAAGAAGATTGACGAATGTGACGGTCTTTGTCTTTGAACGGGTTTTATTGTACACATTTGCCAAAGTTGTATCCCTATCCCAACCTAAAAACTTTTTGGTCAGCTCGAAGATCTTGTCCCATTCTAGTTCGTGATACTCATCTCCTGTCTTCACGGCTTTCCCCAGAACCCCTAGACCTATTATCCTTTCGACATCTTCAGGGATAATGGTTATCTCGCCAAATGGAAAATGAATGGTATCAGTTTCACCAAAAAACTTCTCCAAAAAGCATTTCGCCGTGACGGGATCCGTGACCATATAATTTTCTACCGCGGAATACAACCCAGATGCTCTGACTATTGCTCCAACTTGGGGACACTCTAACTCCAGAGGACATGCTTCACTAGATTGATGGCGGAAAACACAGAAGGCTTTCTTGTGGTCCTATAGAAACACAACAAACCAAATTAAATTCACTTGATCATAGATAAATAATATAATAACAGGATGCAAAGGTCTTACATAAGTCTGAAATATCCAACGAGCCCAAGAGTGCTTGTATCCAAATAACAGTTAAGGGTTGAGTGGTTGACCCCACTCTTTACCATCAATGCGGTCTGGAATCATGTCATGCATTGTAGGAAGATGAGATGGCGGTCCCTTTTCTTTTTTCTCAGTGGTTTTAACTCCGACATCAGGTTCTTCTAAGCCAACCGCTTGTGAGGATGACCCACATGCTCCGCCCGGTTGAGGAAATTTTTGCCACTCCTCATCATCCTCACTTTTGGTTGTTTCCCTCGTACGCTCTCGAATGACGACCTTAGCACGATCCGGATCAGAACGACTACGTCGACCCCCAGATGACTTGGGTTTTCGTTCTTCAACAACTTTGCCCTTTCCTTTTTCCGTTTATGCTGCTCTAGACCTACGTCCTAATATTTCAACCAAGTTATGTAAAAAATTCCGGCATGTAAAGTTAATATTTTTCTCTGTCGTAAAAGAGTGCCGGCGCTAAAAATAACTAATATACAATGCCGGTTTTGTTCGATTTCATTCACAAAATTCACAACTTTGTGGGATTAAATACCGGCATAGATACCAAACTTCTCGATAGTGCCGGAAGATGTGCCGGCTCTAATGGATAAACAAAATACTATGCCATAATTGAATTAGTTTTGTACAGAACTTTTAACTCAAGAACCCAAAAATACGGCATGGCATTGTTCAAACAGACAAAGACTGTACCTTGATTCCGGCATAGTATTCAATAGAGATGATCATGCCTAAAGTTACATGCAATAAAATAGGGTTACAAGACATACAATCCGCCATGATTTTCTACTTGTATTCTACCGCCAAACAAACAAGTGACTGAATTGATATTGACTAAATGGCAGTTTGAGAATTTAATTTCAGAGTAGTGGAAGTACCCAACAACCAAGTTTTAATTTGTGTTTTCTACTATTGGATAAACCATTAAAATACTTACCGCAACAGATTTTTTATTTGTGCCTCACCAACAGACTCCTCAGCCTCTTCTTGTGATTTTGATTTCGATTTACCACCATCATCAACAGGTTCTTCTGGATTGGGTTTTTCACGAGGTTTGCGACGACCCATTTTCTTTGGTTTAGAAGATGAAACATACAGGGAGATTGGATGGAAAGAGAGATTGAATTGTTTCAATTCTATAACCGCCACTTAAATACAATTAAGGATTTTTTAACTGTAAAATGGTATTAAGGAATTTGTAACTATCAAATAAGTGGGATGAAGGAGTTTGTAACCGTCTCCCAAGTGGAATTAAGGACTTTGTAACTGGACCATAACTTGAGTTCGTAACCGTTTTAATTCCGGCTTGCACAAATGGAACCCAACAGTGCCGGCATTTTCACAACTAGTTTTAATTATGAAGTTTACAGTACCGGCAACGAACGTTGATTTCATTCAACGTCGGTACTGATACCGGCGTTGATAAATTAGACATTTTAATGCCGGCATTTTGACCATGAGTTTACATTGAGTCCAAAGGTTTAAGCAAACAAACTGGCCCAAACTTAACCTAATTAACGTTAAATACTTGAACAAGAACGTTACACATAAAATAAAACATCTGAAGCTAATTGCAACCAATATCATTTCTCGGATCAGTATTCCATAAACAAAGTGGCTTCGAAATGCCTAAAAGGCTCTTTTCTCCACCCCAAATATGCAGCCTAAGCTTGATACCTATTCCCTCTGTATCTTGCGAGAAACTCGTTGTATTTGCGACATAATTTGATGAGGGTAATTGTTCGATTCGCTACAAACACATCCCCGTAATCCATTTTGCATTTCTTGCACTTACCATCCACGAACTTCGGCATATAAAAGACCATCCTCAACAAGACCCCAAAAAAGGTTTAAAGGGCGGTGATCTTCCGGGAGATCCGATACTATGTAGTAATTTTTAATCCATTCGGTTTCTTCCTCAACATCCGCTTTTATCTTCGCTTGTTGATGAGTGCCAAATATTGCAATTCATACACCTTTTCATTGGCACTTAACTCATCTTTCGCGCTTCAAAGTCATATATTATCTCAAATTCTGCATTCTTACCATCTTCAAGAATAAATATTTGTATTAATTAATTTTGTGTTTTTAAGTACTAAATAAAGCTTGGAAGAATTGAGAAGACAAAAGAGAAGAAAGTTGGAAGCGTTGCAACCCGCTCGCGCATCAGTGGCAACCTGTTTACAAATTCATGGGATTAAACAACCCATGATTTAAAACCCATGATCCAAAACCCAAGACCCAAATCCATTTCCACCTCACCCCCATTGGATTCTTTCCAAAACATCCACCTCACCCACATTGGATTCTTTCCAAAATATCCACCTCACCCCCATTGTATTCCATTTTATCCATCAATTAAGAAAACATGTTTTGTTTAATTGTTGAGTGGTTGCTACAGTAAAATTCGAATCCCAAGTGTGAGAGAATTTTTGTGTATAAATAGAGAGGGTTGTTGTGTTGAAAACTCATCCAAGAATAGCTTGTTCATGTTAGTTTCTTAAATTCAGTTTTGTTGTAATGTTGTTCATGTTCTAATTTCATTTGCTAGGGTTTAAATGAAGCCGTAACTCATTGGTATGTATTCATATCTTGTATCTTGTTCTTGAAAGTTTAGAATTGTTTAAAGATATAATTTAATCCAAGTTTGTCAAAATCTTGCTCTCACAATGAATGCCATGTATCCATTGTAGTTAGAATATCTCTATGTTGATTATTCTACAACTCATGCTTAACCAAATATTGATCCTCAGATTAGTTGTGCTTTAATTAGACAGTTAATGCTTTGGAGAAATACTTTAGTTGTGATTAAATTATCCATTGGAGAAACACCTTAGATATACGGTAGACTTGAATTTGCTGTGAGGACAAGAATAATATTACAAGTTGAATGCATATCATAAGTTAGTGGTGGATTTGAATACCCTAGTATCCATATTCTCAGTGTTTACACCTCGATTTAATTGCATATTTTAATTCAATATTACTTTCTGTTTAAGTCTTTGCCAATATCTCGTCGTATCGACAAAAGCAAACCCCTTTTGGTTACTCTCTGAATCAGTTCTAAGTAAGGATTTAGAATCAACTTCTACACTCTCCAAGTCTCTGTGGTTCGACCTGTGCTTGCCCTGTGTTGCTTTTCGACACTGTGCACTTGCAGTATACACAATATTAGGTATCTTTATGATCCTACCACTTGTTTTACATGTTCGTATATTTCCTTCGTTTCTTTGCGATATTTTTCTTCTTTTGCTGCTTCTTCCTTTTCTATTTTCCTTTTAAGTATCTCTTCTTCCATGGCGGAAATATACTTGGTGGTGCTTTCCTTCCTTCTAAGTTTATCTAGTATAATGGCAATTGAGTTGGTGGTGGATGATGATTGATTTCCTATCGGAGTCGATAGTTTGTTCTTCTTAAGTTTTTCTTTTTCCATGACAATGATAATGGATTAGCCAATAGAGATATGTGTTGGAGCACAATTATTTTTTTGAGGTATCAAGTTTAATGGGGAGTATCAATTACTTTAAAAAGATGAATGCACAACGGCTATTTTCTACTTTATTGTACCGACATTGTCAGTTCCCGACTTTTGACACCGGCGTAAAAGGTTTATGGTTTATGTTTTGAAAAAATATCCGTTGGGCATTGAATGTTAGTTCCCGGCACATAACAATGGTTTTTAATGTTGCCGGAACAAACTACCGGCATCTAAATACATATAAATTCTACGCGGGTAATAGATACCGCATAAAAAGTGTCAAAGACTTCAATGCCGGCATATAGTAATACACTATATTCTACGCCGGGATATATACATCATTCAAATATGTTAGCATATTATACCGCAAATGTAATTTATTTCGAAAGTAAACCTTGTCGAGGGAACAAAAAATGCACTTAGCATGTGCATCAAGCCTTTGAACCCCTAGGAGATCCTAGTGGACGAGTATAGTCTTGTGAGGGTTTACATAGATATCTACCCACAAAACCTACACTAAATCTTTTAAAGCCATCAATCTTCGTCCGCGGAAGATACACCATCCATCATCTCCTGGCCATACTCCGGGATTTTGTCTTCCATGAATTTATAACTTGCATCGAATGCGAATGCTTCCCCCTTTTCTTCCAAGTAGCGCATTTTGACGACTTCATGCTACACAAACATAACACAAACTTAGTTAGTGGTGTTTAGTAGGAAAATCAAAGTTATGTATAATAAACCACAAAAACACTTACAAATTGTTCAATGGACAAGTTAAAGTTGGTAGCGTTGAAAATTGGTTTTTGGATAGCTAAATAACCAAGTATCGCATTTTCTATGACTTGATGCCTATCATGAATTTGTTTAACACTTCTTCTTTTTGGATTCCCAAACTCTTTCCTATATTTGTTGAATACCCTACCCCAAAAGGTTTCAGAATCCACCCTTACAGAAGACTGGCTTCTAAATCGAGTTTCCGCGTACCAAGCTTTGGTGATTGCCAAATCTTCATGTGAATCAAATGATGCCATTGCTTTGTATTTATAGGTATTGGGATAGCTAGAAATAGTATATAATGATATTAGCTTTGGATAGTATATGGAAGAAGGTGTGTGTTGTTTTGTAGGGAGAACGTGTGTATTTATAGGATGGTGCCCAAATCTGGCCGTTATTGTACTAAATCAAGGAAGTTGTACTTCCACAATTTTGAATTTTGAACTAGCCGGCATTGTAATAAGGATAACTATCATCCGGAACAAAGTGCCGGCATTGTGTAACCTATATAACGAATGGCGGAATTTGGTTTATTGTACACAGAAACCATAAAACTTTGACACAGTATACCGGCATAGACATGTGCAAAACATAGACGCCGGAATTTACTAACGGAATAGAATTATGTAAACAGAGTGTGCCGGAATTAAAATTTATTTTAGATGTAATCCTTGTCGACGGAACAACGAATGCACTTAGCACGTGCATCAAGCCTTTAAACCAGTTGGTGACCCAAGTGGACGAGTTATAGTCTCGTGAGGGTTTACATAGAGATCTACCCACAAAACCTTACCAAAAAATACGATAAAAACCTAACCAAAATACAATAAACCTATCAATCTTGTTAAGAAGAATCCGTCTCCGATTCACCCAGCTGGTGGTACTCCGTGACTTTGGTTACCATGTGGTTCACGTTTTCATCAAACATGAATGCTTTCCCCTTTTCCTGTAAGTAACGCGCTTTCACGGCTACATTCTACAAAAACAAGAGACAAACTTAGTTTGTCACATAAAAGTTCAAAAGAGTGGATTGTGTCGAATTAATCATAAAGATACTTACGAGTTATTAAGGGGTTAATCTATTGTGGGTAGAATGAGCAATCCGATGTTTGATTTTTAAATACTCAACCACCCCACCCAGGATTATGTCGTGTCGTTGCTCGATTTGTTGAGCAGTTCTTCTTTTCGGATTCCCATAATCGTGAGTAAATCTGTTAAAAATCTTCAACCACATTGAATCCCTGGTACATATACCTATAGTTGAAGGATGAGTTTCGGCGTACCATGCTTGGGTGATTGCTAAATATTCCTCGGATTCAAACGATGCCATTTGGTGTATGTGGGAGTAGGTTCTATACTAAGCTATGTATAGATAATACTTCTAGGGTTTAGGGTTTCATAAGTTTAGAGTCTCAGGGATAGAATAAAGAACACACGAGTTTTGGGCGATTGGGTCCAAGTATTAGCTCTCTATATATATAGAAAAGTCTCAACGGATAGTTATTTCGAAAGCAACAATGCCGGCTTTAAAATAATAAAGTTGATGTACGCCGGTACCTACTTCCGGCATAAATCACAAATAAAGTACTCTGCCGGAAACCTTTAATCTCAAGTTCAGATTCCGTGGACTATGTATATGGTACCGGCGTAGTTTTTAACGAGGCTTACTACGCCGGAATTACTTACCGACTAATATTTGATTTTGCGACAATGCCAGTAGATATAAATTTCAAAATAAAACGGCTAGTTTTTTGAAAAATAAGACCGTTGGGGCTTCAATCTATATAAACCCCACATTTTCTTTGCAAATATCTACACAAACCACCCACCAAATTCGAAATATCCTTCTCTGACGAAACCAAGCCTCAAAAAATAGATCAAACTAGCACGGTTCAAGGTTAAAAAGCGATGGGAGATTCATCAACAACCTCTACCTGCAAAGTAAGTAGATTCAACATTACTAAGGATAAATTGGACAATTAAAATATTCTATGCAAGGAAGAATCACTAATATAATATTCTCTTACAGAGTCCTCATTGCAGCTGTCAAATTTGCAAGTCACCTTCACATCTAGCCTTGAATTGTCCTTTTATTTATTCTAAGTGTAGAAACTGTGATGGGACACGCCGGTTTTGGGTTGCAAAAACTGATGATGCTGAAAATGGAAAAATGTTCCTAAGGTGTTTGAATCACCCAAAGTGCTAAGAGTTTCAATGGTTTGACAAAGCTATTGCACTAGCCGAAGTAAGAGAAAACCACAAGGGCCAATGCGACCCTATTGATGGGTGTGATGGGTGTGATGGGAGTTATATGAAGGGAAAGGAATATGTCAAAAGAGAGGATGAACCAATGAATCTGTTCCTTGACACCGAGCTTCTAGACAATGTCTTCGAAGAAATTTGCGAAAGGCTCAAAGGATCCGTAATTGTTGAAAAGGGATGGAAATAGCTTATGAGATTATCTTTAGCCAAAATTACTCCATTACATGTTTTTTAGTATGTTTTAATTTAAAGTTTCAAACCTAATGTAATAGATTACTTAGGAATGAAATAAAAGTGCATTCGGAAATACTATCGTAATAATATAAGTTCCAAATACAATACCGGCATTGTCGTTTTATTAAAATCAATGACGGTTTTCTGAAAAAAATTCCAAGTTTACGAAAAAAACAGATTTCCGGCATGGTTGAAATCAATATTTCAATATCGGGACTGTCCAAATTCTTTACAGGAACTTACAACCTTTCATCTCGTTGTTCCAATATGGTTTTAGAAAAACCGATCAATGCCGGTACATGACCGGCGTTGTAGAACCTCAATGTTTTAATACCGGCACCTATGGTCTTTAAACAAAACATGCATTTCAGTAGAAATCTAAACATGTTCAACATAAACAGACAACTGGATTCTTCTTAAATGTTCTTAATCCATCTATCATTTTACCGAAAGTAAACCAAACAACTAAAGAGTTAATCCAAAAACATGTTCAGAATTGTTTAAAACGTAACAACCACCATCGAAATAAAGAACCACAACTAAAGAGTTAATCACTTGGTATTTTGCTTCTTCTGGGGTGGCACCTTCCTTGTTTCCCCGAACAAATCTTTTGCACTTGGATCTTCAATTTTATCAAGCAACTCCTCGACTTCCTTCATTTCTTCAAGGGATAGCACCTTTTATTTCTCGTACCTGCAACCAAACATCTTCTTCATCTTGCCAAGCCGACGCCGCTGGTTTCATACGTCCAACACATAATTAGTATATATATGGTAATATAAGAGTATGTGTATGTTAAACGACTAAGGAATTAACAATACTTACTAGCAATCCAAGAATCTTATTAAGTTTGGCCATTGTAGGTGGTTCCTCTGTAGGAGTTGGAACCGGAGGGTTTTTCTGTGGTGGGACTCCGCCGTCGTCCAGGCGCATGAAAAATCATCAATGTAGGAGGGATCGGCTTCATCACCGTTGTTCGCAACCTCCCAATTACTGATATCTACCAAACGACTTGGTCCCTATCCCTCCAATGTGTTGCTTCTGGAACTGGATCATACACTACCCTCAACTTTGAGGGACTTGTAATGCACTCACCCAAGTCAAGAAGGTATGTTGAAGTAGAGACTGTCATGGATCCAGGTAATTACTTATATCCAAGTTTCCGCATCACACATCGAGGATCGGCCATAACGTATCCCTTTGGGTGGAACAAGGGTCCGTTGTAGAATGCAACGTTCGGATACCTCAAAATTTGGCGGTTCTCTCTAGCCTCCTTGTAAGGGTCGAACACAACGTGTTTGGTGGGCATTGTGTCCAGAGGCAATCTCATATCTATTAGTCGACCATTTTTACCGGGCTTCGGAGTATTGTTGAACTGGTATCTCTTAGCTCTAGGCGCATCAGGTTCAGTAACGTCTATAATCTTCAAGTGGGGGTAGTCCTTGAACAATGTTGGGAAGTGTTCATAAGCCCACACCTATACCAATGTGGAATGATACATATTAGAAGCAGTAAATTTTGTTTCCGAGTTCATAAAAAGATATAAGAACATAAGTTGGTTTATTCTTCAACAGTATATGTGAACAATATACATAAGAACATAAGTTTAAAAACAAGATTACCTGGAGCAAATTGAAATTGCCGAAAAATTGGTTTGCAACATCCTTAGAGTCCCTTCTCATCTCCTTCATCAAATGTGCCATTACCACGGTGCCCCAAGAATAGGTAAAGACCTCTTCCAACGGATCCAAGTATTGAAGGAGGCTTGCGCTAACCATGTTTCTACTAGTGTCGGGGAATACCTTGGTGCCCAAGATGAATAAAAGGTACGCAGTGGCTGTATAACGAATTTGTGTAGGGTCCCATCTATCCTTCGAACTTCTTTCCTGCGTTTTTTCAAACTTCTTTTTAAGCAGCGTCAGCTTGATTGTCTTTGTCCTACTAGCCTTAGATACATAAAAGCTTTCCACGGAAGTTTTGAAGTCCCAACCCAACAGTTTGTTAGTCAAAGCGTGCAACTTCGACCATTCAAGGTCCGGACAATGATCTCCTTCTACTATTGATTTGCCAATAAAATTCAAGCACAAAATGTTCTGAGCATCATTAGGGATCAAGGTCATCTCCCCAAACGGGAAGTGCATGGTATCATTTTTGCCGTGATACCTTTCGATGAAGCAATTGACTGTCACAGCATCACACTTCACATAATTTTCAACCAGAGCATACATACCAGAATCTCTTACTAATGTTTGGACCTCTTCACATTCCAAAGACAAATCCCAATCGCCCGCAGCTTGGTTTCGGCAAACACGCACATCCTTCTTGTGATCCTACAATTATGAGATAGTACGGTTAAAAGATTTAACATAAATACACAAGAATACATATGCACAAGATTTAAAAAATCTTACATATGTTTGATAGATAGTGCGAGCCCACGAGTGCTTGTAGCCAAATAGAATTCTCTTATATTCAGCTTCACCACAAATTCTACCACGATCAAGGTTAGGTATCATGTCTTTAACATGAGGAAGGTGGGAACCTTTTACTTTTACTTTTCCCTTGCCTTTGGCTTTGCCTTGTGTCGGTTGTTGACTTGGACCACCAACTTCGCTTTGGATTGTAATTTGAAATGGATGAACCTCATTATCTTCCTCCTCACTTTCCTCTTCATCTTGCTCATAGTGCTCAACTGTTGTAGTAGGTTCATTGATTACAAGTCGACATCGGTTACCAACACTCTCCCAATTAATCCCTCTACACCCAGCCCCCAAACGCTTTTTGCGACCTTCATCTTCCCCCCGGGGAGGCAGAGTCTGAGGAGTATCAAAACCGTCCTTCCTCCTTCTCTTAGTCACATCATCTTTACCTTTTCTTTTCTTAGCTTCCTTGGCTTTTGACATATATCATAAGCACACAAAAATAATATAAGATATCTTATTTTTAGTTTTAGTACCGGCATAAACTCACTTAAACAAATTATGCCGGTACACAATTCCCGGCATAGAAACATAGTAAATATATACTGCCGGTACCTTATACCGGCATGAAACATTAATTATTGACAATGCCGGTATCAATATGTAATTCTCCTGGATACCAAAAGCTTACTACCGACATATTCGAAATAAATCTACACCATGCCGTAACATACTACCGGCATACAATGCTACCCAAATATGTATGCCGGTACGGGTGACAAATTGATAGATGTTCCTGTAAGTTTTAAGTCTACTACCGGCATATACGAATTATCATTAAGCAATGCCATAATTTAAAACCGACATAGTATTCAACACATTTTTATGCCGGTACATAACATTGAGTTTCAGGGTTTGAAGCCGGCATTGCATTCATCATAAAATCTAAACTGTAACTAAATATTGGCACTGAATTCAACCTAGATTGAATGCCGTAAATAAAAACCGGCATAGAACTCATACACAATTCAATGCCGGAATCAACGGAAACTCAACTGTTTCGTTCATTATTCGCGATTTTAACCTAAACCTATTGCTATAAATCGATTCAAACACTCATAAATGAGTTCAAAATCACCTACCTTCTCACAGAAGCCATCTTTGCGAGCGGTTGATTGTCCGACAACGTTGTTTCTTCCTTTTCTTGCTCTTGAGCAATCTTAGCAAGTCTTTGTTTTAATATCTCCTCACCAGTCGATTCTATGTTCGATAGGGCTTTTGGTTTCTTTCGTGGAGCCATTATTATGATTCGGGTAGGTTAATCGACGATTTGTTTTTGAATCGACGATTAATCGACGAAGAACGGTTGAAGAACGATGAAGAAAAAAAAAATCGAAAACCTAAACCTAAAGGGACTGGCGGAACTAATGTTAGAAATGGGGGATATATGTTTTGGTTTTTGATTTTAATGTTTTAGGTTAAGGGTAAAATAGTCTTTTCATAAAGAATTTTAATTAACCAAAGGGTATTTTTGTACATTCATATCAATTGGTCACCCCTTAACCGAAATCATGGGGTGGGGGAAGTAATCAATATCCCCCAATTGCACGTTCTTTTATAGACACCTATTAGAGGGCTCTAAAAATTTGGTTTTGAGGGCTTCTATAGATTATAATATTCCTCTTTACAAAATGTCGCCATAATAGGGTAGATGGATTAAAATAGTTACCGTTACTAGTGTGACTGAGTCTGACTAGTGTTTTCAGATGACGGATGTTGCCCCCAAAAATATTTTATAACATGCTAGAAGTGCTATAGAACTTTTTGTTCTTCATGTAAATACAATTCTACACATACTTTATGCCAAATAAGAAGTTTATAATCCAAAACAGAACAAAAAACGCTTCGGCCACTGAGGCGAATCCAAGTTTTCATTTTAAATATATAAATTTATCTTCCTCTAAATTAGTTATATTCCTAATTTGGTAACCTATAAAGTGGCTTTATGCATTAGGTTCACATAGAGCACTCAAAACCTATCACACAACCCTAGTTTCGAGCATCAAGTAACCCCTAAAAGGGTCTGAAGAAGACTCTGAACCCTTGTTCTTGCTCATATTCTAACATATAAATTTTGTCGTCTAAATTATTCAAGGGTCATCTTATGTGGAGCTTATTTTTGAGTGACGAGGAATAATTTGCCAAGTCTGTCTCCTGCATAAATGTGGGTGCTCCAGACAATTGGGCTCACCCAACCTAAAACATATGTAGCACTGCATAAATGTGGAGTCTGCAGGGCAGACGTGTATTTAGTTAGTCAGTTGTTGACTTCATGACTTCATGGGACGATGAGTCCTTGCATTATTGAGTCGAACGTGGTTTGGAAATGTTCCGAGACTCGTGAATTGGACATGTCTTTTGAGACAGAGATATGATACGTAAATGAGCAAATATTGCTCTGAATTGTTGAATATTGATAGTTGAACCAATATTCTTTGGTTTGAGCAAGTATTGCTCATCTGAGAAAATATTGCTCATCTGAGCAAATATTGCTCGTTTGATGAATTATGGTAGCATGACCAAATAAAATATTAAATCAGAATACTGGCAATGGAGCCGAGTATGATAAATAAAATGTTAATCACGGGATCAACGTAAAATTATTAGCGTTTGAATCTGGAATCATTAACCTTGGATTCAAAACCCTAATTTGATCAATTGATGATTTATTGAAAATTCACCATGGAGTGAATAGGGACCGGATACATGGGATTATGTGTCGACCATGTAGCACCTAGATGCTCACGTGAGCAAATATCGAGGTCTCCTGAAGACCAGTTGATTTGATGAAAGGATGATTAAATGCTGGTTTAATCATTTATTAAAATAATGCTCGTCTGAACCTTAGGTAATAAAACCTAATTAATTATGAAGAGGTGAGGGACCGACCAAGGGGTCATGAAACCGGTCCTGGATTGTCACGGGATTGACTGACGATCATTCCATGAAAATCCAAAATTATTTGGAAGAGTTTTGGACCTAATACGTGCAATTGCGCAAATTAGGTCAAATTTGAAAATGCGTGGGACTGGCCTATTGCAAGCCAAAGAGCCAACCCTAGTCAGTCAAGGTAACATGCTCACGTCATCAAAGTGTTCGTATCTCAGTTCTGAGAATTTTGGTATTTTCAGATGTGCGCTTGAGCAATCATTTGAGAAAATATGAAGAAATCAGGGATTTTTGATGAAACCGTCAAAACCTTCATGAGATGAAGGAAAATAATAAAAAATGAAGGAATCATGAAGTGTGGGACCGGCCATGGCCGAACGATCAAAGAGGCCGTCCCATAATATTTTTGTTGAATAATTAATTAGTAGTTGTAACATTAGTCATCAAGATTGACTAATGAATTAGTAGTAGTAGGTGGAAGTAGTTGTAAGGTGGCTATAGGGTGGCTTGTAGGATGGCTTGTTTTTCTTCCTCCCTTCCTTATTTTCTTCCTCCCTTTCTTATTTTCTTTGTAAAAAACTTTCTCTTCTCTTGTAACACTATATATATCTCTTTTAGAGATTGATTTATAACATAACAATTATTTTTGAGTTGAACCTTAAGTTTAACATGGTATCAGAGCTCCATGGTGAGTTGAGTGCTTCTTAGTAATAGTGAGTGCTTTGTTACTTCGATTGATCCTTCTTCCGCTGGCTTAAGGTTCTTGTTTTTCTTTATACACTTATTGAAACAAGTAAGTTGTACTACCGATTTTATGATAAACTTGTTATGTTTATGATTGTCCTTTTTAAATCCTACTTAAACTTGTTAACCCATTTATCTTGGACTAAGTAAGTTGTACTGCTGTTTTTGTTTCGTACAAACAGTTATCATCTTTGATCAAGATTTTTTTTTATTGAGTTTGTTTTTCTTAAGCAAACCCCTGTTAAGTTTTTTTTCATATATTTGGTTGGTTTGTCAAATTTAATTTCTCTGTGCAAGAGAGAAAACTTGATTTGAATTTAAACTCTTACCGTTTTTACCGTTATAGGACTTGTTCCTCTTATTCGACTACTCATATAATTTTTAGCTGCTAGGTAGAATCTAGCCGGTTTTTTTTCACCCCCCAGAAACAGTTGTGTACACAATCAGTTTCATTTGTACCTTTTTTTGGTCATTTAATAAATAAAAAAAAAAACGCTTGCCAAGTTTTTCGCAAGTCGCTTTGCACTTTGTATTCATACTTCATAATTTCTTCTTTAATCGTGATAATGTCTTCCGTTAGACGTTGTGTTTACTGTGGAAGCAATTCACACTTCGTGGAGAAATGTTTCAAGAAAATTGGTTATCCCAATTGGTGGGACGCCTATAAAATACAAATAAAGATCGACCAAAAAGGGGTAGATACATGTACTTCAATGATGACTACGACGACCGATACTCATTCTTCCGTGGTGGAATCTCATTCTTTGGTGAACCCGAACCTCTTCCAGCAATCAAGTAAGGTTGACGTCGCTTTACTTGCTACTGATTCTGGAAAATATCATGGTTGGATTCTCGACTCCGGTGCTACGGGTCATATGACGTTCGATGCCTCTATTTTGAGAGATCCGTTGCTACCTGCGTATACAACTATTTCCAACGCCAATGGTGTACCGTATCCGGTTACCGGAGCTGGGAGAGTTGATTTAACACCTTCCTTGTCCTTGGAACACACATTATTGGTTCCTTCTCTTTCAAATAATCTCTTGTCTGCGGCACAAGTAACCGCACAATTAAATTGTTTAGTACTAATCTATCCCACTTTCTGTCTTCTTCAGGATCTCGGAAACGGGGAGATAATTGGGCGAGGTACTAAGAGAGATGGTTTATATTACATCGACGATGTTTGTGAAGGGAGATCTCTTTCAGTTAAAAGGTCTTCTTGTGCATCTAAAAATCAGATCTTACTGTGGCACCGCCGTTTAGGACATGCTTCTTTTGGATATTTGGAGCATTTGTTTCCTGATTTGTTTAAATCTTGCAAACTGTTAGACTTTAAATGTGATACTTGCATTCTTGTGAAGAGTCATCGTACTACTTACCCAGATAGTTTCAGTAGAAGATACGTCCCATTCGATTTGGTTCATTCTGATGTCTGGGGACCTTCTCGTATTACCAAGATTCGGATTTCGGTGGTTTGTTATCTTTATCGATGATTGTACTCGTATGACTTGGATCTATTTAATGAAGAATAAAAGTGATGTGGCTGATCGTTTTCGCGCATTTCATAAAATGATTCATACACAATTTTCGGCTAACTTAAAGGTCCTTCGTTCTGATAATGGAGGTGAGTATGTTAATGAAGTATTACAAAGATACTTTGGAGAACATGGAATTATTCATGAAACTAGTTGCCCGTCTACGCCACAAAAAAATGGTGTGGCGGAAAGAAAAAATTGCCAGTTACTTGAAATTACGAGGGCATGCTTGATTGGGTCAAATATGAAGCCAAAATTCTGGGAAGAAGCCATTACTAGTGCAGTATATCTTCTTAATCGAGTACCAACAAGTGTTTTAAAATTTCAGACACCGTTGGACAAATTGGCTTCGTTTGTAACAATACCTTCTCATCTTAAGCTTCCTCCACGGGTATTCGGTTGTGTTGTTTTTGTACATCTGCAGAAACATCTACGTACAAAGCTAGATCCTTGTGCTATCAAATGTGTTTTTATTGGTTATCATCCATTACATAAGGTTTATAGGTGTTATCATCCTCAAAGTCATAAATTTTATGTTACTATGGATGTCACCTTTTCTGAGCACGAAATGTTTTACTCATCCGATGTATCTGATTCTCCTCTTCATGGAGAGAGTGTTATTGAAGAGTTGAATTGGATGGATTTGTTTCCGACTAATAGTGAAATTAATATGACAGCAAATGAAACAAGCATAAGTACACATCAAACTGTCAGTAGTTCAAGAATTGATGATATACAAGTCATGGAGCCGGTTCGAGAGTTCGATATTCCTGTTGCCGAAGAAATTGACACCCCTGATCTTGAAGCTCCATCTCTATCTTCATAAACAGTACCTACATCTAATTGTCCTCCAGCCGGTGCCGATGTCCCTGAGGTAAGGATAGATTGTTCAATTAATACTAATGATACTTGTGAACTACCTGACACCGACAGGTACCAGTTTCCACCAAGGAGTAATCGTGGAGTTCCACCAGATCGTTTTTCACCTGAAGCAATAAGGAAGGTGAAATACCCTATTTCGAATTACGTGTCAACTCATAGATTATCAAAAGAGGGAAAAGCTTTTGTCAGTCAAATGACAGATGTTACTATTCCCAAAATAGTAGAAGAAGCACTATCTAATCCGAAATGGGCTGGTCCTATGAAAGAGGAGATGGTGGCACATGATGAAAATGGTACATGGGATATAGTCTCACTACCAGAAGGAAATAAACCAGTTGGCTGCAGGTGGGTATATACTATCAAGCATAATCCAGATGGCTCTATTGACAGGTATAAAGCAAGACTTGTGGCTAAAGGGTTTACCTGGACTTATGGTATTGATTATCAGGAGACATTTGCTCCTGTTGCAAAAATCAACACTATTCGAGTATTATTGTCTTTGGCAGCAAATCTAGGCTGGCCTCTACAACAATATGATGTAAAAAATGTTTTTTACATGGTGATTTGCAAGAAGAAGTCTACATGACACTACCTCTAGGTTATAATGCTCCAAACAATGTTAATGTTGTGTGTAAGTTAAAGAAGGCTTTATATGGTTTGAAACAATCTCCCAGAGCATGGTTTGGTAGATTTCGCATTGCAATGAAGAAGTTTGGGTATATACAAAGTAATGCTGATCATACCTTGTTCCTTAAAAGAGTAGGTGACAAGGTAACTGCTCTTATTATCTATGTAGATGATATGGTGGTAACATGAAATGACCCTGAAGAGATGAGTAATCTGAAGAATTGCTTGTATTCTGAGTTTGATATGAAAGATTTGGGTGGACTTAAGTACTTCTTGGGTATTGAAGTTAATCGATCCAGAAAGGGAATTTTCTTGTGTCAGCAAAAATATGTGATTGATTTGTTGAAGGAAACTGGTATGACTGGTTGTACGCCAATCGGGTCTCATATGGAACAAAATCATGGTCTTGAAGAATGTTCTGATCAAATACCAGCAGACAAAGGACAATACCAGAGGTTAGTTGGTCGCTTGATTTATCTTTCTCATACAAGGCCAGATATTGCTTATGTTGTAAGTGTTGTAAGAAGATTTATGCATAATCCGGTCAAGAACACATGGATGCAACACCAGGATACTAAGATATTTGAAGTCCGCACCAGGCAGAGGTTTGATGTTTTCAAAACATGGACATCTTGATGTATCAGGTTACACTGACTCAGATTGGGGAGGCAAAGGCGATAGGAGAAGATCAACATCTGGGTATGTTACCTTCGTCGGGGGTAACTTAGTAACTTGGAAGTCTAAGAAACAACAGGTTGTTTTTCCTTGTCAAGTGCTGAAGCGAGAATATAGAGCAATGGTAAAAGGCATTTGTGAATTATTATGGTTGAAAAGGCTTATGGGAGAGCTTGGGTTCCCATCCGAAAAACCTATGAAGTTGTTTTGTGATAATCGATCAAGAATCAAAATTGCAGAGAATCCGGTGCAACATGATCGAACGAAACACGTGGAAATTGATAGGAACTTCATTTATGAGAAACTTGAAGAAAAAATTATTGAAGTACCATATGTCCGAACAACACAACAACTGGCAGATATTCTGACTAAGGCCGTATCAAATAAAATATTTAACGATTGACTTGTCAAGTTGGGCATCTGTGACATATATGCACCACCTTGAGGGAGAGTGTTGAATAATTAATTAGTAGTTGTAACATTAGTCATCAAGATTGACTAATGAATTAGTAGTAGTAGGCGGAAGTAATTGTAGGGTGGCTATAGGGTGGCTTGTAGGATGGCTTGTTTTTCTTCCTCCCATCCTTATTTTCTTCCTCCCTTTCTTATTTTCTTCCTCCCTTTCTTATTTTCTTTGTAGAAGACTTTCTCTTCTCTTGTAACACTATATATATCTCTTTTAGAGATTGATTTATAACATAACAATTATTTTTGAGTTGAACCTTAAGTTTAACAATTTTCCTATTTTTTATAATATTTTTTCATGATTTTAAGGAAATATGATAAAACCAAGGAGTTTGTTGAAACCAAAGAGTTTTTGTTGAAATCAAAGAGTTTCCATGATATGAGGAAGACATAAAAAATAATAATAATAAAATAAGGAAGTATGGGACCGGCTTGGGCATGGCCGGCCGGCTAGGGCACGATCCCGTGCATTTTTCCCAATTTTATGTATTATTTCATGATTTGATGGAATTTTCATAATTTGAAGGAAATATTATGAAATCAAGGAATTTCATGGGATTAAGGAAACATGAAAAATATAATAATAATAAAATAAAATGTGTGGGGCCATCTAGGGCATGACTGTCCAGCTATGGCCCGGTCCCATGGGTTTCCTTAATTTTATATTATTTTCATGGGACCAAGGAAATATCATGAGATTAAGGAGTTTTCATGAGATTAGGGAAATAATAATAAAATAATGAGGAATCATGAGGTGTGGGGCCGTCCGGGATCAAGGCATAGACGGTTGACCAATAATCACGGCCCCACCATATTTTCCCTAATTTTATATTATTTCCTCAGTGTGAAGGAAACACCATGAAACGGAGGAGTTTCCTCAAAACGAAGGACATTTGTTAAGATGAAAGGATTTTGATGAGATCAAAGAAAATAAATAAAATATATAAATGGGCGTGGGACTGACCACGGCATGACTGACCGGTCGGTGGGCTCAGTCCCCTAGCGCCTCGACTAATATTTTATTATTTATCATTTTCTTTCCTATTTGCATAGGTTCATCGTCTCGTCGTATTTTGAAATACTTGTTTGTTCATTAAGGTGTTTGTTAATGTATTATTAGTCGAATACATATACATCATTTTGGTCGGGGCTTACTCGAAGGTAAATCATATGCCCGTGTGTTGAATATTTATTACTAACCCATGGAATTCTGCTGGGAATAACCATAAATTGAAGTAACGAAATATTACGAAGAATATTGAATATTTTTCAGAGATTCAGTTAATGAATCTAATGATTTTTAGAATGAATAATTGATGGCTCTATACTAGTACAATCGTCTAGGAGTATCAATTATTCAAGAATTGAGCGATATGAGCTTGTTGAAGCATCATATTTCTTTTATATAGTCAGGAAAAACATTGTTACATCCTGAAGACGTTATCCCTCTATACTAGCAGTCAAGCTGTCTAGGAGCCGTCTAATCTTTCGATTCCATAAGAAGTTGTTACTGAAATTGCTCAGTGTTCGTGAGATATGCGGTTGCCTCAGCTGAGAGACTACATATCTATATATACTCTGAGGGATAGCATTCTCAATCAGAGATTCTTGTGGCATGAGCTTTCATGCTTTCGATAAGAGACATGAGCCTCAATATTCATCTGATTGTTGGATCATGAATACATATAATTATGGGTTTATGATTTCAGCCTTTGTCAAAAATCCACCTTCTACAAGAAGGCACAAAATTTATAACCAAAAACTTAGACTGAACTATGTCACTAATGAAATAATAATTTATTTCTATATGCTTTGTTCTAGCATGAAAAATAGGATTGCAGATAAGACTACTGGCACTAAGATTATCACAAAGGAGAGTAATAGGCACAGCAGGAGAAATACCTAACTCCTTGAGTAAATAAGACAACCACAACATCTCAGATGAATTATTACTTAGGGATTTATATTCAGCCTCAGATGATGACCTTGAAACTTTGGGTTTTGTTAGAGCACTGCTCGGAAGAACTCGCATGCTTTACTATCTCAAGCATGTTTGTCAATGTTAGTGATCAAAACTATAAGTCTTGATTTCTAGTCTACTTATAGATGTCTCGGACTAGGACATAGATTGTGAAGTTGAGCCTTAGACTTCACGGCGTTCATCATTTGAAGATGAAGAACTAGTAAGGAGAGCTTGTGGAACTTCATCAATAAAAGGTACGTGGAGACTGAAACTCATATATCACTTGGAAAGTCTATTTCTACTCTATCTCCTATATTGAGACATAAGTCCGTGTTATGATATAGTTTTCTATTATACACATTTGAGATTTCGAGCTGAGTTTAACTAGCTTACATATTTCTCGGAATATGTGTTGGAAAGCTTTCGCTTCGACAAATTTCATCTTATATTCTTGACGCAAGTCAAAAGATGATCATGTGAAAATTGCCGAGTAACATCTTACATGGTTTGTGTGATGCAATCATTTGGTGTAGACTTGGAATATTTCGTTATGATTATTTCAATAACTTGAAAATTGTTTAGAACACTTAACCAATTATTGGATATGACATGTTGTGTACTCTTGCACATATGTAATCCATGTCCGGGAACCATAGTATGTGTACACATACACTACCTGTTGGCTTGAGAAATTCGGGAACCTAAGTATGCGTACCAGTTCGCGTACGGGCATAAGGTTCATGTCTGAGATTTTCTGCTGGGATTGGAAGTACGCGTACCCGTTTGCATACTGGCGAAACCCAATCTTGGTTCGGGTAATTCCATTATGCGTACCCTTTTTCATACTTGAAGGTTAAAGTTCTAAAATCGGTTTTGTTCATGAACTTAAACATTTATAAAATAAGGAATGCAATCTTTGCAAACCGTGGCTATAATGTTCATGAATTGATTCAAGTGAATCAAATAGGATTTTGCTTCAATTTTGTTCTTGTATACACCTATGAGAATACAGCATTTGAACAACTCTTTAACTAGTTTCATTTGAGTCATTTGAACTAGTTATGGTTAAGATGAACAAGGTTTATATGAGAGTGATCATATGGCTAACTTCGGTTAACTATTGTTGAGCCAACATGGTGTACACGTTTGGGTACGCTTACATAAATCTAAATGAGGTTACATTTCATTTGTGTGTAACAAGCTAAGTTTGATCTAACAGTTGAAATATATTAGCTTGGTTGAATCAGGTTTTTCATCTAATGGTGAATATTGAATGCTTTGTTACCAAGGTAACTTAGATTCCAAACCCTAATTTGAAAACTATATAAAGGAGAACTTTAACAACTGGGAAACCTAATCCCCACACTTATGTGTGTGACTAGTTGTATAGCTAGAGTCGCCTCTCCTTTAACCTTAGGTTTCTCTCGAGACCCCGGAGGTTAACGGCTCAAAGACTTCATTGGGATAGTGAAGCCAGACCCAAATATTTTCCATGTAGTTGCGTGATCTGATCTTGCTGTTTCTATCGTGTGTTGAGTGCAACCGTAAGATTATCTTGAGATTTATATATCCGATAGGCAAGATAGAAAAGTAATCACAAACACCTTCATCTCATCGTTTTTGATCCCATAATATCTTGTTTTGTTAATCGATTAAGATTATTGTGAGATGATTGATAATACTAGGCTGTTCTTCGGGAATATAAGATCGGTTTATCAATTGGTTCATGTTCACCTTGATTTATCAAAATACGGAACAAAAACTCATAGGTATTTCTATAGGAGATAGATTTATCTATTCCAATAGACTTTTCTGTGTGAGACAGATTTGTTTATCAAGTCTTCGACTTTAGGTCATAGGAACTCTTGGTTATGGGTGAGATCAGCTAAGGGAATCAAGTGCGTAGTATCCTGCTGGGATCAGAGACTTAAAGAACGTAGTTGTACCTTGAATCAGTATGAGGTTTATTAGGGTTCAACTACAGTCCATTCCGAAGTTCATTGGTAGTAGGCTAGTGTCTGTAGCAGCTTAATACAGTGTGGTGTTCAAAACTGGACTAGGTCTCGGGGTTTTTATTGCATTTGCGGTTTTCCTCGTTAACAAAATTCTGGTGTCTGTGTTATTTCTTTTCCGTATTATATTTTGTTATAAAATTGAAATGTCACAGGTTGTGTGTTGTATCAATCAATTAGGAAATCCAACCTTTGGTTGTTGATTGAAATAGATCGATCTTTGAACATTGGTATTTGGTAGCGTTCAAGTTACTTCTCATATATTCAATTGGGCTCGCAAAATTCTATTTGCTGATTGCAGATTGAATTGAGAAATAGAGATATAAACTCTTGTATATACTTTTGTCTAGATTGAGTCTAATTGTCTAGTTGATTCTCTAGATAGTATATTGGAGTAATTCCTCTCAGATTTCCAAACAAATTGTTGGGTGTGGTTGTTGTAACCCCTCATTTTCAGTTGGTATCAGAGAAGGCAAACACATTAAGACTTTATAAGTCTATGTTTATAGTGATCTGATGATGGACAATATTGTCTCTGAAAACGCTTCACCAGAAATGGATAAACTCAACATCGAGCGTGTTCTAAGAACCATCGATAAGATTGAGAATCCAGATTTTAAAAAACTCATCAATTTTCTTTGTCTCGAAAAATATCGTTTGATAAGAAAAATTGATGGTCTTCATTGCGAAGTTTATGCCAAAAAATCTGAGCTTCAAGAATGTTCTGAAGAGGTAGTTGATCTCCGAAAGAAGTTAGATGAACAAATACGGATCAACTCAGATCTTGCTGCAGAAATTACAAAGCTTAATGATTTGAAATATATAAAATCATCTTCAATGGTCTTAAATAACTCCTGTAACTCTTCCTTGGAGAATTGCTATAAGTCAGGTGATAAGCAAGGTCTAGGCTTTGTGAAACTTGATAGTGGTCAGAATTTCTCGAACAAGGGTAATGTTGTTGGTACATGCTTGTTTTGCAGTTCTTATAATCACTTTTAACATGTTTGTTTGCCTTTCAAGAAAAGATTAAAAGTTTCTTGTAATCTTCATAAGAAAGTTGTACAACTTTTGTCAACTCTTAAAAGACATTCAATACTAACCAGAAAGCCAAATGTGGTTAGTAGTGCTAGTATGGGAGCTTTTGCTCTAAATTCAACATCACCTTTTCAATGGTTCCTTGATATTGGATCTAGAAAGTATATGACTGGAGATCTCTCATGGTTTATCAAAACAAGTGATTTTGATGGTGAACCTGTAACTTTTGGAGATTGAAGCCGCTGCTACATAAGCAAGAAGGGGACGATCAAATTACCTGGCGTTCCTGAAATACATGATGTCGTATATGTTAAAGGTATGACTTCTAATCTTCTTTCTGTTAGTCAAATCTGTGACAAATGCCATAATGTTGTCTTCAATGCTAAGGATGTGACATTATCGACAAATCTGGAAAACGTGATTTTTCAAGGATCACATGGCAAAAATAAATGTTATCTTCTAGATGCTCAGTTCAATAATTGTTGCAATTTGACTAAGGTAGAATCTACTCATCTTTGGCATGAGCATTTTGGTCACATCAGTTATCGTCTTCTAATAACAAATAACTTGTTAGAGGCGTTCCCAAAATCAATGTTAAGGTTGAGGGTGTATGTGGTGCCTGTCAAAAGGGTAAACAAGCGAAAGTTCCACACAAATCATCTCGAGATATTCTCACCAAAGCTCCACTTTATTTAATTCATATGGATCTCTTCAGCCCAATTCAACAATCTACGGTGGCTGGAAAAAAGTATGCTTTGGTTATGGTGGATGATTACACCAGATTCACTTGGGTGGCATTTTTGTCTCATAAGAATGAAACACTCAGTGAGTTCAAGATTATTGTTAATAAAATCCAAAATGAATAGGGTCGCAAACTAAAGAAAATTAGAAGCGATCATGGCACTAAATTCAAATACACAAAAATATTTGAATACTGTGACTCTCTGGGAATTATTCAACAATACTCACCACCTATTACTCCACATGCAAATGGTGTGGCAGAAAGGAAGAATAGAAACATTCAGGAAATGGCAAGGGTAATGCTCCATAACAAAAACTTATCGTTAAGGTTTTGGGGTGAGGTTGTCTTTACGGCTTGCTACTTGATCAATCGTGTTTATTTACGGTCAAAGACTTTAAACACTCCCTATGAGTTGTGGTACGGTAAGAAACCAAACTTACACTATCTCTGAGTGTTTGGAAATAAGTGCTACATTCTAAAGGACCGCGAACAGAAAGGTAAATTTGATTCAAAAAGCGATGAAGGTGTTTTTCTTGGCTATGCATCTGACTGTCGTGGTTTCCGAGCGTTTATCTCAGAACCAAATTCATGATGGAATCTACAAATGTTATCATTGATGATCTAAGTAATTTTCGTCATGATGACTCTCCTGCTGAATTGCCTCCAACCGGGACAATTGAGAAAATCAAAGAAACTTCAGAATTAGTAGAAGTTGTCCCAACGGTTACTGATCCCGATGTCTCTAGTGATGAGGACTTACCTAATCAATTATGAGATTATACTGCCTTTCCTCATTAAAATGAACTATAAATTCAGTTAATCGATAAAAGAATTTTGTTTATTTCCTTACAGAAGAAGAACGAACATAAAAGAGATAAGATAATCTAGGATAGAGAGATAACATGTAGAGATCCGAAAGTAAAAAATTTATATCCTACTAAATCGGGTCTCTGGTCAAAAACAAAACCCGCGGTTTCTAGCAATCGATCTCAGCTGTTAAAAGTGGTAAAAATCAATGGTCATTACAGTTTGTGATTTGTCTGTCACTCTAACTCTGTCACCCGATCCCGCCTCTTTGAATAATAAGACAATATATTTTTAATTTATGGATATTTAGATAGTATCAAATGGTATTACACCTAGAAAAAAATTTGAGGATTATTAGACCAATTTTGTGTATAAGTACTCGAATGGAAGAACTAATTAATGTACCAAAGCGGATCTAACCCCATGATTACAAGAGTCTCATTGATTTATTGCACAGTGCCCTGTGCATTTGGTACCCCCAAGCCAAGCATTATTTTGTAATTCATTTCATTATATTGAAACAATAAGTCCAAAACTATATGAGAAAGCATAAATCATGCCAGCAAGATAAAATCTTAAAATAATTTAATACTACTTGAATTTTCATCACTTAATCAAAAAATTACATAGAGATCGGGGCATTCTTTGTTGTTGCTCCAACCAAATTTATCAAAAATGGCTGCATTCACATCTAACTCATCATTCTCATCTCTTCTTCACAAAAATATACCCAAATATCACCGGAAGCACACAATTGGAAGGCCTATGACTTGTTGCCATCTTCAACCAAATTTCTTAAAATCTCTGAATACCCAAGTTGCAAATCCATCCTCAGTAGAACCTGTTATTCTGACGGGAGTGTTGGAATATTTTCAACTGCGCTATCCAAGGGGGGTCCTGAGGGGCATAGCCCCACAGGCTGTGGTCGAATTTTTTGGTGGTACGTAACTGTTTCGACAGTTACAAGCATATATAGAATCTCCGTTTCCATCAGACGCCATTGATGTCTGATGATGAAGAGACTCGTCGTTTCGTGAAGAGAAACCTGTTAGTGAAAAGTTGTCTATTCCCAACAGATGCAAAAACCTCTATAAATAGTATCTCCCAAAACTCGTTTCTATCATATCGAAAAAACTTTTCTGTTCTCTTTATTTCTAAAGCATCATCATAAATTTTGTTTACATGTGTTCTTGATTGGATCAAGGGGTACAAACCTTGAATTCAATTTTTGTTGTAGGGCTTTCATTGTATCTTGAAGGCATTATTTCACATACCTGTTGTAATCTCCAATTTATTGGGAGGGTAGAAATAATTGTCTAAAAGAAATCTTATGAGCCTTGAAAGTTTGGAGTACAACAATCTTTTGTTATTTTATCTTCTATTGCAACCCAGTTTTTCCAACAGGGAGCCCCACAAAAACCCCTTGAGTTGGGATTTCAGTTTGAAGAATACATGATTGGAAAATCGAAACGAGTTAACCAGGCTTTAGATGATTCAGTTCCTTTGAAACATCCATTGATAATTCATGATACCAAGAGATATTCACTACTTGCATGTAGAAAACAGGTTCGTCCAGTTTTGGAAATTGCTTCATGTGAAATAGTAGGAGGAAATGAAGATATTGCTCAGCCAATTTCTTGTGCTGTAGAGATGATTCACACAACGTTGTTGATTCACGACGATCTTTCGTGCATGAATAATGATGATCTGAGATGTGGAAAGCCTATAAATCATATAGTTTTTGGTGAAGAAACGACAGTTCTTGCTGGTGATGCTCTTCCCTCTCTAGATTTGGAGCATGTCGCTACTTGATTGGAAAAAATTTGGTAGTTAAAACCAATAGCCCTCTTCGTCTGAACAATTTAAATTAGCCTAAGCTAAACTGCTCTTTCCGTTGTTGATGTTGTAGTTGTTTCAGCGGAAAGTGTGGTTCGGGCCATAGCATAATTAGGTGCAGTTGTTGGTTCAGATGGGTTAGTTGTAGGTCAAATTGTGGACATAAAAAGTCAAGTAAGAGAAGTAAATTTGAAAGAGCTGGAGTATATACATGTGCACAAGACTGCTAAACTCTTGGAATCTTCTGTAGTATGCGGAGCCATAATTGGAGGTGGTGGAATAAAATGGAAGTAGAAAGATTGAGAAGATATGCAAGAAGTATTGGCTTGCTATTTCAAGTTGTTGATGATATTTTGGATGTAACGATAACTTCAGATGAACTAGGGAAAACTGAAAAAGCGGGGGTCTAACAACCACATCCAATATTTCGATTAGCAATCTGTATGGACAAACTCCAACATACTTCTAAGAGAATCAACTAGACTCAATCTTAATAGAGTATATCAAAGAGTTATATATCTCTTTATTGATTCAATTATTACTCAAGCAAATAGAAATCTGCGAGTCTAATTGAATACAAGAGAAATCACCTGAATGATACCAAAGACGAATGTTCAAGGATCAATCAATTTCAATCAACAACCAAAGGTCGGATTTCCAATTGATTGATTCAAATGCACAACCTGTGATATTTCATTTATATAACAAAATATAATGCGGAAAAGAAATAACATAGACACCATGTTAATGAGGAAACTTCAAATGCAGAAAAACCCCGGGACCTAGTCCAGATTGAAGACATACTGTATTAAGTCGCTACAGACACTATCCTACTACAAACTAACTTTGGTCTGGACTGTAGTTGAACCCCAATCAATCTCACACTGATCCAAGGTACAGTTGCGCTCCTTACGTCCATGATCCCAGCAGGATACTATGTAATTCATTCCCTTGGTTGATCTCACCCACAACTTAGAGTTGCTACGACCCAAAGTCGAAGACTTTAATAAGAAAATATGTATCACACAAAAAACTCTACGGTAATAGATAAATCTGTCTCCCACAGAAATACCTACGAGTTTTGTTTCGTCTTTTGATAAATCAAGGTGAACATGAACCAATTGATAAACCAGGCTTATATTCCCAAAGAACAACTCAGTATTATCAATCAACTTATAATAATCTTAATCGATGCCGTGAAATAAGATATTGTGGAATCACAAACGATGAGACGAAGATGTTTGTGATTACTTTTATATCTTGCCTATCGGAGATATAAATCTCAAGCCAATCGTTACGATGGTACTCAACACGATAGAATCGGCAAGATGATTTGTCCTTAGAGGGTAGAATCAATTTTTTTCGCCCGGATTTATACCAAAAAAATCTACCAAAGGCGTATAAAAATATTTTCTTAACAAAGAAGAACATACAAATTCATTAACGACCATGCACCATAGTTCACATAAAATGATTGTGACCATTCAAGAATCCCATAGTAATGCGTACTACTGTCCATTGTTGAACTTCCTTCTTTGTGATTCACCAATAATATTCTTGTAAAAGATACAAATGAGCTTACAAGAGTAGTACTCCATGAATCCAAGTTCCCAAGTCCAAGAGAAGTGGAACAAGTGCGATGAAACTGAGCAAAATACTCAAAAACAAGAGACAGGACAAATTCCAATCTTAACTCATCCAAATTCAGGAATTCTTATCTCCGATTTAAAGATAATTCAAAGAGGAAGAGAATACAAAAAGAATGAGGTCATTCCGAGTTCGGACGAAGACGTTACAGACAAAAAATGTTAACCGAATATCGGCGTCTACAGACAAGTATGCATACGGGTTTGCAAACGAATTTTCGTGACCTGGAGCAGTATGCAAACGGGTATGCATACTTAAATCCCTGGATTTTGATTTTAAATGATCGTATGCACACCTGGTATATGTACCATGAAATCCAAACATCTCGAACCACTATTTTCAAACCTAAACATTTAAGAACCTTAAACACGGATCAAGTTAGGTAGAAATGAACGATAAGCAAGGTACATGGATCATTATAAGTACTCTAAGCGAATAAAAAACACAAATATTTCTCAAGTTTATAGACATACCTTTTTAGAAGAATCCAATCGAATTCTACAGCCTTACCGAACATAATTTGTGTGCCCAAATTCTCGTGCTTCCCTCACCGTATACATAGCAGGGCATTCCTTGGTGAGGATGCACTTACAACACAATCAAGTTGTGTTGGGGTGAACAATGTCTTTCTCGCCACAAGTGACCTTTGGATTATCATGAAAGAGATCGCTTTTAGAACCTTTCACATCCAATTCCATTTTTCCAAAAAACTTGTTAAGTTCCAACATCATAGATACTGCCTTCTCCATAGTCATGGAATTTTCTGGAAGATCATTCCTTTTCACACTCAAAGCATCATTGGCTTTCTTTGGTACCCACTTCTGAGTGCGTTTAGGAACAACCAGAACCTTCTTCCCATTACTCTCTTCAAGATTTATCGGAAGAGAATTGTATTGACTTTTCTTTTGCAAGTTAGTCTTTCTCCAATTGGGAGCATCAGATCTTGTCTTCGTCTTTATGAAGTTATCCTTTTGATAACCATTACGATTGTGAAAATGCTTCGTATGACGTTTATAGGCAAAACTAGGTATATCACCGCACTGATATTTTTGGCTAAAGGTTGGACATTCACAACCTATAACGTTAAGGGTATTAGTCTTAACATATGATCTTGGTTTCACAATTTCTAATGATGCCCAAACAAGAACATCTTGAAGTTTCTCATTCCTTATACGGAAAAGACATTTCCTTTCCAGGTGACCTTTATTTCCGCAATAGTGGCAAACATAAGGAATATTCTTACCTCGATCTGTGTATGCTGACTTTGGAGGTTGATATACTTTGCTCTTTTGAACCTTAACTGTCGGTGAAGGTATTTCACTTTTGCCATCAGTGGAAATCTTTTATTGAGACGAATCACTAACATTGAAATTTTTTACCTCTTTGCTAATACTTAGAGCATCTATTCCCTTATAGCCCAATCCTCGTGTATCACGATGATTTTTACTTGCTCCTAGCATAGTGGTTAATAATTTACTTGAACTAGTATTGAACATTTTCAAGTCATCTTCCAACACCTTGATTTTATCAAGAGCAGCAGCTAAATCAGCCTCAAGGCATTTTTCTCGAGCGAGAAAAGCGTTTTCTCTGTCATCAAAACTTGCTTGTTGAGAGTTAATCCTTCCTTCAGTTTCTGCAAGTTTCTCTTCCAACAAAAAGTATTTTTGATATACACGATCACATTCAAGTGAATTTCTACTCAGGTTTTCCTCGGTATCTTTGAGGACCGATTCGCAAGAGCGATTCTGACCATAAAGACCACCGTAGATCTTTTTTAATTTCTTGTTTTCTAGAAATATAGGAGTCAGAAGAGATGTGACATGAGAAGTTGTAATCTTCTTCATTTTCAACGAATCCAAAAACTTATCATACTCTGAGACTTCCTCATCAACATCTCTATCAATATCTGAATCACCTTCATCAGAAAGTTCATCCAACTGTTCTTCTAGGAGTATTTCCCAATCAATAGTTTTTACATCAAGAGAATGTTCAGATATTAACTTAGATGTGACAGTTCTCTCAGGTGAATCCAAGCTTTCAGAATCATCTGGTAATTTCTGAACTTGTACGTTATTAGAGATAGACACGTCCATAATAAGATCGCTACAAACACAGACTTATAAGGTCTTTAACGTGTTTTCCTGCTCTGATACCAATTGAAAAAGCGGGGGTCTACCAACCAAACCCAATGTTTCGATTAGCAATCTGTATGGACAAACTCCAACATACTTCTAAGAGAATCAACTAGGATCAATCTTAATAGAGTATATCAAAGAGTTATATCTCACTTTCTTGAAACAATTCTTACTCAAGCAAATAGAAATCTGCGAGTCTAATTGAATACAAGAGGAATCACTTGAACGGTACCAAAGACGAATGTTCAAGGATCAATCAATTTCAATAAATAACCAAAGGTCAGATTTCCAATTGATTGATTCAAACGCACAACCTGTGATATTTCAATTATATAACAAAATATAATGCGGAAAAGAAATAACACAAACACCAGAAGTTTTGTTAACGAGGAAACCTCAAATGCAAAAAAACCCCGGGACCTAGTCCAGATTGAACACACACTGTATTAAGTCGCTACAGACACTAGCCTACTACAAACTAACTTCGGTCTGGACTGTAGTTGAACCCCAATCAATCTCACATTGATCCAAGGTACAGTTTCGCTCCTTACGTCTCTGATCCCAGCAGGATACTACACACTTGATTCCCTTAGCTGATCTCACCCAAAACTAAGAGTTGCCACGACCCAAAGTCGAAGACTTTAATAAACAAATCAGTATCACATATAAAAGTCTACGGTAATAGATAAATCTGTCTCCCACAGAAATGCCTACGAGTTTTGTTTCGTCTTTTGATAAATCAAGGTGAACATGAACCAATTGATAAACCAGACTTATATTCCTGAAGAACAGATCAGTATTATCAATCACCTCACAATAATCTTAATCGACGCGGCGAAAGAGGATATTGTGGAATCACAAACGATGAGACGAAGATGTTTGTGATTACTTTTATATCTTTCCTATCGGAGATATCAATATCAATCCAATCATTATGATTGTACTCAACACGATAGAATCAACAATATCAGATCACATAACTACAAGAAAGTATTATCGGTCTGGTTTCGCAATCCCAATGAAGTCTTCAAGTCGTTAACCTACAGGGTCTCGGTAGAAACCTAAGGTTAAAGGAGAATAGACTCTAGCTAATACAACTAGTATCACACAAGAGGTGTGGGGATTAGGTTTCCCAGTTGCTAGGGTTCTCCCTTATATAGTCTTTCAAATCAGGGTTTGCAATCAATGTTAGCTTAGTTACAAAGCATTCAATAATCACCGTTAGATGAAAACCTAATTAAATTCAAACTAATATCTTTCAACCTTTAGATCGAAAACTTAGCTTGTTACACACAAATGAAATGCACGTTTTTAGGTTTGTGTAACCGTGCCCAAACATGTACATTTTTGGTTCAACAATAGTTAACCAAATGGTTAGCCATATGAGCACTTTCATATTAACCATATTCTTCTTCACCATAACTAGTTCAAATGACTCAAATGAACTAGTTAGAGAGTTGTTCAATTTCTTAGATCTTATATAAGTACACAAGACACAATCGAAGCAAAAACTATTTGATTCACTCGAATCGATTCATGAACTTTATAGCCACGGTTTGAAAACTTGCATTCCTTAGTTAATATAAGTGGTGGTGGCGGCGACGGTGGCGGCCGCGGACTAGTGGTGGTGGTGAAGGAGTGGTGGTGGAATATTAGTGGTGGTGGCGGTTGGTAGGTGGCGGTTGTTGAACGATGGTGGTGGAATGGTAGTTGAATGTTGGTGGTGGGGGTACTAGTGGTGGTGGTGAAGTGATAGAGGAAGAAATTTGTTTCATTTTAAAGTAAAAAAGAATATTATATGAGTGAGGGTATTAAAATAATCAAATTTTAAATGGATAAGGTTATTAAAAAGTACATATTTATTGTTATATAAGGACATATTTATCGGGTTTAGAAGTAAGGACATATAAATATAAATAATATAAGGACATATTTATCGAGTTTAGAAGTAAGGACATATAAATCAACAACCTAAAAACTCAATACCATCCCTCACTCCAGAATAAAAGTAGCACTGGCGGAGCTTACCCTCTCTCCTATTGGTTGGTGAGTGTAACCTCACGCTCTCATTGGCTAATTGAGAAACCATTCGTATCCGTCGGATGAAATTTCGTTACATATGGTGCGTTGATATGGCAATGTGTGGTGTAGATTGAGTGGATTGTTGGGACACACGCGACGGACGGCCCTCATTATTTAGAAAAATTGCTATATTAATTTCGTGAATTTATTGTGAAAATCCAGAAAATAAAGAAAACTACTATATTAATTTCGGAAATTTATGATTAAAATAAAAAAATCAATTTAACATATTTATGGAAAAAAATAAAATAATTTATATTCTTTGAATCTTTTATAATTTCATGTATTTATTATAGATCCAGAAAATAAAAAAAAACTATATTAATTCTTACATTATGAATAAAAAAATTTTAATTCAACGTATTTATGGATAAAATAATGATATTTATATTCTTAAAATCTTTTGTAAGGAAAAAAAAATAGAAATGACAAAAAGATTAATATATTAATCTTTTAAAATTTCATGTAGTTATTATAAAAATCCAGAAAATAATAAAAAATACTATGTTAATTTCGTACATTTATGACTGAAATAAAAAAATCAACTCAACATATTTATGGAATAAAATAATAAGTTTTAAATTTCTAATATCTTTTTTTAAAAAAAATATTTTTTACAATTATTTATTTTTTAATCTCATAATTAGTTTTAAATAACACCACCCTTGGTTGGAAGCCGAGCAACAAGCTGAGCTCCCACCCCTTTTTGAATAAAAACACCTAACCTATGAAAAATAAAGCAACCCAAACCACTACCAGCGTCCTTACTAAACGAACAATTCTTTAGACGCTTGAAAAAAGAAATAAAGTCATCACTAAGCTCTCCTAGAGTGGTAAAGGCTAAGACACTCAAACCGTAGCCACGAGCAGCACACTCAGATGAATATTTATTGTGTTTACGCGAGACTGCTCTCGAAATAGCTTGTCCTGGAATAAAGGCTCGAGCTCCATCACCATCAAAGGGAGAGACTCCTGTGACATCCATACACACATCTTACCCATTTTCCCATTTGAGAAAAAGGATGTCAGCTGGACGTAGATCCTTGTTATCATCAGTTATAATACCCATATTCGCTTCCTTGTGTGCAAGGATGCAGGCTTTTTAAAGGATATCGACAGATAAATCACGAATTATGTCGTGGCGGAACTTAATTCCAATATCCTTAGCACAATGGAGCGCATGATCGCCAAAAATATCCATAGGTTTACTGCAACAGCAAAGCTCGCCTTCCGCAAACAGCGGAATACCAAAACGATAACAGACAACATCCCTAAATTGACGGGGACCAAGGCACTGGCCAAGTCCACTAAGGAAAAAAAAAATCTGGAAAAACAATTTTGGAAACGGTAAACAAAACTACTATATTAATTTTGGCATTTATGATTAAAATAAAAAAAATTAATTCAACATAATTATGGAATAAAATAATAGGATTTGTATTTGTTGAATCTTTTATGATGACAAAAAATCTTGAAATAATTATATTAATTTTTAATATTAATGATAAATATCTAAAAAAATTACTAACAACATCTAAAAATTACTATATTAGTTGATATTTAAATTAATGTTTATGTTTAAAGTATCTGAAAAAATGTACTTATTTACCTGAACACAATCTTACGGGTTCCATTAATATATTTAATTTACTAATATAAACAAAACCAATGGTTTGATATTTATGTTTAAAGTATCTGAAAAAATCTAATTATTTACCTGAACACAATCTTACGGGTTCCATTAATACAGTTAATTTATTAATATAAACAAAGCCAATGGTTAATATGGTAAAGTTTTTAACCATTGTTCAAGTCACATTAATTAAAACCATATTTATGTGTTATATTTATTTATATATTGCCATATAACATGAATTAATTCCATAGTATGGAAAAAATAATCATATCACAAATACACGAAAAAAATTCCAATTATATAATACTTATATATTTATTGAAGAAATTACTTTTTATGTTGCAAATATTTAACTAAATTTGGAAGTCCTGAATATCTTTTCTTTTTTAATTGTCTTCTATAATCAAATTATAATAAACTATATCAATTTTAAGATATCGATTGATATAATTACCAAAACCAAATATTTACTAAAGTTTAGTGACTATATATAAGAAACTATAGCAAAAACCACATTTGTTTACGTACTTTTTTTTTTCATAACAGTTTGTTTTCTTTCGTTGTTTTTATTTCTATTGTTTCTTGAAATTGAGATTTCTGATGGCTAATCTATTTTCGTTATTTGATTTGTAGGTACAATCAATACTTCCAAAAGAAGTTGCGTCAAAGAGAGCGCTCATTAATACTGATATTAGAGGTGATCAATAAATTGATTTAATACGGCTTCTATTGGTTTTAAGATTTTGTTAGAATTTTTTGTTGATGTTTAATTGGTGTTTATATTTTCCGTCTAGACTACAAACGAGGAGAAGCATATGAGGTACCAAGCTTAATAGTAAATCTATTTTCTTGATCAAATGCTTATATATGGAGCCGAATTTTAGAATAACCTACTCTCTGTTTTTTTTAATAAAACATCAGCGTTATTGGTTGTTCCATCAAATTTGTTTTGTGAATGGTGTTATTTCATCATTTTCTGGATTAATAATTTTTTGACAGCCTCCGTAATAACGTGATCATGCAAGTATTACTCACGTTTTCATACTCATGCATTATTAAATTACTTATTTCATCGATTTGTTTTCATACTTATTGTATTATTGAAATTACTTATTCCATCCATTTGCCTGTCCAGATTTCGAATGTGATCCTATATTTCAACCAGATGGCTATGATCTGATGAGACCTAATGTAACCTATATTTATTCCATGTTATATTAAAGGTGACAAAAATATGTATATATATATATATATATATATATATATATATATATATATATATCCAAATTTAAAATACCCACGTTTATGTGTGCTTTTATATTAATCCTAAGAATCTAAATTTATTCTATGTATTTAAGAAAATTTAAATTATTTTTAGGCGACACAAATGTGATATTTATAGAATTATCTATCTATCTATCTATCTATCTATCTATCTATCTATCTATCTATCTATCTATCTATCTATCTATCTATCTATCTATCTATCTTGTGTGTGTGTGTGTGTGTGTGTGTGTGTGTGTGTGTCTCAATATACTAAATGCATGTATCTATCTTAAACAATAAAAGAATAGTTTTTTTTTATATATTTATTCCAAAACTTTTTTCTTTTTGTAGTTTTATTAATTCTTACATATATATATATATATATATATATAAATGGTTAGAGCAAAGGCAAACATATTGTCTGCACGCGTGGCTTCTTTTGCAGACTGATTTGCGTTTGTTGGTTGTTTAGCAGGTGTGCTCGAAGGTTTTCTGTTGTATTTTGAACATATTGCCGCAAGGAAAGATATTTTGATAGCATGTAGCGTTCGGTAAATTTCTTTGTCTCTTTTATACCTTTTAATTCTTTACATATGCATATGTGCAAGAATAAAATATTTAGGTATATTGCATCGCCTTTATAATCGGATTTGTAGCAGTGAAATCCTTTTTTTCTTTGTGCTCCTGAGATTCTTCTTTGCTTTGTACTTTTGTTCTGCAGTCACTGGTATTATGAACAAAAAACATAAACGTGGTTACGTGGCAATAAAATCATTTCTTTTCCTTTATTTTTCAAAGGGTTCCTCTTTCATTTTAGTTAACCCATGATGATTGTCCTACCAGCTGAAATAGCAATCGGCTTTCTTGTCCAAGCCAAATCTGCTCGACAAGGTTTATATTTAAACTATGCTTATCATGTTCCAAATGTGGATATACAAATCTGCCAAGGTTATCACATACTCGGCATATCATTAGCATTCTCTCCTTCAAATATAATTTAGTTGATAGTAAATTTTTTTTAACATCAATAGCTGTAGTTTTGTTATTTTTTTCACCGCAAAAATGATTAGCATTTACGATATTCTTCCGAAAATATCCTAAGAAAAGTATTTCGTGTACTTTTTCCTAACTTTTCCATTTCATATATGCAGAATATATATGGATATGGAACATACAACACAATTTAGCATAAGTGTTTGCTTTGGCTAAATGAGTGGATGGGGATTGTAAAATTCTGTTTATGCTGGTAGTAAGCCCGTTAATTTGTTATGGATCAAATAAGAAAAATGAAATTGCATGTCCTTTTTGTTAGTTTTTACTGTTAATAGTCATGTAAGCTGTAGCTTTTTACTTTTTTTTTTTGAACATACGTAACTTTGTACTTCACAAATGCAATAATGTTTCAGAAGTGGTGGTAGTGGCAGTTGTCGTCCCCATAATAAATAAAAATGCTCCAGAAGTGGTGGTACTGGCAGTAGTCGTCACCATAATAAACAAAGCACTCTTGCAAACTATAAGTTTTAGCAGATTCGAGATCGAGATCGAACTGCGCAAAGAAAAAAGTGGCTAGATGTTTTTTGGAATTTGGTAAGTTACAGAATTGCCCTACATAAGTAATGCAACACACCACCGGTAGAAATGTACCAACCAAGAAACCAAATATAGAGTCTATAACTTTTAGAACAAAGAGATCAAGAATATTAAACACTCTATAGTTGTTTTTCTTTCAAACTCTTAATCCAAGTGAATGTCCTCTTGGGGATTTTATGTCTCTTATTGCTGATCCTAATCACTCCAATTATCGTATCATAAAAGTTAAATAGTAAAATAATAAAATTAACCAGTTTTCTGCTATTTAACTTTATAAGCGGTCCCTGATGTGCAATTATACCAGGTTCCCCAGTGCCTAAATTTATAATCCAATGATTCCATAAATCAAGATGTCAGCTGAAAGTTGAGCTCATTTATATGTCTTAATTTTTCCTGTATAATGATACGAAGAAACTATAAAACAAGCATATTTGGTATTCCGATCAAGTTATGAGTTCAATATCGAACTCATTTACATGTCCTAATCTCCCGTATATAAGGATCTGAAAGAAATTGAAAAAAAAAACAACTTTTTATCTTTGGAAAACTTTGTTATTTCTTTTGCATTAGTAGTACTCTTTCATTTCAGGATGCAATGTATGTTTACGTTAAAGGATATTGCAGGAGGTAAAACATGCAGATGGAAACTTGATATGGTTGGAATATAAACAATTAGAAGAATTGATATCGATAAATATGTCTTAGTATATTGGCGTCGAATAGATGTTAGAATATAAACAATTAGAAGAAAGAGTAAGCTAGAAATCAAAAAGTTCCTCAGTTTTTTACTGATTTTTTTTGTGTGTGTGTGTGTGTGTGGATAGTGGTTCTCAATTTAGACAAAACAGAGATTGGGGTTTGAGTTCTCATCATATTATGAGTTAGCCGGTTCGACGGTTGTCAGTTCGATCCCGATGGGAATTAGGGTATGACTTCTTCTTCTATTATTTTGATCGGCTTTTGCATTTTTTTTTTGTTTTTTGTCTATTTCACTACATTACTCGCATTAGTTTAGGTTGTCCCTTACAATGAGGAACTCAATAAAGTCCACACACTAGCAGTTAATATGCTTGGTTTCTGAAGAATTATTGCATTTATTTTGACGGGAAGCACTTCGTATGCTTAGCACTATTTATAGCATGGCAACCTATTTTATATTTGTATCGTGTATTTTTTTTAGTGTCTCTAATATCAGATATTGATACAACTATATAGTGAGTGTGATTTTTCATTTAAAAAAAGGTTATTGGAACCTGGATGAGCAGTTGAGTTGGCCGTTTGATACAAGTATATAATTTCCGAATAAAGATATATCGGTGCATTTCATTGACCACATATTCTTTGATGGAAAACACTTCATATGCTTAGCACTATTTAGAGATGGCAATCTATTTTATATTTACATCGTTTTTTTTGTAGTGTCTCTAATATCAAATATTGGTATAACTATATAGTGAGTGTGATTTTTCAATTAAATACAAGTTGTTGGAGCCTGGGAGAGCAGATGAGTTGGTCGCTTGATTTTTAACGCAAGTATATAAAGATATATTGGTGCACCTCATTGATTACATCTTCTTTGACGGGGAGCACTTCATATGCTTTGCACTATTTAGAGTTGGCAATCTATTTTATATATCGTGTGTTTTTTAGTGTCTCTAATATTAGATATCGATACAACTATATAGTGAGCGTGATTTTTCATTTAAATACAGTTTGTTGGAGTCTGGAAGAGCAGTTGAGTTGTCCACTCGATTTTTAACCCAAGTATACAATTTCTTAAGATATTTATAAGTGCATCTCATTGATTACATCTTCTTTGACGAGAAGCACTTCATATGCGTCACATTATTTGGAGATGGCAATCTATTTTATATATATCGTTTGTGTTTTTAGTGTCTCTAATATCAGATATAGATACAATTATATAATGAGTGTGATTTTTCATTTAAATACAGGTTGTTGGAGCCTGGAAGAGAAGTTATTTTGGCCACTTGATTTTTAACACAAGTATATAATTTTTGAAGAAAGATATGTCAGCACATTTCACTAATTACATGTTCTTCGATGGGAAGAAATTCAAACGCTTTGCACTATTTACAATTGACACTCTATTTTATATTCATTTATTTTTATTTTTTTATTTTTTTGGGTCTCTAAGAGCAACTGCAGTGTGCGACCATACTATAACTAAACTAAAGACTAAAAACTAAAAAAATTTGGTTATACTCGGGGTTACACGCTACGATGATGGAGTAAAATTTAGTCAAACGTACCTTCAAGTTACTCCCCAATCCATACGCACTTTAAAGCTACGCCCGACCCCAATCCAGACGCACTTTAAAGTTGCTCCCCAATCCAGACGCACTTTAAAGTTACGCCCCAATCCAGACAAACTTTAAAATTACGCCCCAATTAATTCAGGCGTAACTTCAAGTTACGCACCAATTCAAACGTAATTTTAATTTGCGCCCCAGCTCAAACGTAATTTTAATTTCCGCCCGGTACCAGGCGTACTTTGAAGTTGCGCTCGACTATAAACCAAACTAAAGAGCAAATATGGTTTGGTTTTTGGTTTTAGTCTGGTTTTTTATCTTTACTCCGTTCGACTGCATCTGGTTTTTGGACTACAATTTTAGTTTTAGTCGTCCATTGCGGATGCTCTAATGTCATATATCAATACAACTATGTAGTGTTTGCGAATTTTCATTAATCTACAAGAAAATGTAGTCTGGAAGAGCGGTTGAGTTGGCCGCTTGATTTTTAATGCAAGTATATGATTTCTGAAGAAATATGTATTTGTGTATTTCCTTGATAACATCTTCTTTGACGGGAAGCACTTCGTATGCTCTGCACTATTTAGAATTGACGACTATATTAGATTAATATAGTGATTTTTTTTAGTGTCTCTAGCTATTATCATATATCGATACCTATATAGTAAATGTGATTTTTCATTTAACGCAAGAAGTTGGATTCTGGAAGAGCAGTTAAGTTAGTTGCTTGATTCTTATTACAAATATATAATTTCTAAAGAAAGATATATCAGTGCATTTCCTAAATTACATCTTCTTTGACGTGAAACACTTCATATGTTTTAGAGTTGGCAATTTATTTTATATTAATATCGTGTTTTTTTTAGTGTTTCTAATTTCATATATCTACACAACTATAAAGCGAGTGTGATTTTTCATCATATAACTACCGATTTCTTTTGTTTTATATACATGCACTATTTACTGATTTCAAAGGTTGGTATTTCAAATGTAATTTCTTAAAGACGACTTCTAAATCTCCAACAATTTATACAATGCGTAATAGGTGAATTTGGTTTCATAAGTTAATCTAATATATATATAATAATGTGTGTTCTCATTATACACTGCAATTGTTAATTGGGACCGTTCTGGGACGGGCCCTCTCACTAAATGAGGATCAATTCCCCTGGTACCCGATATGTAGCATAGGTTCAATACTAAAAAAAAAATCTTATTACACTTTTGTATTTATAGTTTAAACTATTTTACATTTGAGATTATTTTACCTATCTATTTTAGTTTATTTATAAAATTTTAAAATTGATTATTGTTTCATTAGATTGCTTGAAATTAGTTTTCAAAACCATGTGAAATCTTTAGATAATAATAATAGTATTACATATTTTATAATTAGAAAATTTTAATTACATAGTTTTAATTATTAGTTGTTAATTTGTTGGATAGTAATTCTATCGTAGCTTATTAGGGTTTTCATTGGGACGTGTGCAGGGCGAAGCCCCGCCTCAGTGGACATGGAAAAAAAGGGTAAAATATTCCAGCAATCCCGATACGTAGCACGGGTTTCAAACTAGTATAAATAATGTACCCTTCTTAACAAGGATCTATGTTTCAGGGTTATAATTTCTAGGAAGAGATAGGTGTTAAAGGCAGTCACGTGGATGTGTAGTTGCCTAAGATAATTTGGACCATTAAGTATAAGGGCAACAACCTTTAGCTGAAAGCACTAACTATTTTTTCATCCCGCTCGTATTTTTTGGCCGTATTAATCATCAGTACACGTAGTTCATAAATGGCGCCCCTTTGTAAAATGGGACACTTCAAATGTTTCTGGAACTCTGGCAAAATACAATCTCAATGAGAGTCGTCTGGTCCTAATAGTAACGCTTAAAGAAGTTACTAAATTGGTGACGCATATGTGCTAATAATTTAGGAATTCAAATATCTGTTTTACAATTCCTCGTATGCGTCAGCCATCGTGCAACGCACATTCTCTAGACTTGTGTTTGTAAGAGTCCGCATACTTTTGGACTCCGAGAGAACTAACGAGACTGAACTTTTAGGTTCAGTTCAGACTATTTAAACAAGTTCGGACATGCAATGTCATCTACATCAAACTTCGATTCCCCAATTGGTCAAAAGAATCAGAACACCCAAGTTTGGACGGTCAAAAGAATCAGAACACCTAAGTTCAGAGCATTAAGTAACACCTAAAAAGGTCAGAAAACTCTGAACCCTTGTTCTAGCTCAAATTTCGATTAAAACCTATCATATAAATTTTATCTTCAAACTTATCCAAGGGTTATCTCAGGTAGAGCTTATTTTTTAATGACAAGGAGTAATTTGGTTTTCCTGTAGTTGTACCCATGTTTTGGACGCAAATGGTCACCCTTATACGCAAGTCTGTCTCCTACTCTCCTGCATGAATGTGGGTGCTCCACAGACGATTGGGCTCACCTATCCTAAAACACATGTAGGTCGTCGACTGAAAGGCCCTCAAATCAGGGAGATGCACTCCTGAATTAGGAGTCCTGATAATGCCAGTTTACCTGAAACATAACAGCCTTGATGTGGCGGTATTAGGAAATAATATATGAGAGTCTATATTTAGGAGATATGCACTTTAAGTTGTGAGAGTTATATTAGGAATTGTCTTGAGAATCAAGTCTTGTGATTGTATAAATATCTTTAAGAATCAATGAGAATTGACACCAAAATTATTATCAATGTAGTCTTCTACGCTTCCGCGTTTATGCTCTCCTCTCTCTTGCTCGATCCTTAACAGGCGGCCTATAAGCAAAAACAAGAATCAAGCAAGCCTAGAATTAGTGCATTCATTGGCAAAGTAATGGGACATCAAGGACTTTTCAGCTCATAGTAGCTCCTTTCCTGGTTCACGGAAAGGAACTCATGTGAAGTCTATCATTAGTATAAAACAGGGTTTGGACAAGTTAGCCTTTGTTAGTGGTGGTCAGGATTTTTCTGGACAAAGATAAATCAAGGGTTGTGGTTCTCCTGACCACCCCCTACATCTCGCACGTGTGGCGTTAATTCGAATATTATGAATGAAAAATGAATACTCAAGTCAGGATATGGAAATTCGAAAATTATAACGGGGAGGTTCGAACACATGACCTACTGTGTCATAAGAGTGGCCTCTAACTAGTGTTCCACCTTGGTTGGAATTGATAGAAAATATAAATCAACTATGGTGGTTTGTTCAACTCAAATACCATAATTGCTGTAGATGCATTTTACTACAAACTACATCCAAAGGATAGAAATGTACGACTCTTCTCAAACGAAAGTAAACACTCAACCATGAACACAAGATATACGTGGTTCGGTATGATTACCTACGTCCACGGGGGTGAAATGATGAATCTTATTACTTCACGGTGTTACAAAGGTGTTGCTCTTAGTAGGATTTCCTTACAAGATGAACTTACTTCTCATTCACTTCTTCCTAATGCTAACTCGGGTTTCTATCTCCTTTCTCTCCCAAAAATTACAACCTGCCTCTCTATAATACAAGTCCCGCTATTTATAGGAGTATACAACGAAGTTAGAATGTTGACCCTGTTACATCTAATTAGCTGTTCTGTGATCGGGCCGACTCACGTCGTCTTGTGCGGTCGATGCATCTTGGCTCCTCGCATGTATTTCGTTCGAGCCAATCTCTTATGGTCCTCTGTTGACGCGATGTCGGCTGTCTCGATAGTCTCCCTTATGATCAGCCGATGTGTTCCACACTTTCTTTCCTGTTTGACTGTAGCTCCTCGTTTGTCCCGTCCCGCCTTATCTTGTCAGCTTTATCAGAAGTCTGGGTCAAGTCTTGTCCGATATTATTACGCCCGATCCACGTGGCTTCCTTAAATCTCGCGCTCTTTAATTTTTGCTCTATACTTCGCGTTTCTTTGTATTTGGGTGCACTGGGTCTAGGATGTTGCCACCTGGATCTGTAGATAATTTACACCTACATTTATTCCCCTTCTTCCACCCGTGTGGGAGGCACGAGTGGAAGAACATCGTCTTAACCGCCCATGTCTTCGCTCATGCCGCTAATCCCGCCATGCAGCGCCCCACTAATTTCCACTTTATGACTGGTAACCGTCAGCGTCGGTTACAAAGTTTCTTCTTTAAATAGCCCGCTCCTTTCTTCCTTCTTCTTCTCTGCCCTTACGTTCTGCTCTTTGTGGTTTTCTTCCAAGTTTCTTCATATCTTACGCTTCTCAAAAAACCCTAACTTTCTTGATTTTCTTTCGTCCTTTTCTCCTCATCGATCGTTACAGTAGCTGCTGTCGCCTCATCTTTCTTTGTTGAAAACCGAGTTCTGCATTATCTTCGTTAATGGCTTCTTCTCCTTACATGGCTGAAAAGAGGTCTGTTGATGATGTTTTTTCCGAGTTCGATGTTCCCCCCCTTGCTTCTCTGTTTTTGCTTGAGAGCCCTTCTAGGTATGATGATCGCGCGATGAGATCTATTTTTGATGATAGCTCTTCTTCTATTTCGTGCAGGTCCGAGAAAAGGGTGAAATATCTTTCCGATGAAGAGTTCATTGAGAAGTTGAAGGAGACGTACGATCTTCAAAATTACGAAGTGACCCTTCTCTCGGGCCGAAACGGTAGTTTGAAGAAAACCGATATGAAGAAGCACGAGCAATCGGCTAATTATGTGGTCATCACCTTGGGTCAGCTGGATCTAGGCCTTCGTCTTCCCTTATACAACCCTGATAGCCCATTTTATTACGATATTTTTTCCCAGATTCGGCCTTCTCGTGCTTTAGCTCAATGGACTGGCAATACTTTCCTAATTATGAACGAGTGGAGGGATCGCCGCGATGGTCATGGTTCTACTGCCGAGTGGTCGACCTACAAGCCCGAGGACGCTCCTGAGTATACCGTTGCCAATTTCCTTGTCAACTATCGAGCTGGTACTTCGACCTTGGGCAATCTTGCTGGGTTTGCTGCAAGTCCTCATCGGGTCAAAACTATGCCCGAGGGTGTCGAAAGAATGATGATGGATGCCGATCCTATCGGCCATGGTTCCAACAGGCGAGCCCGACATTCTAATGATCCGACCTATCCCCGAGTTCCGCTTCTTGTCCGAGGTCCTATCCTTCATGGTGACTTCCCGTCGCCTACTTTTCCTGCCGAGCCCTATTCTTTCTGGGTGGTTAATGATGACAAGGCCGATAAGGTACGCGCTTTTCTTGATTTCTATCTTGTTAGCTTCGGGCGTCAGTTAGTCATTTATTGTTGTTTGAAAATCTCAGGTCAGTTCCACAAAAACTATCGGGTCTAGGAAAAGAGGTCTTGGCACAAGGGTTGAGGAAGACCAGGGGAAGGTAACAAACATAATGATTCCCTTATAAGTACATGTACTTGCCCCTGTTTTTTTCCTTCACATGTTCTGACGAGACACTTGTGTAGAAACACCCGAGGCGCGATGATGATGACGTTGATGATGTCGACCCTACTCCGCTTAGGCGTAATCCTGGTAGAGGTAAAAAAATTTCTAAGCCACCGCCGAAAACGAGCCCCCTCATTGATCTTTCCGATGAGGATAAGTTGTTTGGAGAGACTGTGCCGGGTGACAAAGTCGGTGAACAAGGTGTGGGCGACCAGCAGGAGCCTTCGGAGACGCCCGCCGTAGAGAAGGTTGTTACTAGTGTTCCGGTAGAGCTTCCACTGTTCCCGGTTTGCGAGGGATCGTCTTTTAGCGCCGAGACTTGCTTCATTGTTTCTGGCCCGATCATGAATTCCTTGGGTGCGCTTACTTCCTCCGACTTTGGGAAGTATACTGGTGAAGAAATGTTGAATGTTGTACCCTGTTATGGAGACATCGCCTTGACACTTGACACTGTGGTGAGCGACTCGGTTCCGTATAGTAATGCCCCACTTCTGATTTCTGTCCTTAGTGTCGCTTATGATGCAAACTCGTTTGTTTGTGTTAGATCATGAACCGTGTACGCTTGGATGCCGCCAATCGCCTTTGAGATAAACAGTTGATTGAGTCTCTCCAACTTCAACTTCAGAATGAGAAGGGTCGCGCGAACGAGCTGGAGATCAAACTTGCCGATGCTCAAGGTATATGACTCTTCTTGACTTGTGTTGATTGAGTTTATCGTGCCAGTATCCTGAGTCGGGTATCCTTCTTCTTAGCCGAGGTATCTAGTATAGGTATAGACGCTACTTCGGAGTTTAGGATTCTGAAGAGAAAATGGGATATTGAGAAAGACCTTGTGGAAAATCTTCGTCAACGAATGGCAAACAAAGACGACAAAATAGACCGTCAAACTGAGGAGATTGCAAGTCTTGAGGACGAGTTAGAACGACATCGCCGGTTTGATTATGATCCTTCCGAGATGGACAATTTACGGGCTCATTTGGGATCTTCTCAGCGTCTTGCTGCGGAAAAAACTGCTTTGGCCACGAGTTTGGAGCAAAGGGTAAACGCTCTTCAATTACAGAATCGATATCTTCACGAGGACCGCCGACGAATATTGAGAGATAAGGATGTGGTGGAGCGAGCTAACAGCGATTTACTGGGTCGAGTGCGTGAATTTGATAAATTTATGGGCGATTTAGAGTGGAGTAGATCGCAGCTTGTGGTTCTCCAAGCGTCGCGTAATCGGTTAATGAACGATTGGGCCGAGCATAAGAAGTATTGCCCTAGTAACGAGTTCAACGAGCAACATTATAACGAATTAACCATGAAGTTGTCCAGGACCAAGGATGAGTTGTCCAAGTCGGTAGAGTCGCTTCAATCGGTTTTACCCTCCCTGTCAGGTCTCTTAGCCGATGTGTTGAGGCCATTTTTTAGATCCAGATCGCGCTTTATTCTTGCAAAAATGTTAAGTTGTATCCGATGAATAACATCCTATATTTGTGGTTTTGTAGCCGCGCAAAAACGTTCGCAGGAGCTTGATCTGGAGGTTCGCCGATTGAAACAGGCCGAGGTCGATTTGGGCTTCAAGTTAGGCGAGGCCGAGGAAAACGCTTCCCAGATTACCCAACAACTCGAGGATGAACGGGTCGCCCATGCGGAGGAGTTAGATCGAAAAGTTCAGCCGGCATTATGGATCGGGTGGAGAAGAAGCGGCTCGAGGTCGCGCGAGAGGAAGGCCGGCGCTCCCTCCCAAGGTTTAAGCTTTCTTTTTGTGGTCTTTGCGTCACTATGTTTCCCCTTCCATCGGGTTGTAAATCTCTCTAAACACTTCTCCCCTTTTTAATTTCCGCTACCTCGCTTGTTCGTTTTAATGGGGGTGCTGCGTCACCGATGTTGTTTGTTTCATTTCCGCTAAACTTTTCATTTCGTATGTCCGCGCGATGCTTTCCGCACTTTGTTATCAGACGCTTGGCGTTATCGATTTAGCTTTTGTTTCTTATGTTATTCTGGCGATTGTTGATTGATGTACCATGCGATCGATATGGTTTTCGTTTTGTATGCTGCTCCTCTGGGTGTTGATTGTTGCACGACACGGTCGATTTGTTTCTTGTTCCGCATGTTGCCCCGACCGTTTGTTGATTAACGCACGACGTTATTTGTTTCGCTTTTGTTCCTGGTGTTATGCCCTGCAATTGTTTCTTTTATATGTTAGAACTCTAACCATTTCTGTCGAACACACCCAACAAGGAGGGTCATCGGGCCCTATGCCATGTCCTGATCGGGGTATCTCATCACTATCTCTTTGGATTCAGTGAAAGGGTATCAGTCATCCTAGTTCTAGGCCCGATGGTCCCGAGTGGTTATCGATCAACCGATCTCGGGCAAGTGGACACGCCCACTTGCGATGGTGGTGACCTTTCAGATGTAAGTAGGCCACCTAGATGAGTAGACCTCGCGTCTAAACAACCTTTGGATCTGGTTTCCAACCACCAGAACCCTTAGGATACCTCGGCACTTGCACACTTCCACTGCCCCGAGTTCGAATAGACAGGCGACTGTAAGGCACCTCGGCACTTCCACACTGGCATTGCCCCGAGTACGAATGCCCATTCGAGTGTAAGTCACCTCGGCACTTCCACACTGGATTTGACCCGAGTACGAATGACCATTCGAGTGTAAGTCACCTCGGCACTTCCACACTGGCATTGCCCCGAGTACGAATGACCATTAGTCGCTTGTGCCCTATCCCATACCCCTCACGGTTTCACGAGATAGAATACACGTTTGCTTACCGTTTTTTTCGCATTGCCCGTCAAGGATGATAGAGTTTCGGGAATCGGATGTTCCATGGTTTGAGCTCTCTTGTTCCGTCGAGTCGCAGTAGTCGATACGATCCCTCGCCCGCCTTAGATTCGATTATATATGGCCCACCCCATTTTGGTGCTAGTTTTCCGCCTTTTTTGTCGCGCTCCCATTCAGCTAGAAATTTCAATACCTGCTGCCCGGGATTAAACTCTCTTGGTCGAACGCGCTTGTTGTACTCCCATTGTAACCTCCTTTGATAATTTTCCATTTTTTGTAGCGCCATTTCTATTGTTTCTTCCAAGTCGTCGAGTTTAGCCAAGATCAGATCGGACGACACGTTTCACCTTCAGGCTTTCCGTTCTTGTGGTAGGTATCATTGCTTCTGTTGGTAGAATCGCCTCGGTTCCGTAGGTAAGCATAAAAGGAGAGAACCCCGTAGCTTCCCTCCGTGTGGTTCTGTATGCCCATAGGACGTTATATAATTCCTCGCACCAGTTGCAATATTCCCCGTCCAGTTTATTCTTCATGTAATCGGCGATGGTCTTATTAGTGATCTCGGCCTGCCCATTGCACTGGGGGTAAATCGGGGTAGCTTTGCTCTTCCTGATGTTGTAAGTGTTAAATAGAAGATCAATGTTCTCGCCCTGTAGTTGTTTTCCATTATCGAGACGACGATGGCAGGACCTGACCCCGGCGACAAATGATATGTTCCCAAATGAACTTAAAAACATCTTTGTCTCGAATATGCCTCAGTGGTGCCGCCTCGACCCACTTGGTAAAATAATCCGTAGCCACGATCAAATACTTCCTTTGCCCCGTTCCTACATGTAACGGCCCGACAATGTCCACTCCCCATTTAGCAAAAATCCACAGACTTATGATCGAGTTTAACGGTACGCCGGGAGCATGGATTTTCTTCCCGAAACGCTGACATTCTTCACAAGCTCTTGCCATTTGCTTTGCGTCCTCGTTCATAATCATCCAAAAGTAGCCCATTTTTTTTGCCTTAGCCGACAAGCTTATTCCCGAGCTGTGATTTCCAGCCGCCCCATAGTGTAGCTCATGTAGGATTATATGGCCTTCTTCCCTGCTTAAGCATCGTAGGAGTGGCCCTAGGTAGGAATTCCGATATAAGATCCCCCCTTAACTCGTAGGCACCCGATTTACTTTTGATCTTGTTCATCTCGGGCCGACTCTTAGGTAGCTCACCCGTATCTAAGTATTGATGTATCGGCTTTCTCCAGTCTCCTTCTTTGTATCTCTCGGCTGTGTTAACGGCCACCTCGATCCTTGCTTCTGGTGTTTCATGGATAGACGGGTTAAGTAGCCTCATAACGCGTATCCCTTCAATGCTCGGGTCTACTAACTGTGAGGAGATGTATGATAGAGCATCCGAGTGTCTGTTATCCTTTCGGCAGATGTGGCGGAATTTAATATCTGGGATTTGCTTGATGTAAAATTGGGCGAGCTCCCAATATTTTTGCAGCACCGGATCGTGTGTAGCGTATTGGCCCGTAATTTGTCGGATCACTAGTTGAGAGTCACTAGTCAGTCGAACCTCATGCAGCCCTATTTCCACAATTATCCGTAAGGCATGGATCACCGCCTCATATTCGGTGACGTTGTTCGTTGCCTTGAATTCTAACCTGAAAGAATGCACAATCTTCCTCCCCTTTGGCGTGGTGAACACCAACCCGAGACCCGATCCGTATTTGTTAGATTCCCTATCAACAAATACTTCCCATCGTGTTGGGCTACTAGCGGCTATCAGGTCCGCCGGTCCCTCTTGTTCTTCTGTCATTCCCGGTATATCTTCTACCTCGTCCTCATCACTGAGGGGGAAGTCTGCAAGAAATCGCCACTACTTGTCCTTTGATCGCGGTTCTTGTCTCGTATATCACATCATATTGTTTGATTATGGCTCCCCACTTGGAGATTCTCCCGATCGCCCAAAGAATATCCAAGACCGCTTCGATAGGCGATTTGGTGAGCACCCGTATTCGATGAGCTTGAAAATATGTTCGTAGTTTAGAGGCAGCAAAGGCTAGCGCGAGCACCATCTGCTCCATTCTAGTGTAGTTCTTCTCGGCCGGACTTAAAGTTTTGTTGGCGAAGTATACCGGATTTTCCACGCCCATCTCTGTTTTAACCAATACCGCACTTATGGCATAGGGTGTCGCGCCTAAGTATAAAGTGAGAATTTCTGACGGCTCAGGCCTTTGAAGGACCGGGAGGCTAGCTAGATGTAGCTTGATACTTTGAAAATCTTCTTCGCTTGCGTCCGTCCATCGGAATTTTTCTCCTTTCTTCAAGATGTCGTAAAAAGCCTTGCATTTGTCTGATGATCGTGACACAAATCGTCCCAATGCGGCTATGCAACCGTTTAGTTTCTGCACGTATTTCACCGTCGCGGGAGATGGCATGTCAAGGACGGATCGTACCTTCTCGGGATCCGCTTCTATTCCCCTGGGAGTGATGATGTAGCCTAAGAATTTCCCCGATGTGACCCAGAAGTCACACTTGGCAGGATTAATCTTCATCTTGTGTTTCCTCATTGTTTGAAAGATCTCTCGAAGGTCTCGGACGTGGTTTTTTTATTTCCGACTCTTAACTAACATGTCGTCCACGTAAACTTCTATGGTATCGTGAATCTTGTCTTCGAACATATCGCCTACCAATCTCTGGTACGTAGCCCCAGTATTCCTAAGTCCGAATGGCATCTTGGTGTAACAATACAATCCTCTTGGCGTGAAGAAGGAGGTGTGTTCCTGGTCCTCGGGCTCCAGTGGTATTTGGTTGTATCCCATGTATCCGTCCATTAAAGTCATCGCCTCGTATCCCACTATTGATTCTACTAGTTGATCTATACTGGGAAGGGGGAAGATGTCTTTCGGGCAGGCCTTGTTCAAGTCGCTGAAATCAATACATATTCGGACTCCCCCTTTCTTTTTTGGTACCACGACCATGTTATATATCCACTGTGGGTAGTGGGACTTCCTTATTATTCCGGATTCATGTAACTTCTTCAGCTCGACCTCAACCGCCGCTTGCAATTCTGGCGCGATACGCCTCATTTTTTGTCTAACCGGTTTGAACTTCAGATCAATTTTTAAGTGATGACAACAGACCTTTGGGTCAATACCCTCCAAATCATGAACTTCCCAAGCGAATGCCTCCAGGTTTTCTTTTAATAGCGTCGTGAGTTTGCTGGTTTCTTCGTCCGATAGTAATGCCCCGATCCTCACTACTTTAGGTTCCTCTATCGTTCCCAAGTTTACTTCTTTAGTCGGCTCGACTGTCGAGAAGTTTGATTTGGTCTCCCTGACTGGGGATGCTTCCTTTAATTGCTATAAAGGGTCTTGTTCTCGCGTTTCGTGTGCCAGGACCGCTTGAGAAATCGCCTCCTCCAATTCTTTTGCTGCCTTCACTTCCTTTTCTTTGTTCTTTTCTTGCCTTTTCCGAGCTCGTCGTCGCTCATTTATTTCTATATCAACTTTCATGCATTGTCGTGCCGCCTGGGAGTCGCCCATAACTTCCGATATTCCCTTGCAAGTCGGGAACCTTAACCTTTGATGGAAGGCCGATGCTACGCCCTTTATCCCCGCAACCCATGGGCGCCCGATAATGGCCTCATAAGGTGAAGCGACGTCGACTACACAGAAAGTGGTTAGTGTGTCGAGGTAGCCACCACCATCTGAAACTCTTAAAGTTACTTCGCCCTTCGGGATGGTTACTGTGCTGTTGAAGCCGTAGATACGGTATGTGGATGGGACGAGCATATCGTCTGAGAGTTTCATTCTTCTGAACGTGTCGTAGAACAGCACCTCAACTGAACTTCCGATATCCACAAGAATCCTTCTTACTCCCCACTTTTCAATCAACAGTGTGATGACCAGTGGATCGCTGTGTGCCTGTCCGTTTGCTGGGACATCCTTAGCCGAGAACGATATGGGCACCGTCATCCAGGGTTCCATGGGAAGAGACTTGGCTACGCTGAATATCTATTTACCGTCACGATCCCTTTTATGGATCCTAGTGGTGATTACTGGGCCGAGAGTGTAGTTTTGCATAGCCGAATGTGAAATGGTGTTTACGAATTGGTTCGCCCTATCGATGCGGACTTGATGAACTGGCGCATCGGGTGTTGCTTCCGGCCGAAGGGGGTGGCGGACATACTGCCTCAAATATCCATCGCGGATGAGGTGTTGAACAATATCTTTCACCTCTCAACAGTTATTGGTGGAATGGCCCCTATACTGATGGTAGTGACATGTATTCGGGATGATCTCGGGTCTCTTGGACTGCCCCCCTCTATCTTTGGGTAGTTGATGTCGCTCCTCTTCTCAACTTCCTTGAACACCTCTTCCAAAGAAGCGTTTAGTGGGGTATACGATCGGGCTTCTGCTTTGGCTTCTTCCTTTGGCCATCCATTCCCTCTTCTCACTTGTTCATCGGGGGAGGGTCCGATCTTTTTTCCGATCGCTTTGATATGGTCGTCCGTGACCGTTTTAGTTTCAAACTCGACTTCAAGATCGGCTTCTTGTACCCCTCTATCTCTTGATTCGGCCTGAATTTCTTCCAAGGCGATGTAGTGTTCTTGCATTCTTCTCATCTCCTTTAAGGTTTTAGGTTTTTCAGAAACATGGCAATCCAAATGGGGTCTGATCTCCCCAACGCATTTTCAAACCCAAAGATGGCTTGGTCCACCGGTACCTTCCCAATTTCAGTACACAGTTTCCTCCATCTGTCGGTCAAGGTTCTCAATGGCTCTCTGAATCTTCGGGCGAGGGTAAACAGCTTGTTCATTCTTGGCCGAGGTCGACTGTTATGCATATAGGTCTCAAGGAAGGCCTCGACTAGCGCATCGTACCCGTTGATCGAACCAGGTGTGAGCGAATAAAACCAATCTCGCGCCTCGCCCTCCAAACTATCTGGAAAGAATTTACACATAACTACCGGGTTACTTCTCCATTGGATCAGTGACATGGTATACATCTTAAGGTGTTCGGTCGCATCGCCAGTTCCATCAAATCTAGAGGGGAATGAAGGTAAAGTACACTTAGGTGGGAACGTCATTTGTTCCAATTCTTGAGAGAAAGGCGTTTTCTCGGCTTCACTCATAATCTCGGACAGCTTATCCTCTTCGCTTCCGCCCGAAAGTTCCTTGATTTTTGCTTCCAACTCCTTAAGCTTGGCTTTAGTTGTCTGATCTTGTCGCCCGTCCCTTCCTCGCCTTTCTTCATCGGTGGACGAGTCCTCGGGTGGTCCATATCTCTGCGTTGGGGGAACCGGAGGTAATGGCGGTGACCTGACTGATTGGGCTGATTAATGTTACTCTGCCCCATCATGGGTGGCAAGTGATCGGATCGGCCATGATAACCCGATGTTCCTCGGCTTGACGACCCTCTTGATCTGGTCCGTTGGTTCCTCAGTTGGTAGTTCTCATACTCCAAGGCTAAATTCCATTCTTTGGAGTTCCCTCAGTGACGCTTCTTGTCTCCTCTGACTCTCCAAAATGGCCAACAACGTCGGGTCCGTACTCTCATGACTGGAATGTCCATTGGGTTGGTGTGGCCGAGGTTGTAATGGTGCTGATGTGGGTGGTGGGGGCGGTATTAAATTGGTTATATGATTGGAAGCTTGAATGGTTGTCGGGCCGATGTCACTTGCTATTGCTCGCCCCAACTGAATCTGCCTAAGACGCTCTTGTTCCCTTCCCAAAGCTTCCTGGTGTTCAATTTTTCGCCCCGTCGATTTCCTCTGAGCTCGCGCTGCAAGTGCTTCCTCATCGTCATCGGTGTCTGAAGCTGTGAGTCCATCGACTTGATCGACTCTTCTCTGAGTTAGTGTAATCTGGTACAGAGGTAAGGTGTTATCGTCCTGCCCCAAATCTACTTCCTCGTCTACAACAGGCATCCCTCGCGCAGCTGCATGAGATTCCTCGGGCGGTGGTTGTCGACTGTTCCCTTGCCTCGCCCCGTTATCCCCGCCGCATGCTTCTTTGCTAGTGACCATGCGATTCCTCAACATCCTTATCGTCCCTGAAGTGCTAGCCATTAGTTACGTCGCGTGACAAGCCGAGTATCGCCCGTCCCTACGTCAGCAAATACGAAAAAGAACCCCTTACTTTGACCTGATTTTTCTAACAAAATGCACAGACAAAAAAGGCGAAACGTTCGACTCTAAGACTACATCACTCACTATGCAGGGTCAACTTTGGTTATCAGTGGGTTCCGTTTATCTACCCTATTTTGGTCTTATGCTGAATCTGTGGCTGTACTCACTTCCCCGTCACTATCACTCCGTACAACATCGCTCTCCGTACTCAACCTATGCATTTAAGTTGGTTTGTCCTTTGTTCTACATGCTCCAAATCATTGATCTTATGCACGTGATGCTTAGAAAGTACGGCAAGTAACCCCTAGAATTAATTTGAACTTGTACCAACTCCACTTTCTCGAGATTTAATTATGACCTTTCCGACGACTTACGCTACACCGTCGGCTAAAAATTATACAAGGTCGACAGTTCATTACACGATGAAACATCTAAAACGCTAACTTTTGGTAACTCCGAGCACCCAACTTCTTACCGCAGCTAAAAACAACTCGCTTAACGCTAACAAACACACAATCATCAAGAACAAACAGTCATCCCTTCAACAGATTCTTCACGTAGCTTCTAACCCGAACTGTTAGTCGCTGGTGATCTCGTGAAGTTTCTCTGTCGATCAAACTGTTGAAGACGCTAAGAAGACGCTGCTACTACTATGACTTTAAATGCTTAGTAAATGACTCAAAACAACCATTACTTCGGCCAATAGAGTTCACCGTAGCTTATACTCCAACACATTAACATGTATTGAGGAGCTGTTGATCGTCTCTGAAGACTTTAATGGCAAGGTATCCAGAGATCTTAGTCGTGTCCCCTTAGTCGGCGCCAGAATGTAGATGCATTTTACTACAAACTACATCCAAAGGATAGAAATGTACGACTCTTCTCAAACGAAAGTAAACACTCAACCATGAACACAAGATATACGTGGTTCGGTATGATTACCTACGTCCACGGGGGTGAAATAATGAATCTTATTACTTCACGGTGTTACAAAGGTGTTGCTCTTAGTGGGATTTCCTTACAAGATGAACTTACTTCTCATTCACTTCTTCCTAATGCTAACTCGGGTTTATCTCTCCTTTCTCTCCCAAAAATTACAACCTGCCTCTCTAGAATACAAGTCCCGCTATTTATAGGAGAAAGTTTATACAACGAAGTTAGAATGTTGACCCTGTTACATCTAATTAGCTGTTCTATGATCGGGCCGACTCACGTCGTCTTGTGCGGTCGATGCATCTTGGCTCCTCGCCTGTATTTCGTTCGAGCCAATCTCTTATGGTCCTCTGTTGACGCGATGTCGGCTGTCTCGATAGTCTCCCTTATGATCAGCCGATGTGTTCCACACTTTCTTGCATGTTTGACTGTAGCTCCTCGTTTGTCCCGTCCCGCCTTATCTTGTCAGCTTTATCAGAAGTCTGGGTCAAGTCTTGTCCGACATTATTACGCCCGATCCATGTGGCTTCCTTAAATCTCGCGCTCTTTAATCTTTGCTCTATACTTCGCGTTTCTTTGTATTTGGGTGCACTGGGTCTAGGATGTTGCCACATGGATCTGTAGATAATTTACACCTACAATTGCTTTATTAATTAGTGTTTCACTAATTGCACATAATAAATAATGTATTCATTATAAAGTGTTTCATTAATTAGTGTTTCATTAATTGCTCATAATAAATGACTAATCATTTTTTAATTATAAATGTTTTCTTAATTAATTATAATATTTATTTCTATTAATAAGTAATTTTGATAAATAATATCAATAGAAATTTTCTGCGACAATGAGTAGTAGAAGAGATGGAGGCCGAAATATTAGTGGTGGTTAAGGGCGGAGCCAAGCATAATTATATTTATTTTTGTTATTTTATCGTAAAATTGGATACAAAGTCCATTTTTCACATGTATCCAAATTGGCAAAAAAAAATTCTCCCTCTCTCAAAATCCTGGCTCCGCCCCTGGTTTGTGGTGGAAGAAGTAGTGACGGTGAATGCTGGTGAGTAGTGATGGACAATATTAATTTTATGTTTTCGTTACCACATCGATAACATCGTAGTGTGAAAGATGTGGTTGGTTGTTTTTAACACTTATTTCAGGAAGATATCATACAAGACAATATTTTCATGATTGTAGTTGGATCACACAAATGGTGCCCCTGTTATCTTTGGTACTATATCATATAAGTCATGATTTTTTAATGTTAAAATAAAATTGATTGAAATACAAAAAAGAATATATATACACGGAAAAAAAATAATGAAACTAATCAATTGACGAAATTTTGTTCAATCTAAACCTCATACATGGCATTTGTGATTGAAAATTAGAATTGTGTCCAACAACCTACATGGGATGGGCGGCAGTGATGGTGCCAGTGGTGGAGTCAAAAATTGACATTGAGGAGGCCTATTTTTTATTTAAAGAAATATGTAAACTTTGGTGGACTAAGCCATAAATATATATGGACAAAGTACTATTTATAAAATAAACTAAAAAAATTATGTAGTTATTGAAAATTTAAGGGGTTAGAGCCAGGTTAGTCAACCAACCCTTGGCTCCTCCACTAGGTGGTGGTGGATAAAAAAAAGTGGATTATATGGTTTTATGGTGGTGGCGGGTATTGGTGAAAAAAAAACATATTATGTTAATTTCGTAACGCCACAAAATGTGTAACATTATATTATATAAAATATAAAACGTGGTTGATCATTTTAATTTTAAAATAAACTCAATAAAACACATGTCCATTTTAAAAAATTGGTGCAATCAATTGCCATGTTATGTAATAACTAAACGAACGACACAAATCAAGATCATAACATATGAAATTATTTGTTATCGATTTATTTATGTAAAGAGTGGTCAGGATTTGACCTTGGAAAAGATAAATTTACCGCTAGGGTTTGTTCAACTTAACCATTTTTAAACGTTTTATTAATTAGTGTCTCATTGATTGTTCATAATGATTAATTAAATTTCTATTATAAATGTCCCCTTAATAATCTAACATAAATACATAATTTTATTAATAAATAATTTTACTAAAAACTATATTAATTCTAATGGTGAATATAAGCGGCGGCGGGTGTTTGTGAATAGTGGAGGCGGTAACATTACTATTGGTGGAATAAATAGTGGCGGTGGATGGTTTTTATGGTGGTGGGTGTTGGTAATAGTAGTGTATAATAATAGTTTTTCCTTTTTAGTGAGTTTTATTGACCAAGTAAAAAAATAATCTTCACAAAACATGAAACATTGTATTGTGAAAGATGTAATTGGTTGCTTTTAGCACGATTGATAAGGACAAAAACCAAATATTTCGAGGATGATACCAGAACGTATAAGACAATATGATCATGACTGTTCGATCACCCGTATTATATAAAGGCAATTGGTGTACCGCATAAGAGAATATTATCGCTCTCTCATGTACTATTACATTCTTTTTCCTGAAAGACCATCAATGTCGAGTTGTTTCGCAACAACTACCTACAAAGACAACAACTTTCACTCAATTCCCGATATAAAACCTTATATACCGGTAAAATGTATTTGCATTCTAAAATATTTGTTTGAAAATTATGTTTGTTCATCAAAATCATCATAAAAAACTCTAAATCATAAATCTAAATTTCGCCTCCGATGTTTATGAAATATTTTTTATATTTTACATTCTCAAATCATGCGACCTCTTGATAGTAAATCAACAATATCAAATTACGGATCAATATGTATAGGTTTCATTCACTGGGTTAGAAGGTAGGGTAGACACAGATGGGTAGATCACACAAAGCGGAACATGACTGAGAATACTTCAATAATTTGGTCAAGAGATAAGGTCAAAAATTTAAGATTAACTTTCTATAGGACTAATTAGATCGGCTTCGATAGGAGCTGACTATAATATGGATTAATAATAATTTTCACGTAAGACAATTGCAAAACATAGTTTGGCTATCTCTGCCTACGTAAAGAGTGGTCAAGATTTGTCCTTCCTCAATTGCTATGTTATGTGAGAAGAAGGTGATATCTAAGATTGAGGTATAATTCAAATCTATTAGATTCATACCATTTACAACTGGATTCCTTGAAAAAAATTGAAGTGTTGTTATTATTATTACAGGCAAGGGATACATTTACATTGACCACACTTGCGCAAATAGCTCACTTCGCAAATGATTGGTGTTGCATGTACTATCTAGAATGCAACGAGGAATTTGAGGAAACAAGGCACCAGAAGCAGTGTCCGGAGTATTATGGATATAGTAACTTAGACCCGATGTAATACTTTTTTTTTTTTTTTAGTTTTTCCACAATCTATTTATTTAAGAAAAATGAACATTGCAAATACATAACATCAACAAAAATTAGACAGAGAATTTGACAATAATGGCTACTAATGGTCCGGAAACGGCAAAAAAAAAAGGAATTGTTGTAGAAGAATTGTTGGGATATACAATGGATTACTTGATACGAATGAAAGAGGTATAACTATTTGAATTCTGAAATCACATAAAGTTCACAGTAGAAGATGACATCAAGTTTAAAGTTAGTAACAAACATAATATGGCTAACTAAAATGTTAAAAACAAACAAGATATATAAACTTAGAAAGCCGTGGGACTTGAAGAGACCAATTTTGAAAACTACAATCTTAGAAAGCAACGATCCACAATACCGTAATTTTTTTTTAATAAATATTCAACGTAGAATATGTCAACTTTTGGTAAAGGATCTATTGACAACCTATTAATTTGAAATAGGATCAGGAAGTACAATATGTGTTCAAGGTTTTTTATGAGGTAATGTGTCGCCAGATTGTATTCCAAGTGAAGGTAAGAACATACGAAAGTGACAAAATGTCCAAGACTTTTGAAGTTACCAAAGCCTTCGATAAGACGAATTGTTGGGCACAATAATTTGTTGAAGATTTAATGGCAGAGGTTCCCATATATACAATCCCTTCGAAAAGGTAATGGGTACACATTTTAAACATTGTCAAATAATGGGTGTTGAAAAATTACAGGAAAATCATGTCATATTTGATAGTTTGTATCATTCGTTCAATGCAAAAAAAATAATACTATTCTCTGCCTATTTGGAGGATCGGAAACATGACCATGATAGATGAGTCACCTGGAGCGAAATAGGAGCATGTGGAGACTTTTATGGATGATATTGATTAGTTGATTTCACTGAGATGAGCGTTGCTGACGACATATTTCCAAAAAATATTTAAACTTCCATGTTCATGTAGAGCATTATCTCATTATAAGCAATGAACCTAAATAAAAAAAGTGTCTGGAAGTTAAGATTATATTTCTTTCGTTTGAGCAAATCTCCGGCGGTAAAATATTAAAGGAAAAAACAAAGAAAAAAAGAGAGAAAAATCCCAACTATTTTTATGACAAACACATATTAAATCATAAGGAGTTGATAAGTATTCGGAAAACAAATTATACGATATATTAAAAATGAACCAACATCATGGCCCGTGCCGTTACGGCACGGGTTAAGGGCTAGTCTGTAATACAAAACAGGTCGTGGCTAAGTTAGCCTATAGAAAGAGTGGTTGAGATTTCATCTTGGGATTCAAAGTGGGGTCCGGATTTCCTTTACCTCATGAGTCGTTAATCGGGGAATGTGCTGTCAAGACCACGCACATGTGTTTGGCAAGCCGAAGAGGACTAGAAAATAATCGTTAAAAATTGAAAAGCTTTACTCCGTTTAGACATTGCCAGAAAACAATACGATAAAAACAGCAATGCTTCCTCATTAACAAATTGTATACAGACCAAATAACACTGCCTTTCTTCATTAATAAATCACACACTCAGTTTTATAATGGTATGACCACAGATAACAATTCTTTCATAGGAACAGTGGCAGTAACTACAATCTCTATATTGAACTGCATTCTCTTTGGGTTACCTAACGAGGAAATTTTTATCTATCATGTGTGTTGTTAAATTTCTGATGTCGGTGTTGATCAAAATATGAATTGACCTAACCTCTCTAATCATCCCTTGCAGAAACGACGAGTTGGGCGACAAAGTTGACGCAATCGTGAAGTCCTTGCCAAAGACGAAGCAAAATTCCATGTAAAAAACAACATTTAGAAACTTTGCACAGGTTGCAGTTTTGACGAGTTGCAGTTGCACTATGCATGAATCATCATGTTCCTATCCGCCGTAAAATGCCATTTAATTTTAATTTCTACTTCAGAGGCACTGGTAAGTCCACACGCTAGAATCGAGAAATCCAGAATTCTAACGTACGTGCATCACGAACAATACAATTTTTTACCAAAATTGGATACTTGCATGAAGGTATAAGCATACCATCCTACCCGACACCCAAAACATTCAAACTAGAAACTGGGCGTAGGTTGCACTACACATGAATCATCATGTTGTGATCCACCGTAATGCAACTGCAACTTAACTTTTAATCTCTATTCCAGAGGCGTAGTTCTGGCAAGTCCACGTGCTAGAATCGAGAAATCCAGAATGCTAAAGCAATACGTATATGCCCAATGCAAACAATACCGTATATTATACGAATTGGATAATTGCAAGACGGTATAAGCACACCATCTTACCCCGACACCATTTTTATTGGGAAATCTTATTACAACGTTGCTGACATTTAAAACGAAAAAATGTAGACAGGAAGACAATTCCTTATTAGGTTGGCTTATTGCAGTGACCTAAACAAATCCTATGGTCAAGCTTTGAAATATGCCGGGAATGATTTGACGAGTTCAGTGTGTTCAGCCACAGACAGCTTTATGTTGCACTCTCCAGGTGCACCACCACTGGAAGGATCACCGTCTTGCTTCCGAGGAACAACAACAGACATGAGACAGTAAATGTGTTGTATCAGGAAGTTCTCTATAGGCTACAGATTATCATATTTCAAGTTGGGTTTCTCCTGATTATCACTCATTTTAATCACTAAGCATGCCTTTTAATTCTTTTATTCCAACTTTTTGGTGTATTCTGATGACTTGAATTATGATTTGTGTTAACATTTCATCGTATATCATCCTCTATTATAAGATGTGATTTCGTGGTTTTGTACTTGGATTTATCATTTTCTACTCAGACTGCGTACATTTGTTTATACATGAAGCTACCACTCTATACTTCATACAGATACTGCTCTTTTCAAATGGCAATAAAAAGTAATCACAGTTTCAGATTCTAATATGTCATTTGCATGATTTGAGTTGTCAATTACAGGGTGTGAGGTCCCTTGATTCGATCCTTCTTCCCACTAGAGTAAGAATGTAAGATGCCATGAACAATTTCTTTTCTGAAAGGAGTTTGTGCTCGAAGGAAACTTTGTTGTTTATTTGAAAGAAAGAACACAGTCTTTCCTGGACCATGTCCTTTCATGTGAAGTAAATGATTGATTTCCGTACATTATCGCAACTCTAATCAGAACATGCAATATTCATAGGAGCTCCTATGAAATAACTATTATCTTGTCAAGGATTATGAGAAATCAGAACATGCAATATTCAGTAAAAAAAAAAAAAAAAGATTTCTGAGGAGGATCTTTTGACAACAATCAGAAACTCCAATCATAAATGAGATTCCGCCAGAAATCCTTAGATTATAGAAGAGGGAGTGTTCACATGCTAAGTTAATTAAGCAATAAGCAAACTATGAATTATGATTCCCAACCTCAAGAGTTTGGATATTATCAAAATTAAAGTACTAAGAAGCACAACAGATTCCTTTAGATGTATTGGTAGGCAACTTTATCCATCACCATTAGGACTACCAACAGATATCTCTCGTAATTTTAATACAGGTCAATAAGAATAATAACATTTGATGGCAATCCATGCTACTGTCATTAGATATAATAAGCATCACAACAGAGGAAGAGTACTGAAATTACAACTGGTAGTATTATACGTAAAGCTAAATGTGCCGTGCTTTATCAATTGTGATAGCCGATAGATAACAACAGGGAATGTAAAGTTAGAGCTAACCCATCATAAGTTCAGTATCACGGATAATTTTCATCGACGGAAGTACTATGGCAGCCACCGGTTTTTGCTCATATCCACCACCCTCATCAATTATCAATCTAAGTCCTTCAATGTAAAGCTTCCCATGGTGACCACTCACAACAATTGTTGGCTTCTCTGTTAGCTCCTGTGAATATCAAAAAACACACATCAAAACTCACAGTTTTGGTACTTGAAAACAACTGTTGAACGTTTTCGGAAATATAAAACTTTGGCTGCAATACTACTAGACATAGATTGGTTTATTCAGTTGTTGATTGATAAAACCCATTCCATATATGCGTATTCTCAGTAGCAATGTCACATGTTAGTAATTTATTATGTAATTTCCAATCAACATTCAAATGTTCATGTATAAAACAGCTCGTTCAACAAAACCCGTATAGTTACAAAGAGCATATACTATCATCTTAACAGAACCGCATAGTATAAGCATTCAATACGGATGCCAATGCACAACTGTAAAGCTCACATTAAGTTTGTGAAACTAAACACTTATTGTTAATGTGCAACCAAAAAAACTCATACACGTAGTTATGGTTTGAAAACTAAAACTTGGAATCAACAAATTATAGAGATACGAAGTCACACACCTTTGGGATATCCCATACATCTTTCCTCCCACTAAGAGCTGCCACTTTAGGAATCTTAGTATCCCTAACTTTCAAAACTTTCAGCTGCTCCTCAATCCCTTTGGTCTTTTCAAGACCAGCATGTACGGCTACAAGTTTACAATGCTTTTTCTCCCCTGATATCTCTATACATACATCATCCTGAAAAATAATAAACACTATACTTCAGATGTTCTTCCAAAGACATCAAAAGATCAAGTTGTATCTAGTTTAACATAAAAAAGTCAGAAAACCTCACCTCTTCATGAACCCAAACCAAATCTCTAAGAAAATCCTTGTGTTTATCAGGTACTGCATTGACCAGCTCTGCATAAACAAAGAAACTTACTTCGAAGAACCAACAATGTTTCTCTATTAACAAAATTGAACACCATATAGGCAGATGCCTCCGGGATAAAGTGGTAAAGAAGGTGAGTGCTATACCTAGGACTTGAATTCAAAACATTTCAGCATTATAATTCATACTCACCAAAAAAAAAAAAAAAAAAACGATCAAACAGATTACCTGCAGAACCATGAGGGACCTTATAAGATTCAAAAGTAGGCGCAGCATCATAAATAGAACCCTTATAATCCATTCCTTTAGAAACATTATATTTATCTTTAATCAAACCAGCCCATCTTCTACCTTGAAGATGCATATCCTCATACCCTATCCCTTTAAACCAACCTTCTCTTTCTTCATGTTGTTCATATTCTTTCCAAGTTTCTGAAAATGGTGATCCATCAGGTGGTGATGGGAGTACTTTAACAAAAGCTGAAAAAGCTAAATCATGATTTCCACAGAGAAAAACATGGGTTTGTTTTGGGTATCTTGATGGAAGAGATACTAAAAAATCAATCACTTTTCGAGTATCTGGACCACGATCACAATAATCACCTAAGAAGATAATTAGAGCTGTCTGGAATGAATTTGGATTGATTAAAGCTTCAAGATTGGACCAGAGATTTCGAAGTTTAGAGTAATAGCCATGGATGTCTCCAATGCAACAAACTGTTCTCTCTTCTTTCTTGTCTCCCATTTGCTCTATTTTTGGTCCTGAATTAAGTGCTTGGAAATGGATGAACGAGGGATTCATATAGGAGGTAGAGAGATTCGATGCTTACTCACCAACTTGAGCTGTACATATCTTTACATTTTGTTTACACTGTTGAGTTTGGTTTAGATTCCAAATGCCAAGTTTTCTTGGACGACCTTGTTTGGATGGTGATTTGGGCAATCGTCCATTGACCACACGTTTCCGAATGTAGAAATTAACGTTTAATCCCATGTTAGTTGGGCTTTAGACACTCTAATCCTGTCCCTTAATGTTTAATCCCATTAATGTTGAATTACCAAATCCTGAACGAGTTAATCCTTTTCTAAACGATTTAGTCCAAATGTTATATTTTGCACTGCCTAAAATACCCATCACGAATTTCACTTCTTCGTAATTCAGATTCAGTTTTTAATTTAGTTTTTAATCCTAAACCTAATCTCTTCTCAATCAAAGTTGAATCCAGACTTAAATCTGGGAACCAAACAAGCAATCGATTTAATTTGATTCAACTTGAAAACCTAAATCGTTATCATCAGTATCCTTTTTTGAAAATTAATCAATCCAGGGGAAATCTTGATGAGATTAATTTCAATATTGAATAGTTCATCATTGAAAGGGATTTGAAAGGTAAGTGTAATCTATTCTTATCATTTAATTTGATCGAAACTGTTAATATATTGATTTCATAATCGATTCCATGAAAAAAATACGATCTCAAAAACCTAATTACTTGAGTTTCAGTTTCTTTCTTTAGTAATGAAAGAAGAAAAAGAGATGAAGAATGATTTTGTTGGAGGCGAGAAGAAGAAACTGTTAGTTGTTTCTAATTATTGGGGAGTTTCTACACCTAAAGTTACTACAGTAGAGATGGTACGGTTTGGCCTTGGAATAACTTTACGGTACGTATAAATTTCTGTTTTTGCTTGATTTTTAGGGATTTTTTATTTGATTTGTAGGGAGATTTTATGGTAACAAAAATCGTTTAATAGATTTTGAGAAATATTTTGGTTCCTTGATTAATGGATACTGATCAAGAACATTTCATTTCATTTTAGTAGAATTATCATTAATGATTTTCATTTTGACGATGTGAATTGTTGTTAAGTACATACTACTGATATCAATTAATACTATGTTAGTTACTATTGAACTCTAAATTGATGGATTTTGTTAGTGATGTTTGGAAAAGTACGGATTTGAAAATGGTGAATATATAAAGGGACAAGGAAAGACCATTTGGGTCCTCAAATGGCCAACCAAGAAAAAAGTGCGTTTGAAAAAAATCAAGTACTTAGATATGAGCCGGGAAACATTAAGAAAACTTACTTTCGAGCTATTAATAATTATTGCAATGTACCGTGTGTAACTAAGCATTACCTATCTTATAATATAAAATCTCTCGTATGTTAAGAAAACAACAAGTTTGTAAAGGCATCCAGGTGGTGTGATTATATAATGTGTACACCATGAATTTTACTGTTGATTCAGAGTTGGTCTTGGATTTTCATATTTGTTAACATCTTGCTTGTTTGATAATTTTGTGTCACTTTTAAGTTCCAACATTTTTCTGTCTGTCTCTTGTCATGAAGTGAATATGACAGTCTAATGTCAGTCTGAAGTTTTTTTTTTTTTTTTGTTCATACTACGCCAGCAAGTTTTGTTTGACTTAGCTGTTGAACTTTTTTTATCATCTAACTTTTCATAGACTTTGTAACTTTTGCATGATCCGTAAGTAACTTACTTACTCACTCGTTCACACTCACACATTCAGGTTGCATGGGTTATAATGTCTGGATATACATATTTAGAGGTTCCTATTGCAGTTCATCCTACGAGTGAAACAATCATGTATTTTTTTTATGTGTACATAGTTATACACATTCTGAATATTATTAGTGTGTACATATTTATACACTTGTTTATTGTCAATGTGTACATAGTTGTACACCTGTTTATTGGATTTTAATTTAATAGTGTTTGTGGTGATGAAAGAAGTCAAGGTCAAGTGGTGTTGTCAGTAAAGCTGAAGAAATTGTTTTTGCTATTTTTGAAAAGTATAAAAGCATCCGAATCATGCAAGTGTTCTTTACAGTTTTTGAATTAGGAAATTTGTGTCAAAATTCATGGCTTGAAGGTTTTAAATGTGCCATTGATGTTTAAGTGGATCTGTTTGTTGTGTTGTTTCTATGATTGTTCGGATTTAAGGTGGTGGGGGCTAAAAGGCAAATTCAAATTCTTGAGTGATACTTGGACAAAGAGTAGATAACCTTCCAAATGGATACGTAACTTGTCGAGTTCTACTTTCAAATCCCAGCTGCAGGTTTGTTCGATGTCTCCTTCTGTCTTTTTGAGATTTTGGTAATGTATAGTGCTTTCAGTGTATTTGAATTTCACTTTATAATATATGAATAATGATAGAAGCTTTTGAAAGTTAGTTAGTTGAAATTCAATGGTGTATGCGATGTAAATATGCAATTCACAGTTTCATGTGCAACTGCCTGCCTAATCTAGAAAGTAATAGGAAAAGAACGTAGAAAGTGGAAGAAAAATGATGATAATGAGTTTCCTTCAAAGGTTAACCTCATTGTTTTAACACTTGAAAATACAATGGAATACTTTTAAAGTCTAATTAACTTGAAGATATCATCATTGATGCCAACTAAAGTTTAATTCCTGTTTTTGTTTGTCTTCATTAGTAACTTTGCATGATTTCGAGTTGATTGTTTTATCATTTTGCATTTTTTTAATACCTTGTTGTATATTTGTATCAATGTGATAGGGTTCTTCCTTCCATTGATTTCCCACCAGAGGTTGTTCCCTTTGATCAATCGATAACGGTTCAGCCTGAAAACAAAAGGTGTCGTTACTGGTTGGAATTGTTGGATTAAAGATGCATTTCGGGGAGGAAAGAAAGAAGACTAAAATAGGATCAATCAATTTAATCAACAACTTCATTTTGTTCTCAGCATGGATCCAATGTGGATAGGTTTTACTTCCATTGCTTGTTTTTTATTTTTGTGGTTGCATTTATGCCTGAAGGTGTCTGGTGTTAAGATACTTGTAAGAGTCACATTGTATGCATGCTCTTATATGATACTGTTATATATGCACTTATAAAATACAAATTTGATGTGTCCAAATATGTGTGTTGAGTGAAGGTCTCACGTAAAATCTTACTTTCAACTATTTTTATATATTGAATTGTTAATGTGTACATAGTTGTACACATGTTGATTCTTAATGTGTACATAATTATACACATGTTGACTTTCATGTGCATACTGTTGTACTCATGTTAGTCAATGTGTACATAATTTTACACCTATTGATTGTTATTGTGCATATAATTTCACACATGTTGATTTTTAACGTGCACATAGTTGTACACCTGTATTGAGCTCTTGTATGTATCAATTTGGTTTGCAGCATGTGACAGAAAGGGAAACTATGATTCTTATTTCTGGTATGAATTTGTTTTAGCTGGCTAATTATTTCACAATTTTGCTTGATTTATCTAGTATCTTTGAGTGCTATGAATGTAGTTATGTTTATGTTATTATTATGATATATGTGTTCAACCAGGAATGTTAGAGCCTTATTTTGATGCTTGTCTTTTGCTAATCTCATATGTTAAAACTTTTGATGTGGATGGGGATCAAATGATTGGTTAGGCATTAGATCATTAGTAAAATATATATTTGTCTCAATTTCTCAACCTTTTTTTCTCTCTCAATTGCAGGGGGAATGAAGGTCAAAGATGATAAAGATGGGTCCCTCAATTGTAACCCAATATATTGCAACGGGTATGTATTTGGTCTAACTGAGTTACCTTTTTGATGCCCACCTTAATGTTGGTCTCAGCTGATAATATGATTTTGTGCATTAGGATATCTTAGCTGAAACTTAGGTTTTATTCATATTTTGGAGGGGTGTACATATTGGTGCACTAGTAGAATTCCTAAGAAAAAGTAGGTTTGTGTATGGTTATGAATGATCGTCTTTATGCATATTTTGCAGTGGTGTACATATTGGTGCACTTGTGTATTTTCCATGAAAAAATAGGTTTGTGTGTGGTTATGAGTGATCGGTTTTGGGCATGTTTGGAAGGGGTGTACACATTGGTGCACCTATGTAATGTCCATAAAAACAAAGGGTTTGTGTGCGATTGTGAATGTATGCATGTTTTGAAAGTTATGGTTTTTTTGTGAAAGTTGTATTGAGCTCTAGTATGTTTCAATTTGGTTTGCAGCATATGACTGATTTGTCAGGAAGGGAAACTTTGGTTCGTATTTGCTGATAGTAAATTTATACAGTTAGGGCCAAATGGACTGTGTCTCCTTAATCTAATAACTGCGTAACTTTTTATTTTCATCTTTTTCTTTGCTATGTGGTTGCCGGTGGTTATCACTTTTTTTTTCTCAAGTTGTGGTTTCTTATGTTTTATGGTTTTTTCCTGGATGCAGGTTAATTGTTATACCATCCTATGCAAATGCTGCCATTATTCAGCAAGAGCTTGGCGTGCTTGATATTTTTGTTAGTATGTGCAGACTAGAATGACAGTCTAGCTATCATGAATATTGGATTTTCTATATTTTTGTCGATGTGTACATAGTTGTACACTAGTGTGAATTAAAGAATTTTAAAAAGTAAAAATTATATAGTCATATAGGTACTATTTTTGTAGATCTCGAAAAGAGTTTTTCGAATATATAAAGTTTGTGAATTTTGGACGAGTTATTTGAAAGATAAATTGTTTTTTAATAATTTATATATTATTTAAAATTGTTGACGTCATAATGAGTCATTTTGGACTAAAATGCAAATATTTTGACTAAATTGTAAATAATAAGGGTTATTAGTGTACTTTTCACATATTTGGACTAATCTGTACCTAGTTGACTCGTGCTGGACTAAACCGTATTTTTGGACTAAACCATATTTTCCCCTTTCAGAATACTCCAACATGGCTAGGTTTCGGCAATCAGGGGCGGAGCTAAGTACAGCTTAGGGGTGGCCCCTGCCCCCCCTATTTTTTGTTAATTCATTAAAGGTCCCTTGATGTTTTTATTGTTTGGAAGAAAAATCCCTTAACCAGCCCCCTCCCCCTAAAATATATGTTTTGTAAATTAGCCCCCTCGGAAAAAAATTATGGCTCCGTCCCTGTCGGCAATAGCTCATGTAAGAAGTGGGAATCATTCTCACTAAAGAACTTAAAGCGAGATTTTCAAAGATAATTCTCAATTTCTAAAACCAAGTCATTTCCTAAAATTATTACTCGTTTAATTCGATTTTTTTCATGGTTCGAATTTTGTAAACAAATAAAACCCAAGTAAATTCTTATGAGAAAAATTACTACCAAAGGTAATATCAAACTTTCATGAAAGGAAATATACTTTCTAACCAAAGGAATTAGTTATGAATAGCAATTCGTAAGAGTGTAGAAAATCCAAACAAGAATGAATGAGCCCAAAAATATAAATGTTATGAGTTTGGCTCATTAAGATTTTGGGTCCATGAACTCACAGTTGAGTCTTTGGAGCAAAAGGAGAGAAAATATATAACTTTGTCTTTGCAGGTTTGCAAACTCAAATAGGTAGTTTCACGAACTCAAACGCAAAATAAGTTACAGGAAAACTCAAGCCTCAACAGATTCACGGACTCAAGTAGGTAGTAGGTTCATGAACTCAAATAAAAAAGGCTTCAAGAGGCTATCTCTTGTACCAGGTTCACGAACTAAAATGAAAAAAAAACTTCAGGTTATTTCTCTTGTATTAGTTTCGCGAACTCAAATGATAATATAGCTTAAGAGAAAATTTTCTTTTTTAGGTTCGGGATCTCACCGTAATATGTCCGCGAACTCAAAAGACAAAGTTCTCATAGAAAACCTCTACAATAGGTTTGTGAACTCATCGCAATAGATTCACGAACTGAAATACCTTACTTGCCATTGATTTTGAGTTTTATAAGCTTCAGGTTCACAAACTCAATTCTTAAGTTCGTGAAGTGAATGAAATATTATTAGTAGTGAACTACCAAAATAAAACTTACTAACTCAATAATAAATTTGCAAGTCTTGAATTTTAAACAACACTTGTGCTTTTCTCTCAAGCTTAGTTTCGAGTTCTACAAGCAAGTGCTCGGAAGTCGAAAACAACACCAGACTTAACAAGAAGCTAATCCATGATATGATCTTCTTTGGATTATGATCAAATACTAATCCTCGACTTTTGCTATGATTGATATAAATAGATAGAAGGAAAACGAGTTTAATAGGAAAATGACTAGAATACGTTACTTACCTCCATAAGCTTTTTCAAATTGATGTCTTCGTGTAATCTTCAATTCTTCATCCGCCTTGAGTAATTGGAAAATCCTAAGACTCTACTACCTAATTTATTCCAAACTGAAAATGACTTTAGTAGACTTATATTAAAACCAGTTTTGGCAACTAAAAGATGACAATATACTTGACATACCAAAGTATGTAGGTTCAACCGAGCATTCGCTCTAACACATGTCATCATGAAAGGCTTTATAAGATGATTTGAGAGATAAAATCCGTTAGATCTAGGCTTCCATCTAAGGTAATACTGACCACTAAAATGAATCATAAAATGCAAGTTTTTTTCCACATGAACACTATTAAAATGAGACTTTACCACTTGCCTTTTCTAATTAATATTTTGTATTAGTATCAATCAGCTGAGACACAAGCATCATATTATAATAGAACAACTATAAATAACCCTTGCCGTAACGGCACGGCATGCGAAGGTACAATTTTTTATGATAATAATTTTAATAATTACCACACATCATCGTAAAACTTAATTCGACTCGTAAGAACTCGTCGCTATGAAAACTTTAAACATTTTTCATCAAAATAATGAAGAAATCGAATACACTTCCAATTTTCTTTTAATTTATAGTTATTAAAAAAGTCTGGATTAAATGATATTTTTTGATTAAAAATCACGTAAACTGTCTTATTTTGGCATTAGATAATTTTTTTTTTTAATGATCCCCAAAGATTGGAGATCTTTGATGAAACCGTTATGCGGAATCCTCATCTGATGAGCAATACATGTAATTTTACATCCTCCCAAAAAAATTCACTATTTTCTTGCAACGCGAAACTTGAGCTCCTAAGGTTTGTTTTCATCGCAATCATGCATTCTCGAAAAGGAAGCAAATACGTTTTGGGTGACGCTTTTCTTAGGGCTGCAGCTAATCATGTTTGACATGTTGATACTCTTAAGACGAAAATTTTACCCAAAAAAATTAGTTAGGAATAAGTGAATGGGTGGGAAATGTGTGAATGAGTGCATGAGTGTGGTTGAAGAAATACATTCCTCTATTTATATACACGCTCATTGAACAATTGTAATAAGTGTAACTTTTGTTGTAGGGCCTATGGCCCATAGATGTGCGGCCTAACTAGGTAGTTAGGGTTTTCCCATAGTTGTATATAAAGCATACTCTGCTATGTAATATGCATGATGCCTATCAATAGAATCTTTCTTGCCGTTTCTCATATTCTTGATATTCTCTTTGTTTTCCCTAAAAGACGTTATCATGCACGAGCTCTTCATCGTGGAATTTTTTATTTTATTTTTCTACTTGGAATCCCCTGGTAAGGAGAAGATGGGAAAAGAGGAAAAGAAAAATCTGTTCGCGAAAAAATGAGAATATGTTCCCGTGAAAATGTTTGATCCTTGATTGTTGTGAGATCCCTTGATTGGAGAAGGGGGAAACTAGCTGTTCACCAAAATCCGTCGAAAGAAAAGAAAATAAGAAATCCATGGAAAAAAAAATAAAACGAAACGCCTGTTCACGATCTACTTTGTCCGTGAAAAAAAACAAAACAAAACAAAACGTATATGAGGTATGCCTAAACGATTCCTAATTTTTTTTCTACCAAAATAAATAAAATCCTAATTTTTTTCCTACCAAAATAAATAAAATCAAGTCGATGGTTTCCATTAAATCTTGCCATTATATGTACGTGGGAATCGGTATTTGGCATCTGTTGTCCTTATATGATAAAATTTTGAAGAATTAATTGGGGGATATGGAAACTAATTGGGGGATATAGCTACAGGACAAAAACGGTGTCCCAATAGCAATTCTGGGTGACCCCCTATGTAATTTTTTTTTAATTCCTAATCTAGCCCTCACTAATCATGTTTAGTAGTTAATAATAATTAGTATATGCTTAAGTATTTGGGGGATAGTTTAGTGTGTGTTTTGATTTTAATTTGTGTGAGTGAGGAGTAGAAGGAGAGGAAAAAAAAATAAGTGGAATTTTTTTTTTGAAAATGGAAGATGATTGTGATGAGAGAATTGCTGTTAAGAGGTTGAAAATTTGATTTGTTTCCTTTGAATTCACCATTGTTGCAGCTGAAAAAGCTCGGTGCCGGCATGGTATTCAACCAAAAACCATGCCGGCATTTGTCGGAAATTTTCAAAAATTGTTTGCCACGATTTTTTTCTAGTTTTGATCTTCATAATGTTGATTTTTTTCTGGGTTTGAACAGGTACCGGCATGGTAATCTAGTTTTCGAGCATGCCGGTACCTGTTCCGGCATAGTATTTTGCTTAAATTTCTATGCCGGAACAGGATGAAAAGTATCCAGAATGTTCATTTTTTTTTCACTTGAATACCGGCATTGATAGGAAATTCTCGAGAATGCCGGTATCATGTTCCGGCATATGGTCTTCATCAATTCCGGCATGGTCTTCATCACTTCCGTTTTGAATTTTTTCTGGTTTTAGTCACTCCACTTCCGGCATGGTCAGTTGATATGAAGACCATGCCGGTATTGTTTTTCGGCATAGAAAATAAAGCAACATGCTATCTTGGAAAGCAATACCGGCATGGTCTTCATATCAACCCACCATGCCGGCATGGAAGTGATTAAAACCAGAAAAATTCAAAAGGAAGTGATGAAAACCATGCCGGAATTGATGAAGACCATATGCCGGAACATGATACCGGCATGCTCGAGAATCAATTCCGCATGGTCATCATCACTTTAAGATGATCTTCATCACTTCCGAATAAAATAAAAATTCGTTTCCAAAGTGAAGAGAAGAGAATTTGATGTAGAGTGGGGAGAGTTTAGAATTTTAAAGGGAATGGGGAATATTTAGGTTTCAAAGCTCTACCCCTAAATAAGATTAATAAGAAGTGGAGATGGAAATGGGGATATGATTTTGTTTTTTGATTTTAATTTTGTGGGAAGGGTATTTTAGTATTTTCATAACCAAAAATAACCCCTTAACACATACCATGGGTTGGGGGAAGTAATTCATATCCCCCAATTAATTCCCATATCCCCCAATTAATTGTTCAAAATTTTGGATTTATTAAAATTAAAAATAAAAAGATAAAAAGAAGAAGTTTATATCTGAACGTTCTTTCCATGGACAGTTTTGATTGAGTAGATATTTAGATTTTTGAATGTTATGGGTATATAGAATCCCCATGTATGTTATTGGACCGATGATATGTTGATTTTAATTCCACTTACCAACTGATGTTCGGCGTTGTTTTTTTTTTCTGGGTCTTTTTTTTTCTGCACTGCGGAGGAGATATACCTGGTGGGCTAAGTCATACCGATCCAACCCCGCCCGATCCTATTCCTTGTTCATGTTCCGGAATTTTGGGATGTGCGCGATTAAGCCCGTCCCGGTTCTCTGTATGTGTAGATGGAAGCAAAGCTCGTATGGAGGTATGTAACTATTGCGAGTTTTAACATTGAATACTTGCCGGGTTAATTTGGTTATTTTTAAAACATGCCTAGTTCTATTTTTTTTTGGTCTTGAGATAAACCCATATTATATAGATGGTCAACTTAGATTATGATTATTGATCTTGATCATTAAGAATTTTGGTCTTAATACTATTTTGTTCTCTTGAATATGTATTGGCTTTAGCTGAATGGTGTCTTTTGTTCAGTTGTACCAACTCGATTCCAATGTATTCATTTGAATTTGAATTTTAAAAGTACTTGAGCACCATTATTGCATACTTGATATTTTTTCCCTAAAATTTGAATGTTTCATGGAATGTAATCCACTTGACGGACTATTAATTTGTCAGTATTTTCAAACGATACGTTCAAATTAAATCACATGTATTCCAATTTTTGTGGAAGAACTCACAAAAGAAGATATGAGTCAGAAAATTTACATTTATATACTTCATCCATAATACTAACGAACCGGTATATGTTGAAGTATGACAACAAGAGAATTATTTTTAGTAATATATTCAACCTAAAGTAAGTGGTTGATAAGATTTTTAATTGTTGTTGTTGTAGTAAATAGGTTGTCGTTCACTCAGACTTTGTTGAGATTAAATTTCAGATTTAATAAATGAAAATACTAGAAATAAATAAAATAAATACAAAATGTGTCACAAGATGAATAATTTACTAGGACTCGGGATTTCACTGTTTTCATACTCAGGTGGTTGAGAAATTAATCCTAGGAAATTATAGCTCAAAATAAAAGAATTATTAACTCTATTCTCTGCCAAAGTAGATTTCATAAAACATTAGTTGTAAGTTGTGAGCATGACGCATCAAAAGTAATTGAAACCAAGCATGCGACATCAAACAAAATAACAAATAATTAATAGAAATCATAAAACAATTAAATTCTATGCAAATAGTTATAAAAGAATTAATTTAATTACCACATGGGTGAAAACAACTTCCCCCGTCGTCCCAGTGATGGGGTTTAGCTTCTCATAATGAAAACACACTCAAAAATATAATTCATAGCTCAAATGGTGATTTTATTGAAGAAAACTAATATTACAATGAAACTGCAACGCTATATTGGCGTTATAGAAGTCACTGTTACAAGAGTTGTTGCAAATTCAAAATAAGCGTGCCAAACTGACTGTTACGAGTACTGTTTATAAACGACAGTTCTCTGCGACAGTAAGTAGGTGTCTAATGTTTTTTTTCTTCTTCTTCTTCTCTGCAGCAGCAGAGAAGTTGCTCTGCAACTCTCTATTCTTCTCCCCAAACTCTCGATATCCTTCTCTGATTTCCCAAGGTTCTATAAATAGCCGACATGATCCAGAATAACTCGAAATCAACTCTCATTAATCCCCTTTCCATAACTGCAGCAACACGAGAATAATTTTATTTTTCTTTCCTTTTATACGCCTGTAGCTGTTAAAATCTCTCTTCATCAATAATACAGAATCCCCAATGAATATACTTCCCTAACTGTATGTATCTTCCACAATAACTTTGTATAATTCTCTCTTCAATCCTCTGCAGATATGGGAATATGTCTTTCCTATTTTTCTTCTCTTCACACGCTCTCTTGCGCTGGCACACTCCAGATTAGTCGAAACACGAACCTTGATTGAGTAAAACTCTTCCAATCCACATGACAACTACCAAAAATAACCAGAAGACTCGGGATACTTTCTGTTTTCAACTCAAAAACCCTGAACTTATTTTCCCCTGTATTGTCGAGAAATTAATAATTTTTTTCCTTTTTATTCGATTCTACCAACCATACCTTCCCTGTTTGGTCCAAACAGGACCAAAGCAACCAATTCCATAGCTCGAGTCTCACTGAAACTTGTCTAAATTCTCAACAGGGTTTCCGCAGGAAGATAAACCCGAGAATCTGTTCAATTATTAAATCCACCATTCTAGCCAATTCTGACCCAAACGAAGACCATCACCATCCCTTTTGAGTCAAAATAAAAAAACCCAAAGAGTTACGGCCCTTGAATCTCCCTACAACGTGATCAAAATTCAAACACTAATCTGGTTCGTTGCTGCCACAATTTCCCGCCAATTCTGGATTTCAAATTTAGAAGATGAGTGCCCCTTATCCGTCTGTAGAGTGTAAATAGAAGTGTCCAACTGAGATGCCCCTTATAAATTGAGGTGTCCCTTATCTGAAGCAGGGGTCCGCTTAGCAAATTTCCTCCGAAGTACAAAAACCACTTTTTGAGCAACTTTCTCCATAAGAGCTTATTTCCTTGAAAAGACTTAAAACAAGTTTATTAGTGATAAAATGAGTCCCAGCTAATGTATTTATGGGTGAAAATGCATCGTACTTTCGTGCTTATCAGTGGTTGACATGTGTAGTGAGATTCTCATGGCCTATTGAGATAAAGAATTTTCTCAAATTAAGCTAAATGTAGCAAAATTGAAAATGGAAAGAACCCCGAAGTAATGAGGGTTAGACATAATGACTCATATAAAGCATGTGAAAAGGAACATATATATCATGATATAAAGATGTACTTTTCCCAGTAGTAATGACACCAAAGTACATGTATCAGCTGAATATGGGATGAAGCTAAGATGTAACTCTAGCTCCCATCATAAATGAAAGAATTGGAAATGGTGTTGATATATACAATGTAACGTGTGTATAATAGTAACAACCAATTTTCACATCAACTTTAATGGCAATAAGAACTTTGCCTGGCCAATTGACTATCTTATTCAGTTGAACTAGGCCCAATGTATGCACTTATGGAATGAAAAGTACATCATTCCCATGAGATATAAATTCTCTAAAGCACTTGAGATATATTTGGATGAAACGTAACATATATTCATTCTAAAGTAATTGAGTTGAATCTGACTTTTGTTACATAATAAGACCACACCACTAAATAAATCTCTCAAGACTCAATGTCTAAGCTCTGTATGTACTAAGGGCTAATCACACCAAAGGGTGTTCATGCATGAACTATTACCTACCTTTTTGTAAACTTACACTGAGAATAAAGTTGATTGCATCTATAAATTGTTTCTAATGAATGTGGAAGGAAGCATATCCTTAGAAAATTAATGTGTCAATCTAGTGAATTGTAAATCACTGGAACTTGAGTTACTGAATTCATATCAACCCTAACAATGAACTGATTGGGGTTGATTCATAAAGACTTTTACATAACCTTAAGGCACATTAGTTGTGACACGATGTTCCGTTTTGAAGTACTAACACGGGCATCACTTCATTTGAGTGTACAAGGAAATGAACTAATAAAATGCGAAGTTACGGCATCAATCACAATCATTGATTTCTAAAGTTACTAGATTTTCACTACCTCTCCCCATTATGCTTTAGAATAACAAAGCACGTCACTCATCTCACAAAGTCTTTCTTTAGCAAAACATGATTGAGACCACCTTGTTTTACTTGGATGAAAATGATAAATAACTCATTCTTCAAAGAAATAAAGTGTTGTTAGTGAACATATATCCATGCAGAATGGAGACCATTCAAGTGATTTATGGCTCTGGTGGATGATTCGACGCATTGAATCAGTTATTGCTCACAACAAACGATGCGTTTAATTTTTGTAAAAATCCTAGCACATATTACACAATGCAAAGTGAAAAGGCTAACCACCCTTGTTAATGCTAGATAATTTACATCAAAAGGACTTGATGAATATTGCATGTTTAATAGGATCAATATAGAGCATCTTATACCCAATGGTCTCGCAGAGGATACCATCAAAGGTTACAGATGGTGTCTAAGGAATATGTTATGCGTACCAACCTACCTTTTATTGCATTGGGGATATGAAATATTATGCGCATCTTTACTTAATTCGTTTTAGAACCCAATATTAGTCAAATTTTTCTGCGTACCAGTTGGTAACTGAATTTAAGCCTGACATTTTGTGTTCTTACGCATTTTTGGTTGCACTATATATGTGCCATTACGAGTCCACATCGTACTATGATGGGTCACGAAAATGATTAAGTAATTTTGTTGGATATTTACTCTCAACAATTATCCGCATTTTAAAACCTTTGGCAAGAGATCTCTTACTGCTAGATTTGCAGGTTATCACTTTAATGAGACAGTCTTCTCGTAGTTAGGGGGAGATAAGTAAAAGTATTTTCTAAGGGAATGACATGAATTTTCGTGGTGTGTTCCCACTGTGTCTCATATTGATTCTTGTACTCCACAAATATAAATGTGAAGTGACAAAGAATAATCAATTTTCAGAATGTACACTGATGTCGCTAAAGTGACAAATACTAGTTGCAAGGTTAGAAATCCTCAGTATGGGGTACACCATAGACTAAGGTGTTGCAACTACACTTGGTGAAAGTGTAGTTGAGGCCGTGGATCCATAGAGGAAGATGGAGATACCACCAGGTTCGATCAATGCTCACCTAGGAATGAAGTAGATGAGTAAGGCACAACCTAATTTGTATCATTAATGAAATCATCTCATTTGATTGTCTCTGACTATGTCCATGAATCAATACTGCAGGACGCTCCGAAGTTTTAAATGATTCTAGAGAACAATGAAATCCTGACGGATTATGAGAATGCATATGAGTCAATGGAAGGATCATGCGTGCATAGTGATGATATAATCCATAAATAGTTGCTCCAGAAGTAGAGCACAATGAGATCGAACCATGCTTTATTTTGATTAATTTCAAATAAATAGCATATTTGTCCTACGCAATCCAGGTAGAACTTAGTTCTTTGGAAAATATACGGGTATTTGGTGTGGTAGTGCTAACCAACCAAGTGTAAATCCTATTGGACATACATAATTAATTTGTCATAAAGCATAATGAGAAGAAAGTAGTCTTAAATTACAAAGACTCTCCTTGTGGCGCGAGGTTTCTCACAAAGCCCTGGAATTGTTCTCTTGTAATGAACGTTATAGAGTTCTGCTACTTAGTTAGCTGGGTAATTTCAAAAGGACTTGAAATGCAGCATATGTATGTGGTTGTTACGTATCTCTGAAAGAATCAGGAGATAGAAGATATTTACAAAAGTAATAATAGACTTTTGTTGCCCAAATCAAATGACTCTAAACCACAGAGTGCGTTTACAGTTTTATAGAACGCTCACTTATAGATTCATTCAATCAGGTGGATGTGGTATACCCATCTAAATGACTATTTTATTTGGAGGGGATAGACAAGTAAGTTATTTTTCCTTGCGTATTCATAAGAAAGTTCCTGATTTGGAATTGTAGCTATTTATGTTAATGGTACATACATGATGTGTACTCTTGATGTAATTAGAGACCTTAAAAGTTATTTAAAATCCGAATTTGAGATGAAAAATCTAGGGAAAGCTCGATCAAAAACTGAACTTGTGGTATATTATTCCACCAGTTTGCATATGTCTAAAGTTGTCAGGAAATTTAACAAAGACATGCATCCTGATAGCACTCCCATGATTACTCGAGGTTCAAATGTAAGTAAGTAACCATTTATTCCAAAGGAATATGACGAAGATGTGTTGGGAGATGAAATTCCCATACCTAAGTACAATAAACGCATTGTTGTACATAGTATAATAATGTACTCGATTAAATTTTACATCCTCAGGGAACTGTTAGCTAGATATAGCTTCGCGCCAACACAACGTCATTGGAATGGTATAGTGAATGTAATCATGTACTTAAAAGTAACCATTGACATAAATTTGTTTTATCCCTACAAAGACATTAAAATGAATGCTAATGAAAGTGTAATCTAAAAGTTGTTGATTATGAAGGAACAATAATCTCTTCTCCAACGAAAGTAATCAGAGGGAGATATGGTAGATTATTTTCTAAGTCATTAACAATATTTAGTTTCGAAAAATACATGACTAAAGGAACTGTCTAGGACAACTCTAAAAGTAATCAGGGGGAGATTCCGACATCAGGGGGAGGATCCAAGGATATGATGTCGACATATTTTACTTCGAAATTTAAGCTGAGTTGTACTCTTTTTCCCTTCGATCGAGAATAGTTTTTCCCAAAGGGTTTTGTTACTCAACAAGGTTTTTAGCGAGATAACACTAAAAAATATCAAGTATTTTGAACGTTACAAACTTGAAGGTCGCATCGATATTACTGAAAATATCTGAATCAAAGAAATGAAACGCGATAGTCCGTTAAGCAACATAACTTCCGGAATCAACAACATGGTCTTATAAATATTCAAGTCATCAAAGTAAAGTGTGATTAAACTCCTTTTGAATGCATTAGACTAATGAAAATTGTCTAACATCAGGGGGATCATCTAATGGTATGTTGAACTCTTTTCCTTCACCGAGGTTACTTTTTCCCACATGATTTTGTTGCTCGGCAAGTTTTTTAATGAGGAAACATATTCGAGTCCAACTATGTTCTAAGTTTGCTTAATATTGTACTCTTTTTCTTTAGTTTTGGTTTTGTCCCTCTGGGTTTCCCTGGCGAAGTTTTAATGAGTCAATTAACTTAGACTCATCGATCTGTGAAGATCGTATTACATGTGATGAACTACATGTAAAGTAAGAGACAACATGTGAAGTACTACATGTGAAGAGTTGTACCAAGGTTTTATTCCACTGGGTTTTTCCTTGTCAAAATTTTAATGAGGCAATTGATTTTGGCAAAATTCATCAAGAAGAGGACGACATTTAAAGAATTACATTCGAAGCACTATGTGTGAAGCACTGCATATGAAGTTCTATTGGACCGCACAAGGGGGAGTGTTGTAGGGCCTATGGCCCATAGATGTGCGGCCCAACTAGGTAGTTAGGGTTTTCCCATGGTTGTATATATAGCAAAGACTCTGCTATGTAATATGCTTGCTGCCTATCAATAGAATCTCTCTTACCGTTTCTCATATTCTTGATCTTCTTTCTGTTTTCCCTAAAAGAACTTTTTATTTTTTGGACGTTTTTTTTTCTGTCTATTATGGGTGAATATAGGAGCAGCCGTTTCGTTGCATGGTATGGACTTTCTACATTATTTATGGGTATTCATGATAGTGGGAGGATAATCAGGGAGGTAAATATAGGAATGAAAGAATTAGGAGCGATCAGGGAAGTAAATATAGGAATGAAAGAATTAGGAGCGAAATTTTTTGGTAAGCATTTATATTCAAAACGGTAAGCTTTAATCCTTAATTTGCCGTGCATGTCCTAAATATTAGCCAATTTATGATGGACCACTTTGTAATGTTTGCCGAGTTTAAATAGACCAAGAATTTCTTCATAAAATTAGGTAAGTATTTCTAATCAAAAGAAGCAAACAGTGAGATTTAATCCTTATTTAGCCGTGCATGCCCTAAGTATTAGCTCCATTTATTATGCACGGCTAAGTAGAAATACATATCTTTTTAATAACGTTTTCTTTCCAATCTCTCTTCCTTTGGAAATCTGTTCTTATTCTTATTATTCTAACAATACAATCTTTATCAATCACCATGAGAAACAGGTTTCAAAAAATAAAAATAAAAATTGAAAAATGTTTTAGAAGATTCTAACAAAACAATCTTCCATCCGATCCAAAAATGTAAAAGTTTCTCATTTGTTCATAATCCGCCACATGAATATCATCCATTCTTCCTCTTTCCAGTTGCAAAGTTTCCTCGAAATAGTCTGTGAACGAATTTTTATTCCCAAAGAGATTTCTGCAACGTTTCCTTTCTAAGTATATATTTTTTTCTAAAGTTATTTGTTCTTTGGGTTTTACATATGGCAACTCTAATGTTATTTGTGTTTTGCAGGTTGATTAAGGTTGGCTAATTCAATTGCCATTTTTATGGGTTTTACATATTGCAACTCCCAAGGTATTGCACTCCATATAACTTTCCTTACCTTACTCGATTGCTCCATTTATTCAATGAGTACAAAGGAAATTATGCTTTGTATTTTTGATTTTTTCATGAGTGGAATAAAAATTATTCTTATTATTTTAAAAAAAAATACATTGTATGTAGCATTTATATTTTCAGTTTTTTTTTTTTTGTAATGCTACCATTTAATGGTTGTAACGTCTAATTGAAGAGGAAGTAATTAAGAGGTCTAGAAAGGGGTTACAAATACCACAACCGCTAGATTTCTTTGTCTAGGATGAGACTGGGGTGGTCGGATCACATCTTTATCTCTCATAAGGTTATCCGTTTGTCCAAGGCTCAAAAACCCATCCTGTTTTGTAAACGACGACTGTCGGATGTCTTTCGCTAGGATGAGACTGGGATGGTCGGTGCAACGTTTATCTCTCAAAATGTTATTTGACTTTCCAAGATCAAAAACCCATTTTGTTTTGAATTATAGATTAAGTACTAAGAGTAGTGGGATATTGTGGCGGACCGGAAAATTATGCCTCTGGCACCAAGACGTGCAGGATGAAACTCCCTAATGCGCCAAACGTAACATAGTGATCGGGCTATAAAGTTTCACATCTCACCAGATAAATGCACTTGATTTGGCTTAGCAAGCATAAGGCCTTGAACGTAGTTTCCCTGCGAAGCTCCTCAGCATCCTAACTTTTCCTTGTTCTGCGAAGGGTGCAAGGACGTAAAGGATAATAATTTACATGCATCACTAACTTCTTCTGAGTCTTGTCCAGGAATATTGCATGCCTTGGACTTATACATACGCTATTGCAAGCCTATTCTCAACTTCCTTACTTCGCTTCGGCTTTGAGGCGCTGAAAGCATGCACCGATCTTGCTCGTGCCAAGGGTGCATCTGTCAGGCTCATGTCATCCTTGTCTTGCATCATTCTTGTGATGCAAGTAGCTTATGTAAGCTCCCCTAACTTTCATACATGTTTATCTTCCTTTCCTGACCATGCCCGATTCGCAATTGGTGCATGCCCATCTCGTGTTTCAAGGCAAAAACCAAGCAAATACTAGTCCATATATGACAAAGGGTCCTCTACAAATGATGCATAAGAGTGTGCATCATTGACCCTTTCTCCTCATGCTTCAAAAAAAAAAAATTGACCCTTTCTTCGGTTCCTTCGGACGCATCATAGTTTTTCATTCTTGGTTTAGCAAAGCAACAACGATGATGCATATGCATCATGAAGATCTATCTCGAGTAATTAATGCATCATATATGATTTACCGGCCATGATTTATAGCCGAGGGATGCATCTCCGCTTAGTGCACCTTCAACACCCCTTCTCCATATATGTCTTATTGATATTTTTACAACTATAAAATGGGGAGATGATGATCATATACCAAGTCTATCTGCTTTCATGACAACAAGTTCTGATAATTGCACCATAGAGGTGTAATTTAGATTCTCGTCTAATGCGCAATTAGCGAATTGCACTATAGTTTTGCAATTTTGCTTTTGACCAGCATCCAACTAATGTGATGCACCATGGTGGTGCAATTTATGTTCTGGGCCAACATGACCTGAACACACAACACAAGTTTGAGATGAATCTAAATCACATTCAATATCGCATCTTTGAGCAACGCGTCACCCGAAAAAATACGGGTATTACAGATATGATGCAGATCAGAAGTGTTAAAAAGAATAATATTATTCAACGGTATAGAAATCAAATAGATAACCGATAAAGTGGGTATCAATAAGATAAATTCTTCATAACTCAAACTAATCTTATGAATGACGACTATGACGAATGATCGCAACTTCGGAGAATCACAACTATGTATAATATGATTATTTAGACCTTATGGTAAACCTGAATTTAAACAAAGTTTAATGAAAGAAACTTATTGTTAATTGAAAAAATCAACTAATTTCTCGTTTTTGGAGATCCTTATATAGATAAATCCGACTACCTAAACCTATTAAAAACCTAAAAACTTATTTCCTAAAATATCTACCATCTTTGTGCAACTTTGATAAATTGTTAAAAGTATTAAAATAAACTCTGCTTTCTAAAATTACCCTAAATAATAAATTCAAAATTTAACTATTTTTCTACTAAAAATATCATTAAGAAAATACAAATGATTATAATAAAAAAATAATAGATTTATTTTCCATGATTCTCCCTCCTTCAGAATAGATGGAACCCATCTTTCACACATGTACACTCTCCCCATTACCTACTTGCGACAACCTTGTACAAACCCGTTTCCAAATCCAAGAGCCAATAACAGACAGACAATCAGTAAAGGATTAAGTTATGAAAATATTTACCTCGTCAGCCTTTGAACCTATAAACCATATTCCATCAAAACTTGTATTCAATTGGTTGTCTATTAGATTTTCGTACCAACTATATTTTTTTGAGCTACGTTCTCTCATTTTGTCAGATAAATGCCATTGTTACCCCTTTTCTTATTCCACCAGAACCTCATCTGGGTGGAATTCATTTTAGCAGTCAGCTTCTTTGGAATGAGGAATACAACCATATGGTGAGCAAATATACTACCAAGAGTAGATTGATCTAATATTGTTTTATCAGATTGGTTGAGGAATTTAGCCTTCTAATTTTATAGTTTATCACTATACTTGTCAACGATAGAGATAACAAATTGGATTTTACGCCTTTGAAGGAGCAAAGGGATACGTGGACATATTATCATTTAGCTTCTTGATGTTTAAGTTGTTGGAAATGTATTTCTTAGCCTGATTACTAACTCCATAGATAAAATCCAAAACCAAATGTTTGAAAATTAACTGACGGACCTGAGAATTTGCTAAATTCATCAATGACTTTAACAAGATGTCTAGCTTTAGTAGCATTTTCTTTAAATAAAATCAATCATCCGCAAAAAAAAAAATGAGAATTATGAGGGAATTAATGCTTGTTGGCCTTAATGCCACAAATGAGACTATATTGTTCAACTTTAAGCAAATATCTAGAAAAAGATTCGATTTACATAATAAAGAGATAAGAAGAGAATGGGTCTCACTGTCTTAGACCTCAAAGATCAATACAAACTACTTCCTTCTTACTTATTTTCACTCTATCAATTTTCTTGGTTATAAAGATTTTATTGTTATTCGTCAGGGAGATTTAGGGGCGCTTTTAACCGTTACTGATAAGCTTGACATATCCCACCCCACAACAGGTTCTATATATTTTAGCATTACAAATTCATGTGCCATATATTCAATCCGTTTTAGTTATAACTTCACGACTTGTGGTTCTAAAAATATCGATTGATTCCTAGTAGTGGAAGTTGAACTTTTACACATAACAGATCGAACTGGAGTTGGCAGAGTATATTGATAAGAATGAGTGGAAGGAAAGTGATCCCTTTCTCTAGGTTGGTAAAGTGTACAAAATATTTCCAAGGAAAGTCTCGATCCCAAAAGAGTAATTTGAATTAGATAAATGGATATAGTTAATTCCAAAATAGAGGAATTATCTGTAGAGTTCATGGAAGTGAAGACTTGGAGTGTGAAACCCCATCTATACGCACGCAATATTATGATTCAAGAACTGGGATCTAGATCTCAAAGAAAGAAGGCTTGACTCATTAGTTAGTTGTACAATCTCAACAAGATATAGTTATTTCAAGGTTTATAATGCATTTCTACTCCCCGTACAGTAAACCTTTGCAAACAAGACTTGAATTTCTAAGTAAATTAGAATCCTTGTATGATTGACAGTAAGGCGTTCATTAATTCACTGTCTAATGATCCTTACTTTCTTTTATATCCCTTCAGCGGAACAGAAAGATGACATTACAAAGGACCGAACATATGCTCTAGTCGGCAGCTCAACTGTTGATGAGGGTTGGAAGGGCCTATCGGTGATTGGATCACTGCTACTCCTTGGAATTTAATTTAATGATTAGTCTAGTGGTTTTAGGTGCCTTATTATGATTGATAGCGGCAAATAACTTCACGTATGAACAAATGAAGAGTTTATGTCTGCCAAGAAGATAATCTTGCATATCATGTTTCTCCCGAATTCTCTACTACAACTTGGAGTCAACTACAACGGACTACGTTCCTGTCGATCCTAGGTTAGTACATTCTCTCTTTATGTTTTGACAACAAAGCTTCTAGCTAGAGTAAGTAAATAATGTGTTTTATGACACAATTCTAATATTCGAGATGGAAGAGTTACAAATAGCCTCAAGGCTGGCTTACTATGGTTTCCACTCGCTAATTTTTTTTTTGAAGAGATCTTGTGTCATATAGAACCAGTAATAATCTGATATAAGATTTCCTTCGGGACACGACTTTTATTTGAAAGCCTTCCTCAATACCCATAGTTTAGCCTTAACAGTCATAAGGAATAGGCCACGCTTACAATCATTCCAAGTGCTGCTATTATGACTATTAAGATATTTCTTCGGAAAGCTCCTACTAAGATGGGAAATTCCCCAATAAAGCTGCTAGTACTTTTGAGAAGAGAAGAACACGATATTATTAAGATGATCAACTAACATTAGTATACTGTCTGGGAAATTTGTAAGGCGAGATGTAAGTGCACCTTTGAGAATATAAAACCAAATCCCGTGGTGGTTATTAAACTGGTCTAAGATCTAAAATTTTCAACTGGTAGTTCTATGGCTACTTCTGGTCATACAACTTTAAGAAATACCATAAATACAATGATTCAGACAAGATGGATATATACCTCCTTTATCTTCTTACTTTTCTATCTGTTGTGATGCGTCTTTTAAAAAATATGATGGTTATAATCAAACTGGACATGGACTAATCATGCGTAATTTTGCATGAGAATTCATACAGGGAATATGCAGGCATACAGATGGATACCTAAGTATGGAGGAGGATGAGTGCGAAGGTTTACTACAAGCTTTGATTTGGGAAGAGGAACTAGAGATGCAATCCATTTGTTTTGAACCCGATACAAGGCTAGTGGTGGACGCAGTTAATAAGGATTACAAGATTGCAGCTTGGGAAAACCAAGCATTAATCTTAGATATCAGATTTAAAAATCAACCTTTGCAGACATATAAGTTCATTAAGAGAAAATGTAATAAACCTGCAGATAGATTAGCAAGGCATGCAAGAGTGTTTAAAGTTTCGAAATGTTGCATTAATCATCCTTTAAGCTTTATTGCTACAACAATACTGGAGGATGCAGACATTGTTAGATTTCGCTTGATTAATAATAAGTTTTCTTTGCACAAAATAAATAAATAATAATTAAAAAAAATCAACCAACATTAGTACAGTGGATTGTTTTTCGCATTTGTATGTCGCATGTCTTGTGTGCATATTATATATACTAGAACAACGCTACCATGGTGGGGAGGGTCGACCAAAGAAAAAATGAAACACTGTTGCAATTGGACTGTGAAAGAAAATTTGTGTCTAAAGTGAAAGTATCACTTTTCCTGAAACAGAGGGAGTACATCGTTTTATTAGTTGCAATGAAAAATCAGTTGGTGCATAAACTAAAATATGGTTACATAATGTGTTATGCATCATTTGTGGTGGTTTGCATAATGGCTATGAAATCAATTTTTGAAAATTGTGCCTAAAATGATAAACGCCTCTGAATTTTTCGTAAAAACATTAAATTTGATATTGTTGTTTGTACTCGTTGTGTAGATCTGTTTAAAATCTTTCCAACGAGATAACATTTGTAAAATTTCAAGACACGGATTTTTAGATATTTATTTTGCTTGCCAATTATACCCTTGAAAAAAAATACATAAGGAATTATAATACAATTTGACTCTTATATCTATTTACACTTCCTCTTTGGTTTATTTACGAAAATGTCTAATACTACCTATTTGCCCTTCCTCTTCGGTTTTATTTACGAGAAAAAAAGAAAAATTTGATTCAGATGGACAGTTTTGGTTTTTCGGCTCGGACCATTTCCAACATTTTTGTGTCAATTGATCACTTACATTTTACAAAAAAGTTGTCATATAAAAGGTCCTCCCTCCCTCACTTTGCTCGGTCGGCCCAATAAACTAAATACAAGTATCGTGATAACGAACAAAGCAAAATGAACAACGATGAATCGGTAAGGGAAGAGAAGAAAAAGAAATGTGAATCGGTAGGGGAAGAGAAGAAAAAGAAATGGCAAAAGATTAACTCACAAGAGGAACTTGGAAACGGGAGAACCCTCTTGTTTTTTTCTTTTCCGTGTGCTTCTTAGTAGCTAGTAAAATTATGCAGTGTACTTGTTTACAAGTAAATATAAGATGAATTTGGTTGCAACTTCTAACTATCAATTATCGTCTCTGGAAGTTCAAAAACTTGATACCGTATGCAAACACAAAAAAGAATAGGAGAACGAATCCGAGGTGTCCCAATGCAACATACCCTAAGAAGTTATATTCAAAGCCAAGGTTATCCTTCAAAAAATCCTGTAACATTATTTTTTCTGCCTGTCCTGGTATCTCAAGAGGAGTATTCTTGTCGCCCACTTGAGATGTCACAAGGCCGTACAGTGTCCATGAAACCGGAGAAGCCCAGTAGTACCATCTCCACCATATAGGTATTTGCTGCAGAAGTTAAACGAGAATGTTAGATTTGGGTCAAGAATCATGTTCTCCAGAGAGTTAGTTGTATACAGCGTAATATCCAGTATTTGGTGATAACGTACCGGTCTAGGAATAAGGAAGCCTGCAAACAAATTCCATAAGGTGTAGATAAACGACATAACAATGGCAGCCATTTGGTACCCTGGAGTAAGTGCTACCATCATCATTCCACACATAGTGAAATAGACGAAGCACATGAATATGAAGTAGTAGAACCATATGAATTTATGCAGTTGCCACTCAAATCCGATCATTGAGTATATGAGAAGAGTATAAACAAGTGTTTGGATCGCCACATAAATAATCTCAATTGCCACCTGGAGAACAATAGATATGAAAGAATGCCATAAGTTTATTTTATGTTGATAACTGTGCAGGAAGAAATGCGTAAGAATCTCTATTACCTGAGAAAATGCATAAGCTAGTGATGAATACATTCCTGCTGCTCTCTCGCGATAAAAGACTGTTCTCTCAATTGACACAACAGACTGCACTGATGATGCATTGGTGGCTCCAAGGAACATAACAGCAGCATACATTGCCCCCAATAGATTGAACAGGTCCTGTTGTTTGGCCCTATTACACAAAATGGGTACGCATATGGTGAGATAAAAATCTAATTTTACATCCAAATGAAAAACGCTGATAGAATAGGACTTACGTTTGTCTGCCTTTGTCCCAAAAGATAACACCAAATAGAAAACCGAACATAAATGTCATTAGGAATCGAACGGAGTTGTATTGTGGGTTCCTCCAGTATGACCAGTGTTGTTTCTGGAAACAAGCGATGCATTGAGTAGGAAAACCCTGCGAGTATTTGGTAGGGAAATGAAGATCTTCAGAACCTGGCACTGGAGAACTTAGCTCATTGATAAGTTCTTGAGTTCTTCTGTAGCAGAAAAAATAACAGCATGAATACCAAATCAAAGAAAAAAATAACTTTTTGTATTCCCTAGTCTACTTACTGATAAAGATTTGAATTGGCATAAGCTTGTGCAAAATCTACTTTGAGTTGAGTCTCAACTGAAGGTGCCGTAACTTCCAACATCCACGTAGCAGGATTGCAACCATCTTTGATCTTCGGAACCCCTGAAATGGACTGTAAGAGATTTAAATATGTATTCCGTTTTTATCTTGCACCAATACTATTTTAATGACTCCAGTTTATGCCAACATTTCTACTGCATCTCTGAAAAACAACTGACTGAAAATAAAGTGGAGAAAAATAATTATTACTTCAAAGTATTCTATAAGCTTGCAGGAGTGGCGACCAAGAGGTCCACCATAGATTACTTGTCCTCCTCTTTTCATCAATAGTAACTGTGAGAAACATTTTGCAACGTTAGAAGCACCACAGCGGCACCATAAACATATGAAAAATAGAGTAGATATAGAAAGCATAGTAATAAAATAAAGAAAAGAGCCATGCCTCGTCAAAAGCTTCAAAAATATCTACACTCGGTTGGTGAATTGTGCAAACAACTGTTCTTCCTGTGTCAACTGTATTCCTCACTGTCCGCATAACAATGGCCGCAGCTCTAGCATCAAGGCCTGATGTTGGCTCATCCATGAAGATGATTGATGGATTAGCAACTAACTCTACAGCTACAGTGAGCCTCTTCCTTTGCTCAGTCGAAAGGCCATTGACTCCTGGAAGACCGACTATGGCATTCCTTAATGGATCAAGCTCAACCAACTCCATAACTTCCTCAACAAACATCTTTAAAAAAAAAAAATCAACATTGCTAAGGCAGATTCTATAGTGGACCAAAGAAGCAAAGGAAGCTAGATTCCAACATCTATATTATGTACCTTTCGTTTTTCCGTTTTTACTTCCGGAGAAAGTCGTAACCAGGCTGAATACAAGATGGATTCATAAACAGTAACGTTCGGCGAGTGAATATCATTCTGTTCACAGTAACCGCTAACTCTAGCAAATGTTTCTTGAATTTTAGGATAACCAGATATATTAACTGTTCCTTCAATGTAGCCACCAGTCTTTCTTCCTGCAAGCACATCCATAAGCGTGGTCTTTCCTGCACCACTGACGCCAACTAATGCTGTTAGAATACCTGGTCTGAATGCACCACTAACATCTCGTAGCAATTGCAGGCGGTTCTCTTCTATTCCTTGTTTCTTCATTTCCTGAATTTAAAAATAAAAATCATCACTCTGAGATTTCTAAGCTTTCTGAATTAACATAATTTCATTTCTGATACTTCGCCACATGACTTACTGCAGGCATATCAACACTGTAATTGACGTGATTGAATGAAATTGAAAGTGGCTGGAAAGGTAAAACCATTCCTCTTCGGGGTGAGTTGTCTGCCACACTAATACTTGAGTTCCTAGTATGTGGAACCCTTTTTACTGCCATGTCAACACCTTCAATAGTTGAAACAGCATAAGACAACAAAAATTACGATCGGTGTACTTAGCGCTACATGAGAGAAGTATGTAAGATCTATCAAACCTTCAACAGATATTGAACTGATTTCTTGGGAAGTGAATTTATGTTTCCCAGTAGAGGATAACTTCTGGTTGCTCTTCACCTCTTCGCTTTCCCCCATGGTAGTTCTAGAATCAACTGAAGCTGCAGTATAGTACCCATAACATTAATTTTGACTACTGATCTCATTTCGATGGCAAAAGCTGAGTGTATGAAGAAATGGCAAATCAATCTCTTACGGGTCAAATATGTCAATGCTGCAAGGAAGCACACGTTAAATAGAAGAGAAAATCCGACTAATGCTCCGATACATATCCAATACCAGTATTCTTCTGCAAACATGCCTCTGGACTTCAGAAGCATTTTTCCGACTGTTGTTTCAGGACTGTTAGGGTGAGCAGGGTCACTGATGGGCTGTAGTAGAGAAAAAAGCATAATCAAATAAATGCACTCCATATTCTTGTAGATAGTCAAAAAGTCGTGCACCCAAAATGTAAGCATGTCACTTCATATTATCTTACCATGTTCCATCTCTCATCCAGAAATTCATTGATGGCTATGGCATTCTGTCCATACATCATTGGAGAGACATAATAGCCCCATATCATCCATGACGGAATGTCATCTGAATTTAGAGAGAACTGGTTACTTAGAATAACAACCGAGTATATCTGTTTTTGTATCGAAACAGAAAGTTTATTAGCCAACCTTTGGAAATAATGAACCCTCCAAGCACAAAAACAACTAGCATGGTAAAGGTACCAATGGTGTTAGCAATGACCATAGTTCTTCCAGCTGCAGCAATGAACCGAAAGAGACTGAGAGCCATTTGATGTACGCAGAAGAAAGCCAAAAACTGGCGGAAGAACCTGGATTAACCGTCAACTTATCAAATTGAGATTCTGCCTTCTTCTAAGTGGCATCAAGAACAAGGGAGATGCATGCAAGCACACGGTAGTTATTGAGAACAGAAACAGTAAAACCGAGTTACCTGGTTATGTCAGGGGCAAACCCAATTGTATAGTAGGTAAGAATGACCCAGATTCCCGATTCCAGTGCTGAGACAGGAACTCTAAGGAGCCAAATAGGTAATCCAAATGCCCACGCAGGATAGAACAAGAAATCCCTCTGCTTGAAGAAAACCGGAAGCCTACTAACCGTCATTGCCATCTCACCCATCCCATTAAAAATCACATTAATCAAACTAAAAAACAATGCTCCATAATACTTTCCTCCATCAGAAATTTGGCTATGCTTCATTTCAGTTCTCAAGAACACTGTCATTGTGATCAGTGACATGATTGTGATCTGCATAGTTTTGAACACGTATATAAATGAATTTCGCTTCATGAGCAACCGCTCCCTCGAGAAACATGCCTTGAAGAGTTCCCAGTTAGAGATACCATACTTCTCTGTCACCAATGCAGCTGGATGGGATTTTTTTCTATTGTATGGAGCACTAAGACTACTTTGAAGCTCTTGACCAAGGTGAAACAAATGGTATGAGTTTATGAAATCAGATGGTGAAACATATCTGTAAGGTTGGTTCTTGTCAAACCAGTATTGTTCTTGGTCTTTCCTGGATGTAACCTCCTGCAGATAATCTGCAATTCCTTTTCTTTCTGGACATTTGAAACCCATGTATTCGAAGAACTCAAGAATGTTCTCTCGTGGACCTTGGTATACGATATGACCCTCTGAAAGTAAAATGATATCATCAAAAAGTTCGAATGTCTCAGGAGCAGGTTGCAGAAGAGAGATGATCATGGTTACATCCATAATATGAACCATCTGTCTCATGCATCTAACGATCTGGAATGTTGTAGAACTGTCAAGCCCAGTTGATATTTCATCCATAAACAACGCTTTTGCTGGTCCGGCTAACATCTCTCCTGCATTCAGAAGAGCCAGTAGCTGTTGTTAACAATGCTGGCTAGTAGCTAGTTGTGAACTCTTAGGCCCCAGAACAGGTTTAAAGAACTTAACTACCAGACACTACAAATGTCAAAATCTATCATTGTTCCAATTTCTAACATTGATGAAATATCTTTAGATATAGCTCCAAGTTTCATTATATGTCCTCCGCTTTACACAACAGCGACACGTACCTGTCGTCAGACGTTTCTTTTGCCCACCTGAAATTCCCCTTATCATATCGTTACCCACCATAATATCCTCGCAAATGTCTAGCCCAAGGATCTGCTCAGAAATTAATTCCAAGTTAGATTTTCCAATTCTATTTGTCTACCGGAAACTAGCAGCTTAATGTGGAGGAAACGAACCTTGACTACATAGTCTGTAACTAGACTAGTTTTCTGGCCTCCCATTGCAGTAGCTTTCATGAATGCATCAATCTGAGGATCAGGTTCTATTCCTGTTTCTTGCTCACGCTTTGACAGTTCTGCTAGAATTTCATATCTAGTTCCAACACCCAAGCAACGCCCAGAAAAATCTAATGTCTCTCTCACTGTCATCTCTCCGTGGTGAAGATCATCTTGGCTGATATAAGCACATGTTCTCTGGGGGACAAATTCTGTAAACTCATGTCCGCAGTATGTAATTTTCCCAGATACCTGCCGATACCGAAATCATCATTGTCAAGTGTCAGCTTTCACCAGACAAAAACTACTAGCACACACTTCTCTTGTAATTAAGAAAGTCAACAACATATCTTTTGAGAGAAGAAATAATTCATACCCTAAGCTCCATATCATGCTTCCCCGAAAGCGCCTGCAACAATGTTGTTTTCCCAGAGCCTGGCGGTCCAAGTAGCAGTGTCATCCTTTGAAACAAAACAAAGCACAGCTAATCAGTAGCAAAAAGCAATCAGACAAAACCAGGACCATGAGCGTGTCAATTCTTCATTAACATACCTTGATGGTCTAACTATTCCACTCACGTTACGGAGTATCTTGTTTATCCGCTTTTTTGATGGCACTAGCCAAACTAGTCCTAAAAATGCCTGCTGACAACAGTAGACTGAATTAGATATAAAAGTTTTTGCATTTCTAACTCTCAATTATTATTTGAATTATTAGCATTTGGCGATCCATTGGCACGGCGAAGAAGTTCTAACAGCCAGCTTCAATAGAAATCATTCCAGACATCAATTTCCGTCCATTGTTATTACGAAATGAGAAATGCAAAAACAATAAAGCTAATCAATCACCTCAACTGCATTCAAGGTGGAATTAAGCAAAGTAGGAAGTGCCCTGCTTCCAACGTAAGCATCTGCTTCAATCGATAGATTTTCGAATCGGACTTCAATCTTAGGAATCTCAATCCCAACCCTGTTTTGCGCAGACTTAATATCAAAAACATTAATTTGCAGAAAATTTAACATAAAGATTCCAAAATTATAGCTATTGAGGTAGATATATAAATACCGATCAGTGCGATCCCTGAGCCGACGAAGAAACCGTTCATTATCTTCTTCCACAACCTTGAGAATACTTTCCATAAGAAGTTTCTTATCTTGGGGTCTTAATTTTGTAATATCAATTTTTCCATTAGTATCCATAGCTTGTACTGTTTTATCAGTTGAAAGCCTTTCTAAAGCAGCCCATTTCAACTCTTCTTCTTCGTAATCTTCTCTTCTACTACTTGTATTCCCTTGTTGAAAAACATCTGGTTGATTATGAGAACTCCATGCTTCACTAAAACTTGGTGTGTTCCAATTTCCTCGTCTATTACTATTTGACCTTCCTATATGACCATTCTCTTCCCCCATTGATCAACCTTTCTCACAAATCAAATGTACATTAATCAGCCTCTCTCTCTCTCTCTGTATCTGAAAGGGTGATGATAAGAAACAGAGATAGTACTGACAAATGTAGATGCTTTCAGTGAGTTGTTATCTCTATAAATAAATATAGATAGGTTGATCCTGATGTTCAATATCCATTTTTGTACTTAAAAATTTCACTATCTGTATTAATTAACTAATAATTAAGAGAAGAGAAAAATATATTTTGATTCTCTAATAACTATCTGTTTTAAGTAAATAAATGATCTTGATTTATTTTTTTAAGATAGAAGCTTCATCGGTTGTTGGTATGGTTTGATCATTGGAGTAAACAACAACCTTCTTCATATACGTTGGAATTTTTATTTTAATAAAAAACTTGCAAGTTTATGCTGTCACCCTTGGATAGACATCCTCCCTAAACTTCAGATTGTAGCGTCATGTCATGAGTCACCGAGTCCTCCAGCGGCCTTATAGTGATGCTTAGCTCATATGGAGTAGTTAATAACCCGACAGATACAATTATAGCACCGTAAAATGTGCATTCTCGCCACCTTTGGCGTGGCAAATCCTAGCCGGTCACTTAGATCATTACAGTCATCCCGGTGTGCGTTCATAGAGATCTGTGTGCCGGTTTCGAAAATCTTTAACTTATGGCTGGTGAAATTTAAAGCATTCCATTGTGTCAGATTGCGATCAACTCCCGAATTGCAGTTGATTATATACAAAGACGAAGCCAGAACATATATGCTATGAGGTCGAATAAATTTTTGTTCCGACGTTGGCTAATTTTTATTTTTATTTTTTTTTATCAACATGGCATATTTGCACATTTCCGCAATAGCATCATAAATCTCGTTATAAATACACTAATTTTAGCGACAAAATTATGCATATTGATATCAAAATGGTTGAATATCTCATGTTCTGTCCACAATGACAATGGTCGCTGCATCTAAATTCGCATGCCAATATCGTCTTCAAGTCCATCAATATTTATTTTCTTTAGTTTTCATTTGCGAGTCAGGTAGAAAATTGGAAGTCATTATCTTTTGCACCCACAATTAAAGGTGTAAAACGTGCCGGCCCAGCACAACACAACCCATGAAATCACGTGCTTAGCGTGCTATGTGTCGTGCTGTGCTGTGCCGGAAATTATGACGTGCCGTGCTAGAAGGCGTGCTATGATGGGCTGTGCCAGGAAAATAAACGTGTTGTGCCGTGTTGTGCTGTGCCAGGCACATTTATTTTATATTTTCCAATATAAACGTTTTTCAAATATTTAGGTATTATATGTGTTATCATGAAAATAAGTCAGCATAACGGTAGTAAAATGTCAATAGTTGGCTAGAATAAGAGTTTTTTTGTGAAATAGACACAAAATATGATGTATTGTGCTATGGTTTGTAGTATTTTATACATATTATGACGTGCTTTCTTAACATGCCGTGATGTGTCGTGCCACGTGCTAATCTGTGTCGCGTGCTTTGGTGGGCTACTGTGCCAATTAGTCAAACCCAGAACGTCCCATTTAACTAACGTGATGTGTCGTGCCGTGCTAAGTCACGTGCTGTGCTGGGCTCAAATTTTAGCGTGCTGGGTTGGGCTGTGATCGTGCTGGCACAACCCAATTTACACCTCTACCCACAATGCATAAAATTATAAATGAATCCCAAGCTATTTTCCCACTATAATTCAAAACTTGGTGGGTGCAAGTGACCCCACTTGCACCCACTTCCCTCCGTCCCTGATTATATACAACATGGCTTTTCGGCCAGCAGATGAACGGTGAAAATAGATTGGAGCATATCTCCTCTCAGGCTTCTCGGCCAAAGATGAGAGAACCTCCTTTTGCTGGGTAGGCCTATCAATACCAAGAATGAGTCTGAAAGTACCTATCAGCACCTACAATGTGTACCACTGGTAAGTTAGAGCAATTTCTATGGGATGAACAAACTTAGAGTTTGTTCATTTTGCTCCCCGTTATGGCATGAACAAACTAAGAAAATGGATGTTCAAATGAACTGATCTGTTCATTTGTACATTGAGTCGGAACAACAGGCGCGCGTCTGTTGTAATGGCGTGCACCATAGGTACTAACGCTGGCGTCAACGCTAATAACGCGCAACCATGCCAGAAACGCCCGCGACATTTCCAATGACGCCCGCGACTCTTGGATTGACGCCAAGTACAATCCCTGATTATTTTACTACTTTTTAACCTTATTTTACCTCACTTTATCATAATTTATCTCACTTCATCTTATTTTATCTAACTTCATCCTATTTTATTTCACTTAAATATTTTATTTTATTTTTCACATTTATCCTGCAAAACATTTTATATTAAAAAATAATAATGGGCCCTAGAAAACCAAATCTGTTCATTTTATCGTGCTTTACTATAGTGGAAAAACCCATTTGGCCATCCAGGTGGCTCAAAATTTTTTTGAAGTTATGCGTTCCCATAAGAATTGCTGTTAGTTAGGTTCTATACTGCAAAGACGTTTTTATCTGTTTGTCTCTATTAGTTTCTGTTTTCTGACCCAGAAAAAGAGACAAACTCAACTTTCAAAGATGATACGGAGCTAACAAACGCTGACTTTCAAAGATTTGGTGGCTGGAAGATTGGAATAAGCATGTTGCATGAGTGATACGTTACCCCTGGCTCTTATTCTGGTAATACCTCTGGATGGAAACATTTTCCAAGTCTCAAGTTGAGTTTTGCATATAATAATTTGATGATGACCAGTCACACCGTAGCAACATAACAAAATCTCGGTCGGTGGATATGGTCAGACTATATTGATTAATTAATGACACCCCTGACCCATGATGATTAACTATAGAAAGGTTCTTTTTGGGTCTTTCTAATAATACTTTGACATTATAATTTACTAGTGTGAAACCCGTGCAACACACGGGTATGTTCATTGCTTATCTTTTTATCTATAGAATACATTATCAAAGAGTGCCAAATAGGAAGATTATTAAAAATTTATAAGCTCTGATCAAAAAAATTCAGGAAACTGCCTTGCAAAATATTGCTACTATGAACTATTATAAAATTGATAGCAAAATTAACTTGATTATGCATCCTAATACTAAATAATTTTAAAAGAAAAAAATCTCCAGAAATAGTTTTCCTCTTACCAAAAAAATCTCAAAAATACGATAGACAAATAAGTAGTCTATTTTATCAAGTTGGATTTTAGCTTTCTGGCCAATAGAAATTATCCAATTGAATCACCATCTCTTTGCACCTTTAATCGGTCTCCATCTCCATGTCAGAATCCGATGTTTGCTTCTACATATCAGCATGAAGCAAAAATTCTTAGTAAATGAGTGTACGTTAAAAATTCACTGCAGGTATATATACTAAACAATTACCTCTTCAATGCACAACTTTCTCATTGATTTTAATGGGGGGGGTCAGTGGGTCGTAGCATTGCATTTTCTTATCGAACTTTGATGGTGTGTGTGGTTGGTGATGTTGCGTGTCTCTACTCTTTGCTGATTTTATGACTCCTCCAAGTCTCTCGAACTCATATTTATCTTCCAATTCGTGATTGAGATGATATATTTGTCGTACGTTAATCGTCCTATATCCATATAACTCCCCTCCAACGATCTGTAACTCGAACACTCATGTGACTCCATGTATTTCCATAATCTCAGGTATATTTTTTGCTAGATTATTATGCAATCAATTGTTATTAGTTTAAAGTGTATTAGAAAGTAAAACATGCTACGAATTGTCACTGAATGCGGTTTCATACCTCTCTCGTGACTGAACTGATTTGCATGAGGCTTGAAACTTTTGCTTTATCATTGAACAAAACCTCGACAACTGGTTCTTCTACAGTAATTGTTGCAGTTCCAGATTTATCTTCGTGTATTTTTAACTCCAACTTGTATCTGTTCATGTTTGTCCATCAGTTCAATTACCAAAATAATTACAAAAAATTAAGTGTAAGCCAACACTTTCATAGTAGATCTGTTAGCTTGGTACGCATCTTTTGATCCAACAGTTGCATACATTGCACCAGCTTTTTCCATCCATTGTCACACGCATAGTATTGCACTCTGAACATACCATATAATACCACGTTGAACCTGGCACAACTCCAATTATTGTTTCCTTGAACGTGAAGGTCATTCCCTGTCATAACATCATAGATTGGTATAGTGATTACTGACAACGAAACTAATTATTTTTGTCAACTTTGGATCTTACCAAAAAAAAATTCATCATATATTAATTTGCAACCCTTAACACATCGTGCTCAACATTTAGTTTGTCTGTATCATAATCCAGTTCCTCGTAGACCAATCTATTTATAGAATTATACCGATTGTCATTTTTTGGGAAGGGAATCATTGAAAATTCCCTGAGGGTCATGTTGTTCCTTTCCATAATCCTTTCAATGTCAAGCAAGGCAAAGTTTTTTAATTCCCCTCTTTAAAATTCAAGTTTGGCATATTGTGCCTCTTTTTTAATATATATGGAATATCCTCAGTTAATATCTTTCAATTCTCCTCCCATAATTTATCTGGCTGCGTTACCTCACAGAAGAGCAACAACATTACAAACATTTCACGAAGGGAACTACCTGCAGAAAATATCTCAAAATATGAGTACTCACAATACATTCCTTAACCAAGCGTAAAACCGAAGGCTCGGAAGAAAAAAAATCTTCTTAAAGACTAAATTGACCAAAGGGTTGGTTACATGTAGTCCATTTCGACGCCTGCATCAATGAATTATGCCATTCCTTGTCATCCTGGAGTAATCCGAGTGCTATACACGGTTCTCTATAAGTCAGATAGGGTTCCCCATCAACCGTTCTTAATTCTTCATAACTACGCGGTCCCTTGACAATGTTCAGCAAAATACGAAGAAAATATATTTCTCCTGAAGTAGGATGAGCATTGTACAACCTACCAACCGCACTTCTTTGTTTTCTGATCTTCCACTTTTTCAGATCATTGTCCCAGGCAAACTTAGTTGGGAAATCTGCATTAGTCAGGTTTTTAGCATCCTAAAATTCCTTATTTGCCTCAAACCATTGCATAAATTTTGTCCTGCTTATGCTCACTCTATTCATAACCTCTCTCAAATCATTTGTATCCTTGAAAAACACCTTTTGTTCACCTTCTAAATGGTAGGGAAGTCGTTCAACACTTGGGTCGCGATAATGGATATCGTAGTCCCAAATCCTCCAACATGACTCTGATACAGATATGTAATGTCAATCCAAATAATCACTTACTTCGTCGATAACCTTTTCCGCCGCCCCAGGGTTTGTTCCAATGCTTTGCTCTTTGTTTCCATCTATTCCGGATTTATTTTCCTGGAGATTCTTTTTTCTCTCAATGATAGTTGTTACTCGGTCCCTACCCTTGTGTATGTACTTGAAAAGATACTTAACCAAAGATCCTCTCCCATTGCAAACCTCAACATTAATGTGCGCATCGAATTGAACAATTAAATCTCTATTATGAGGAATTACCCACTGGTTGGAGAATTCTATTCCATCCTTATGAGCATACACATTATTCTTGCGCCTCCGGTAAACTGGATACCCATTCACGTCCACTGTAGTCTGGATGTTGAACTCCTTTGGATAGTGTTTCGAACACTTGTTGTTTCGCATGCATTTCTGGTCTGGTTTGTTAATTCTGCAAGGTCCATGCAGCATGAACTGAACAACAGCTTTATGTCCATCTGGATCCTTTTCCTTGTCAGATATCTCTGCAGATATAATGCGATCTATTTCTGAGGGTGTCTGTGGCTTGTCCTTTTTATCTAACCACAAAAGGATATGCGCATGCGGCAATCCTATTTTTTGAAACTCGATTGTATATATTGCTGCACAACAAAGTGTAAGATCAAGTCATTCCTCAATCAAATAATAAAAATAACTATAAATAAATAAAAACATCCCTATAGTTGGATGCATACCAAACTAAAGTGCACAGAAAAGAAATTCTAATACATACCAGCAGTCACCGTCCCAAAATGCTTTTCTTCACGTAAAACTTTCATCAGCTCCTTTAACTTCAAATTAAAAACCCTGCTCACAATATCTGGTCTATCATCTGCACGTTTTCCATGATTCATGTCGAGTACACTCTGAATCTCAGACCATTTCGGATTGCAAGTGAACGTTATAAAGAGATCTGGTATGCCCTTACATCTACAAATTGCAATGGAATCTTGATAATTCTCTATCATGTATCTTGGACTTCCTGTAAAAGAAGACGGCAATACAATTCTCTTTCCATTAGTCCCTCCATCAGTATCTCCTTTTAGTAATGCATCTTGTATACCGCAATACAATTCATCCCGAATAGTGGGCAAATTATTTCTTACCCACCGAAGCCTATACTCTTCCAAGCATGCATAGGCATCAACCACATATTGCTGTAACAAACGGCCACCCCTTATCAGAGTCTGCCCCTCGCCAACCCTTTGCTGCAGTCTGAACGCATAGTACTCACGCATGGTAATTGTTTGGTGCTTCATCAATTTACCATTAGCGTTAATTTTGGTTTTCTATACAAAATATTCTCGGTGTATCCATCTTCACCATATGGGAACAACAATGGAAATTGCATCGGCATATATCATGGATGTGTTTCGTCAATCCTAATATATCCGTCTTTCTTATGCTCAACGATAATGTCCCTAAATCCTTCATCATTTTTGTTGGTAGAACTCTGAACAAATAAACCAGCAATTTCTGAACACGTGGGTAGGTTGTATTCCCTAGCATCATTATCCCGAACAACAATTAGCCGCATACGGTATTCTGGCACATTTGTTTCATGGAACAGATCTCTAGCCATTCTAAATGCCTTTGCAATCTCATTATTCTCATTTAACATTAAAATTAATTTTTTTATCACATCAATATCGGGTCCATCATCCTCATTATCGCCCGAAGGTTTTTTCGAGGCTTTACTTGTACGTTTTATTGAAGATGCTGCATCGCCCTCACCTGTTTTGACAAATATATTTTTCTTGCGATCTGCTTCTTTATCCATATCTATATCATAAATATAAATATATAATTGAGAAAACGCGGGAGCATCACCAATAGGTAACAATGAACCTATAATGTGGTAATTGCTTCCCTGAATTTTATACACGTATGGTCCAGTACCTTCATTAACATCATGGACAACACGAACTCCTGACGACGTAAAAGCAAACATAGAATTGTATAGCCTAATCAACCTCCTAAATTTCGCCGACGGTTGACCCCCCTTATAGTCCAGCATTATTTTCAGAAACGTCTGAGGATCATTTAACAAAGGGAGTTGAACACTGCCCTTTGAACAACATATAGAGTATTTAACCTTAGATGGATCGACAGATTTGATAGTTCTTTCCTGAGGCCAGACCATTGCTCCACAATCTTGGCAGGTGTCACACGGTGGTCCAAGATTCGATTTTTGGATATCAAGCTCTACTCAAAAATCAAACAGATACGATAGCTATGACCCACCATATACATATAATCCTATATCAAATATACAAAATAGTAAAAAAAAATGAATGAGACATTAAATTCTAACTAACTTGTTGAATGCTCGATCATCCCATGCTCTATAGCCCCAGCAGAGCTTGAAGCAGCATTCGTGCCATCAGCCATCCCGTTTACTTTCCTTCATCTCTTACGCACTCCTGGAGTAAGCAACAATCAATATGAACGGAATAGACAAATGATTACCTAGTGGACCTCAGCAAATACATAATTAAAACCGATAGTTAAATTATAAGTGTAATTAAACAACATAAATAAACTCAACCTGGACTTGAACCAGGGCTCTCGTTCCTTTCATCCGCGATTGAATTTTTACGTCTCCGACGGTTAATTGCTGCTAGTTCTGGATCCAGTCGTGGTTTTTTCAGAGCCACCATAGATTGCGAATTTCCTACACACAAGTATAATAAAATTTCTGTTTCCATTTATTCTGGTTTAAAATTTTTAGCATAAAAATCAAATTCATATACATCCTAGCTCCCATGCTAACACATATGCATTTGTAATAAATTTAAAACCCAAACCCACCTGCATCCAAGCTAAGACGTAGGCCTCGTATTCGCTTATTTCTCCTCTCCAACATCACACCCACGCGCCGCAATCGATTTTCTCTTGCTTCTTCTGGAGTTACTGGTTCTATTGGCTTAACATGTTCAGTTGTAATGCTTAAACACTTTAATTCTTCATGAACAAGACTCAGCATAAATGCATTTGCAATAAAATCATTTCCAGAATATGTATATTCTATACATATTCACCTGCATCTGAGATGAGATGCACGCCTCGTTTTCGCTTGTTCCTCTTCCCCAACATCACATCCATACACCTCAAGCGATTTACTCTTGATTCCTCCGGAGTTACTGGTTCTATTGGCCTAACATTAGCAGCCATTGAAAATAATGGAAATTTTCCCGCTGCATCAATTATTATGCGTATTTTCAAACCATTATCAAATTGCAACAGTGATCTGTAAAAAATCAAAGGACGGAAAGATATAGTCCAGTTCAATGAAAAAGTACACACCAAATATATCTTTATGAGAGAACAGATGTTTATTATGTTCAACATGATTTCTGCCATCCATCAGTACGTCAAACAAACATCCCACGCCTATAGAAATCAAAGTATGTTCACCTTCAAACTCCTAAAAAATAGATATTCTTTTCCAAGGAGATCAATCTCCAAATGAGTGATTATGCAAAGTTATAAATTTTACGGATTTTCTTTCTTCTTTACACCCAATTTACTATACATTTAAATTTATTATTTAATATGGACACAAAATAATTTATGGCAGGGTATACATATCCTATACTAATTGCGACAATATCCGATTGGATTTCTTTCATCCACCAGCACACAAACCCCCAATAATCATGGTAAATATGATAATTACTGGTTCTTATATTTTTAGCATGTTTTTAATACGTTTTGTATACATACACAGGATATTTAGTTTCCAACATAATCGTTCGTATTATTCCATATTTTCAAGACCTGTTTTAAGGAAATAAAATATCATCAAAAAGATACCATTTTACGAAAAATACCAGGATTTCGACATCTATTCCATGATGAGGCATGTCCTGCCCAGTCAGGATTTCGATATAGTTTTTTTGCGAAGTACAGAATTCCAATTCGCTCGGTAATAAACCCTCATAGGAAATATGTATGAGTTTAAAAGCAAGGTTGCTTTAACAGTATATCTAACCTGTCTATGAGAATTAGCTTTAACAGCATATGAGAGTTAGCTTTAACAGTATATCTAACTTGACTATGAGAATTAACACACGTTTATTTTAGGATTACATTACTTTCCTTTACGTTTTTCTTTCCTTCATCCGATGAGTATAGCTTTTCAGCTTGGGGATCACTATACCCCGCCATATCATTTTCATTTTATTATCAATGAAACATCCTGCAACGTATGCAGGTTTTCAATGTCCATGCACAAAATCATACGTTTTTTTGGGCTCTATTTTTCTCTGTTAATATTGGTTAGATACCGAAGATATTATTAATAAAAATAAAGACCTTTTATAAGGAAATAAAACATCGCCAAAAAGATATTATTAATACCGAAAATATGCAAAACACCAGGAATCATTGGAAATAAATATAACAAAAATAACTAATGAAATATAGCACTGTTACATGTGTCATACGCCCTTGGATATAAAATCTAAAAATGAACCCTTATTCGACATCAAGCGCTCAAACAATCCTCTGCATTGCATTAGCCATGGTCTGGTTGATAGTATCATCTATGAACTGTGAATTCTCGAAGTTTTGCTTGTAGACATTGGATTTCGTATAATGATTTTCTAGATGATTTTTATTTATAATCACAATCTCCAACCTTTAACTCCCATGCATTGCATCCTTCGTCGAAACACCCATGTATTTTGGATGTTCACTATAAGCTCCAGAACTTAAGTAGAAGCCAGCGTTGCGCAGGCTTTGATACCTGCCACCGTCAAATGTAATTGCTAGACATAATTTCAAAGGAAATTGATACCTGATAACCAGCAGCGAACTATCCAACATAACTGACCTGCGCCATATTATAGCTATCTTACCAGCACCAGCACCGGTCAGCACTTCTGCAATAATTTCCTCAGTACCTAACCGTGTTACAACCAATCGCGTACCTTCAACGACGCCATCTCTTCTGCTGATCTCTCTAAGAAGAATAATTGGTACTCCAACATTTAACTGTAGCCTATGACTTGGCATATGTGTATACTCCATCTTATTCAAAAATTCTTGAGGATACAACTCCATACTGGCAATATAATTTTCAGAGGCAAGTGATATGTAATCTGTATTCAGATATACATACTCCTGTCCCTAGAACAACGATACCGGTTTTGTGTTTATATCCATGGCTTTTTCAGCATCAAGGGCCAAGATACTCGTCTGAGCTAAATATTTTTTTCGAATCTTTCCTCCAAAAGATTCACATATGAGATGGCAATTACCGTACTTAGTAATTCATCCTCAGTTGATATAATCAAATCCTCTTCAGTGTAAGCACCATTCCTTATTTGACTTGTTCCATCCGCTATTCCACTGTGACCGGCACCCCTCCTCCGAATCTCATCATCAACATACTTTTGCAGCTTCATGCCTACCATTATTCATTGGAATCAAATCAATATTCCCATAATCATCCGAAACAATAAGCAACCAAATAAGAAAGAGAAGATATTAAATAAGGGAAAGGTTAGTTCCTCTATTTATCAATCAAATGATCAAAATACCAATTCGTAAAAGAATCTAAAAACAGAAACAAACACGTCAACTTTTCAGCGATTAGTTCTTAATGATATCGTTAATAAAAAAGAAAAAATTACCTTCTTAATGATATCGTTAATAAAAAAGAAAAAATTACCTTGAAAATATCTTTGATTAGCCCGGTATTTGTCTGTAGCAAAGCAAAAAAGTGTCCCATCGGGTGTATTACCTGTAAACCCAAAACCACCATCAGTAAATGAACCCTAATATAAAAAAGTTTCGCATGACAATGGCAAAAACAATAAACCCTAATTGTCAAAAATAATAACCCTATCGTTTTGGAAAAAACGATGAGATTCCACCTTTGTTGCACCACTTTATATAAAGATCATCTTGCCAAATTTTACAATTATATAGAATGAAGAAATAGTTAAAAAATCCCAATTAAGGTAATAATATTTTTACAAAAAATTAGGAATTTTTGTAATTTTGGATGACTACATTATTCTCATATCATAATAAGGTAATAAGATATATTTCATATTTTTTTAGTATTTTTATACATATCAAATTATTTTCATATCATAATAATTACTGTTCGCAAATATTTTTGTATAAAAAAAATATTACATAACAAAATTAGAAAATTAGTTTTATTTAGTTTATTTTTTATTTTAAGCTTCTTGTATTTTTAATTATGGTATGAATAAAACTAAGAAAAATAATATTAAAATGAGGTGTATTATTTTGCCATTTTTTGAATTTTTGTATGATCATTTTTGTATTGGCTTTCCCTAGATTCTAATCTTTGTTTCAATCTTTTGTTTCAGATATTCTAATAATCCCGTAATCTTTTACCTTTGGATAGCACCACCAAAAAATTATTTCGCAACAAAGAAGGTTAGTACCCACGATCAATCTTTTTTAATTAATAAAAAAATTTAATTCGTTGATATGGGTTTGATTATGATGCACGATCAATCCTTTTTAATTAATAAAATAGAGCTGTAATTAGGAAAAGAATGATTCCGAAAGTTGTAACTGGACATTGGACAGTATTTTTTTTGCATTTTTTTGCATTTTTTTAATTCGTTGACATGGGTTTGATTATGATGCATGATTGATTGATTTAATTTTTTGATTCTTATGATGACATGATTGATTTAACTTTTTTGATTTTTTAATGTAATGTTTTTTGTATTTTTGGTATTTTTTTCAGATTTTATTAGATTTAGCTATTTTGGCAAATATTTTTGATGGATTAGTTTGGAAAAAATATTTTTCCAAAATATTTATTAGCAAAAATATTAAAACATTACCCAAAAAATAATAAAAGTGGGGCCAGAATCAACTAGAAGCGAGAATCAACCAGGAGCTCCGGTGAATGAGGTCGCTCGAAAAAACTCTGTTATTGTTATATATAGAATATCCAGATTTTCACCCATATTGAAAGCCAGACTTATTAGCTGACAGTTTTCATAATTTGACGAAAGAAACATAGTAAGATTTTTATATGCCACTAGGAATCAACATCAACTAATCTTAATTTAAGGTATATAAAAAAGACAGTGCCATATGGACTAGATGTTATCGGGTGGTAACTCGAAAACTCGCTTAAATGATTAGATGTATAACAGTTTACACTAAGATATTGTAGTGTGGATTATATTGGTCTTCATTGTTTAAAGACTCCAACGGTTACTGCGTTATTTGTGAACGCTGCTAGGAAATCATTTCTCGTAGAAACATGATGCCCTTGAACCCTATTTTAGTTTTTGAGGTCTTTGATGTGTGTGGTATTCACTTTATGGGTCCGTTCCCTAATTCTTTTGGTAACTTGCATAACAAAATATTCAAATCATAAATCTATAAAATTAAAAACTCGGGTGGTGTAAGGTTGGGGATTTGATTAGAATTTAGGTGAAATCAACGAACGGATTAATGTTGTTTTGTCGAGTTTTAATGGATCATGATCAAATTATTTTGTTACCAGATTTCATAAGAGGAAATATTTGATGGCGGGCTCCACATGACTGAAAAGTAAATCAAGTAAAGTCTTAATTAAGGGTAGAAAAGGAAACTACCGTTTATTTAATGTAGGTAATTTGATTAACCAAAATATTATATGATTCCCATAATATACATTGAATCCCAGGTAGAAATAATATATTTAATAGGAGTTAACTTGTATACGGAGTACAAGTTAACAGGACCCAAAGAGAAGAAAGAAAAGAAAATATGAAAACAACAACCCACGAAGGAGCAACTCAGCACACTCTCAAAGAAAAAAAAACTCAAACACAAATATCAAACAAGAATCTAACTAACATCCTTCACAAACAAGATACTAAAACCGAAAGCTATTTAGCCTTAAAAATCCCCATTCTCATCTTGAAACGAGCATTTGAAAGCATTAATATGCTCATCATTATCCGTGCATTGGTCGAAATCTCCCAAACCATCAGCGTCCTCAATCAGAGATGTTTCCATCTTTGACTGATATTTTGCATTCTCTAAAACTTTTTACTGATAGATTTCATCAAAGGGTTGTCAGAGATGCCCATCAACTTGATAGAAGTGATTTGAGAATTTATTTTAGCATCGGTAATAGATAGAGTAATAGACATAACTTCATGATCTTGAGTCAACTTCCCAGAAGACGATGAAACAGAATTTAAAAGTAAGCTTGAATTATTTCCCATAAATTATTTCTTCTTATTTTTTCCGGACAGTAATCTAACTCAAATCTCTTTGAGATGGTAGAATCGTCTCTTAAATCTCCCACCCATTAGAATTAGATGTTACACTTGGAGTTGAAAACTCATCTTTCTGGAGAAATTATATTCGGGCATTCTCTCCCTCGCGAATCTAAGGTTGCTTCCGAAGTAATAACAACTGCACTTGGTGACTTTGAACAACAATCATCTAAATCTACGCAATCCTCCAGTATCGCTTTCTCATTATTATCATCTTTTGTTCTTGATTTTCTTGATTCTTTCTCCCTAATCTTAAATATATCCCTAACCTTCCTATTAGTAAATTCTTCTTTTGCGGCTAGAATTTTGTATGGATTTAAATTAACGAATTGGCACTTGAAGAGTTATAGTGCCCTTTGGGCTATAGATTTTCTTCCTTCTAATAAAAAGCCTATTTATCCTCTGGAACCCTCTAGGATTGATGGTGATAGTGCATTTAAAAAAATGTACTCATTTTTGGTAAGAACGTAGAGCTTTTTGAGAGTAACATATCCAAAAAATAATATTTTTGAATCTGTTACCGTTAAGTTTTTATGGAAAAAAAAATGGTGTCCAAACTGTGGGATAATATTAGATAGAAAATGTGAGTGGATGCTCCCTCTTATAATCTTTGGATGCTTAGAAAGAAAATAAAATAAAAAGTCCATGGACTACATATTATAATTTGTAGCATCGGAAATAAGATGTCTAGTCAAACATGATGGTGGTTCGCTGGGTTATGTTGCTTAAACATTCATCACTTGATTTTCCTTACTCTTATAGCAAAAGTGAAACTCGTTATACCAGAAATTAGACTATCTTTACATGAGATTAGAATATCTTTTATTAATGTTGGTTTTTGATTTCTGATGAAAGAGATATCTTTCTTGTGGTTTCTTTTCAGCTCCACTTTGTTACGTCTCTGAGGTTTATCCCGAAGTATTGCTTCCTCCAATACATCAGTCATAGCTTTAGTGCCTCCTCGTCCTTTCCTTGTCTGGATATTTGCCTCCCTGAAATTTCCAAATCAATAAAACATGACAAGTCGAGTGGTAGAAATGTTTGTAAGAGCATACTTGGTTGAACCCGCCAAGCGTTGGTATGTCAAGGCTGGTTGTCATATTTTGATATCTAAAATCAAAGTCGTTTGATAAGATTATTATTGTCGACTTTGTTAGGTTAGACTATGAAGTTTAGAAATATTGAGACATACAAGTATTACTCTGAAGACGTATCAACATCAACAAAGACATCATCCTTCTACTTGAGGTTAAAAATACAAGATGTAATTTTTTTCCATTTCTATATACGTTACTTTCAAGTCATTTAAATTGAAAACATAACATGCGAAGTTATATATATGAAACTCTAGTATTAGAGACTTGATCATCTTATTATGATCAAGGTGTCAAGGAAGAATATATAAGTTGTATCACAACTTAGGTATACTGAATTATCTATATTATAAGGGACAATGGTGTTTTTACCCATCGACGGCTATCTACATTTCAGACACATAAAGAACGGTCTAGATTTAAGTCTTTCAATCTACATTTCTAGCATATAAAGAAGGGTTGAGATTGAGCCACATATTTAAGATTTTCAATCTAAATTTTTAGCATACAATATCATTTATTTGGGAGTTAATTTTCTCGGAAATGTAGTTTTTTCTGACATTTCCTCTCTCCCAAAAAATAAAAAAAAAATCTTTAAGATATGCATGTACCGTATAATATTATGCTTAAAATTAAATGAACCTTATTTGAGACATAATAGTAAGTAATTATAAAATTCTTTAAGGATAATGGCTTCAGGTAAATCAGAAATACACATGTTTTTACCCAAAATTACTTCTAGGCAATAAACACAATGAATTGATGTGTAGTTAGGGTTTGTAAACGGATTAAAGAACAATAAAATAAACACAGATTTAACGTGGTTTGGCAAAATTGTGCCTACATCCACAAATGAGTCCCTTTGAGGAGCGGTATTTTATTAATAAAAATTCCAATAGTTTTCTCTGGGTATCAAAACCTAGCATCCCCTCATAGGGTTTAGACCCCTGTAATTATATAGTCGTAAGTTGGAATATGCTAGAACTTTCTTCTAGGGTTTTAGGAATAGGCCGGTGGAAATGGGTTGTTGGGCATGGGTCAGCAAACTTGAAACTCGTTTTTATGATCCATACTTTCCCACCCTAGCTCCTGAAACTCCAAGAGGATGTGGTTATTTTTGAATTATATTCGATGAAACAATTGCATTAGAACATGAAGAACCATTGATTGACCAGCTTATGCCTGCTGATACCCGTATGAGGATTTGATTAGCACATCTTTGGTGTAGATTTAAAAGATAGACATATGAGGATTTGATTGGCACATCAATCGTGTAGGATTTTAAAATCGAATGATCACAGAGCACCCTCTCATGTGTTACTTCACAATCTTTGCTTGGAATATGAAGGTATCAATCATATTTTCATGCATCACTTATAAGATTTATGATTAAAGAAAGTTTACTGAAAATTCCATACACCAAGAACATAAAAATAACCAAAAAATACACTGAAATACCTCCTTATTAGGTTGATAGCCGACGAAATAGGAATTTAAAAAGGCTACCATAATTGGAACACGTTTTAGGCTTAATAGTCGTTCAGTACCAATAGAATCTAGCATACTGCACTAATTTTCTTCGCAGGTTACACTGATAAACCCAAATGGAAAAACTGATAGAACTATTCAAAATCAATGACAAAGGGAGCCTAAAATTGTATGATGGGAAAACATGAGGAACTATGGGATTTCTTTATTGGGAGACACAGATGTAGTTGAGTTTTCTGGGTTAACGTATACCAATTGGCACTCTGACCGAATTAATAACAATATTGTTAGAGATTCACTTTAATTATAAGTAGGAATACTAAAAAAATTACAGTAAATCGGAATAATTCAACTGTATTCACAGACATCATCCCATGATTGCAATGGGTAGAAAAATGGTAAGTGATAATTTGACGGTATATCAATAGGACTATCAAATTCTACAACTTCAGAAACAGAAAAGCAATGATGGAAAAAGGTTGCATTGCTGATAGATCGACCATCAGGTCCATCACACTAACAACTAATGAAATAAAGTAATATACATGATACAAATTCATAGTATTGCTAAATCGTCACAATAAAGATGTCTTATTCCACATTGAAATCCTAAGGAGTATGATCTACAATAATATAACTAATCAAACAAGTGAAGCAAATATTCCGAAGAACCAAAGCCCGTGTCGTACCCATTATAAAGAATACACCCGTATGGATACGGCCCGTCTTTCAATCTAAACTCAGTCTAGAAATGTAGATAACATATATGGGTGTTAATTGAAAGAATACACCTGTTTTTCTTTATGTGTCTTTATCTACATTAATTTCCATATGTAGATAAACTCAATCTAGATTTAACATATATGTAGATTTCTCCTAACAGTCGGCTTTTATTATTAATTTTCAATAATATATCCAGTTATGGATATGGCCCGTGTTTTTCCATCTTTGATTACCAAATCACCGTTTTTAAGATCCTTATACCACTCTACATCTGAGTTTTGGTATCAATGATGAGTTTTGGTATCAATTGCACAACCTATGTATATTCTTACATAGGTCTGCTTTTGATTATAACTATCAATTTTAAATATCTTTTCAGTAGCAAAGCTATGTAGATGATCCGTGCGTAAGGAGTGATTTACAATACCTAGAGATATCTTATAAAAGAGGTTACTTTTAAAGCGGAATACAATGTGCAGTGAGATGGCAAACATCCAAAATATGGAACACTTACGTTTGGTAATTAATTGTACCTCTTAATCTAGATCATTTGAGTCATTTGAACTAGGTACGACTAAAAGGCTTCTCTTTGGGAATTCGTGAAGTCAGGTCCGACTAGACTATCTTTAATCTTATAGTTCGTGTATTATGATCTTGCTTTTCTTTTATCGAGGTTCTCGTAGTCTCTTTCAGGCAAGATAGATTGTAATCGCAAAGTTCTCTTCGTTTCATACTTCGTGATTCCTCGAGATAAATATCTAACAACTATTTTTAATTGATAAGTTGAAGATTGTTCTTGAGAGGTGGTAAAGAATCCAGGATTCTCATCTAAATGAGTGTAAGTGTTCCATATTTTGGATGTTTGCTAGCTTTATCTATTGCAAACATATTTCCAAGCCTTGATATTTTACTGTTTGTACCATAAGTAAAAATACCACTTAATGGGCCCAATTGATACTTGGATCATCCTTTGGGTCCTCATCCAAGCCCGCTGACCAATCAACCAAGGCAGCCCACCAGTCTACACAGACCAGTCAATGGTCAACCATCGGTCAACTATTGAAGTCAGTCACACCCCTAGCCAATTTTCGGTTTTATAGCCAGCAACGCTGCTAACCAATTCCCAGCCAAAAACTCTTCCGCACTGCCAACCGGTTTCCAGTCATATCGCCAGCAAGCCAACCATGCTGCCAGCCAGCCCATCAAGTCAGCTAACCAATTATGCTGACAACCAGCTTCTACCCATGCAGCCAAACCAGTCTGCCAACCAGCATCCTGCCACACTGCCAGTCAAGCCAGTCTGCATCCATGCCTGCCAGACGACCCAGTCTGCCAGCCTGCCATTCAATCCAGCCCGCCATCCATTTCAGAAAAACAGTTTCATGCGAATTTATCAAGGGCCATAAATGGACAGTTTCATACATAAATCACCATTAAGTCATGCAGCATTAATCCCGACAGTTACATACAGATTTATGATAGAGGCATAAAGGAGGCAGTTTCATACATATTTATGATAGAGGCATAAAGGAGGCAGTTTCATGCAGATTTTATGAGGGAGGCATAAATGGGCAATTTAATGCCATTTATGTTGATAATGAAATTTAGATGTAAAACTGTATAAATAGGGAGAGCATAAATAATTTAAGGGAGGTAGCCAAGAGGAGAGAAAGATATATGATGTAATACCAATATGAATAAAATTCTTCTCCCCAAGGGGATTCACCCGTGGACGTAGGCAGCCATGCCGAACCACGTTAAACCTCTGTTTCGCTGTTTACTCTTCATATCATCTCCTAACCCAAAATCCATAGAAAATAACCAATTTCATTGTGTTTCGTGCCCGGAAGTAATTTTGGGTACAAACATTGGCGCCGACTAAGGGGAAATACGAGAAAAGAAATCGTGTTTTCCCATTGAGAAAAGTTGTAGAAAACGCTTCAAAATCGTGTTCGTGAGAAAGCAGTCAGAGCATGCTTAAAAAAAAAAATCACTGATGCAATCCAGTTGATCGCAATTGCTGCAGTCCAGATTGATCATAATAGTCGCAGTCCAGCTGATCGCAGCTGCTTCTCACCGTATAATCGCATATACTGCAGTCCAGTTGATCGCAACTGCTGCAATCAAGATTTTCTGTTTTAGATTTGCTGAAACTATTACTTACGGATACCTCCAAAAATCGCAATCACTACGAAATCTGAAAATAGTGTTGTTGCTGACCATATAATTGCACATACTGCAGTCCAGTTGATTGCAACTGCTTCAATCAAGATTCGCCGTTTCAGATCTGCTGAAGCTATCACCTACAGATACCGCAGAAAATCGCAATCACTACGAAATCTTAAAATAGTGTTGCTGGGATGCTCGGTCCGCACAAAAAAGATGTAGTGAAACATCATCAAAGTTGTTGCTGGATGTTCGATCCGCAACATGTGGCTGAGTCCAGTTTTAATTTCAATCGCTGCAGTCCAGCTGGCTGCAGCTGCTGCATACCAATTAATCGCAGTTATTGCAGTCCAGTTGGTCGCAACTGCTGCAATCTAGGTTTGTGGATCAAGATATACAAAAACGATTACCTTCGGAAATATCTAAAACTGCACCACTACAAAGAACAATGAAACCAGGACATTCGGTCCACGGTGGAAGTGCCACAAAGGTGCAACAAAGCCATGGAGAAAGGTCCATAAAGAAACAACAACGGATCTATAAGAAACGTCAACTTTTACAACAGCCGTTACGAGGGAGAAACGGCAACAGCTGTAATATAAAATATCACATTTCTGAAAACCGTTACAAAAAGCCTTCATAGAAAAGACAACAAGTTCAGAAAATAGTCACCAAAAGTTTCAATAATAAAAAAAAAAGGGCTGGCGGCTCGACCCGGCGGCAAAAGCCGGCGGCCAATGCCGGCAACCGATCCCGGCGGCCTCACCCAGCGGCCCAAGCCGGCGGAAACTCAACTCAAGATCTGTTCACCCACTTCTGTTTTCCTTCACCCACGTCAATATTGATACACCCACATCATATTTTATTTACCCACGTTATGAACGGTCACCCACCTATGAAGGTTCGTTTAACCCACCCCCAACAAGGGTTTTGTTCACCCACTTCCATCATATATACAGGAAGAGCTTCGATGCTCAGAATTATATCAATGTTCGATGTTCTTCGCATTCGAACCGTTGATCCTACGGGTTCATCAAGCTTCGATGGTCCGAGATACATCAAAACCAGATTTCAGGAAAACTTTAGTGCTTCGCTTTACATCGAAACTCTGGTGTAACGTTTATCCTGACCTTGGATACACATCAGTCTGGCAAGATCGATATCCGGCTGGGGCCTGGAAGCCAAACCGGCGGCAAAAGACGGCGGACAACCCCGGCGGCTGCAGTGAGCGACAATCGGAGATTAATCGCCGATTATTAAGAAGCGACATAGTGTGCCGATTAAACGGCGATTAATTGATTGGCCTGATTAGGTGTTGCTCGGTGTTTCATAATCCCGTAGCCCTCGGATATTTGCGCCCAATAACTCTTGCCTTACGGATTAGTACACCCATTTGGGCTTGGTTTGGAAGTTTGTTTCGTTGATATCTTGTTCGTCTCACGTCCGAATTGGATGATTTTTGGCTCGTTGGAATCGCCTTTCAATTCCCTACAACATGGGAGTGAAAAATCATAAGTTTAGAAAATTTAATTTTTGAGGTTTCGAGTAGCACGTCAACCATTATCAAGTGAAAAATACACATTCGAAGTTCGCAGACGCTAATGCGTAGAGTTCCTATCCACAAAGCGCCCGTGTACAACTTCGTGAGTGCTGGTTCGGTTCGACACACACATATTTGATCGAGCCGCTGACATCTAGTTCCTCAGCAATACTTCAGTCCAGTTGATCGAACTGCTGCAATCCTTTTCAACATAACTGCCACAATCAGTTGATCGAACTGCTGTAATATAGTTTCACACAAACAGCTGCTGGCATGTTGATCGAACAGCCACAGCCCTTGTTAATTCCTACAGTCCAGTGGGTAGAACTGTTGTAGTCCATTTTTCCTCAACAATATATCAATCGCTGCTGTTGAAATACAGTTCCATGGAAACTGTCTCCAATCCAGTTTCTATTCAACTGGTGCATTTCAGTCCCATAGACAAATCAATTTACTAAGTCGAGACGAGACGCTAAGGCAACCATATTAATCATCGTCGTTGGAAAACATCGACATAGCCAGTGGGCATCCTAATCACTTCGTAAACGAAGTCGCAGTAACATTTTCAATAGGGTAAGTATATGGTAAGTATACAATTTACATTTTTTTATTTTTTATTTTCATATATTCATGTTAAATAAGACACCTTTAATGTGGCAAGCATTTTCTCAACGAGGGGATGCACACATCTCAATTCTGCGCAAATCTGGAATAGTGGGATTGGCCCCCCGCGCGAATTCCAGGTAGCAGGCATCTTCAAAATTCCATGCGCGAGCAAAATGCAGCAAGGCAGCGCACCCTTGTGCAAGCATTGAGCAGCATGGCAATCACTATCTACTGGGGGCGAGTTGCATATCACTTCAACGTGACTGACTATCACTTAGGGGCGAGATATGTGACACCTCATGGTTTGAAATGACTCCTTTGGGGAAGGCTGCGTAAACACCCTATACGATTGGGGGCAAGTTACATTGCACCTAAATGTAATGCGGAGTTCAGCTTCCGAAAATCAGAACTTCAGGTAACCCGAACTTCTTAATCCTCCAACAAATTGCAGGATTAAGAGGGGGCGAGCATACACCATAATATTTTTACGCTTAATATTTTTACTCAATTATTACAATCGGTAATGTTAAAATTCCATAGTTATATTGATTGAATTATTGTACTCCAGTTCAAAAGCAACTGTTGCACTCGGTTGGACGCAATCGATGCGATCCGATTGCTTGCGAATTACAGACTCGATTGACGAATCGATCTTTGTCTAGTTTTATTTATAACCTATGTTTATCGAACTATTTGAGTCTAGTCCCTTAGCAGCTGCTGCAGTCCAGCTAATCGTTGATCTTTAGCGATGTAGCTTTATTCGTTCTTCTTGATGTCCAGTGATCACAATCTGATCCAACTATGCTCTCATTTCTGATCCAAATTGAATGCAGCTGCTGTAGAATAACTTTGTTCGATACTGCTGCATTCCATCTAAACGCAGCTGATGCAGTCCAATTATGCTCGCAGTTCCTGATCCAACGCAATTTGTCCATGCAGAGAACCTTGTTCGATCTTTCTGCATTCAGTGAACGCAATTCTTGCAGTGGAACTTTGTTCGTTGCTGCTGCATTCCAGCTGATCGCAATCATATAACTAATCAAACAATGAGGAGACCTAAGAGTAACTATCAATTTCTTTGAGATTTAGCCACATATTTAAGATTCAAAAATTAAGCACTAATCAAACTGGGAACCGACGCTTTCTTCGTTAATTATTTTCACCCCATGAAAATCTTCTTGATTTTGGCCGAAGAAGTCAAAGTTAAGTTGGACAACATAAAAAAAAAAGATTAAATGATATGGGTATTAGGAAACCTAATATAAGAGTAAAAAATGAATAGAGAACAATCACATTTTTGAATCTCTTTTAACTGCAGACGAAGAAACAAAATCCAGATCACAAAATACAACATAAAAATGTAGATTTTGATTATGAAAGAGATAAAGTTAAAATACATTTAATTTAGAATAAAATAAACTGTTTCACATTAAATGGGAAAAGTAACTCTCAAATAAATGACATTGGGAGGGTGGAAAGGAAATTAAAAAACTTATTAAATATGTGGCACACTCTAGATCAAATTTTAAATCTGTGGCTCAATCTCAACCCTTCTTTATATGCTAAAAATGTAGATTGTAAAACTTAAATCTAGACCGTCCTTTATGTGTCCCAAATGTAGATAACCGTCCATATGGAAAAACACCATTGTCCTGTTAGTTTTTCCATCTCTTATGGATAACGGGTGTATTCTTAACGTGAGGGTACCAAAACTCATTATAAAGATCTAGAGTACACATCTCTTAAAATCAGTCCTGACTAGTCATGAGAAAATGAAGTACCCACTTTTTTCCTACACATCATTGATACCAAAACTCAGTCTTTTCATAACCCTTGGAAATCTATCCACAACATAAATGCAAATGTCGAGACTACACAAAATGCCATTCCATGCATTTTATCATTGACGCAGATGAAAAAGTTTTGGTATTCCAGAAAGGTACAAGTATAATTTTTGCTAGAAGATGTGGTTCATATGCACATATGTGATTGCCATGAATAAAATGTCGAGTTTTCTAAAGATTATCTCGGTTCAAGAGAGCTTAGTACATAAGAACTCATCTAGATCTTGCATATAAAGATATCATGACTAATACTTGATCCAGCAACTATCTTTAACTCTGTGGATATCATCTAATACTCGAGCTTATTTTATTTCATTGAAGATATCAACTAAATAAAATCTGTATAAATATCTTAAACTTAGTAGAAGTTGATTTAAAAAATATTTTAATATTCAGTTGTAATGTCATGTTTATTTCTTGCCAGCAAATCATAAAATTATGGCAGTTTCAGGTCTCTTATGTACTCTTAGGTCAAGGTGTAATGTCAATTCCATTTGCAAATTTTCATATAATTCGTATTTGGACTGGGTCTCTTATTTACTTCTAGGTCTCAAACGCATATGCTGACAAAGAGCAACTCTCATATACATGTACCATTTATCGATTCATGTATTAGAAGGGGAAATTTCTTTTATTTGGATGTACAATTTTATTTAATACCAGTGTTTCACTATTTTATAAGACTACAAGATTGTATTATTAATTTGCAAGGAAAAACACACTTGGCATATGTTGTATGCAATTTCATCAGGCGCATCATTTTTCACCGCTACAAAAGATTCAAGGATGCTTCATATTACCAATATCTAAGGGAATGACTCAATGTTTATATTTTTTTATCTTTTCTTTTAAGCTATAACCTATTATTTATTTATTATTTTTAAGAATCATACAAGGATTTAGTTGGTAGCCTAGCCACAAGCTGGGCACCAACCCCTTTTTGAATAACTACACCCAATCTATGAAAAATAAAACTGCCTAGACCACTACCAGCATCATTACTAACTAAACAATTCATTAAACGCTTAAAAAAACATACAGTATCATCACTGAGCTCTCCCAAAGTGGTGAAAGCTAAAACACTCAAACCATAACCATGTGAAACTGTAAACTGAGCGTTTTTCATATGTTAGTTTAAAGCATAAATGTATAGTCATCATTCTTTATCAAGAGGCTTCATAGTGTAACGTCTCTCAAACCTAGAACATTGTAGGGAATGATGAATGTTAATTACCATATTTATGCAAATGACATGTTTAATAACCGTAAAATGACCGGCCATCAATTATATTAACCCAACCGATTAAACATTTTTACCATGGGTTTGAGTATTATACATTGAAAACAGTCAGTGGTTCCAAAAATTAATGCAAATATAACACTTTTTAGGGATATGAAAGAAAGGTTCCCAACACAGATTTAACTTTTTGAATTTCGATTTTTTTTGCATTTGACTGAATTGCATTTGTAATTTGGAATTCAATCAACAAGTTAATTTTATCAAACTAGGAATTTCTACGAGTTCCCACTTTGGACTTTAGGTTTTCAAGTTTGTTGGTATTATTTTCAACAATTGTGAATGAATGGTTATCTCATTTACCATACATGAAATTCGGTGGAGTCCAACGTACACACTTATATAGGATATCTTAACCACCAAAAAAATTACTCTCTGATGTGTATATATATATCAGTATACATCCATATATGGATATCATAATCACCATTTAACAAGAAGCCGATTTCGGTGATATTAATAATATCGATCAAAGCTTCGAGTTCAGTTTAAGAAAGTTTACCATTCCCCCCAAGTTTTTCACGCTCAGCTCATGGTAGTCTCACAAGCAAAAAAAAATATAACCAACACCAAAATAACTCATATCCCCGTGCCGTGATGGCACGGGTGATACCCTAGTATGCTATAAACATAAGCGAACAAATAAAAAAAAAGACAGACAAAAACATAATAGAGGGAAGATAAAAAAAAAAGATGGAGGGAGCATTTATTTATTGTTTAAATATATTCTTGGATACTCAAGGTGAGATCCCAAACTGAAAATTTTAGAATTTTTTTTAGGGTTTTCGAATTTGTATGTCTTTACTATCCCAATAAGTAAAACATATCTCAAGAGAATATATTAGTAAAATATAAGTGTATGTTAGCTAATATTGAGTTCTCATCCATGAGAGATTTCGGTATATTATCTGGATATCAGTTGAAATTAGAAAAACTGATAATTGGTATATATTGCATATCTTTTGACATTTTCGGTTATGAAAATTCCTTGGTGTCCAAACTTATCTTGACACACGGTTTTTCCTTCTCACAAACTTATCTTGACACACGAACTTCATTTTGTAGCCAGTCTGATAGCCGACTTTTAGGAGAAATCTCTTACATTCGCTCTTTAAAGTCCTATGTGGGATCCAGAAGCACCTAGAAGTCTCGCTGGTGGGAAACTAGAATCGTATTGTTATTTTAGTTTTCGATTATTGATTAATGATAGTTGAACCTTGAGATGTGGTTAAAATGATATGCCAAATCCTCATTGTTTGATTAGTTATATTATTGTATCACTCCCTACGCACGGAATGCCATTCATCTGCAATACATAAACTCAGTCCTGACTAGTCATGAGTTCTTTTATTATTGGTGTTTTTCCATAATGGTGTTTTTAGTGTATTTGGGGTTGTTAGTTTCTTGTATATGTGTGAAAATTAATTGAAACTCATATATGTTGGTTTGGTTTAGATAAAGAATACACCCGTTTTTAGACATATATGGGTGTTAATTGAAAGAATACCAATCTAGATTTTCTAGACTGAGTTTGATCCCATATAAATGCTATCTACATTTCAGACACATAAAGAACGGTCTAGATTTAAGTCTTTCAATCTACATTTCTAGCATATAAAGAAGGGTTGAGATTGAGCCACATATTTAAGATTTTCAATCTAAATTTTTAGCATACAATATCATTTATTTGGGAGTTAATTTTCCCATTTAATGTAAAACCATTACTTTTATTCTAAATTAAATGCCTATACATTGTAGCATACAATATCATTTATTTGGGAGTTACTTTTCCCACTTAATGTAAAACCATTACTCTTATTCTAAATTAAATTCCCTTTAACTTAATCTCTTTCATAATAAAAACTATGATTGTAACAAAAATATTCAAAAATTAAAAAATATGATTGTTCTATATTCATTTCTACTCTTATATTAGGTTTCCTAAAACCCATATCATTTAATTTTTTTTTTTGTCCAATACAAACCTTGAAATTACATCTCTTCATATTTGTAACATTTGGATGGTTTACAAAAAGAATATTTGTTTATCTTAAATTTGAGACAACAAAAATGGTTATATATATATATATATATGTAGTTGCCAAAAATGGTTAATCTCTTAGAAGATATTCTTAATTTGTTTATACATAATCAACCATCTTGCTAATACTTCTTTTCAATTCAATTTAAAGTGGATTTAACTTTTACATCTTTTAGTCAAATTGATGATTGAAGACTCAAGGTAGTGGCCACCTTCATGTCAAGTATTTGTTTTGTCTCTCATTGTGAGTTGCCACAGATGCTACATTACATTACTAAATCCATTGTTTTTCATCCAATTTACTAGGATATGACCCGTGCCGTAACGGCACGGGCTTTGGTTCTTCGGAATGTTTGCTTCACTTGTTTGATTAGTTATATTATTGTAGATCATACTTCTTAGGAGTTCAATGTGGAATAAGACATCTTTATTGTGACGATTTCGAAATACTATGAATTAGTATCATGTATATTACTTCATATCATTAGTTGTTAGTGTGATGGACCTGATGGTAGATCTATCAGCAATGAAACCTTTTTCCATCATTTTTTTCTGTTTCCGAAGTTGTAAAATGTGATAGTCCTATTGATATACCGCCAAATTATCATTTACCGTTTTTCTACCCATTGCAATCATGCGATGATGTCTGTGAATGCAGTTGAATTATTTCGATTTACTGTAATTTTTTAGTATTCCTACTTATAATTAAAGTGAATCTCTAACAATATTGTTATTAATTCGGTCAGAGTGCCAATTGGTATACGTTAACCCAGAAAACTCAACTACATCTGTGTCTCCCAGTAAAGAAATCCCATAGTTGCTTAAGTTTTCCCATCATACGATTTTAGGCTCCCTTTGTCATTGCTTGAATAGTTCTATAAGTTTTTCCATTTGGGTTTATCAATGTAACCTGTGAAGAAAATTAGATTGGTACTGAACGGATGTTAAACCTAAAACGTGTTCCAATTATGGTAGCCTTTTTAAATTCCTATTCCGTCGGCGATCAACCTAAGAGGGAGGTAATGTATTTTCAGGGTATTTTTGGTCATTTTTATATTCTTGGTGTATGGAATTTTCAATAAACTTTCTTTAATCATAAATCTTATAAGAGATACATGAAAATATGATTGATACCTTCATATTCCGAGCAAAGATTGTGAAGTAACACATGAGAGGGTGCTCTGTGATCATTCGATTTTAAAATCCTACACGATTGATGTTCCAATCAAATCCTCATACGGCTATCATTTAAATATACACCCAAGGATGTGCCAATCAAATCCTCATACGGGTATCAGTAGGCATAAGCTGGTCAATCAATGGTTCTTCATGTTCTAATGCAGTTGTTTCATCGAATATAATTCAAAACTAACCACATCCTCTTGGAGTTTCAAGAGCTAGGGTGGGAAAGTATGGATCTTAAAAACGACTTACCATCAAATTTCATGTCAGTAAAAATTTTGCTTGTTGTCAGAGTCCTACACAATAATGCTCTACAAATCTAATGCGAAGGAATCTAACGATCCACACCATAAATAGTATACCAAAAACCAAAATGGTTGTTTATCGGAAATGTAGTTTTGTCTGACATTTCCTCTCCCCCTCCTAAAAAATAATAAAAAAAAATCTTTAAGATATGCATGTACCGTATAATATTATGCTTAAAATTAAATGAACCTTATTTGAGACATGGTAGTAAGTAATTATAAAATTCATAAAGGACGATGACTTCAGGTAAATCAGAAATATCCATGTTTGTACCCAAAATTACTTCTAGGCAATAAACACAATGAATTGATGTGTAGTTAGGGTTCGGAAACGAATTGAAGAACAATAAAATAAACACAGATTTAACGTGGTTCGGAAAAATTGTGCTTACATCCACGGATAAGTCCCTTCGAGGATCGATATTTTATTAATAAAAATTCCAATAGTTTTCTCTGGGTATCAAAACCTAGCATCCCCTCTTAGGGTTTAGACCCCTGTAATAATTATATAGTCGTAAGCTGGAATATGCTAGAACTTTCTTCTAGGATTTTAGGAATAGGCCGGTAGAAATGGGTTGTTGGGCATGGGTCAGCAAACTGGACCGATATATATTGGCTGCTAGGCTTGGGCCGACAAATGTTTTCCGCTAATAGTGATGTGGTTAGCCCGTATTAGTACCCTAATATTATGATACAAACAATCCACTTTAAGTCCATACTTAAGATCCAAAATCAAATCGACAAATCAACAAAAGTAACGAATCCCCGGCTAAGAATGATTTACAATATCTAGGTAAATTGTGCCCGTAAAATTCAACAAAAATCGTTAAAAAAATCTATCTTCAATGATACATGAATAAATACACGATACATGGGAGAGTTTCTCATATTTACAATATATATCTTCAATGATATATGTGTTTGAGATCTAAAAGTAAATTAGAGACCCAGTCTAAATGGCAATGGTATGAGACCATGAAATGCCATCACCTAAGAGTACATAGGAGACCTAAAATTGCCATAATTTTATATTTTTGCAGCAAAAAATGGACATGCAATTTAATTTTAAAATATTTCTTAAATCGACTTTTATAAAGTGTAAGCTAGTTATATATAGTTTGGTTAGTTGGTATCTTCAATGAACAGAAAAGGATCAAATATTAGAAGATATATTTACAAAGTAAAATATAGGTGAAGGTTCAAGTATTAGTCGGTATAGATGTACTAAGCTCTCTTGAACCATTTAGAGAAATTGATAATTTGTTCATGGAAATCAAAGATGGGTTCCTATGCACTAAGCTATCTTAAACAAAATCTAGATCACAAAATACAACATAAAAATGTAGATTTTGATTAAGAAAGATATTAAGTTAAAATACATTTAATTTAGAATAAAAGAAACCGTTTCACATTAGATGGGAAAAGTAACTCCCAAATAAATGAAATTGGGAAGGTGGAGAGGAAATTAAAAAACTTATTAAATATGTGGTACAATCTAGATCAAATCTTAAATATGTGGCTCAATATCAACCCTTCTTTATATGCTAAAAATGTAGATTGAAAAACTTAAATCTAGACCATCCTTTATGTGTCCCAAATGTAGATAACCGTCCATATGGAAAAACACCATTGTCCCTTATAATATAGATACATCATGTATTTTTCTATATTATAAGGGACAATGGTATTTTTCCATATGGACGGTTATCTACATTTGGGACACATAAAGGACGGTCTAGATTTAAGTCTTTCAATCTACATTTCTAGCATATAAAGAAGGGTTGAGATTGAGCCACATATTTAAGATTTTTTATCTACATTTTTAGCATAACAATATCTTTTTGTGGGATGTGTCACTGTATTTTTATGTCGAGATTCCATAAATTGTCATTCCATGTATTTTATCATTGGCGTGGATGAAGGAGTTTTGGTATATCATAAAGGTACAAGTATATTTGTTTTCATGGGATGTGGTTCATATGAACATCTTTGATTACCGTGAACAAATTGTCAATTTTTCTAAATGGTTTTAGAGAGATTAGTGCATAGGAACCCATCTTTGATTGCCGTGAACAAATTATCAATTTCTCTAAATGGTTTAAGAGAGCTAAGTACATCTAAATATACCAACTAATACTTAGATCCCTCACCTATATTTTACTCTGTAAATATATCTTCTAATATTTGTGTTTTTTCTATTTATTGAAGATACCAACTAACCAAACTATATATAACTAGCTTAAACTTTATAGAAGTCGATTTAAGAAATATTTTAATATTTAATTTCATGACCATTTTGTCCTACAAAATTATAAAATTATGGCAATTTTAGGTCTGACTAAATTGGTATTCACCTATACGATATACCTATCATACGGAAAATATTGATCATTTCATGTGAAAAATATAGTTAAATAAGCATGGGAATTTTACCAAATCAAAGCTAAACTGAGAAAAACACAAAGAGAGTAAGAGTACATGGGGAAGAGCCATATATATTTTATTCAATTTTTCTAAATGGTTTTAGGAGCTTAGTGCATAGGAACCCATCTTTGATTGCCGAGAACAAATTATCAATTTCTCTAAATGGTTTAACAGATCTAAGTACATCTAAAGATACCAACAAATACTTAGATCCTTCACCTATATTTTACTCTGTAATATATATCTTATAATATTTGAGTTTTTTTCTGTTCATTGAAGATACCAACTAACCAAACTATATATAACTAGCTTACACTTTGTAGAAGTCGATTTAAGAAATATTTTAATATTTAATTTCATGTCCATTTTGTCCTACAAAATTACTATAAAATTATGGAAATTTTAGGTCTCCTCTGTACTCTTAGGTCAAGGTGTTTCAGCGTCTCATACCATTACCATTTAGATTGGGTCAATAATTTACTTTTAGATCTCAAACACATATGCATATAAAGAGAAACTCTCCCATGTATCGTGTATTTATTCATGTATCATTGAAGACATATTTTCTTAACGATTTTTGTTGAATTTTACGGGCATAATTTACCTAGACATTGTAAATCGAATTTAAAAAGCCTAATATAATTGGAACACGTTTTAGGTTTAACAGCTGTTCAGTACGAATAGTTACTAGCATATTACACTAATTTTCTTCACATGTTACACTGATAAACCCAAATAACAATGGTGGAAAAAGGTTTAATTGCCAATTCCATTGTTGATAGATCGATCATCAGATCCATCATAACTAACAACAAATGATATAAAGTAATATACATGATACAAATTCATAGTATTGCGAAATCGTCACAATAAAGATGTGTTATTCCACATTGAACTCCTAAGGAGTATAATATCCAATAATATAACTAATCAAACAAGTGAAGCAAACATTCTGAAGAACCAAAGCCCATGTCGTTACGGCACGGGTCATATCCTAATAAAAATTATAAAACCTATTGTATATATATACCAATAAAATTACTCTTTGTTGTATATATAAATATCAATGTACATCAATATATGGACATCCTAATCACCATTTAATAAGAAACCGCTCTCGCTGATGTTAGTAATATCCACCAAAGCTTCGAATTCAGTTTAAGAAAGATTATCATTCCCCCATATTTCACACTCTCAGCTCATGGTATTCTCCCAAGAAAAATAATATATAACCAACACCAATACACGGCACGGGTCATATCCTAGTCTATATTATAAGGGACAATTATGTTTTTCTATTTGGACGGAGATCTACAGTTTGGACACATAAAGAACGTCCCAGATTAAGACACCTATTTAAGTTATATTCAGTTACATTTCTGGCATATAAAGAACGGTCCAGATTGAGCTACATATTTAAGATTTTCAATCTATAATTTAGGCATATAAAGAAGGGTCCAGATTAATTCACATATTAATTTTACCTAAGATAAATAATTTAAATTGATTGCCCATTAATTTAATGTCATTTATTTGGGAGTTACTCCTCCCATTTAATTTTAGACATCGGTGTTTTTCTATTTGGACGGAGTTCTACAGTTTGGACACATAAAGAACGGCCCAGATTGAGGCACCTATTTAAGTTATTCAGTTACATTTTTGGCATATAAAGAACGGTCCAGATTGAGCTACATATTTAAGATTTTAAATCTACATATAAAGAAGGGTCCAAATTACTTCACATATTAATTTTACGGTCCGGCTACGATGGGTACGGGGCGCATACTCTAAGCATGAGGCCCCTCCTATCTGCGCAACACCTCACCCATACATCTGAACATATCTTTCCAAATTTTAGAATTTTAGAAAATACTGATTTTCCCATGAATAGATTCTCCTCCCGTTGATTTTACGACATCTTTTGCCATATTTTCCCAGTGTTTCCTTTTTTGGTTACTTATCATATCACGGGATTTTGGTTGCTTTTGTAATCATCGGTTCCTTTTTTATTTCTTCTCCATATTATGGTTTATGCTAACCCATCTTATGGTTTATGCTAACAAAAAAGTTTATCGTAACAAAATGCATAACAAGCAGCGCACTAAACGATGATAATATTGTGATAAAAGTCATCAAATCAATTGTGCTATCGTACATTTTTTTCCTTTGATCGATGTCCCTTAAAGATCATAACCAAGACCAATTTCATTTCAAAAAAATTGTTTCCCTCCTAAAATAATTGTAGTGATCAGGATCGTAACCAGCAAAGATGATGAGATTACCATCACCATATACAACGGTTGATCATCAAACAACATCTCTTTTGTTGCCGATCAAGAAAAATCAACATCCTTATTAATCATGGTGATTATAAAAATTCATGAAGTCTATTAGATATTAATCAATCAACATCCCTGAATGTTGTATTATAATAAAAGAGGAAATTTTGATCCATAAAATTCGGTAATAAAGCTCCATTGCAATTAACATTAGCCGGAGCTGTTAAATTCAAAGGACAACACGGTAATATAAAGATTTGTGTTTGAAAATGTTAAAGAAAACCGTTTTTAATTTTAATGTTAGGTTGAGATGGTGAGGTGTCGCTCATATAGGAGGGGCCTCATACTTAGAGTATGCACCCCATACCCATCGTAGCCGAACCTTTAATTTTACCTAAGATAATGAATTTAAATTGATTGCCTATTAATTTAATGTCATTTATTTGGGAGTTATTCCTCCCATTTAATGGTAAACTGATTCCTTTTATTCTAAATTAAATTAAACGCACATTAACTTAATCCCTTTTATAATCAAATTCCTTTCTCAAGGTTCATTCTTTGCACAACTCTATTCCCAAGGTATGATTCACTGTTGTTTTAGTTGATTTAGATAATTGTTGTTAATGAAAATGAATCATTTTCTTAGTACTGTTTAATATTGGCATAATAATACAATATCAGCCTAATTTTTGTGTCATTTATACATTGTAATTTCTCCTTGATTCTTTTCATTAATATTGAATTTTGTTATCTCGATTTTGTTTAGGAGCTGGATTATTAAATTATCCATACATAGTCAACCATCTTGTTAATGCTGCAATTTAGGAAGCCTCAAAATAAGCAACACGAAACTGGATTTATTGAAGCTCACCTATAATCTTTCATTTTCTAATATCAGGAGATTGTTTTTAAGCAATGAAGAAAATGGCTTAGGGAGCAATACAGTGATGCAATTTTATTTTATTTTTTTGTGGGGTGCGTCATTATACCTATATATGTTGGGACTAAACAAATTTCCATTCCATACATTTTATCGTTGACGAAGATGAAGAAGTTTTGGTATTCTAGAAAGGTACAAGTCTAATTTTTGCTAAAATATGTGGTTCATTTGCACATATGTGATTTCCATGACTAAAATGTTGAGTTTTCTAAAGAACACATCTAGACCTTGCATCTAAAGATACCATGACTAATACTTGATCCATCACCTGTCTTTTACTCTGTGGATATCATCTAATACTCGATCTTCTTTTATTCATTTAAGATACCAACAAACCACACTATGTACAAATATATTACACTTTGTGTAAGTTGATTTAAGAAATATTTTGATATTCAGGTGTAATGTGATGTTCATTTTGTGCTAGAAAATTGTATAATTATGGTTTATTTAGGTCTCTTATGTACTCTTAGGTCAAGGTATAATATCAGTTATCTGCAAGTTTTCATACCATTGGTATAGACTGGGTATCTTATTTACTTCTAGGCCTCAAAGGCATATGCTGTCAAAGAGAAACTCTCTTATACATGTACAATTTATCGATTCATGTATTAGAGGGGGAAATTTCTTTTATTTGGATCTGTAATTTATTTAATGCGAGTCTTTCACTATTTAGTAAGACAACAAGATTGTATTATCAATTTGCAAGGAAAAGCATACTTGGCATATGATGTATGCAATTTCATCAGGCGCATCATTTTTCACTACTGAGAAAGATTAAAGGACACTTCATATCACCAATATCCAAGGGAATGTTGTAGGATTTAATGTTTTACATTTTTTTGTATTTGTGAGACTGTAAGTTGGGCGTTTTTCATGTGTTAGTTTAAACCATAAATGTATAGTTATCATTCTTTTTCAACAGGATTCACAGTACAGTGTAACATCTCTCAAACCTATAACACTCTAAAGAATGTTATATATATATATATTTATGCAAATGACATGTTTAATGGACGTAAATTATATTAACCTAGCAATTATTTTATTTTTTTACCATGGGTTCGAGTATTACTTATGTGTAACCATGCCAATTATACATTGATACTAGCACAAAGTCAATATTCATTTTTAAAAACAATCAACGGTTCCAAAAACTAATTCATATGTAACACTTTTTAGGCATATGAAAAAAGGGTTCCCAGCTCAGATTCAACTTTTCGAATTTCAAAAAGAAAAATTGTACTAATTTTTTTTAACACAAAATAACAATCTAATTAAATGATGACTACTCTGCATTTGTAATTTGGAATACAATTGACAAGTTAATTTATTCAAACAAGAAATTTCTACGAGTTCCCGCTTAGGAATTTATATTTTCAAGCTTGTTGGTATTGTTTGAAACAACTGTGAACGGATAGTTATCTAAATAAGCATATATGAAACTAGGTGCAGATTCCAGTATACACACTTACATTGGATATTTTTACCACCAAAAAAATTTACTCTCTGGGGTATGTATGTGTACATCCATATATGGACATCCTAATCACCATCTAACAAGAAATCAATCTCGCTGATGTTAATAATATCGATCAAAGCTTCAAATTCAGTTTAATAAGGATTACCATTCCCCGAGTTTCCCACGCTCATCTCATGGTAGTCTCGCAAGAAAATAAAAACATAACTAATACCAAAAACAACTCAGAGCCCCGTGCCATTATGGCACGGGTCATATCCTGGTGAATTATAACGCATATCGTTTGAACTTTCTAATTGAGACATAGACATAATCTCTGTAAATTCTTACTAGATTGTGTAATGAACTTAGGATTTAAGGAAACTATGTTTGTCTACATGAGTTTAAGGAAGTAGACTTACAAAACTTGTTTCATAGTTGAAATAAATCAATGGATTGGTAGTCAGGTTCCTATTGGGGATCTATAGCAGGACCGATCAGTATGCATTGGGGATCTATAGCAGGATCCATACCTATTATGGATCTATAGTAGGACCGATCCCCATGGAAAAACTAATTTCGATCTCACGTACACTTTAAGGTTTGTGTGATTTTGGAAGTTGGGTTTGGAAAATAGGAAAAATCAAGATGTCGACCTTGTGAGTAATTTGAACATGTGTATAAATCTTATGTTTTATTGTTCAAAGATATTCCTTGATACTCAAGGTGAGATCCCAAACCGAAATATTTGAGAATTTTCTAGTCAGATTTTCGAGTGTATATGTTTTATTTTTCCAGCAAGTGAAACATATACATGGAAGCTATATTAGTTAGTATACTTATATACCAACTAATATTGAGTTGTCATCCAAGAGGGATGTCAGTATTACATGTTGGATATTGGTTGGAATTAGAAAAAACCGAAAATTGGTGTTTATTGCATATCTTGAGAATATTTTCGGTTATGCAAATTGCTTGGTGTCCAAACTACCTTAGTATATAAATAGTGAAGTTTGTTCTTCTTACAAACTTATCCTAAGGAAGGAACTTCATTCTGTAGTTACTGTTGTAGCCGACTAATAGTATTACTCGTAACATTATATTGGAGAGAAGAGTAACCTAATTAGGCGAAATCTATTATGCCCGCTAGCTTAAAGACTTCTGCGGGACCAAGCGTCTTGATAGTATCTTTGGTTGGAACTTGGAACTAGAATGTACATTATTATTTTAGTTCTCGGTTATTGATTTAATTGACTAATGATGGTTGAACCTTGATTGCACCTAGTTTGTTTATTATGAGAACCTTCTCTTCTGATATAAGGTTACTCGAACTAGATCAATGATCGACATAGAACATATAGTATGTTTTTAGATCTGACGATAGGCTTGTGATTATCCATTATTAACAAACCTTGTTTTGTACATGATCGATCACAAGGGAATCAAGTTTGTTTATGGAGGTGCAGAAGAAGACAAAAAGATATTTGATTAGTTTCGTATCTTTGTGCTTTAACTTATTGCACACACTTGATCGGTTGGGATCCGACTAGATTTTGTTTATCTTTGATAGACATCTTATTTGCTAGTCGTATTAGATCGGAAAACTATCATTTGGTGGTATTTTTCAGTATCCAAATATGATAGTTTATATATCTAGATCTGGCTATCTTGATAATCTAGATCTTGGTAGATCTTACCTAACAAAGGAGTTTATTAGATTAAACGGAAAATCCTTTGTTGAACTCAACTATAATCTTTGATTTACTTCTTGAGATTGAAGTAGGTTGGCACAAGTATACTGAGGAAACTAGGTAACTAGGGGTGGTTTACTTGGTCCCAACTATACGAGGTTAGTAGTAGTATTTGTATAGCGTCTTAATTCTGAGAGTATATAAAAATGGACCAGGTCCCGGGATAATTCTGCATTTGTCGTTTCCTCATTTAAAAAGTATTGTTGTGTCTCTACTTTTACTTTCCGTAACTATGATTATCGTTTTAGTTATAATTAAAAGTAAATACAATGTACGTCAATCAAATACTTGGGTTTCGGTCGATACCTATTTTATATACTAAGTGTATACCTTGTTGTCCTTATCTTCTTGATAGCATCTGTCTATATATGATCACACAAGGTATTATACTTTTAAGTTGATATCGAAAAGATTATGGTGTACCTGGTATCCTCTTCATTTCAATTGCTATTAGAGCAGGCAAACATGAAAAGATATAACAATCTACGTTTGATGTGATTCAATCTATAAGACATGAGTCAAAATAAAGGTAAGGGAAAACCTAAATGCTTAGTTAATGCATCACAAGAGCTTGGTGGATTTGATTTTAGCAAATATTTAGAAGTGGCTTGTTCTTCAAGTTTTACTTGCTCTTTTGGAAATATGTCAGATTATGCTCAAGATAAGATTGAGTTAAGCCCTGCATTCATGATCAATGATGCACACTCTGAAAAATATCTTCTAAAAGATGAAAGATCCATTGATTCCATGAATAGAAAAACATCAGAGCTAAAAGAATTAAGAGTAAAATTCCTTTCATGTGCGAAAATCTTGCACTTGAAAGAGAAGGTAAAATTTTAACCAGTTTAGATTTTAAGCAAGTGGAAAATGATCAACTCGTTCCTGATCTAGCTTCCTTAAAAACATGGCTTTTTTCTCACAGGAACACTTATTCAATTAAAAACTAATGTCTTGAAGAGAAACTAAGAAAAAGTATTCATCAGGAAAAAGAGACTGATCGTTTGAGAATCTCAGTTTCTGATTCTGAGATTAAAACTATTTCCAAACATGTCAAAAGGTTGGAAGATGAAAATTTCAAGAAATGATTTGGTTCCATCCCCTCCGGATAAACCTAAGATTCTCTCAAAATATGATGATATGATTGTTTCCTCAAAAAGGATAAACATTGGCATAGATGCACCAGGGGAATATTTTTACCTTCAAAAGAGGCTCTTGTTCCACATGCTCGTATCAAGAAACACCACAACAACTTTAAACATCATAATGCTCCACAACATTATGTCTCATCATAAAAGATGTATTCATTGTGGAATTAAGGGTCATGTATTCGAGAATATAAACAACTAACCAAGAAATTTTTTAGTTGTTCAAACTCTAATAAAACAATATCTAGCCAACGTTGTTATAATAAACTTGTTACGAGTAAGATCGCTCATAACTCTGGTCCATCCAGATCTGATGTTTCAAATTAGATAAAATCCTTTAAGGTAAGAAATCAAAAGGATGATTCTCACAAAAGACATGATAGCATCAAATATCACAATTTAAATAGGGTGTGGAAGTGGGTACCAAAGAAGCTTGTAGAACCGAAAACAAAAATGAATCTTTTTAAAACCCTAGTTATTCACTACACAAGGTATTACCCTCATATCTTGATGATAGTCTTTTCTATGATAAGTTCGGAAGTTCATACAAAATAAACAATGTTCCTAAGAGCATTAACAAGTTCCAACGTAATGTAATTGTTAGTGAGACTAATACCTCTCCAAATGTTACTTAGATGCTAAATAATTGTACTCAAAAGTTTATTTTCGTGAGATTAGTGTATATATATCACAATAGGTGAAATTTACGAGTTATGGAAGGAATTCTTATAAAAATGAACTTTTTGGATTCAGCCAGATTTAGGTTTCAATTCCTAATTATTTTGACCAAGGAATATATTCTCCTTCCAAATCAGTGACCAAATTTTTGGGAGACTATATTGTTGTCTTAATTCTTTTGAAAAGAGTCTTTCATGGCTCTTAGAAATCTTGTCTTTTTCTAAGCAGAGTTATGTATAATTCAAATTATCATGCAAAACTCTATGCTAGAGGTTCTGAAAGTATGAAGAAAATATGTCTTTCAACTCGTCTTTTTACTCCAATTTTTTTAACTTCAATGGAATCGAAGAAGCTTATTGCAACAATTTCGGTCATCCTTACCCTATGATTGATTATGAAAATGATTTTTAAAAGATGGTTGTTGAAATGTTCTCTTGAGAAATCTCTTATTGTTTAAGGAAAATTTTTCAAACAACAAGAAGTTCATCTAAAAATATTAAATGAAGAAGAACTAAATATGCTTAAGGTTGAGGAACTTTACTTTGATGAAGGATGTTTCAAAGGAATTTGTAGAATTTTTCATATCAAAAGGAGAATATCACAATACTATGAAGAGATCTGATTAGAAATCCTAAACTATGAATAGACTGACCAACTGTTGATTCATTTCAATATTTTATAAAGTTTATTCAAACTATCAATAAATATGAATGATTAAGTTTCTATTTTAGATCCTTTGAGTCATTCTTTTGATGTAGTTATGGTTGCATTGCTTGTTCTGATTGAGTTTCTCTTGTCTTTTCTTTCGGATTGTGACATTCAGTTTCGGTTTTCACTAACCCTAATGTTTTAATCTCATAATATGTTATCTCTTATGATTTTATGACTTTTTAATTTAGAAAGATTTTGGATCCAATCTTTTGGCTTGCTTTATCAAAAGATAATAAGCAGATATCGTGTAAACTTATGCGTGAAATTACGATTATACTATTATCAATATATGTTTCATAAGTTACGTATTTTGTATAATATGAGTTTCGGTTTTAGCTTTTTAAATTGGTAGGTAATAGCTAAGATCTTGTCGACCTTTTTTTTTCTGGTAAAGGTTATCTCTTTTTTTATTCTTTTATTTTGAAGGGGAATAACAAACACAGGGGAGAGTTTTATATTAAATTGGTGCTTAAACGTCATATTTCTGTGGGGTGAGTGGTTTAGGAATCGAGGGAATAATTATATATTTTGATCTCTTTCCTAATATGAAAACTTGATCGGTTTGGATCCTAGTTTGTCACATCGGAAAAAAGAGGTGTTAGTTAATCGGTTTCTTGTTAAAAATGGCTCATTTAAATTGCATATTCTTGGTTTTACTTAACGATATACGGTACAATTGTATTGTGTTGTTACAATTAGTTCCGCTTAAGAAATATGAAGTCAATTCTGATTATTTTTTTTTGCTTAACAATAGAAGGTTCATTTGCTTTGGTCCAATTGATTCCTGATAATAAAAACTAAGTTAATTATGATCTTAGTTTAGGCTTATCGAAATAATAAAATGACGAGAGTACCAAGTACACCACAATCTTTTCGATATCAACCAATAAGTCTTATACCTTGCGTAATCTACTATAGACAGAAACTGTCAAGAATATATCAACCACAAGTATATAACTACTAGTTCGAAACCGAACCTTAACTATAGGGATCAACCCAGGTGTACGGTATTAACATACAATGTATTTTCTTTTAATTATAACTAAAACAACAACTAAAATTGCAAAAAGTAAAAGTAAAGACAACAAGATTTTGTTAACGAGAAAACCGAAGATGCAGGATAACACTGGGACCTAGTCCAACTTTGAATATTCTCATAATTAAGCGGCCATACAAAGACACTACCAACTTCATATAATTGAGACCAAGTAAACTACTCCTAGTTACATAGTTTCCTCGGTATCTCTGCGCCTACATCCAATCTGGCTGACACACGTGAATTTTAAGATAGAGTCCACTATCTTAAGTTTCTTTAGCCTCCTTGAAGAGTTTACGGACTCAACCCTTTAGATCGTCTTCTTAATAGTAAAAGGACTAATTTATTTTGTAACCACTCTTCTATCTCAGGAAATCATAAGAGATATTTGTGTTGAGCGTGACAAAGACTTTTCTATTAAAACTCAATTGAATCCATTTGCTGGGTTTAGATAATCCAAGATCTGGTATTAAAAAAAAATCAGAAATCGCTGGAACGGTCAAAATTTGGACTAACTCGTCAAGATTTGGACGAGACTATAAAACACGGGCCATTTTTGGATTAAAGCGTCTTGGGCTTTGGGTGGATGGACTAGAGCGTCCAACCCACTAAAAATGGGACTAAATATTAATGGGATTTTTAGGCTAAGGCCGCACCCATGGGTTACCCATAATATGAGGCCCTTGATTAAAAGAAGTTTAAATCTAGGCTCCAAATTATTAAAAGACCTTGATACCCTTATGCATATTGTCAAGCCCATAATTAAATAAAATTTTAATTTAAGCCCAAAATTATTAAAGTATAGTGTGATGATGTTTTCACCACCTCTGACCACCACAGCCACCGCCAACCACCTCCGAACACTACCACCACCGTAAAACCACTCCGACCACCACCACCAACAACCACCGGCAACCACCACCGTCACCCACCGTCGTTGCCACCCAGCACCACCAACCACCACCACCGCGAACAACCACCGCCCACCACCGCCGCCGACATGTGGATGTGTAAAAAGAAGTTACACATCCATATGATATGTGTAATGTAAAGTTACACTTGTATATATATATGTGGACTCACATATGCGTATGGCAAGAAACGGTTACACATGTGTACCCAAAAGTTACACATCCATATGCATGTGTAAGTTTTTATTACACATGATATATGTATGTGTATCTACAAGTTACACATCCATATGCATCAGGTATACATCAAAACTACATATACATAAAATACATGTATTACTTTAATTTTCATTTACAATAATTCGTCTGTTTATCAATTAGATCAATCTACACAAAGGTTTAGCAGGAAACAACAAATATATACCTTGAAGCATACCACATTTGTTTCAAAAATAACCAAATAATTAACATACTTCTTCTCCAATGCACACCCTACTAATCTTATATACAATAGCGGCTCTGACCTTATCACTTGCAGCAACTTCCGTTAACTCTTCATCAAGTAAAAAAATGAACCTTACACTTAAAAGGCACAAGATTATCAACATCTTCAAACAACATATTTTGGAAGAAAAAAAAAAACATGCCTCATTCTTTTATTCATGATTACTACATGAATTGCGAACCACAAAACCCAAAGTGAACAAATCTATATTATTTGCCTTTTGAAATGTATAGTTCAAGAGAAGAATCATCTAAGGATGGCAAACATACACACCTAAATACATGTGTAAACAACAATTACACATCCAAAATACAGGTGTAACCAACAATTACATATCCTAAAAGTATGTGTAACTAGCAGATACACATGCTAGAAAGCATGTGTATCTGCTAGTTACACATGCTTATAACAACATCATTTCATCAAAATATGGGTTCCTACCAACAGAAGGTTCCAGGATTTTCCTATAATTCTATATCAATTAACATATAGTGACATAAAGAGTTACATATGATTTATAGTTACCCATGTATCTTCCTAATATGATTTACAATTAACATATAGGTTATATCGCCTAAGTCTCGCCTGAAATAACACATATACACGATCAAATAGGATGGAAAATAGAGTACAGTTAACAGATAACGTGAGTAAATGTCTTCCTCGTAGTTACATACATTTCGCTTGTGTAAGTAAAATTTACATATTCAATCAGTATGTGTAAGTAAAAGTTGCACATCTAATTAGCATGTGTAACTATAAATTACACATCTATTTAGATCGTGTAACTAGAAGCTACACAATACACATCCTGACGAACCTAAACAATAAACAATCATTCTTAAATCAAATTATTGCCTCTTCTTTTAAATAAATGATCAATAGCAGCATCAATAATTGATAGTGATTACATAGTACATATAATAGCTCGTGTAAATTGCAGTTACACATCCATATGGCTTATGTAGTAAGAAGTTACATATCCATATGGCTTGTGTAATCTGAAGTTTACACATCCATATGCCAACACATATAGATACCTAGAAATGTGGAAGTCGCAATCAAAGTTTATGAAGTCATGTTTACCTTAAGCTCACTCGACAACACCATCCCCATATGCTTAACCACTTTTGTGGTATCAATATCAACACAACCACTCCCTGCAATCCACATATACATGTAAACAATGTATAGAGTCATTACAAACCTAATTTTTCTGAAACTTCATTTGGTCAATACTATCCTAACAATTGAAAACAAAAACACTGAAGATATACTTTGCTTCATGTCTTAGCAATTGAAAATTAGAAACTTGCATTCATGGACAAGCATTATAAGATTATATTGAAACAAATTATAAATGAACACTTATCTTTTGTGAAGGTACACAAGTATAGATTGACTTTAATGTAATGAGAATCACAGAACATGTAGCTAATCTGTTTGAGCTAGATTTTGAAACACTCAAGTTTGTTGAAGGATAAACTTCAAGACCTGCATATGTGTATTCCTTTTCAATCACCATAAGAGAATGGAATTGCAGAAACAACTAACGAAACAGAACATGTAGCTTATCCAACAAACACAGTTTCGATGCCAGTGAACTTCCCCTTACAAATAAGAGATAAGACAAGTAAAAGATCACCATTACTTCACATATCAGTCCACCTATACTCAATTTTATTGAGTTATTGTCAACCTGAAGAATAACAAAAAATAATAAGCTTTTATGAGATTAAAAAGAACAACAACACACACAACAATGTAGAACCAGTTTTACATGCATTTGACTAGTGTAAATAAGAGTTACACATGTATATGATTAGTGTAACTAGGAGTTACAGAGCATCTGAATAGTGTAACTGAGAGTTATACATGCAATTCGGATGTGTAGACGCAAATTACACATGTTGTGCACAATCATCAAAATGAGAAACTCAATCACATTGAAATATTAATCAATATCTGAACAAAATAACAATAAACTCAAATCATAAAGTATATACAATTTCAATATGATATATTCAAACCATAAAATAAACTCAAATAAACATATCTTATTTCACTGATTTTCTATCGAAATAATTGTTGAAATTGCATAGATTCAACCGTATGCTTCCAGTTATCTTCATCAATTAAGATTTCATCTTCAAGACAAGGTACTGAATATAAAAAATATAGATTGAACTTAAAACAATCTGCCAAGAACAAAATCCATTAAAGATGATCTCAAATCAGTTCGAAAATAAAATTAAATGAAATTCATATCAAATAGATGGGTAAAACGGATAATGATTCATAGATTTCGAATATGAAAACAGATTTTCTATCGAGATGAGAGATTAAAATATAGATCGAATTTCGTTCAAGAACCCTAGAAATTTTTCTTTGAAAATTCTTTGAAAATTTTCTCTCAAAAGTAAAATTGAGGTGAGATAACAACAGATCTAACTCTGATTATGATTTTAGTAACAAATTTGAACTCAAAACAAACTATCAAAGTTTTCCAAATGATTTTTTATGAAATAAAAATCGAACTCTAAGAATTAAATCAACCGATTGAATTGAAATGTTACCTGTTCGTTTGATTTTCCAGGAGAATCTTCAGATTCAGTTGTTGTTGATGATGATTATCACTCATTTTCTATTGATTTTCATCAAATCTTCGAAGAACAAGTGATGTTGATGTCGAATTTATGTTCAGATAATCAGAATCTTTGTTTATAAATCTTAGATCTAGGTTTTGAAGTCATTTTTCACTGAAAAGTTCGCTTAGAAATCGTGTCTTCTTGTCATGTTTCTTCATTAGAGAGAGAGAAAAAGAAAATGAGAGAGAGAAAGGGAGAGAGAATGAAAAAGAAAAAGAAACCGAAAATGAAATCTAGACCTAGTGTTATTACCTATATATATATACTAAAGGGCAGTCTTAGTATTACGAAATAATTTTTTTATTAATAAGCCCTGAATTTTAAAGTTTTGGGCCTAGAAATATCAAAATGTGAAAGAATGGAGTTGATAGTGAAGGATCCATTTTGTGGGGCTTCTATATATTGAACTCATATATTAGGAGGGTTGGTAATTATATAATTGGCCCCTGTTTTGACGGGCTTCACAAATACTCTTATGACATAACAAATATACCCCTCTCAATCCATAAGCCCATCAGGGGTCCATTAATATTTTTATTTCTTCCAAATTTGTCCTCTCACCTATCGTTTTAACTTATCCCTTATTCTTCTTCATATCCGTTCTTCTTCTTCATCGCTCCCACCACCAGCAACAGCATCTCTACCGTCGCTACCACAACCAGCACCGTCACCACCATCTCTACTGTCGCTACCACCACCAGCACCACACGACATCCTAAACAACCTATTTATATCGATGAATCAACGAGAAACTAACTTCTCCAATCGGATCTTAATCATTAGAAACATCAGATTCATTTTCGAATATCAACTGTATTTAGATTGAACAACCTAATATCGATGATAATTGTTAGTTCTTAAAGATCTGTTTGCATCAATTTAGGAAGAGATGAAAATTGCCACAAATTTATTGGATCTTAAGATTTAATCATTCAAAACGAATAAAAATTGATTATTTCCTTTCTATTTGCTTAAGTTTCTGTTGGTGGTGGTGGTACTATAAGTAGTGGTGATGAAGACGGAAAAAGGTCAAAATGATGAAAATGATGATGAAAATTGTGGTGGTTTCGATTGGAATGTTGAAATTGGCGATAAAGATAGTGGTGTTTTTGATTGTTTGTTGTGGTGGATGAGAGATGTCGGCGGTGGTGAATTCTTACGACTGCAACCAGAGTGTGGGAAATTACTATTCAGGTAATTCAATTTCTCTTACATTTTTATGGATACTAACCATAGCTTCTGTATTGTATGTTATCTCCTTTAGAGTATGGATTCATCTAGCTTAAGTTCTTTGGTGATTTAGGTGATTTGTGTTTATTTGGTGTTGTACTGGTAGTACTGGATGTTGTTGTAGTGGTGGTGGTGGTGGTGGTGATTGTGCCAGGTGTAGTTGCAGTGAAGGTGGTAATTGTCTTCATTTTTTATGGATCAACTACAGTTGTTGATCCCATTTATGGAATCAACTTCTATTTGTTAACAGTATTTCCTTGGATTAGTATAGTCATGCTTGTAGTTTAAATCATGTTTGCTACAAAAAAAAATTGCATGCAGTTAGATTTTTAGGTTGGTGGTGGATCATTTTGATGTTTTTTCGTTGATGTTTTGTTTCATGGACGAAAATTCTCTGGACTTCAGTTTTTATGGGATCAACTAATGTTGTTGATCCCATTTTTTTATGGGATCAACTACTGACTCCTATTGTTGACAAAATTTCCTTGGATTAGTATAGTCATGGTTGTAGTTTAAATCATTTTGTTAAAAAAAAATAGTTTAATTTCTTGCTGGTTTGTGTTTGTGTATTGTTATTCTACTAATGTAGTGGTGGTGTTGTTGGATTTTATAGTTGTAAAGTTCTTCAAATGTTGAATTTGTGGTGCAATGGTAGCATGACTGACTCCACGTCACATTTTTTAGGTTTCATACTAGTTTGTACTTGTTATGTTTGTAATTTATTCTTGTGTTTCTTAAGGATATGTCAGTTTGCAGGTTTATTGGTTTTTACAGGAAACAGACTCATATAAATGGTGTCAACTCCAACTGTTGATTCCATTTTTTGTGGATCAACTTCCATTGTTGATCCCACGTAATGGGATCAACTTCAATTGTCGATCCCACTTAAAGGGATCAACTTGGTTGTTGACACTATAATCTGGAAACATTGTTCCTGAGTTCCGAATTTTTGGGTCAACTTCCATTGTTGGTACAACAGAACTGGAATATTTTCTAGTTATTTGTTATGAATTTTTGATGTCGGCGTCGACGACAGTGGCGGCGACAACAGTGGTGACAACATCAACAATGGTGGTGGTGGAATATTAGTGGCGGTGGTCGTGGAATGGTGGTCATGGTCGTGGTGGAGTGGTGGTGGCGGCGGCAACATCGGTGACAATATCAACAATGGTGGTGGTGGTGGCCGTGGCGGAGTGGTGGTGGCTGTGGAGTAATAGAGAAAGAAATTTGTTAAAGAAAAAGGTTTTTAAATGAAAATTAATATTATAAGTGAGGGTATTAAGGTAATCTATTTTTTAATGGATACGGTTTTAAATGATAGGGGTATACTTATTGTTGTATAAGGGTATATTTGTTGGGAGTCAAAACCAAGGGTATTTAATTAATATACCCATAGTATTTTTCACAATATTAATTTCTACTTTTAATAGCCAGTAAGGATGGCCGGAATGTGCACCCCGGTTGAAGGGGTGTACAAATTTGGACTCATACATGGCCAAATTGAGGTATACCCATATTAATTGGGGTATACCCAAATTTAAATGGACCTAGTGCTCTTGCTAAGGGGTGGTCAAAATTGGTGATTTTACTTTAATACCCTTGAACTAATTAACTTAAAATTAAACCCTAAAATTAAAAACTAAAAAACTCTTAATCTTCCCTAATCTCTCTGCTATTCCCCTTCATCTTCTTCCATCTCTCCATCACCGAAAATCTTCAACTTTGATTTTCCAAAAAAATGATTGATTCTACCGGCGAAAAGAAGACTGTAAGTGATGTCTAAACTCAAACCCATCATTGTGTTGTGTGATTTGATTGTTATATTAGGTTAGAAATCGAAAATTATGATTTTTGTGTCTTTAGTCGGCAAGGTCGTAACATGCATATCTTGCCGACTTTTCATAATATCCATGGCGACTGTAAAAAATTTCAACAGCCGGCAGGGTATTTTTTGAAGACCTTGCCGACTAATACATGATTCCACATTTTTCTCAACAGCCGACAAGGTATTTTTTTTGTAGACCTTGTCGACTAATACATGATTAATTCCACATGTTTCTCAACAGCCGGCGGTTTTTTTTTTGTAAACCTTGCCGACTAATATTAGTCGTCTCCTGTGAGTCAAAAAATAAAGTCGACATTGTCTTCATTTGATACCCTGCCGGCCAAAGTTAGTCGACGTCGTCTTCGTTTATCTACCTTGCCGGCCAAATATAGTCGGCATCTTTTTCATTCGTCGACCTTGCCGACTTTTCATAGTTTCAGCACAATTTTTTTTCCTCATCACAAATCTAGAGTTCAATCAAAAATAAAAATAATTCATAACTTAAATTTATAATTTCAGAAGTTTTAATCTACTCAATTAATTAACCTAATCAGAATTTTTAGTGTTAATTAAACAAGGGTATATTAGTCATTTGGAAAACACATGGTTAAGGAGTGGCTTATTTTACTTCAAAATAACCCAGGTTTTATCTCATTAGGTATACCCTAATTAATATGGGAACCCCAATTTGGCGGGGATTATTTTCACCACAAATTTAAAAGATTTTGGTTAAAATTTAAAGGGAAAATAATCAAACTGTTTTTCGGTCGACCCCCATGGCTGACCGAAAAAATTGGCGCAAAACTAAATTTTATATAATGTCTATGCAATCAGTTTTCGAAAATTGTGCTTAAAGTGGAAATATCAATTTTCCTAAAACGGAGAGAGCACGTCGTTTTATTAGTTGCAACGGAAAATTAGTTAATGACTAAACCAAAATATCATTTTTATAAAAAGGTATAGGGTTTATGTCCATGATGACTAAAGCTATCAGACGGACGACGTTTAATTTAGGCCCGATCCGAAGGTCGGGAAGCTGCGGATTGGAAAGTCATTAGACGGCCATGAAAGACTCAAGGTAATGTAAAGTGGGTCGGGGTGCGTGCACGGAATTTGGGATGGGGGGACTCGACATTATTTTCTCTAGATTTCTCAGCACCCGTTTTCTCTATTTTGCCTCTGTGAAGCCTTACTTTTTTTTCTTTCTCTGTTCGATTCCTAGGTATTGACATCGTTAATGGGAAGGTGATGTCTTCTGATGTACATGATGTTTACTTCACAGTCCCAAACTAAAATCCTAACCCTAATTTTTGTTTAAATTTTAATCGTTTTTTTAAGGGTTTAGGTTAATTTAGGGGCACGGTTGTTTTGATTTCCGGAATAAACCAAAGAATTGAGTTAATTAAAACCCTACTTTATAAAATGATCGCCTCCAGAATTCTGCAGCTATTCATGAGATTCATAAGGTACATCTCTCTAATACCCTGTCTTTTATTTGGTGTTTCTTATTTACAAAAATTTCATTGACAATGGGAAGCTTAGAAATCAGGTATACTCTTGGAAGTATTAATTGGTTCAACGCGGATCTCTTTGATTCAACCCTTTCCGCTATGTCCCGTAAATGCCTATTCATCTGTCACTCAAATCAGCTGAACTCGCCATCTACTTTCATATAATTGAAATAGCCTTTCAGTTGGTTCTGTTAGTGATACTTTCTTTTGTGTAAGTACTTCCATATGTTTTTTATTCAATTTAACCTGAATGATTAACAACAACGTTATGTATTTGTCAATTTTGTAATCGTGTTTGCATATTTGAGAGATTGGGTATATAATCTCTATGTACAAGGTTATTTACCCTTCAATTTCATCTTCTTCTTCTATCTCAGAGAATAAAGGCGTTCATTGAAAATGCCACAGTTTCACTTCCAATCACCGAGGAAAATCATAAATCACAGAGGCAAGTTGGTAGTGACCATGTTGTATGACTCTTTATCTCAATTAAAGGTTATCTTTTTTCTTTTTGGTTTGGCTCCGGCTTTGTGAATCTACAGATCTAAAGATTTTTCGTTTCGTGGACCATTTAAACGTTTAGGGCCATTTATTCCGTTAGATTTATGTGTTCTTTTTTAATTGGTGTGTGTGGAGATTATCCATTTATTTGTTCTTCTATTTTCTTCATCTGGATTATTTGTGATTCTACAACTATCTACCATGAAACCTTCTTATCTTCTGATAAGTGATTGTTGACTAATGTTAAATGAAAGTGCTTACATAATGCATTTATTTTGTTCTATTTTATAAATTATTGACCCTGAAAATTGATTGAGAGGACAGTTTGTGCTCTTATGGACAAGTTATAGTAACCGATTGATCTATACGGATCCGAGTACATTAGAGTATATTATAGTTACATAACCTGCGTTACTAACCGATGGATCTTCTTCTGTGAACAGGACGGCCTGAAAGAAGTTGCGGAATTGCAGAAAATGCAATCTCTCCACGTAAGAAAATAGTTTTCCTTTCAACTTTTCAAACTGTAATCCTAACTGGCATATAGGTGCATGGTAAGATTGTTACCATTTAATGGAACTTCATGTAGCTCCCTCTAAGCTAGCAGCTGACTAATCTAAGAGATTAACTAAATAAGAGGCACTAAAAGTCTAAAGCATTTAATTAAACAATCAATTAAGAAATCTGTTACAAAACTTAACCCAAAACTAACCCCTCTTAGAAATATATATACAAAGTTTTCTCTCAAATGATACATATATAATAGTCATTTGGTTTTCAAATAAAATATACAACAAGGTAAACATAACAGAAGTTAATCTACTAGTGAGGTCAACCCGTGAAGCTTTTGCTGCGCAACCCTGATCTGTCACAGAAACTGAAGTGAGAATAATTAACATTTAACCTTCTAAGTAATCATATGCAAGATTTGGAAAACAATAATGTTTTTCCGAAAATAATAAACAGTGACTAAGTCACTGAAATAATCATACATGTATATGGACAAACTCCTTCTTCAAATAATGTATAATATGGTTGTAAATCCCTACCCGGAAATTCACACCTATTTAGATATGGATGCCACCAAGACCATGGTGACCAATACTCTAAACAATAAAAGCTGAATTAAAGTAGGTATAAATGTGAAGGAGCGTATCCTATATATCACAAGTGGAAATTCTCATTTCCCATAATAATTCATATTGAAAACAAATTACAAGTCCTTTCCACATCGTGGAAAGATTCACAAAACCAACAGGATTAACATAATGCATTTTAAACAAAACATGGAATGCAAGAACAGACAATGCATGAGCTTGTTAAGCATAAACTTTTATAAAAGCAAAAATAATGAATACAAAGAGTTAAATGAATTCCCACACCTTTTTGATGGCAAGCCATGCATACCTCGAGATCCACGATCCACTGGTTCATCCTTGAATCGATCGTTGTTAATAACGAACTGTTAATCACAAAAGCAGTCTAAGAAACTAGCAAGAATGGCTCATAGAAAAATCATATAATTCTATTTAACGGTTCTAAGCCCATTATGGTATCTCATTCTCCATCTTTAACATAAATAAGAGTTTACTAATCTAATTAGGTTGATTCTATAGTCCATTTGATATGTCTTACGAATATCTACAACTTTGTAGAAGAAGTCGAAGGTCAATTCGGACCATAAGTGGTCCAAAACATCAATATAAGATAATTAGTCTAAAGCCCAAGCCCACTTAATCAAACCCATTAATAAGGGCCTGGCCCAACTGGGTCAATCTAACGGTCACTAACGGTCAAACTAAAAGTCCAAGGTCAACTTAACAGTCAAAGTCTAAGTCCAGGACAAAGTCTAGTCAATGGTCAAGTCCAAGTCAAAGTCAATGTCCAGGGTCAAAGGTCAAATGGTCAACGATTCATCTTTGAATCGGCAACGGTCCGACTCAGGTCAAGTTAGGGAACTCACTGAGTCACCACGATTCAACTCAGTCAGAAAACTGAGTCAGCTAAACTAACTCAAGGCCAAAGCCTTTGCAAGGCCAAAAGCTGATCTGCACCATAATGGTGTATCACCAGACTGAACACACTAAACTAAGCTCAACTGAGCAACATTCCTCCCTGCCAAAGCTTTATTCTATCTCTACTTCATTAACACTTCAAATATACTAAACTAAAATTATACATATATTCTTAAACAACTTTGAATTTCAATCACAAATACAAACTTAAACTTACCTAACAATTGTAGCATTCATTAAACCCTTTGCTATGACAGCATTACAACCAACTTAACTGAGTTCTACACAAATTACAACCTACTTTAACTGAGTTCAATACAACAATTATTCCTCAAACAGTTGACTTCAGCTTAACCTTTCAATCATACATTCAATTCACATATACCTCATAACTTATTCACATTTCAGTTTTACCCGCAATTGCGTTGTAGCAAGCCTTCCTTGGAGGTTTAACTCAACAAAGTCTCTAATCTCTTATTCTATCAATAATGTCAATCCAACTCAATATCACCTGCAACTTACATTAACTGTCACCACCAAAACAATACCACCACCATTACACATCTCATACATGATCTGCACTTCAACTGCCATTCAAAACATAACAACGCCATCACCACTTTTAACCATAATTCTTCATCTGGTATTCCCCTACTTTCCAATCTCAATTCTTATTCAACAACAATACAATTCTCTTGTTCAGTTAATCACAATCAATACAATTCTAGACTTAATCATTTCAACACCACCAGACTCACCAACATCAGTACTAGTGCAAGCAATCCTTAACACCCAACATCATTCCATGTACCTTCACTTAATACATCTCTTTCCAATACCAATAAACTCCAGCTGAACTCAGTACAACTTCATCATTTCACAAACAATTCCAACAACTGAAATCTCAAAGACAAACACAACTACACAATCAAAAGAGATGAAAGACTTTACTAAAAGAATTCAGGGAAAACAATTACCTCAATTTGATATCACCAAACAATTGAATCAATTCTTCTAATTTATAAATTTCACCATCTACAGCTTCCCTGAGTTGTTCTTAAGAGACCCCAATTCTCCTTTAATCTCGAATTAATCTTCAAAACAACACCATAACTCCAATTGAACAACAACCCAATTGTTATTTATCCTTCAACAACACTATTACATGCATCTTCAATTCTACAAGAACCCTAACCTACTGACTTCTTCAATCCATCACCGAAACAACTTAAATACTTCATTTAAACATCTACCCATTTTTCTCAATTTAATCATAGCTCTATATTCATCTTATAAATCTTCTAAACATCAAAAACTATATAAACCCTAATTCCTCAAATTGATACTACAACCTTCATATTCACATCATATTCCTCAATACCCATCATTTAGTTTCTTCTTAATCATCACCAATCATAACTTCAACAATCTCAGAAACCCTAATTCATTTGATCCATCTTCAAAACGACTTTAGAACTTCAGTTAAACCTCAATCAACAAAAACCAGTCTTCAACTTCTTCTTAATCATCATCTAAATCGAGTTTCAAACCAACTCATGAAACCCTAATTAAAATTCAACACCTACATCAACTTCTTCTTCTCATCCCGATCTAAAGAAAGCACAATACCATCACCTACTCCTTCGATTCAACTTAGTGACGAGTTTCTAAGAAAAATCTCATACGATAACAAACTCAATTCTTCGAATTGAGATCGACAGAGAGGAGGAGAAAAAGAACAGGGAAGAAGAAGAAAGAAGAAGGAAAGAGAAAAAGAAAAGAGAAATGGTTTCTCTTCGACACGTGATGAAGATAAGGCCATCGAAAATGATAAAGGCGCCCAGAAAAATAATACGGGTATCCAGGCGGTTTAGGAATTCTTATCCAATGATATCTTCTCCGTCCAGTGTCCGAATGACACGTTCGAGTAGTCCATTCCACGTAACTTTTCGAGACCTATCTAACGATACTATTTTCGTAGCTAGATCGTTGTTAGATTAATTCCTAATAATTAACGTTCGAGTTACACTAATCGAGTAATTAACGGCTAAGACGTCTCTTGACTAGTCTAATAGCGTTGACGAGCTTGAGGGTCCTTACATTCTCCCCACCTTATATCATTTTCGTCCTCGAAAATCGAACCATCCTTCTGGTATTCACAAACTCCCCACCTTATAGAATAATCCTATCTCTAGTCTAAGAGCAGACATCATAAAAACAATGCACAACCCTATATGGCTCTACGACTAAAATCTAAAATTTGTGGCTCTAGGTTTAATTATGCTGATTTAAGTTCTATCCAAGAGGGAAGTCTAAGTTTCTTACATTAATCTCTATAATGGAAACTATCTATCTCTTTAAATTTATGTCAATAATTTCTATTCAATAACTTACTGGTTCTAAGTACTGTTAGAAGATTTTTAATAATAAAGTTTCTCATTAAAATTTGGGATCTATTAGTCCACTAACAGAAGCAAGTCTCCCTTCAATGCCTAGTGATACAAAAATGCAGTTGCTCTGTCTAGGTTCGCGACGCCTGACAATTCCAACTACCTAACAAGTATCACCTGAACATATCAGAATTACCAACCTCACTATTCCCCAGTGCTGGATTAACTAAGTGCAAACTTATTACGATTAACCAAGTGTTAATTTGATTTTATCAAAATTATTTAATCTTTAACTTCTATCTTTACTAGTGTATGTATGATAATTTGCTTTGTAAAATATATAAGCAGTTCACATCATTTTAAGAAATTTAATTATTTGAATTATTTATCTTACCTTTTATTTTATTATTATTTATTTACTTTAATGAAATCGAATTTTAATTCCCAATGAGACTATATTATTATAACTAGACAATTTTAAATTCATGTACCATTAAAGAAATTTTTTACATACATCCATTATCCAAAAGTTACTATTATTATTTTCATTGTATCTATTTGTTCATTTTATCACGTGACTTAATATATATAAATAACCGCTGACAATTTTGCCATAATTATTCGGTGTTAATACTTTCATTATTATTATAACATGTATTTCTTATTACTTAGACCGATAAAAGTTAATTTTTAATTAATCATAACGCTAAGTTTAATTTTATTATTAATACTCGATTTGTTTTCATCTAACTTCATTTCCTTAAATATATTTTATTGTTAAATAATCCTTAAGTTGTACTATTAATAAAAATTACATTTTGCTATTACTATCCAATGATTATTATTCAAATGATATTTACAATAACTCTAAATTTTTATATAACAATTAGCATTATATAATATTATTATTTGCTTATCTTATCAAAAATTATTGTCTTAGTTATATTATTAATTTCATTACTGTTTTTACTCGCGTAACAAAAACACGGCCAGAATAACTACTTAGTACTGATACTTATTTTAATTTTATTAAGCCTGAATCTTGTAAATATAATTCTACTTTCACGGAAAGATTGACATAACAGATTTTATTTATTCAGATTGAATGCGTGTACCACATCTTGTTGAATATTGGCGTTTGGTAATTTAATATGATTTAAACTTTGAGTCTGCATAAAAATTTAGTATGTCTTCAAAATCTTAAAATTTCTGTATTAATAATAAGTATCTTATTCATAGATAAATTTATTCTCCTTTAAGTTTAATTTTGTACTAAGCATTCAAGTATTATAATTATCACTTTATGTGTATAATTTAATGATTTAATGAATCATTTATTGGACTAAAGATAATCTAGGTATAAGAACGTTAACAAGTTTTAATCATTAGTTTATGCCTTATATGACCTCATGTTCTAAATCCTACAGAAGAAGTCTTGTTTATCTATCTAGTTTAAATGCAAAACATATTATTCTAATTTGTTATTAGTTAACTTTGCAAAACTTAATCATAGATAAGCACTAATAATTTTCCGTTGCTATTTAATCATAATCATAATCATTATTTTATTTATATATATTTGTTAATGAGATTTTAATTTAAGTTATGCTCAATATGTTATTAATTTAAATTCTAACGGTTTAAGTTCGTTATACTAATTTTCCATTTCAAAGAGGAATTTATTTACGAAGAAGTATCCTATTAATATACGAGTTTATTTTATTTTTATTCAAATATTACACTAACCATCTGAATACTACTATTACTACTTCATGTGTATTTATTTCATTTTAAAAGTTTACTAAATCATTGGTTAGACTAAAGATAATTTTGGTATAAGATTACTAACAAGTTGAGTCTTTTCATTTTATATATTATATTATTATACTAAGTCTAACTTTTAATATTATCATTTTAACTATCTAGTTTAGACGGAAAACATTTATCCTTGACTTGTAATTAGTTAAATTAGCAAAACTTAACCGTAGATAAGTGTTAATAATTTTTTTCCCATAATAATTTAATCATAATTATTATTTTAATCCTTATATATCCTTAATGAGAATTTAGTTAAGTTTGATATGGTACTAATTGATAAATGCTAACATTATTTTATTAAAATTATTATTACTTTTATGAAAGAATGCCACCACGGCTTTTATTGAAAAACAACAAGTGAATTATTATTCTAACAACAAGTTACTTTTATTATCATCTATCTATAATTACTTCTATAATATTTTATTGAATTATTATTCTAACAACTCTTAGAAATATTATTAAGTCTCAAAATATTATTAACATTTATGTAATTATAATTTATTTACTCTTCATGTAAGTCAAGATATTCAATAAAGACCTATGTGATTTTTTTTTTTTTTAAAGATTTATCAATAATATTAATCTCACTATTTTAATATTGACTTGTGTACATGTTCATAATTTTAACTCATTTATTCTCTATTCTCCACTAGATTAATTATTGGTATACCCTATAATAAATTTTTTTATTTCGTTATACAAACAACCAAACAAACAAGTCAATCAAACAAATAATTATTTTAATTATTAATAGATTTTAATGATTAAGATTTATCTCACAAACCCAACCCAGTTCTAAACTAATCTAGTTCACTAACTGGCACCGGCTAATCCTATTGTCTACCATATAAGATCTAATAGTGAGCTCTGATACCAAGTTGTAGCGCCCCCTAAGCTAGCAGCTGACTAATCTAAGAGATTAACTAAATAAGAGGCACTAAAAATCTAAAACATTTAATTAAACAATCAATTAAGAAATCTGTTACAAAACTTAACCCAAAACTAACCCCTCTTAGAAATATATATACAAAGTCTTCTCTCAAATGATACATATATAATAGTCATTTGGTTTTCAAATAAAATATACAACAAGGTAAACATAACAGAAGTTAATCTACTAGTGAGGTCAACCCGTGAAGCTTTTGCTGCGCAACCCTGATCTGTCACAGAAACTGAAGTGGGAATAATTAACATTTAACCTTCTAAGTAATCATATGCAAGATTTGGAAAACAATAATGTTTTTCCGAAAATAATAAACAGTGACTAAGTCACTGAAATAATCATACATGTATATGGACAAACTCCTTCTTCAAACAATGTATAATATGGTTGTAAATCCCTACCCGGCAATTCACACCTATTTAGATATGGATGCCACCAAGACCATGGTGACCAATACTCTAAACAATAAAAGCTGAATTAAAGTAGGTATAAATGTGAAGGGTCGTATCCTATATATCACAAGTGGAAATTCTCATTTCCCATAATAATTCATATTGACAACAAATTACAAGTCCTTTCCACATCGTGGAAAGATTCACAAAACCAACAGGATTAACATAATGCATTTTAAACAAAACATGGAATGCAAGAACAGACAATGCATGAGTTTGTTAAGCATAAACTTTTATAAAAGCAACAATAATGAATACAAAGAGTTAAATGCATTCCCACACCTTTTTGATGGCAAGCCACGCCTACCTCGAGATCCACGATCCACTGGTTCATCCTTGAATCGATCGTTGTTAATAACGAACTGTTAATCACACAAGCAGTCTAAGAAACTAGCAAGAATGGCTCATAGAAAAATCATATAATTCTATTTAACGGTTCTAAGCCCATTATGGTATCTCATTCTCCATCTTTAACATAACTAAGAGTTTACTAATCTAATTAGGTTGATTCTATAGTCCATTTGATATGTCTTACGAATATCTACAACTTTGTAGAAGAAGTCGAAGGTCAATTCGGACCATAAGTGGTCCAAAACATCAATATAAGATAATTAGTCTAAAGCCCAAGCCCACTTAATCAAACCCATTAATAAGGGCCCGGCCCAACTGGGTCAATCTAACGGTCACTAACGGTCAAACTAAAAGTCCAAGGTCAACTTAACAGTCAAAGTCTAAGTCCAGGACAAAGTCTAGTCAATGGTCAAGTCCAAGTCAAAGTCAATGTCCAGGGTCAAAGGTCAAATGGTCAACGATTCATCTTTGAATCGGCAACGGTCCGACTCAGGTCAAGTTAGGGAACTCACTGAGTCACCACGATTCAACTCAGTCAGAAAACTGAGTCAGCTAAACTAACTCAAGGCCAAAGCCTTTGCAAGGCCAAAAGTTGATCTGCACCATAATGGTGTATCACCAGACTGAACACACTAAACTAAGCTCAACTGAGCAACATTCCTCCCTGCCAAAGCTTTATTCTATCTCTACTTCATTAACACTTCAAATATACTAAACTAAAATTATACATATATTCTTAAACAACTTTGAATTTCAATCACAAATACAAACTTCGCTTACCGGCAATTGTAGCATTCATTAAACCCTTTGCTATGACAGCATTACAACCAACTTAACTGAGTTCTACACAAATTACAACCTACTTTAACAGAGTTCAATACAACAATTATTCCTCAAACAGTTGACTTCAGCTTAACCTTTCAATCATACATTCAATTCATATATACCTCATAACTTATTCACATTTCAGTTTACCTGCAATTGCAGTTGTAGCAAGCCTTCCCTTGGAGGTTTAACTCAACAAAGTCTCTAATCTCTTATTCTATCAATACTGTCAATCCAACTCAATATCACCTGCAACTTACATTAACTGTCACCACCAAAACAATACCACCACCATTACACATCTCATACATGATCTGCACTTCAACTGCCATTCAAAACATAACAACGCCATCACCACTTTTAACCATAATTATTCATCTGGTATTCCCCTACTTTCCAATCTCAATTCTTATTCAACAACAATACAATTCTCTTGTTCAGTTAATCACAATCAATACAATTCTAGACTTAATCATTTCAACACCACCAGACTCACCAACATCAGTACTAGTGCAAGCAATCCTTAACACCCAACATCATTCCATGTACCTTCACTTAATACATCTCTTTCCAATACCAATAAACTCCAGCTGAACTCAATACAACTTCATCATTTCACAAACAATTCCAACAACTGAAATCTCAAAGACAAACACAACTACACAATCAAAAGAGATGAAAGACTTTACTAAAAGAATTCAGGGAAAACAATTACCTCAATTTGATATCACCAAACAATTGAATCAATTCTTCTAATTTATAAATTTCACCATCTACAGCTTCCCTGAGTTGTTCTTAAGAGACCCCAATTCTCCTTTAATCTCGAATTAATCTTCAAAACAACACCATAACTCCAATTGAACAACAACCCAATTGTTATTTATCCTTCAACAACACTATTACATGCATCTTCAATTCTACAAGAACCCTAACCTTACTGACTTCTTTAATCCATCACCGAAATAACTTAAATACTTCATTTAAACATCTACCCATTTTTCTCAATTTAATCATAGCTCTATATTCATCTTATAAATCTTCTAAACATCAAAAACTATATAAACCCTAATTTCTCAAATTGATACTACAACCTTCATATTCACATCATATTCCTCAATACCCATCATTTAGTTTCTTCTTAATCATCACCAATCATAACTTCAACAATCTCAGAAACCCTAATTCATTTGATTCATCTTCAAAACGACTTTAGAACTTCAGTTAAACCTCAATCAACAAAACCCAGTCTTCAACTTCTTCTTAATCATCATCTAAATCGAGTTTCAAACCAACTCATGAAACCCTAATTCAAATTCAACACCTACATAAACTTCTTCTTCTCATCCCGATCTAAAGAAAGCACAATACCATCACCTACTCCTTCGATTCAACTTAGTGACGAGTTTCTAAGAAAAATCTCATACGATAACAAACTCAATTCTTCGAATTGAGATCGACAGAGAGGAGGAGAAAAAGAACAGGGAAGAAGAAGAAAGAAGAAGGAAAGAGAAAAAGAAAAGAGAAATGGTTTCTCTTCGACACGTGATGAAGATAAGGCCATCGAAAATGATAAAGGCGCCCAGAAAAATAATACGGGTAGCTAGGCGGTTTAGGAATTCTTATCCAATGATATCTTCTCCGTCCAGTGTCCGAATGACACGTTCGAGTAGTCCATTCCACGTAACTTTTCGAGACCTATCTAACGATACTATTTTCGTAGCTAGATCGTTGTTAGATTAATTCCTAATAATTAACGTTCGAGTTACACTAATCGAGTAATTAACGGCTAAGACGTCTCTTGACTAGTCTAATAGCGTTGACGAGCTTGAGGGTCCTTACACTTCCGATTAGACTAGGATGCTATTTGTACAACATGGACTCCAATTTCAGACATTTAATACTTCCATCCACAGTAGGCATATTTCACTGAACGGTTTTAGACTATCAAGTACATGTCCACGAATGAACCTACTGGATATATCATTTTACAGCATTACTCTTCTGAAACTTTGGCGTTAAATTAAGATTTAACTCTAAATTATTCGTCCATTTTAATAATTATTTTTTTGGGTTCTTACCACTTGGATAGATGTTTGCATATCTTATACACCACTCCTTTAAATTGGTCTAAATTGGAATTTTAGGATCACTATTGTTCCATGGAATGTCAAGGCATTCGATCTCATTAGCATTATTCAAGTGTTCTCCGGCTGCCATGCACATGCTAAATGTGTACTATTCACATCATATCCCGCTAATCCCGTCTATCGCTATTTAACACTAAAAGTTGATTCCTCGACTCTAGGCAAGATGGTTGTTGTGTTAGTCTTAGTTAGAACTGGATGAGAATCAAATTTTTACTAATTAATATTGAATATTGCATCTATAAAATTTAGATGCTATTTGTTTTAAGCATTTGATTGTGCAAGTGGTTTTCTTTCCATGCTCAATGAATCACATCAAGCTTTTTGGTGTACAGGAGTTACTTGGATATTTGAGTGGAAAAAGGATTTGAAAGTAATGGATGCAGCAGCACCATGACATATTAATACCTTAATCTTGCTCGGTCTCCTTATTCGGGGTCTTGAAGCGTGGATTACTTCGAGAAATTGGAGCAGATCGGTGAAGGCAAAAATGGGTAAGTCTAAATTTTGTTATGAAATATCCAAATCTCGGAGTTGGTGGTAACTTGCTTATGTATAACTTATACTGACAAGGTGTTTGAATAAAAAAAGTAAAAGTATCCGTTAGTCACATTCGTTCCTTACTGACGAAAAATAATAACTAACAGTAACAACGAAAAGAGCAACAAAATCTGTAAATACTAAAAACTTTGATTGTTAACAATTAGTTACTAAAATTAAAATACAGATTAATTATGGTATTATCCTCCATGTATGAAGAATTATCCCTGGCCAAGTTTGTTGTCATTCAATATACAGATAAAATAAGCTTTATAAACGTAATGTTTTATCATCGGATTATCCATTTGAGACTAATTCATAACGATTCAGAAAAGGTTGTATCAAATATTTAAAAATAAATAAATGGATGCTTGAATGTAAGTTAGAATCTTACGAAAATATTTTTTGAATGGAAGAATGTGTTTTATCAGATAATAGATACCATCATATCACCAGTTGATTTGCAAGACCGAGGAACAAGCTCACATTGAAAACTCCAGAGGAAGATGTTCTCGAGTTTCTTATAATATTATTATGAATATCATGCATCTCCTTCTTATTATGGAACCATAACCAGCTTCATGTATTCACACATCTAAACAGTAATTTCTCCTTTCATCATTTTTTTATAGACTATATAAAACTGTTTTTTTTCCTTTTTTATTTTATAGCTCAGTCAGTTTTGATTGTTTTGCAAGTAATCTTTATTCCCCAATATATCAATTTTGTGTCATAGTGACATATTGTTACAGCAGTCCACTTTTTCCTTGATAAAGTGAGACTAAGACTGCCCACAGTGAAACAATCTCCAATTACAAAGGAGAATTCTTTGTTATGTTAATCCACATCAACAAAAGGGTATGGACATCTTAGAGTGGGCAATGAAGGAAAAGTTTGAAGAAGTTTATGTTAAGCTTTCGCATTGGTATTTTTTTTATCAGTTGTCATTGTTCATGAGTAAATCATTGATAGTGCCAGCAACAAGAGCCTTGAATGAATCACTGGAGTTGCACTATAATATATCTAGGCCGCGTTTACTTCTAGAAACTAAATTTTATTAAGAAGTGGTATTCATCATTATAATGAAGTGTGCTCATGGTTAACAGATATATCAAAATAAATAGGTAGTGGAATGTATTGTGTCATCAAGATTAAATGTAGATTTTTTATATCTTATCTGCCCAATGCCACTCTAAGATAGATTTATTCCTTAGTTATCTTGCTAATGATCATGATTATAGCAAATTCTATTCTTGCTTAGGTGGTTTCACAATTATTTAGAACAAAATATGTATACTCCCTTCTAATGATTTCATTTGAAATGACTCATATGCCTATGAAAGTCTTATGTTGGCCGAATTTCCATTGGTTTAATAAACATTACTAATTTACTGTCTTCAAAGTCACTTGAACTTTTATTACTGTTTTGTACCCGTTTTTTTCTTCTATTTTTCTTTTCTTTTCTCAGTATATGCTTTAAGTTCTACATAAGCGTTATGGATGCCTCCATGTGAATTATTTCTCTCCATAACTAATCCCTTTTAAACATTTTCTTAATTGCAGGTTAAACAAATATGAAGGATAACAACATGGAGGAAGTAGCTGAGACAAGGATAAAGAAACTTATTCTTTAAGAAACAAACACTACGGAGATATCATAATTTGAGGGACATCCAATCCGGATCATCAAATGGATGTAAGCAACAAAATCAGTCCTGTAACTTTTACCTGCAAGCAAGAATAGACCGACACAGATTAAGCAATGTCATATAGAAAAGAAGAAACATTTAAGTTAACTAATCCTTATGTAGCTAGAAATTTATATGGCATCCACCAACCTTCACGACAAATAAACTTATATACAGAAATTGAGGTAGGCGACGATAGTGTAATGTAAGATCAATCGGCAGTTAATTCATTTTAAAAATTCGGTTTTGAGAATCACAAGACAATCTCCGTGCTTCTGGAGTCAGAGTTACTTACAGACTGTGGGTGCTACTACTATATTTATATCATGCCCTAATGCAACAAGGTCGTAGGTTCCTATTCCAACTTGAGGTTGAAGATTGAACTGGCTCCACTATGTTCGTTGCTCTGGACAATGAAGTCCATAAAATCATAAGCCACACAACTGCTTAACTATACTTGCTGGAAGAGGTATTACGTTTCAAAACCTATACATCCCCTTTATAGCAAATTTTAAATAACAAGTAAACTAATTAGTTGTAATTTAAGCATTGGCAACCTACTCACACATATTTTCCCCTTTCCAACTAATACTGAAGTTGCTATTTTGTCTTTTAACTCCCTCCTTTTGAATCTTTAATTACATGTGCATCATCCTATCAAATCTTTCCTAACTCATAGAAAATAGTGTAGATAAAATATCTATAAGCAATGTCATGGGACAACTAAAATTCTGAAGTTTATAACGTATGTGTTCGCTTAATACGACCTAAGGGTCCCCAAAGACATGCCTGATATCTAATAAGAATGATTATTTATAGTTGTATGACAACAAACAAATGACTCTAATGAAGAAACGGTGCATGGTTAGCATAAATATTCATAGAACTATCGTATATATCCTGTAGAAAACGGTAATTATTATATTTAGCAAACGATAAGATACTCTGCTATTTATTATTCCCATTGCAACACTGTGGAAGGATGTATGGTATTCAAATCTTGGAGCAGGAACCTTAGGTGTTATATGTGAATAACATTAAAAGACCAAGGGTGGCTCAGTAGGAAGTAATTGTAGTAAAGGAATTGTATGGGAGTGAGAAACTTAACGTACAAAAATATATTGTCTGTCACAAAATTAAATATACGGATGGTAGCCAAATTATATTGATACAAATACTTTGAATTATAACAAAAATTTGCTTACCCAGAAATTAAGACCAAACTTTGTTTGGGTATTTTCAGTAGATGGCTATTATTTTCTATTGATGTGATAAACACTGCTTGAATATTTCTAAATAGGATCTGTATTTTTCGGTATTTGTATTTGTTACACGAGTTTGTAATTAAATTCTCATGGACCCCATGTTTGAACATGCAGGAATTCGGGCTTGCGATGGTGGTAGAAAGGTTGTAGAAGATATTGTACAAGGATGTCTACTACGGTACGTGATAACTTTAAAATATTATGTTAGCAAGTAAAAAATCCCTCTAACCTTTACTCTACCACTTGCATCCAGTTCAATGGTGATACGTAGGGCTGCAATAGCAGCTCCATAATATTTATGCAGTTTTGTATAAATCTTTGTTGCTGCTTGCAGTTAAAATAAAATTGTTGAGCACAATAATCTCTAAACTTTCCATCCTAAGTTGAAGGTATTTTCCTCATTTGGTCATATGAACAGGTTGAAGTACTGCCTGCCTTCTGAGCCCAATAAACATTTAGAAGCGGATCAACATAATAAAGAAGTCAATGTTCTTGCTTTCATGATTTATGCATGGAATTTTTATTTTATTTTAAAAATGTTATTTGTGTGTATATCACAGGCATTAGATGCTGAGTTAAATGTTATTTGTGTGTACATTGCGGGCATTAGATGCTAAGATACGAAAGTGATCACATGGGAAGCAAGGAAATACCATATCTTCTGTTTTAAATCTTCTAGATAAGGTAAAAAGCTTATCATGGTATATTACAGATGGAGTTATTTGGTAAATATTTGGGAAGGTTTGCTGTTATCAATACACTATCCCCTATTGAAGTGGATTATATTGTTGGGGTAGTATGTGTGCATGAAGCAAGTGATCAGGTAAACCCTCTTCTTGTTATATATCTCTTTATGCTTATATTTCTGTCTTAGCTCAAACGGAAGAGAACATGGTTCTCAACCATGTAGTTGTGGGTTCGACTCCCACATATGGCATTATTATTGGGTAGGCTAAGACCTTTTCAAGCATGTTTAGAAATGTCACCCCTTGCAGTGGTAGCTTACCTTGCCGGGGCTTAAATTTCAACTTGGGATTTCGAATAGTATTGGTGGGCCAACTTTGAATGAGTAAGATTTTCCTATTTGAAGGCATCTTTTTCTTGATAAGATGATTTCCATCTGATATTTCATTTTCTAATACCCGGTGCAGTACCGTGGCTTTTGTAGACATGTATGTTTGTTGTTTTATTTGTTTTTCTTTGCAGCGGTGATCAACAATTTCAATTTTCATCTAGGTTGATGCCTGATAGTAACCAAGGTACACCTTCTCATGAAGAGAAAATAGGTTTTACCATGGGTCATCGTCACCAGCAAGTAATCATAGCAGAACTTTGGTAGAAGTAACACTTAGGTCAGGTCCATTAGCCCTGGATGCCAGCTGAGATTCAAGAGTTGTATTTCTTGGTATAGATGAGCCCATAACCGATGCAAATGAATGAAAAGGGGATTATCTAGAACTGTGAACCATTACAGCCGGGGCAGTTCTTTTGGAATATGTCATCTATAGAGTTTAATCTGCTATGCAATTATCACTTCCGAATTAGGAGTACCCATTCGATCAACATTGTTGAAAGCACTGCGGCTAATTGGGTGTCGGAGATGACCTGATACTGCATTAGTTTGGCCAAGTTCTTCCTGCAACCAAATTAAAAGCATAAGCCTATGTTGTGTTTCAAACTAGATTGACGTTTGCTGCTTCTTCTGCACAATAGACCTTTTTCATAGGGAAAGTGTTCATTCATGTTTTCAAAGTTCTCTCTATCATATATAATACTTCTTTGATGATATGGTCTTATAGTTATCTCCACACTCTTATATTGTAGCATAGCAATGTGAAAAACATGGTTGTAAAGCATTTGTGGTTCTGAATGATTATCTATATTGAGAAGCGAAAAAAACAACATTTCAAAGTTGACCATGGGTTACACCGGGAGGTTTCCGATGACACTAATAGAGGGTGGGGCCCATCCCAAAAATTAGCAGTAGGTCCAACCCTATTAGTGCCCTTCTTATGTCTCTAAATTCTTTGTACTGTTTTTTTTTTTATGCATGAATTTTCCTTTCCAAACTCCATGACTTAATTAGAGGCACGATGGAGTAGAATTTTAACAAATTTAATTTTGTTTATCTCATGAATTCTACATCCACCCAAAGTATAACACACACGCACACTCAATCACGGTTAGCTAGCTCCCACCCATTAATCTCAAGAATAATGAAATCATTACCACGAATCTGTAACCCCAAGTGGAAAACGGATAATACATCCAAAAGCTGTCTCTGACAATTGTAACTCAAAGCATATTGTTTTAGCTTTGCAAGTATGTTGTCTAAGCTTTGCGTTTTAATACTTCAAAACAGAGCAAGTTAAAAGTTATGGGTGTGCATTTCCAAAATACGGGTAATGGGAAGTTTGATTTTTGTGATTTTTGAAGTGTCAACTGTTGTCAAGAAAACAATTATCAAAAACAAAATGTACCAAGTACCCAAAATTATGAGGAAGAGTAGGTTTATGAACCTTGAGGTGACACAAGGACCTTCAGGCAAGTAATTGAGTTAGCATAAAAGGACAAACTCTTGCATTCTTTTGTTTATCATATAAATCCGTCAAATATTTCATATCATATTTGATGAAATTTCTACGTTCCATCTATGTTAATCAACCGTGGTCCAGGACTACTCTCTAAAAATTGAGTTGTAAATAAAAATCTACATTAATTCCGGTTGAAGCAAGATTTTAATCTTATCAGCCAAAAAATTATTAAAAGTATCTAATATTGTAGTCATGGATATCGTACGACCTTTTTAGAGATTGGTCAATATGTGCTTGATATGTCATGTGACAAATTAATATACAAAAAATTGTCCAATAACAATAGCGTGAGAGAGTACTGACTGCATACCGGGCATTGCAACCGGGGAGAAATGCCACATGGGATTTTGTTCTTTACTAAGTTGGTATTTATGCTTCTCTTAGCAAGTCTGTCGTGCAACAATTTTTGTATACTTCTTTTAACTATATGGTGGTCAATTACTTCTTATGGGCATACAAGTAATTTTATACATCTTAGTTTCCCTTTATTTTTAACATCAATAAAATTATGTTTTCTTTGGTTTCTTTCCCAATGACATGACAAAAAATTATCTTTCGAGCCGCGAGAAAATAAAAGGCCATATGTATCTTTCTCAAATAAAATGGAAGCCATTCTTCAAACTTTCATTCTCATTTAATGTTTAAATAGAGTTAAAATTGCATCCTTCTTATCTTATTGGTTACATCACATTACTTTCTGATTCCACGAGAGGAATTTAACAATATTGCTAATATATGGTAAAATAAATCGAAAAATTTAGATAATTTATGTTCGCCGTATTTTTTCCTAATTAACTTGCTATAATAACTTCCTTTGGCTAATGCTAACTATAGTATATAGTATTTTACTTTGGTTACTCATAACTTTCTTTGAATATGATTTTTGTGTCCTTTTACAAGCACGAATAACATTAACTATGGTTTTTTTTTTATGTGAACAAATCATTTTTATATTTTTAACCGATTCTCTAATAATTATGCTAACCGTAAAAGTCAACTAACCACAAAAAGGTTGAGCCCGACCTCAGGCTTAATCTTTGCAAGGCTCTTTATGGGGATTTAGGTATAGTTTTTTGGCCGTTTCTTTACCTTTTTCTTATGTGCTTCGGACTGCCTTCGTGTGAGGATTTGAGCACAAGAACAAGATGAGATAATAATTGCACTTATTTTGTTGATTTACGAAAAGAAAGGCATTATAGGATTGAAATGTTTGTGTAAAGCTTAATGTTGGTAAGTGCAAGAGTAATATAACCTTTGGTGCAACAAATGTACATTCAAATTTAATGCATTCTCAATATGTAATTTCTTCAATGATTTAACACTAAAATCGTCAAGTTGTTCAGTTAGTGAGTTCTTCCTCTTCATTCCTTTGTAAAACCTGATATTGCCATCACATTTTTCTCCATGTTTCTCTTTTTGCACCACTTGATTTTCGAAAGTCTTCCTTGCTCCAACTACTTTTCAGTCGATCTCAAAACTTGAACTTCCAACTTAGTTTCTGTCTATGTTATTGCGAAGCTCTTTAGGCTGGAAATGTGTTTGTGTAAATGTGTCTCTATTGTGATTAATTTTGAAAGTTTTATACCTTTGATTAGGACTGATTTTTTTGCCGTACTTCTCATATATGATTTTAGTTATCTTTTTTTTTTTTTTGAAGCATGATTTTAGTTATCTTCTAAAGTGAATAGACTATATACGGGCTAAATTAAACGCGAAAAAAGTATATATAAAAGTAAACGTAGGCGTTATTTATTGTTGAATTAGCAAGCTTTACATTAAATAAGCATGACAAAAAAGCGATACAACGACGTTGAAGTTAAGCCCTATAAATTAGCAAGGAGAAAAGATCTACCATTAGTTAGCTCCCAATGATATTTACAATTGACTGTAGAAAATAATTTAACTTGGATTATTAAGTCCCTTTATTGGTACTCGCTTTTACATTATTTTTTATTTTTATTTTTATTTTTTCCTCACTTTGTTATATAGTAAATACGGTTGGCTACCTGAAGCAAATCATCAAGATTCGTATGCAAGACAATTTACAAAGGCTTAATTAAATTAAATTAGATTATTTTATATTTTAAGGTTTTCATTTTTATGGATGCCCAAACGAGCATTTTTCTATTTTGGGAATTAGAAAAAAAAATCAAGAAGTTTTAGTAGACATACCTTCGAGATCTATCATGATTGGTGACTATTACACGTTTTAACCATCACCCATACACCTTGGCGAATGATGATTGGTAACTCGAATTGGCCAAAAAATTTAAGACATCTACAATAACAAGATGTATCATATTGTCATGATTGAATAACCCATGTTTTCAAGTTGAAAGAGAGATTCTTTGATGAAATAAATCAAGGAAGAAATTCTTTGCGTTAAATAGTTGTATTTCATGCGTGTATAAGATTAAATTTCAAACATGTTTATTAATAATTTTTTCCTTTTCTATTCTTGAATAATTATGAAAAAATCTGAATTGTGGAACAGATTCACAAATGTATTTGTGCTAATATTTTGATGAAAAAAATGACCCAGTTCTTTTTCAAACACGAAGAAATATGTGATACATGGTCTATATGGTTGTAGGAACCGAATATCTTTGTATGATATAAAAATATTATTAAAAATAGTTGGAGATACTGGTTCATCGTATATTTTCGGACGAAGGTGGATATCCAATTTATCATAGGATGTTGTTCCTTAAAACCCAATCTGTTATGAATGCTTAATTGCCACATCATTGGGATGTTTTTTCTTTTTTACTGCCTCATATTGATGAGTATACGTTATGCATCCAATTATACTTATGATGTGCTAAGCAGTAAAGCAATATATTTACGATGTTTTTCTTTGAAAAAAAAAGTATAAGGGGAAATTTGATCTGTGTGATATGTGAAGAGTCAAGAGTTGTCAAGAATACCAATTATCAAGAACAAGATGTACCAAGTGTCGAGAATTATGTCATTTAACAAGTAGTTATATTGTTTATGAATATAAATGGGTCATAGTTGTTGTCTAGGAACCCAATATCGTTCTGAATTACTAATCGCTAAATACTAATTTGGCAATGCAAGGTTACACTTATCAAAGGTCTCTGACCATGGATTTGGGGAAACAACTCAAATCAGATTGTGTTTCTCTTCGAATAGATTTTCTGGATTGAGTAATAAAATCTGAACTTATTGCTTTCATATTCTTAGATTTTTTTATCTTCTAAGTAAATATTGGAATTCTTCATTTCTTCAATTTAAATCTAATTTGTTTGATAAAAATGCATATCATTATCCGCATAAGTAATATTATACTTTTATTGCTATTAACTTTGAAAGGTGGTCTTTACGTTCAATGATCATTACTTAATTCCCCTGGAAGCAGCGAATAAAACACACACCAAGATAAACATTATGGAAATCATTAATGGTGTACCTACCTAGATAACATAAACCGGACTATGTCAATGAGATACCTGTATAAGTATATTAATGATATTTTAAAGTATTTTCATGCGACATATACAACAATTTAAGAACCATATGTTGAATATCAAAGACTACGTTATGCATGACACTAATCAGGGGTTGAGCCGGGGCCGTAAGGCCCCGATGATACCTAGTGGATGCATAATATGTTATGCATCCTTAGTGGTGGTTTGCATAATGATTATGCATTCAATTTTCAAAAATTATGCTTAAAAGGATAAACACTTCCGTTTTTTTCGTAAAAACTTTAAATTTGATATTGTTGTTTGTACTCATTGCGTATATTTCTTTAAAAAATTTCAAACGAGATAAAATTTGTAAAATTCCGAGGCACGGATTTTTAGATATGTTATGTTAAAATTTGCTTTCATAACCCCTAAAAAAAATAATATACAAGGAGTTATAGTAATTTGAATAAAAGGGAGGGATAGTGGCGTCATTTCAAATGGATCATCAAACAAAATCTAATTTTTTTTGATTCAATTTGGAAAAAAAATCACGAGTTACATTGACATAACAAAACTAGTTACAAAACCCCTAGGTGAACAAACTAGTAATAAGAAAAAACTGGTCATATTATTTTTAACAAAAAAAAAAACCATTTCAAAAAAAAATGACACAAAAAACCTAGGTCAAATAATAATGATTAAATTTAGTTTTTATTATTTTAAAAAAACCCTTTTTATCTTCATTTCGGCTTCTCTCTTTTCTTTTTTCTTCTTTGTTCCGCCTCCTTCTCCCCACCACCATCACCACCAGCAGCAACAAATATCTCCGTGAAAACCAGCAACAACACCTCCGTAACCACCATCAACAACACCTTTGTCTCCTCTGCAAACAGATCCGATCGAGGGTTTTGGTTTTGTTTGATTGATTGATTGAAGAAGAAAAATCCCAACTAGTGAAACAAAATGGAGACGAAGAAGAAGTAGAAAATAAGATGGGAGATGGCGGATGTCCGTCAATGGATCTGTTTCGGTCGGAACCGATGCAATTGATACAGCTTATCAATGGATCTATTTCAATCAGAGAGAGATAAAATCTTCTAGTAATTTTCAATATTTTCCAGAAAATTGATAAGGAGGAAAACTCAAGTTAGGGATTCTGTTAATTGATCGAAGGTAAATTTTGGTTTTGAAGTAGATTTTTTTTTTAATGTGCAATCAAAAATTCAAAGCTAGGGTAAATTTTGGGTCTGCTGCTAATGGAAGATTAAAGATCTGGGTTTGTACTTATATTAAAATCAGAGAAGAGTCATTACAGTTAGGGTTCTGTGAAACTTAGACTGAGCAGGGAAGAGATGAAGCCACTGCTGTCAATTTAAGAAAATGGAGGTTGATTGATCTGTTTTAAAGGGTATCTGAAGAAGAATAGATGAAATTGAAGGTGGATTATGGCTCAAGGGTTAAGAAATGGTGTTGTTGCAGTGGTAAATCTTCATCATTTTATTTTATTTTGTATATTTTTCTGTGAATTCAAGTTTTTGGTTTGCTTCCAAAGAATGGGTTTTGATCAAAATTTGTTTTCTGGGTGTTGTTTTGATGGGTTATAGAAAGGGGAGCAAAGTGGTGATTATGGTAATTTTGGTGATATGGAGATGAAAAAGATATTTGAAGATTCAGTTCCTTGTAGAGTTCGAGCTAAGCGTGGCTGTGCAACACATCCTCGCAGTATTGCAGAAAGGGTATGCTTCATTTCGTTCATTCGTTCTTTGTTTTCTTCTGATCTAGTATTTTTTTTGTTCTTAAACAGTGAATGATTATTTAAGGTTTATGGTTGTGTTCTCCTATTGGGATTATTAGGTTCGAAGAACAAGAATCAGTGACCGGATAAGAAAACTTCAAGAGCTTGTACCAAATATGGATAAGGTATAAATGGTTTTATTGATGTTGCAAATTTTGTTTAGAATTTCATTTCTTTATCTGAATTGGCCAATGAAATATGGTATGTATGGCTCATAGATTTTGTTGTTGTAATTGATTGTTATTGCAGCAAACAAATACTGCAGACATGTTAGAAGAGGCAGTTGAATATGTGAAGCTCCTACAGAAACAGATTCAGGTAAGTTTTTCACCGGATTACCGGGATACTAAATGTTGCAAGAATGTATATATTTTGTCTTAATGTAGTTATCAAACTCTATCTTAAAGAATTTACTTGACAGGAACTATCTGAGCATCAACAAAATTGCAAATGCCTAGTTAGAGGTTAATTGGAAACGGCATATAAGAGCGCATACCCACTTTTTTGGAGATCCTGATCAGATCAGTGACCTCAAATTTTCAGTTTTCCAGGGAAGAATTGGGTACCATCTTCCTCTTTTTGATTCCTACTTATTTTGAGGTCTACATCCTTTGGAAAATCCGACTTGTGGGATCGGAAAAATGCTAAATTCTTCCCGGGTACATATGAATGTATCATGGATGCTTGTTATAGACTACCACGAGCTTCATGTTTTCATTAGTCGCGCTCATAGAAGTTCTCCATATATTGATGTAAATTATTTTGTGCCTCTTTGTTTAATGTTTGCTAACACCATAATCGTCCGCCTGAACTAGCTATGATTGTGTTCTCTATCTGTTCATATCAAAATCCATAAAACTTGTTGTTTAGTTATCGAGAAAATATTAGATCAATAAAGAGTACTCTTTTTTGTAACCATTTGGTGTCTTATTTTTTTGAGAAATGTTTGAGTTTCCATTCTTCATTTACTCTTATGCTCAGGTTATAGCTTTCTATACCGCATAACTTGGTAAGAATTTCCATAGTTATTGCTATTTAAGCCTTGCATTGTGCAAAAGGTTGTAACTAGGGGAAAATCTTAAAGGGAAGGAGGAAAGATCTAGCGATGGATGGGACTACACTGATGGGGATGAATCGGTTAAGAAAGTCCATTGTTATTGTTTTTTAGGCTTGCATAGTGCAAATGGGATAGTAAGTTGGGAAAAATCCCTGAACTGGTGTTGGAAAAATCTGACCATGAATTTGACTACAATGAATGGGGGTGGGGTGGGGGGGGGGAGTAAAGGGAGTACGATAGCACAACCATTAGGGCTTATATATTCTAAAGCTAAAGGAGTTATATCTTACATATTTTTTTCTTATAATCTTAGATTTCATCATTTTTTCTATTTTATTTTGGTTTGGTTTCATCATTGAAGCTGTGTTGGTGAAATGACTATATGTAGAAAAATGATGAAACCTAATTAGGTTTCATCTAGTTTTTATGAAACCTAATTAGGTTTCATCATTCAAGCTGTGTTGGTGAAATGACAATATGTGTTGGTGAAATGACAATATGTGGAAAAATGATGAAACCTAAATAGATTTCATCTAGTTTTGATGAAACCAATTTTGGTTTCATCATTTTTTCTAGTTTATTTTGGTTTGGTTTCATCATTGAAGTTGTGTTGGTGAAATGACAATATTTGGAAAAATGATGAAACCTAAATAGATTTCATCTAGTTTTGATGAAACCAATTTTGGTTTCATCATTTTTTTATGTTTGGTTTCATCATTTTGGTTTTCATTATTTTTTTTCTGTTTGGTTTCATCATTTTTTTCTTTTTTTGTTGAATATTGATCAATTTTTTGTCTTGCGGTGGTCTTTTGTTAGTTGAATATTGATCAATGAAATTGGCGGTTTGAAGCGTAACAAAAACCAACGAGATATCGGCGGTGGTGTTGTGGTGATTTAGCGGTGGCCACAAGCGGGTTTTGGTGGTGCAGTGGCGGCGGTTAACCACTTCGCGATGGAGGCAAGTGGCGGTGTGGTGGTGGTGTGGCTCTTTAGGTTGTTGATCAATGAAATTCATTTTTTTGTGGCGGTGGTGCTGTGTTGGTTGGTGCGGTGGCGGCGGTGGTGATGGTGGTGCGGCGCGGTGGTGGGCGGCGGTGGTGTGGGTGGGTGATGGCGGGTGATGATGCGGTGGCGTGGCGGGGTGGTGGTGGTGCAATGCAATGGTGGCGGTGGTGGTGGGGTTGATTTTTTTTTGTTGGGGTGATTTAAAATTAAATGTGGGGTTGTTTTTTTTTTTGTGGGGTGATTTAAACTAGAAGGCTAATATATACAGTTTATGTTAAATGGGGTTTTTGTGAACAATTTATTTTGTTGGGGTTTTTTTTATATGAATAGTGACACCTTTGGGGTTATAACCTGCGCGCCGTTGACATAAAGTCATTATATATAAATTACTTTATTGCTTCGGTGGTCGGCCTAAATATAGTCGATTCTCTCTACTACCCCCGTTGATTTAAGCTTGTACAAGGGTTTATCTGAACTTGTATAAATCTCCAATGTTTAAAGGTTAAATCTTTATTTGATATATTTCTTCACAGATTACCTTTGCAATCGAAGATAGATTTTTCTTTTTTCCTTTCCTTTTCCTTTTTTTTTTTTTTTTTAATCAATGGGAAGCAGAAAATTAGTTCGTGATTTGTTCCTAGCTAAGCAACTTCTCTTTCCACTGCAATCTCGACAGGTTTAAAACGAAAAACCCTAAATTTGCCATTTCTTTTCTTCTTATTCAGTTCCCTGTATCATGAAAAAGCTGTAATTTTTTGGTACACAGTAAAAGAATATTATTCGTGTTCGGTTTCTTACGGATTTCATTTATTTGTGTTTAGGTTGTAAGTTCGAGATTACGATTGGTTTCAACGAATAATGGGTTATTGGGTTCTCGTCGATTTAGTGTTTTCAGTGAATTCTCTGAGAAACTAAAAGGGGAGGTCAAAAGGTGCTTTCTTTTTTGCTGTTTCCAATTGAATCTGTTAGAAATCAAAATTAATGTGGAGCGAGTTTCTAATAAATCATTTTGGTGGCAGTAATCCTGATATCCAAAAGTCAATTAAGCAGCTCAAGGAGAAAGCAGGGGAAATTAAGGAGGCGAAAGAAGAATTGAAAGTTAGGTAATTTTGATGACCTTATGATTTTTTCTTTTCTCTCTTGTACATTTATACAGTATGGGCTGAGACATACTGTTGTACGTCAAGGCTGGCAGACGGTTCAAAGGAGGTCCTGAGATGGTGAACTTGACAAATGCAGAACGAAGCAGACAAGGGAGAAGCTTTACAAGAGTGTGGACCGGGTACGGACGGAGGCTGAAGCTACAGTGAAGAAGGTGAGATTCAACTATTGGTGTAAATGTGCTTCCTATGAAACCATTTATTTAGATACATAGACACTCACAATTTGGAATCTCTATTTCATCCTTTCTGGGATGCCAAATTTCACTTTCCTCATGTGGTCTTCACAATTTCCTTTACCTTTCCCCAAAATGGCTTCGGGGAAGTTATGGTGGTTTTAAAACTTGTTGAGTATCCATTTGTTATTTCCAAGACTGGTACACCCACATTGTTAATCTTTTGTGTACTCCTAGTCAATAAATAGCGATTTTGTACTTGTGGTGGTTGTCGCCGTGTCATATTTATCATGTCACTAGGACCACTATTCTTACTAATGGAGATATCTAAATCATCATACCCTATGTTCCTTTTGTATCACTGTAGGTGTCCGCTAACGTGAAGAAGTTCTCAGCTGCCACAGAGGAGGTGATTGTGCTAATATTTCTTTGCTGAGCCTTGCTATTATATGCTAAACAATAATTCCTCCCAGACTTCATGTTTTCTCAATTGTTGTTCTGATTTAGGTCAAAGAAACATTTGGGCTTGGAAAGCAAGATTCTCCAGGACCCTCCACCAAAACCTCTACTAACACTGGTGCTCATGTGAAAGATGAGAAGAATGCCCCATCCGGAGAAGCTACATCTCAGAATGCTGAATCTGGTGATTCCCAACAGTCATATTTCAACAGGTTCAAATCCACTGTCTCTTCTGCTGCTCCAACAGTTTCCTCGGCCTTCCAAAAAATTAAGGAAACAAAGGTACTTGACATAGCAAAACAAGGTTATGCCATCGTGAAAGATGAATTAAGTGGAAAACCTAGTAAGAAAAGGCATATGCAACATGAAGCCTCCTCTTACCCCAAAGGAGAAAGAAGTACAAAAACTGACATTGTAATTGTACCCACAAAGCAATCACGCTGGGGTAAGAAGTGGGAAGCATTCAAAGAAAAGGTAGGGGCACTCGATTTTAACTTGTCTTTGCTTGAAGTAAAGATCTCCTCATTTCCTTTTTTTGGCTTATCCCACCACTGAATTCAAGAGACTAAGAGTTCTTTCCCTTTTCAGATGCAAGGTAACCCTGTAATCAAGCGTATAAGTGGGATTAGTGAGCCTGTTGTAACAAAGAGTCAAGAGGTATGTCTTTCAGTGAATCATATTATTTCCCCTTAATTATATAAGATATTTTTAGCATATGCATTGAAGTTTGGCTTTTGGGTACTTAAAACTTAAAATCTTAAAGACGTAGTGACATATTGATAATGTATTTTTGGTCATACGTTATGATTTTTTTGGATTTTTTCAAAAAAGAAAATAAAATCTGATTTCTTATTACATTTATTGTGAACTATTCATCATCATAGACATTAAACATCTGAGGGTACAACGTTGCTTTTCATGCCATCATGTCATATGCAACCTTTAGACGATTCTGATACTTTTTTTATTTTGTAATTTTTTTTATCCTTCTTGGAATCTCGCAGCTCGTGGAGGATGCGCGGGATGCATGGGGAACAAGTGATCACCCTGTTGTTCGCAAAATTCAAGAGTATGTCCTCTGAGTTCAATCATTGCATTTCTGCCCCCATGGGTTCTTCTTGTATCTCCAAAATTGATTTTCCAGTTGTGGTACATGTTCATAACCCTGTGATTTGTGTGACAGTGTGAATGACACTGTTTTTGGAGAAACAGATGCTGCCATATCGCGCAAGGAAATACGTCGTCTGGACCCGTAAGTTGCCGAGCTTAGTTGTTTACATGTACTTTAATTGAAGCACATTTGCTTTTATCAAGAAGTTTTTGTTTGCTAATATATCTTTTTCTTTTGGTACAAGGTCCTTCTCGCTTCCGGATTTTGTTGCTGAAGTTCAAGAAATGATTAGGCCGACCCTTATTGCTTATTTCAAGGTAGCTGCTGAACAGTTGTAGTACTCCAAGGCTTTCTATTATGTTTTATATTGACTGTCAGTGCCATCAATTTGTTTGGCATAGTCATTGCTGCACACATGATAACTGAGCTGCAATAAAGAACATAACATATTAGCATTTTTCAGAGTCGAATCCAACAGAAAGGTGCCTACAATGCTAGGTCTGGATTTCGTATATGACCTTGTATTTCCCGGTCGGGATCTGATCTGACATCCCGGCAAGGAACTCATATAATCCAAGAAATTTTTCATTAATCTTGGAGTTAGGTTTCCAGGCCTTTTTAAGTTTACAATGGTTAAAGTAGTGCCTCGACTAAAATAAGAGTTGGACTATGTTTGAATGCTTTGCGCCAGCTACTACCAGTGGGGCGGGGTACCAGTCCAGGTGTCTGCCACTACTGGTTCTGGTAGATTCATAACGAAGTCACACAAATGATGGGGATCCAACAGAAAACCATATACTGCATTAGGTTTTTGGTTTTATACATTCTTATTTTAAAATATCTTCTTGAGTAACGAGTACTTGCTCTACTGCATTTACAGTGAAACTAACCACAAGACTAGCAAATGATGTTTAACTTGTAATCGTAAAACACACAACTGATGTACCTTTAACCTTTCAATATAATTGATCTGGTCATCTGGATGTAGTAAATATCGTAATTAAGCTTAGTTATCGTGTATGAGAAAAGTTTGATTTTTTACTGCAGATGGAATTTGTTTAGACACCCCTGACAGTGTCTTTAGTTTTTCTGTAGGGTGATGTGGAAACACTGAAGAAGAATTGTAGTCCTGAAGTAATTGAGAGATGTAAAGCAGAGAAGCAAGCTTACGAAAGCCAGGGAATGTTCTTCAGCAATAAGGTTTGGCCGACGAACATCTAAATTGGAAATGAGTTGATGTTGTTTTGTTAAATTGTCTAATTACTGGAAATAATTTGACATGTAATGAGATTGGAAAGAAGTTGTTTGTTCTTCGATACAGTATTTACTTTATTTCCTTTAACTAATGGAAGTGGATAAATACAACCGCTTTTTGTGATGCCTGCTTGATTTGAAATGCCAGCGGTATCTACTTTGTGGTGCCTGTTGTTAATATCTCTTTCTTTGATATTGCAGATCTTACATATATCCGACGTTGAGGTCCATGAAACTAAACTAATGGGAAACAATCCTATAATCATTGTAGCGGTGAGCATATTTATTTGCATTATATTCTATTTTATACCTCATGCATTTTAAGGTTCTGTGTATGAAATGTGCTGAAATCTTTCTTACTTTGTATCATTACAGTTCCAAACTCAGCAAATTTACTGTGTGGTGGATAAGGAAGGTTCAATAACAGGAGGAGGAAAGGTAAGATTCATGTACTCCTACATATATAAAGTAGTTAACTGACGAAGTGCCTTGTTAAAAACATGTTGCATTCTTTTCGACATCTCACTATGTACTTTAGAAGCAGCTAGTGCTTATTATAAGAAAAGAAATAGAAAGAAGAAATTATTTTGAAAACTACTATACTCCCTAGAATCTCCCTAGAATCTTTCTGACCCTGTTATGGAATATAAATCAAAATGCTGGGGTATGTAGAAAGTTTACATTCATAAGGTCTTAATTTTTTTTTATTTGTATTGGATTTGGCACTGGGTGCATCGCCATTTTGTAACTAATGATTTTAATGTTATCCCACTTTAGGATACAATTCAAACTGTATATTATCAATGGGCAATGCAACAAGTTGACGTAGAAGACCAGGAGGAAGGTGCTCTCTATCCTATATGGAGGTTACGAGAAACACAACAACTCGGAATGAAAGCTCTCATTTAGTAGGCGCACACATTTGCTCGTCATTGCAACTTCTTCTTCCCAGGAGGAAGGTGCTCTCTATCCTATATGGAGGTTACGAGAAACACAACAACTCGGAATGAAAGCTCTCATTTAGTAGGCCCACCAGAAAAAAATCACAATCTGGCCCCAATTTGTTTTAAGAATGTGAAAATAATCGCTTTGCAAAATCCATGGAATACAAACATTATGTTTATTTGTTCTGTCAGATTTTCAAGTAATATTTATGTATATTATAAATCAGATCTTGTCCATGTTCTTCAGGAAAGTGTTGTTCCAGTGGCAACACCTGAGCTTTTTCTTAAAACCAGCAGGCTAAAAAAGCTCTGCTGCCTAAAACAATCAAAACAATAACCACCTTAAATTTTGATAATTTTTTTTTTTCTTCGTGTAGCACACAATTGCCCGGGTGGCAGAGGACTCGTCTTGATCTTAGCTGGGACGATGTCAAAAGATTGAAATAGTTGATCAAAACACCGATGGTATGAACAGCAAGCATCTAGATTCCAGAGCCAATTACTCACCCAGTGGCCAGTGCTATCCCGCGCTGTTAACAAACCCACCTTTCATTTCGTTTTCTATAACAAACCCATATTTCAGAATTTGCCATTTATTCATTCTCTTCAGCCTTCATTCTCAACTTTTCTACTGTCTAATTTATAAACCCATAGTTAGAAACGTACATCCAGTTGAAGATGTACAAATTTGAGACCATAAATCAATCTTACTTTAGTTTGATATGAAACACATCATATTCCTCTCCGCTTTGTTTTTTTTCTATAATTGTAGCATATTAACGAAGAGAAGAAATAGCTTATTGATCTTGGAATTTCAAATCTTCCGAATTGGTCTTGCCTTAATAAAGTTTTATGCAAGTTATGGTTTTTCAAATCGACGTTTTTTAGATGAACTGTTCATAATCACAAAAGACAAATATGTTACAGGGACCTGCGATCTAAACCAAAACTAATTTATACGAACTGTTTTGTCCGCTTCATCTAGAACCCAATCTAGAGATAAGATTAATTCATCTAACGGCTTCGAACCTGCTAGCTCATAACGCCCTTATGCGTGACCGTGCGGGAGAGCATAGCCCGAAGAAAAAAACGTGGGACGAATTCTGTATTTTGACATAACTTGTCGTTTCTCACTGGTAGGTGGTTGGTACACTGGTTAGGCATCATGGTTCATTTTCTCACTGTCATTTGATCAATATTTTCCACATCAACCTCTCAGAATTCAGTGACCACAAGTACAGTAGACTGATGCACAGACTGAATCTCATTCTTCTTTGTTATCACCTCATTTCTTTAAAAGAAATAAAATAACATTGTTTTCTCTCATTCATGAACAACTTCCCTTGTCTGTGTCGAAAACAACTTCTTAGCTAATGCCAAGCATATCCTGTATATAACCCCTGAACCATGGCTCTAGCTTGGTGAAATTCAGCTTGGAAGTGGTTCAGATATTCTGTCAAACATTTGCTGTGCGTCTGATAAACTGATGAGGATTATGCACCGACTGCATATTGAAAGCTGCACAAATCAGTCCTTCCCTGCAATTGTGGATTACACAAACACATTCAATCACACACATTTATAATTTCAATCAAATAGCAGCAGTATCATCTTCCCAGGCTGGTTTCTCGGATGAAACTTCTATTCAAAATCATACACATTCGAACCATTTTGCTGCCATGTAGAAATCCATTTCGAACCCCATGTTCGTGGTCCTTCTTGTACCCGGATTGCAGTCAAAACTATCAAACATTTCGCATCAACCTCTTCCCTGTGTTCCTCGGTTAAACTGAATTCAAAACCAAACTCTGAACTTGTATGTATCACCTCTGAATACCCTCTTAATCCTTCGCAGATAAGCCTTGAACCATGACTTGCCGGTGCAGGGCCGTCTTACCGTTTTTGGGTGCTCTAGGCGAACTTAAAATATGGGGCCATAGAACACGCAATTGGGGATGTTCAATCTAATTGGGGGATATAGCTAAAGGACAAAAACTGGTTCCCAATAGCCATTCCGGGTCGCCCCTTATGTAAATAGTTTTTTAATACCTAATATACCCCTCACTAATCCTAATTAGTGATTAATAATAATTAGTAAAATCATAAAATATTTGATAAATGATTTGTGTGTATTATTATTTGTGTTTGGGTGAGTGAGGTGAGAGTAGAAGGAGGGAAAGAAAATTTGAGAGAGAACTTTTATGTGGGGAAAATGGAGGATGATTGTGAAGAGAGAATTGCTGTTGTTGAATCTTTAGCTCAACTACAACAAGGATCATATCCTCAATCTTCCGCTAATGACAATAACTCACAATTGCAAGTTTTTGTGGAATCAACACCCTTGAATGAAGATTTTTACGATCTAGGAGAGTTATTTGAAGAACCTACACAAGAAAGTAAACTTGCACAACATACAAGCATCCCAACACACAGGTAAAGCTGCTTAGAGGTTGAAAATTTTCTTTTTTTCTTTGAACCCGCCATTTTTTCATCTGAAAAACCTCTGTACCGGCATACAGGAAGTATGAAAACAATGCCAGAATACCCTATACCGGCATAGTATTCATACTACGTATATGCCGGCAGCCCGATATCCCCCATTTGGAAACCAAAACCTGTATAGTATTCAAACAAACAACTATGTCGGTACAAAAGTTACTTTTTACCTACAAAGGAATATTCTACGGAATATGATACCGGCATGGTTATATTATAATTTTACCATGCCGGTACTGCATGAAAAACATATAGGAAGCATTGCCTTCCAAACCTAAATGCCGGCATAGAGAATTAATTAACCACCACGCCGGAACCGTATACCGACGTGGAACCATATACACAAGTAATGCCGGCACTACGACCGGCATTGTACGATTATAACTTTACAATGTCGGTACACGAACCGTAGATAAAGAGCATGCCGGCACCTATGTTTCCGGCGTGGATTTCAAATAAAATATGTATGCCGGAAAAGGTTTCAAATTTGTTCTTCAGTTTTGGTTCAGTTCGACCATGCCGTAACTATCTTCCGACAAAGTGTTTTAATTTCTTTTGGAACTAATTTATTTTCCTTTCATTCAATCCTTAGGTGGTGTCATATATTGATCCAATAAATGCAAAGCCGCTTGGTCGGGATACGTCGAAATACTATAAAATGCCTCTGGTATGTTACTAAAGAATACTTTTCACCTAGTATTTTGAACCTTACTAATGGATTGCTTGTAATGAACCTTCTAATCTCCCATTGTTGTCCTGATGTAGGGAATAAAAGATCCAAAGGAAGCAATCGCTTGGGCTAAAGAAACGGCTCTTAAGAACATGTGTGTGTTGGTGAGGAATACCCAAGGCTCAAAGACTCGTTTTGAGATAGTTTGCGAGAGAAGTGGGCAATACAAGGAGAAGAATATCCACAAGAGAAAGGGTTATGTATATCCAAAGAAGACTAATAAGGTATACAAGACTCGTACGAGGAAGGATAATTGCCCCTTTAAGCTTGTATTCCATCTAAAATGACATGAACAAGGAATGGGATTGTGGGGTTTGGTTTGGCTGTCATAACCACCGGGATCCGAAAGATTTTGTTGGTCACTCCCTAGTTGCGAAGCTAAAACCTCATGAATCGGAGGATGTAAAGATAATGACCAAAGCACTTATCAAACCGAGACAAATTCTCAGAGGATTCAAGGAAAAGGATAACACCAACGTGTCTTCTTTAAGGACAATTTATAGCGCACAAGCAACTATTAGAAGGGTGGAATGGGAAGGGAGAACCGTTATGCAAGAATTTGAGAAGATAGTTTGGGATCACAACTACACGCGTATCATCAAAAGAGGGCCGGACAAGAATCCCCTTCAAATATTCATTTCGCATCCTTTGCTTTCACAATTGGCAAATACATGTTGTGGTGTTCTTTTGATGGATTGCACCTACAAGACAAACAAATACAATATGTTGTTGTTCAACATCGTGGGGCAAACATCGGACAAGGTAACATTCACATTGGCTCGGTGTTTAATGGAAAGCGAGAGGGACTATAATTATCATTGGGAATTACGACAATTGGAATTATTCTTCCGGGAAAATAAACTTCCGAGGGTCATCATAATCGATCAAGAGGACGCCTTAATGAATGCAGAAGTCTTCCCGGACGCACAAAATTTCCTATGTACATTTCATATACGTCAAAATATTATAAAAACTTGTCGTGCCTTGTTTGAACCCACCAAGGCGGATATTAAGAAGAGAATGATTGTTCAACTAGAGGAAGATGTTTGCAAAAACAAACTATCCCCGGAAGAATAAGATGATGAGAAATGCAAGATAAAAGAGCGAATGGACAAAGAACATGCAGATAACCATAAGTTGGAATTTCTAAGAGATTAGGAGAAAGTTCATTGGTATCTTATCGAGGTTACTTACGAAAAGAGATTGGACAAGTTTATTGCGGACTGGAACGAAGAATATCCGACTGCCGTCTGGTATTATCGGAGTCAATGGTTGGATAAGTTCAAGGAAAAATTTGTGCATGCATGGACAAACAGGTATAGACACTACAAGAATGAAGCAACTAGTGTAGCGGAGTCCGCTCATGGGAGATTTAAAGATCTCATCCAAGGCGGCCAAGGCAATGTGGTTACGGTCACCGATGTAATGGAGAAATACTTTAAGAGTGATATCGACAGGATCAAGCAGGCTTTTGAAAAAAGCTCAATGAAAAGGATGACTCAATTTCTTAAATATGGTAAGTTTCTCCAAGGAATAGAATTGAACGTCTCTCATTGGGCAATAAAACATATGATGAGACAAATGGAATACGAGAAAAACTATGGAAAACAGGGTGATGTGTGTATTTATCCCGACATGTCTTCATTGGGGCTTCCGTGTCGTCATATGATTGTGAAGTATGAAGAAGTGATACCTATTGAGGTTATTGATCCGTTTTGGAAGCAAATATCTTTCGAACCCCCCCCCCCCCCCCCATGGAATATCCCATACAATCACTATGGGATACGAACTAAGCAAAGGAATTCTTCGTATCTTACTCACGTGGCATCTCGGTTAGCCGACAAGTCTTATTGATCCAACTAAGGCTAATTACACGGCTATGGATAACACAAATTGAAGAGCCAACAAAGGGAGATCCTCCCGGTAGACCACAAACTAAAACGGCAAGGAGAAAACAAAGGAAATAATTGAAAGAAATGACTCAACGTGGAGAAGAACTCGCGGCAAGTAAGAAACGAGATCCAACCAGATGTGATATTTCGGAAGCAAGGTTCACGGTAGCGCCTGTTGCAAACAAGAGGGGTAGGACGAGAAAGGAACTGCTATCAAGTCAACAACAAATGACGGATCTGTATCCACACCAAAAGCCGATGTAGCGGAGGGTCCAAATAAAAGAGGTAAGCCTCCAAAGGTACCAACATAAATACACAACATTACATATGCACAAGATAAAAAATGCTTACATAGGTTTGATAGATAGTATGATCCCAAGAGTCCTTGTATCCAAATAGTATTTTCGGGTCCGGAGCTTCACCCAAAATTCTACCACGTTCAAGGTCAGGTATCATGTCATCAATGTGAGGAAGGTGAGAACCTTTAACTTTTACTTTGCCCTTTCCTTTTCCCTTGCCTTGTGTTGGTTGTTGACTTGGCCCACCGAATTCACTTTGGCTTTCTAATTGACTTGGATGAACTTCATTATCTTCCTCCTCACTTTCCTCTTCATCTTGTTCATCGTGATCAACTATTCCAGCAGATTCACGGATTACAAGTCGACTATGGTCACCACCACTCTCCCAAATTATCCCTCTTGTATCATCCCCCAAACGCTTCTTGCGAACTTCATCTTTCCCTCGAGGAGGAAGAGACTTAGGAGTATCAAGACCGTCCTTCCTCCTTCTCTTAGTGACATCATCTTTAGTTTTTCTTTTGTTAGCTTCCCTGGCTTTTGACCTATATCATAAGCACACGAAATGAATATAAGACATCTCATTTTTAGTTTTAGTACCAGCATAGACTCACTTAAACAAATCACGCCGGTACACATCTCCCGGCATAAACACATAGTAAATATTTCATGCCGGTACATTGTTCCGGCTTTGAATATTAACTATCGACAATGCCGGTAGTCATATGTAATTCTCTTGGATACCAAAAGATTACTACCGGCACTCTCGAAATAAATCGATTCCATGCCATAACTGAGTACCGGCATACAATGCAACCGACTATCTATGCCGTCACTGGGGACAAATTCAAAGATGTTCCTGTAAGTTTTAAGTCCACTACTGGCATACAAGAATTATCATTAAGGAATGTTGTAATCGGAAACCGACATAGTATTCAACCAAATTTCTATACTGGTACATAAGATTCAGTTTCAGAGTTTGGAAACGGCATTGAATTCAAGCAAACATCTAAGCCGTAAATTAATCCCGGCACTGTATTCATCCTAGATTGAATGCCGTAACTTAAAACCGACATTGTATTCATACACAATTCAATGCCGAAACTCAATGAAACTCAATTGTTTGGGTTGCGTTTCGTGATTCTAACCTAAACCCATTGCTATAAATCGATTTAAACACTCATAAAGGAGTTTAAAATCACTTACCTTCTCACATAAGCCATCTTTGCGAGAGGTTGATCGTCCGAGTTCGCTGCTTCTTCTTCTTATTGCTCTTGAGCAATCTTAGCAAGTCTTTTTTTTAATTTCTCTTCATCAATCGATTTTGAGTTCGATTGGGCATTTGGTTTCTTTCGTGGAGGCATTGTTATGATTCGGGTAAGTTAATCGACGAAGAAATTTTTGAATCGACGAAGACGGTTGAAGAACGATGAAGAATTTTTTTGTGCTAAAACCTAAACCTAGAGCACTGCAGGTACTGGTGTTTAAAAATGGGGGATATATGAATTTGGTTTTTGATTTTAATATTTTAGGAGAAATGGTATAAGAGTCTTTTCATAAAGTTTTTTAATTAACCAAAGGGTATTTTAGTACTTTCATACCAAATGGTCACCCCTTAGCAGAAACCATGGGTTGGGGGAAGTAATTTATATCCCCCAATTACACGTTCTTTTTATAGGTTCTCAAATCAGAGACAGAGTTATATTTTTAGTTTAAGGAGATGCATCAATATATTTAAAGCGATAAATTTGAACCTAATATGTATCGGTAGAAGGGTGCCTAAAATTTTTCGGCCTTTTTGGTTAGATTTTGGGGTTTTAAGCTCGTAACTTAGCATAAAATACGCCTAAAATGGAATATTGATTCAAAAACCAAAACATTAGTAATGGTTGTATAGCTGTTTCAAAACATTTAGTAACAATTATAATTGTCACAACATTTCTAATAATTTAAGTAATTGTAATAAAACAGTTTCGTAACACTTATAACTGTCACATATTACCTATAACAACATTTTTTTTCTGGGCCCCCAATATTTTGGGGCTCTAGGCGGCCGCCTAGTACCTAAGACGACCCTGTGCCGGTGTTGGGACTCTTGGTTTATGGCTCTGGTCGAGCGTGCATAAGATAGGACGTGAACTGTAAGAATGTATTATTTCAACAACTAGCTTTATAAGGAAGAGTGGTTCCCCTTATCTGAGATATGTCTGTATTTAGCACAGGTTTCAGCTGACTTCAGTTGGCTGCCCTGAGTGCAAGTGTATGGTACTTCGGAAATTCCATCTTCTTATGTAATATAGCCTTGTGTTTTTCCCGGTTTTGAATCCGTCAATTCCAATATCGCCAAGCAATGAATTAAGCTCCGGTTTATCTTCTTTCGCACCACATGAATCCAAAGTACATATAAAATGCAAAAGAAGCGTAATATACAAAAATACAAGAGAAATAGTCAAGAAAAGCATAAGAAATTGACATTCAAAAGATTTATTTAAGGCACTTATCATCATCCAAAAACAGATGGACAAACAGAAATTGTCAATCGCAGTTTGGGTAATATGTTGAGGTGTCTTGTTGGTAATCATGTTAAAACTTAGGATACCATTATACCCCAAGCTGAATTTGCTTATAACAATTCAGTTAACAGAACCAAAAAGAAGACCCCATTCGAAGCAACGTATGGATTTCAACCACAACATGTGCTTGATCTAGTTCCACTACCACAAAATGCTCGAGTGAATGATGATGGTGAAGACTTTGCTGAGCATAGTAAGAAAGTTCATGAGGAAGTGAGGACTGAAATTAGACCAAGTAACGATTCGTATGTTACAGGGGCTAATCGCCATCGACGAGTTAGGAATTTTTAAGAAGGAGACCAAGTTATAGTGTATTTGAGGCGAGAAAGATTTCCTAAGGGCACCTACCACAAGCTCAAGTCTAGAAAGTTTGGACCTTGCAAAGTATTAAGGAAAATTAATCAAATGCTTATGTACTAGAACTGCCTGAGAATTTACATATTAGTCCAATCTTTAATGTTGCTGATTTGTATCCTTACGATGGATTTGACGGAAATATTCTTGAAGTAGGTCATCAGGTGGTAGAAATTTCAAAGGGACCAGCAGAAATGATTGAAGATGTATTGGATATTAAACAAGTTGTTTCAAGGAGGGGCATACAATACAATCGAGTACTCTTCAAGTGGTTGGGAAAACTGGCTAGCGAAAGTACTTGGATCACAGAAGAGGAACATAAGAGGATTGACCCAGAAATCTATGAAGAGTTTTTGAAAGTTTTCCCGACCATGTTCAAATCTTCTTCACCCGAGAAGATTGATTCAGGAGCATAATTAGTTTTCTGTTTCCTTTCTTTTAGCTGAAGTATTTATTCTTATACGTTAGATGATTTTATTATAGTAAGGGTTTGAAAAACGGGGGTCTAACAACCTCACCCAATATTTCGATTAGCAATATGTATGGACAACTCCGAGTTGTTTTCTAGAGAATCAACTAGACTCAATCAATAAAAAATACTCAAGGAGTTATGATGATTATTTTCAATGATGTTGTAGTAAAAGGTTCGTTGAGACTTGTGAAAGCAGATTTTTTTGACTTAATTTTTATAAATAAAAATAAAAAACTCAATTAAAAAGTGTTGTAAAAAAATATTGAGAGACCGTGGCTAGGATTCCACCAATTTCCACACTCATGTGGTTCATATATCAATTCTAAACAATAAAAGCTCAAATGATAAAGTTTTATTGACTCTAGTTCATTGCCTAAGGTAGATTTTGAAAGTAATGGGTGTAAAACTAAAGCATGAGACATCAAAAAATCTAAGCTAAGCATGACCCATTAATTGTAATCACAACCATTTAATGAAACTCATAAATCAATTGAATAACAGTGCAAATAGTCGTAATAAGAATTGATAAAATTACCACATTTGTGAAACTTGGCTTCCTCCATCACACTAGAGGATGGGTTTAGCTTCTCATCATGGAAACACGCTCAAAAGTTGATTTCATTGCTCAAAAGGTGCTTACAAGGATGAAAATATATGAAAACAGCAATTTGTAACGATTATAATTGTTACAAATGATATTGTTACAGAACGATATAAAGAAATTGTCGCGGTTACTGTTCAGCTATCGTTGTGAAACTGTTGCTAAGCCTGATATAAAGAAACTGTCACGGTTTTGACCAGAAAACCAGCGCCGATCACCGCCGCCGATCACCGCCGCCGATCAACGTCCGGCATATTTCTGGCCGGTGACAGGTAAGTGCGATTTTTTTTTTTTCTGCATTTTCTATGAGAGTTGTTCACAAAACAAAAGGTCCCATAGTTGCAAGCATGCATAGGATTTATGAAGAATTTGTTTTTAGAAAACGTATAAATGCTTGTTTTTTGTTAGTTTAGAAAACGAACAAAAAATCCCCAACATGGAAGAAATACATAAATTTTTGTATAGACATGGTATAGTTGTAGTCGTAAAAGTTTTGTTTATTAGGTTTAATGAAAACCCAAATTTATTTTCGAAGCATGGATTTTGCAAATACTTTTAAGAACGTATGTTCGTTCGCAGTAAAAGTAATAAATAATAATCTTTAGGGTTAAAGGAAATTTTGAAAAGACCTGGAGTTCATGATAAAAATTATTTGAGAACCTTCAAAACTTTGATTGGAACATGTGGACTTTTACAAAATAGAAAATACCCGATTTCGTAAACGTATGCTCGTTCGAGCAAAAAAAAAAAAAAAAAAATTTACGCGATTTTTTTTTTAATTATGTGACTTATTCACGCTTTTTATTTTAAAATCAAATTTTGATTTATGAGAAATTGTTGAAAGAAATCAATGTTTCCATGAGTTGATGAATTCGTAGTATATGTATGAGTTTGGCGATTTTATAGTGAGTGTGGGTACACGTAAAATTCAGCGAATATTCACATGGAAGGTTATGTGAATTATTCATAGTTTCAAGAAAAGTCAATGTCGACTTTAAATAATAATAAGTTTTTGCTCGGCTTTGCAGGTTTGAAAGAACGAACAAGTTTTTGAGGTTTTACGCTGTTATCACTAAGTTCTTGAAATAGTAAATAGGTAAGAGTTTAGAATTACCGTTTGTTTTTTAGACGCTGATCGTGAGCATCGTAATTGTTTGATTGCTTTAATTCCATTGTATTGATGAGACTCGTGTGGAATGTTGCAGCAATTTGGCAGAGATGACTTGACTCCATAATAGTGATGAAAGTGACGTTTCCAGAGACACTTCTGGAGATGACGTTTTCACAGATGCATCTTCTAGAGATGATGATTGCTCCAGGGATGGAAATTCTAGAACTTCTCAGGGGAAGGAGGAAATTTTCAAACCCAAGAACATTCCAAGCACTGAAGACAGGTTCTTTGAATATTTGTATAGGCCTAAAAAACGTCCTTTAGGTTCTTCGTTTCGGTTGCTCATAAATCCCAGGACTACTGCTCTGAATAAATTGGTGTTTCCTTCAACAATAATTCGGTTCTGTTTGGAAGGGAAGCATTATTCGGCTTCTCATGTGGAACTCAAACTTTCTCGGAAGCCGCTGACGCATTTTTCTGGATGGGAAAGGCAAATACTAGTCCACAGCCATGTGAGGACCTTGTTGGATAGTGCACAGGTGACACGAGCCATTCAATCCGCTGGAGATTTGATCATTAATCATGATATCCTAGGTATCGTGGCTTTGCGTGCTCGTTGGTGTATTCCTACTCACACCTTCATATGCAGATATGAAAAGTTCACAATTACTTTAGAAGATGTAGTCGCTTTGTTGCATCTTCCAATCACCGGAAATTTCCCTGGAGAACTCTCGACTGAGGAGAAGCTGATATCTCACACTTTGGAAACTAAGATGCATGAGTTCAACTAGTCTCCCAAATTTTGCTATGCTCAATGGCTGAGATACTGGTGTTGGTGAAAAAAATTAATCACCCCAACAATCTTCGAGATGTGTGTATGATGATCGAATAGCCGCCGTTTATTAGATTCTCCAAAGAGTTGTTGATTGAAAATGGTGGGGGGTACCTGCAAATACACTCCGATGCTAAAATCAACAACTCTTTGGAGAATCTAATCAACGACGGCTATTAGATCATCATACACACATCTCGAAGATTGTTGGGGTGATTAATTTTTGCTCCAACGTCTTTTGGCGCCGACTAAGGGGATTACGAAGAAAATATTGTGCTCCCCATTTGATATAAAACGTTCTCAAACGGTTTTCGAAAATAGGGTTTCAAAACTAGAGTTTCACAACCTTTTCTGAAGTTACAGAAAGTTTCACAACTTTTTCAGAATTTCCAGAAAGTTGCAGGAAGTTCCAACGACATAGCAGAGAGTTGCAGGAGCTTCTGAACACTTTCAGAGAGTTTCTGAAGGATTCTGAACGTTTTTAGAAAGTTGTGGGAGATCTAATAGTCGCAGAAAGTTCTGCCAAAGTTGTTAAAGGAAAAGTTTGAAAGAAAAGTGAAATGAATAGAACCGTCAGGAGAAAATCGATATGATATGGACACAAGCGCACCAACCCGGCATCAATCGAGTCAACAAGCTAATGCTCGGACTTTCAGAAGCGTTGTTATCCAAAGCTACGACGAAAGGGATGGTAGATCGACGTCGTTGTCGTCAATTGTGTCGGCTTCACGATCACGGTCAGAGAGAACTGCTCCAAGGGTGAACTATGTGTTGATTAATAGATCACCACCTCCAACCAACACCAGGAGAGTTAAATATCAAGGAGAGTCTTCGGCTAGACATCCAAGCAACCAAGGCATGCGAGAAGTGGATTTTGCTAGCAGGGGCGTACGAGCACGAGCTGGTGATCCACCTGTTGGTCTGGTTAGTGTTCCTCCTGCTCAGCAAACCAGCGTTCTTGTTGGGCAGGACAATGTACCAGCAGCTCCGCAAGCTAATGTACCAACCGCTCAGCAAACCAACGTTCCAGCAGCTCAACAAACCAACGACCCACCGGTAGTACAAACAAATCTCCAGTCGATTACTCAACCAGCTGCTCAGCAAACCATCGTGACACCTATTGATTTAACAGTCTGTGAGCGACTTCCACAGTTGGAAAGGGAGAATAAGCGACTCAAGGTCGCGTTGGAGAAGAGAAGGGAGTTGGAGGCACCTGCTCTCTCACGTTATGGAAGCGGAAGGACAAATTATCAAGAAGTATATAATCCACGTATAAGTGACAGAGTTGTTGATGATCGCTGGCAGAGCCGGGATGACCGTAGGAGAGTTGAGGAGGAAAGGGACAGTAACCACAGTCGTGGTCGTCGAGGTAATGACCTTTACGATCGACGTACTCCTAACAATGATTATTATCATGGAGATTGAGAAGACAAAAAATCTTACTCTTACCAAACCTTTAGAAGTAGCCTTCACTGGTATGATTTTGTCTTGTCTAAGCAAATGAAGAACCACTGTGCCCCAAACATAGGGACAATTAACAGTATCTTGAAAGTCTATCGTCATAGTGATATGTTTCTTAAAGCAAAGGAGTTGTTTGAAGACACAAAGAGGAGAGGAGATGTCAGTGATGCCAACAACAATGGTGGACGTTCCCACCTTACCCTGGACGTATACACGTACATCTCAATACTTGAGGCCTCTGCTAGTGCTCATCAATGGTAATATTTTGAGTATGTGTAGAAGGTGATGTATCTCTGTGGGTGCTTGCTAGATCAGAACAAACATGCCTAGATACTTTTTCAAGTATCCATATCTGGGAAGTGGCACTTGCTGGAGCATGCATTCGATACTATTTTGGAAGCAGGAGAGATTCCTCATCCCTCTCTCGTCACTGAGATGGTATGCCAAACTTCAGTTCAGCATAACTATGAAAGAGTTGTTACGCTTGTGAACAGCATGGCTCATGCACCTTTCCAAGTCGGTGAAAATCAGTGGACTGACCTTTTCGGAAGGAATTCAGAGCGAATCAGTGATGGTGTATTGTAGAAGCTGTTGGATACTCTGCAGAGTAGTGAATTAGTACAGGAAGCCACTGTCTCAAGTTTTTCGAAGTCATTAACATCCCAATGTGAATCAAGTTCCTCAAAAGACTCGACAGGCCTCGTAGGTCCTAGAGATGGTGCCTATGATAAGTCACCCATTGTTGACATGGATGAACATTCCATAAATAGGCAAGATAGATGCCCTGATTTATATGAGAATCATGAGATGGGCATAACGTATAATTCGTTGTTTGACTCAGCACCAGGTGTTCATGACTGCGATGCTAATGAAAGTATTTGAGGCTTATCGGAGCGACGTCAAAGGTTGCAAAACAGACTGGGGGCGATGTCATCAGCATCAGTCCAATGATTTACTTCCATGGAAGCATTCAGATACACTCAGCAATCCACGTGAGAAGTTTGGTACAGTCAGCACCGCCATATCAGCTGCATCGGTCCATTCATTGATTGCCATGTCAGCATATGGATGTAGTCGTAAGCATAGTATGCCACGCTGCCTTGGTAGTTCGGGAAAAAGATGAAAAATATACGTGAGGCTGGTTTCGAAGGCATGATACCAAGTTCGTTGTCTACGCCATGGACCATCTGTGCCAGTTGCTATTTAGCGCGATCTTCATTTAAATCTTGTTTCGCCAATAACTTCTTCGTTCTAAGTCCGAATTGAGTGATTTTTGGCTCATTTGAATCGTATTTCGATTCCCTACAGCATGGTAGCAAAAATTTCAGTGTTCGAGCAACTTTTATGTGCACTTGGGGCAGAAATATGACCGAGTTCGAGTTTCATTGATAGCCACATGATCGAATTCAAAGTTCTTTTGATTTATTACTTGAGGTTAGTCAGCAAAAAATAATCAATTGAAGATGAGCAAATAAAGAAAAGTTTTCGTGTACGGCAAAAGGGTCCGGAATCAAGGGACTCGCCACACCAAGACAACATTTCGAGGGCGATTCCAAAAGGAAAATCATGATGAACCCAAAAATAAGACGGCAATGGAAAAGATATCATAAGCCCAGAACCATCTAGCAAGTAAGGATAGGTTATTATAGATATAGTTCTTGCTTCACTTGGGGGAATCTTTGCTACTTGGGAATATCTCTACAGATATTGGGGGCGGCTAAAGTGTCGCCAAGCATGCAAACAAAGGCAACTTGTTTTGAGAAGTCGAAAAATAGAAGACATCTTTTTCAGTATCAATTCAAGCAATGGGGGCGGCTAGGGTTGGACGAACGAACGCCTTGGGAGAAGCCCAGCTGGCTTATTGAGGAAGCCCAACCGAACTTATTAAGGAAGATCGATGGTTTATTGAAGAAATCAACAAGCTGGCCAAGGCCACGAAAGGTTATCGGATAAGAAGCATATGGAAAATTTGAACGAGCCGCGAAGGTTAGTTCTTCTTTTGATTTTCTTAATCTACACAACAAGCTGGCCAAGGCCACGAAAGTTTATCGGATAAACAGCATATGGCGAATTTGAACGAGCCGCGAAGGTTAGTTCTTCTTTTTGATTTTCTTAACTCTTCGACAAGTCGAGAGTTAAGAGGGGGCGATGTTTGTACCCTATATAAATAGTGTACGTGCGTGCCGTATAATCTATATGGAACAGGAAGAATACGGTTTATTGTGGAAATCGTGGGTCTATTGTGGAGACCCACATGGCTTATTGTGGAAGCCTGGTACGGTTTATTATGGAAACCGGTGGGTCTATTGTGGAGACCCACATGGCTTATTGTGGAAGCCTGGTACGGTTTATTATGGAAACCGGTGGGTCTACTGTGGAGACCCACATGGCTTATTGTGGAAGCCTTATACGGTTTATTGAGGAAACCGGTGGGTCTATTGTGGAGACCCACATGGATTATTGTGGAAGCCTGGTACGGTTTATTATGGAAACCGGTGGGTCTATTGTGGAGACCCACACGACTTATTGTGGAATCCTGGTACGGTTTATTGTGGAAACCGGTGGGTCTATTGTGGAGACCCACATGGCTTATTATGGAATCCTGGTACGGTTTATTTTGGAAACCGGTGAGTCTATTATGGAGACCCACATGGCTTATTGTGGAAGCCTTGTATGGTTTACTGAGGAAACCGGTGGGTCTATTGTGGAGACCCACATGGATTATTGTGGAAGCCTTGTACGGTTTATTGAGGAAACCGGTGGGTCTATTGTGGAGACCCACATGGCTTATTGTGGAAGCCTTGTACGGTTTATTGAGGAAACCGGTGGGTCTATTGTGGAGACCCACATGGCTTATTGTGGAAGCCTGGTACGGGTTGTTAGGGAAACCGGTGGGTTTATTGAGGAAACCCACTAGGCTTATTATTGAAGCCCAGGAGTCTTAAATAATTATTTATTTATAATTATTAATATTATTTGAGATAAATACATGATCCTAAATAAAGGGGATAATTATCTTAAATATTAATAATTATTCAAGATAATTATTATTTAGGATAAATAAGGATTATGATAAATATTAGGGTTTATCATGAATCTTGATGCTTTTTGGGATTTATACAGATGAGGGAAGCTATTTGGATAACTATCAAAACCCTAAAGCTACATCTATCTCTGCCTATATATAGAGGCTAAATCTCAGCACAAAAGGTACACAATTTCTATTTCTATTCCTTTCCTTGACAACCTACTTGCATAGAACTCTTGTAGATTTTAGCATCGGAGTGTCTTTGCAGGTATCCCCCACCATTTTCAATCAACAACTCTTTGGAGGATCTAATCAACGACGGCTATTCGATCATCATACACACATCTCGAAGATTATTGGGGTGATTAATTTTTGCACCAACATTTTGTACCCAAAATAAATTCTAGGCACTAAACACGATGATTTGATGATGATTATGTGAAATTAGGGTTCTAAAACAATAGAAAAATAAATAAGACAAAGAAGGATTTAACGTGGTTCGGCAAGTGTTGCCTACATCCACGGAGGAACAGATAAATTATTTATTGATGGTAGTATACAAGAGTTTTCTCCGGGTTATCTAACCTAAAATTCCATATCCCCATTAGGGTTTAGGATACATGTATTTATATTGTTTATGTAACCCTAATTATGAGATTAACTTAATATGCAAGCAACTTGGGCAACAAGACTCCTGGAAACTTCTGGAATCTTCACGGGTAGACGGGCTTGATTAATGAGCCTTCCGTGTATTTTTGAATCGGGTAGGTTAATCGACGAAGAAATTTTTGAATCGACGAAGACGGTTGAAGAACGATGAAGAATTTTTTTGTGCTAAAACCTAAACCTAGAGCACTGCAGGTACTGGTGTTTAAAAATGGGGGATATATGAATTTGGTTTTTGATTTTAATATTTTAGGAGAAATGGTATAAGAGTCTTTTCATAAAGTTTTTTAATTAACCAAAGGGTATTTTAGTACTTTCATACCAAATGGTCACCCCTTAGCAAAAACCATGGGTTGGGGGAAGTAATTTATATCCCCCAATTACACGTTCTTTTTATAGGTTCTCAAATCAGAGACAGAGTTATATTTTTAGTTTAAGGAGATGCATCAATATATTTAAAGCGATAAATTTGAACCGGCTATGCGGCCGAAGGGTGCCTAAAATTTTTCGGCCTTTTTGGTTAGATTTTGGGGTTTTAAGCTCGTAACTTAGCATAAAATACGCCTAAAATGGAATATTGATTCAAAAACCAAAACATTAGTAATGGTTGTATAGGTGTTTCAAAATATTTAGTAACAATTATAATTGTCACAACATTTCTAATAATTTAAGTAATTGTAACAAACAGTTTCGTAACACTTATAACTGTCACATATTACCTATAACAACATTTTTTTTCTGGGACCCCAATATTTTGGGGCTCTAGGCGGCCGCCTATACTACCTAGTGCCTAAGACGGCCCTGTGCCGGTGTTGGGACTCTTGGTTTATGGCTCTGGTCGAGCGTGCATAAGATAGGACGTGAACTGTAAGAATGTATTATTTCAACAACTAGCTTTATATGGAAGAGTGGTTCCCCTTATCTGAGATATGTCTGTATTTAGCACAGGTTTTAGCTGACTTCAGTTGGCTGCCCTGAGTGCAAGTGTATGGTACTTCAGAAATTCCATCTTTTTATGTAATATAGCCTTGTGTTTTTCCCGGTTTTGAATCCGTCAATTCCAATATCGCCAAGCAATGAATTAAGCTCCGGTTTATCTTCTTTCACACCACATGACTCCAAAGTACATATAAAATTCAAAAGAGGCGTAATATAAAAAAATACAAGAGAAATAGTCAAGAAAAGCATAAGAAATTGACATTCAAAAGATGTATTTAAGGCACTTATCATCATCCAAAAACAAATGGAAAAACAGAAATTGTCAATCGCAGTTTGGGTAACATGTTAAGGTGTATTGTTGGTAATCATGTTAAAACTTAGGATACCATTATACCCCAAGATGAATTTGCTTATAACAATTCAGTTAACAGAACCACAAAGAAGACCCCATTCGAAGCAACGTATGGATTTCAACCACAACATGTGCTTGATCTAGTTCCACTACCACAAAATGCTCGAGTGAATGATGATGGTGAAGACTTTGCTGAGCATAGTAAGAAAGTTCATAAGGAAGTGAGGACTGAAATTAGACCAAGTAATAATTCGTATGTTACAGTGGCTAATCGCCATCGACGAGTTAGGAATTTTGAAGAAGAAGACCAAGTTCTAGTGTATTTGAGGCGAGAACGATTTCCTAAGGGCACCTACCACAAGATCAAGTCTAGAAAGTTTGGACCTTGCAAAGTATTAAGGAAAATCAATCAAATGCTTATGTACTAGAACTGCCTGAGAATTTACATATCAGTCCAATATTTAATGTTGCTGATTTGTATCCTTACGATGGATTTGACGGAAAGATTATTGAAGTAGGTCATCAGGTGGTAGAAATTTCAAAGGGACCAGTAGAAGTGATTGAAGATGTATTGGATATTAAAGAAGTTGTTTCAAGGAGGGGCATACAATACAATCGAGTACTCGTCAAGTGGTTGGGAAAACTGGCTAGCGAAAGTACTTGGATCACAGAAGAGGAACATAAGAGGATTGACCCAGGAATCTTTGAAGAGTGTTTGAAAGTTTTCCCGACCATGTTCAAATATTCTTCACCCGAGAAGATTGATTCAGGAGCATAATTAGTTTTCTGTTTCCTTTCTTTTAGTTGAAGTATTTATTCTTAGACGTTAGATGATTTTATTATAGTAAGGGTTTTAAAAAGCGTGGGTCTAACAACCTCACCCAATATTTCGATTAGCAATATGTATGGACAACTCCGAGTTGTTTTCTAGAGAATCAACTAGACTCAATCAATAAAAAATACTCAAGGAGTTATGATGATTATTTTCAATGATGTTGTAGTAAAAGGTTCGTTGAGACTTGTGAAAGCAGATTTTTTTGACTTAATTTTTATAAATAAAAATAACAAACTCAATTAAAAAGTGTTGTAAAAAAATATTGAGAGACCGTGGATAGGATTCCATTAATTTCCACACTCATGTGGTTCATATATCAATTCTAAACAATAAAAGCTCAAATGATAAAGTTTTATTGACTCTAGTTCATTGCCTAAGGTAGATTTTGAAAGTAATGGGTGTAAAACTAAAGCATGAGACATCAAAACATCTAAGCTAAGCATGACCCATTAATTGTAATCACAACCATTTAATGAAACTCATAAATCAATTGAATAACAGTGCAAATAGTCATAATAAGAATTGATAAAATTACCACATTTGTGAAACTTGGCTTCCTCCATCGCCCCAGAGGATGGGTTTAGCTTCTCATCATGGAAACACGCTCAAAAGTTGATTTCATTACTCAAAAGGTGCTTATAAGGATGAAAATATATGAAAACAACAATTTGTAACGATTATAATCGTTACAAATGATATTGTTACAGAACGATATAAAGAAACTGTCGCGGTTACTGTTCAGCTATCGTTGTGAAACTGTTGCTAAGCCTGAGATAAATGACAGTTTTCAACGACTGTCCCTAGCCGTCTGTTCTTCGTGTTCTTGATGATCACAGCAGCATAAAATATATTCTTCTGCAGCTCTCGATTTCGATCCATTCTTCTCCCCAAACTCTCCTCCCTCTTTTGTGATCCATAAACACATATTTATATCTCATCAGTACCCAAATATATTGAGTTTAATGCGAATAATCCTCTCTTCACTCCTCTGCAACACCAGGAGATATTATTTCCCCTTTTTATCTCTTGGTTTGATTTTCACTCGTCTGCTGCTGTAAATCTTGATCAGAGTTTCCTTATTTAAACTTTGGGCTCTCCAAACACGTTGAAAACTTTGTTATCCATACGTCCGACTACCAAAAATATAAGCGAGAATATTTATTTATTTTCTGAATAATGAAACGAACACGTGACACTCCTGTTCTTTTGAATTCAAACCTCATATCTTCCATGTTTTGATGTAACACGTCAATGAGAATTTTAATTATGACAAAAATTCCAACAAAATCTTGTCCAGATTCAATCTAGTGAAAACCGTAGGTGAGAAACACTTTCCCGCCAATTCTTTTGTTCAAACCGTGAAGATGGTGAGTGCCCTTATCCTTTGTGCTGGGGTGCCGATAGCAGATGGGGTGTACTGGGGTGTGAATAGCAACTGAGTGCCCCTTAGGAATTGAGGTACCCCTTATCCAAAATGTGAGAGTCCGAATAACATGTTCCTCCGGGTGCTTTTGACAACTTTTCGAGCCGATTTTTCCAAAAATACCTAAAAGTACATAAAAACACAATATTAGTCCAAATCGAGCACTAACAATATAGAACATTGAGGACAACTTAGACAATAATGTGTCTATCAAGTTATTATCTCAATCTCTCGATTTGATTTACTCAAGCAAATATGATTTGCGAGTCTAATCAAAGAGAGATAACTTGGATGGTACCAAAGACCAATATCCAAGTGTCAATCGATTTAAATCAACAACCAATAGGTCGGATATTCTAATCGATTGAACAACGCACAACCTATATTATTTCAATTATATAAAAATATAATGTGGAAAAGAAATAACACAGACGCCAGAATTTTGTTAACGAGGAAACCGCAAATGCAGAAAAACCCCGGGACCTAATGATAGGTGTCTAAAACACCTTAATATTTATCTATTGTTTATGCTTTCTCTGCTAGTTTTCTTGTAAATTATGTATCTTATGTTTTATTTTTGAGTATTTAGGCAATTTGGAGTCATTGGAGCAAAAGAAGAAGAATTGCTGCTTAAAAGGACAAGGCGAACTATTTCTCATTATTTGCTTTTATTTCTTCATCTCTGCCTGAAAAGTATGTCGGCTTTAGTGATGCAAAATTCTGTCTGAAAAGCACGACAACTTTAGTGATGAATAAACATTGAAGGGAAAAAGTGAATCTGAGAAGTAAAAGATGGCTACTGTTGGTGAAAGAATTCAAAGAAGAAGGCGTTCATGTGGAGCACGAAAGGATAAAGCGTCATTTCATGGGCGAACACTATTCGGAGCCCAGTATAGGTTAAGGGGTTGCATACTCGGTTATCCCTTATCCAGAACATAGGTGATGTTAGCACTCTATCTGGGGTGGTTCTTAGAGATGGGGCGTTTATATCCAACTTTAGTTCCTACACAAGACCAAAAATTCAGAGAAATGATTTCTCTTATCATTTGTTTACCTGAAAACAAGACATAGAATGGCTGCGTCTCTTTATGGAGGAATTACCGAGTTCAATGGAAGAGCAATTGAAGGGATGATAGTGTATGTGGCGGCTGGAAGTACATAACAAGAAGGTCGATTAAGCTTTGGATTAATTCAACCAGAGAACAAGAATTAAGGTTTGTTGAACGAATTTGAGATCCAAATGGAGAGCACAATGAGATGATTGATCTGTTGAATAATCGGATGAATGGGTATTCGAGTTGAGTGAATCTGTGATGTTCTGAGTTGATTGAAGAGCTAGGAATTGATTTGAGCATAAGATGTACAGAAATCAGGGTTTGAAGCTGGTGAACATAAGCTTCAGGTGTTGATAGAGGTTGTTATTTCATGGGGTTTGAGATGGATACAAACTGCACACAGGGTGCTTGTTCAGCTGCTTGAATGATTTATTACAGCAAGAGCAGTTGCACAACCATTGATGGTGTTATAGTATATTGCAGAGGTTGAAATGCAGTGGTGCTGCTGATGAAATCCTTGACAGGGAAGAGGTGTTGTTGGTTTGAAGAATTTGGTGATTTTAGTAACTGGAATTGGTATGTTGCGTATAATTTCTATTTAAGATGGAAGAAGGTGATGGAAATGGGTTGTATGAAATGCAAGTACAGATACAGCTGTAGTAAATGAATAAAGTTGAGGTTAGCTGGAGTAGCTGTATGTCTGACGCTGTTGAGGTGCTGGTGGATTTAAAGTGAAAGAAGAAGAGAAGCTACAGATGTAATGGATCTGCAAGAAATGGTTGTGTGAGCTGGTGATAACGAATGTTGGTTGCAGTTGCGAATGGTGATGCTGCTGCCAGGGAATAGCAAGAATGCAGTTGCTGCGACTGGGAGATGAGCAGCAAAGGGTTTGTAGTGACTGAGTTGTATTACAGGTGATTGAACTAGTGGCAGGATATTGCAGGTGGACTAGCAGGGAAGATGGGTTTCTGAAGATTAATGTTGCTGGTGATATAATGGAAACATCCGAGACAATTGCAGCTGTTACAGAGCTGCTAATGAATTATTGAGGAGCTACAGAGGCTTGTGCTGCTGGGGTGATTTGCAGATGGAGTAGATGCTGGCCAAGAAGAGATTCTTGAAGGGTATTGAAGGCTATGTAATGAGACAGCAGCTGAGAAGTTGTGTTGCGGCTCAAATTGCAGGTGCAGTTGTTCAAAGATATTGCAGTTGGAGCTGTTGCTGGCATGGATTGTGTCGCAGGCGATGGGAACTGTAAGTGCTTAAGCTGGTGATAGTATGCAGAAATGAAATGGAATGAAGAAGTTGCAGATGCATTAATGATGACTCGGAGATTGACTATAGCCTGACTCATTGATTGATCGGATTCCGGCGCCGACAGCCAAGTTCCGGCACCCTGACTAGTTTTCCGGTGAATCGTTTTTGGCAGAGATTTATACTGGGCTACTCTCACACATGAATTATATGGGCTTGGTGGATATATTGGACTTGGACTTTTTAGTTATGACCTAGTTTGGAGAAAGAAAGCTACAAAAGGGGAAGACTTCTACAACTTTGTTTATCATGTATTTTCTATTCTACTAGGAGTTTTGCAGAGAGCTGGAACTAGGGTTTGCTTCCTTGTTTTATTTTCATCTTCATTATTTCATTTATTATATTTGATGATGAACTCCATTATTATGAGTAGCTAAAACTCTTTTTGATTAAGGGCGATTTCGAAGCCCGAAATATGAATCTTCAATTGATATGAAATAACTTATTCTCTTGCATTTATTTATGTTATTGATTGATTTTCTACTATGCTATTATTGTTTATGGATTATTTGTTAAGGGTTTAAGTTCGAAATTGAATCATTAATTCTTAATCTATTTGCTAGTTTAGATTTTCTTCGACCCGTAATTGTGTAGAGAAGATAAACACAAGTAGCAATATGTGGGTATTGATGATGGGACTTTGTTAAGTATCCATATGTAGAAATCAACACTAGTAGGTGATTCATGCTTTTGAGTTCATCACTAGGAGCAACCTTATCTCATAAAACTTAGAGCATTTGTTTAAGTCACACCTAGTAAGCGTACCTCTAGGAAACTTGGCAAGTAGGAACTGGTAGTCGAGCGCTTCCGTATCCGGTGAGCTTAGGAGATAATAACGGAATAGTTGAGCGTACTAATTATTCTAAGGTTGTTAGTAACATGATAATGCAAAGAACTTGGCTATATATCAATTTGGTTTGTTCCGTGGTCTAGAATGAACCTTTAATCAATTCCATCTCATTTTTGAATACAATTTACAATTTTCAGAATTTCCACAACAAAATCATCTTTACTAAGAGTATTTGCATAAAAACTTAGACTTCATACCTCCCTTGGGACGATCCTGCTTACATTATACTACTTGCTAGTGTAAAAAGTAGAGAAATATTATTTTTGCGAGATTCGACGCCTCGTCAAAATTGGCGCCGTTGCCGGGGAGGCAGTGGCGAGTTTAGTTGTTATTGTTTATTCTTAGTTTTTATTTTTGCTTTTGGTTACAATTTCAGTTTACTTATTCAATCCTTAAGAATCTGATTTTCAGGTACTATTTCTTTGGTGAATGCGTGGAGAGGGCAGACCAAGTCCTATTAGTTTACGTATTCGTTCAGGCACTTTACTAAAAGATTTCATTCGAGCAATCAACACTGCACTTCCTCCTAGTTCTACACCAAGTGAATTCTCGGACTCGGACGAAGAGGAAGACAACGCAATGGGATCTCGACCGCCTGCTCCAAGAACACTCAAGGAGCTCACTTCTCCAAACCTTGACCAGCAGCCTTTATGTATTCAGCTGAATGGAAACATTGAGTTGAAGCCGCAATTGATTAACTTGCTGCCCAAATTCAGAGGTTTATCGGGAGAAGATCCTAATCGTCACTTACAATAATTTCATCATGTTGTAACTAGTATGAAGCAAGCAACTGCAGATGCGGATATGGCTATGATGACAACTTTTCCTTTCTCCCTTTTAGATGCTGCAGGAGAATGGTTCTTTTGCTTACCGGCTGGAAGCATAACCACATGGAATGGAATGAAGAAATTGTTCCTTGAGAAGTATTTTCCAGCATCAAAAGCAGCTGTGATTTGCAAGGAGATTTGTGGTATTAGGCAAATATCGGGAGAGACTCTCTATGAGTATTGGGAGCGCTACAAGAAGCTTCTAGCTAGCTGTCCACACCACCAAATCAGCGATCAACTTTTGATTCAATATTTCTAGGAGGGGTTGCTTTCTACTGAGAGACATTTGATTGATGCCGCAAGTGGTGGTGCACTTACCAACAAGACCATTGCGGAAGCTACAAGCTTGTTAGAGAACATGGATGCAAATACACAACAATTCTTCACTAGAGATGAATCAACGGTAAGGAAGGTGAATGAAGTTGGCAATTCTTCACACATGGAACAGAGGATGGGCAACATGGAGAGGATGATGCATCAAATAGCAACGGCTGTCATACCATCATCATCATACACCGAAGATGTTGAGCAAGCAAGTGTCATGTACCAAAATCAGCAAAGGCCGAGATATGATCCGTACTCTAGCACATACAATCCGGGTTGGCGAGATCATCCCAATTTCAGCTACGCCAACAAGCAAGATGCAGTTCCCAATCCCCCTTTTAATCAACAAGGTGGGTACCAATTCTTGCAAAATCCACGTCAAGAAACTCAAGGCACGAGTATAGATGACAAGTTGAATCTCATTCTCAACACAATGTTGCAAGATAAGCAAAAGTCAGAGATGGATATGAAAGACATCCGAACACAAATGGGTCAATTAGCTACTACCGTGAGCAAATTGGAAGCACAAGCCGAGGGAAAACTTCCTTCGCAAACAATAAATCACAAGGAGAATGCCAATGCTATTGAGCTACGGAGTGGGAAGCAAGTAGAGAAACCGGAAACATCACCGGTGTCCCATGAACCTGATTTGGAGAAAGAAGAGGGTGAAACAGCCCCTAAAAAGGCTGATCCGGTAACAAATTCTAACTCTAAAACTCGTGTTTCTACTTATGTTACTATTCCTCCTTTTCCTAGCAGGTTTGCAAAGTCGAACAAGGAGACATTGTACCAAGAGCTTTTGGAAATCTTTAAGAAGATTGAAGTGAACATTCCACTCATTGAGGCGATAAGGCAAGTTCCACGTTGGGCAAATTTCTTGAAGGAATTGTGCACTAACAAGTAAAAATTGACTGGTAATGAAGTGATGAGTGTGGGGGAAAATGCTTCGGCATATCTTCAAAAGAAACTCCCATCTAAGTTGAAGGATCCAAGTAGTTTCACTATACCATGTACTATTGGTAAAGTCAGGTTTGAGCGTGCTATGCTAGATTTAGGAGCATCCATTAATGTTATGCCTGCCTCCGTTTATGAATCATTGAAACTTGGACCTCTTAAAAATACCGGTATTGTTATACAACTTGCTGATAGGTCTAATTCTTACCCGAAAGGGGTTATTGAAGATGTTTTGGTGCAAGTTAATCAACTCATATTTCCGGAAGATTTCTATGTTCTCGACATAATGGATGAGGATTCACCATCGACTACCCCCTTGCTGTTGGGTAGACCATTCATGAGAACTGCTAGAATGAAGATTGATGTTTTAAAGGGCGCTCTAACTATGGAATTTGATGATGAGATCATAAGTTTCAATATCTTTGAGGCTATGAGATATCCTAGTGACGTGCATTCATGTTTTTCTATTGATATTATTGATTCTCTAGCTCAAAAGATGTTTGAATTGAATAGTGATGATTCTTTAGAAAACACCATAGTCGAAGGTTTAGGTTATGGAAAATACAAAGACATTGAAAGTGAATTGTCTATTTGTGATGAGCTTAAAGAGGCTGTTTTATCTCTTAATTCATTACAAGAAGTTCCACCAAAGTATAATGCGTCTTATATTTCTTTGCCGATTACTAATGAGAAACTTTTACCCTCCATTGTGCAGGAACCTATTATTGAGTTGAAACCTCTTCCGGATCACCTTAAATACGTATATTTAGGTGACAATGAAGAGTTACCAGTGATCATTTCCAACAACCTCACCGAGGTGCGAGAGGAGAAGCTTGTTCGAGTGCTAAGATAGCACAAGTCTTCCATTGGATGGACCATTGTCGATATCAAAGGAATCAGTCCTTCCAAATGTATGCACCGAATACTTCTTGAGGAGGGGGAAAAAACCAACAAGAGAAGCTCAACGTCTCTTGAACCCTCCAATGATGGAAGTAGTCAAGAAAGAAATCCTGAAGTTGTTGGATGCCGGGATTATCTATCCCATATCCGATAGCAAATGGGTGAGCCCGATTCAAGTCGTTCCAAAGAAGTACGGTATCACGGTGGTGAAAAATGAAGATAATTACTTGGTTCCAACTAGAATCCAGACCGGTTGGAGAGTTTGCATTGACTACCGAAAGCTCAACTCTACCACCCGAAAGGATCATTTCCCTTTACCATTCATTGATCAAATGCTTGAAAGGTTGGCTAGACATGCTTACTATTGCTTTCTTGATGGTTTTTCAGGTTATAACCATCTTTTAATAGCTCCGGAAGATCAAGAAAAGACGACGTTTACTTGTCCTTTTGGCACTTTTGCGTATAGACGTATGCCATTTGGATTGTGCAATGCTCCAGCAACTTTTCAACATTGTATGGTAAGCATATTTTTAGATTATGTGGAAAGCATCATAGAAGTGTTTATGGATGATTTTAGCGTGTATGGTGATTCTTTTGACAAATGCTTAGATAACCTTGCACTTATTCTTAAACGATGCGTAGAAACTAATCTTGTGCTTAATTGGGAAAAATGTCACTTTATGGTGAATCATGGGATTGTGCTAGGCCATGTTGTATCCTCTAAGGGGTTAGAAGTTGACAAGGCTAAGATAGATTTGATTCGGAACTTACAATACCCCACAAATGTGAGGGAGGTTCGCTCTTTTCTTGGTCATGCAGGATTTTATAGGAGATTCATCAAGGATTTATCCAAGATTGCAATGCCCTTGTGTAGAATTTTGCAAAAAGATGTGGCCTTTGATTGTGACAAGGAGTGCAAGGAAGCTTTTGATACCTTGAAAGAGTTGTTAACTACCGCACCAATTATCAAACCACCGGACTGGAGCAAGCCATTTGAGTTGATGTGCGATGCAAGTGATTATGCCGTTGGAGCCGTGTTGGGACAACGAGATGGTAAAGTTCCATATGCCATTTATTATGCTTCTAGAACTCTCAACGGAGCACAAATCAACTACTCCACAACTGAAAAGGATCTTTTGGCCATAGTGTTTGCACTCGAGAAGTTTAGATCTTATTTAGTGGGTACAAAGGTGGTTGTTTTCTCCGACCATGCTGCACTTCGATACTTGCTAACAAAGAAGGATGCTACGCCAAGGCTCATAAGGTGGATACTCCTTCTTCAAGAGTTCAACATGAAAATCAAGGACAAGAAGGTCAGTGAGAATACTGTAGCAGATCATCTAAGTATATTGGTTATGTCCGAAGAAGCGATTCCGTTGCATGATAGGTTCCCGGATGAGCAACTTTTTGCTGTTGGTAGCACAACTCCATGGTACGCTGATATTGTTAACTTCTTGGTGACTGGACAAGTACCTAGTTCCATGTCTACATTCCAAAAACACAAGCTCAAGAAGATTTCCAAGCAATATATATGGGATGAACCTTATTTGTGGAAGCATTGCTCCGATAAAATGATCTGCAGGTGCGTACTCGAATCCGAGTTCCAATCAATTCTGAATTTTTGTCACTCATATACTCGTGGTGGCCATTTCGAAGCCAAGAGGACATCCCTCAAGGTTCTCGAAAGTGGTTTTTATTGTCCTACATTGTTTAAGGATGCGTATTTGTTTTGCAAGGCCTGTGATAGGTGTCAAAGAACAGGCAACCTTGGTGCTAGAAACCAAATGCCGCAAACACCAATTCTCGCTGTTGAGATTTTTGATGTTTGGGGTATAGACTTTATGGCACCTTTTGTGAATTCCAATGGGAAATTTTTTATACTTCTTGCTGTAGATTATGTTTCTAAGTGGGTGGAAGCTAAAGCCACTCCCACCAATGATTCTCATGTTGTTTGTGAGTTTGTGAAGGAACATATCTTTTATAGATTTGGAACACCTCGAGTGGTGATTAGTGATGGAGGCTCGCACTTCAAGAGATCTTTTCACGCTCTTCTAAAGAAGTACAACATTTCTCATAAAGTTGGCACACCGTATCGCCCACAAATGAGTGGTCAAGATGAAATTTCCAACCGGGAGATTAAGTCCATCTTAGAGAAGACGGTGAACGTTACAAGGAAGGATTGGAGTTATAGACTCAATGACGCTTTGTGGGCGTATAGGACAACTTATAAGACACCCATCGGTATGTCTCCTTTTAGGCTTGTCTATGGCAAACCTCGCCATCTTCCCGTCGAACTTGAACACAAAGATTATTGGGCTATCAAGGTATGTAATATGGAATTAGATGCAGCTGGTGAACATAGGAAACTTCAGCTCAATGAGTTAGAAGAGATACAAAATGATGCATATGAAAGTTCACGCATTTATAAAGAAAAGACCAAAGCTTTCCATGATAAAATGATTTCCCGAAAGAGTTTTGAAGTATGGCAGAAAGTACTTTTATTCCATTCTCGTCTTAAATTGTTTCCGGGTAAACTTAGGTCCAGATGGGTTGGACCATTTGTTGTTACTAATGTGTTTTCGCATGGTGCAGTTGAGTTTACTAGTCCCAAAACATGGCTGATTTCCAAGGTTAACGGCCATCGCTTGAAACCATACTATGAGCAGTTTGTGACGGAGAATCAGGATATGATCACATTGAGTGACCCACTCCCTATGGAGGAGTAATTGGAGCTGAACGTCGGGCTGACGACGTTGAACCAAGCGCTAAGTGGGAGGCAACCCACCGGTTTTGTATCTTTACCTTTATCTTTTTATTTTTCAGCATTTTATCTTTATTTTCTTTGTTTTTGCATATCATTTGTGGAATTTCCCACCTTGAACTTTACTTTGAACGATACAAATTTACATTGAGGACAATATAAAGTTTAAGTGTGGGGGAGCATTTATATGTTTGTATAGTTTGTTTTATGCCTTTAGAAAAAAGTTTGTAAAAAAATAAAAAATAGAAAAAAAAAAAATTGTGCTTTTTGAACTCTGAAATCTAGAAATTTATGCCTTTAGGATGACACTATTAGTGGATGGAACCATTGTGATTGCAGGAGTTGAGGAACCCATTAATTAACAAAGACGAACATAGCTCAGAAATTATAAATTATATGTTAGTTGTTACCATATCTCGGAATATCACCATATCACATTCTATTTTTATTTTTCCATATTTATCTATTGTTCTCTAAGTGCTTTGGTGGGTCACTAAACATCGAGTTATTATTACTGCTAGGATGAAATAGAGTGATTGAGTTACTAAAAAATTAGACCAAATGGAATAAAAATGACACTTGGGAATAACAATATGTGTGAAACGTAGTCTCCGTCGCCTAAACAAGCGTGGAATGCAGGATCCAAGGCAACTATCACGTACTTGCTGACAAGAAGCATGCGCTTAAATCCAAAATATTTAATCATGCCGTCTAAAAAAAAAAAGAAAAAAAAAAGATTATATTTGTTGAATAAAGTCACTCCTGGTTCCCTTGTATATGCCAGTGAGTTGATGTAGAAATAAGTTTGTTGATTACTGGTTCCCTTGTATATGCCAGTGTGTTAACACTAGGTTTCAGACCAGTAGCTCAATCCAATAGGATGCATAGGTTCATCTTGGCGGTGACCTTCAGACAGATATGGGATACATCGATCACTTGTGAATATTCGCCACATCTACCTATTTATCCATCTTCTTAATCTTTTCATTGTGAGTGTGGTTAGTCAGATTCCGAGTATTGTGGTTTGTTCGACTTTCTAAGAAAAACTTATGCACTTATATATGAACTGAATTTGCGTAAGGTATCTCCTCATGTAGTCATTTTGGATTCGTTCATTGATTTGTCACAAATAGACGGAGTTGGAAATATAGGTTTTGTAGGCAGACCTCTTGTAAACCTTCACGAGACTAAAACTCGTCCACTAGGGACACCTAGGGGTTCAAAGGCTTGTTATTTATGCTTAAAGTGACCGTAGCCTCGATGAGACGGAGTTGTATGTATCTTTTAGAATTATTTTGTTTGATTTGCTCGAGGACTAGCAAAGTCTAAGTGTGGGGGAATTTTATAGGTGTCTAAAACACCTTAATATTTATCTATTGTTTATGCTTTCTCTGTTAGTTTTCTTGTAAATTATGTATCTTATGTTTTGTTTTTGGGTATTTAGGCACTTTGGAGTCATTGGAGCAAAAGAAGAAGAATTGCTTCTTAAAAGGACAAGGCGAACTATTTCTCATTATTTGCTTTTATTTCTTCATCTCTGCCTGAAAAGTATGTCGGCTTTAGTGATGCAAATTTCTGTCTGAAAAGCACGACAGCTTTAGTGATGAATAGACATTGAAGGGAAAAAGTGAATCTGAGAAGTAAAAGATGGCTACTGTTGGTGAAAGAATTCAAAGAAGAAGGCGTTCATGTGGAGCACGAAAGGAGAAAGCGTCATTTCATGGGCGAACACTATTCGGAGCCCAGTCTAGGTTAAGGGGTTGCATACTCGGTTATCCCTTATCCAGAACATAGGTGATGTTAGCACTCTATATGGGGTGGTTCTTAGAGCTGGGGCGTTTATATCCAACTTTAGTTCCTACACAAGACCAAAAATTCAGAGAAATGATTTCTCTTATCATTTGTTTACCTGAAAACAAGACATAGAATGGCTGCGTCTCTTTATGGAGCAATTACCGAGTTCAATGGAAGAACAATTGAAGGGATGATAGTGTCTGTGGTATCTGGAAGTACATAACAAGAAGGTCGATTAAGCTGTGGATTAATTCAACCAGAGAAGAAGAATTAGGGTTTGTTGAACGAATTTGAGATCCAAATGGAGAGCACAATGAGATGATTGAGCTGTTGAAGAATCGGATGAATGGGTATTCGAGTTGAGTGAATCTGTGATGTTCTGAGTTGATTGAAGAGGTAGGAATTGATTTGAGCATAAGATGTACAGAAATCAGGGTTTGAAGCTGGTGAACATAAGCTTCAGGTGTTGATAGAGGTTGTTATTTCATGGGGTTTGAGATGGATACAAACTGCACACAGGGTGCTTGTTCAGCTGCTTGAATGAGTTATTACAGCAAGAGCAGTTGCACATCCATTGATAGTGTTCTAGTATATTGCAGAGGTTAAAATGCAGTGGTGCTGCTGATGAAATCCTTGACAGGGAAGAGGTGTTGTTGGTTTGAAGAAGTTGGTGATTTTAGTAACAGGAATTGGTATGTTGCGTATGATTGCTATTCAAGATGGAAGAAGGTGATGGAAATGGGTTGTATGAAATGCAAGTACAGATGCAGCTGCAGTAAATGAATAAAGTTGAGGTTAGCTGGAGTAGCTGTATGTCTGACGCTGTTGAGGTGCTGGTGGATTTGAAGTGAAAGAAGGGGAGAAGCTACAGCTGCAATGGATCTGCAATAAATGGTTGTGTGAGCTGGTGATAATGAATATTGGTTGCAGTTGCGAATGGTGATGCTGCTGCCAGGGAATAACAAGAATGCAGTTGCTACGACTGGGAGCTGAGCAGCAAAGGGTTTGTAGTGACTGAGTTGTATTACAGGTGATTAAACTAGTGGCAAGATATTGCAGGTAGACTAGCAGGGAAGATGGGTTTCTGAAGATTAATGTTGCTGGTGATACAATGGAAACAGCCGAGACAATTGCAGCTGTTACAGAGCTGCTACTGAATTATTGAGGAGCTACATAGGCTTGTGCTGCTGGGGTTATTTGCAGATGGAGTAGATGCTGGCCAAGAAGAGATGCTTGAAGGGGATTGAAGGCTATGTAATGAGACAACAGCTGAGAAGCTATGCTGCGGCTCAAATTGTAGGTGCAGCTGTTCAAATATATTGCAGTTGGAGCTATTGCTGGCATGGATTGTGTCGCAGGCGATGGGAACTGTAAGTGCTTAAGCTGGTGGTAGTATGCAGAAATGAAATGGAATGAAGAAGTTGCAGATGCAGTAATGATGACTCGGAGACTGACTATAGCCCGACTCATTGATTGATCGGATTCCGACGCCGACAGCCAAGTTTCGGCACCCTGACCAGTTTTCCGGTGACTCGTTTTTGGAAGAGATTTCTACTGGGCTAGAATGAACCTTTAACCAATTCCATCTCATTTTTGAATACAATTTACAATTTTCAGAATTTCCACAACAAAATCATCTTTGCTAAGAGTATTTGCATAACAACTTAGACTTCATACCTCCCTTGGGACGATCCTTCTTACATTATACTACTTGCTAGTGTAAAAAGTAGAGAAATATTATTTTTGCGAGATTCGACGCCTCGTCACCTAATCCAGATTAAACATACACTGTATTAAGCCGCTAAAGACACTAGCATGCACTAAATTAACTTCGGTCTGGACTGTAGTTGAACCCCAATCAATCTCACACTGATCCAAGGTATAGTTATGCTCATACGCCTATGATCCCAGCAGGATACTGCGCACTTAATTCCCTTAGCTGATCTCACCCACAACCAAGAGTTACTACGACCCAAAGTCGAAGACTTTAGCAAACAAATCTGTCCCACACAGAAAAGTCTACAAGATAGATAAATTTGTCTCCCATGAATAAACCTATGAGTTTTGTTCCCTATTTTGATAAATAAAGGTGAACAGGAACCAATCAATAAAACCAGACTTATATTCCCGAAGAACAACTCAGTTTTATCAATCACCTCACAACAGTCTTAATCGACGCAGCGAAAAAAGATATTGTGGACGAAGATATTTGTGATTATTTTTATATCTTGCCTATCACAGATAGAAATCTCAATCTAATTATTACAATTGTACTCGTACGATAGAAATAGCAAGATCAGATCACACAACTACAAGAAAAGTAGTATCGATCTGGCTTCACAATCCCAATGAAGTATTTAAGTCGTTAACCTGGTTTTAGAAGAATAAAACCAAAGGTTAAAGGAGAATCGACTATAGCTTAGCAAACTAGTATCACACAGAATGTGTGGGGATTAGGTTTCCCAGTTGCTAGAGTTCTCCCTTATATAGTATTTCAAATCAGGGTTTGCAATCAATGTTAGATTAGTAACAAATCATTCAATATTCACCGTTAGATGAAAACCTAATTAGATACAAGATAATATCTCTCAACCGTTAGATCAAAAACTTAGCTTGCCATACACACATGTACTTGACGATTTTGGGTTTGTGTAACCGTACCCAAAAGTGTACAATATTTGGTTCAAGATTAGTCAACCAAATGGTTATCCAAATGATAAATATCATATCAACCATATTATTCTTCCCATAACTAGTCCAAATGACTCAAATGAACTAGTTAGAGAGTTGTTCAATTTCTATAAGATCTTATGTACTACACAAGACACAATTGAAGCAAAAATGATATGATTCACTCGACTCAATTCATGGACTATAAAGCCACGGTTTGCAATAGCATTCCTTAGATAATTTAAATAAGTTCACGAACCTCGTTTTTAGACATAACCACTCAAGTTCGCGGACTTAAGTAACCGGTTGGAGTTCACAAACTCCAGCAGAAATTCTCGGGTTCGAGAACTTCGGTCAGTTCGCGGACTGAAACCAAGCTTCAACTCCAGCAGAAATTCTCGGGTTCGAGAACTATGCTCGTTCGCGAACTGGGTTAACTGCTCAAGTTCCGGTTTTCCACTTGATCAACAAAGTTCGCAAACTTCGGTTCAAGTGCATAAGGACTTATACATATTGTGTTACCACAATAATATTTATATCCCCCAGTGGTTATATTGTCTAAACTCTCATTTCAATCATTGAAACATTCTCAGAGGACGTCATATAATTGTTATTCACGAACTAGTTTTTGTCAGAGCAATTTCCAAAGTGATTGAAACATAACATGACTTTCGTCACTAGGAAAAGATGAACTTGGCTAAAGCGAAAGCTTTACCAACACACATTTCGAGAAATAGATAAGCAAGATATACTCAGCTCGAAATGCCACATGTGTATATCTTTAGTCTATATAGTAAAACGACTTTTGTCTCAAGATAAGAGATAGAGTAGATAGACATTTGAGTGATAGATAAGTTCAAGTCTCCACATACCTTTTAGTTGATGAAGATCCATTGGTTCCTTGAGCTCAACTACACTTTCTATCCTAGTACGAGACCTAAGCTAGAGTAGACTAGAAATCAAGACTTTATAGTTTTGATCACTAACATTGACAAACATGCTTGATATAGCAACGCATGCGAGTTCGACCGAGCATATTTTTATTATCCATTTTCACAAACACTAGTGCAAAACAAGTGGTCTAATATATGCAATTGCAAAACAGAAATACCGGGAAACTTGATTGCGATCGGTCAATATATAAATATTGTTATGATTCGGGTAGGTTAATTGACGAAGAAATTTTTGAATCGACAAAGAACGGTTGAAGAACGATGAAGAATTTTTTTGTGCTAAAACCTAAACCTAGAGCACTGCCGGTACTGATGTTTAAAAATGGGGGATATATGAATTTGGTTTTTGATTTTAATATTTTAGGAGAAATGGTATAAGAGTCTTTTCATAAAGTTTTTTAATTAACCAAAGGGTATTTTAGTACTTTCATACCAAATGGTCACCCCTTAGCAGAAACCATGGGTTGGGGGAAGTAATTTATATCCCCCAATTACACGTTCTTTTTATAGGTTCTCAAATCAGAGACAGAGTTATATTTTTAGTTTAGGGAGATGCATCAATATAATTAAAGCGATAAATTTGAACCGGCTATGCGGCCGAAGGGTGCCTAAATTTTTTCGGCCTTTTTGGTTAGATTTTGGGGTTTTAAGCTCGTAACTTAGCATAAAATACGCCTAAAATGGAATATTGATTCAAAAACCAAAACATTAGTAATGGTTGTATAGCTGTTTCAAAACATTTAGTAACAATTATAATTGTCACAGCATTTCTAATAATTTAAGTAATTGTAACAAAACAGTTTCGTAACACTTATAACTGTCACATATTACCTATAACAACATTTTTTTTCTGGGCCCCCAATATTTTGGGGCTCTAGGCGGCTGCCTATACCGCCTAGTGCCTAAGACGGCCCTGTGCCGGTGTTGGGACTCTTGGTTTATGGCTCTGGTTGAGCGTGCATAAGATAGGACATGAACTGTAAGAATGTATTACTAAGGCTTACTAAACCCATATTTCAACAGCTAGCTTTATAAGGAAGAGTGGTTCCCCTTATCTTAGATATGTCTGTATTTAGCACAGGTTTCAGCTGACTTCAGTTGGCTGACCTGAGTGCAAGTGTATGGTACTTCAGAAATTCCATCTTCTTATGTAATATAGCCTTGTGTTTTTCCAGGTTTTGAATCCGCCAATTCCAATATCGCCAAGCAATGAATTAAGCTCCGGTTTATCTTCTTTCGCACCACATGACTCCAAAGTACATATAAAATGCAAAAGAAGCATAATATACAAAAATACAAGAGAAATAGTCAAGAAAAGCATAAGAGATTGACATTCAAAAGATATATTTAAGGAACTTATCATCATCCAAAAACAGATGGACAAACAGAAATTGTCAATCGCAGTTTGGGTAATATGTTGAGGTGTCTTGTTGGTAATCATGTTAAAACATAGGATACCATTATACCCCAAGATGAATTTGCTTATAACAATTCAGTTAACAGAACCACAAAGAAGACCCCATTCGAAGCAACGTATGGATTTCAACCACAACATGTGCTTGATCTAGTTCCACTACCACAAAATGCTCGAGTGAATGATGATGGTGAAGCCTTTGCTGAGCATAGTAAGAAAGTTCATGAGGAAGTGAGGACTGAAATTAGACCAAGTAATGATTTATATGTTACAGTGGATAATCGCCATCGACGAGTTATGAATTTTGAAGAAGGAGACCAAGTTCTAGTGTATTTGAGGCGAGAACGATTTCCTAAGGGCACCTACCACAAGCTCAAGTCTAGAAAGTTTGGACCTTGCAAAGTATTAAGGAAAATCAATCAAATGCTTATGTACTAGAACTGCCTGAGAATTTACATATCAGTCCAATCTTTAATGTTGCTGATTTGTATCCTTACGATGGATTTGACGGAGAGATTATTGAAGTAGGTCATTAGGTGGTAGAAATTTCAAAGGGACCAGCAGAAGTGATTGAAGATGTATTGGATATTAAACAAGTTGTTTCAAGGAGGGGCATACAATACAATCGAGTACTCGTCAAGTGGTTGGGAAAACTGGCTAGCGAAAGTACTTGGATCATAAAAGAGGAACATAAGAGGATTAACCCAGGAATCTATGAAGATTTTTTGAAAGTTTTCCCGACCATGTTCAAATCTTCTTCACCCGAAAAGATTGATTCAGGAGCATAATTAGTTTTCTGTTTCCTTTCTTTTAGCTGAAGTATTTATTCTTAGACGTTAGATGATTTTATTATAGTAAGGGTTTGAAAAAGCGGGGGTCTAACAACCTCACCCAATATTTCGATTAGCAATATGTATGGACAACTCCGAGTTGTTTTCTAGAGAATCAACTAGACTCAATCAATAAAAAATACTCAAGGAGTTATGATGATTATTTTCAATGATGTTGTAGTAAAAGGTTCGTTGAGACTTGTGAAAGCAGATTTTTTTGACTTAATTTTTATAAATAAAAATAACAAACTCAATTAAAAAGTGTTGTAAAAAAATATTGAGAGACCGTGGCTAGGATTCCACCAAATTCCACACTCATGTGGTTCATATATCAATTCTAAACAATAAATGCTCAAATAATAAAGTTTTATTGACTCTAGTTCATTGCCTAAGGTAGATTTTGAAAGTAATGGGTGTAAAACTAAAGCATGAGACATCAAAACATCTAAGCTAAGCATGACCCATTAATTGTAATCACAACCATTCAATGAAACTCATAAATCAATTGAATAACAGTGCAAATAGTCGTAATAAGAATTGATAAAATTACCACATTTGTGAAACTTGGCTTCCTCCATCGCCCCAGAGGATGGGTTTAGCTTCTCATCATGGAAACACGCTCAAAAGTTGATTTCATTGCTTAAAAGGTGCTTAAAAGGATGAAAATATATGAAAACAACAATTTGTAACGATTATAATTGTTGCAAATGATATTGTTACAGAACGATATAAAGAAACTGTCGCGGTTACTGTTCAGCTGTCGTTGTGAAACTGTTGCTAAGCCTGAGATAAATGACAGTTTTCAACGACTGTCCCTAGCCGTCTGTTCTTCATGTTCTTGATGATCACAGCAGCAGAAAATATATTCTTCTGCAGCTCTCGAATTCGCTCCATTCTTCTCCCCAAACTCTCCTCCCTCTTTTGTGATCCATAAACACATATTTATATCGCATCAGTACCCAAATATCTTGAGTTTAATGCGAATAATCCTCTCTTCACTCCTCTGCAACACCAGGAGATATTATTTCCCCTTTTTTATCTCTTGGTTTGATTTTCACGCGTCTGCTGCTGTAAATCTTGAGCAGAGTTTCCTTATTTAAACTTCGAGCTCTCCAAACACGTTGAAAACTTAATTATCCATACGTCCGACTACCAAAAATATAAGCGAGAATATTTATTTATTTTCTGAATAATGAAACGAACACGTGACACTCCTGTTCTTTTGAATTCAAACCTCATATCTTCCTTGTTTTGATGTAACACGTCAATGAGAATTTTAATTCTGACAAAAATTCCAACAAAATCTTGTCCAGATTCAATCCAGTGAAAACCACAGGTGAGAAACACTTTCCCGCCAATTCTTTTGTTCAAACCGTGAAGATGGTGAGTGCCCTTATCCTTTGTGCTGGGGTGCCGATAGCAGATGGGGTGTACTGGGGTGTGAATAGCAACTGAGTGCTCCTTAGGAATTGAGGTGCCCCTTTTCCAAAATGTGAGAGTCCGAATAACACGTTCCTCCGGGTGCTTTAGACAACTTTTCGAGCCGATTTTTCCAAAAATGTTTATTTCCAAAAATACCTAAAAGTACATAAAAACACAATATTAGTCCAAATCGAGCACTAACAATATAGAACATTGAGGAAAACTTAGACACAATAATGTGTCTATCAAGTTATTATCTTAATCTCTCGATTTGATTTACTCAAGCAAATATGATTTGAGAGTCTAATCAAAGAGAGATAACTTGGATGGTACCAAAGACCAATATCCAAGTGTCAATCGATTTAAATCAACAACCAATAGGTCGGATATTCTAATCGATTGAACAACACACAACCTATATTATTTCAATTATATAAAAAATATAATGTGGAAAATAAATAACACAGACGCCAGAATTTTGTTAACGAGGAAACCGCAAATGCAGAAAAACCCTGGGACCTAATCCAGATTAAACATACACTGTATTAAGCCGCTACAGACACTAGCCTGCACCAAATTAACTTCATTCTGGACTGTAGTTGAACCCCAATCAATCTCATACTGATCCAAGGTATAGTTATGCTCCTACGCCTATGATCCCAGCAGGATACTTCGCACTTAATTCCCTTAGCTGATCTCACCCACAACCAAGAGTTACTACGACCCAAAGTCGAAGACTTTAGCAAACAAATCTGTCCCACACAGAAAAGTCTACAAGATAGATAAATTCGTCTCCATGAATAAACCTATGAGTTTTGTTCCGTCTTTTGATAAATCAAGGTGAACATGAACCAATCAATAAAACCATACTTATATTCCCGAAGAACAGCTCAATTTTATCAATCACCTCACAATAGTTTTAATCGACGCAGCGAAAAAAGATATTGTGGACGAAGATATTTGTGATTACTTTTATATCTTGCCTATCAGAGATATAAATATCAAGCTAATTATTACAATTGTACTCGTATGATAAAAATAGCAAGATCAGATCACACAACTACAAGAAAAGTAGTATCGATCTGGCTTTACAATCCCAATGAAGTATTTAAGTCGTTAACCTGGTTTTAGAAGAATAAAACCAAAGGTTAAAGGAGAATCGACTCTAGCTTAGCAAACTAGTATCACACAAAATGTGTGGGGATTAGGTTTCCCAGTTGCTAGAGTTCTCCCTTATATAGTCTTTCAAATCAGGGTTTGCAATCAATGTTAGCTTAGTAACAAAGCATTCAATATTCACCGTTAGGTGAAAACCTGATTAGATACAAGCTAATATCTCTCAACCGTTAGATCAAAAACTTAGCTTGCCATATACACATGTACTTGATGATTTTGGGTTTGTGTAACCGTACCCAAAAGTGTACAATAGTTGGTTCAAGATTATTCAACCAAATGGTTATCCAAATGATAAATTTCATATCAACCATATTATTCTTCACCATAACTAGTCCAAATGACTCAAATGAACTAGTTAAAGAGTTGTTCAATTGCTATGAGATCTTATGTACTACACAAGACACAATTGAAGAAAAAATGATGTGATTCACTCGAATCAATTCATGGACTATAAAGCCACGGTTTGCAATAGCATTCCTTAGATAATTTAAATAAGTTCACGAACCTCGTTTTTAGACATAACCACTCAAGTTCGCGGACTTAAGTAACCGGTTGGAGTTCACAAACTCCAGCAGAAATTCTCGGGTTCGAGAACTATGCTCGTTCGCGGACTGGGTTGACTGCTCAAGTTCCGGTTTTCCACTTGATCAACAAAATTCGCAAACTTTGGTTCAAGTGCATAAGGACTTATACATATTGTGTTACCACAATAATATTTATATCCCCAGTGGTTATATTGTCTAAACTCTCATTTCAATCATTGAAACATTCTCAGAGGACGTCATATAATTGTTATTCACGAACTAGTTTTCGTCAGAGAAATTTCCAAAGTGATTGAAACATAACATGACTTTCGTCACTAGGAAAAGATGAACTTGGCTAAAGCGAAAGATTTACCAACACACATTTCGAGAAATAGATAAGCGAGATATACTCAGCTCGAAATGCCACATGTGTATATCTTTAGTCTATATAGTAAAACGACTTTTGTCTCAAGATAGGAGATAGAGTAGATAGACTTTTGAGTCATAGATAAGTTCAAGTCTCCACATACCTTTTAGTGGATGAAGATCCACTGGTTCCTTGAGCTCAACTACACTTTCTATCCTAGTCCGAGACCTTAGCTATAGTAGACTAGAAATCAAGACTTTATAGTTTTGATCACTAACATTGACAAACATGCTTGATATAGAAATGCATGCGAGTTCGACCGAGCATATTTTTATTATCCATTTTCACAAACACTAGTGCAAAACAAGTGGTCTAATATATGCAATTGCAAAACAGAAATACCGGGAAACTTGATTTCGATCGGTCAATATATAAATATATACTGACGAAAGAAAAGATAAAAATTAGAACTTAAATACACTTTGCACACAAATTGATTAATCCTAAATAGTAAAACAAGAAAAAAAAAATGATTCAGGGTGTGCTGAAACAACAAACCTAATATGTTAATATTCTTCGATCTCTGCAATTCCTGTAAATCTCCTCCACCTGAGTATTTTTGATGACATCCGAGAGAGTTGGAGAGGGTGTAGAAATGTGAACAGTGGGCAAAAGAGGGTTGGGGTTTGACTGAATCAGATTCAAATCGATTCGGCTGGTTTAAAACTAAGTCCTATGGGATAGATTGAGATGCTAGATTAGCAGAAAAATGTTGCAGTTCAAAATAACAGTGTGGTCTATTTGTTAACACTAGTTCTCTCTCCTAGCATGTGCTCGCATGTGAAGTCACAGCGAGATTGAAGCGCTAAATGATTTAGCGCTAAAAAAGTGACATGTTGGTTGAATGGTTCAGCGCTGAACGAATATTCCAGGGCATCTGCGCTGAACTATTCAGCACCAGACCCCAACGCTGTTCCATTCAGCGCTTCTCCCCAACGCTTGACATTTTTTCTTCTTTTTCCTACACCGCTTTTACACCACAACGGCTATTTTTTTTCTTCAAATTTTGAATTTTTAAATGTTTTGTTTTTTTCATACACCTAGTTTACATCACGAACGACTATGTTTTCAAAATTTTAATTGTGAAATGTTTGACAATTTGTTCCAATGGTTGTTTGTTTCAAAATTTGAAAATTACCAAAGTAAGGGAAATCTTTCGTTACATTGCAAAACAAGGTTACAATGCTTTTTTTTTTAAGAAATTTAAAAAGTACATTGAAATTATAATAACTTAAATAATTAAAAAAAATAAAAAAATAAAAATGGTTGACGGCTGTTTTAAAACAACCAATAGGATCTTTTTGTTACGTGCACACTCTTTAAAGGAGTGTGCACAAAATTGGACTCGGTTATTATCTTGTTTTTTTGTCACTCTTGAGAAAAATGTGAAAATAAAATCCCTTTAATTACTCTGCAAGTGCAAAAGTCAAATATCAAAAGCACATATTGCAATTATTCGCATCATATATCCGAAGGAAGTCAACTGGTCCACAACGATCAAAAGTATACTCTCACACCTCACCCCAGGACAATTCAGGTACAAATTATGGGTTACTATAGGCTAATCCATTTGCCCTTATACGTTTGATTTGAAGTGTCTTATAGGTACATAAGCAAGGTGTCATTAGCCATTAACAGTCATAATCACAACAACTCGTCTGCATCTACCCATGTGATCTTGTAATATCACCTGATCATCAATTGGAAAGCGAATACTTAGAGCTATTTTACTGGAAACACCATTATCCCACGCTGATATCACTACTATCAACTTATTCAAATATATAATCTCCAACCCGTGATTTTTTTTCAAACTAAAGTAATAACCACTCATATATCTTTAACTACACTTCTGTTCACTTAACACAAACACCATTCTTTCACTCTTAGCCTTACCCACCTCCTCATGGCATTCACTTCCAACTCCAACCCAATCAACATTGATAGCTTGATCAATAAAATGAAAACTTCATTAACAATGCCTGAAGATCTTTTCCCAAAGGTGTTTCTAAATCCTGACAACATTCTGGCCAAGAATGAGTTGGGATGGAAATGGTGTTTTATTGGAAATCTATGAAGTAATATGTGATTTGAAGCATTCAGAGTCAGCAAATTCATCAATGCAAATTGGAAAATGATGGGCTGAATTGAGGTGGATATTTGGAATAAGAGAAGAAAATTTTACACTCCTAGACTCATGAAGAGGATTACTTCACTCTCTGGCAAGGAGGAACTAGAGGTGTCTTTGAGAAGCTCATGGTTCTTGTTGAGGTTCCCACAAAAGGACCTAATTTGATTGATGAGGAGCTCTTCTCTAAAGTCATGGTTTGGATGCTCATCAAAAGGATCCCTAAGCATATCATCCCCGACATAAAAGGTATCCTTAAACCTGCTGGAGTATATCAAGATGGTAGAAAACCTTATGAAAGAGATAGATATGAAAAATAATTTGAAGGTAAAACTCACTATTGATGTCAGTAGACCACTCAAATCTGGGATTGAAGCTCTTGATTCCACCACCATATCTCACTGGCTGGAGTTTTCTTATGCTTTGAATGATATAAAGTTTTGCAAAGTCTACAGAATTTTAGATCATCCTCACCAACTTTGTACAGTTCCAACCAAGTAAAACCATCCACTTTCCACCGAAAGGCATCTAATGACACCCACCATCCCAAAAAAGAAAGCCTTACTCACTGGAAAAGCTCCCATTCATTAATCTATGTGCATATTCGGGAGACGACTAATATCCTGAAGGCGCTCTCAGATCTTACGGAGAACGCCCGAATCTATACACGTCGCTCTATATAGTCAGGATCGGTGAGTGTCACTATCCTGAAGGCGTTGTTGCTCTCAATCTTACGGAGAACCGCCCAATCATTCTTCTATGTAGATGGGGGTCGCTCTCCCGTAGTGAGGGAACAGTGAGTATCACCAACGTCCTGAAGGTGTTGAGCCCTCTCAACAAACAATTATGAAGGAGGACCGCCCAATTCCATTATTCTACATAGAGGGACAATGAAATGTCATGGATCGAACGCTCATCTAGTGGAGGCTTTTCGAAAGACATGTTTATCATGGATTCGCAAAATATGAATCATTACATGCCTGAAGCCGTATCAGAAACATGCAGTATCATGATTTTACGGTTTTGACCTTTGTTGAAAATCCACCATCAACCTTAAGTCCCCTACTTAGTGAGGGACATTCATGTTCTGCAGTAAGCATTAGATGGTGATTTTCAGTCAACGAGATCGGTGGTTGAACTCAGTCTACAAAGGTAGTTTCAGAATCCTCGATTTTCTCAAATGTTGTCATGTGCGAGCAAATGTGCGGGTGAGGACCCTGATAGTGTGATGAAGTGCGATCCCGTGAGCATGGAGGGATGGAGAATCGCTGATTCGGTTGATCAAAACTCCAATTCTGGTTGATTTAGGATTTACGGGCCCGAGCCCAAAAAAGGAAACCCAGGTGTTTTAGGTTTTGGAAATAAAAATAATATAAAAGTGTGAAGCCCTAATTATTATTTTTTTGCTAAACCGTGCACCTCTTTTCTTCATCTCCTTCACGTGTTCAGCATGGAAGGAGAAAAGTTTGCCGAAAAACCAGCGCCGATCACCGCCGCCGATCAACGTCTGACATATTTCTGGCCGGTGACAGGTAAGTGCGATTTTTTTTTTGCTGCATTTTCTATGATTCATGAGTTGTTCACAAAACAAAAGGTCCCATAGTTGCAAGCATGCGTAGGATTTATGAAGAATTTGTTTTTAGAAAACGTATAAATGCTTGTTTTTTGTTAGTTTAGAAAACGAACAAAAAATCCCCAACATGGAAGAAATATATAAATTTTTGTATAGACATGGTATAGTTGTAGTAGTAAAAGTTTTGTTTATTAGGTTTCATGAAAACCCAAATTTATTTTCGAAGCATGGATTTTGCAAATACTTTTAAGAACGTATGTTCGTTCGCAGTAAAAGTAATTAATAATAATCTTTAGGGTTAAAGGAAATTTTGAAAAGACCTGGAGTTCATGATAAAAATTATTTGAGAACCTTCAAAACTTTGATTGGAACATGTGGACTTTTACAAAATAGAAAATACCCGATTTCGTAAACGTATGCTCGTTCGAGCAAAAGTTTTTTTTTTATATAATTTACGCGATTTTTTTTTTAATTATGTGACTTATTCACGCTTTTTATTTTAAAATCAAATATTGATTTATGAGAAATTGTTGAAAGAAATCAATGTTTCCATGAGTTGATGAATTCGTAGTATATGTATGAGTTTGGCGATTTTATAGTGAGTGTGGGTACACGTAAAATTCAACGAATATTCACATGGAAGGTTATGTGAATTATTCATAGTTTCATGAAAAGCCAATGTCGACTTTAAATAATAATAAGTTTTTGCTCGGCTTTGCATGTTTGAAAGAACGAACAAGTTTTTGAGGTTTTACGTTGTTATCACTAAGTTCGTGAAATCGTAAATAGGTAAGAGTTTAGAATTACCGTTTGTTTTTTAGACGCTGATCGTGAGCATCGTAATTGTTTGATTGCTTTAATTCCATTGTATTGATGAGACTCGTGTGGAATGTTGCAGCGATTTGGCAGAGATGACTTGACTCCATAATAGTGATGAAAGTGACGTTTCCAGAGACACTTATGGAGATGACGTTTTCACAGATGCATCTTCTAGAGATGATGATTGCTCCAGGGATGGAAATTCTAGAACTTCTCAGGGGAAGGAGGAAATTCTCAAACCCAAGAACATTCCAAGCACTGAAGACAGGTTCTTTGAATATTTGTATAGGCTTGAAAAACTTCCTTTAGGTTCTTCGTTTCGGCTGTTCATAAATCCCAGGACTACTGCTCTGAATAAGTTGGTGTCTCCTTCAGCAATAATTCGGTTCTGTTTGGAAGGGAAGCATTATTCGGCTTCTCATGTGGAACTCAAACTTTCTCGGAAGACGCTGACGTATTTTTCTGGATGGGCAAGGCATATGCTAGGCCACATCCGTGTGAGGACCTTGTTGGATAGTGCGCAGGTGACACGAGCCATTCAATCCTCTAGAGATTTGATCATTAATCATGATATCCTAGGTATCGTGGCTTTGCTTGCTCGTTGGTGTATTCCTACTCACACCTTCATATGAAGATGGGGAAAGTTCACAATTACTTTAGAAGATGTAGTCGCTTTGTTGCATCTTCCAGTCACCGGAAATTTCCCTGGAGAACTCTCGACTGAGGAGAAGCTGATATCTCACACTTTGGAAACTAAGATGCACGAGTTCAACTAGTCTCCCAAATTTTTCTATGCTCAATGGATGAGATACTGGTGTTGGTGCAAAAATTCATCACCCCAACAATCTTCGAGATGTGTGTATCATGATCGAATAGTCGCCGTTGATTAGATTCTCCAAAGAGTTGTTGATTGAAAATGGTGGGGGGTACCTGCAAAGACACTCCAATGATAAAACAACAACTCTTTGGAGAATATAATCAACGGCGGCTATTCGATCATCATACACACATCTCGAAGATTGTTGGGGTGATTAATTTTTGCACCAACGTCTTTTGGCGCCGACTAAGGGGATTACGAAGAAAAGATTGTGCTCCCCATTTGATACAGGACGTTATCAAACGGTTTTCGAAACTAGAGTTTCACAACCTTTTCTGAAGTTACAGAAGGTTTCACAACTTTTTCAGAATTTCCAGAAAGTTGCAGGAAGTTCTAACGACGTACCAGAAAGTTGCAAGAAGTTCCAACGACATAGCAGAGAGTTGCAGGAGCTTCTGAACACTTTCAGAGAGTTTCTGAAGGATTCTGAACGCTTTTAGAAAGTTGTGGGAGATCTAATAGTCGCAGAAAGTTCTGCCAAAGTTGTTAAAGGAAAAGTTTGAAAGAAAAGTGAAACGAATAGAACCGTCAGGTGAAAATAGATATGAGATGGACACAGGCGCACCAACCCGGCATCAATCGAGTCAACAAGCTAATGCTCGGACTTTCAGAAGCGTTGTTGTCCAAAGCTACGACGAAAGGGATGGTAGATCGACGTTGTTGTCGTCAACTGCATCGGCTTCACGATCACGGTCAGAGAGAACTGCTCCAAGGGAGAACTATGTGTTTATTAATAGATCACCACCTCCAACCAACACCAGGAGAGTTCAATATCAAGTAGAGTCTTCGGCTAGACATCCAAGCAACCAAGGCATGCGAGAAGTGGATTTTGCTAGCAGGGGCGTACGAGCACGAGCTGGTGATCCACCTGTTGGTCTGGTTAGCGTTCCTCCTGCTCAGCAAACCAGCGTTCTTATTGGTTAGGAAAACATACCAGCAGCTCCGCAAGCTAATGTACCAACCGCTCAGCAAACCAACGTTCCAGCAGCTCAACAAACCAACGACCCACCGGTAGTTCAAACAAATCTCCAGTCAATTACTCAACCAGCTGCTCAGCAAACCATCGTGACGCCTATTGATTTAATAGTCCGTGAGAGAATACAATAGTTGGAAAGGGAGAATAAGCGACTCAAGGTCGCGTTGGAGAAGAGAAGGGAGTTGGAGGCACCTGCTCTCTCACGTTATGGAAGCGGAAGGAAAAATTATCAAGAAGTATATAATCCACGTAGAAGTGACAGAGTTGTTGATGATCGCTGGCAGATCCGGGATGACCGTAGGAGAGTTGAGGATGAAAGGGACAGTAACTAGATTCGTGGTCGTCGAGGTAATGACCTTTACGATCGATGTACTCCTAACAATGATTATTATCATGGAGATTGAGAAGACGAAAAAGCTTACTCTTACCAAACCTTTGGAAGTAGCCTTTACTGGTATGATTTTGTATTATCTAAGCAAATGAAGAACCACTGTGCCCCAAACATAGGGACAATTAACAGTATTTTTGAAAGTCTATCGTCATAGTGATATGTTTCTTAAAGCAAAGGATTTGTTTGAAGACACAAAGAGGAGAGGAGATGTCAGTGATGCCAACAACAATGGTGGACGTTCCCACCTTACCCTGGACGTATACACGTACATCTCAATGCTTGAGGCCTCTGCTAGTGCTCATCAATGGGAATATTTTGAGTATGTGTACAAGGAGATGTATCTCTGTGGGTTCTTGCTAGATCAGAACAAACATGCCTAGCTACTTGTTCAAGCATCCATATCTGGGAAGTGGCACTTGCTAGAGCATGCATTCGATACTATTTTGGAAGCAGGAGAGATTCCTCATCCCTCTCTCGTCACTGAGATGGTATGCCAAACTTCAGTTCAGCATAACTATGAAAGAGTTGTTACGCTTGTGAACAACATGTCTCATGCACCTTTCCAAGTCGGTGAAAATCAGTGGACTGACCTTTTCGGAAGGAATTCAGAGCGAATCAGTGATGGTGTATTGTAGAAGCTGTTGGATATTCTGTAGAGTAGTGAAGTAGTACAGAAAGCCACTGTCTCAAGTTTTTCGAAGTCATTAACATCCCAATGTGAATCAAGTGCCTCAAAAGACTCGACATGCCTCGTAGGTCCTAGAGATGGTGCCTCTGATAAGTCACCCATTGTTGACATGGATGAAAATTCCATAAATAGGCAAGATGGATGCCCTAATTTATATGAGAATCATGAGATGGGCATAACGTATAATTCGTTGTTTAACTCAGCACCAGGTGTTCATGACTGCGATGCTAATGAAAGTATTTGAGGCTTATCGGAGCGACGTCAAAGGTTGCTAAACAGACTGGGGGCAACGTCATCAGCATCAGTCCAATGATTGACTTCCATGGCAGCATTCAGATACACTCAGCAATCCACGTGAGAAGTTTGGTACAGTCAGTGCCGCCATATCAGCTGTATCGGTCCATTCATTGACTGCCACGTCAGCATACGGATGCAGTCGTCAGCATAGTATGCCACGCTGCCTTGGTAGTTCGGGAAAAAGATGAAAAATATACGTGAGGCTGGTTTATAAGGCATGATACCAAGTTCGTTGTCTACGCCGTGGACCATCTGTGCCAGTTGCTGTTTAGCGCGCTCTTCATTTGAATCTTGTTTCGCTAATAACTTCTTCGTTCTAAGTCCGAATTGAGTGATTTTTGGCTCATTTGAATCGTATTTCAATTCCCTACAAAATGGTAGCAAAAATTCCAGTGTTAGAGAAACTTTTATGTGCACTTGGGGCAGCAATATGACCGAGTTCGAGTTTCGTTGATAGCCATATGATCGAACTCAAAGTTCTTTTGATTTATTGCTTGAGGTTCGTCAGCAAAAAATAATTAATTGAAGATAAGCAAATAAAGAAAAGTTTTTGTGTACGGCGAAAGGGTCTGGAACCGAGGGACTCGCCACACCAATACAACATTTCGAGGGCGATTCCAAAAGGAAAATCATGATGAACCCAAAAATAAGACGGCAATGGAAAAGATATCATAAGCCCAGAACCATCTATCAAGTAAGGATAGGTTATTATAGATCTAGTTTTTGCTTCACTTGGGGGTGTCTTTGCTACTTGGGAATATATCTACAGATATTGGGGGCGGCTAAAGTGTCTCCAAGCATGCAAACAAAGGCAACTTGTTTTGAGAAGTCGAAAAATAGAAGACATCTTTTTCAGTATCAATTCAAGCAATGGGGGCGGCTAGGGTTGGACGAACGAACGCCTTGGGAGAAGCCCAGATGGCTTATTGAGGAAGCTCAACCAAACTTATTAAGGAAGATCGATGGTTTATTGAAGAAATCAACAAGCTGGCCAAGGCCACGAAAGGTTACCGGATAAGAAGCATATGGAAAATTTTAACGAGCCACGAAGGTTAGTTCTTCTTTTGATTTTCTTAATCTACACAACAAGCTGGCCAAGGCCACGAAAGGTTATCGGATAAACAACATATGGCGAATTTGAACGAGCCGCGAAGGTTAGTTCTTCTTTTTGATTTTCTTAACTCTTCGACAATTCGAGAGTTAAGAGGGGGCGATGTTTGTACCCTATATAAATAGTATAGTGCGTGCCGCACAAGCTATTTGGAACGGGAAGAATACGGTTTATTGTGGAAACCGTGGGTCTATTGTGGAGACCCACATGGCTTATTGTAGAAGCCTGGTATGGTTTATTGTGGAAACCGGTGGGTCTATTTTGGAGACCCACATGGCTTATTGTGGAAGCCTGGTACGGTTTATTATGGAAACCGGTGGGTCTACTGTGGAGACCCACATGGATTATTGTGGAAGCCTTGTACGGTTTATTGAGGAAACCGGTGGGTCTATTGTGGAGACCCACTTGGATTATTGTGGAAGCATGGTACGATTTATTTTGGAAACCGGTGGGTCTATTGTGGAGACCCACATGGCTTATTGTGGAAGCCTAGTACGGTTTATTGTGGAAACTGGTGGATCTATTGTGGAGACCCACATGGCTTATTATGGAATCCTGGTATGGTTTATTTTGGAAACCAGTGAGTCTGTTATGGAGACCCACATGGATTATTATGGAATCCTGATACAATTTATTATGGAAAACGGGGGGTCTATTATGGAGACCCACATGGCTTATTGTGGAAGCCTTGTATAGTTTATTGAGGAAACCGGTGGGTCTATTGTGGAGACCCACATGGCTTATTGTGGAAGCCTTGTACGGTTTAGTGAGGAAACCGGTGGGTCTATTGTGGAGACCCACATGGCTTATTGTGGAAGCCTTGTACGGTTTATTGAGGAAACCGGTGGGTCTATTGTGGAGACCCACATGGCTTATTGTGGAAGCCTGGTACGGGTTGTTAGGGAAATCGGTGAGTTTATTGAGGAAACCCACTAGGCTTATTATTGAAGCCCAGGAGTCTTAAATAATTTTTTTTTTTTTTATTCTGAAAGATGCCAATCAGGCTTTTATTACCAAACACAAGAGAAGATTTACAAGGATTTGGCCGGGAGTCGCGCAACAATTTGCGCCCCGATGCCTTTCTGAATTATAATACCTAACCTATGAAAAAGAGAACTACCTATGTTATTATTAATATCATCGGTAGCCATACAGTTCTTCAATCTTTTCAAAAGGGTAATAAAATCATCACTTAGCTCACCTAGAAATTATTAATATTATTTGAGATAAATACATGATCCTAAATAATTATTAATATTATTTGAGATAAATACATGATCCTAAATAAAGGGGATAATTATCTTAAATATTAATAATTATTCAAGATAATTATTATTTAGGATAAATAAGGATTATGATAAATTCTAGGCACTAAACACGATGATTTGATGATGATTATGTGAAATTAGGGTTCTAAAACAATAGAAAAATAAATAAGACAAAGAAGGATTTAACATGGTTCGGCAAGTGTTGCCTACATCCACGGAGGAACAGAGAAATTATTTATTGATGGTAGTATACAAGAGTTTTCTCCGGGTTAGCTAACCTAAAATTCCATATCCCCATTAGGGTTTAGGATACATGTATTTATATTGTTTATGTAACCCTAATTATGAGATTAACTTAATATGCAAGCAACTTGGGCAACAAGACTCCTGGAAATTTCTGGAATCTTCACGGGTAGACGGGATTGATTAATGGGCCTTCCGTGTATTTTATACACGGTACAAACATCGCCCCCTCTTAATCTCCAACTTATTGGGGGTTAAGAAATTCCTTTATCCTTATGCATCGACCGTTGATGACGTAACTCGCCGCCAAGCGTGAGTAGAGACATTACGAAGACGCCCCCAACTGTAATTACCTGCAAAAAAAAAAATGCTCACGTGCTAGGCGATACTTTTTGCCACGTGGTGGACTTGTGATGCTCGATAGCTAGTCGAGTCTTGAGGACAATGTAGTGTGCTTGCGGCTGGGGCAAGGCTTTTTTACTCGCAACGTAACAAGGCTAGCTGATGAGTGCCTAAAATACATCTTTTGAATGTCATTTTCTTATGCTTTTCTTAGCTATTTCTCTTGTATTTTCTGTATATTATGCTTTGTTTTTCTTTTACAGGTATTATGGAGTCACACGACGAGAAAAAAGAGAAAAAGGAGCTCAATTTGTTGTTCAAGAACTTGAGGTGTTGGTGCAATCGAAGCAGAGCAAGAACAGCTATAGGGGGCCACCTAAATCTCCCTTATCTCAAACAACAGCTAGGTCGATCCCATCACTTATACCACCCATTTCAGTTGTATTCTCAGTAAACCAAACACGTACATCGCCAAGATACTTCATGCCGGCAAGCTCAGGTCCGAGCAGTGCTATCAAGGGTCCATGGGAGAGTCACAGTCGAGAAGGACAAGGAGCATTCGGCCGTATTAGGAACATTGGACCGAATGGAACACGGAATTGTTAGAGTTTTGGAAAGAGTTCTGAAAATACAGTGAGGAAGTTATGTTTCTGAGATAGAAATTAATGGTTTGTTGATTGGAATTCGAAGTCAATACGGAATTGAATATTGGGTACAAGTTATAAACAGAGTTGGATTCGAATCTGTATGATTTTGAAAGAGATTTTAAGCAAGGAAAGTCGGGGAAGAAGACACTCTTTCTGCCATTGATATGGAAAACGATTGGAAGCTGATTATGGTGTGTTTTAAGTTCTCACTGATGTTTATGAAAATGGGTTTGTTTATAATTTGAAGTCTTGCAGGTTAAAGAGAATTCATACAACAACAGAATAGTTATATCTGAGCTACCAGTTTCGTGCATACATGATGTTTGTCAGAAGGCCTACACGACCAGTACTTCACATAGTGCGAGTTCGTGTGGGTTCAGATTCGTAAGGCAGTATAAGAAATATTTAAGAGGTTAAGAACAAGAAGTGTACTCGAGTTTGTCAGAGAATTCAGTTCAAGGAGCTGTTATAAACTGGTTTGGGTGAGTTTCTGTCAAGAGAATCAATGAAGGAAGTCAACAGTTCTGCCATGTGCAGCTGCTAGTCAGGATACGATGGCTTTAGTTCATGGGGTTTCAAGTGTTGGCAACGGGAGCTGTGTGCTATTGGTTACTAAATCTAAAGGTCTTGACGCTACCGCAGGACATGGAAGTAACAAGAGAAGTTGAGCTGAGCAGCTGGAGTCGAGGCGAATGCAGAGAATGGGTTGTGTTCTGAAATGGGTTAAGAGAAGATTTGATGGCACTGAATGGAGCTGCTGTTGTTACTGATTTATCATGGCCTAAGATGTTTCTGCGGCATGAATCGAGTGAGAAGCAATGTGAGCTGATCAGGGAGAATAATGGAGAAATGAGCTCGTGTTGTGGCCGGAAGTAGGAAGGTCGTGGACTAGAGCTTGTGCAGTGGCAGACTACTATTGCTGCTGTGATTGCGGAGGAGATGTGTATCTGGTAGACGTGGGAGTCTGGTGCCAATTGGTGATGTTGCAGGTGCAATGGCCTGAGCTGGTATCGATGGAACTGTAATTAGTTTCGAGGACTGGTAGAGAAGCTAAGCTGGAGTTGGAATTCTGAAGCTAATGGGTTGAGCTGAGAATGAAGTGAAGCAAAAAACTTTAGATGTATGCTTAGGTTTCGCATGGAATCTGGTGATTTAGCTTGAAGGTGTTTGTTGTTGATAACGAATGGGTTTGCGTAGATGAGATCGACGAGGTTAATGAGATGGAGCTTGTGATTGTTTGGTGTTGTGGCAGTGAACTCAGAGTTTGCATCTGTGCTTTGGTGGTGCATCCACAGATATGAGCAGAGATGGAGCTGAAATAATGGATGGTTGTGATTGAATGCTATGGAATGAATGAAACTATTTCAAGACTGAAGCTGCTGAAAGTATGACCTGAGATGGTTTTGAAGTTGCAGAAACGGTGCGAAAAGTGGGCGAGAAATGCGAGCCGGTGAGCATAGTTCCGGATGCTGGATTTCAGAGGTTAGAGTGTGAATCTTAATGTTTTAGTCAATCATGAAATGGGTTCGAGTCGGATGCAAGAATCGATGGCCGGATATATGAGCTACATGGCACGCTTTTGGGTACGTTTTCGCAAGAAACAAGGAATTGGCTAAAATGGTTTTTGTGAATGTATGGACTGAAAAGAAGCAAAGTTGAGCTACTAGAAGTGCAGAATTACTTGGTGATAGTTTCCGATGGTTCAGTGCCCGGAGATATTTTCCGGCGATCGGATTCCGGCGATGACGTCATCAATTCTGGTGACACTTTTTGGACGCAAAATTTCCAGTGGAGGTGTTTAGCACATGGGCTTGGTGGAGACGGGTTTTGAGAAGATTTGACCTTCTTTTGGAAAGAGTATCCTTTTGGAATGGGAGAGGCATATAAATAGAACTTTTTCTCTAAACCTAATGATATATCTCCATTAGGGGGCTGCTGCTACTTTAGGGTTCTAGGGTTTAGAAACATGATAGGTTTTCTCTTCCTTCTTGTTATGAACTCCTATGCCATGAGTAACTAAGTTTTTATTATTGGTTAAAGATGTAGTTGGATTTTGAAAACAAGTTTTGATCTTTATGAGTTAGTTTTCTCTCAAAACCATCGTTCACTTTCTACTGATTATAATAATTGCATGATTGATGTATTGCAATATGATTAAATGTTTGTTTGGTTGAGTCTAGAATTGATTGAACACACATCTTTATCTATAGCTATTTTAGAGTTTTCATCGAGCGATAACCTTGAATATGAGTAGCATGATATGATTACGGTTTGTAGTGATACATTCTTGTAATCATATGTAGAAGTTGACCTTTGTTCGAATTGTCATGCGCAATGTATGATAATTGCATTGATTATCCTATTTATGAAACTTAATGCTCCTAGGAATTGAACTTGATTAGCGCAAGGCGTTAGGTTATTCTTTAGGTAGAATTCACGTACGCATCTCTAATGTGTGTGTTGATGACTTAGGAAATTTACGGAGTATTCTTGCAATAAGGTATTCTCGGGCTTTTGATGATAGCGAGATTAAATACGAATTTTATTCATATATTTAACACTTGTTTACAATTGAAGATGAAACCTTTATCCAATATTTTCACAACCTTGATTTGCATGTTTACTTTTCTTTGTCTTACTTTTATTTTATTTTAGTATATAAAAATCAGAAAAAACCCCGGTGTTTTATATAGGAAACCGAAACAACTTTACAACCTAGTCCTCTCTGTGGGATCGATCCTTTCTTGCCCTTGCTATATTTATATTTTGATTAGTAAGAAAGTGTAAATTATTTTTGACGCATACGATAGCGATCAAATTTTGGCGCCGTTGCCGGGGAGGCAACGGTTGTCACTTGTTTTTTGGTTTCTTATTTTTGTTTTTTGTTTTGTTTTTAGTTTTTCTTATTTTCTGGTTTTTAATCTTGTTTTGAGAATCGTGTTTCAGGTACTTATTTCTCATGGATGGAGCATATTGGAACAATGGATACGGTTTCCAACAACCTCAACAACATGACAACTTCCAACCATTCCAGGGGTATAATCAAAACCAATTTATTGGTTATGACCAATATTCCATGGAACCTTATGGTTTTCCTCAACAACCTTATGGCGGGTATGTGTGTGATCAACCACAAGGATTGGAGGATTCTTATGCTCGTGAACAATAAGTCTCTAACTTGTTAGACAACTTTTCCAACTTTGTACGATATGAGTTTCAAAAAGATAAAGAGACTAGAGACGAGAAACTCCAAGAACTTCGTGAAGGTATTGCTAACTTGCGAAGAGGCATTGATCAATGTAAGGAAGGTATGAATAATTCTAATGTGCATATGGTTTCTGATGAATATTTGATTGATGCTAATGTTGAAAAGGCCAATCCTTGGGCACTTTCGTTGATAATTGTGTAGCTAACTCAACTCTTGATCTTAATAATGATCATTCGCCTATTCAAAAGGATGAGTTAGAGTTTAGCAACACTAAATTCAGCGACGACAAACCTTATGTTAACTATGAAAGTGACGGTGATTATGATACATTACTTGAAACGACTCATGGTGACAACAAAGAGGAGTGTGCAATGGAATCTTTTTGGGATCAAGACGAAGACGAAGAAGAATATGACGACACTAGTGCAGCTTGCTCAAGCATTGATCTTAATAATGATCAAGAGCCTATTCAAAGGGTGGAGCTTGAGGATGAAGCATTTTTGAGTGTTCTAAAAAGTTCCTTATAGCGAAATTTGGATCCGCAGTGGATTATGTGCCTTACAACAAAGAGGAGTGTGTTGAGAATGTGACCGTTATGACCAATATTATGGAAGACCCAATTGAGCTTGCATATGATTGTAATGATGATGTTGATGCCGAGATTTTGGTTAAGGCAGAAACGGACGAAGAATGGTTGCAAGGTTTGATAGAGGACCATGATATACAAGAGGTGAATAATTCACTTGAGTTTTTCAAGGATGAAGAGGATTCCGTGCTACAAGAGATTGTGCGAGGTTTTTCTAACCCTTTGCATATTGTTTCTTCTCCTTTACCTCTTATTGTTTTGAATGTATGTGCTTCGAGAGTATTGTTGAATGATTTTATTTCTCGATATCCATCATTAGAGATGCTTAATTCTCATACTATGCAGGTTTGTGAACAATAAACCATGGAAGTACCCGACTCCTATATTCTTTATACACTTCCAAGTGTGGACAAGAATAAGTGTGGGGGAAGCTTTTATCGGTTAATAGCTTCAATTCTATTTTCTTGTACTAATATTTGTGTGAAGCTAGTGTTTACAAAACAGGTGCTATGGGTGGATCCCCAACTTTTCCGATTGTTGGTGTATGGGGAATTCAACTTGCATGTCGGGCTGACGACTTTAAACCAAGCGCTAATGGGAGGCAACCCACTGGTTTTGTGTATCTATCTCTATCTTTTTATTTTTATTTAAAGTCTTTTATCTTTATTTTCTTATTTTGGATATTTGCATATCAAAACTCCAACTTTTAGAGCTTTTTGAACCATTTAGAATAATCACTAGCCTTTCTAAGTAGATAGAATTTTTTTCTTTACAATGAAGTATATATATTGGCTGAGTTTGGATTAGATACCAACTAAATAGCTTGTTTAGTGTTTATTCTCTATTGTTCAGAAATAACTATGAGTTGGAGTATCCGTTTTTATCATGCATTTTATTTTCTTATTTTGTATATATATATATCATGTTATGAGTTTCCCATCTTGAACTTTACTTTGAATGACTAAATTTTACATTGAGGACAATGTAAAGTTTAAGTGTGGGGGAATGTTCTCATATAGAGTTTTTAGCCTTGTTAGTTTTCCCTTGTGTTCATAAAAAAAAAAGAGAAAAAAAAGAAAAGAGAAAAATTGCTTCATACACTCCGAAACCTAGAAATATGTGCCTTTAGGATGACACTATCAATCTAAATGGATGGAACCATCTTGGCTGGAGGAGTTGAGGAACCAATTAACTAAAAGGGACAAACATAGCTCAGAAATTACAAATAATATGATAGTTGTTACCATATCTTGGAATATCACCATATCACATTCTATTTTTATTTTTCCATATTTATCTATTGTTCTCTAAGTGATTTGGTGGGTCACTAAACATCGACTTGTTATTACTACTAGGATGAAATAGAGTGATTGAGTTGCTAAGAAAGAAAAAAAAAAGACCGACCAATTAGACCAAAAGGAATAAAAAGACACTTGGATAGCAGTATGTGTGAAACGTTGTCTCTGTCTCCGTCGCCTAAACAAGCGTGGAATGCAGGATCCAAGGAAACTATCACGTACTTGCTGACAAGAAGCATGCGCTTTGATCCAAAAGATTGAATCATGCTGTCACACAAAAAAAAAAGTGAAAAAAGAAGAAGAACAAGAAAAAGAAAAGAAAGTATTATATTGGTTGAATAAAGTCACTCATGATTTCCTTGTATATGCCAGTGATTTGATGTAGAATTCAAACCAGTAGCTCAATCCAATAGGATGCATAGGTTCATCTTGGTAGTGACCTTCAGACAGATATGAGAAACATCGATCACTTGTGAACATTCGCCAACATCTACATCTTTATCCATCTTCTTAATCATTTCATTGTGATTGTGGTTTGTTAGTTTCCGAGTATTGTGGGTTGTTAGACTATCTAATTAGAGATTTATTTACTTAAATATGAACTGAATTTGCGCAAGGTACCTCCTCCTGTAGTCATTTTGGATTCGTTCATTGATTTGTCACAAATAGATGGAATTGGAAATATAGGTTTTGTAGGCAGACCTCTTGTAAACCTTCACGAGACTATAGCTCGTCCACTAGGGACACCTAGGGGTTTAAAGGCTTGTTATTTATGCTAAAAGTAACCATAGCCTCGACGACACGGAGTTGTTGTATTTTAGTTTTGTTTTGTTTGCTCGAGGACTAGCAAAGATGAAGTATGGGGGAATTTGATGAGTGCCTAAAATACATCTTTTGAATGTCATTTTCTTATGCTTTTCTTAGTTATTTCTCTTGTATTTTCTGTATATTATGCTTTGTTTTTCTTTTACAGGTATTATGGAGTCACACGACGAGAAAGAAGAGAAAAAGGAGCTCAATTTGCTGTTCAAGAACTTGAGGTGTTGGTGCAATCAAAGCAGAGCAAGAACACAAGGTTTTATTACATAGGCAGCTGGAATTACTGAAGCACCGGCGTCTTTCTACTGGGGGCCACCTGAATCTCCCTTATCTCAAACAACAGCTAGGTCGAGCCCATCACTTATACCACCCATTTCAGTTGTATTCTCAGTAAACCAAACATGTACAGCACCAAGATACTTCATGCCGGCAAGCTCAGGTCCGAGCAGTGCTATCAAGGGTCCATGGGAGAGTCACAGTCGAGAAGGACAAGGAGCATTCGGCCGCATTAGGAACATTGGACCGAATGGAACACGAAATTGTTAGAGTTTTGGAAAGAGTTTTGAAAATACAGTGAGGAAGTTATGTTTCTGAGATAGAAATTAAGGGTCTGTTGATTGGAATTCGAAGTCAAGACGGAACTGAAGATTGGGTACAAGTTATAAACAGAGTTGGATTCGAATCTGTATGATTTTGAAAGAGATTTCAAGCAAGGAAAGTCGGGGAAGAAGACACACTTTATGCCATTGATATGGAAAACGATTGGAATCTGATTATGGTGTGTTTTAAGTTCTCACTGATGTTTATGAAAATAGGTTTGTTTATAATTCGAAGTCTTGCAGGTTAAATAGAATTCATACAACAGCAGAATGATTATATCTGAGCTACCAGTTTCGTGCATACATGATGTTTGTCAAAAGGCCTACACGACCAGTACTTCACATAGTGCGAGTTCGTGTGGGTTCAGATTCGTAAGGCAGTATAAGAAATATTTAAGCGTTTAAGAACAAGGAGTGTACTCGAGTTTGTCAGAGAATTCAGTTCAAGGAGCTGTTATAAACTGTTTTGGGTGAGTTTCTGTCAAGAGAATCAATGAAGGAAGTCAACAGTTCTGCCATGTGCAGCTTCTAGTCAGGATACAATGGCTTGAGTTCATGGGGTTTCAAGTGTTGGCAACGGGAGCTGTGTGATGTTGGTTACTAAAGCTAAAGGTCTTGACGCTACCGCATGACATGGAAGTAACAAGAGAGGTTGAGCTGAGCAGCTGGAGTCGAGGCGAATGCAGAGAATGGTTTGTGTTTTGAAATGGGTTAAGAGCAGATTTGATGGAACTGAACGGAGCTGCTATTGTTACTGATTTAGCATGGCCTAAGATGTTGCTGCGGCAGGAATCGAGTGAGCAGCAATGTGAGCTGATCAGGGAGAATAATGGAGAAATGAGCTCGTGTTGTGGCCGGAAGTAGGAAGGTCGTGGACTAGAGCTTGTGCAGTGGCAGACTACTGTTTCTGTTGTGATTGCGGAGGAGATGTGTATTTGGTAGACATGGGAGTCTGGTGCCAATTGGTGATGTTGCAAGTGCAATGGCCTGAGCTGGTATCGATGGAACTGCAATTAGTTTCGAGGACTGGTAGAGAAGCTAAGATGGAGTTGGAATTCTGAAGCTAATGGGTTGAGCTGAGAATGAAGTGACGCAGCAAGCTTTAGATGTATGCTTAGGTTTCGCAGGGAATCTGGTGATTTAGCTTGAAGGTGTTTGCTGTTGATAACGAATGGGTTTGCGTAGATGAGATCGATGGGGTTAATGATATGGAGCTTGTGATTGTTTGGTGTTGTGGCAGTGAACTTAGAGTTTGCAGCTGTGCTTTGGTGGTACAACCACAGATATGAGCAGAGATGGAGATGAAATAATGGATGGTTGTGATTGAATGCTATGGAATGAATGAAACTATTTTAAGACTGAAGCTGCTGAAAGTATGACCTGAGATGGTTTTGAAGTTGCGGAAACGGTGCGAAAAGTGGGCGAGAAATGCGAGCCGGTGAGCATAGTTCCGGATGCCGGATTTCAGATGTTAGAGTGTGAATCTTAATGTTTAAGTCAATCATGAAATGGGTTCGAGTCAGATGCAAGAATCGATGGCCGGGTATATGAGCTACATGGCACGCTTTTGGGTACGTTTTCGCAAGAAACAAGGAATTGGCTAAAATGGTTTTTGTGAATGTATGGCCTGCAGAGAAGCAAAGTTGAGCTACTGGAAGTGCAGAATTACTTGGTGATAGTTTCCGATGGTTCAGTGCCCGGAGATATTTTTCCCGCGACCGGATTCCGGTGCCGGAGATCGGATTCCGGTTATGATGTCATCAATTCCGGTGACACTTTTTGGACCCAAAATTTCCAATGGGCTTTTAGCACATGGGATTGGTGGAGACGGGTTTTGAGAAGATTTGACCTTCTTTTGGAAAGAGTATCCTTTTGGAATGGGAGAGGCATATAAATAGAACTTTTTCTCTAAACCTAATGATATATCTCCATTAGGGGGCTGCTGCTACTTTAGGGTTCTAGGGTTTAGAAACATGATAGGTTTTCTCTTCCTTCTTGTTATGAACTCCTATGCCATGAGTAACTAAGTTTTTATTATTGGTTAAAGAAGTAGTTGAATTTTGAAAATAAGTTTTGATCTTTATGAGTTAGTTTTCTCTCAAAACCATCGTTCACTTTCTACTGATTATAATAATTGCATGATTGATGTATTGCAATATGATTAAATGTTTATTTGGTTGAGTCTAGAATTGATTGAACACACATCTTTATATATAGCTATTTTAGGGTTTTCATCGAGCGATAACCTTGAATATGAGTAGCATGATATGATTACGGTTTGTAGTGATACATTCTTGTAATCATATGTAGAAGTTGACATTTGTTCGAATTGTCATGCACAATGTATGATAATTGCATTGATTAGCCTATTTCTGAAACTTAATGCTCCTAGGAATTGAACTTGATTAGCGCAAGGCGTTAGGTTATTCTTTATGTAGAATTCACGTACGCAGCTCTAATGTGTGTGTTGATGACTTAGGAAATTTACGGAGTATTCTTGCAATAAGGTATTCTAGGGCTTTTGATGATAGCGAGATTAAATACGAATTCTATTCATATTTTCAACACTTGTTTACAATTGAAGATGAAACCTTTATCCAATATTTTCACAACCTTGATTTGCATGTTTACTTTTATTTGTCTTACTTTTATTTTATTTTAGTATATAAAAATCAGAAAAACCCCCGGTGTTTTATATAGGAAACCGAAACAACTTGACAACCTAGTCCTCTCTGTGGGATCGATCCTTTCTTGCCCTTGCTATATTTATATTTTGAGTAGTTAGAAAGTGTAAATTATTTTTGACGCATACGATAGCGATCACTAGCGCTTGCTGCTCGGGGAGACTGGCCGTTGCTTGTGTTGAGTACGAGTCTTTGGACCAATATCGGGCATTGGGCTCATGGTCGAGACGAGACTTTATGCTTTCCAATTTGAAAGTCTTTCATACTCGTGTGCAAAACGATATTTTATGCTTGCGATAAGAGCAAGACTTCTGTGCTCATGTGCAAGGTGAGGCTTTAGGTGCTTGCAAAGTGATGCAAGTCTAAATATTGAAAGGTCTAAGCAATACTCATTATGAACTCGATCATGTCGCTATCCACGAACCTCGAACTCGATCATGTTGCTGCCCCAGGTGCATAAAAAAGTTTCTTGAACACTGGATTTTTCGCTTCCATGTTGTAGGAAATTCAAAGAGGATTTCAACGAGCCAAAAAACACTCAATTCGGACTTAAAACGAAGAAGTTATTGATGAAACAAGTTTCCAACGAAGCGCGCGTGCTGTTGGTGACGTGGAAGTGATGACTGGATCACAAGAATGACGTGGCAATGCTGACCGGGACAACATTGCTGATGTGGCACCCGAGAGTGCTAATGTGGCAAACTGGGACACGGTGTAACTGCCGAAGTTGCTGACGTGGCAGAGTAACGGTGCTGACGTGGCGATGATGACTGGACTGTCGTCGCTGAGTTGGACATATGTGGCACTGAATGTCACTGACTAGTCAGTAGCTGAGAAGCACTAGATCGCTGTTGTACGGAAGGCTGGCCAGATCCAACAGATTAGATTTGATAGATCTGACGGATCTGGTACAGTAATGAAGATGCTTTGGCGACGACCTTTGTAACAGTTATATTTGTTACTGTTTTCTTGTTTCCGTGACTCCTCTGCTACAGTCTTTCGCAACGCCTTCTGCCATTGTTTCGCAACAGTTCTTCTGTTTGCAACGGTTTCGCGGTTTTTCTTCTTTAACCTTTTTTTTCTCCGTTTCCTGTTGATTTTTGATGGAATCCGTGCATGAATTCTTCCACAAATTCTCTCAATGGTAAAACATGATTGTTTTCACCAATCCCCTTAGTCGGCGCCAATGTTTGTACCCAAAATAAATTCTAGGTACTAAACACGATGATTTGATGATGATTATGTGAAATTAGGGTTCTAAAACAATAGAAAAATAAATAAGACAAAGAAGGATTTAACGTGGTTCGGAAAGTGTTGCCTACATCCGCGGAGGAACAGAGAAATTCTTTATTGATGGTAGTATACAAGAGTTTTCTCCGGGTTAGCTAACCTAAAATTCCATATCCCCATTAGGGTTTAGGATACATGTATTTATATTGTTTATGTAACCCTAATTATGAGATTAACTTAATATGCAAGTAACTTGGGCAACAAGACTCCTGGAATCTTCACGGGTAGACGGGCTTGATTAATGGGCCTTCCGTGTATTTTATACACGGTACAAACAACTGGTGGCCGAGAGATAGAATTCCTGAAGAACTTGTTGATGGTACCTTGTCCATCGCTGCTTTCATGTGCTTGTAGATTTCCAGAGATGTTTTTGAGGACATCGGACATTTGTTGAAGCCGTTGGTGATACCCTTTGCCATTAGGATGACCAAAGGTGAGAAACTTCCAATTGGTAGCCTGTTTTTAGGTTCACTGTTTGCCAATTTGGACTCTTTGGTTATTGACTCCAACGTCTCCAACGGTTTCATGAAAATTAAAACATATGCTAATACCATGTTCCTCCAAGCTTTGATGTGGGAGCATCTTGAAAAGTATGCTTCGATTCCACGTAGTGTTTTGCAAGGGCCTAATGTCGATACTCTCCATGCTTTCCTCGAGAAATACAATGCCAGGATCATGAGGTGGTCTACCAAGCAGTCGCAATACAAGATATGTATCACTGATATTTTGGACATTGAATCCGAGTTCAACTTTCGCCCCTGGGTGTCGATCCCTAATCTCTTCTCATAATTAATCACCTTCAATACTACTGAAGAAAATATCACATTGAAGATTGGTGCCTAGTATCAGTAATGCATGGAGAATTCAGGATAGAGGAATATAACATTGACAGAGAAGCTCGACAGATGGGCGTCGATCAGTGTATCCCAGGTCACCGAATGAACAAACCATCAGTTGAGTATTTGAAGGTTAATCTGGACTACACTCATGTGGAGGGGAATGAGTATTTATCCCCATGCTCAGAACATGCTAGTTTTATGACTCTGGGTTACATAGACTTCTGGCGTCAACAACTTGGGAGCCTGTATTCTTTTGTGATGGATGTTAAGCCCCAGCGCAAGACTTTCCTTTCCTTGACTCTATTAATGCTCGACCAAGACTGAAGTACCTTTCCCGTGGTGACAAGAGGAAGGCATCTCCAGAATGTGCTCAGGTAATCATCTTTTCTTCACGATCGGTGAAAGTAAGTTAGACGTGTTTTAATAATTCATCAATCTTGTGTAGGATGGCCATATTGTAAGGCCTTGAATCTATGTAGACTTCTCAGACCTTTAAGAAAGTCCCTAGGGTGGAGAAGGAAGAAGCGAAACAACTCATAGAATAATACCGAATAATGTGCAGTCCCCTGCCACTTCTTTGGTGAGTTGTTAGCAATTCTCTCATCGTTGGACTTTATTATCCATATAATCAGGATCTTAGAAGTGTATTACTAATTTTTTTTAGAATTTTTTCCATCGGTTATTGACGGTCTTCATCTTTCCTCTATACAAACAACTCAGGAATCCAACATCGATGGAGAGGTTGATGTGAGTATCCTTTCGTGTAAGTGACAACATCGATGGAGAGGTTGATGTGAGTATCCTTTCATGTAAGTGATTTTGGCATTTCTTTGAATGAGATAATGATGATTATTGTTGCTGGATCCAGGAGGATATCTTTGTGGAAAGCCAATATGATCATGCTATTCATTCGTCTTCGAATAGTAGTGAGAAAAAGAACCCTCAAGAATCGCGACTGAATGAAAATAATGGTACTCCCGATGTTGATGCCGACCCTGCTAACTCCTCAAATGAGTTGGAGACTCCCCAAGTAAGTATCCACTTTGTATTATATTCATATAAGTATAATGTTTCTGATTTGTTGACGAATGAATGAGGATCCCAACGAATATATGAGAAATTTTTCCGAAATACGTCATCAGAAAAATCCAGACCTCAGTTTTTAGTAAAAATGTTGTAGAATCTTCATTCGACATCAGATTTTCGCGATCTACCCATGTATCCTTAAGCCCAGGAAATTTCCAAGCTTTTTCAAAGATTATTTTTTTAGTTTTGATCACTTTTAGGGGCCGAAATCGATGAAACAATAAACTTCCAGGAGACCTCCAGAAAAGTTTCAATTGGTATGAGGTCCAATGTTTTGGTCACAACTCTCTGGTCGGTCATCCAATTACTATGAAATTTTGATATGTTGTATATGACATCTATACAAAGAGAATGGTATAAGACTCAACCTTATATTCCTTACCAATTTCTCCCAGTTCATCGTTTTATACAAAGTAGTATAAAATTTTCCTGACGGGCTTATTGAAAAACGTGTTTTATGCCTTTTATGCTATTTTCTCATGTCTTGGATGCATAATGAAGAATCTAGATAATGTTAGTTCACTTACATTCTGGAATTTACGATTGTATTCACTATAATTATAGGATCAGAATATCGCCACAGTAATACTCTTGCGAAATTTATAAACAACATTTCTGCGAGTTCTTCAACAACATACTGCGGGTGTCGCAGAATGACTCGAAGAATAACATAACGTATGATGGTAACTGAAACACGAGAAGAGAATGACGAGCCTGCAAAGATTATATCATCTGCGAAAATTAATATTACAACTACTGCGAGAGTATCGCGAGTCAGATCCGAAATTAAAGGATAGCTTAGCTGCCATCCACTATGTAACTACCCTATTAGGGATGTCAATGGGTACCCGTTACCCGGTACCGGTAGAAACGGGTCCGGTTCTGGGTCCTAAAGTTGGACCCATTAACAACTTTGGACCCGGCGGGTAATTACCCGATTGGACCCGAATCTAAACGGGTCCAAACGGGTAATACCCGACGGGTACCCACGGGTAATGGGTACCCGGTTATGCATCATTTTATTCCTTTTTTAGCAAAATTACAAGTATTTTGCTAGTTTTGGCTTTGATATTTTTTTCACTTTTCATTTTTTACCTACATTTAATCTTTATTTAGTACATTAATAAAGAAATAATAAAAAAATTTGATAAATATAAGTTAGATTCAAGCCAAGAAATGAATTATATCAAGTTTTGGAACTTTTTTGTGATTTTTCTTGATACCCAACGGGTACCCGGAACCGGTGGGTACCCGGCTGTTTAATAGGGTCAGGTTCTGGTCCAACTAATTTAGGAACCGGGCCCGGAACCGTGAGGACCCGGAACCGGAAAAAATAATAAGGTCTGGTTCCGGGTAGTATGATACCCGGGAGGAACCGAACCCGTTGATAGCCCTATACCCTATATAAAGAGAGCTAATAGACTCAGAAAAAGGGGAGATCAATTTGAGAGTGTTGAGAAAGTTTTGAGGAGAGAGAAAGTTTAAGAGAGCGGTTGTGTTCTTGATTTCTTTCATTTCTTATAATATTTTTGAGAATTAATCAATAAAAGTGTCGTTCTTAATCTTCAAATATGTGTTGATTATTGTGAATTCTTGTGAGGGGTGTAGTGTAGGAATTCCTTCAACTACATAATGGCGCTAGAAATATGGATGTTTCTGAGCAAAGATTGAAATTGTGATTTGTAAGAATTTGAAGAAATTGGAGAAGATTTTTACGTGATTTACAATAATACATCAAAATTGAAGGAATGGCTAGAAGAATAAATATATCAGGACAACCAACGACCGTAAGGAGGAGTAGAAGACTTGCTGGAGAAGAGACAAATAAAATAGGATAATCTTCAAGATTAAGAACATGGAGCAACAAAACAAGGAATAATGGAGAAAATCAAGTTCAACAACCAAATCAGCAAATACCGATACAAGAAAGAATTGTGGATTATGACAGAGTGAGCGTGCATACTTGGCGATCAGATTCAATAGAAGAAACAGAAAATCGACAATTAAGAAATGAAAGGCGAGAAGTAAGAGATCAAGAAGTGGTTGGAGGATTAATTCATGGAGATGACGAAAATGAAGCAGTAGAGGCCTTAAGACAAAAAAATACAAGAGGAAAGGATATTAGAGGCCCAATGATAACTCTCTATTGGAATTTGTGTGGCTTTGGCAACGCGGATACTCAAATGGTGTTTCATAATTATTGTGTTAAATTTAAGCCTGATTTGGTATTTATTGCAGAACCATGGATTTATTTTTATTATATTCCTTCGACCTACTGGGACAAGCTTGATTTGAAGCTAGTTGCCCTGAATGATAGAGGGGCGCTACAAAAATCGAACCTTTGGTGCCTCTGCGCTAACCATATGACAGTCGATGTCGTTTCTAACTCGATGCAGATGATATCTTGCAGTGCGAAGCTGGGAAACATGGAGTATTTCATTACAGGGGTCTATGTTTCGACCTCATCTAAGACACGTAGGGATCTGTGGCTCAGGCTGATAGGTCTGATGAACAATCCGTTGCAGTCGTGGTGTATAATTGGCGACTTCAACGCTGTGCTAGGAGCTCATGAGAAGTCTAAGGGCCCTCCCCCGAATCGTACTTACTGCGATGACTTCTTAGCCTTCTCGGAAGCGAATGAGCTTCATCATCTGGACACTCGGGCCGCTCAATTCACATGGACTAATGGCCGCAGGGGGAGACATAACACGGAGCTTCGTATGGATAGAGCCATTTGCAATGATAACTGGATGGGAGCATGGGATTCTACTGTCTGCATCACTCTGGCGAGGGTAAAATTGGATCATTATCCTCTTCTTATGGAGGCTAACAAGGGAGGTAAAACTTTTGCTTCCTCGTTTAAATTCCAAAGCGTGTGGTTGAGTCATCCAGGGCTGAGAGAGCTGGTGGACCAAACCTAGCAAATGCAAGTCTGTGGTTGTCTGATGTATGTAATTACCCAAAAGCTTAAGCATCTGAAATTAGTGCTCAAGTGATGGAATAAAGAAACTTTCGGGAATGTCCAGCTTAATGTCAGTAAAGCGACTGAGGAGATCGAGAAGATTCAACACCGTCTGTCTATGGAGGGTTACTCGGACGAGCTTCATGTTACATAGGTGGAGGCTTCAAACAATCTGGTGGTTGCTCTCAGAATTTAGAAAGACTTTTGGAGAGACAAATCGAGAGTTAACTGGGTCAAATATGGGGATGCCTGCACAGAGTTCTTCCATAAATATGTGAAGATCAGAGCTGCGACAAACAAAATCACTCATCTGAAGGAAAATAATGACCTGCTGTCCACCCATGAGGAAATTTCTAATCATGCTATATCTTATTTCCAGAGCTTATATGCTTCTGATAACGTGAATCATTCCACAGACTTCATTCGAAGTAACATTTGTAAGAAGGTTTCCAGGAAGGAGAATGAGATTCTCAACAAAGTGCCAGATACGCTGGAAATCAAAACGGCAGTGGATGAGATGAACGCTAATGGGGCGCCAGGTCCGGATGGGTTTGGAGGCATCTTTTTCAAAGCTTTCTGGGAGATAGTAGGTATGGACGTAACTAACTCTGTGCAATTATTTTTTCGCAATAGTTGGTTAATGCCAAATGAAAACCCTACCCATGTAATCATCATACCGAAAGATCCGGGGGCTGACGTGATTGAGAAATTCCTCCCGATTGCCCTCAGCAACTTTCACTTCAAAATCATCGGGAAAATCTTAGCAAACAGGCTGAGCCCAATTGTTTCAAAGATCATATCTCCGAACTAGAGAGTGTTCCTGAAGGACAAAAGCATCTATGACTGCATTGGCATAACTTCGGAGGAAATTAACATGTTAGATTACAAATGTTTCGGTGGCAACATCGCGCTCAAATTCGATATCAAGAAAGCTTTTGACACGCTTAATTGGAACTTTCTCATTAGTTCCGTGCAAGAATATGGATTCAGTGACACGGTGGTAGGGTGGATCTCTTCTATCTTTCATTCGGCAAGACTGTCCATCGTCATCAACGACAAAGCAATGGGTTACTTCAGTTGCAAGAGAAGGGTGCGTCAGGGAGATCCGTTGTCCCCGATACTATTTTTCCTAGCTCAAGATGTTCTCAACAATGCCATTAATAATGCTTTCAAGCAGGGGTTGATTCGCCACATTTATTCTCCTAGAGGCACTGTATTTCCTTCTCACGTTATGTACGCGGACGACATCATGGTTTTCTGCAGAGGTACGAAAAGAGATGTCAAGGAAGTCATGCAAATTTTGAGGTCTATGGTCAGAACTCGGGTCAAATTATCAGTGTGGAAAAGTGTACTATCTATTCCAGCATCCACAACCACAACAAAATCTCAGCAGTTGCTGACTCTTATCACATTCCGATGGGGAATCTTACTTTCCGCTATCTGGGAGTCCCGATTTTTCGAGGTAAGCCTAAAGCAGCTCATATGCAGTCTATTTTAGACAAAATTAATCTCAATTTCGCTACCTGAAAAGGACACTCTTTATCTATGATGGGCAGAGTAGAGCTGGTTAAGTCGGTGATTGCTAGCTCTGCCCTGTACAGTTTCCATGTGTACAAGTGGCCAAGCTCTAGTCTCCTGTCTCTGGATAGATGGATCAGGAACTTTGTGTGGTTGGGGGGGATATCAACAGTACTCACCACAATTCGGTAGCTTGGGACAAGGTTTGCCTGCCTGTGAATGAAGGGGGGCTGGGAATTAAGTCTACGAAGAGCTTGAATGACGCTGCAATTTTGAAAATGACTTGGAAGCTTATACAGGCTCAGTCAGTCTTCGAAAACTTTGTCAGGGTGCGCTTCGTTGATGCGGCTTATAAAAAATCCTCCATTTGGCATGGTTTCAAAGAGCAGTGGAAAATCAACAGAGCTAACACGATATGGTTGGTGGGTAATGGAAACAAAATAGACTTCTGGAATGACCCCTGGTGCTCCGGGCTGGACTGTTCGATTGCGGAGTTTCTGGATTTAGATAACTCAAAATTTCATAACCGAGTGAGTGACTTCTTGGTGGGAGGAAATTGGGATCTGCCGCATTACATGCCGGAATTGAACGGTACTATTCAGCAGCAGATCTATAAAACACCTTTTGCGAGTCACTTGGAGGACAAGCAGGTGTGGACAGGGTCTGCTTCAGGAGACATTAATATGAAGATTGCTCTCGACTTTCACAGAAAAAAAGTTATTGAGCAGATGGATTTCAGGGATCTATGGTCCATAAAAATCCCTCCGCGGCGCGCCTGCACGGTGTGGAAAGTTCTGCACCAACGAATACCTACTGATGACAATGTCAAATTCTTTGGTGCTGACACTATGAACTGCTGCAACCTGTGCAGTATTCCTTGCTGTGGAGAAACCCAGCAACATCTATTTTTTGACTGCAGCTTCGCTACTTCGATCTGGAACTGGATTATAGGCCTATTTCGCCACACGCTGGACTGCTCGAGCATGCATTCGATCTTCGCTTCGATAAGACGCTTTAATGGCTGCTCGCAGACTAAAAACCTCCTTTGGATTACGGTGACCAGTAGTATTTGGATTATATGGTTCTGTCGCAACAGTTTAAGATTTGAACACAGGGCGATCTCCGATATTCAGGCAACTAGGCAGTTGATGGAGCTAATCAGGGAGTCTGGATCTCACAGTGGGGGTTACTCTTACTTCACTTCTGCTGACAAGCACATACTATAAGCTTTAGACATCAAAAGACACCCTCCGAAACTGCCTATGGATGTGAGGGTCAAATGGAAAAATCCGCCTCAAGGTTGGCATAAGGCTAATACAGATGGTTGCTCCATTGGAAATCCAGGCCCATCGGGATGCGGGGTGGTTTTCCGCGACTCTCTTGGGCGGGTGCATGGTTGTCTAGCGCAGAACTTTGGAATATCCAACTCGGTGTGCGCTGAGCTTTGGGGTGTGATCTATGCACTCAGATTGGCAAATACCATGGGAATCAGAAAGCTTTGGCTAGAATGTGACTGTAATTTTGTGCTACAGGCGTTGTAAAACCCGGAGATAGTACCTTGGAGGCTAGCAATTAACTGGCAGAACTGCTTGAAATTCGCGAATTCAATCCAATTGTTATGTACTTACATATTCAAGGAAGGGAACTCAGTGGCAGACTCGCTGGCCAAGCATGGCGCGACGGTGGAATCGCGCTGGTGGAGTAATGCTCTGGATTTCATAAGACATAAAACGGATATTGACAATTCGGTTTTGCCGCTTTATCGTTTCCGTAATATGTAAATTTGGCCTGCGGCCTTCAGTTTTTGTTTTTGGTTTGTTAGTTTCCTTGCTTTGTTTTCATTCCCCTTTGTCTCTTGGAGGTAAGGCCTAGTCCCCATCCTTTTCTTCTTTTTTCTTTTCAATAAATTGGTTCGTTTATCAAAAAAAAAGATTAGAGGCGGAAGAACGCGCGAATTTAACAAGACAGAATCACGAGTTAAGAATGGAGAATTTGAGATTAGAAAATAGGAGATCAAGAAGTACTGCAAGATCAAGTTCAAGATCATTTAGAGAAGAAGCAAGGCAAAATTCCCCTGTGAGAAATGCTGGTGAAAATATTCGAGAGGAAATGCAAAATCCAAATGAAGAGCAGCATTATGGAGAACAAGAGATGATTAATGATCGCTACATTCCACGTAGTGAAACTTTGGATGATAGACGTGATAATAAAAATCAAGAGGGTGGAAATAACCAAGATGGTTAAGAAAATCGAGAAGAAGGTAGGAGAATATTACATGAGCGAGAAATTCAAAGAAACCGAAGAATAATTGAGGATGAAATTGAAAGACATTATGTTGAACAAGCACGTCTAGCTTGCGAAAGAGAAAGATTTAGAGAAGAAGTGGAAGAACAAGAGTTTCAAGAAGCAATACGTCAGAATAATCATGACAATCGAGAAAGGAGACGCGCACAAAATCGCAACAATGATAATATCAATGAGGAATATGATAGAATACAAAGGAGAATAGAAAGACAGCGAAGAGAAACAGTGAGAAATGAAGAAAACCGCAGAAGAGAAAATGGAAGGCATAATCATTTGTGAATTCAAGAAGGAGGTGAAGAACAAAATAACTAGAGAAGGCAGAATGAAGATACTGAAGAAGAAGCACAAAATCTCGCAAGGCAAGAAATACATGAACGCAGAAGAAGGGAAGCTGCATTGAAAAGACCAATGGAGCAAAATTCAGCTGAGAATGAACAGATCTTGAGAGAGTAAGCAGAAATGAGGGGAATGTTAAGTAACAGAAAAGAGGGAGGCATAAGGAAACTTGATGAGGCCATTGAAGAAGCTGCAAAAACTCCATTCACCCTAGAAGTACAATTAGGAGGAATACCCCCAAAATGAAATTTGTCAACGTTAACCAATATCTTTGATGGAACTACTTGTTCTATTCAACATGTCAAAGATTATGTTAGGTGTATGCTACAGTGGGAAAACCATGATGTTGTATTGTGCAAATATTTCGCATCCAGCTTGATAGGCGAGGCGCTAAAATGGTTCGAAGGTGTTTATGGGAGAAAACTACTTCTGCAGGTTTAGGTAATTTTGGGTGTGTGTGGATGAGAAGTGAATTTAAACCTTCAACAAATATGCTGCACGATGAGAACTTTTGATTCGAGAGATAATCTGTACAATTCTGGCCTAAACCGAAGACACGGCCGTTCCATATTTATTTCGGTCACAGGTGAAGGATGTGAGGTTGATCTTAGGGAGGGAAGCGAAGAAGGTGTTGAGAGTATGAAGGTGAAGGCTATTTGATGACTTGTTAACAGAAGGTTGAACAGGCTAGCAAATGTTGCAGGCATGCTCTGGGTGTTGAATACGATGGTATTAACACTCGGTTTTTCTGTGTTGTTGGAAATAGGGAGGAGAACCTATTTATACAAGTCGATAAGCCTTCATCACGTCTCTCGTGGGAAAGTGGAGGAAGTGGAGTTGTGTGTTAGTGTCACACGGTTGCTTGCCCACTTCTACTATCATCGCTAACCGCCCATGTTTCCGTGACACGATCTTGTGATGGCGTGTTGCACGCTGTAAACCTCCAGACCAATACCCAGTTTGTATCCCCCAGTTGTGACGTGAATAACGTCTCGAGTGAGTCGTGTGACCCACATAAGGTAGCAAATGGTGCTAGGTAAAATAATCAAGTTGTTTGTAGGTGCATATTGTATGCATGCGGTGCATTAAATATGTTTAACATACTTGAAGCCTACACAACCTTGATGAAAATATTGCAAGTTTAAGTGACTCAACTAGCTATGTTCAGGCATTGTTCGGAGGTCGCATGAGCAGGACCCACCTTAGCCGGTTATGCCATGGGGAAGTGTGGAGGATGGTGATCACGGTGATACCTTGTTTGCCACCTAATTCCCTTCCTAGGATATTCATCCAAGCATGCGAACTTGGACGGACGAGATTGATGGAGGAATAACCGTTGGATTATGGTTTGGAAGGCTTGAGAGCTTCCTCTTTCACCCTAACGGTTTTATGCCTTGGGAGGCGTGCATGGAGTGGCCGATTGTCCCTGCATGTAGGTGGGATGCCACTCTACACGTCCACGCCATCTGGAAGTCAATCGGAGCAATCTGGGTCGCCCATTCTAGCCTGCGATGACGGATGGCCGAGATTAGAAGGGATCTCGCATGCTGCCTTTGGGCAAGAATTTCGAGATGACTGGTCTGCAACCGACCGTGGCCTATTATCTGGCCGTGTAGCCGGTCCCATGATGAGTACACAGGCGTCGTCGGCCAGCAGTTGTGCTTCGAAATCGTTAGTGCGTGCATGCCCAAATTTGCTTGGTCGCAACCTGTAAGCAAACCCTAATTTTAGGGTTTGTGAGCCGCAGTTTCATGCTAGAGCATCTCGACGCCCATGGCTCCTATGGTTAAGCCATTTGCACCATTAGGAAGGTAGACCGGCGGTGAGCATGTGCGCGCTACTCGGTCCCGCGCGTGATCTAGGCCGTCCAACCATGCCTGCGAGGTTGGACGGATGAGGTCTATTTTTGAGTTTGTTTTCAGCAGGTGAGACTAACATGGGTAGTCTTTCATGCGCTCAACGGGGCTAATATAACCCGCCGTCAGGTAGCCTACGGGTGTTTGCATGTCGAACACAAGGCTTTGAGTAGGGCATTAATTGTAATGTTGCAAACCTACAGAAAATCGGGATGGTTGCTACATGCTCCGCTCTGGGTAGGTTTTAATTCTCATGGATGGTTGCACATGCTCCAATGAATTAATATGGTGAGAATATTCAACGTATGAAGGATTTATCCCTTGCAGGACGTCAGGTTAGAATTTGTCTTTTATAATTTTAGCCCTGAATATAATTCCACCATCTACAGAAGGTTAACCTAAGAACACTATAACTTCTTTCAATCATTTGCAGACTACATTTTTGGGAGCATATATAAGTAATAATTCTTCGCGACCTGGCATTGAAGATGTATTTGGATTAAAACAAAGGGTTGATGAAAGCTTAAAACATCTAACCATAAGGTGGAAAACAATGTGCAGCGAAATGGCAGGCCGCGTGGATGAGAGATATCTCATTTTATCATTCATTAATGCAATGTTCGCAACCAATCTGTTATACGTCCAAATCTTCAGAATCAAGAACACTATCACAATGACAGAGCTGCGAGAATTGCAAGAAGAATACATTGCTTTGGAGGAGAAAAAAAAAAGAGATGGAATCGTACCCTATTGCGAATACCAGCTCAATTGCAGCAAACGCAAGTCTACTTCCCAGGTTAATAAATACAGTAGCGAGCACTTCGCAGGTGAAGCAAGAAAAGAGTATGGATGATGGTCAACATAAATTAGTAGCTATGGGAAGCAGAGATCAAGAAGAGTTCGAAAGGGAAAGAAATTTTTTCAATCGAGGTGGAAATAATAAGATTCAGAGGCTTGATCAGCCGCAAGAGACTTATGGTGGTCAGAGACAAAATTATTATAGAGGGCAAGGAAGTCAGAAGATAATATGGGAAGAAATTAAATGCTAGCATAGAGAAAATTTGGGAGGCTATAATCTTGATGGAGGACATACCTGCACCATGGAACATGGGAAAAGAGCCACACCCAAATAATCGAAATCTAGAATTTTGCCCTTATCATCATTTTCATGGTCACTCAACAAATGAATGCAGGAATGTAAAAAGAATCATCTTGAGAATGATAGACCAGGGAAAATTAAATCATTTCTTAATAGGGCACCTTCAATCTCAACTCTTACCACCACCACCAGAAACTCGCAAAGTTAATGCAACAAAAGAAGGAGAAACATTTGTCATCTAAGTTGGAGCAGAAGCAAAAAAAAAATTGTAACTCTATTGTACATTCGTACAAAACAATCGAAGATTTCCACGACAATGTCCTAAGCAGAGTTTTCGCAAGAGATGATGATGGGAGAGAAATAATGAATGTTGCGAAAGCTTCGCTGTTCAAAGAATGGCAAAAGAAGACAATTTCTTTCACTGCACAGGAAGTACCTGAGCCTGGCGAGATGCATGACAATCTATTAGTGGTAAAACTAGAGATAAATCCAAAACAAAGAGAAGATGGAGAGGAAGATGAGGATGATGAGGCCGAAGACTCTTAGGAAATCAATAGAGTTATAATTGATATGGGGAGTTCTGTAGATATCCTATTCTATCATACTTACAAAACAATAGAGGCAGAGATGAGGATCTAATACCTTCAACCTATAAAATCTATGGTTTTAATGGTACTGCCAATAAGCCTAGAGGGGAAATCACTATGCGAATTCCACTAAAGGGGATATATTCTAAAATTATATTCTGTGTTGTCGATGTTGAATCTCCTTACAATGCCTTGATTGGCCGACCTTGGCTGCATGGGATTCTAGGTGTAACGTCAACTTTCCACCAGTGCATTAAGTTTCCTCATCCCAGCGGTGTTGGAGTCATAAAGGGAGATTAGATTGATGGAAAAAAGTGCTATGAAATTGATATGGAATCTTGCGAGGAAAGGGTTGCGAAGAACAAAAATTGGAAATATAATATCAAACAAAAGAAAAGAAGTGAAAGGCTGATGGTTGATATAGTAGAACGGCGAGAAGAAGGAATGCTGCGAAGTCAACATGTGATGGAACCAATATATGACGAGCACCTCGCAGATAGAGAAAGAGTAGCAAAGCGCAACAAAAAACCAGAAGCAGAAAATAGTAAGTAGAAAAGGTAAAATTTCTAAATTGAGAAATACAAGAGATGTATGAATGATTTGCTGGAGAAATTTTTACAAAAGTATATTTTGACTCAATAAAAAAGATGAAATTGAAAAATCATACAAGAGCTGAAGTGCAAAGAGATAAAATCAAAGAATAATTACATATTAGAATGGGACGAACCTTTATGGCGTACACCCTAGTTCGCGGATAAAATTTCGCAAGAGGCAAATGTAAGACCTAAATTATGTCATATAAGGGGGTATCTCTTTGCATGGCTCAGGGATAAGGTTATACCGCTGCTGGAACCTGAGTCATGGAGATTTGGGGTCAATGAAATCCCATCTTGGAGAGGTACCTTGGATTTCCAACTATATATATATATATATATATTAAAAGTTGGATGACCGAGGGTCTCTCCTAAGGAGTGCAAAGTATGATCAAGGCGCCGAGGTACACGATTGACCCAAGGGTTCCCGGGGCATATGAAACTACCCTGGCCATTCTTGGCAAGTCTTGACTATGATGCACTCATCCCAAAGAAAACCCCACTTAGGGTGTAGTCTAGTAACCATAAGTCATGTAGGCAAAAGGGATAAGAGGATGCGAAAAAAACTGGTTGTTGTTAAGACCGGATGTAAGGAGATAGTCTTGTATGGCTGATGTACGCCTCCTTGAAGGGGAAACCAGGGGGAAGATAAGGGCAGCACCCTCTATTAGGGAGCTGATAAGTGTCTTAAGACGCAAATGTCATGAGGCTTTATGTTCGAAAGAATATTTAGGCTTGTCATATTTGTGCAACAATTATACATAGTCAAAAATCCATGAGAAAAAGATAAGATGAGATCAATGGGTTTTTACACGAAAGTGTAAAGACGTCCCGCGATTTCATCGCAAGACGACAATGTCATATGGCTTTGTTTTCGCGAGAAAACTTAGGCCTGTCATATTGTCGCAATAAATTGACAAAATGAGGATAAGGAAAGATCAATGGGTCTTTATATGCGAATATAAGGATGTCCTGCGATTTTGTCACCAAAACAAAACATGGCAAAATAAGACCTTTAACTAGGAAGGAAAAATAAGACCACACAATAGAGCAAGAAATGGCTGCGAGATTATGGCCAAAATTTAAAAACAGATCTTATTCAGAAAGTAATCTGCTCAATCTTTCATATTGCAGATGAATAACAAAGGCAAGTATGGGAATAAACAGAATGATAAAATTGTTATTCATCATTATATGGCAGATTTACAGAGATAGTTAAAAATTAATAATCATATTGATTAACCATATTGAAAAAAAAGAATTGTTTTCTAATGAATGCAGATATAAACAAAAGAAATCTATACACCAAGGAACGTTAGAAGATGGAGAAATTCGCAGGAATATCTTACAAGGAGAAGGAAATAAATGTACAAATATTACAAAGAGATTAGAAAAAGAGATAAAACTATTTCTCATCTTCATTATATTCTTCATCTTCTTCAGACTCTTCAGCTTCACTGTCAGAGATGACAAGATTATGAACGTTCTCTGGTATTTCATCCGCTAGATAAGGATATGCATAATGAGGAATTTTATGATCATTACAGACCATCTTAATGGAATCATTGCGAACACCAACAAGAACATTATTAAAATTCGCCAGGGTAATCTGTAGTTGCTTCTTGAACTTGGAACATTTCTCGTTGCTAGAAGACAGAAGTTTTGCGAGTTGTCCTTTTTCTTCTTCCAACTCTTCAACTCTTTGGCGAAGATTTCCTTCAGATGCTGCGAACAAATGACAACCTATTAATAAAATAGTGGAGATTCAGTTAATAAATGGATTAGTGGAAAAACAAGAATAACCACCTTCTCTTTCAAATATCATATCCTTAATCAAGGTAGATTGCTCATCTTGAAGACTAACATCTACACCTAAATTATTTTAGGCATTATCAAGAATCTTCGCAGCCCAAGCAAACTCATCATAATTACTAAGATAAGAAGGGAGCAAACATGGTTTTCCCTCTCAACAAGATCTTTATTCTCGCAGATAAGTCTATCTCTTTTAATTTGAACATCGAGAAGAGTCTTATGGAAATCTGCTAAAGCTTGAGCACCTTGGTTAGTGATACGGTCCTTATCATCTGAAAGCTTAATATTCTTGGCTTTTAAAGTATTGATTTATTTTTTAGAATCATGATAATGGCATTTAAAATTGTTGGTTAAGCTCAAGTTGAATCTATGTTCAACCTCTAAGAGGCAAAATTTTGATCTGAGTTCATCTATGGAGAGGGATGTAATTTGGTCATTAGAAAAACTATTTAATGAATTGTTAAGATGTTCAAGAAGGGAGTTATCATCCATAGAAGTAGGGAAAGAACGAAGGGTTGAAGCCTCATCAGAGAGACCATAAACATCTGCAAGAATGATTGATCAAATAAGATAAAGTTGTAGGGCAGAGAGGTAAAAGAAAGAAGAGAAACTTCATACCATAAAGTTGATTATTCGCAGCTTGGAGACTGGTAACTTTGTTTGACTGAGAGGAGGCTTCAATTTCTAATTTCTTAACCTTTTCACGAAGACTAGCAACTTCAGATTCCAATTGTTCATCCTTTTTGCGAAGACTAGCAGACTCAGATTCTAATTTTTCATTCTTCTTGCGAAGAACAATGTTCTTCTTTTCAAAGGCTGCACGTCTCCTCTCCAAATCTGAGGCAACAGCAAAAGAAGCTCTTCCAGCCTGCGAAGGAAAGCAAAAAATTGTCAAGACAAATATAAATTAAAACCTTGCGAGGAAATGAGAATACAAAAATGTGGCGAAGAAAAGAGAACATACTAGATTGCAGAGTGAATTTAAGAGGCTGGAAGTCACAGATCTTGAAATTCCGTGAAGAGATTCATTATCAACTAGTATAGGAGCATCTCAAATATTTGCAAGATCTTGACATATGTTTATGAGAGCATCATTCCCAATACCATGTATAGTATCAGAGAATATGCTAGACAGCTGAGACATAGAAGATCAGGTTGGGAGGATTCCTTCGCGGAAGAGATATCAGCATCACCATCATCATAGTCATTATCAGTATCATCACTTGAACTTTCAATAGATTGAGGAGTTGAAGGAGATGGGGATTGCACTTTTCTTTTCTTTGAAAGAGGAGCAGCAGATTTCTCCCGGCGAGGAGCACTTTTGCCTTTCCCCTTAGTCTTCGCAACCTTAACGGGTTCTCTTTCTTCAATAACCTTCAAACACAGATAAAGAAAAGAAATAGAGGCAACAATATATTGTCAAGAATAATAAAGGGATATTTCTTACTTCATCTGTGAGTGATTTAAGAGCTAATAAAGTGTTGGGTTTCCGTAACTTCTTGTAGCTAGCTTTCAGTCTTTTAATCTGGTAAAATGGGAGTGGTCAGCGAGAGTACATATACAAGCATGAGAAAAATAATAATGGTAATTTAGGCAAAAAATTCGGGAATATACCTCTGTATATCTTTCAGGCCAGCTGAACACCCATGGTTGGTACTCTGCGAGATTCGCAGGTAAAACATGAGAACCAGAGATATATGGGCCCTCTAAAAATAATGGGAAAATAAACCATTTATCATCATTAGGGTAGCGGGGAGATGAATTGTTGCCCGGATGCCAGTCAATGTCTATCATAAGAACTTTGTCTTTAACAACGTCATCCTTTTTCTGTAAGCGGACACCCCAACAAGTGCTATCATTATTCATGGGGATTATTTCATAATTCATGAAGAAATTTGCTGCACTATACTTCGCAGGAACAATTGGAACTTTAGAGAATTTAGGGTTCTTCGCTTTAGGGGGGTAAAGAGATTCCTTACCAGCACCGCGAGTAGAAAACTCAAGCATCAAACGAATGCAATCCCCACTCAACTGATATACAGCCCGCGAGAATTTCACATGAGAAAGTATTTCATAGAATAAATGAAGTTCAGGGTCATAAATAAGAATGGGAAGGCCAGCTTCAAGCTGACCTAGTGAGACTATGATCTTCTAGCGATTACACAGATGATCAGAAAATAATTTAACAGAGAGCTCAGCCTTAGGGTTTTGATCGGGAATGGTAGATAAAGTAAAACATCTACCTTGAAGCTTCTTCTGCATTTTTTCCAATGAAATTAGATTTTTATGACCCGCTGGAGGCATTCTTATTATGTGAATGAAGAAAAGAATAGAAGATCAAAAGAATAAGAGAAAATTTACAACATTAGCAGATGCAGAAGTTGCGGAAGAAAAGTAAAATTGCAGAGAGAAGGAAAGAGAACGTAAAAAAAAGAAAATAGAAGAATGAAGAAGTTATATATAGAAGGTAAGAATTCTCAAGAAGATAAGTGCATTTAATGCGAAGAGAAGACGTGAACGGTAGAAGTGCATCGGTTGAAAAGGACGTGTCAAAAATTGAATGGAAGAAAAGATACGTGTAATAAATCTGGCGAAGAATGCAGAAACGTGTCAGAACAGAAGAACCTGAAAAGATGAATAGCTGCGGCGTTTTAAAAAGTTTCAATTCTCATGATTTTTTCCCCTTCGCATAAAAGACATGAGAAGAGGCAAGATGTAGGATCAGAATATCGCCACAGTAATACTCTTGCGAAATTTATAAACAACATTTCTGCGAGTTCTTGAACAACATACTACGAGTGTCGCAGAATGACTCGAAGAATGACATAACGGATGATGGTAACTGAAACAATAAAAGAGCATGACGAGCCTACGAAGATTATATCATCTGCGAAAATTAACATTACAACTACTGCGAGAGTATCGCGAGTCAGATCCGAAATTAAAGGATAGCTTAGCTGTCATCCACTAGGTAACTACCCTATATAAAGAGAGCTAATAGACTTAGAAAAAGGGGAGATCAATTTGAGAGTGTTGAGAAAGTTTTGAGGAGAGAGAAAGTTTAAGAGAGCGGTTGTGTTCTTGATTTCTTTCATTTCTTGTAATATTTCTGAGAATTAATCAATAAAAGTTTCGTTCTTAATCTTCAAATATGTGTTGTTTATTATGAATTCTTGTGAGGAGTGTAGTGTAAGAATTTCTGCAACTACAATAATCCCATGTAATCTTCTTATTAGGTGCCAAATGCCGAAGATGAGAATAATGGGACCAACAATGATGATTCGAGCAATCCTGGCGTTGTTGATGGTGAGACAACCATCTCTGCACTTCAAGGCCATGAGATAGTTGTTTATGATATTTTTTAGGTGATTGAAACATCAATGGTGATTTCTTCAGAAACAGAAGAAGTCATTCCAAAAGTAGACAATACTGTCCCAGAAGAAGCTGCGCCTATGATTGTTAAGGTTAATGCTCCTAAGATCGAGAACCGTATAATAGTGTATGAATACTCTACCACAGGGGTAGTTTGTGAGCATTCATTTGGTGTTTTACTCCCAAATCATGTGTTGATTGGCGGATTCAGCGTTCCCACTGGGTATGCCAATATGTATGAAAAGTTGTGGAAGATGTATGTCCATATCGTCGTTACAAGAGATCCTGAACGCATCTACTTCTTAAAAATGCAATTTGGAAATATATTGCGTGTCATAGATGATATTTGTACCAGGCCCAGAAGTTTCGTCACTCGAGATGTACTCTTTGATTGGGAGTACAACTTGGAGAATTCTAAGAGACTTGGTTTTAACTTGAAGTGGCTTCGTTAGAAGATGCACACCATCAAGGATGCAGTAATGAAGAATATACCTTTTACCAGTGATGATGTGGTGGAGAAAATGACAAAGATTGATGAGTTGACCCAAAAGCTGGAGTTGGAGAAAGCGGCTTTGCAAGTCTTGGAGAATGTTGAGAAGCATAAATCGTACTTTGATGGCTTTCTTTAGTTTTCTTTCCAAAATCTCTTGAATTTTTCACTTCTGAGAGATGTGAGATTTTGGTTTTGAGTTTCTTGATTGGTTTTGAATTTATGAGTGACTGAGGATTTTCTTTTGGATTTTGGGTTTGAAAGAGATTTTTCTTAAATAAAAGAACTTTTGATAAATTGTTGAATTCAAATACTGGATGCAAGTTTTGCAAACATTTTGGAGGAATCGAAATTACAGGTAAAAGAAAATCTTAAGATGCAAACGTCAAATGTCTCGAGTGTTTGTCTTGAACATAGAACACCCAAATGTTGAATGTTTTATGCATCAAAATCTTGAGCCAATTTTCATGAATCACTGGTACACTTGTCCTGCCCTTGATGTCAGCCAATTTGTAGTATCCTCCTGCAACCGACTTAGCGATCATAAAAGGCTCTTCCCAGTTAGAACTCTTTGTAGAATGCATATTGCGTCTAGTTGCTTTAAGAACCAAATATCCTTCATGAAATTCGCTGGGTTTGGTTCTTCGTGCCCTGAACATTTTTCATTTTTTCATAATTCTTAGCACATCGGGATGCTCTGTTGGCGGAGTTTTCCAATTATGTGGCACATATGGACACTCGTGCAAAGGAAAATATTTAGGATACTTATTGTGGAACTCGATCATTATGCTATCAATGACCATGTTGGTGAGATGATGAATTTCGAGAGGTTCGGCATCTAACCACTTGGTGAAGTATTGCTGAGGTGAAGCTAACCACTCATAACGTTTGGTGACAGCCGAGTCATGTGCATGATCAAGTCCATTGACCAGAGTTGCATATTTGAAAGTTGGTAATATAGATGCATGAGTAGGAATGAGACTTGCCTGAGTGCGGAACCTTTTGAAAAATTCATGTGCGCTCTCTTCAGGTTTTTGTTTGAGTTCCATCAAGGCTTCGACTTTTCCCAAATGCTTAAATGGTGGAGTGTCTTCCATTTCTTCTGAACTGGAGCTTTCCTCTGAGTCGGAGCTTTTATCGACAGAGGATTGTGCAAATGAAGATTTTGTAGTGACCTTTCCATCATGAATCCATGCTCGCCCAAGAACCATGTCGTATCCTGGTTCTTGTCGGATTATGAAAAACTTGGTTTCAGTCCAAGTTGAATCAGCTTTCACTTTGAAAATAATGTAAACCGTAAGCATCCCTGGAGATTCCTTCGTGGTCTCTGACTGAGGCAGGAGCGTGAGTTGCTTCTTGTCGAGTGATGCCAGCAGCCCTGGGGGTTTTCAAGGGAATGATGTTAACAGCAGTGCCAACATCGACCAATGCTCGCTTGAATTCATTTCCTTTGAGGTGAACTGTAGTGAGAAGTCCCCAGTCGTACATCTCCTTGTCCGTTACTAGAGGTTCAAGGCATATCTCCTAAATGTCTAATCGTTTCCCAGATACGATGTGGTTTAATGCAGCAAACATGTCGTTTCTTTGAGCTTTTGATAAGTACAGTAACTCACATACATGCTCAATCAGGGATTGAACCGCTTCTTTGACCGGCTGCTCAGAGAGTATGAATGTCCTAATTGGGAGAGGGTTTTTGTACACTCCTTCAGTCCTCAGTTCCCCCGAGTCAGCCATTTATTTGAATATACGCTTCAGGATTCTACAATCACTTGTCGGATGACTGATATACCTATGAAAATGGCATTAACGTGCATTTTTCATTTGTTCCTCAGTCGGTTCCTTTTTTACATGAGGTAATTTGATTTCACCGCCTTGGATCCAGACCTCCAGTAGGTCGATCACTTCTTCAATAAAAAAGGGGAAGTCATGTGCATTTTGATCGTTCCGTTGATGTTGAGTAAGCGATTGTGCATTCCTGGATTGACTATCTATCCTTGGCGCTTTTGAGGGATTGGACACTGGAGGAGCATTCTTATGTGGTTGTGCTTTAACTTTTCTTTTGCTCCCTTCAACAATATTCATAAAAGTTTCGACACTGTACTGCTTATTGATTATATGTCTAGCAGTGCTGCTTTAAGTGTCTTTTGATTCCTCTACTTTGACAGTTTTCGTTCTTTCAAGCAATGCAGGAGCGGTAGTTTCTGATCGCTTGGCCGCTTCATGAAGTTCTGAAAAGGTCTGAAACCGGAGATTTTCCAGCAAGTCTCTATAGACTGGGATCATCCCATTGATGCACTAGTTCACCAGTAGTTGTTCAGTGATATTTAGATTGTGACAATCCAAAGACTGGAGTCTGAAATTCTTTACGCAGTCATTCGGATGTTCATTATTCTTCTGAGATATCCTTCCCAAGTCGGAGAGAGTGACTTTCTCAAAGACAAAGAAGTATTTCCTGTAGAAAGCATTAAGCATTTCTCCCCAATTAGTTATGCTTCCCGGTGCGATGTTGTTGTATCAAGTATATGCTTGTCCTGTCAGGGATTTTGAAATCTCCTTCAAACGGACGACATGGTTGTGTTCATGCTCTCCTAATGCTTCTAGAAATCGAGAAACATGTTCTCGAGCATTCCACGTTCCATTGTAGAGTGTGAAGGTTGGAGAAGTATAACCCTTTAGAAGAGGGATTCTTTGCATAGTAGAAGGATATGGATGCTGATGACGATGGATTGATGGTACATGTCCCCTTCCCCGATTCTCCATAAAACGTTCCATATCTTCACGAGTAATGAAACTAGCAGGTTCAGGTTCTGCGGCTTTGGGGGTTTCATCATTGTCAGGGACTGGAATGACTTTGGGATCCACGTTGTAGATGTTTCCTTGTCTTTTCCCTTCTCTCGAGTCTTGTCCGACATGTTTTCTGCAAGAGCCTTGAGGTAATCGCACAACGTTTTCTGCGTTGCATCCATGTCAGTTTGATTTTTGGAAAGAATTTCCTGGACCTTCATGAGATCGGAAACAGTAGGCGGATTTTCTCTGATTTCTTTGGGATGCCCGTCGAAGAGAGGATTGCCTAAAATGTTAGTTTGTGGAGGAGTGGTATTGTCAGTGTCGATGTTGGAAGTAGGAGTAGTTTCCGGAGCTCCACTATTATTGCTAGTGCTAGCGTTTTTTGGGTTGGGATTGGTGATTGAACCTGACCTGAGATCAACTATTTAATGAAAAATGTGGGATTGCAACCGAGAGATTAACCTCCTACTGTGGTCGCCAGTCTGTAGATGGGGAAAAACGGTTTACTGGTTTTTTAGGAAAGTGAAGAGTCGAGCGTGTTGTCGAGACTCCTCAACTAAGCAAACTGCTCAACCTCACACAGATGCACTGCAAAGGGAGTGCTTAGATTCGAGATATCAATCTGTAGGACTCCAACCTAAACCAAGTCAATGGCCGTTCCAGAGTCAATTCGACTGCAAAGAGGGGGAAGGGTTGATTTGTATGAGGGAAGCTAAGAATTGTGTAGGATTAGTGATGATCAAGGATTGTGGATGTGTTGAAGGTTTCTGCAATAATTGGTGAACTGTGGAGTTCGAATAAATTCTGATGGATTGATGAATTCTTGAGAGTAGTTACTCGAGAAATTTTGTGTAGACAATTGATAGCTAGTGATCATTCGTTGTCCTTAATCATGGATTCAGAGACTTATTTATACTGTCAGAGTTGTGAACACCTTGATCCCTCTAAGTGTGACGGTTTCATGAGTATAAGAGTGGGCAAGTGGAAGATCGTGGTAAGGTCAGTTCCATGTCGTGTGGAGACTTGATGGATCATGCATCCACTACTTTGCTAACTCCTTCAACCATTTACACAACTTACGCACATTTCTCGTCGTGGATGAATCCACGTGTTGTAGGCCGCCAGACCAAAACCCTAGTTGTTATCCCCCAATTTGACGTGATTGATGTCTCACGAATCGTGGAGTCTGCATGACAGACGTGTACTTAGTTTTCCAGTTGTTGAGTGATTAAACAATGAGCCTAGGTTTTGTTGAATCGAGCATGTTTGACAAATACTCAGCAATTCATGAATGTTAATGTTGTAAATTCGACGAGTTGTTGAATATTGATGAGTTACTGAATATATGCGGATTATTCGAGCAACTGAGCAAGTATTGCTCGATTGGACGAAATACTGATAAATTATTGAATATTCATAGTTCAGATCAATATTCGAGCAACTGAGCAAGTATTGATCAATTCGACGAATTATTGAATATTAAGAAGTTGACGTACAACTGAGTAAATATTGCTTAATTCGACAAGTTACTGATAAATTATTAAATATTTATAGCTGGATTAATATTTGAGCAATTGAGCAAATGTTGCTCAATTCGACGAAATATTTATTGGTGGCGTGACCCAATGAAATATTAAAATATTGGTAGATTACAAAATATTATATAATTAATCCCCGTGGATCAACATGAATTTATTTGGTGTTCGAACTTGCTCAGAATAATGATTTGTTGAACGTTTGTTCGAAAACCCTAATTTTTGATGAATTACTCATTAGTCGACAAATTGCTAAAAATAGGTCATGAGCGAAGGAGGGACCGACCACATGAGACCATGGACGTCCATGTGATGCCCAATTGCTCGTGTGAGCGTACGTGCACTAGGGTTCTCAGTTGGAGAGTTGGTGAAGGGATGATGATTAAGTGTCGGTTTCATCATTTATTGAATTATTGCTGGGTTTAGTATTAGGTGATAAAACCTAGGTATGAAAGATGGGACCGACCAAGAGAGCATGGGACCGTCTCTTGGTGGTCATGGGACTAGCTGTTGTCTGTTTGAGCAATCCACAGGTTGGTTGGAGAGAGTTTGGGCCCAATATGAGCAATTAAGAAAATTAGGTCAGAATTATGAAAACATGTGGGACTGGCTTTGTGAAATCCCTAGGAATGACACTGGTAGGTCATCAAGGCATGCCCGTGTTTCCGTGGTGTCCGTGTCTCCGTACAGAGAGTTTCAGTGTTTTCTAATGTGCGTACGAGCGACATTGTGAATTTTCAGAAGAGTTTCATTTAGACTGAAATTCTTGATTTTTGTTGGAATGAGCATGTATGCTCAATTGATCAACATTTTGTAAATATTAAAATAAGAGTATTTTAACATTTAAAATTGTCGTGAGAGGCTAGTCGGTCATGTGACCATGTTGGCTTTCGTATTTTCATGATTTGAGCAAAATTTGAGAAATTACGAAGAAATTATGATTTTTTCTCAAACCAAGGAGTTTCATGAATTTGAGGAAAATCATAATTATAAAAGTCTAGGGATTGCAGGGTGTGGGACCGTCCATGGCTAGGGCATGTCCGGCCTTCGATGTTGCTCGGTCCCGCACTCCTTTCCCTATTTTTTAATACTATTTTTCATGAATCCGTGATGTTATGGAGAATCCATGATTTTTGTTGAAACATAGGAGTTTCATGATTTTAGGGAATAATAATTATAAAAAGCTAGGGATTGTGAGGTGTGGGACCGGACACGGCTTGGGCATGGCCGGACGGCTATGTTGCCCGGTCTCGCACACCTTTCCCTATTTTATAATATTATTTTTTCATGAACCCATGAAGTTTTGGAGAATTCATGCATTTTGCAAAAACAAGGAAAGTTGCTAAAATCAAGGAATTTTACATGAATTCATGAAAATAACAAAATAGGGAAAAATAATGGAAGAAGCATGGGACCGGCCAAAACTAGGGCATGATGGGCTGGCTGGTGGTCCCGACCCCTGGGTGCTCCTTATTATTTTATTAATATTTGTTGTTTTCTCCTGTTTTGCGTAGGATTCCTCGTCTGTCCATATTTTGGATGCTCGTTCGTACATTCGGGTGCTCGTTCGTGCATCATTGTCGAGTATACTTACACCATTTTTGTGGGGCTTACTCAGTGATGATCCAGATGCCCGGTTGTTGAATATTTATTGCTAATCCATGGAATTCAGTGTAGAATAATTCATGAAATTGAACAATAAAAATGAGTAGTTATTTACTATCAATTCATAGGATCAGCTGTGGATTCGACCATGAACTCGAAATAATAAAACAAGCATTACCATTTCATGGGATCGTGGATTCGATCATAAATCGGAGTAATAAAATTATCTATTACCATTCTATGAGATTCGTGAAATCGGAGTAATGAGATAATATAGTTGTTTATTGCCATTCTATGAGATCAAGTCGTGGATTCGATCATAGAATCGGAACAATTGTTATTGCCATTCCATGGGATCAGGCCATGGATTCGACCATGGAATCAGAGCAATTGTTATTGCCATTCCATAGGATCAGGCCTTGGATTCGACCATGGAATCAGAGCAATTATTATTTCCATTCCATGGGATCAGGCCGTGGATTCGATCATGGAATCGGAGAAATAATAGATTATTCTAGGAATTCTGTGGTGAATGTCACGGCAGAATTAATCTATGTGCATAGTCAGGAGATGTCTAATATCCTGAAGGCGCTCTCAGATCTTACGGAGAACGCCTGAATCTATACACGTCGCTCTACATAGTCAGGATCAGTGAGTGTCACTGTCCTGAAGGAGTTGTTGTTCTCAATCTTACGGAGAACCGCCCAATAGTTTTTCTATATAGAAGGGGGTTGCTCTCCTGTAGTAAGGGAACAATGAGTATCACCGACGTCCTAAAGGCGTTAATCCCTCTCAACAAACAATTATGAAGGAGGACCGCCCAATTCCATTATTCTACATAGAGGGCACAATGAAATGTCATGGATTGAACGCTCAGCTAGTGGAGGCTTTTCGAAAGACATATTCATCATGGCTTCACAAAATATGAAATATGGATATTGCACCACTCATTCAAATCTTTCTATGGAAATGTGCTCATGGGTATCCTTCCCATAAATGAAAAAATTGCCAGCATTCTTAATTACATTGACCCCATCTGCAAGTTATGCAATAATGAGGAGGAGACTACGACACACATGTTTTTAAACTGTCATGATGCTACTTCTGTGTTGGCACTTGTTGCTTGGACCAACCCATGGAATATTGGATTCCACCACAAACTTCCTGAATTGGCTAATCTCTTGGTTCTCTCTTGGAAACACCCAACCCAGTAGCAACATCTATGCTACTGCTTGCTGGTACATCTGGAAAGCTAGGTGTGATTTTATCTTTAATCACACCCAGCCAAATACCAGACACACCACTAATAGTATCAAATAATACTTATGTAGTTACAATAGAGTCCACCATTTACATGATCATATCCTTAACTCTGCTCTTCACACCGAAGACTATGAGAACATGACAAATGATGAAACCGCCCTTTACTCTCTTGATACCGATCAAAGAGATGTTTTGGAATGTTTATCCGAATCTGCACATTACATGATCCCAAAACCCTTGTTTATTATATTGCCCTTATAGCTCCGGATTTTGCAGGACACACCACTGGTACTAGACGATATCCATGATACATTGGAGAATGTGGAGTTGACTTAGATTACAATTGGATCAAAGGCTTGTAACACACAAATGTCGAAATTCATGTTGAATCCATGAAGGTCCTGGTCCGTTTGACAATGCTCTACCACAATGCAGTGGAAGGAAGATAACATCCACGTAGTAGAAGAGAAATTAACGAAGAAAACAATAATAAAATTAATGTTATTTCTTTAGTTCTAATTGGCTTTGAAGTTTTTCATAGGCTACACAACTTAAATTTCTTTAATTTGGCTATGGCATGTAATGCTAATTCTGGTAATAGTGGTATTTCATTTACCACTTACTCTACCTTGTACTCATTTTAGGCATCAGTGGTGGCCTGGTTTTTCTATTAAAAAAAATATTCCGAAATTGCACACACACTAATTCAATTACATCCAAAAAATCTTTTGCGCTTCATCACATCCTCTACCCCCTCGACTTGGCACATCTCAGGAATGATTGAGGAAATAAAGAAGAAATTCAGATAGATCCCAAAGGTTGTCATTCAACACAACTACAGGGAAGGAAACCAAGCCGCAGATGGTTTGGCCAATCATGCATCAGATGAAAGCCAATTAGAAAACTTATCAACCAAGATAGGGGACCAGGCAATCCCGCTTTTTATTAGTCAAATTTTATTTTATGATTCGTTGGGTACCACATACCCACGACAAATTGTAATTTAATCTCCTATCAATAAAATGCATGCTTCAAATATTTTTTTTACATCCAAGCAGGATTCAAAAAGAAGAAGAAGCAGGGTTCAACAAAATGCTCCTAAAACCATTCTTTTAAGTGTTCCTCCCAAGGTTTTCGTCGTTCATTTTCCGAGATCAACAAACGGAATAACTTGTCAACAAATTATTGTCAAGCGGGGGCGTCCTTCATACTTTTTTTTTTCTTTTTTTCATCAAAAAATACATGGATATTTTGCCATTCCCTCCTCATCAAAAAATACAAGGATACTTTTTATACCTTATCCATATTTGGTACAAGCTCTTGAAGTTTTCTTATCCGGTCACTGATTCTTGTTCTTCGAACCTAATAATCCCAATAGGAGAACACAACCATAAACCTTAAATAATCATTCACTGTTTAAGAACAAAAAAAAATACTAGATCAGAAGAAAACAAAGAACGAATGAACGAAATGAAGCATACCCTTTCTGCAATCTCATGAGGATGTGTTGCACAGCCACGCTAGCTCGAACTCTACAAGGAACTGAATCTTCAAATATCTTTTTCATCTCCATATCACCAAAATTACCATAATCACCACTTTGCTCCCCTTTCTATAACCCATCAAAACAACACCCAGAAAACAAATTTTGATCAAAACCCATTCTTTGGAAGCAAACCAAAAACTTGAATTCACAGAAAAATATACAAAATAAAATAAAATGATGAAGATTTACCACTGCAAACAACACCATTTCTTAACCCTTGAGCCATAATCCACCTTCAATTTCATCTATTCTTCTTCGATACCCTTTAAAAACAGATCAATCAACCTCCATTTTCTTAAATTGACAAAGAGAGTGGCTTCATCTCTTCCCTCGCTTCAGTCTAAGTTTCACAGAACCCTAACGTAATGACTCTTCTCTTGATTTTAATATAAGTACAAACCCGACTCTTTAATCTTCCATTAGCAGCAGACCCAAAATTTACCCTAGCTTTGAATTTTTGATTGCACATTAAAAAAAAAAATCTACTTCAAAACCAAAATTTACCTTCGATCAATTAACAGAATCCCTAACTTGAGTTTTCCTCCTTATCAATTTTCTGGAAAATATTGAAAATTACTAGAAGATTTTATCTCTCTCTTATTGAAATAGATCCATTGATAAGCTGTATCAATTGCATCGGTTCCGACCGAAACAGATCCATTGACGGAGTACATCCGCCATCTCCCATATTATTTTCTACTTCTTCTTCGTCTCCATTTCGTTTCACTAGTTGGGATTTTTCTTCTTCAATCAATCAATCAAACAAAACCAAAACCCTCGATCGGATCTGTTTGCAGAGGAGATGAAGGAGACAAAGGTGTTGTTGATGGTGGTTACGGAGGTGTTGTTGCTGGTTTTCACGGAGATATTTGTTGCTGCTGGTGGTGATGGTGGTGGGGAGAAGGAGGCGGAACAAAGAAGAAAAAAGAAAAGAGAGAAGCCGAAATGAAGATAAAAAGGGTATTTTTGGGTTTTTTAAAAATAATAAAAATTAAATTTAATCATTATTATTTGACCTAGGTTTTTTGTGTCACTTTTTTTTGAAATGGTTTTTTTTTGTTAAAAATAATATGACCAGTTTTTTCTTATCACTAATTTGTTCACCTAGGGGTTTTGTAACTAGTTTTGGATATATAAAAAGAAAATACAAAGAAAAAACCAACTCCAGTGGGGTCGTTACACAGCTAGGGGTCAAGCTCGCTCGCAGCGCCACTTGTAAAATATGTAAAGAATCTACTGTACTCTATCTCAACGCGAGTCATGTAACACCACCACAGTATATTCACGAACTTAACTGATTTGTGCAAGTAATACCCACTGGATACCAGTGAGTGTAGTTGACTCATATTATCTTGAGTTAAACAAAATAAAAACTACGATCCGTCCTAAAAATCAGAGAAACTTTTCCATAGATACGAATGTATTATGATTAAACAATGACTACGATCCAAATATGTCATCAGCGTTGTAATCAAGCGAATTCCCCATCTCTCTTTCTCTCTCTCCGTTTCTCTTTTCTGTGGCTCATCACTTTCTCTTGTTGTTGATTTTATAGTTTGTCAAAAATAAAAATAAAACCCCATTAATCGCGGATACTAATTTTCAAATAAAATTTCTGGAAAAATATCAATTCATTTTCCATCCTAGGGGTTTTCTTTGTTTTCATTTTTACGCCATGTCCTCTAAAACAATTCTTCTTCCAATCGTCACACACTCCGAGAAATCCAAATCAAAATTTCGGAGATGACTATATATCGGTTCGATAAATTAAAAAAGAAAGGAAAAAAAGGACAATATTGAGATCTCGAGTTAACTAGTTTTAGCTGAAATAGATAGTAGTTGGATACTACTAGTAGCAGTAGTATTGGTAGTGATAGAGAGTGTGTATGTGTTTCTGTGATTTATAAGCCCAAGAAAATCTGTATCTATTTTCTAGGGTTTTAGGAATAAATTAGATTATGATGAGAAATTGGAGAGGGATTTGAGGGGGATTTTTGTTTTTTTTTTGATTTTGAGGTGAAAGGAGAAGGAAAGATGATAGCATCAGGGGTGAATTTGGTAATGACAGTAATTGGATTTGCAGTAAGTACGATGTTTATTGTATTTGTATGTACAAGACTCATTTGTGCTAGAATTCAGTTGAATGCTGCTAGACGCTCATTTCCAACAGCTACAAGATCTGATCTCGGAATGGTAATCTGCACCTTCCTTCTCTATCACATTTTTTTATTTTCCAATTTCATTTCTGGATTTGTGGATCTTTGAAACTGAAAATCTTGTTGGTTGATCATGAATTGGAGAGTATATAAGATGAATTTGTTGTTCTGATCTTTTCTGTGCACATTTTGATGTATTTTTTGGGCAATATCTTTTCGATTTTGGTTGGAGAATTTCCGGGGATGCTTTACCTTGTGACCATGATGTTGAACGTTGATTGCAATATGCTTAATCCAAATTACTGTAAAATTAGTGTTTTCTGAGTTATCTTGTGCATTTGCATTGTAGAAATGAAATTGGCTAATGCAGTGTGTGGAACTCGAAACTATAGTCTGAAGTAGTAATGTTGTAGTCTTGTATTTCCTTGGACTTAAATCCTGTACATTTATCTTTCTTGTTTCATTACTCGTGATTGACATGGAGCAGTGACATTTAGCAAATTCGCACATGTCATTTAACTTCTCTATTTTGTCTAAACAGCTAGAGCGCGGGCTTCATGGCCTAGAGCCTGTTGTTGTGGCCAAGTTTCCTACGAAGAAGTTCAGCGATGACTACTTTGCATCTTGTACCGATACTCAGTAAGAGTTTTTGTCCTTTTTATTTCTGTTATTCATTTGTGCATAAGAATATAAGATGCTCCTTAAGGAAATGGAAATGCATTTTTACAATCTATTGCACTTGTGGCACAAACCAAAGTCCTTGCAGTTTGAAAGGAATAGTAGCTGAAGAGGTGGTTCTGATCTTCCTATAAGCTTGCTTTACTAATTTTGCTATCCCTATTTTCAGAAAACAATATAAACTATTTAGGTGCATAATCCCCTCATAAATAGGATATATACTTCTCCCCACGTACATAGTGAAATTATTACTTTTACAGTTTGATAAGTATAAACCATTTGCATTGGGTTGAGAAGACGTCCTCACCTTTCTAGCTTTTCATATCAATCCCACACTTGGTTTTATGCCGTTGATTTATATGAAACAGCATAATCGCCGCCACCACCACTACACACACATTCCACCTCAGTGCGGCCAGTTTATCAGCACCCTATAGCAAGAACATGGCTGGTTTTATAGCACCGGCAGGATTTTTTGCTTCAAAAATAAAATAAATAAATAAATTGGGGATTTTTTTTCTTTTTTTTTTTTAAATTGCTGCTATGCATGCAATCTAACTTGAAAGTGGTGCAAGTCGATGTATGGGATGAACTTGAGGATAAGCTTATCTAAGGACCAGGGAACCTTCTTTGATTCCATAAGAAGGCCCTATAATGCTATCTTCATAAATGTTTTGACAAATTATATAATGCCTAGTAAATTATCTTCACATTGTCACATCCTGTCATGCTTAGTACTCTTTTCTCCTACCTTTTAATAAATAAATCAGAATGTTAACTTATTTGTCATAGTGGAAATGCTTCTGCTTTGTATGAGGAAATATGTCTCCGCTTCCTGGTCATGACAACCAGCAATTTATAGAGGGTTGCCCTTTAACAGGTCACTGGCACATTCTTGCCCCAGTACTCACAATGCACAAATATGGACTTATAGTTTGCAACTGGTGTTTCCCTGTCTGGCGTTAGCTGTTTTCCTCTTTCTTGTTTGCTCGTTAAGTTTTATGTTGTTGGTTTTGCAGGTGCACAGTGTGTTTGTCAGAGTACCAAGAGAAGGATATCTTGCGTATCCTTCCCTATTGTGGGCACTTCTTCCATGTCGGGTGCATAGATATTTGGCTTCAGCAGCATTCTACTTGCCCCGTTTGTCGAATTTCTCTTCGTGATTCTCCAGAAAGAAAACGTGCGATGCAACCTATGTTCTCTTCAGCTATCAGACCTCATATGGATTCTCTAGACTTGCATCCTTATCGCTGTCCCTATACCAACCGGAGTTTTTCTTCAAGATCTATTGACAATCGAAGGATGGATCCCATTCAAGAGGATCAATTGACATCTGAGCTTAATACAGCAGAAACTGTGGGAAGCATCTCCATTCAGTGCAATCATCTTCCCAAAATCAGTTTTGAAGAATCTAAAAAGAAGCAGGTTGAGAGTCCATCCAACTAAATAGTTAGACCATGTGCTTCATGGTAAGCTGAAGCTACGTCTTTCTTTTAGACTTCCCAACGATTAGGAGAATGAGCAGGCGAAACTCCAAAAAATAATCGGAAATTCACTCAACTATCTTATAGGAAGTTGATTTGTCGTGGCATTCATGTACATATCACAATTTCAGTGGTTTATGATCCGGTAAACTGTTTTCTTTACAGTTTGCAAGTTCTGTAAAACAAAGATGGAGGGTAAATCAGGTTTGTTGCTGGTGGCGGTTCCCACATTTCGACCTCACTTTTCTTTACTCTATGAAACACTGAAACTGCATCTCTTTCATTATATTCGCGTGCCTGCCCTATTTTTTGTTCTTTGTTCTTTGATTAGAAAAGCTCACATGCACTGTCAGTGGGGTTGCGAATATTGTACCCAAGTAGCTGCTGGAACTAAGCGAATATTGTCCCTGCGCCTTGTTGCCTTTCTTGTATTCTAGGTTCCATCCATCAGTACCACCATGACCCACAACCTTGTGACTATTATTAGCAGCCTCTGAATGGAAGTTGTAGGGGTGAAGCGGCCCTATGCTCAAGTGCCATTGATATGTTAATCTAGAATTCATTGGTCTCTTGGATGAATGGTAAGTCATGGAATCGTGATTCAATGTACGCCGACAAACTTTAGAAACTACCCTCCGTTTCTACAGAAAGAAAGTCCCGCAGAACTTATAAAATGTGATCACAGTGACAACCTTCAGAGATTAAGAGAAGCTTATACAAAACCAAACCTCAAAAAGAGCATGTTATCATCTTATAATTACATACCTACATGTCCACCGGTAGGCACACTACAAACCCTACCATTAGGAAATTGAGAATGAGTTATTATTAGGAAAAAGAATAAATAAACACACAAAAGAAGACACGGATGCTTATACATTGTACCTTGGGACAAGTATCTGCGTGCAGATCCTGTGTTCAAAATGAGCCAACTTTTATTACCTTTGCTTCGTGCTGCTGTTGTCAATAGGAGAAAAGAGAGGGCCCAATGGAAAGCATTAGACAAAGATCTTAGTAGAAGCTAGTATCCAAGTTCAGTATAAAGGGAGTGAGATGTTCACGGCTTCACAGTTCACAGTTCAGCATAAGGGAAGAAACATGAGAGATCTCAAGCATATTGTTGTGGCTAAGTTCAAGGAAGGTGTAAATGTGGACGAAATAGTCAAGGGAATGGAAACGCTGGTTTCAGATGTAGAAGCCGTCAAATCCTTTGAATGGTAACTTTTTTTAACAACTCCATCTCTTCTCATTCTTTACCTTAACTATGTTGTATCTTTGCAACAAACTTGCAAACTTAGCAACCCGGCTTTGGAACTGTTGACAACAACCATGTCAACTGACTGTGTGGACATTGGCTGGGAAACATGCCAACATTGCCAAGCTTCAGAACATACTTGCCTATATTTTTTATGCAACTAAAACTATACCTACTCTGTCTTTTTTTATCTGTCATAATTTCTACTTTGGCCTGTCTTTTTTTATATGTCCGCTCTGTTTATAGACATACTTTTCCCTTAAATTATCAGATATGCCCTTCATTTTTTGTAATCATAAAATCATTTATAATATAAATTCAATCCAAAATCTTAAATAATATCATCATATATAAGGAAAAAAAATATATTTAATATCTTTCATATTAATCATCGTTTCATTTCTAAATAAAAACATTTATGTATGGACAACTATAAAATTCCTAATAAAGCTCTGTCTATTCATATGGGTTCCATAATAAAACCAAAAATATTTTGGTTTTGATTTTCTTAAAGCATTCCTAAAATAATAACGTTACCCAACTTATATTTTTTAATATATTAATTTTATTTTTAGTAATAATATAACATTAAACATGGTAGTCAAAGGTTAGTCATGACATTTCATAGGATTTCCTTAATATTTTGACAAAATCAATTAAGACTGTTAATTAAAGACGGAGGGAGTACAAGGGAGCTAAGAATCCCAAGTATTGACGTACCAACGGATTAACCAAACAGAAAAATATTGTTTGTATACGTTTGTTTGAACTATTTCATTGTTAACAGGGGTCATGACGTTGAAAGTAATGCTATGCTGACACAAGGTTATACTCATGTATTCTCGATGACATTTCGCAATTCAGACGATCTTGCTGCTTACCTGGGACATCCTAGTCATGTGGCATTCTCTACTACGTTTTTAGAAGCCATTGAGAAGATCTTGCTGTTTGATTTCCCGGCTGTAGTTGTTAAAGCTTCAGCCTGATTGAGAAACAACAAAAGAAATATGTACTTAAAATGCCTTTTAAGTACTCTGGAATTAATGTATTATGATGTGTTGTCTTTATATGTTTTCGTTTTCGTTTTCGTTTATGTTTTTTTTTTTTTTTTGCATTCGTTTTAAGTTCACTATGGAGGTACATATCATTCTCATCTGTATCAGGTTGGACAAACTTACCTTCATGGATAATCTATTCTAGGGCAATTTGATTTGGTTCCTTACAATGTGAGCTACTCATGAAAATATCTTCTCCAACTTTTTTCTAGCATTGATTGGAAAAATATGTGAGCTATTCACATTCATAAAAAGGCTTCTCATATGGTGGAGTTTTTTTTTGACTTCTTCTACCACAAAAACCAACTTTTGGTGCAGACAGCAGCATATGGAGAACACAGATTAAAGGAGCAAAAGCAAAAGGTCCCATGTCAAGAACTGATTATTTTTCTTGACTAAAGGCAAAAGAAAATTATTTTTGTTTGAATTCAATGGACAGTATTATTCCACAAAGTGTCGATGAAATGCACTGTATTGCTACATTGTCATTAAAATGTGTGACGCTGTTCTGCAGAAAAATCAAGCATTCAGGCTGATTTAGGATTAGAGAATAATGTATGGAACTTAGATTCTTGACTTTATCTCCACATAGAAGATAAAAGAATAATCTCATTTCTCAAAACAGATTAAAAGTAGATTCTCTACGGTTGAATACTTTAAATTGTTTTTGTTAAGCTTTTCTAATCTTACTAAATTAAAACAACCGGTCATTGAATCCTTTTCTTCTCCCCTGAGAAACCTAATCCTGAAATAAGAAAACAAATGGAGAAAATCAAGAGCTTCAATACTTTGCACTTTCTCTTCCTCGATCTAACATTCTTCTTCTTCTTCTTCTTTTCCCCAACAATAATAATTCAAGCCACTCCCACAAGTTACTGTGGTAAAATCAAAATTCAAAAACCTTTCTCTCTTCAAAACTACAATGAACCTTCTTCAGTTCTAAGCCAAGTGCTTCTTTGCAAATCTCAAAATCTTTATTTTAGAACTTCTGTTGGTCTCTTCCCAGTCTCTTCAATTGATTACGATTCCAAAACACTCACTATTTCTCACTTCTCCTCCTGTTCTCCAGCTTCACAAAAGTTTATCTCCCCAAATCTCCTCACAGCCGGTTTTCCTTCTCTTACTGATAAACCCAATTCTCTTTTACTCTTTAACTGCTTGAAACAAAGCAAACCAATGTCTTCACTTTCTCATAACTGTACTAAGTTTTATGGCTGTGAAAAAATGTCCACGTCTTTAGAAAGTTCGTCTTCTTGCTGGTTAATTGATGATTCAGAGAAACTAGAAATCGGTTTTGATCCAAAAGATTTTAACTGTTCACACTACAGTAGAATATACAAAGATTCGTATGTTGGTGAAAAGTATGAATTGGGAACAAGAATTTCTTTTGACGTTCCTGACCATGTACCTAATGTTTGTGATGAGTGCAGAAAACAAAATGGCAACTGTGGTGTTGGTTTGAAGTGTGTTTGCTACCCTAAACAATGCAGTAAGTACTCCTTAACCCTTCCGTTCCAAAATATTTTTGTTCATTTTCCATCCTGAAAATTTAGGCCATGTGGTTGGGTGTCAGGCCACAGCTACATTAGTTCGCGAGTAATTGTTGTGGTAGTGATGTGGCGCCAAGCATGGCTGATCTTAGAATTTTTAAGTTTCTTGGTTGTGTATCTTTTAAACAACTCGGATTTTTCTATGTTGTTTTCATTTTTTTAATGCAGGAGACAGGGTATTAACAGGAGGAGTATCCAGGGCATTATCTGTTAATTATGTCTGTTATTCTGCTTTCTTCATTAGTATTTTTTTGTTTGGTTTATTTCATTGCTGAAATGGATAGCTACTAAATGTAGCTATTCTCATTGGTTTACTGGACAAGTCATCTCATTTTCCTTGTGTGTTTTTAGTTCAATTTTTAGGACCGGACCGACCTTATTCTTACTTATCCAAATGTAGCTATTCGCAGAAATGAAAATGATGCTATCATTTATTATTATTATTATTTTTGCTATCATTTAATTTCCCTACTAATTTGTACCTACTGAGCCTGACGGCCAGCTCAGGTGGATTATTAGAAAAGTCATCACTAAAGATAGCAATTAGATGGGTGTCGAACTTAATTTTGATTCTTCAACTCCATTGTGAAAGGCTTTATTGTAGGTTAATGCTAGAAAGCACATAATCTAACAGTCAACGACATTATTGACCTAGAATTGATACTGGCATGGTCACATGAATACCAGTTATGAATTCAAAGAGTCCAGCACTGAGAGTACTCTTGGACCACCATGTTAGTTTCGGAAGTTTCATTAATCTCTCGTTCCATGACCTTTATTTTTTTGTTGGGCTGTCTATTTCAGCTGCATTTCTCCCATTCATAGATTCGTCGTACAAAAATAATAAATGCTGTTCCAAGTGCGATATTTGAAACCCCATATCCTAATATCAATTACTATAAGCTTACAACACTACCAAATGTGTCAATGTTCTATAAGCTTTCTTTCTTTATGCAAAACCAAAAACAGAACCAATTTCTGGATGGTGGTAATATATTGGGCTGCACTGATAAACCTACTTTTACAAGATCATCAATAGTATAAAGCAGAGTTTAGCTAACTTTGACTATCTGAGTGGTGGTCAGGATTTATCCTTGGCAAAGATAAATCAAAGGGAGAGGTTCGAACTCATGACCCATTGTGTCATAAGAGTGGCCTCTAACCATTGTTCCATCTTGGTTGGAATTGATAGAAAAGATAAATCAATAGTGGTTGTTTGTTCAACTTAAATAGTATTAATTAGTATAAGTGTTTTATTAATTAGTATAAGTGATTTGTCTAGAGAGAAGATATAAATATGGTCATGGATTGTTCAACTTAAACATTAATTAGTATAAGTGTTTTATTAATTAATGTCTCATTAATTTCTCATGATAAATGATTTATTAATTTTACATCATAAATGTCTCTTAATTAATATTAATACATATCTCCATCAATAGATAATAATTTTGACAAAAATTATTTCAATATATATTAGTGGTGGTGGTAGTAGTAGAGGAAGAAGTAAGTGGTGAAAGCGGTGGAAGGTGTTACTTAGTGGTGGAGGCGGTAACATTAGTTTTGGTGGAAGAAATAGTGGCGCTGGATGGTTTTAATGGCGGTGATATTGGTTTTTTATTTTTGAATCAAAAATAATAAATAAAAAAATTACATGACGGGTAACATTGTATTGTGACAAGTATAATTGGTTGTTTTTGACATGATCAATAAAGGCGGATAACAAATACTTTCGGGATGATACCAAATCATATAAGACAAAATGGTTGTTTTTGGTACCACTACTATATTTGGTAACCGTTCGTACGCATGATTTTCAGTATTAACAAAAAACATATAGTTGAATAAATTAATTGACGACCTAAGTTTGTTAAATCTAAACTTTATACATGACGTGTGGGATTAAAAGTTATAAGTGTGCCCAATATTCTACGAGGGATGGAAAATGGTGGTGGTGGAGAAAGAAGTGATATCTGGTGGTTTGTGGTAATTAGTAGGTATTGATGAGTAGTAATTGACTATGTTAATGTGCTGCTACAAAAGGATAACACTATAAATTAGAAATGTGGTTGATCGTCTTAATGCTAGTATAAACTCGGTTAAAATACATGAAAATTAAGAAGAAGAAAAAAATATTTGGATGTCACGTTATATAATAAATAACACTAAAAACTACATATTTAGTATCAAGGTTTCTCCGTCCAATAGATAAATCTAAGATTGTATTGAGATCCCGTAAGCAGAGGGCGAGTTGGTCTTGGATTTCTGAATGATAATGAATATAATGAAACGCTCCCTCTCGGTTTCTCCAATGAAAACCGAAACCTTCTAACAAAAATAATCAATCGAACAACACTTAGATGGAACGCATCACCACCAGTGTAAACTTCTCTGAATTGCTACATATCCAAAAGAGATTTCTCTGATTAATCTGGTGATTTCGTCCTACCGTAGTTTTTAACGAGGCATGCAATTAAATCTCTAATAGTGATTTTAAAGGTATTTAATAATTACAAAATTCTCTTATAAGTTTTGTTTATGCAAGTATTGATTTAACTTGGGTTCTTTTATATTTTTGTGTTAAGTTGATGACTTTTTAATTTGAATACATGTTTGGTTAACAAACATTGATACATATAGGGTATTTTCTTTGTAGCACTGATGTTAGTCTCTCATTTTTCCCGTTAGCTCTTTGTTTCGATCCCGTATTTGTAGACATTATTTGACTAATGTTGGGGTATTTGTTTAATTTCAAGGCCGATTAAACACAGTGTGTGTTGTATACATTGAAGGCGGCAGAAGTTTGTGTCGGCTCTACCTTGAAACTAATAATTTTTCTTCGGAAGGTTAGTTGAATTTATGTAGGTACAAATATCAATATGACTATGCTCTTTAAAACTCCAAATTACTTGAGTAACACTAGATGTGAGAACGTCATCCATGCACTACTTAGCATAGTTGGTGTGAAATCTTTTTATCCACGTTCAATTTTATGTTATCAATATGATTGAGAAAGAATCTTACACATGTTTTGATTTACTATTATAAGTTTATTTTTTCAACTCACATGTGTATATCTCAGCCTTCCAATAGCCAAGGGTTCTTCATTTTTATAACTCTCACATTTTCAATAAATAAATAAATAGTGTTTATCTATAGTAGGGAAAATATTATGGGTTTTTGCTTCACTCCTTAGAGCCTTAGTTATTAATAATTTCGGAACAAATGTATTCATAAACATCGTGGAGTTGTATTGCCAGTTTAGGTATATGTACTGTTAGATGAAATATTCTTTTTGAAATTTGAAATTATGGTATGATGGAACAATAAATGGGGAATTTTTTTATTTACAATATTTTTTATTTATTTTTCATGTTGGCACAACATTATTACTCCGTCCAGATAATAAATTGGAATAACATGCTTAAGTAAAAAAATAAAAAGATCAGGTAACCCATTTTGTTTTTCAAAATCTATTTGAATATCAAAATAATTACTCACGAAAAAAATGAAGAAAGTGGAATGTGAACAATATCGTATTAGAAACAAAATATCCCGTGCCGTTACGGCACGGGTTAAGATCTAGTATGATTCATATCATAAGGTATGTGCTATTATGGTTCAATGGGTAGTTATAAAAGACTAAGGACATTTAATACTACTTGCACTTGGACAGTAGTATTTAATGGTCCAGCGTTATGTGGGGAAGACGAAGAGAATAGGCGTACACAAATTGATTATTCTGGTGGATGGTGGGGCACTTGAGTATAGTGACTGGGATGTCCAAAATCCTCCCAGCACCGTGGTTTAGTCCGATTTCAGCTCTGTTCTCCACCGAGATCAACAAACATAAAAGTGACATCGGTCCCTAATCTTGGTAGTAATTTCTTAGGGGGAAACAAATTTTCCAATAGGGAAGAAGTTTGGTCTATCTAATTCTGACTTGACTTCGGGTGAGAGAATACATAAAATATTTTACCACCGAGACATTGAAAACCTCAGATAACTTTTGTCTAAGGAAGATTCGATATGAAATATGCGAGTCTTTATCCACAAACTTTATACCATATTATATGTATAGTAATTATTTAATTTGACTTGACTTCGAGTGAGAAATACAGAGAATATTTTACCACTGAGACATTGAGAATCTGAGATAACTTTATCCCAGAAGATTCTATTTGTGAAATATCCGAGTCTTCATCTCAAACTTTATGTCATAATGTATGTATATTAAGCATTTTTGTACATTTTGTATATTGTTAAATTTGTATAAATATAAAGAAACAATACCATTTTTCGTTTTTTTAGGGTTGGATTTGATTTTTATTACTAAATTTCCATTATTAAAATTGTCACGGCGAGATCTCGGCCATATCTCGGTGGAACATCTCCCGTCTCTGCGAATTCCTCAGTCAAATCTCGTCTCGTGGAGATTAAGATACTCACCTCAGCTATGGACCGGATCCGAGATTCACAACCGTCTGGGCCGTAATTGACCACATTGGTCCGAAGTTATATGAATAATTATTTTGTTGCCTAGAACAACAATAATGATTGATTCACCATCTTTATACACAACTAAAAGGGAGAATCTACACCAACTGTGGGTTGGTCCCTCAGGTTTCTACTGTGAGAGGAAAATTCATGGGACCCTCCACTCCTTGGACCGATATGAGGGGGTGGGAGAGGTGGGTCCCACTGGTTTGCCTCTTGCAGTACAAACCGCGGATCCCTACCCACGGTAAGTTCAGACTTTTTAAACTAAATAATATAATGTACTCACATATCAGGTGGTTATGAGTGTTATGTCTACCGTCAAAGGTAATTGCTAAATATGAGGATAAGGTCCTGGTTGAAGCCTTTTACAACAAATTTTTATAGACTTCTCAAGTTCCCACAATTTTCTTTTTTGTATAAAAAACCATTTTAAGCAAAATAGGAACCCATGATAACCTTGTCTACGGTGGTGTTTCACTTCTTTATATATACATGTGTTAGTTTATGGAAGCTCAATTTAAAAGTTTAAACCCACTAAAGGTTTGAGATAAGGTGATTCTTTATCTCATTTTCTCTTTCTATTGGTTGTGGAGGTGTTGTCTAAACTTTTGGAGGATGCAATTAAAAGAGGATGATTTCATGGATTTAAGGTAACTGAAAATGGACTGAGGTTTCACATCTGCAATTTGCAGATGATACCCTCGTATTCTTGAATGTTGATGCTCTTGAACTGTGGAAGTTATTGCTTATTCGTTCAACTTTTGAGATGTTGAATGGTATGAAAATAAACTTAGATAAAATTTAAATGATAAATATTGTGGAAGATGACACTATTAGGGAGTTGGCTATGGATTTATCCTGCAAGGTGGAGGTAATGCCAATAATGTATCTGAGGCTGTCACGACTAAAAGTACTATTATTTTGGATGATGTTATCCAAAGGATGGTGAACAAGTTAGCCACGTGGAAACTATTTTTTTTTAAAATAAGGATGGTAGATTAAGTCTTATCAAGAGTTGTCTAGCTTACCTTTATATTATTTATCTCTGATTCTTTTACCTACTGTAGTGGTGTTAAAATTAACTAGGATTATGAGGAATTTTTTATGTGACTATATGACTCAACTCATGATAGCAGAAGATAGTGTTGGGTCTCTTGGAAGAAAATCTATACCCCCAAAATGAAAAATCGATTGGGTGTGAAGAATTTAAAATTCCCTAATCAAGATTTTCTTTCGAAGTGGATTTGGAGATAAAAAAAAAGAGAGAGAGAAATGCATTGTGTGGATGATTCTTGGCCTTAAGGCAGGAGTTTCTGGAAAAATATTTTGAAGACAACAAACTCTTTGATTTGGAAAAAGTGTGAGTTTCAGGAGAATAATGGGAAGGCTGTGAGGTATTGTTAAGATATGTGGTGCACTAATGGATTTATTAAAAATAGATTTCATGTAACATTTTAAGTCTGTAGAAATAAGAATGGTTTTATAGCTGATATGGTTAATAATGGCGAACTTCAGTGTAATATTAGAAGGAATATGATTGTTGCAAAACAAATGGATTGGAACTTATTATGTAAAGAATCAGGCACTGTTCCAGGTTTTGCAGATGATGTGTGAAAAAGCGGGGGTTTAACAACCTCACCCGATATTTCGATTAGCAATCTGTATGGACTAACTCTAATATACTTTTAAGAGAATCAACTAGACAGTCAGACTCAATCTTAATAAAAAGTATATCAAGGATTTAATATCTCTATCTCTCGATTTGATCTATACTCAAGTAAATAGAAATCTGCGAGTCTTTATCAAATACAAGAGAAATAAAATTGGATGGTACCAAAGACCAATATCTAAGGATCAATCAATTTACAATCAACAACCAAAGGTTGGATTTCACAATTGATCGATACAACGCACAACCAGTGATATTTTAATTATATAACAAAATATAATGCGGAATAGAAATAACATAGTCACCATAAATTTTGCTAACGAGGAAACCGCAAATGCAGAAAAACCCGAGACCTAGTCCAGATTGAACACCACACTGTATTAAGACGCTACAGACACTAGCCTACTACAAACTAACTTCGGTCTGGACTGTAGTTGATCCCTAATTAATATCACACTGATTCAAGGTACAGTTGCGCTCCTTACGTCTTTCATCCCAGCAGGATACTACGCACTTGATTCCCTTAGCTGATCTCACCCACAAACAAAAGTTGCTACGACCCAAAGTCGAAGACTTTAATAAACAAATATGTATCATACAGAAAAGTCTATGATAATAGATAAATCTGTCTCCCACAGATAAACCTACGAGTTTTGTTCTGTCTTTTGATAAAATCAAGGTGAACAAGAACTAATTGATAACCCAAACTTATATTCCCGAAGTACAACCCATAATTATCAATCACCTTACAATAATCTAAATCGTATGGTAGCAAAACTAGATATCGCGGAATCACAAACGATGAGACAAAGATGTTTGCGATTTCTTTTTATCTTGCCCTATCGGAGATATAATATCAAGCCAATTATTCAATTGAACTAGTACAATAGAAAATGGCAAGATCAGATCGCTCAACTACAAAAGAAGTAGTTTCGTCTGGCTTCACAATCCCAATGAAGTCTTTAAGTCGTTAGCCTACAGGGTCTCGAGAAGAAACCTACGGTTAAAGGAGAATCGACTCTAGCAAAACTAACTAGTATCACACATGAGGTGTGGGGATTAGTTTTTCCAGTTGCTAGATGTCTCCTTTATATAGTTTTCAAATCAAGGTTTGCAATCTAAGTTACCTTGGTAACAAAGCATTCAATATTCATAGTTAGATGAAAAACCTGATTTATCCAAGCTAATATCTTTCAACCGTTAGATCGAAACTTAGCTTGTCACACACACAAATGAAATGGATTTCAATTAGTTTGAGTAACCGTACCTAAACGTGTACATTTGGTTGGTTCACAAATTTATAACCAATGGTTATCCATATGAGCACTTTCATATTAACCGTATTCATCTTTCTCATAACTAGTTCAAATGACTCATAAGAACTAGTTGAATAGTTGTTCAATTGCTTAGATCTTTATGCATAAACACAATTGAAACAAAATCGGTTTTATTCACTCGAATCAATTCATGAACAATATAGCCACGGTTTTCAAAGATTACATTTCTTATTGATTTATTGTTTAATTTCATGAACTTCCGATTTGAGAGATATAACTAGCTTGAGTACGTGTACGGGGTACATGTACCATAGCTACCGGATTTGAGTTTACAAACTCAACAGAAATTTTCGGTTCGAAAACTTCCGTGGGTACATGTACCTAAGGTGACTGGTTTAACAGTTTGCAAACTTACAAACTCAACAAAAAAATTCGGTTCAAAAACTTCCGCTGGTACACGTACCCAACCTGTCTCCTTCACTAATACCGCATGCACACATATGCTTGCACTTGGTTTCCGCCACATGGATTTATAAATTAATGTGCGAATACACTATATATGCTTATATCCATAGTTGGTTACGTAATCTCAACTCTACAATTCAATCATTGAAACATTCTTTCTATAATGCTATAACAATCGTTATTCACGACTATCGTCATCAAATCTATTTTGAAGATTGAAACATCATCATGACTTTCGTCATGGGTAAAGATAAAAATGGTTAAAGCAAAAGCTTACCAATACATATTTCGAGAAAAAGATAGGCGAGTAAACTCAGCTCGAAATAGCAAATGTGTATGTATGAAAACTATCATACTTATACGACTTTTGTCTCAAGAGTAGGAGATAGAGTAGATAGAATTTTGAGTGACAGATAAGTTCAAGTCTCCACATACCTTTTGGTCGGATGAAGTTTCACTGGTTCCTTGAGTAGTTCTTCATCTTTGTAAGATAATTGCCATGGAGTCTTGAGCTCAACTATACTTAACTATCCTAGACTGAAACTTAGTTATAAGTAAACTAGAAATCAAGACATATAATTTTGATCACTAATATTGACAAACATGCTTGAGATAGCAACGCATGCGAGTTCGACCGAGCAATGCTCTAACAATCTCCCCCTTTGTCAATTTTAGTGACAAAACTATCAATACATATGGATTAAAAAATAGATAAAACTTTGTAGCTTCTCGTCCACATGCTTGATCTCCTTGGTGCTTCAACATTACTTGAAAACTTCGTATTTTCCAAGTACTCCCATAATTCCATAGATGTTTAGTTCAGCATCATATTTGTTAAAGATCCGTAGTCATAACAATGAGAAAACAAAAGTTCTCGATCATTGTTATACAATGTCATAATATTATTACATAGTATCAAAGTTCTTATATCACAACTTTGACAATAATACTATGGTGATATGTATCACTCGCCCTTAGTCAATACTTTCGTCTCAACACGAAAACCACTCCCCCTTACATAATGATCCGAAAACCATATGTATTTGTAGTGTGAACTACATATTAGTTCTCCCCCTTTTCGTCAATAAAATTGGCACAGATACGAAAACGGGATCCTAATAAAATTTCCACGGAGACACTTCAAGACCAAAGAAAAGTACATATTAACTTTGTTTAGATGCAATCATAAAGCCGAAGCTAAATGCAATCATTAAGGAGTTTATAAAGATACAAGATAACCCCTAAAAAAATTCCACTGCCGCACTCCCCACAAAGATATGGAAATTAAGCGCAAGTTCAAAATAACTCTCCCCCATTTGATGTCATTCTCGAAAGAACAACAAGAGCGACCTTACTTTTACAAGAAAAGAAGGATTTCTTTGGACACCTAAAACCACAAAAAATGATTTTGTATCCAAAATTCTCAATTAAACTAATCACAAGGGAACCAAGATTAATTTAATCGGAATACACAACAAAAATAATCACAAATGAATCTATGATTAGTTTAGTTGGAAATTCTCACACATGAAGATTTATGGAGCTATACAGTATATACAAAAAATATGGATCAGGGAAGATCAATACTGTGAAATATACAAAGATTCATTCTATCTTAATCACTATTTGCATAACGACATATAATAGACATAATCTTTGTAAACAAAAGATTTTAACCTATCTTCCATCAATGAATTGACATAATAGGTGAAAAAGAGGGGGTCTAACAACCTCACCCAATATTTCGATTAGCAATCTGTATGGACAACTCCGAGTTATTTTCTAGAGAATCAACTAGACTCAATCAATAGAAAATACTCAAGGAGTTATTATCTCAATCTCTCAATTTGATTTACTCAAGCAAATGTGATTCGCGAGTCTAATCAAAGAGAGATAACTTGGATGGTACCAAAGACCAATATCTCAATTTAATCAACAACCAATAAGGTCATATATTCTAATTGATTGAACAACGCACAACCTGTATTATTTCAATTATATAAAAAAATATAATGCGGAAAAGAAATAACACAGACACCAGATTTTTGTTAACGAGGAAACCGCAAATGCATAAAAATCCCGAGACCTAGTCCAGTTTAAACATACACTGTATTAAGCCGCTACAGACACTAGCCTACTCCAAATTAACTTCGGTCTGGACTGTAGTTGAACCCCAATCAATCTCACACTGATCCAAGGTATAATTATGCTCCTACGCCTCTGATTCCAGCAGGATACTGCATACTTGATTCCCTTAGATGATCTCACCCACAACCAAGAGTTGCTACGACCCAAAGTCGAAGACTTTAGTACACAAATATGTCTCACACAGAAAATTCTACAAGATATATAAATACGTCTCCCACGAATAAACCTATGAGTTTTGTTCCGTCTTTTGATAAATCAAGGTGAACAAGAACCAATCAATAAAACCAGACTTATATTCCAGATAACTTAGTTTTATCAATCACCTCACAATAGTCTTAATCGACGCAACGAAAAAAGATATTATGGAATCACAAACGATGAGACGAAGATGTTTGTGATTACTTTTAGATTTTGCATATCGGAGATAAAAATCTCAAGCCAATTATTATAATTGTACTCATACGATAGAAATAGCAAGATCAGATCACATAACTACAAGAAAAGTAGTATCGGTCTGGCTTCACAATCCCAATGAAGTCTTTAAGTCGTTAACCTGGTTTTAGAAGAAGAAAACCAAAAGGTTAAAGGAGAATCAACTCTAGCTTAGCAAACTAGTATCACATAGAATGTGTGGGGATTAGGTTTCCCAGTTGCTAGAGTTCTCCCTTATATAGTCTTTCAAATCAGGGTTTGCAATCAATGTTAGCTTAGTAACAAAGCATTCAATATTCATCGTTAGATGAAAACCTGATTAGATACAAGCTAATATATCTCAACCGTTACATCGAAAACTTAGCTTGACACACACATGTACTTGAAGATTTTGGGTTTGTGTAACCGTACCCAAACGTGTACAATAGTTGGTTCAATATTAGACAACCAAATGGTTAGCCAAATGATAACTTCCATATCAACCATATTCTTCTTCACCATAACTAGTCCAAATGACTCAAATGAACTAGTTAGAGACTTGTTCAATTTCTATGAGATATTATGTACTACACAAGACACAATTGAAACAAAAACGATGTGATTCACTCGAATCGATTCATGATCTATAAAGCCACGGTTTGCAATATCATTCCTTAGATAATTTAGATAAGTTCACGAACATCATTTTTAGAAATAACCACTCAAGTTCGCGGACTGGGTTTGCGGACTCAAGTTAACCGGTTGGAGTTCACAAACTCCAGCAAAAATTCTCAGGTTCGAGAACTTTCGTCAGTTCGCGGACTGAAACCGAGCTACAACTCCAGCAGAAATTCTCGGGTTCGAGAACTATGCACGTTCGCGAACTGGGTTGACTGCTCAAGTTCTGGTTTTCACTTGATCAACAAAGTTCACAAAGTTCGGTTCAAGGGCTAAGTACATATACATATATGTGTTACCACAACAATGTTTATATCCCCCAGTGGTTATATTGTCTAAACTTTCATTTCAACCATTGAAACATTCTCAGAGGATGTCATATAGTTGTTATTCACAAACTAGTTTTCGTCAGAGCAATTTCCAAAGTGATTGAAACATAACATGACTTTCGTCACTAGACAAAGATGAACTTGGATAAAGTGAAAGCTTTTCCAACACACATTTTGAGAAATAGATAAACGAGATATACTCAGCTCGAAATGTCACATGTGTATATTCTTAGTCTATATAGTAATACGAATTTTGTCTCAAGATAAGAGATAGAGTAGATAGACTTTTGAGTGATAGATAAGTTCAAGTCTCCATATACCTTTTAGTCGATGAAGATCCACTGGTTCCTTGAGTAGTCCTTCGTCTTGTATGATGATTTCCATGGAGTTCTTGAGCTTAACTACACTTTCTATCCTAGTCCGAAACCTTAGCTATAGTAGACTAGAAATCAAGACTTTATAGTTTTGATCACTAACATTGACAAACATGATTGAGATAGCAACGCATGCGAGTTCGACCGAGCAATGCTCTAACAATAGGCTTAACTTTTGTTTGTAAAAAGTTCATCGATCTTGTATCAATACTTGTATATCGACATATAAAAGAGATAACTTTTGACATCATATGGGACAATAATAGTTCACGGATACAAACACACATATCACATAACATATTACAATATATAAAACCATGAAGATTAAATATTGCAATCATAATCTTCCAAATCAACTTTAGACTTTAAACAAATAAATCTAAAAATATTGCAAGATGAAAACATTGGACATAGCTATGTGTACTCACAATAATGGCTATTCCAAACCCTAGTTATCCTTCTTAACAAAAACAAGAATAAAAATTCTTTTAAGAAGTTTCCTAGATAATTTTTTTTCACTTACTTTCAGAATTCTTCTCGTATTCCTATATTCGCCAAGCTCATCTTCAATCAGATCAATCCTTGATTCAAGGTTTTCAATCTTTTCTTCTAAGATAAAACCAGTTCGTTTTTCAAAGCACTTACTTGTTCTAAAACGAGATTCATGGTCAAGGAGAGTTTCTCAAACTGGGATACAGACGGGTTTCCATCAAAATAAACATCACGTTTGTCAGAGCACAACTCATTATCAGAGGAGTCGAAACGAATCTTCTTAGATGGAAATTGAACAATCCACACATCACTCTCTTTGCTTGTGAGACAGGATGAAAACATGATAGAAGATAGAAATGAAATGAAATGCAAAGTCTTCAAGAAGGACTTCTTCTTAAAAAGAAGAAGATATTCCAAGAGGATCTTTGACCAAAACCCTAGACCAAGGAAGGGTATGAGGTAACAGTTTTATAGGAGAAACCGTTTATGAACGTTTACCAACAAGGTATTAATCAAACCAAACAGAGATGAAAAAACATACTAAGTACAGATATACAACAATCTTTGTAGGATATGGTTCCTGCTAAAAATTGAGGGTGCAAGAACCATCTTTTACTTTTACTACAGAATAAGTTTCTTCCTATCCAGAAAAGGATTGTGAGGTCTCCATCTCAAGGATGTACTTATTTATTGATTCCGTTCAACTTTCGAGTGAGCAGAATTAAGAGTTTTACTCATTCTTCTTAGAACTGTTTTGAGTGCTCTGTTTGTTGATTTGTGTAGGCTACAAATGGCCTTAGATTTCTCTTCTGTACTTTTGATTTTACTAATGGAAGATTTTTCTTTTCTCTTTGTCAAGTAGTTTTTGACTGAGGAGATAATTTCTTGATTTTTTGTTCTCAGATTATTATCCTGATTTTCACACAAGATTTCAAAGTTTTTTGAAATAATCTTGTGGCTCTCTATATCATCCTTTTCGTTAGATATAGGGTCAAGAGTAGTTTGTTGAGAAGAAATAGTCGAGGGATGGTATTTTTAATTGGAATCACAATTGCGAACGTTTGCAATATCTTATCTTAGAACAACCAGTTGATCTTCCAAATATTCAATCCTTATCATTAGGCTTTCTTCCTTTGAAGGAACATGATTGAGTAATTCGGAGTGGACTAGACTCTACGGAGGACACATGTGATTGTCAGCAAAGAAGTTAATGGAACTTACACAGACTTCTTCCTCTGGACAGTAGTCAAGAGTAGCCATCCAAGACTTTGTTAACTCATTAACCTTCTCATTAGAATTTTTTGAAGTATGAACACTTCTGTAGCACTTTCAATAAGACTTATTTTTATGATTCTTTTGATCTTTATTATTCCCCTTATTGATTGAGATATCTTTCTTACGAGACTTTTTTTTTACTCTGTCTGAGTATCTTTTTCAACTGTTATATGAACAATGAAAGAGATGAATTAAAGTTATTCTCATTTTTTTCAATTACTTTTAGGTAGCGAGATTTCTTATCAGTTGTGGTAACAGAGTTTAACACCAAATGATGTTTCTCTCGCTGTTGTTGTTCAAGATAAAAAAATCTTTAACTTCCCAACTAGAGTATTTCTGGAGAGAGTATCAAGGTTATTTCCCTCAATGATGGCATGCTTCTTAGAATCGTATCTAGATGGCAGCGATCCGAGAATTTTCATCACAATGTCCTTTTCAGGAATAGTCTTACCCAATGCAAAAGATGCACTAACAATTTCAGACACTTTGTGATTAAACTCATCAAATGAATCTTCATCTTCCATACGAAGGTTTTCCCAATCTGAATTTAGGTTTTGAAGCCTGGCTTCCTTTTTACTGGTATTACCTTCGAACAAGGTTTCTAAGATATCCCATGCATCTTTAGACCTAGTGCAATTTGACACATGGTGCTGAAGATTTGGGGTAATTGCATGTATGATGGAATTCAAACCGTCAGAGTTTTGCTTTGCAGGAAGTATTTCAGCAGCATCGTATTCGCCAATATTCTTTGGAACAGTAGCATTACCTATTGCCACAACGGTATCATCATAGCCATTAACAACATATACCCATGATTAAAAATCACGCGCTTGAATAAAATCTCGCATATCAATTTTCCAACATAAGTAATTAGAGCCATCGAAGATTGGTGGTACGTTAATAGAGATAGCACCTCTGTCCATAGAGTCAGATCGCTATAAATACATACTTTTGAGGTCTTAAACGTGTTTGCCTTCTTTGATACCAATTGAAAAAGCGGGGGTCTAACAACCTCACCCAATATTTCGATTAGCAATCTGTATGGACTAACTCTAATATACTTTTAAGAGAATCAACTAGACAATCAGACTCAATCTTAATAAAAAGTATATCAAGGAGTTAATATCTCTATCTCTCGATTTGATCTATACTCAAGAAAATAGAAATCTGCGAGTCTTTATCAAATACAAGAGAAATAAACTTGGATGCTACCAAAGACCAATATCCAAGGATCAATCAATTTACAATCAACAACCAAAGGTTGGATTTCACAATTGATCGATACAACGCATAACCTGTGATATTTTAATTATATAACAAAATATAATGCGGAATAGAATTAACATAGTCGCCAAAAATTTTGTTAACGAGGAAACCGCAAATACAGAGAAACCTCGGGACCTAGTCCAGATTGAACACCACACTGTATTAATCCGCTACAAACACATAGACACTAGCCTACTACAAACTAACTTCGGTCTGGACTGTAGTTGATCCATAATCAATATCACACTGATTCAAGGTACAGTTGCGCTCCTTACATCTTTGATCCCAGTAGGATACTACGCACTTGATTCCCTTAGATGATCTCACCCACAACCAAGAGTTACTATGAAAGTCGAAGACTTTCATAAACAAATTTGTATCATACATAAAAGTCTACGATAATAGATAAATCTGTCTCCCACAGATAAACCTATGAGTTTTGTTCCGTCTTTTGATAAAATCAAGGTGAACAAGAATTAATTGATAACCAAAACTTATATTCCCGAAGAAAAACCTAGAATTATCAATCACCTCACAATAATCTAAATCGTATGGTAGCAAAACTAGATATTGCAGAATCACAAACGATGAGACGAAGATATTTGGGATTTCTTTTTATCTTGCCCTATCGGAGATATAATTTCAAGCCAATTATTCAATTGAACTCGTACGATAGAAAATGGCAAGATCAGATCGCTCAACTACAAGAGAAGTAGTTTCGTCTAGCTTCACAATCCCAATGAAGTCTTTAAGTCGTTAACCGACAGGGTCTCGAGAAGAAACCTACGGTTAAAGGAGAATCGACTCTAGCAAAACCAACTAGTATCACACATGAGGTGTAGGGATTAGTTTTTCCAGTTGCTAGATGTCTCCTTTATATAGTTTTCAAATCAGGTTTTGCAATCTAAGTTACCTTGGTAACAAATCATTCAATATTCATCGTTAGATGAAAACCTGATTTATCCAAGCTAATATCTTTCAACCGTTAGATCAAAACTTAATTTGTCACACACACAAATGAAATATATTTCAATTAGGTTTGAGTAACCGTACCTAAACGTGTACATTTGGTTGGTTCATAAATAGTTAACCAATGGTTAGCCATATGAGCACTTTCATATTAACCGTATTCATCTTTCTCATAACTAGTTCAAATGACTCATAATAACTTGTTGAAGAGTTGTTCAATTGCTTAGATCTTTATGCATAAACACAATTGAAAAAAAATCGGTTTGATTCACTCGAATCAATTCATGAAAAATATAGCCACGGTTTGCAAAGATTACATTCCTTATTGATTTATTATTTAATTTCATGAACTTCCGATTTAAGATATATAACTAGCTTGGGTACGCATACGGGTACATTTACCATAGCTACCAGATTTGGGTTTACAAACTCAGCAAAAAGATTCGGTTCAAAAAATTCCATGGATACACGTACCTAAGGTAACTGGTTTAACAGTTTGCAAACTTACAAATTCAGCAGAAATTTTCAGTTCGAAAACTTCCGCTGGTACGCGTACCCAACCTGTCTCCTTCACCAATACCACATGCACACATATGCATGCACTTGGTTTCCAGTACATGTATTTATACACCAATGTGCGAACACACTATATATGCTTATATCCATAGTTGGTTACGTAATCTCAACTCTACAATTCAATGGTTAAAGCTATTTTGAAGATTGAAACATCATCATGACTTTAGTCATGCGTAAAGATAAAAATGGTTAAAGCAAAAGCTTACCAATACATATTTCGAGAAAAAGATAGGCGAGTAAACTCAGCTCGAAATAACAAATGTGTATGTATGAAAACTATCATACTTATACGACTTTTGTCTTAAGAGTAGGTGATAGAGTAGATAGACTTTTGAGTGACAGATGAGTTCAAGTCTCCATATACCTTTTGGTTGGATGAAGTTCCATTGGTTCCTTGAGTAGTTCTTCGTCTTTGTAAGATAATTGCCATGGAGTCTGGAGCTCAACTATACTTAACTATCCTAGACCGAGACTTAGTCATAAGTAAACCAGAAATCAAGGCATATAGTTTTGATCACTAATATTGACAAGCATGCTTGAGATAGCAACACATGCGAGTTCGACCGAGCAATGCTCTAACAATGTGCTTACCTAAAATGAGGATTACAATATGCTGAAATGCTATGAGATGCACCTGGAGGAGAGTAGTACTTAAAATTTTCAGAAGCTCTTATAGAAGCAACAAATTCCTCATAAGATGAGTTGCTTGTTATGGACTTACTTTTAAGATTCTATTACTTTTATTTATATGCTTTGGCATAAATAGGTTAATGTAGCTTCTGTATTATGTCACTTGTTTCAGCAAGGAATTAAAACAACCGATTGCATGTTTATGACATGCAATTACTCTTATGATGTTTGGTTACACTTTATGGAAACCTATAAAGTGGATTAGATTATGCCTGTAATTTTTATTGGGAAATTTGAAATTTGGTATCAACGTAATTTGAGATATAGGTGCAAATATGTTCGGGAGAATAATAATTATGATATGGCTTGGCACTTATGATGGTAGAGAAATGGGAGAGCCTTTGGTGCTAGGCATAAGCAAGTATTCGAAATAGTTTTGCTCATTAAGAAGACTATTGTTCTTTGGTTACAAGACAAAAAAAAACTTTTAAATATATTGATGTAAGATTTATTTTGTTAATTAGGAGATTGTTCTTCACTTGTAAAGTAAGTGTCTGAAACCTTCTTGGGATGTACTAATTTTTACCTTTAACGTAACCGTTTTATTTTTTAAATAAAAATAAAATAAAAATTGTTAATTCTATATGAGGTATGTAAAATAGCCGATGAAAAAATTTATCACTAGTTCATGAGTTATAGATACACTTTTTTTGGGGTAAAAACTTATTGTGCTAGTTTTGGTAAATTTGGGTATGCCGCCGAGAAACGAATCTAAACCTTAAACAAATGCACTGCACGGGAGTATTTTAGATTCTAGTGATCAATCTGTACAATCCTGGCCTAAACCCAAGAAATGACCGTTCCAGTCTTGCTTCGGTCACAAAGTGAAGGAGAAGAATTGAGATCAAAATATTGAATTTTGAAGGTGTGGCTGTTTTATGACTTGTATCAGAATATGGAACTGGCTTGTGGAATGTAAGCTATCAGTTCTTGGTGTTTTTTGGATACTTGTGTTGATTACACTTGTCTTGTTGTCAAAATAGGTTGAAAACCTATTTATACAAGTCATGATTGATCCCCTGATCTCGTAGGAAGTGAAGACAGTTAAGTAGTGGAGAAGTGGAGTCGTGTAAAAAGTGGTGACCATCATGTTTCTGTCACGAGGGAAGACTGGTCAGCCTTAACCCATTACTCACTTACTGCTCATTGACCGTCCGCCCTTTCATGACAATTTTTTGTAATGGACGTGGTGCACGTTGTACGCTGTAAACCACCAGACCGATAACCCAGTGAGCATCCTCCAGTTTTTGACATGTTTGATGTCTCGAGCATTTTCGTGGAAAATATGCAGCAAATTGCTGAGTGGGTCTTGTGTGCAAGACTTAGTTATTATGACCAAGTGCGCGCAAACTAGGTGGTGGGTGGTAGGCTCGGAAAGATACCTACTATTGTGTATAATGCAAGTGCACAGTGTCGACAAGCAACACAGGGCAAGCACAGGTCGAACCACAGAGACTTGGAGAGTGTAGAAGTTGATTCTAAATCCTGATTCAGAGAGTAACCAAAAGGGGTTTGATTTTGTCGATACGACGATATGATTTTCAAGTGACTAATAATAAAAGTAAAAGATGCAAATAACAAGATATGTAAACAATGATAATATGGATACTAGGGTATTCAAATCCACCAATAACCTATGATATGCATTCAACTTGTAATATTATTCTTGTCCTTATAGTAGATTCAAGTCTACCGTATAACTAAGGTGTTTCTCCAATGGATAATTTAATCACAACTAAAGTATTTATCCAAAGCATTAATTGTCTAATTAAGCACAACTAATCTAAAGATCAATATTTGGTTAAGCATGAGTTGTAGCATAATCAACATAGAGATATTCTAACTACAATGGATACATGGCATACATTGTGAGAGCAAGATGTTGAAAAACTTGGATTAAATTATATCTTTAAACAATTCTAAGCTTTCAAAAACAAGATACAAAATATGAATACATACCAATGAGATTAGGGCTTCATCTAAACCCTAGTAAATGAAATTAGAACATGAAGAACATTACAACAAAATTGAAATTTGATAAACTAACATGAAAAAGCTATTCTTGGATGGTTTTTCAACACAACAACCCTCTCTATTTATACACAAAATTCCCTCAAGCACTTGGATTCGAAATTTGGAAAGCATCCACTCAACAAAACATGTTTTCTTAATTGATGGATTGAATGGAATATATTTGGTTGTGGGAAACAAATTGGGAGTGATTGAGTGAGAGAATGGGGATGTTTTCTTTAATTGATGGATGAAATGGAATACAATGGGGGTGAGGTGGATGTTTGGAAAGAATCCAATGGGGGTGAGGTGGATGTTTTGGAAAGAATCCAATGGGGGTGAGGTGGAAATGGATTTGGGTCTTGGGTTTTGGATCATGGGTTGTTTAATCCCATGAATTTGTAAACAAAGCCACTGATCGATGCGCGAGCGGGTTGCAACGCTTCCAACTTTCTTCTCTTTTGTCTTCTCAATTCTTCCAAGCTTTATTTAGTACTTAAAAACACAAAATTAATTAATACAAATATTTATTCTTGAAAATGGTAAAAATGCAGAATTTGGGATAATATATGACTTTGAAGCGCGAAAGATGAGTTAAGTGCCAATGAAAAGGTGTATGAATATGCAATATTTGGCACTCATCAAATACCCCCAAACCTGAATTTTACTTGTCCTCAAGTGAAACAGAAATCCAGAAATCCAAACTATACCACTGTCGCTGGTCTCTCGAATGCATTTAGCGTATGCACTAAGCCTTTAAACCCCTAGGTGTCCCTAGTGGACGAGTTGTAGTATCGTGAGGGCCTACCAAAGATGTACCCACAAAACCTTCTCCAATTTAAGAGCATCCATAGAAATGTCTTCGTCTTCGGTCTTCAACTGTAGATGATGAACTTCGGAATTTCGTAGAACCATGAAAATTTGTAACCAATTTTTTTTTTCTTTTTTTTTAAGACCCGCTATACAGCTGGTCATCATTTTTTTTAGTGACCCGCTACACAGCTGGTCATCAGATACCAAACACAAGATCCGATATATTATTATTATTTTTTTTAAAATTTTTTTTTTTTTTGGAGACCCGCTACACAGCTGGTCTTAGAAGACAACAGAAGACCCGCTACACAGCTGGTCATAGAAAACACACTACAAAAAATGCAAAAGACTACAAAAGATCCTACAAAAGACCCGCTCCACAGCTGGTCATAAAAAAAATGCAAAAGACTATAAAAGACCCTATAAAAGACCCGCTCCACAGCTGGTCATAAAAGACACAACAAAAATTGCAATACTCCCCCAAACCTAAATCTAACATTGTCCTCAATGTTTCAAAAGATAACAGAAACAACAAAACATGAGAACAAAACAGATTCAAAGGAAAGAGATTACCAGATGCCAAAAAGGGTGGTGCTAACCATAATTGAATGAATGCTTGAAAGCAAATAATATGAGCGCAAGACAAAAAGTTTGGTTAGCACACAAATATATCAACAAGATTCAAAATTTTACCTACTAGATTATACAATGATGACTCACCATGTACCAACAATCTAAAAAGTTGAGGATCAACCCAAAAGACGTAGTGCGGAAACATCAACAGCCTTACACAATTATAACAGGACAGCAATGCAAGTGAGACTGCATATGTGAATGAGTTACCCCCAAACCTAGATTTTTCAATAGATATATTTTTGGGTACAAAATCTAACAATTTCAGGGGTGCACCATGCACAAGATCTAGTTCAAAGTGGATTTTGTCAGGGATGGATGGAGAGACATGAGTGAACTCTAATTGTGGCTCATCAAAGGTATTATATTTAACTGCAAAATAGTCCAAGAGGACTTGAGATGCACACAGTTCCAATCCTAGATTAGGTACTCTTAGAAAAGTAGGTTTAACAATAACTTTACAAACCAAATCTAGGTTGGGTGCAAGATTACCAGTTTGTGACATGGGCAGGGAGGTAGGCACATCATTATTAGGCACATCTATAACTCCTAAATCATTTGCCAGTGTCGCAGCATGCTCACATTCATAGAACAATCCATCAAGACCCAAATAAGTATCATGCTCATCCAAAGTTTTATTCTCATGCATAGACAAATCCAAAGAGACATCACAATGTGACCCAGGCAGAGAATCAAACACGTCAATTATGTTTTTATGCATAAGATCATTAGTGTTGACAGGAGATTCAACATTACCTATGTCAAACACAAGTACAACATCATGCTCATGCTCATAAAACAAATCAATAAGCCCCAGTTCACAATCATCCCCTAGAAATTCAGTTTCATGCATAGGAATATCACAAGAAACTTCACACTGTGACTTAGACAGAGAATCAGACACATCAAAGTTATTTTCATGTATAGTATCATTAGTGTCTACAGAAGATTCAACATTTTCTAAGTCACAAACAAGTTGTGTAGCATGCTCTCTTTCACTGGACAACTGCACATGCTCAAGATTAGTAACCACATCACATGTAAATGGAACATTAGAAGAAACTTCATCCATTAAGGTCGAGGCAGATAAGCCTAATGTCTCTGAACCCAAAGGTTCGACAATATTTTCAGTAAAAACATATTCTTCTAACATAACATCATCATCATCATCATCATAGAAATGCATTTCCTTATTTAAAATCATATTATTTCTAGTCCCTTCATTTAAAATAGGTTCATATGCAATATCAGCTGCACAAGTAAGACTAGGCATACTATTTTCACATTTTATTTCATTAGGACAAACAAATATTTCATCCTGAAATTCCTCCTTTCCTACATTTTGTAAATGAATCAAATTCATTTTTAAAAATGCATTAAGTTGTTCAATGGAAGGAGAGTCTTCAACAGTAGGAAATTCATAATCAATGCTATATGGTTTATCATGCAATACACTCCTAGCATTATTTTGTTCGAAGCTTCTAAGATTTTCCTCCACATATTGAGAAGTACAAAATTGTTCAAATTCCCACTGTGGTGGATGATACATGTGTGCATGGTCATTAGGGTCTATAAAATACTGATCGCAACCTTCGAAAGGTTGATTATGGTCCCAATGACTATCAGCTTTGTAATATGTTGGCATTTCATATTTTGGATTTTCATGATATTCTCTAGATTGCCTAAAATCATGCAAAATATAGCAATTCTCAGCAGGATGGCCTAAGACTCCACATAAGGTACAAGCATAGATTTCAGATTGCATTTCTAAAGCTGTGATTTTAGCTTCTAACTGATCCAAAAATGATGACTGTGAGGGTTGGGCACTGTCAAGATGTTCATTTTCACCCTGTGGTGGATGATACATGTTTGAATAGTTATTAGGGTCCATGTATTGATGCTCAGGACTGTGAAAATGTCCATAAAAATCCCTATAACTATTGACATCATGGTCTGTTGGAGGCTCATAATATGAAGCATGCCTGTAAGCAAGCTCTCTAATGAATTTGTTTTCATCCTCACCTGCAGACCAAAATCCTGACATGATATCTAACTAGCACTAGGCTTGTTGCAGAGATTGGGAGGTACACACTGAAAACAGACCAATATTTTTTTCATTATTTGTTTTTTTTTTTTTTTTTTCAAGACCGTTCTCTAATGACCTCGGGCATACATTAGAAAAACAAAATAAAATAAGAAATAAACGGAAGGGAAGTTCTATGCAATCGCAAACAAGGATGACTCCACCACAGTAAACCTACTGATTTCTAGCAAACAAAAAGCATGATGGCTCCACTTAGATTTTTTTCTAGACCAGCTTCTAATCCTTCGAAAGGGAATTCGTTACAATCTGAGTAAACCTCTCTGGAATCAATCTGAGTTTAAATAAATTGAATAGAGGCGAGGGAAGCTGCAGGAGCTTTGATACCCAAGGCCTCACCGCAATACAAGGCGGTGCAGTCACGCATTCAATTTACAGAAACCGTCATGAACTTCGAAGTATGCTTAAAGAGTAACCAATATTTTTCAAACGACTTTCCTACTAAGCTCGTTACCCTATAGGTCTCGTTCTATTCCAAATTTTAAAGCTTAGGTTCGCGTTTGGTAACGTTTTCCTAAGGCGGACAAGAAGAGAACGGTGATGAAATCCGAATCCCTTATCTTGTATGGCCAGTTCTTGCCCTTTACTAGGAAAATAAAGCAGCCGTATTCAATTCCTCAACATATATGCAAACGAAGGAATACAGTAACTCGCTAACAAGGGATTCGCGAGTGTTTCGACAAACTTACCTCCCGTTCCAGATGGGGGATGAACCGTTGTTGTCGACTCGGGCCACGACTCCTATGTCATGAACGAACCCGAGGGGCCGAGGTGATATTGTAATCACCGTCCTTCTCTGCAAACAGTTGATATTTAATAATACCCTTCCGTAGGGTTTAAAAATAAAAATAGAATGTCCAAGTCCAAAGTCCAAAATAAAGTGCAAAAGAAAAAGAAAATTACAAGAGTAGAGGAATCCTAATACAATCTAAAAATAAATAAAATAAACTTTTTTTTTTTTAAAAAAAAAAAAAAAAAACTTCTTTCGCTTCCTTTCCTTCGCCTTTACAACAGCTACTCCGGCACCTATTGAGCTCAAAAGAGGTAGTTAGGGTTTCGAAGTTTTAAAGCAAAAGCAAAAATTTTAAAAAAATAACAAAAATAAGTGTAAAATTGACTGTGAATAGTTGCGCTATGCTACAGTAATATGTGAACAGTTCCAGGAGATGAAAAATGAATAGTGACAGGAGATGAAAAATGAACTACACCACTACCGAGTCCCCGGCAACGGCGCCAAAAACTTGGTAGGCTCGGAAAGATACCTACTATTGTGTATACTGCAAGTGCACAGTGTCGACAAGCAACACAGGGCAAGCACAGGTCGAACAACAGAGACTTGGAGAGTGTAGAAGTTGATTCTAAATCCTGATTCAGAGAGTAACCAAAAGGGGTTTGATTTTGTCGATACGACGATATGATTTTCAAGTGACTAATAATAAAAGTAAAAGATGCAAATAACAAGATATGTAAACAATGATAATATGGATACTAGGGTATTCAAATCCACCAATAACCTATGATATGCATTCAACTTGTAATATTATTCTTGTCCTTATAGTAGATTCAAGTCTACCGTATAACTAAGGTGTTTCTCCAATGGATAATTTAATCACAACTAAAGTATTTCTCCAAAGCATTAATTATCTAATTAAGCACAACTAATCTAAAGATCAATATTTGGTTAAGCATGAGTTGTAGCATAATCAACATAGATATATTCTAACTACAATGGATACATGGCATACATTGTGAGAGCAAGATGTTGAAAAACTTGGATTAAATTATATCTTTAAACAATTCTAAACTTTCAAGAACAAGATACAAGATATGAATACATACCAATGAGATTAGGGCTTCATCTAAACCCTAGTAAATGAAATTAGAACATGAAGAACATTACAACAAAATTGAAATTTGATAAACTAACATGAACAAGCTATTCTTGGATGGTTTTTCAACACAACAACCCTCTCTATTTATACACAAAATTCCCTCAAGCACTTGGATTCGAAATTTGGAAAGCATCCACTCAACAAAACATGTTTTCTTAATTGATGGATTGAATGGAATATATTTGGTTGTGGGAAACAAATTGGGAGTGATTGAGTGAGAGAATGGGGATGTTTTCTTTAATTGATGGATGAAATGGAATACAATGGGGGTGAGGTGGATGTTTGGAAAGAATCCAATGGGGGTGAGGTGGATGTTTTGGAAAGAATCCAATGGGGGTGAGGTGGAAATGGATTTGGGTCTTGGGTTTTGGATCATGGGTTGTTTAATCCCATGAATTTGTAAACAGGTTGCCACTGATGCGCGAGCGGGTTGCAACGCTTCCAAATTTCTTCTCTTTTGTCTTCTCAATTCTTCCAAGCTTTATTTAGTACTTAAAAACACAAAATTAATTAATACAAATATTTATTCTTGAAAATGGTAAAAATGCAGAATTTGGGATAATATATGACTTTGAAGCGCGAAAGATGAGTTAAGTGCCAATGAAAAGGTGTATGAATATGCAATATTTGGCACTCATCAGTGGGTTATCATGTATGGAAATCTAAGTCATGAGACTTTTCGTAAGAAATAACATGTGACAGTATTAAGTTAGTCTTTGGTTGGTAACCTAGGATTTAATCTAGGCCGGTCAATTCGGATGGCGAAGTTGGATGACCGAGATTGTAATTTATAGAAGAGGGTGGCCATTGATTATGGCCACATGTCGTTGGCGCCTGCTAGTGGCGGAGTGGCGTCTGCCAGTGGCATAATTGCACAATTAGCACCTGCCAGTGGCATAATGGCACAATTGGCACCTGCCTGGCATAGCCGTGGCCACTATATCTTGGCATATTGGTGTTAGGTCCAAATATGACTAAACTATATTGTCTCTAGTTTCCGTATCAAACTTAAAGCCTTAGGTGGCAATATTTGGTATGGGTCGGCATAGTGGCCTTCCAAATTAGGGTTTGGCATGTCAAAACCCTAATTAGCGTGTGCGGCTATGTGGCCGCGATATGGTGGCACTTTGGAAAACACTATCGTGGCCACTTTAAATAAAGAAATCATGGCAAGGCCATAATGTGGGAATGACCATGGACACGACGCCACTTTTAGGGTATTCTGAATCCCACATGGCATGTTGCATGTTGTGGGTCCAAAGTAGCATAATTTAGGACATGACGAGGAATTAGGGTTTCCTCTTAATTTGACTAATGCCATTAAAACAAGAGTTATATACTGATAAGAATACCCTGGTTAGAGTTTGTTATGGTGTTGGCCACGAATGGACACAAACGAAAAGTGAGATAGCACGCGGCTGCACTTGTTATGGCACATTGGCATAGTGCTGCCGCGGAATAGCATGGCCTGCCAATTATCATGCCGTCGCGATTTAGCAAGTTGATTAGCTAATTGGCATGGCGTCCATGTTGACGCAAAGGAAATTATGTGTTGGCGCAGTTTGGCTTCATTTAATGCGTGTGGTGGGTTTAAAGCTACCTGATTGGTCGATTGGAAAGGGGGCCGACAAGTAGCATGGGCCCGACCATATTCGAAGTGCGTGTGGCATATTTAGAGGGACCTGATTAGTCGAATGGAAAGGGGGCCGGTAAGTGACATGAACCCGGCCACATTCCAAGTGCGTGTGACGCATTTAGAGCGACCTGATTGGTCTATGGAAAAGGGGGGCGGCAAGGGAAACATGGAGCGTGGCCATCTGGCTTCAGGTGGTTCCCGCTAGGGGGAACTGGCCAGCCATGTGGCGCGGCCACGCCTCCTCTTGTTGCTGCTCCCATTTGTTGCAGCTCCTCTTTTATTTCTTGTTTTCTGATTTTTGGTAGGACTTTGCTCCTACTAGTCCATGGCAGATTAATTTCCTAGCTTACCTAGGTCTGGTCTCGATCAATAGGGTTCGAGATATTGCGAAGGGTTCCCAAAACCTAATTTTTACATATTGATTAGGTTAAGGGACTGAATTTTGCGGGCTGCCGCAAAACCAATCAAATTTTAGTGAATTTTGCATACTGATACAAAAATCACTAATTTAGTATTAAAGGGTAGCGTAACTTTGCGTGCCTCTGATTGAGTACTTCCATACCTATCTCAATCCTGACACTTCGGGAGATTCATGCTACTCAGCTGAGAGCTAACATTAGTCGCCATGTCATGTCAGTATTAAGAGTTTAACTGGGAACGTGGTATGGAACAAATACTCAGAAATTTACAGAATATTTGGGATTGTTGCTTCACGCACCATTCTGGATAAATTTCATATAAATATACTAAATCGCTCAATACATGTTGTAAGTAGAGAGGCTTGGGCACTCATCACTTTTAAATGGCTCAGTTTCTTTGCAGAACAACGGCGCATTAAATACATGGTTTTACAATTTTAGCACTGGACTAAAAATCACCATCAACATTAATTCCCCTGCTTAGTATGTAACAATGACATTATTGTGGGGTAAGCACTAGATAGTGACAAATAAAGATAAAACTTATGAGGTAAGGTAGACAGATGTTACCAGGATAGAGTCCGGCTCGGTCTTTGAGCAAGACACATTTAATGAAGCATCAGAGCATGCAGTCCTCCTAGTACACGTCAATTGTCTTCAAGTAGATAATTTAATATCCCGCATCTAAGGCCTTTATATACGGCAGGTAGAGAGTCATTTTTTTCCCGATCTTATCAATTTGTCGAACATAAAAAGGGTCACTTGAGCCTTTCGTTTCATACCAATCACCGCAGAGTTGTACTCATCTTCTTTCCAGGTATCGCTTCATATTCTCTTGTAACTTTTCTTTTGTCTTTACCATGTAGGTTGTTAATATGAACATAATGCTTCTCTGCATTACATGATGGGAACTCCTAGTGATGATTATTCTTCTAATTCTCCGGAGAAGATATTTGAAGTTGACAAACCAAGGGTTTGCGCGTTCGAGGAGGTATTAGATAAAATCGATCCTCCGTTTCGTGAAGCTGGTCGGGTCATATAGGGTATGCCACTCACACATTTACGCATCATTCGAGAGTGTGTTCAAGCTTTCCTGGTTTCGGTCGACATAGAGGAAAAGTAAAGGCATGATGAAGAGTCTTAACGTGATGAAGCATCTCAGCGTAATAAATCATCTCACCGTGACGAAGAGTCTCAGCCCACGAGTGTTAGGGATGAAAGATTCGCGGCTCGATTGAAGCGACAAAGAATCGAGCATAAGCAACCTCCAGGTGCGAATAAGCATGATTACCCTATTCATAACAACGTTATAATTCTGGACTCTGATGTGGACGAACCGGCGAATCCTCAAAAGGCTGTTGGGGCAGTTTCTGAAAAGGATGTTGGTGTAGTTTCCAAGGGAGAGGTCGATGGAGAATATTGAAGCGGTTTCTGAGGAGAACATTGAAGCAGCTGCCATAGAGAATTTTGAAGCGAATTCTAAGGAGAACATTGAAGTGACTTTGGCTCCTGGAGAGGACATTGTAGGGGATTCTAAGGAGAACTCCAGTTGAGGCGCCATTTACCTTGTCTTTGACGTTGATAACTAGATTTCCCACTTTGTTATTTCATTTAATAGAAGAACATCCTTTCGTAGCTTAGATTGCAGATGTTTTTGATATTTCAGTGGTTTTGTTTATATCAAGTGACATTATTTCATTCGTTATGCTTTAATAATTTTACGTTTCCAGTTGAATGAACGAAACCTCCCGACTAAGAAATCCAGATCCTTAGAAGATTTTGTAACATCTAGTAGCGTTCCTCAGTAGGGTTATGGTAGAGCCACGCTTAGCACCTTGATCACCAAAATGAGTTCTTCCCATTCTGTAACTTCCCTTTGATATTAACCTTGTATATCACATGTGTTGTGCTCCCATGAACAAGAAATCTAAGAGTCGTATTTGTTAGTGTGAAGGATCTCTCTCCAATTAATAGCGCGTGTGATGTGATTGTTATTGGACACTTCTGGAGGAGTGATTATAATCCAGGAGTACCACGTGCGCTAGCTTGCTACTTCCTGATTCCGTGAAGGGATTTTTTTCTCTCGAAATCCGAGAATTTCATAAGGTGAAAACTGGATCTAGGCACACGATGATTGAGAGGCTGTTACTTTGTTGAGGAAGGATGCACTTCAGGATGCTTGCCCAAAATCGTGTACAAGATGCTTGATAATTTCCTTTGGTCACCTTGCCCTTTCTTTTCCTTTATGTATTCCCTTCTTCAGTGTTTTTTTTTTTTTGAATCAATGGGTAATGATTTCATGAAGGTTTGGGTTTACTCTGAGACTTTTCATTGAGATGATTCAGGAGTAAGAATTCTTACTTTAAAAGAAATGATGCTGTGATTAATTGATAAATTGAAACCCTAATTATGAATGCAAGCAGTGCAATCATTTTGGAGGAATTAAAAATACTGCATGAAACGGAAAATTACTAAAGGAAACACTAAAAGAAATTTTGGAGGAGAGGGCGGCGCGAAATCTTAGGTATTAAAGGGTTTGAGCCACCGAGCATGTATTACTACGCCTTCTAGCTTGTCAGCATTGATGAGATTGCAGTACCTTCACAAAATAATTTCCTCCACTAGGTACGGCTCGTTTTTCCCTTATGTGGAATCAGATGGAGTTGGTTGAGTCACAACTCTCATTACTATATCTCCAACTTGAAATGGGTTTGGGCATTGCGCTTTCTTAGATTCCTTATCTTTAACTGTGATAGTTTCTAAATTCCTGATAAAATACTTGAAAGGACTAGCATCCCATTCACATCTCTTAGTGACGGCTGGGTTGATAATCGGCTCGAGTCCCCAAGCCTTGGCGGGAGGAGGAGTGACTGGTTTCAAAAAAGGTTGTTCAATAAGACTTACTTGTGTCCGGAATCTGCGAACAAATGCTGATACGCTCTCTTAAGGCAATTGCGTCACATTTGCGAGTTGTTGATACAACAACAAATAGTCTTCAGGGTTGGACGGCTTGTTGGAGACCCTTTCAGGTATATACACTGGAAAATGACATACTCTTAGCCTCGCTTTGTTTTTATGTATCCACGAGCGCCCCAGGACCATATCATAATTTGGGTATTCTTTAACTATATGAAATTTGGCGTGTGTTAGAGCATCTCCCACCTTGATTTCGAAATTGATATACCCATAAGCGTCTATGGGTTCTCCTTATGAGTTTTTGATTATGGTTGGGTAGTTGTTGATGGTGGAATTCTATTCGGGGCTAAAATTGTAAAAGATAAATTCTAAGCTGACGTCCTGCAAAGGATAAAGCCTTCATACGGTGAATATTCTCACCATATTAATTCATTGGAGCATGTGCAACCATCCTTGAGAATTAAAACCTACCCAGAGCGGAGCATGTAGCAACCATCCCGATTTTCTATAGGTTTGCAGCATTACAATTAATTCCCTACTCAAAGCCTTGTGTTCGACATGCAAACACCCGTAGGCTACCTGACGGCGGGTTATATTAGCCCTGTTGAACGCATGCAAGACTACCGATGTTAGTCTCACTTGCTGAAAACAAACTCAAAAATAGATCTCATCTGTCCAACTTCACAGGCATGGTTGGACGGCCTAGATCGCGCGCGGGACCGAGTAGCATGCACGTGCATGCTCACCGCCAGCCTACCTTCCTCCTGGACTGATTGGTTTCCCCATGGGATGCGTGTAAGGTGCAAATACGCTAACTCCAAGTTGCGAGCCCGCAACTTGAAGGAATTAGGGTTTCCGCAGGGCGCAACCTCCCTACTTACGACCAACGCATGGAAACGACCAACAGGCGAGGCCACTGGCCGGAAGCACCTGCATGCTCACCGTGTGCCCGGCTACACGGCCAACCAATCGTCCATGGTTGGTTACAGCCGTCCGTCTCGAAAATCATTCCCAAAGGTAGCATGCGAGGTCACTTCTAATATCGGCCATCCGTTATCGCAGGCGTGTTTGGATGGATTAGATCGCGCCTATGGTCGCAAACCAAGCATGCACATGCTCGCCACTAACCCACCTCCCTGCTGGTATGATGATCTTGCCTGTGGGAGTCACGGACGTTGGGAAACGTTAGCTTGAATGTTGGGCCCGCAAACCCTAAAATTAGGGTTTTCCGACAAGTTGCGACCACACAACTTTGGGCGTGTGTGTACGAACGACCAGGAGGCGGAATTGCTGGCCGATGGTGTCTACATGCTCACCGTGGGCCCACCTCCATGGTGAACCAATCGGTCAGCTCCCCTGACTTCCATGCGTCTCGATTTGCCTGCCCAAAGGTGGCATGTAAGGACACTTCTAATCTCGACCATCCTTCATCGCAGGCTAGAACGGGTGACCCAGATTGCTCCGATTGATTTCCAGCTGGCGTGGACGTGTAGAGTGGCGTCCCACCTACATGAAGGGACAATCGGCCACTCCATCCACGCCTCCCAAGGCATAAAACCGTTAGGGTGAAAGAGGAAGCTCGCAAGCCTTCCAAACCCTAATCCAACGGTTATTCCTCCATCAATCTCGTCCGTCCAAGTTCGCATGCTTGGATGAATATCCTAGGAAGGGAGTTAGGTGGAAAACAAGGTATCACCGTGATCACCATCCTCCAAACTTCCCCATGGCATAACCGGACAAGGTGGGTCCCGCTCATGCGACCTCCAACAACGCCTGAACATAGCTAGTTGAGTCACTTCAACTTGCAATATTTTCATCAAGGTTGTGTAGGCTTCAAGTATGTTAAGCATATTTAATGCACCACATGCATACGATATGTGCCTACCAACAACTTGATTATTTTACCTAGAACCGTTTGCTACCTTATGTGGGTCCCATGACTCACTCGAGACGTTAATCACGTCACAACTAGGGGATACAAACTGGGGTATTGGTCTGGCGGTTTACAGCGTGCAGCATGCAACACGCCATCACAAGATCGTGTCAGGGAAACATGGGCAGTTAGCGATGATAGGAGAAGTGGGCAAGCAACCGTGTGACACTAACACACAACTCCACTTCCTCCATCACTCCACTTTCCCACGAGAGACGTGATGAAGGCTTATCGACTTGTATAAATAGGTTCTCCTCCCTATTTCCAACAAAAACACAGAAAAACCAAGTGTTAATACCATCGTATTCAACACCCAGAGCCTGCCTGCAACACTTGCTAGCCTGCTCAAATTATGTTAACAAGTCATCAAATAGCCTTCATCTTCATACTCTCAACACCTTCTTCGCTTCCATCCCTAAGATCAACCCCACATCCTTCACCTGTGACCGAAACAAATCTGGAACGGTCGTGTCTTCGGTTTAGGCCAGAATTATACAGATTATCTCTCGAATCAAAAGTGCTCATCGTGCAGCACATTTGTTGAAGGTTTAAATTCACTTCTCATCCACACACACCCAAAATTACCTAAACCTGCAGAAGTAGTTTTCTCCCACAAACAATTGGCGACCACAGTGGGAGGTTAATCTATCGGTTGTGAAGTCGATCTCTTCAATACCATTTCAATTTTCAAGATGGTGGATCTTAGATATGGATCAGCAACCAATCCCAAGGGAGGTAGCGCCGACAGCAATTCTAGCGCTGATATCCCAATTATTGGTGTCACTATACAACCCACCAGTACAACCAACGTGTCCCGTGGAGTTGCGTCTTCTACCATCAGTACCACCAGTACCAGCAGAGTAGGATCGGACATTCCAATAGGTGTGACACCTCCCATTACAAGAGCTACAGCGGCTGCAAATCCAGGCATTTCCTCAAGCATGACACCTCCATCCATCACCAGAACGACTGCTACTCCCCCTTCAGGACGAGGATCTGGAGGACCCAAAGGATGGCAACCTCCTATCACCATGGTGGACTTGATGAAGAGACAAGAAACCCTCGCTAAAGCTCAGGCAGACATGGCAACCACTCAGAAGGAGGTACTCACTTTCCTTAAAACATTAACCGATCGATTACCACAAGAGTCGAGACAGCCCCAAGGGCCAACAAGAAATACGTTCAGCACACCTGGAGCAGGTGCCTCAGTTGCGCAAGCCTACCTGAACGAAAAGTATTATGCTGCTGACCACGCAAGAGAAAGGGACCAGGAGCGTCTCAGGGAAAGGATCCGACCATCCAACTTTATTACACGTGAAGATATGGAGAGACTCCTCCAAAATTGTGGCAAAGAAAATCCGATGGATGCACATCGACACTAGCCTCCATATCCACAAGATGTGCAGCGGATTCCTCTTCCCAGGGGATACACCTCCCCTCAATTCACCCTTTACGATGGTACCGGTAATGCTCGTGAACACGTCTCTCGATTTTTAGAATCCTTAGGAGAACACGAATAAAATCACGTTCTCCGCCTGAAGGAATTCTCCAAATCACTTACGGGGAGAGCCTATACGTGGTACAACAACATCGCTCCCGACAGCATATCCAATTGGAGTGAGATGGTCAGCGCATTTTACAAGAAGTACTTCTTTGTATCTGAGCAAGTTACTTTCTCAGACCTGGGGAGAATCTCCCAACGGAACAACGAACATCCAAATGATTTTGTCAAAAGGTTCAGAACACAAGCGTTGGACTGCCATGAACCAAATGTCACAGAACGACAGCTGGTGGAATTATGCATCAATGGAATGATACCCATATATCGCTCCCTGCTGGAAAACTTGGGATTCAAGACGTTCTCAGAGCTCCATGAAGCAGCCAAACGTTCATCCATTACCGCCCCAGCATTATTGGAAAGAACCAGGATCGTTCGGAGCGACGATTCACGAGATAATCGTGGAAACATGCGCCTTATCAACAAGCAGTATAATACTGGCCCTTCTGTCAGTGTAGTAAGCGAAGGCGGAAATAGAAAAGATCCAGCGGCGGCAGAACAACTACCCAAGCGTGCGGCTCAAACGCATAAAGCTTCGCCTCGAAAGGGAACATGCAAAGATCATGCGCAGAGCACCGAAGACACATGCTTCCCATTTCCGATAAATGAAGTAATGGAACTCTTGGAGGCATGGATTCAGGATGATGCTATCAAGCTACCTCCTATCAGACGTCCACCAACTGAGAAAGACATGGCAGACCCTAAGTACTGCCGTTATCATAGGTTTGTCCACCACCCAACTAAGGATTGCAACAAGTTGAAAGAAATCTTCAGGGAAAAGATAGCATCAAGAGAGCTTCAATTGGGAAATGAATGAGTTCACAGAGACCCTCTTCCTGTCCGAAGTTGCATGATCTCTAGAGACTCTGTGCGCAAGACTGCATAATCCATGATGGAACACCTGTGTGAAATCTTGTACCTTTCCAAGGTAAAACGTCAAGATATATTCATGGCCCTTAACCGTATTGTGTCAGGCAGGCGCTTGTACCCAGAAAAAGAAGTCGTTCCAGCATCTCAAGCCTCCTTGGAAGATAGCGCCAACAAAGGAAACTGGGGACTTTTGACCGTCGCCCATTTGAAAGATGTCAAGTTCGATAGTACATTAATCGATGCAGCCTCCGAGTTCAACATCGTTACTATCAAGACCCTGCAAGCTGCGAAAATCTCAAAGCAGGAGGCTACCAGTTGTCCGACTGTGATCAAGAGCCCAGTAGGAAAGTTTGTGGATGTCTACGGATACATTGACCTTGATGTCAAGATCGGTAACACTCCAACACAAGACAGATTCCATATAATTAAAGAATATATAGATTACGACGTGATTCTGGGGTGCCCGTGGGTACACAAGGCGCATTCCTTACCAATCTCAGTACCTGGAAGAATCTCCAACAAGCCAGCTCCGATGGTTTCCAACAAACCTTGGAGACTCGAAGACTGCCTGTTGCCTCCATACCAATAACTCACAAGCATAACGCAACTCCCTGGTAAAATCCCTTCGTCCTACGTCAAGAGATTCCGAGCCCAAATAAGTCACATTGAACAACCCTCTTTGCAAGTAGTGGATGATTGTCCTGCTGGACCACATGGGACTGTTTCACCTGACAGGCGGGCCACCACAAAGAAATGTGAATGGAGTGCTGGCCCTTTTAAGTGCTTCACCAAAAGTTTGGAAGCAGTCAAGAACGACACGTGTCAGAAGCAAGCTGTTATACCAAGTCCAAATCCGTTTCAAATCGGAGATATGGTAGCAAAGGTAACCACGTTCCAACTTGGAAACATGGCAGTAAAAATAACTACCCAGCCTAATATGCCTGCAAAGGAAGAAGAAGTATTCTTAGTGGCAGATGTTATCTTGGGCGGTTACTGCAAGATCATCAATGCAGACAAACTCGAAGGTGCGGTTGTTCACTCACGATGGCTCAAGACCTGCCTCACTTGAAGACACGACATCACCTCTCTAATCCCCCCGGGGGGATTCCTCCAACAATTTTCCTTTTCACAATATTTGTAATTCCTTAAAAATGATGGCACCGCTTGCCTTCATACTTATTAGGGTTTCAATATTTCTTCAAGTAATCAAGATTTCATTCCTTTTATAACTTCTCATAAAATCACACAAAGTTATGAGTCACATTCAAACCACCATTACCTATAAAGAAAACCCTAAATCCTCATACCAAATATTCATACCAGCCTGGTAATATGGGAGGAATAAAGCATGTAAAAAGGGGAGGAGGAAGGTATCCTACATGATCTACTTCAACAGAGCCAGACTCACGTCAGGGTGCACAAGCAGAAAAAATATGCATGTTTTGAAAGCAACATTGAATAAAACTTTGTTCAAGACAAGCAAGCAAACGAGAAAACTTCAAACTCAGCCGCCACTGAGTATAAAAAAAAACTACAAAGAAGAATAACAGGGAAACTCAATTGCTGGTTGCGTCTTCATCACTGTTGGGATCCACATCTTGTGTCGCTTTCTCCCTAGACGCCTCAACTTCTTCTTCGGGCACAACATCTACCGCCTCAACATCTTCAGCATGCGTATCTTCTGCACCTTCTACAGAATCCATTGCAACCTTGGAAATCGTGCAAATCACTTTCGGATGTTCAGTCTCATCAGTATCAGGGTCAAGGATTATCACACCGCCACGTATTGGGTAATCACACTTCCCATCACCCGCAGGACGTTCGTGTTCAACCCTCCGTCTCTTCAACCGAGCTGCAAACCTTTCAGCTCTCGAGCTTACTGGTGCTTGTGACGCCTCGCGTTTCCACTTCTCTCGCAACGCTTCTTCGTGTCTTTGTTTCTCCTCCATATCGATTGCAACTGAAAGAGCATGGAGCCACCCCCTGACAATGGTTAAATGCAAGACAGACATTCCCTGTACGGCATGGCCGACTTCACGAAGTGGCAAATCAATTTTAGCCATCACCTCTTCATGTGCGTTAGATTCTGGTTTATCAACTTCAAAACTTTTTTTTGAAGAAGTTGCAGAGTGATCATCACCTAATCCTTTCATGATGTGCTGCAAAAAAAAAAAGAAAAAAAAAAGAGAGGAAGATAAGTTACGGCGGCACATAAAAAGTATTCTAATCACAACTATCGCCAATCGAATAAGAAATCAACGTGTGGAGCAATACCTGAGATGTTGAAGAAGACGATCGCCTAATGAGAAGAATACAGGAAAACTTCTTTATATGCTTCACGATCCAACAAGATCCCCAGGAGAAAAGAAGTCCACCTTTGCCGCTTTCTGAGGCTGTTAAGTCGGGATTGTGATCAACAATATTTATCGAATGCACGATGCTTTCTAGATAGGCATATGAGAAGGCACACAGAAAGAGGAAGGCCAAGGTGGATCGACCCACCAAGCTGTACTTCCCCAGCCGAGCTTTACCATTGGAAGGATCAACTCAACCGGCTCCAAGGCATTTAACACACATGACATACCTTCTCCCACGCGGTAAACATGTATTTACTCTGGCTTTAGTTATTTTTGTATGCAAATTGTCACCATATCATGCCTACCCTACAATAGTGTAACCATTGCATGCTAGGCAGGGGACTTAATGTTGATGGTGGTATTCAATTCGGGGCTAAAATTGTAAAATACAAATTCTAAGCTGACGTCCTGCAAAGGATAAAGCCTTCATACGGTGAATATTCTCACCATATTAATTTATTGGAGCATGTGCAACCATCCCTGAGAATTAAAACCTACCCAGAGCGGAGCATGTAGCAACCATCCCGATTTTCTATAGGTTTGCAGCATTACAATTAATGCCCTACTCAAAGCCTTGTGTTCGACATGCAAACACTCGTAGGCTACCTGACGGCGGGTTATATTAGCCCAGTTGAACGCATGCAAGACTACCCATGTTAGTCTCACTTGTTGAAAACAAACTCAAAAATAGATCTCATCCGTCCAACTTCGCAGGCATGGTTGGACGGACTAGATCGCGCGCGGGGCCGAGTAGCATGCACGCGCATGCTCACCGCAAGCCTACCTTCCTCCTGGACTGATTGGTTTCCCTATGGGATGCGTGGAAGGTGCAAATACGCTAACTCCAAGTTGAGAGCCCGCAACTTGAAGGAATTAGGGTTTCCGCAGGGCGCAACCTCCCTACTTACGGCCAAACGCATGGAAACGACCAACATGCGAGGCCACTGGCCGGAAGCACCTGCATGCTCATCGTGTGCCCGGCTACATGGCCAACCAATCGTCCATAGTTGGTTGCAGCCGGCCGTCTCGAAAATCGTTCCCAAAGTTAGCATGCGAGGTCACTTCTAATCTCGGCCATCCGTCATCGCAGGCGTGTTTGGATGGCTTAGATCGTGCCTATGGTCGCAAACCAAGCATGCTCATGCTCTCCACCAACCCACCTCCCTGCTGGTATGATCAGCTTTCCTGTGGGAGTCACGGACGTTGGGAAACGTTAGCTTGAATGTTGGGCCCGCAAACCCTAAAATTAGGGTTTGCCGACAAGTTGCGACCACGCAATTTTGGGCGGGTGTGTACGAACGACCAGGAGGCGGAATTGCTGGCCGACGGTGTCTACATGCTCACCATGGGCCCACCTACATGGTGAACCAATCGGCCAGCTCCCCTGACTGCCATGCGTCTCGATTTGCGTGCCCAAAGGTGGCATGTAAGGACACTTCTAATCTCGACCATCCTTCATCGCAGGCTAGAACGGACGACCCAGATTGCTCCGATTGATTTCCAGCTGGCGTGGACGTGTAGAGTGGCGTCCCACCTACATGGAGGGACAATCGGCCACTCCATGCACGCATCCCAAGGCATAAAACCGTTAGGGTGAAAGAGGAAGCTCGCAAGCCTTCCAAACCCTAATCCAACCGTTATTCCTCCATCAATCTCATCCGTCCAAGTTCGCATGCTTGGATGAATAGCCTAGGAAGGGAGTTAGGTGGCAAACAAGGTATCACCGTGATCACCATCCTCCACACTTCCCCATGGCATAACCGGCTAAGGTGGGTCCCGCTCATGCGACCTCCAACAACGCCTGAACATAGCTAGTTGAGTCACTTCAACTTGCAATCTTTTCATCAAAATTGTGTAGGCTTCAAGTATATTAAGATATTTTAATGCATCGCATGCATACGATATGCGCCTACAAATAACTTGATTATTTTACCTAGCACCGTTTGCTACCTTATGTGGGTCCCACGACTCACTCGAGACGTTAATCACGTCACAACTGGGGGATACAAAATGGGGTATTGGTCTGGCGGTTTACAGCGTGAAGCATGCAACACGGCATCACAAGATCCTGTCAGGGTAACATGGGCAGTTAGCGATGATAGGAGAAGTGGGCAAGCAACCGTGTGACACTAACACACAACTCCACTTCCTCCATCACTCCACTTCCTCCACTTTCCCACGAGAGACGTGATGAAGGCTTATCGACTTGTATAAATAGGTTCTCCTCCCTATTTCTAACAAAAACACAGAAAAACCAAGTGTTAATACCATCGTATTCAACACCCAGAGCCTGCCTGCAACATTTGCTAGCCTGCTCAACCTTCTGTTAAAAAGTCATCAAATAGCCTTCATCTTCATACTCTCAACACCTTCTTTGTTTCCCTCCCTAAGATCAACCTCACATCCTTCACCTGTGACCGAAACAAATCTGGAACAGCCATGTCTTCGGTTTAGGCCAAAATTGTACAGATTATCTCTCGAATCAAAAGTGCTCATCGTGCATCACATTTGTTGAAGGTTTAAATTCACTTCTCATCCACACACACACCCAAAATTACCTAAACCTTCAGAAGTAGTTTTCTCCCACAAACAGTAGTGTACAACTTCCTTTTTTAAAATCTTTACATCTCTCAGAGTCTTGATGGTGACAATATTGAAATCAGAGGCCGCGTCAATCAGTGTGCTGTCAAACTCGACATCCTTCAAGCGAGCGGTGGTTAGGAGTCCCCAGTTATATCTATCGGTCGCGCATTACAAGAAAGATTGGGGGTTTGGGAGCGTCTTCTTTGACTGGAAAAAGACACTTGCCTGACATAATACATTTGAGGGTTGCAAATATGTCTTGACGCTGCGTCTTGGAGAAATATAGAATTTCACATAAATGCTTCATCATAGACTATACAGTTTTGTGGATGGAGTCCCCAGAAATCATGCAGATCCTGACAGGAAGGGGATCTCTATGAACACCTTTATTTCCTAATTGGAGTTCTCATGCGTCCGACGCACCTTTTATTTGAAAATGCACTTCAATTTGTTGCAGTCACTGATTGGGTGATTGACGAACCTATGGTAACGATAATATTTGAGATTTTCCATTTCTTTCTCGGTTAGTGGACATCTGAGAGGAGGTAGCTTGATGGCATCATCTTGGATCCACGCTTCCAGGAGTTCAATTACTTTCTCAATTGGAAATGGGAAGTTTGGAGCATCATCTCCAGTTTCTTATTGTTGTAGAGGAGTCTTAGCCACGACCTTCCGGGGTGGAGTTGTCTGATGTGCTGGTGCTGCATGTTTGGGTTGTTGGAGATTTCCACTTTCCTCCTTCACCCACTACGCTTGCAGAGTGACCGGTATTATATTGCTTATTAATGAGGCACATATTTCCTTTAGTCTCGCATGCATCTTTACTCCTGGGTGGTCTGGTTCTTTCCAACAATACTGGTATTATTGTAGCCGACCACTTAGCATCTTTATGGAGTTCAGAGAATGTCTGGAAGCGCAGGTTCTCTAGTAAATCATGATAGATGGGAACTATACCGTTAATATATGACTCCATCAACTGTTGTTCAATCATATTTGGATCATGACAGTCCAATGCATGAATCCTTAATCTCTTGACATAATCATTTGGATGCTCATAATTTCGTTGGAACATTCTCCCCAAGTCTGAAAAGGTGATTTGCTCGGACTCGAAGAAATATTTCTTGTAAAAAGCGGTCACCATCTCACACAAGTTGGATATGCTGTTTGGTGCAATGTTGTTGTACCAGGTGTACGCTCTTCCGGTAAGTAACTTTAAAAATTCTTTCAGGCGGATGACATGATTGTATTCGTGCTCTCCTAAGGATTCCAAAAAACGAGAGATGTGTTCACGAGCATTACTAGTGCCATCATAAATGGAAAATTGAGGAGAAGAGTATCATCTTGGGAGAAGAACTCTTTAAACATCAGGAGGATAAGGAGGTTGATGCTGGTGCAGGTCTACCGGGTTTTCTTTGCCCCGATTTTGGAGAAGTCATTCCAAATCCTCACGCGTGTGAAATTGGATGGCTGATTCCTTTCCAATGGATGTTTAGGAGCAAAACGAGCCTCTTCATCTACAAAGGCGCGCCTTGCTGAGGTGCATGCGCCAGGAGTATTAAGTACTCCTTATTGGCTCCATTTTGGGTTGACATGGTTCTTGAGGTAGCCGCTCCGTCAGTGTCTTGAGGAAAGTGAGTACCTCTTTCTGAGTTGTGGCCATGTATGTCTGAGATTTAGCGAGAACTTCTTGTTTCTCCATCAAATTAACAATGGTAATATGGGGTTGGTTTCCTCTGGCTCCTATGGCCTCTCATCCTGATGGAGGGGAGGTAGTAGCTTTAGTAACAATTGGGGGTGTTACACTCGAAAAAACATTGGGAGTGGCGGCAGCGGCTCTGGCCCTGGTGATAGGAGGTGTCACGCCGGAGGGAATGTTTCCTACGCCGCTGGTGTTAGCGATAAAGGATGTAGCGCCACATGTGATGATCATGCTGGTAGGCGGTACATTGGTGTCACTGGCCGGAATGTTGACGCCATGGGTGTTGTCGGCGCTAGTAGCATCGGGATTTATTGCTAATCCAGACCTAAGATCCACCATCTTGAAATTAGGAAAATTGAAATAAAATTGAAAATTGATCTTACAATCGAGAGATTAATCTCCCACTGTGGTCGCCAGTTGTTTCGAGGTAAAAACTGATTCTATTCGTTTTGGTAAATTTGGGTGTGCCGCCGAGAAACGAATCTAAACCCCAAACAAATACACTACACGAGAGTACTTTAGATTCGAGAGATCAATCTGTGCAATACTGGACTAAACCAAGAAATAGCCATTCCAGTCTTGCTTCAGTCACAAAGTGAAGGAGAAGGGTTGATCTTAGGGAGGAAAGCAAATAAGGTGTTGAGACCAAAATATTGAATTTTGAAGGTGAGACTGTTTAATGACTTGTATCAGAATCTGAAACTGGCTTGCGGAATGTAAGCTATCAGTTCTTGGTGTTTTTGGATACTTGTGTTGATCACACTTGTCTTGTCATCAAAATAGGTTGAAAACCTATTTATATAAGTCATGATTGATCCCCTGATCTCGTAGGAAGTGGAGACAGTTAAGTAGTGGAGAATTAGAGTCTTGTAAAAAGTGGTGATCATCATGTTTCCGTCATGAGGGAAGACTGGTAAACCTTAACATATTACTCACTTATTGCTCATTAATCATCTGCCCCTTCTTGACACTTTCTTGTAATGGGAGTATTGCACGCCACACGCTATAAACTGCCGGACCAATACCCCAGTGAGCATCCCCTAGTTTATGACATGTTTGATGTCACGAAAATTTTTGTGGAAAATATGCAGCAAATTGCTGAATGGGTCTTGTGTACAAGACCTAGTTAATCTGACTAATCGCGCGAAAACTAGGCGGCGGGTGATCATGTGTGGCGAGCTAAGTTATGAGACTTATCGTAAGAAATATCGTGTGATGCTATTAAGTTAGTCTTTGGTTGGTCACCTAAGATTTAATCTAGGCCGGTCAATTCGGCTGGCGAAGTTGGATGATCGAGATTGTAATTTATGGAAGATGGTGGCCGTTGATTATGGCCAAAACTCGTTGGCGCTTTCCAGTGGCATAGTGGAGCAATTGGCGCCTTCCTGGCATAGACGTGGTCACTATATCTTGGCATATTGATGCTAGGTCCAAATATGCCTAAACTATATTGGCTCTAGTTTCCGTATCAAACTTAATGCCTTATGTGGCATTATTTGTCATGGGTCGGTATAGCGACATTCCAAATTAGGGTTTGGCATGTAAAACCCCTAATTAGCGTGTGCGGCTATGTGGCCGCGATATGGTGCCACTTTGGCAAACCCTGCCGTGGCCACGATAAATAAAGAAATCATGGCAATGCAATAATGTGGGAATGACCATGGACGCGGGCGCCACTTTTAGGGTCTTCTGAATCCCACATGACTTGTGGCATGTTGTGGGTCCGGAGTGGCATAATTTACGCCATGACTAGGAATTAGGGCTTCCTCTTGATTCAACCAATGCCATTAAAACAAGAGTTATATTCTGATCAGAATACCCTGGTTAGAGTTTGTTATGGCATTTTCCACGAACGAAAAGTGAGATAGCACGCGGCTGCGCTTGTTATGGCACATTGGCATATTGCTGTAGCGGAATAGCATGGCCTGCCATTTATCATGCCGACGCGATTTGATAGTTTTTTTAGCTAATTGGCATGGCGTCCATGTTGACGAGACGGCCACTAGGTGTTGGCGCAGTTTGGCTTCATTTAATGTGCGTGGCGGGTTTAAAGCTACTTGATTGGTCGATTGTAAAAGGGGCCGACAAGTGGCATGGGCCCGGCCATATTCCAAGTGCGTGTGGCATATTTAGAGCGACCTGATTGGTTGATGGGAAAAGGGGCCGGTAAGTGACATGGACCCGGCCACATTCCAAGTGCGTGTAACGCATTTAGAGTGACCTGATTAGTCGATGGAAAAATGGCGTTGGCAAGGTAAACATGGAGCGTGGCCATCCAGATTCAGGGGGTGCCCGCTTGGGAGAACTTTCCGGCCATATGGCGCGGCCACGCCTCCTCTTGTTGTTGCTCCCATTTGTTGCAACTCCTCTTTTATTTATTGTTTTCTGATTTTTGGTAGGACTTTGCTCCTACTAGTCCATGGCAGATTAATTTCCTAGCTTACCTAGGTCTGGTCTCGACCAATAGGGTTCGAGATATTACGAAGGGTGCCCAAAACCTAATTTTTACAAATTGATTAGGTTAAGGGACTGAATTTTGCGGGCTGCCGCAAAACCAATCAAATTTTAGTGAATTTTGCATACTGATACAAAAATCACTAATTTAATATTAAAGGGCAGCGTAACTTTGCGTGCCTATGATTGAGTACTTCCACACGCATCTCAATCCTGACACTTCGGGAGATTCATGCTACTTAGCTGAGAGCTAACATTAGTCTCCATGTCATGTCAGTATTAAGAGTTTAACTGGGAACATGGTATGGAACAAATACTCAGAAATTTACAGAATATTTGGGATTGTTGCTTCACGCACCATTCTGGATAAATTTCATATAAATATACTGAATTTATCAATACATGTTGTAAGTAGAGAGGCTTGGGTACTCATCACTTTTAAATGGCTCAGTTTCTTTGCAGAACAACGACGCATTAATTACATGGTTTTCTAATTTTAGCCCTGGACTAAAAACCACCATCAACAACACTAATTAATGAAGTCTGGGGAAAAATTATACTTGGCAGGTTAAAATTGGACTTTGTCGAATAGTGTCGCATAACTAGTAGAGGACTGGACCAAAGTTAATTTTACAGGTGCCAGTGCTATCATTTGGAAACTATTGTTACATGCTACACTTCGGCTAGTGTGAACACAAAAATAATGATGGTACTATTGTGTTCACAAGCAGAGTTTAATGCAAGATCAATAAGAGGTTGATCTTAAAAAGAGGATAAACAATGGATAATCAACATTTAAGATACTCTGAGCCTTCAGGATTGTCATCGTTTCTCATCAGCGGAGAGTCAGCGTCGGCGATGACGCTGACTATACCACTACTTCTTTAAACTTTAAATGAATAATGTAAACAAGACAATGATTTACGTGGTTCAGCACTAAGGCCTACGTCCACGGCGGGTTGGTTCTTTACTATATGTGTTATGAGGTTACAAAGCATAGTCGAGTGACTATAAGTAGAGGGAATGAAGCTATGTTGATAGAAAATAAGACTCACCTACTCTCACAGTTTGCTTCTCTCTTTCTTTCTCTAAAAATTGGTCGACCCCCTATCTCTAAGAGGTTTGGGGTATTTATAGGTAGATTACATGGGTCCCACTCTTCTGATTCTCTTATCCTTATCTTCTTGATTTATGCGCTGATCCGAAGATGCCTTCGTTTCAACCCGAAGCTTTTCAACGGTCATCTCATGTTCTGAAGCTTTTCCCTTCTTTTGGTCCATGGAAAGTTTGACACGTGTAGTACTTGGCGTGTTTAATGCTGGTGGTTGTGCACATGGCGCATGTGTGAGACAGCTGTAAACTCCTCTTCAGACGATCCACATCCCTGCCGTCCAATTTGAATTTGCCTTGGGATGGAGTAAAGCATGTTTTGGATATACTTGGGTGCTTCTCGAGCTATTGGTCATTGGGTAGCCCTTGGTTGGGATGTCACTGGATCTGGAAGATGAAAGACACGTGTTGGTGGATGACGGGGTCTATCTTGTGATAAGGGACACATATACTAGTAGATATTTATGTACCTACAATTCGTCCCTTTTCTTTCTACTTTTTGGCGGGTCTTAGCCAAAATTTTGAAGAAAACAATTCATCATCTTCCCGCAATAACTCCTCCTTTTTCTTAGGACACGTTTCCCACTTCTTCTTCTTCCTGTTGCTGTCACTTTTTTCTGGTTTTTTTAGAAAACTTAAATTCCTTCTTGTCTTTTTGTTCTTTACTTTATCTGATAACTTATCCGCCTAGTACGACGCCTTTACTGGTGCCATAATCTCCTTCGGTGGTTCGCCGTCATTCCTCTTTTCGTATTTTTTAATTAATCTTTGGTGAGTACTGATCTGATATTTAATAATTTTCTGCTTTCTGCTCCTGTAAGTTCTTACCCACAGATTTTTACTTTTTCTTTGATGTTTATGAGTTTATCGACGGGGGACATCTTTTATGCCAATATATATACTTGCCCATGTTTTTTTTTTTTGACTTTATTTTCCTATATGGACCCCTGTAGGTAATCATGATTGACGATCATCGAAGGGGTAGCCATTTTCGAGCGCCTTCCTCGAGTCCTTACATATCTTCGTCACGACGGAGCCCTGACATGTCCCCGCCGAAGGATCCAATGCAACTTCCGCATCATTCCCTCCGATCTAAGAGTACATCATCTTCTCAACAGGGTGGCGATCACGCTAGGGGCTCTCGTTATCCCGTCGGTCGATCATCAGATAAACCTTCCCGTCATCGTTCTGATCCGCTGACAACTCAGCCTCTTCGAACAATAGTTCTAAACACCTCGTTTTCCCAAGGGATTGGGGTCCCGCTGTCTAGGAGAGATGCAGATATTTCTAGGAATTCAGCAGTAAAAAAGAAAATATGACGATCTGAGCCCTCCGAAGAAGTCATCGGGTTCACGCTTGTCGTCTAACGCTGCCCCTTCGGGACGTACTATAACCAACCCGAATAAAAAGAAGAAGGTAACTTTTAGGAACGTTGATTTGGAGGAGTTTAAAGCTAGGCATGGCCTTGAATACTTCGACGTTCGCTTCTACGACCAAGGTGATGAACTTACATATGAAATGATTGAATCAAAAACCATGAATCATAAACAATAAAGTTGAGACAAAACTAATACATTGAATCAAATCTTATTTGTGAAATCCACTTTATATCCCATAACCAATAAAAAGTGTTTAGCTACTCATAGCTTTTGGGTTCATCATAATCATAATCAAAAATAAAATGAAGAACATGAAAAATAAATGAAATCAAACCCTAGTTGCCGCTCTCCTCCAAAACTCCAGTAGAATCATATCTCTAAAAGAATAGAAACTTTTCCCTTTTATAGCTTTTCAACTTTCCAAAATTAGGTCTTCAAAGCCCAAAGTCTAGATCCTCCAATAGCAAGATTCCACCAAGCCCATAAGTGAGGAAAAACCCATGTGAAAATATGTCCCAAAACTAAGTCACCGGAAAACTGTGTTTTCCGCCAGAAGTTGGCCGGAATCCGGCACCAGAACAAATCTCAGGTGACCGGAAAAGTCCACCCGGTCACCGGTCAAACGAGTCAACTGACTAACTCAGTTAGATCATGAGTCAGAACCGAGTTATCTATTCAGGTGAGCTAACTGGGCTGATTTGGTTGATTTTCCATGGCATAAGCCATTTGCACTGGCCATTACTAATGCTGCACTATTATTGTGCTTCACCAATTAAAACCCAGCCGTGATGGGTGTTCCATGTCTTGCACCATCAATAACTTAACTTCACAGCTACAACTTCATTCCTTGTGCCTCAAAATCAAGTCCACAACTACCAACACCACCTGCAGTTTCTTCCATTGACCCAATTCCTTGCTTAACTCAGTTCCAGCTTTGCCTCCTCCTTTCTAACCATTACAATAATCAAATGCTGCCAAAAGTGCCTTTAGATCTATCTCATACAGCTCACATCACAGCTTCCTTGCAATGCAGTACCCTCTCAGACTTGACTTTCATTGAATCACCAGTTCCAAGGCCCCTTTACCGTCTTGAAACCACAGTCACAGAAAATCATCACAACAACTTCTCAAATCTAGTTCAAGCTCAATTGCTTCCCTGTTGCTCAACAACTCCACCTTGTCTAATTCCTCCAACACTTGCTCTTTCCATCTTTATTCAACTGCAACACATATTTACTCTTCAACTATGCATTTCAGTTTCAATTCCACCTACAGTTCAGCACAAAACCCAACTGAGAGTAACCACCAGTGCCTGCAACAACTTGAACTGCATCTCACTCTCATTAACACCATCATCTCCATCTTTGTATCACAGCCATCTCCATTATCATCCACCAACAGCAAGACATCACTTGAATTATAGCTACAATACCTTGTCCAATTCCACCAGCACTCAGATTCTAGACAACCCATTCTTTATTTGTTTTAACTTCAATCTCTTCTCAACAACATCAGTTCTAAATTGTCATAGCAGCAGCATCACCTAACCACCTGCAATATCATCGCCGCAACTGTAACAAGCCTACAACTAACTTTGCAGCTTCAACTTCAGTACCCTGGCCTCAGTGCTGTAGCTTCCATCCTGCAGCTGCTTCACCAGTTCTTATTAAGCTGCACCAACCACACCTGTAGTTCAGTCCCTAACTCCAAGACTACAATTTTTAGGTTCCAACCCTTTATTGGTCAGCTTCTTCTTCTCCACATAGTATTCATTTCAGTTGCAAAGCAACCTCACCTTCCATAGCTATCTTGCAGCTTCATAACCACCTAGTCAGCATCACTTGCACTGAAGTTCAGTTCAACTCAGCTCTCTATATTGAATCCTATAACTTCTCAACTACAAAATGAATTCCACCCATTGACCATCTTTCCCTGTCACATAGCCACTCAGTTCAGCTTTCTTCTTCAATTCCACAACTGCAGAATGACTTTACCCTTCTTCATCTCAGTGACTAAATTCAATTCACAGAAAACCCATCTTCTTCATTCCTCAAACCCTAATTTCTTCGTCCTACTTCACATCCCATTATACCTAGCTTCTGAACTTCATTAGATTCCCAATTTCTCCTTCAATATCGAATTTGAGAATACCCATCTCCGCCATAACTTTGTAAATCTTGAACTATCATCAGCAGCAACAAATAGAACCCATTATATTCTCTTCTGTTGAGCTTCAAACTCATAACAGGTTCAAACCCTAGATTCAGTTCTTTAAATCGAGCCATCAAACCCTGCTACTCATCACCAACCCCTAATTCTTCATCTGCAACTATGTAACAATCGAACAGCTTCATATCTTTCTCTTCTCAAACTCAGATTCAATAGATTCATCAATGTCTTCTTGTCTTGTTCTAAACAACATCAAAATCATCACTGCCTTAGCTCTCTATGTTTGATTTCTTCTCTCAATTCTCCTCTCTGTGCTCGTCGATCTCAGAAAGGGAGTCTCAGACAACTGCCTATATTTCTCTTAATTTCATGCAAAGAAGACAATGATGAGAGAAATTACAACTTCTCTGAATTTTAGGTTTGTGTAGGAGGTGGAATTGGATATATCCACCCATAAGGATTGGATAAGGGTCAACCAACCCATACAATGCTTGTCGATTTCAGCTAACCGACAACTCAATTCTTCGACTCAACTGTTATTTATGCGAAACTGACAGTTCATTCTCGCCTCCTTTTCGCACACCTTAGCTCGCTCCAAGTATAGCTCGCATGTGAATTGACCTTTATGCTCCTTTTCGCTCCAAATGAACGCTTTCTCCTTCTTTTGCTCATAGTGACTCCAGTGAACCTAATAACTCAAAAGTAAACATAAGATACATATTTTACAAGATAATTGCAAAGAAAGCATAAATACTAAATATAACAATAGGTGTTTTCGACACCTATCAAATTCCCCTACACTTAGACTTTGCTAATCCTCGAGCAAACGAAACAAAACTTATTCTAAAGGATACAAACAATTCACGTGAGCGTTTACTAGAGAAAATACCCACAAAACCTATATTTCCAACTTACAAGTTCTCCAAAAAGATAGTATCCAATGCGCTAAGAAGACATTGATATTCTAAACACTAGTCATAAGAAGTTAGACACATAAATAAACACGATCTCATTCTTAAAAGTTGAGAGAGAAATAACCATCCCTTGTCGAAAGAAATTCGGGTTCGGAGTGATCGAAAGTCTCGACTCTGCCTCACAAGAAAGGGTTTTATGAAATTGCTCTGAATAATAAACAGCTCTTTATGGGTCACACATGTGTCCAGGTAGGAATGAAGAGAGAATCATGTGACACGTTGAATAGTAGGAAGGCAACCCTCCGAAATGTTTTGAAAACCCACATCTTTTATTCATTTTGAAAACCCTTTTTATGACGATCTCTAAGAAAGGAAATCAACCAATTAACAATGGTGGAAATATGCTTACTTACCTCGTTATCCGTTCGGCGTGCAGTTAGCACCACTCTCACAACATCCATAGAAACGTTTTCGGTCTTCAACTATCGATGAAATCTTGAACTTCGTAGAATCTTGACAATGTAACTCTTTTCCTCTAATTCTTGTTGCTTGAAACTTCATTATAGATAAAAAAAATGCCATTGGCTTTATTGAATGAATACAAAACCAAAATATGATCTAAACAAACCAAAATATGATGCAATGAATATTTATTTTTTTCATTTTTTTTTTTTGAATGCAAGATAAGTAAAGTAAATACAAAATGAAAACAAACAAAATATTAAAACTAATGATAAACCTAGTGAACTTTTCTCTTGCCTTTTTTTTATAAGGGAACTAGCATAATGATAACTATGTTCCAAGTTTTTTTTTTTTTTTTTTGAGACAAGAGAATATAATACAAATAAAAATAAAATAAAAAGTACAAAGGCCATGGTGTAAGTACTTTACCGCTCAATTCTTCACAACTTGTATGTCTCAATATCATAAACTTCTTGAATTCTCAATTTGATAATTTTCGCTCTTGTACATAAGTCTTCAACTTGTAAAAACTATGCTCCTTGTGTTGTTGCTTAACTTGAATATGAAATCTACTCATTTCTGTACTGTTGGTTGTAAACCTTGAACATCTTCAACTTTCCTTCGAATTTGTGATGCTCCTCTTGTTGATGATGATGGTGTTTCTATGGACCTGTTGGTGTAGAGAGAGATAAAGTGGATGGTGCTAACTGCGAACATGATTACAAGTGGTATGTAAGTTAGCAATTCGATGTCACCCTCATAATTGATAAAATAACACTCAAGAGATCAAAATAGTGCTTCCATTGGTGGGAGGTTTGGTAGCTCACCATTCTACCCGGAGTTTACGTACGGTGACACATACTCTAAAAGCACAAATTTAGACAGGTACAAAGAAATGAAGGTCGGTGCCTCTCATGATGTAACATGGGTAGTCTCCACTATAGGGGACCACTACTCTACTACCGAATTCAGTATGCACCTTATTTTCCACTAGCATGGTTAAATTCAACTTTAACTCTCATACGAGTAAGAAACCCGATTATGTTCTCTATCATCTCTAAGTTCAGTCACTCTTATGAGAATCTCGATGTAATCTTAGCGACATGTATACTATGTGACTCTAAACTAACCACAAGTTGGAGTTTTCATGCACTAATTTACACAAAATTTGAAAATTTCATGAAATTTTTTCAATGCAAACAATGCAAATGCTAAACCACTCCCCCACACATAAACTTTACATTGTCCTCAATGTAAATTGAGTCATCCAAAGTAAGTCAAGGCGGGAAATCATGCATGAAATATGAAAACAAATTAGAAAAATAAAATACAAGAAAAAACTAAAAACAAGACAAGAAAATGAAAATAAAACAAGAGATACTCATCCTATGGGTTGCCTCCCATTTAGCGTTTGGTTTAAAGTTGTTAGCCCGACTATCTCCTTGCTTTCTAAGCCTTAGCTAGGGTCCCATATGTTATGGACACCCGAATGAACATCACTTGGATACCGCATGACTTCAAACATGTTGAAGGGAATTATCTCATCATCAAACTTCATAGTGAGTATTCCCTCATCCACATCAATGATGGTTTTAGACGTCTTCATGAAAGGTATCCCAAGTAGCAGGGGTATGGATGCATCCGAGACATCATCCATCTCTAGAACACAAAAATCAGCTGTAAAAACTAGTTGGTTCACCTGCACAAGGACATCCTCAATAATAACCCTAGGATAGACATTAGAACGATCCGCAAGTTCAAGCACAATATTAGTTGGTTTCAATGGAACCAAATTTAAACACTTATAAATAGATGCTGGCATGATATTCACGGATGCTCATAAGTCAAGCATAGCCTTTCCAATCTTTGTATTACCAATCTCTATGGGTATAGTGAAATTACCCGGATCCTTGTATTTGGGTGGGAGTTTCTTTTGCAAAACCGACGAAGCGTTTTCCCACACACTCATAACCTCATTACCGGTTAGCTTTTTCTTCTTGGTACACAAGTCCTTCAAAACCTTCGCATATTTGGGAACTTGCTTGATAACATCAATGAGTGGAATGTTTACATGAAGCTTCTTGAAGATGTCTAAAATTTCCTTTTCTAGTTCCGCCTTCTTATAATTAGCATACCTGCGAGGGAAAGGTAAAAGAGGAACATAAGTAGAAACATGAGTTTTATAGATAGAAATAGGTACCTCAAAAGTTTAGGGGAAATCATCATTCTTTTCCTCCAAAACAGGTTCCTATTGGGTCTCCATATCACCCACATCAACAATTTCAGGTTGCACAAGTTGTGTACCGCTTCTCAATGTAATAGCACTAACAGTCTCTCTTGGATTAAGAGATTGATAAGGGAGTTTCCCACTATTTTATGCCTTCAATTTGTTTAAATAGCCATCGAGCCCACTTGAGTCTGCAACTCCTTGATAGCACTCTTAGTTTCCTGCTGACTTTCTTTGAACATGGTAGAAATACCTTGCATCATTGTTTGTAGATTTGCATCGATATCGGAACCTTGGTTTTGCATAGTTTGTTGCGGTTGGAATTGTTGTTGTTGTGGTTGAAATCCACTCGGACGGTTGAAAGTAGGTTATTGAACCGCACCTTGCTTATTGGCATAGCTGAAATTTGGATGATCTCTCCATCCCGGATTATAGGTGTTGGAGTAGGGATCATACCGTCTTTGTTGATTTGGAAAAACCGCACTAGCTTGCTCCAACTCTTCACCATACGATGGTAATATAACCGCATCCATCTTTTGCATCATTTGCTCCATATTGTTCATCATTTGATCACGGTGTGATGATGATGAATCACTAACTTCATGCACTTGCCTAACCATTGGTTCACTTCTTGTGTAGAATTATTGTGAGTTTGCATCCATGCTTTCAATCAACTCGGTAGCTTGGGCCACCGTCTTGTTCACTAGTGCACCACCACCCGCTGCATCAAGAAGATATCTATCACTTGATTGGAGGCCTTCGTAGAAGTATTGGATTATCATAACATCACTGAATTTATGGTGAGGACAGCTTTCCACCAATCTCATGTATCTCTCCCAACATTCATACAAATATTATCCCACATGTTGCTTTATTCCAAAAATCTCTTTGCGAATTTGAATAGCCTTTGACGCAGGAAAATACCTCTCTAGAAAGAGTTTCTACAACCTGTTCCATGTAGTGACACTTCCAGATGGCAAACAATACAACCAATCCTTAGCGCTGTCCACCATAGAAAATGGAAAAAATTTCAACATTGCACCATCGGCATCAGTCTCCGCTGGAAGCATGGCCTTGACAATGGTATGAAACTCCATAAGATGGTTGTTTGGGTCTTCATTCACCATGCCATGGAACTTTGGTAACTCTCTAAGCAACCCAGGATTGATCTCGAAAGTTGAGTTTTTTTGGATACACCATTGTTGTGCATCAAGCCTATGAGAAGCCAAGTCATTGAGTGTACGATTTGCATCACCCATTGCTTCTTCTTCTTCAACTAGTAGTTCTTTTACGAATGGAACCTCTTGTTCTTCTTCTAGTTGTAACTCTTCTTCCACCTCTAATTCTTGTTCTTCTGTTGTGTCTTGACTTGGTTGGAGTATTGTGCCTCTCCGAGTAGCTATCCCGCACCTTGGATAGTTCCAATCTTTAGAAGCCAGGGATTAGGTACCTGAAAACAATTCTCACAAACAAGTGAGAATCATGACAAGAAACGAAAAACAAAGATAAAAGAAGAAATTATAAAAAGAAACTAAAAACTTAATAACAAGCCGTATGCCTCCCCGGCAACGGCGCCAAAATTTGGCCGTCTTGTGCTTCCTTAGCAAAAAGTAATTTCACTTTATTACTTAGCTAAAAATAAATAAAGTATGTGATAAGAAAGAGTTCGTATCCACAGAGATGCAATTTTTGTAATGCAAATTTTAGTTTCTTAGTAACCAATGGGAGGGTTTTGATATTTTCAAGCAATAAAATAAAATTGAAAGCAATAAAGTATTAAAATAATCAATAAGGATAATATATTGATCACGGGATAGTTTCATTCACAAACATGTATTTTCATCAATGGCTAGAATTGAAATTTTAATCTCACATTTACTAAAAGTGCTAGGATACCTTGATCGCAAGAATATCCCGCTAAATCCCTGATTTCATCACAACCACATTAAATGATGCATATGTGAATTCTTCCTAAAAAGTAACCTAAAGTGTAAAAGCACAATTAAGTTTAACTCCCTAAAAGCAATAAGTTCTATGGAATAAGACAAATCAAGGAAATCAAAATGTGTAAAAGCACTAGATCGATTTAACCCAAGTTATGATTCATATGTGACTAGTAGGATATATCACTACAAGCACTACCCACAATTATGCTACTTAGAATCAGGGATAAACAACGTTTTTGTATTGAAAACCCTAATATAGCTCTAGATATGAAAGTAAATCGGATTGATTCCGGACTCAACCAAACAAACAATCAAATCATAACAATATAAACCATGAATCATAAACAATAAAGTTGAGACAAACTAATACATTGAATCAAATCTTATTTGTGAAATCCACTTTATATCCCATAACCAATAAAAAGTGTTTAGCTACTCATAGCTTTTGGGTTCATCATAATCATAATCAAAAATAAAATGAAGAACATGAAAAATAAATGAAATCAAACCCTAGTTTCCGCTCTCCTCCAAAACTCCAGTAGAATCATATCTCTAAAAGAATATAAATTTTTCCCTTTTATAGCTTTTCAACTTTCCAAAATTAGGTCTTCAAAGCCCAAAGTCTATATGCTCCAATAGTAAGATTCCACCAAGCCCATAAGTGAGGAAAAACCCATGTGAAAATATGTCCCAAAACTAAGTCGCTGGAAAACTGCGTTTTTCGCCAGAAGTTGGCCGGAATCCAGCACCGGAACAAATCTCAGGTGACCGGAAAAGTCCACCCGGTCACCGGTCAAACGAGTCAACTGACTAAATCAGTTAGATCATGAGTCAGAACCGAGTTAGCTATTCAGGTGAGCTAACTGGCTGATTTGGTTGAGTTGCCATGGCATAAGCCATTTGCACTGGTCATTACTAATTTTGCACTATTATTGTGCTTCACCAATTAAAACCCAGCCATGATGGGTGTTCCATGTCTTGCACCATTAGTAACTTAACTTCACAGCTACATCTTCATTCCTTGTGCCTAAAAATTAAGTTCACAGCTACCAACACCACCTGTAGTTTCTTCCATTGACTCAATTCCTTGATTAACTCAATTCCAGCTTTGCCTCCTCCTTTCTAACCATTACAATAATCAAATACTGCCACCAGTGCCTTTAGATCTATCTCCTGCAGCTCACATCACAGCTTCCTTGCAATGCAGTACCCTCTCAGACCTGACTTGCATTGAATCACCAGTTCCAAGGCCCCTTTACCGTCTTGAAACCACATTCACAGAAAATCATCACAACAACTTCTCAAATCTAGTTCAAGCTCAATTTCTTCCTTGTTGCTCAACAACTCCACCTTGTCCAATTCCGCCAGCACTTGCTCTTTCCAGCTTCATTCAACTGCAACACATATTTGCTCTTTAACTATGCATTTCAGCTTCAATTCCACCTACAGTTTAGCACAAAACCCAACTGAGAGTAACCACCAGTACCTGCAACAACTTGAACTGCAACTCACTCTCATTACTACCATCATATCCATCTTTGTATCACAGCCATCTCCATTATCATCCACCAACAGCAAGACATCACTTGGATTATAGCTATAATACCTTGTCCAATTCCACCATCACCCAGATTCTATACAACCCATTCTTTGTTTGTTTTAACTTCAATCTCTTCTCAACAACATAAATTCTAAACTATCCTAGCAGCAGCAGAAGCATCACCTAACTACCTGCAATATCATCGCCGTAATTGTAACAATCCTGCAACTGACTTTGCAGCTTCAACTTTAGTCCCCTGGCCTCAGTGCTATAGCTTCCATCCTTCATCTGCTTTACCAGTTCTTCTTAAGCTGCAGTAACAACACCTAGCTCCAAGACCACCATTCTTAGGTTCTAACCCTTTCTTGGTCACCTTCTTCTTCTCCACACAGTCTTCATTTTAGTTGCAAAGCAACCTCACCTTCCATAGTTATCTTGCAGCTTCATAACCATCTAGTCAACATCACTTGCACTGAAGTTCAGTTCAACTCAGCTCTCTATATTGCATCATGTAACTTCTAAACTATAAAATGAATTCCACCCATTGACCATCTTTCCCTGTCACACAGCTAATCAGTTCAGCTTTCTTCTTTAATTCCACAACTGCAGAATGACTTTACCCTTCTTCATCTCAGTGACTAAATTCAATTCACAGAAAACCCATATTCTTCATTCCTCAAACCTTAATTTCTTCATCCTACTTCACAGCCCATCATACCTAGCTTCTGAACTTCATTAGATTCCCAATTTATCCTTCAATCTCGAATTTGAGAATACCCATCTCCGCCATAACTTTGTAAATCTTGAACTATCATCAGCAACAACAAATAGAACCCATTCCCTTCTCTTCTGTTGAGCTTCAAACTCATAACAGGTTCAAACCCTGGATTCGGTTCTTTAAATCGAGCCATCAAACCCTGCTACTCATCACCAACCCCTAATTCTTCATCTAAAACTATGTAACAATCGAACAGCTTCATATATTTCTCTTCTCAAACTCAGATTCAATAGATTCATCAATGTCTTCTTGTCTTGTTCTAAACAGCATCAGAATCATCACTGCCTTAGCTCTCTATGTTTGATTTCTTCTCTCGATTCTCCTCTATGTGCTCGTCGATATCAGAAAGGGAGTCTCAGACAGCCGCCTCTATTTTTCTTAATTTCAGCCAAAGAAGACAATAATGAGAGAAATTACAACTTCTCTGAATTTTAGGTTTGTGTAGGAGGTGGAATTGGATATATCCTCCCATGTGGATTGGATAAGGGTCAACCAACCCATACAATGCTTGTCGGTTTCAGATAACCGACAACTCAATTCTTCGACTCAACTATCATTTATGCGAAACTGACAGTTCATTCTTCGCCTCCTTTTCGCACACCTTAGCTCGCTCCAAGTATAGCTCACATGTGAATTGACCTTTGTGCTCCTTTCCGCTCCAAATGAACGTTTTCTCCTTCTTTTGCTCATAGTGACTCCAGTGCACCTAATAACTCAAAAGTAAACATAAGATACATATTTTACAAGATAATAGCAAAGAAAACATAAATACTAAATATAAAAATAGGTGTTTTCGACACCTATCAATGCCCCTGATCGTTATGGAAGTTTCTGCCCCTGGGAGTTAAACTTTGCCGGTATGAACTTTAATTACCGTACCGAAACCATCGAGGAAGTTCTCAAGAACTTCTCGGAGAGCTGGTCGAAAGAGTCAATGGTATTGGGTGGTAAGTTGTCGAACCAGGATAACGCTGATCCCTTTAGGCTGAAGGGGAAGTACCTACAAAGAACAACATCGTTTTGATCTCAGCGGGCCAAGGTTCGGTTGTAATACCGAAGGTGAGCTACGGGGTCTCCTGATCTATCGTAGCACTCAAATGCTGGGATAGGATACTTTTGAGGAATGAGCGCTCCGGATAGCCGAGGTGTTAAAGGAGTAGTGGAGGCTTATCTCATAACTTCTTCCAGTCTTCCTCCACCTTGCCTTATCTTTAGAAGTTGAATCTCTGCCATCATTTCTGCCTGTAGATCCTCCATGGCAAGTGTGACACCCCGAATTCCGGGCCTGGATTTCGACCCAAATCCAAACCCAAAATCCAAAATGTTACTTTTTAATAACAATCCTAGACTTCCACACTTGGCCCAAGTCCAAACAACCAATTCTTTGTCTATTCTTTATTTATGTTCAATTCAGAAATTTTGTCGCAGCGGATACATAAAAATTATTTTGGGAACATCTAACCGTTAACTTGTCATTATTTTTAACTCACATGAACAATAAAGAACTATAGTTTACCATAAAAATTTATTTCATCGTTAAACGTTCCAGATTTAATTCAAAAGAATCGCATATTTAAGGAAGAGTTATAAATTAAAAACATACATCAATTAACTCCACGAATTTTACCGAACCTATTTAAAATCCAAATATTATTATTATTATATGTTCTGAATCCTAATTGAGTATAGTTCCATTCATAAATTTTATAAAAAACAATTAGATTATCTTAAAGACCTTTTGACCACAGTCAAATACGTAGTTGACCAGAACTGCGGAAAAGAAAAACAGAGATAGTCCATTTTATAAAATCATATAAAATCACTCACAACTCCAAATCAGGTTTAGTTTACCATTTTGGAATATAAAAAGAAATATCTTCAAGTTTACAGAAGACACCAAAGACTAAAACACGCCATAGAATAGTTTAAAAACAGGAAAACTTCAACATAGTTGAATCATTAAAAAATATCTGAATTTCTTATAGTAATAAACAATTATTTTAAAAATAATTCCGTCACTCAGAAAATTCTAATATTTTAACAACTTCATAAGACGTGAGTTTTATGCATACCATAAAATATTCAATCATAAATATCTTGTAAAATAATTATCATTAACAGTCAAACTGACATGACTCAGAAATTTTTATTTATCTAACCAAACAAAATCGTCTTAATAACACATTGTTCCATTAATTATACATTAACCCAATAATCTCCAAAATATAAATACTCAATAAGCACTCAATAAATCATCCAAAAGAGAGTTTGATGATATTTTATTACAAATTTCCAATCATAATATGCAACTACTAGTTAAAACACCAAAACCGATCTCTATGCTTTTCCGCCATTAGCTCCTTGTGGTGTCATAAAATCGGAATTTTTGTCATAATACGACGTGAGTTGTGACACTCGAGGGAAAAGAAGCAACAAAACATTTTATGCAATATTTTTCAATTTCTTTTCAAAACAAGTTGCATGGTTAACACCACCACAAACATATGGAAACACCACATCCATATACATTAATAAATTCAATCAATCCGCTCACCCAAGGGAGCCCCCCCCCCCACGTGGGTTTAGGAAACAAAACCGTCCCCAAGGATATCTCGTATCCCAACATTATACAACAATAAATTCAATCAATCCGCCGCCCAAGGGAGCTCCCACGGGTTTAGGAAACAAATACCGTTTCCAAGGATATCTCGTATCCCGTCATAAATAATCTTTAAGAATCACATTCTATGGACCGCAACCCAACATTCATAATCATGCTCACAACATCGATTATCATCCATATATTAATGGAAACTTACAAACATAAATTTAATTAAAAGAAACTTAAATAAAAGAAGAGTTTTAGATTGTGTTGCGCCTACCTCAAATCGCAATCCAAAAACTATAAATAATAGAAGGAAAAGCTTTATCACCGAAGAAATTGTCTTTGATATGAACTAAAAGAATCTCTCGTTATTTCTATTAATTTAGATTTTTGTTTTACTCTTTTCTTCTTAATATGTTTACTCTTTTCTTCTTAGTATGGTTACTCTTTTCTTCTTAGTATAAGATATATACATATATATATATACTCACAACCTAAAACAAGTTCCACCTAACCTCAAGTTTAAAAATTTGGTCAAGATAAGAATCTAATAATTATGTCTTCAAAGTGATAGCTAATTATTTATGTCTACCACTACCACCTTCTTTTAATTTATTTCTCTCTCTAACATAATTCTTCCTTTTTATTCTTTATTAAAACAAACAGTACTATAAAGAAAAGTTGTTTCCTAGGATTCCACCAAAAAAACAAAAAGAATTCAAATTTGAATATAATAAGTTATTAATACCTATTATTCCTTAACTTTCATCATTAATAACCATTAATTCCAAAAAAAACAAAAGATTCTTTGTCCCACTAAGAATTCTTTAATCTAAAGAAAAAGAAAATAATTAATCAAAACTAATTTCAAAAAAAATCAAAAGATTCTTTGTCCCACTAATAATTCTTTAATCTAAAGAAAAAGAAAAGCATTAATAATAACTAATTTCAAAAATCAAATATTCTTTAATCTAAAAAATTAACAACAACTATTTTCATCAATCAAAAGAAAAAAGTAATTAACAACAACTATTCTCATCAATCAAAAGAAAAATAGAATTAACAACAACTATTTTCATCAATCAAAAAATTCTTTTGTTCTTGGCTCAATTCATCTATTTTCAATAACAACTAGAATTTTATATTACATGTTTCATAATGATTCATTAATCCGATCATCTTCAAATTTTAGGGAAGCATTTCTAACATATGGATCTATATCATATTCAATTTTTACGAAAACCCAATGGTTCAAATGAGAGTTATTGATTTTATAAGATCATTTCAAACATTTGGACAGATTGCATCATTTTACCAAACAATTCACCGTAAATTCATAAAAATTCTAAATTTAGCAAACTCAACGCATAATTAAAGATAAGACATAGATCTACAACTTTTATCAAGATCAAAAATCGTTTTTATATCATCAAGATGTCCTAAGTACAGTCAAGAACATACAAAGCGAAAATGTACAAAACAATTTAGAAATCAACATCCAAGTACAAACAAACATTTTATGGTGAATATGTGATGAAATATTCTCAAATTTTAACTAGAGATACCTAAGCATGTTATCTATCAATATTAAATGCCGATCATCAATTAGATTCATAGTTTTTAATCAATAAATCACTTAGATATAATCATACAAATTCAAAATCAAGTATAAAAAAAAAAAGTAAAGAGAAAGGGAATCTAGCATACTACCTCAATAGCTTAAAAAAAAACTCCTCTTAATTCTCCACTGATTTTCCATGGTTTTCCCCCTCTAAAATAAACTCTAACTTCATCTCCTTCTTCTCCCTAGTTTTTAGTTTCTCTCTCTAAAATTTCTAAAGTTTTAGTTATCAAACCTTAATAACATTATTAAGGAAAAACAAACAATGAATTTGGGTGGCTCTATTTCCACCCTAACTTGGAGCCTTTCTTGTTCAATCCACCCATTTAAGGTTAAGTTTAAGGTTAGGTCTTAAGGAATAACAATCTAAACACAAGGTTAACCAATCTAGGTATAACCCGACCCGAAACAGTATATAAAAAAATTACAGGTTATTACAGCAAGATGATGCATATCCTCTACTGTTGATTGTCCGAATCTCTGGTCTTCATCATCAAAATAGTCCGAGTTATCGGGGATTGAGTCCATGTTCGACATTCGGTCACCCCTTGTCATTCTTCGCAACAAAGGCTCGGGGTTATGCTTTCTTGCCAATACCATTCTTCGATCACGATTCGGAGGAGGGGCCTTGGAGTTAGCTTCATTTCGACGATCTTCTACTCCCGCGCTCCTCACTATCCTATCCCTCAATTGTTGGTTTTCTTGTCCAAGTAAAGCCACATCATCAGCGTATATCTTCTGGTTCCTTTTTACTTCTTCAAGTTCCAACGCGAGCTGAGCGGAAGGATTTGACCCTTGGTTTGTAGTTCATACGCGCAAATGTCCTTCAACAGCTACAGTGTGATATTTTTCAACGAACTGTATGAGAGGTGCCAATGGGTCTATCTGCTGGTTCTGTAATACTAGCGCTTGAACAGTCGTGTGATCCGCTGTTAAGGGATGCTGAACGACCGTCAGTGGTTGGTTGCTTTTATCCGTGGGTGGCATTCCTAAGTTTGACTGCTGCACCGTGGATTCTTCCATGCCTTCCCTTTGTTCGTTTACGCGTGCTCCTGCCGTTATCTTGAGAGCCTCGGCTTTTGCTGCCGCTGCTATTGATCTGGCGTCTGGGAGTGTCGTGCTTTCTGACCCGTCTAGATTCTGAGACAGTGTCTTCGTTTTCTCTCCTTTCTACTTGCTGCGTGTCATGACGGGGGTTGTCCTGGGGGCTTCCTTTGATGATGCTTTGGTCTTTAGGGTGTCCTTAACTTTGTCCATCTTCAATTCAATCTGCGGGAATAAAACATTACCAAATAAGTAATACCCTTGCGTTTTTTGTTAGTACATCTATCGTGAATAAAATCTACAGTAGATTCCTCAAAAGGTTCTCCGAAAGAAGAAAATGAATGAAGATTCGGAAATTAAAACACATATCTTTTTAGTAACACGCTTTTCTCAAAAATTTTAAAAGGAAAAAGAAAAGAACAATGAAAATCCTATCATTACTCAGATATATATCTTCTTGCAAATACGTTTTTCTCAAATATTTTCAAAATAAAAAAGGAAAAATGAAGATCCCAACATTACTCAGATATAGATCTTCTTGCAAATATGTTTTTCTCAAAGATTTTCAAAGGAAAAAAGGAAAAATGAAGATCCAACATTACTCAGATATAGATCTTCTTTTCGATACTATAGATATATCGTGCAAATTAACAAGAGAAGATAAGTCTTTTACAGGGACTAGAGTCCCTATTTCTAGCGCCCGATTGTGAACACAAAAATAACGATGGTACTATTGTGTTCACAAGCAGAGTTTAATGCAATATCAATAAGGGTTTGATCTTAAAAATAGGATAAATAATGGATAATCAACATTTAAGATACTCTGAGCCTTCGGACTCGTCATCGTTTATCATCGGCGGAGAGTCAGCATCGGCAATGACGCTGACTATACCACTACTTATTTAAACTTTAAATGCATAATGTAAACAAGACAATTATTTACATGGTTCAGCACTAGGGCCTACGTCCACGACGGGTTGGTTCTTCACTATATGTGTTATGAGGTTACAAAGCATAGTCGAGTGACTCTAAGTAGAGGGAACGAAGCTATGCTGACAGAAAATAAGACTCACCTACTCTCATTGTTTGCTTCTCTCTTTCTTTCTCTAAAAATTGGTCGACCCCCTCTCTTTAAGAGGTTTGGGGTATTTATATGTGGATTACATGGGTCTCACTCTTCTGATTCTCTTATCCTTATCTTCTTGATTTATGCGCTGATCTGAAGATGCCTTCGTTTCGACCCGAAACTTTTCAACGGTAATCTCATACTCCGAAGCTTTGCCCTTATTTTGTTCCATGGAATGTTTGACACATGTAGTACTTGGCGTGTTTAATGCTAGTGGTTGTGCACAGGGCGCATGCGTGAGACAGCTGTCCTCTGCAGCTGTCAACTCCTCGTCAGACGCTCCACATCCCTTCCATCCAATTTGAATTTTCCTTGGGATGGAGTAAAGCATGTTTTGGATATACTTGGGTGCTTCTCGAGCTATTGGTCATTGGGTAGCCCTTGGTTGGGATGTCGTTGGATCTGGCAGATGAAATGCACGTGTTGGTGGATGACGAGGTCTATCTTGTGATGAGGGACACGTGTACTAGTAGATATTTATGTACCTACAGCTAGTTTAGAAGGAACACAATAAATGAGTGTTTTTTAATAAATGCCAAACATCTCATCAATTGTCTTGTAGTATCTAAGCAATACTCTTCTTCTAGCTTAAATTCTTCCATCCATATATTATGTTTCCTTTTAAAAATTGGATTTTTAGATGAGATAATCTGTTCAGCTGGTAACCACCATGACTGATTCTATATGGTTATCTTTTTTTTTTTTTTTTTTTTAATCTTGAGTCAGTTAGCTTTTGTTAGAGCATCCACAATCATGGACTTAATATGATAAATATACCATATTAGGAGCTACATACGGGGTAATACTATTCGAGTTTAGCAATTCCCAAATTTAGATGACGAAACTTAAAGTTGGACACGGTGTTTTGAACTATTACCAAAAATTATGACCTTGTATAAAAATGAGGGCGCTTAAAACAATGAAAATGTAAATGCAGTTTTAAAACACTTCCAAGAACATGCAGTTTTAAACCCCTCCAAAAGTAGAAAAGGTATTTAACACACCACGTACAAAATGAAACACCGCTTACATACAAGCGTGGATGAAAACACCGTGAGAGTTTCACTATTTCAAAAATAGATTGTCTCTGCAACTCCTCTCTCTACTCATGTGCTATGAAAAACTAACGTGAAACACCGGGGGTCTAACAACCACACCCAATATTTCGCTTAGCAATCTGTATGGACAAACTTCAATATACTTTTGTGAGAATCAACTAGACAGTTAAACTAAATCAATAAAAAAGTATATCAAAGAGTTTATATCTCTATCTCTCGATTTAAATCTTACTCAAGCAAACTGCGAGTCTCGATTAAATACAAGAGAGATAACTTGGATGGTACCAAAGACCAATATCCTAGTATCAATCAATTTAAATCAACAACCAAAAGGTCGGATATTCTAATTGATTGAACAACGCACAACCTGTATTATTTCAATTATATAACAAATATAATGCGGAAAATAATTAACACAGACACCATAATTTTGTTAACGAGGAAACCGCAAATGCAGAAAAACCCCGGGACCTAGTCCAAATTGAACATACACTGTATTAAGCCGCTACAGACACTAGCCTACTCCGAACTAACTTCGGTCTGGACTGTAGTTGAACCCCAACCAATCTCACACTGATCCAAGGTATAGTTATGCTTCTACGTCTCTGATCCCAGCAGGATACTACGTACTTGATTCCCTTAGATGATCTTACCCACAACTAAGAGTTGCTACGACCCAAAGTCGAAGATTTTAATAAACAAAACTGTATCTCACAGAAAAGTCTATGGTAATAGATAAATACGTCTCCCACGAATATACCTACGAGTTTTGTTTTGTCTTTTGATAAATCAAGGTTAACAGGAACCAATTGATAAACCAGACTTATATTCCCGAAGAGCATCTCAGTATTATCAATCACCTCACAATAGTCTTAATCGACGCAGCGAAAAAAAATATTGTGGAATCACAAACGATAAGACGAAGATGTTTGCGACTACTTTTTATCTTGCCTATCGGAGATAGAAATCTCAAGATAATTATCATAATTGTACTCGTACGATAGAAACAACAAGATCAGATCACACAACTACAAGAAAGTAGTATCGGTATGGCTTCACAATCCCAATGAAGTCTTTAAGTCGTTAACCTAGTTTATAAGAAGAAACCAAAGGTTAAAGGAGAATCGACTCTAGCTTAGCACAACTAGTATCACACAGAATGTGTGGGCATTAGGTTTCCCAGTTGTTAGAGTTCTCCCTTATATAGTCTTTCAAATCAGGGTTTGCAATCAATGTTATCTTGGTAACAAAGCATTCAATATTCATCGTTAGATGAAAACCTGATTAGATTCAAGCTAATATTTATCAACCGTTAGATCAAAAACATAACTTGTTATACACAAATGAAATGCACGTTTGTAGGCTTGTGTAATCGTACCCAAACTTGTACATTAGTTGGTTCAACAATAGTGAACCAAATGGTTAGCCATATGATAACTTTCATATCAACCACATTCTTATTCACCAAAACTAGTTCAAATGACTCAAATGAACTAGTTAGAGAGTTGTTCAATTGCAAGGAAATCTCATGTAGTACATAAGATACAATTGAAGCAAAAGCGATTTGATTCACTTGAATCGGTTCATGAACTATAAAGCCACGGTTGGCATTCCTTAGTTTATAAAGATAAGTTCACAAACATCATTTTTAGACATAACCTACTCAAGTTCGCGGACTTAAGTTCCCGGATGGAGTCCACAAACTCCAGCAGAAATTCTCGGGTTTGAGAACTTTGCCAGTTCACGGACTTAGCTCACGCACTTCTCCGATTTCACTTGATCAACAAAGATCGCAAACTTTGGTTCAAGCAATAAGTACTTATACATATATGTGTTTCCACAACAATACTTATATCCTCCAATGGTTATATAGTCTAAACTCTCATTTCAATCATTGAAACATTCTCAGAGGACGTTATATATTTGTTATCACAAACCATTTTTCGTCAGAGCAATTTTCAAAGTGATTGAAACTTAACATGACTTTCATCACTAGGTAAAGATTAACTTGGCTAAAGTGAAAGCTTTACCAACACATATTTCGAGAAATAGATAGGCGAGATATACTCGGCTCGAAATACCAAAAGTGTATAATCTAAGTCTATATAGAAAAACGACTTTTGTCTCAAGATAGGAGATAAATAGACTTTTGAGTGATAGATAAGTTCAGGTCTCCACATACCTTTTAGTCGATGAAGATCCACCAGTTCCTTGAGTAGTCCTTCGTCTTGTATGATGATTTCCATGGAGTTCTTGAGCTCAACTACACTTTCTATCCTAGTCTGAGACCTTATTTATAATAGACTAGAAATCAAGACTTATAGTTTTGATCACTAACATTGACAAACATGCATGAGATAACAACGCATGCGAGTTCGACCGAGATCAAGACTTACAGTTATAGTAGACTAGAAATCAAGACTTACAGTTATAGTAGACTAGAAATCAAGACTTACAATTTTGATCACTAACATTGACAAACATGCATGAGATAACATCTATCTGTTATAGAACTCACATCAATGCCGATGTCATTTCTCGACTAAATTAATACCTCTGATATTAATATTTCATATTTGAAATGATGGAAAACATAAATCTCAAAATAAAATTAAAGAAATAAAAGGGTAAAACAAAGGGACAATTAACATACTGGAGAAAATTCTTGAGGACATACATGGTGAACAACTTACATTTCATATATATTTCAAAAAACAAAAATTACGATGAGGCAATTTGAATTATCAATAAAGAAAATAAGCCAATTCAACTGAAAGAAAGATAAAATGAAAAACATATAATAAATATGGATCTTTCACAACTAGGAGACTCACATAGACAAATTACAGTCTGAGAATTGATAAAAATGATCTGAAATCGAGGAAGAATGAACCAAGAGAATAATTAGCTAAATATTGTTATTTTGGTTATTTAACATTAGTTGCCAATTTTAATTACATTTTCTATTATCATTCAATATATGTTTTTTTTTGTTTTACTAATTGATTGTCTGTTAGTTGAAAGTTTTTATGTGAATTAACCAGTTGAAAAAATACAGTTCACTCGCACAAATAAATTAGCTACACGACTGTAAATAAACAACACTAAAATTTAACACTTTTTCTCTTGAAATTGAGATGGTTTTACTAATTAAAATCTTAATGATGCCTCCAATTTTTGTCGACCAAGTCATTGTTGAAAAGAAAGTGTTGTTCTCCATTATTCACATCCATATGTTGTTGGATTAATGATCTTCGTATTTGTTGACTCTGATCTCTTCTTGGAATTACTGGTATTATTGGACGACGTGAGTCATACTTGTGTGTCAATACTCCTATTATGTAATATGGTACAAGTTTTCATAATAAGAAATAACATGAGGATTTCGCAATCGTTTAGATCTTTTTTTCTATTGAAAAAAGATTGGAGTGCCCTAAATTCATGTTCCACATCATTTTGGGATGACTCTTACATATGAAAAATAATAATTGGAGTATCCGGGTGAGCTATGGTTTTACTATAGTAATAGTGGAAGATAAATGCAGTCGGCTAATTAAGTAGTAGCCCATATTGTATTTCCGTGCCATTTATAAGAAAGTGCACTTGTACATCTCTTTTGTTTATAACATCTCGAAATATATATGATATGTATATCAATGTTCGATCTTAACATTCCAAAGAAAGCATGCCAAAACCAAAGTTCATAAGAAGTAACCACTTCCAATACTATACTTGGATTTTGTCCTTCCCAATATATGATCTCGTGTATACTGTTGTACACGGACCTCTGTATGCGTGTCGTAACCACAACAAATTAATTAATATTTTACTACCTAATTAACAAGTAATATAGGGTAGTCAAGATCGATCCCACGAGGAGCAAGAGATTATAGTTGTCTTATAATGTCACAAAAAGGGGGGTATTGGTTCAAGATTTTAAAAGCAAAAGAAATAAACAAAGTAATTAAAAGTGTGAGTTGAATTCAATAAGATAAAATAGATCAAGGAATCCTTCTTCGCTGCAAAACAATGATTAAAGTTATGTTCTTTTCCACTTTTTATTAGTCATAGATTATCACCAACCGTAGGATAGCAGGTTCGCTTATCTAACCCCAAAATTCCTTATTTCACCGAGTAACAAGTCCGCTTAGTTATCATATTCTATTCAAAAGAACCACCTTGAGGTTCGCTTACAAGATGTAATTCCCCGAACGCATTAAGATTTATGAACTTATGTTTAGTACTAGTAGTTAGACTCGGTTCGCTTGGTCCACTTTCTAGCGTTGTTTTCACACACAATTGCTCCACGGAATCCCTCCGCAAGGTCTTGTGTTTTCTACTTGTGTAAAGAGTCAAGAAACTATTACGTATTCCCTAACTTTCACTAGCTTTAGATTAAATTAACAAATCAATTTAGCGTGCACTCCAAACAACCTATCAATCAATCATAAACATTAATATTAGCAAAAACAAATGATAATCATATGAAAAACTTCAAAGTAGAATTGAAACAAAACTCAAACCATATGTTAAGAACTAGGAATTCATCCTCAATCAATAAGAAAATTAGCTACTCATAATTTGGAGTTCACACAGTAATAATAATAATTTAAGGAAGAAAGAAAACTTATTGAAAAGATGATGGTTGCTCCTTCCTCCAATCCTTGTGCACTTTAACTCCTTCTCTAAAGTAGATGTGTGTGTAAAAGTTGTAGAGAACTCCTCTATTTATAGGCTTCAATACTCTCCATATCTTTGTAGGAAAAGAATCCACATTCTATAAGAACACCACTTTCCCAATTTGAGCCATATTCCAATTTCTAGTCCAATTCTCCAAAACTTCCAAGTTTTCATCCAATTCCCAATTCTAAGTCTTCACACACATGAGAGAAGTCCACACAAAATTCTGCATTTTTGGTCACCGGAAAACTGGGTTTTTGGCCGGAATTCGTCGCCGCCGGCAACCTGAGATTCTCCTCCGGTCAAGGAATATTCCGTCAGTCCAACCGTTAAGACTAACGGTCAAATAGGTCAATCGTCAGTCTACCGTTAGTCACCGAGTCAAACTACTGAGTCAGCTCGGGTCAAACTCGCCTGACTGGGCTGAGTTGCCAGACCAACTCAGTTGCAATCCTTTCTAGCCATAATGGCCCTGCCGCACCATCATTGTGCTTCACAGCCAAGATGGATGTGCTCTGTCATTCAGCTACACTGCATAACTTTCCTTGCAATTCCAACACCAGCTCCATGTGCCATGTTAATTTCATCCATTCCTGGCCATTATACCTCCTTCTTGACCACCTAATCCACACCAACACAAGCCTAAATTTCAGTGCAAGGCACCACAACAGAACAAACCTCCAGCCCATAAGAAAAACCACCAACACTTTCTGTATCTTAAACCTTGCCAGCTTAGCCCTTGCAGCATCACACCTGTAATTCCCAGTTCCATGACCCTTCACATCTTTACCATTAGCAGCTCCATCTGCTCAACTCCCAAGTCCCTGCAATCAGCAAGTGTAGCAACACAATCAACACCTTACCAACTGCACTTGCAACTGCATTTCCTGAACCACAACCATGGCACCACCTGCAATATAAAATTCCCAATGGAAACAGATCATCTCCCCCAGTTCATTCTAACCACTTCATAACCACCACCATTGGCTCATGACAACCCTAGCTTCAACTCCTGCAATTTGCACATCAACTTCAATCACAATCCCCACCAACTGCAACTGCAACGGAAGCTGAGCTACTTTATACTCTTTTAGATGCCAATTCCATATCCATTTCTTCATCAGGACCCTTTTGTTGAACATAAAACCACTCTATAGAACCACAACATCTTTATCTCTTCCCTGATTCACATCACAAACACATAACCATTTTCATTATAGATTCAAACCCATCTTCCATCATCTCATATTCAACACAGATCCCCTTTTTAGCTCTCGAGCCATTCTTCCATGTTTAGATAATTCAGTCAAAACCCATCTCTCTTTACCACCAGATCCCATCATTCACAGTGAAGAACTACCAAAAATCCCTTTCAACAGCAACAGATTCATCACCTCTATCTCCACAGATCGAACCCATAATCATTTTCCCCATCTGAATCTCAAATCTCATACCAACAGTCAACTTCTTTGTCTCGATTTTGACACATCCATTTATCCCTTCATCAGATTCAGATCCTCTTTCTCGGTTTCAATAAAAAAAAAACTTCAATTTCTTCTCCTCCTTCTCAGAGATTCAACACCAATTATGTGTACTTCTCGCTCTTGAGTTCATCAGCAACCCCGTCTCTCAATTTCTTCATATCTACTCGATTTGATCCCTAGATTTCAGCAGCAGCTGCTGTGTAGCCATTGTGCTTGTGTTTATCAATTTCAGATACTAATGATTTGGGAACAAAAATGTCTTCTCGATTAGGGTTAAGAATGATTGAGGTGGATTTGAACGCCCCAGGGATAGGACCACCCAAGTTTTGGTGCTTATAACACAATAGCTTTCTTGATAAGGGGTACCCAGTGAGGATTACACCCACTGATACTTATAAGGGGTACCCTAGATGGTAACCCATTAACCATAGATAGATGCCCTTTTATACTTTTCTAATAGAGAGTTACCCCTTAACCAATACCGGGCTCCAGATAGTGTTATCCTGTAAAATGACTGCTTCGCCCTTTTTGCTCAATTTTGGTGATTTCTCTTTATTTTCGTCCGTGCGACTCCAGAGTACCTAATAACTCAAAAACACGCGTAAAATACATAATTTACTAGAAAAATAGCAAAGAAAGCATAAACTCTTAGATAGTAAATTAGGTGTATTCTACACCTATCAACCTCTCTCATCTTCAGTGCATACAATCAATTATACCTTGCTACTATTCCTGGAAATTCACGATGTCTATTATACTCGAGTAACAATGCAACATCTTCTCAAGTTGGTGACCTTAGGTGTTTAACTTCATGTATTTACACTATGGTTTTACAAAACTTATTAGTCTCTTATTAAACTTTAGTTTCCCCGATACGTAAGTATTAGTCTATAACATCTGTTGGATATCCATAGGCTAACATTCGAATGACAACCATAAGTTTTTGATGTAGGGTTAATCAAAAATACCACATTCATTTTTATTTGAACGAAACATTAATTATGTTATCCTAGCTATATCGGTCAATATTCGAATTAAGAGGGTTTCATTCTTAACATTTCAGGAGCGAAAGTAGGATTTTCATCAACATAATCTTCCAATAGTTATTTACAGCTGCGAATGCGATCACGTTGTATCTTTTGGCAAGTATGAACTTCTTTCACATTTAGTGCAACAAGATTAATTAAGCTAAATCGATTGTTAGGAGATAATACAACTAATTCGTCATCAGAAGAAGATGATGAAAAATGGTAATTCATAAAGATTGATCTAATTATAATTGCATTCAAAGTAACCCATGTGGTAAACAAACAATGGAAAACAAAGAAAACACAATATTTTATGGAACAATAAAAGATATGGTCATCTACAAACCATTTTTTTTATAGGTAGAACAATGGTCCCTAGACTACATCCAGAATCCTTCAAATGGGAGTTTATTTAACAATTACATGGTTTGAACCCCTATCTTCGTATTAGGAGGGAGTATGAGAATCATCAAACCACTTAATAGTTCTTCATCTACAAACCAATAAAAGGTCTTTAAATAGAAAAAGAAAATAATCTTTTCATCCAAAGGTAAAAACCATTGAGCGAAGGATTATATAATAGCTAAGAACAAGATCTTCGAAACTCTTCTATCTATTAGGTTTTACCCCGCATTCTTTTACTCCTTCGTGGCAAGCATATAAATCATATATTATAGTTGGGTCATGGACTGAATACTAAGTATTGGTCTGGTATCTTTAAAACATGTATGCAAGACATTTCTTTGGATATGAATCCGGTAGAGGCTAGTATATTCATGACTAAATACAACATTTTTACATACAATGCATGATATGAAACAATATTAATTTGATGTAGTTTCCAAAAATTATTCGTAAAAGATATTCCTTGCTTTTATAGTTTCCATAGAAAATTTGACATAACTTGATAATGGTTAAATTGATAAAAACAGTACTTTTTCATAACATATTATATACATCAAGCTTTTCTTCTGATAAATCAGATTAAATTAATAAAACAAATAACAATGGCTTTTGATACGTAAAGAGTGTATGTATTCACAGTACAGATTACTAGTAATATTTATGCACTTGTGGTCTTTAATAAAATATGATTGCGAGCACGGTTGTGAAACGCGAATAGTAAAGCGATTCGTTTTCTAAATTTGAGTATCGAATCGTATGTATAGGTAGCACAGTGATCTTAGGTTGACGTAGGTGGTCACAAGTTCGAGCCTTGAAGTAGTAATAAATTTCTAATTTCTAGGACATGGAAAAATACTCAATTGACCCCTTGAATTTTAAAGAGTTGAAATAAACTCAGCAATTCACCTCTTGGAAATAAGAGTGACGGGTAAAACGAGTCTATGACTCGATTTGCAACTTTCTGAAGCGACACAACCTTGATTGCGAGAATCTGGAAATTCACCACTTAATAATAAAAGCGACTAAGAATTACCATCCTAATCAAAATGAACATGCAAAAATATAGAGGCTTTGCAGCATGGTTATTAGTCTTATGACCACTTGTTAGGCTTTTTTATGTATTTTGACTAGCCCTTAACCCGTGTCGTAACGGCATGGGCCATGATGTTGGTTCATTTTTAATATATCGTATAATTTGTGTCCCGAATACCTATCAACTCCTTATGATTTAATATGTGTTTGTCATAAAAATAGTTGGGATTTTCCTCTCTTTTTTTCTTTGTTTTTTCCTTTAATATTTTACCGTCGGAGATTTGCTCAGACGAAAGAAATATAATCTTAACTTCCATACACTTTTTTATTTAGGTTCATTGCTTATAATGAGATAATGCTCTACATGAACATGGAAGTTTAAATATTTTTTGGAAATATGTCGTCAGCAACGCTCATCTTAGTGAAATCAACTAATCAATATCGTCCATAAAAGTTTCCACATGCTCCTATTTCGTTCCATCTGACTCATCTATTTTGGTCATGTTGTCGATCCTCCAAATAGGCAGAGAATAGTATTTTTTTTCATCGAACGATTGATACAAACTATCCAATGTGACATGATTTTCCTGTAATTTTTCAACACCCATTAGATGACAATGTTTGAAATGTGTACCCATTACCTTTTCGAAGGTATTGTATATATGCGAACCTCTTCCATTAAATCTTCAAAAAGGTATCGTGCCCAGCAATTCGTCTTAACGAAATCTTTGGTAACTTCAAAAGTATTGGACATTTTGTCACTTCCGTATGTTCCTACCTTCACTTGGAATACAATCTGGAGACACATTACCTCATAAAGAACCTTGAACACATATTGTACTCCCTGATCCTATTTCAAATTAATAGGTTGTCAATAGATCCTTTACCAAAAGTTGACATATTCTACGTTGAATATTTATAAAAAAAAAAATTTATGGTGTTGTGGATCGTTGCTTTCTAAGATTGTAGTTTTCAAAATTGGCCTCTTCAAGTCCCACGACTTTCTAAGTTTATATATCTTGTTTGTTTTTAACATTTTAGTCAGCCATATTATGTTGTGACTAACTTTAAACTTGATGTCATCTTCTACTGTGAACTTTATGTGATTTCAGAATCGAAATAGTTACACCTCTTTCATTCGTATAAAGTAATCCGTTGTATATCCCAACAATTCCTTTCTTTTGACGTTTCCGGACCATCAGTATCCATTATTGTCAAACACAGTCTGTCTACTTTTTGTTGATGTTATGTATTTGCAGTGTTCATTTTTATTAAATAAATAGATTGTGGAAAAACTAAAAAAAAAAACATAAGTATTACACCGGGTCTAAGTTACTATATCCAAAATACTCCGGACACTGCTTCTGGTGCCTTGTTTCCTCAAATTCCTCGTTGCATTATAGACAGTACATGCAACACCAATCATTTGCGAAGTGAGTTATTTGCGCAAGTGCGGTCAATGTATCCCTTGCCTGTAATAATAATAACAACATGTCACTTTTTTTTCAAGGCATCCAGTTGTAAATGGTATGAATCTAATAGATTTGAATTATACCTTAATCTTAGATATCACCTTCTTCTCACATAACATAGCAATTGAGGAAGGACAAATCTTGACCACTCTTTACAAAGGCAGAGTTAGCCAAACTACGTTTTGCAATTATCTTACGTGAAAATTATTATTAATCCATATTTTAGTCAGCTCCTATCGAAGACGATCTAATTAGTCCTATGAAAGTTAATCTTAAATTTTTGACCTTATCTCTTGACCAAATTATTGAAGTATTCTCAGTCATGTTCTGCTTTATGTGATCTACCCATCTGTGTGTACTCTACCTTCTAACCCATTGAATGAAACCTATACATATTGATCCGTAATTCGATATTGTTGATTTGTCATCAAGAGGTCGCATGATTTGAGAATGTAAAATATAAAAAATATTTTATAAACATCGGAGGAGAGATTTAGATTTATGATTTAGAGTATTTTATGATGATTTTGATGAACAAACATAATTTTCAAACAAATATTTTAGAATGCAAATACATTTTCCCGGTCAATAAGGTTTTATATCGGGAATTGAGTGAAAGTTGTTGTCTTTGTAGGTAGTTGTCGTGAAACAACTCGACATTGATGGTCTTTCAGGAAAAAGAATGTAATAGTACTTGAGAGAGCGATAATGTTCTCTTACGCGGGTACACTAATTGCCTTTATATAATACGGGTGATCGAACAATCATGATCATATTGTCTTATACATTCCGGCATCATCCTCGAAATATTTGGTTTTTATCCTTATCAATCGTGCTAAAAACAACCAATTACATCTTTCACAATACAATGTCGCATGTTTTGTGATGATTATTTTTTTAGTTGGTCAATAAAACTCACTAAAAAGAAAAAACTATTATTATACACTACTATTACCAACACCCACCACCATAAAAACCATCCACCGCCACTATTTCTTCCACCAATAGTAATGTTACCGCCTCCACCATTCACAAACACTCGTCACCTCTTATACTAACCCTACTTCCACTACCACCATAATAATTAATATAGTTTTTAGTAAAATTATTTATTAATAAAATTATGTATTTATGTTAGATTATTAAAGGGACATTTATAATAGAAATTTAATTAATCATTATGAACAATCAATGAGACACTAATGAATAAAACATTTAAAAATGGTTAAGTTGAACAAACCCCAACGGTAAATTTATATTTTCCAAGGACAAATCCTGACCACTCCTTACATAAACAAATCGATAATAAATAATTTTATATGTTCTGATCTTGATTTGTGTCGTTCGTTTAGTTATTACACAACATGGCAATTGATTGCACCAATTTTTTAAAATGAACATGTGTTTTATCGAGTTTATTTTAACATTAGAATGATCAACCACGTTTTATACTTTATAATATAACGTTACACATTTTGTGGCATTACGAAATTAGCATAATATGTTTTTGTTCACCAATACCCGTCACCATCATAAAACCATATGAATCCACTTTTTTTATCCACCACCACCTAGTGGCGGAGCCAAGGGTTGACTAACCTGGATCTAACCCCTTAAAGTTTTAATAAATTCATAATTTTTTTAATTTATTTTATAAATAATACTTTGTCCATATATATTTATGGTTTAGTCCACCAAAGTTTACATGTTTCTTTAAAAAAAAAATAGGCCTCCTCAATGTCAATTTTTGACTCCACCACTGCCACCATCACGGCCGCCCATGCCATGTAGGTTGTTGGACGCAATTCTAATTTTCAATCACAAATGCCATGTATGAGGTTTAGATTGAACAAAATTTCGTCAATTGATTAGTTTCATTATTATTTTTCCGTGTATATATTCTTTTTTGTATTTCAATCAGTTTTATTTTAACATTAAAAAATCATGAGTTATACGATATAGTACCAAAGATAACAGGGGTACCATTTGGGTGATCCAACTATGATCATGAAAATATTGTCTTGTATGATATTATCCCTGAAATATATGGTACATTCCTTTATCAAAAGTGTTAAAAACAACCAACCACATCTTCCACACTACGATGTTATCGATGTTGCAACGACAACATAAAATTAATATTGTCCATCACTGCTCACCAACATTCACAGTCACTACTTCTTCCACCACAAACCAGGGGCGGAGCCAGGATTTTGAGGAGAGAGGGAGAAAAAAATTCTTGGCAAGTTGGATACATGTGAAAAATGGACTTTGTATCCCATTTTACGATAAAAGAACAAAAAAAAAATATAATTGTGCTTGGCTCCGCCCTTAACCACCACTAATCTTTCGGCCTCCACCTCTTCTACTACTCATTATCGCAGAAAATGTCTACTGATATTATTTATCAAAATTACTTATTAATAGAAATAACTATTATAATTAATTAAGAAAACATTTATAATTGAAAAATGATTAGTCATTTATTATGAGCAATTAGTGAAACACTAATTAATAAAACACTTTATAATGAATAGATTATTTATTATGTGCAATTAGTGAAACACTAATTAATAAAGCAATTATGGTATTTAAGTTGAACAAACCACCACTGTTGATTTATATTTTCTACCAATTCCAACCAAGGTGGAACACTGGTTAGAGGCCACTCTTATGACACAATAGGTCATGAGTTCGAACCTTCCCGTTTTAATTTTTGAAATTCCATATCTTGACTTGAGTATTCATTTTTTATTCACAATATTGGAATTAATGCCACGCATGCGAGTTGTAGGGGTGGTCAAGAGAACCTCAGCCCTTGATTTATCTTCTCTCTAGACAAATCCTGACCACCACTTACATAGGCAAACTTAGCCAAGTTTTTTTTTGTATCTTAGATATGTTTTTATTTAAAGATAAGCTTATTTCTCTCTCTAAAATTTGCCAAAAATTTACAAATGTATTAGTACTTTGAATAAGGCCAGTCTATTTTATAATTAAAATACGCTCGGATTATGATGTGGTCGGGCCACATATATTTTGTATGTGGCCCCTCTTAATATTTTGACACGTACTCAAATTAAAAACCAACCCCCTCTAAATCCCCATAATTGCTTTACCTTTATGAGAAAAAGTAGGAAGTTAAGACAAAAAGTTAGGTAATGAAACTGTTTTGGAGAAAAAAAATCTAGGTGTCATTTTTTAAAGATGGGCCACATACTTGAATGATGTGGCCCTACTACATTGGAGCCGCACCGATTAAAATAGGACTCAAGGTGTGAACAAAATCTATTCCTCTTCTCTACACGCTTCTTCTCTTCTCGAGTGTATCGACTTTAAATGCAAAATTTAAGCAGTACACTTCCCTCATTATGGTCCTATTTTTGCATCGATTCGGATTTCTTTCTCCCCTTGTTCAATTAACCATTATGGATTACTCCATGCTGAGTAAAGATTGAATATTGACAAAGCATTTATAACCTAGGATATCCTATTTTTTACTCTATAATACATTGTTAAGGGATGTGGGTAGAACAATAGATACCTAGAGGCCTACTCTTATAAGTTATTAAATTTGAATGTCAAATCTAATCCACTCTTGTCAAGATTGATATCTGCCTTTCTTTTCTACCCTTTGGACAATAGGTATACATCTAGACTTGTTTCGTAGCTCACACAAAATAAATTTGTGGTCTTTTTCTCTAGGACTACTGGCTAGACTTAAAACAATTTTAAATTCACCTGAAAAGTATCATAAAAATAAATGAGGTCAAGGGCTACTACCTCGTACCTTGGCTAATTCAACGTCAATTGTTAATTGGTTGTCAACTTACGATTGGTGCATTAAGAGGTGGTTTTCTCTTTCTCGGTTTTAGAAATGATCACAGACATCTGCCATAGAACTTCACTGTTACTTTATACCCGGCTGTTTTAAATCTATATATATCTGATGTCTCTTATGCATCTTTGCACTTCTTAAAAGTTCATCATCTAAAATTGACGAAAACCATAATCTGTATAGGCATTTTAGTGGCCTTTCTTTGGCTCAGCGTCTTGCTAATCATAGCAATATTGGTCTTTTACCAACTCCACCTTCTTTCATTAGGGATTATGGCATTAAAGAGTTTAGTATTCTAGATAGAGTTTTTTCTACAATCTCTCTTCATCAATGGGAAGTAAGAGGAGCTCTAAACAATTTTTGGGGTGGTCAAATAACATTTCAGATTTGGGAAGTCAACCCAAACTTATTTATCATAACTTTCAGAAAAATAGAGGATTTTCTTTGGATATCATCAAATGGACCGTGGTATCCATTCGGGAATTTATTGTCCGCGACTACTGCTTATCAAGGGATGAAAATCTCAACTCATCTAGTTAAGGAAATTCCAATATGGCCTTCTATCTTAAATACTAAGTGCGAGCACCGTTCTGCGAAAGTGTTAGGTTTAATTGCTAGTAAGGTAGGTCAGGTGGCAAGAGTTTGTACTTCAAGAGACTCACCCAACTTCGTCCCAAGAGTATTACTATGGGTTAACATAGAAAAACCGCTTATCCATCATTTACTTGTTAAGGTAGGAAGATACCCGGTTACATTCATTCACTTCAACTACATCAATCTCCCTTCTAAATTCTGCACTCACTGTTTGAGGTTGGGTCACAAAGTTAGTGATTATGCTATTCTGTTAGGAAATCTACTTGAAGACATCTATGATATAACTGTTAACTTACCCTATCCTAGTGATGATATGAACTGGTTGAATGATGTTTTGGTCCAAGTTTGGAACCCAAAGGATAACTTTGACCATTCAGGAGTTCCAGTACCGATACAAGAGTACCTAAACCATCCAGGAGTAAGAGAAACCTTTCATGATATCTTCAGAACTTATGTGGCTGAAGAACCTACTTTATTCAATGATAGACATGAGAATTTACATAGAACCCATCAACCTGTCTCTTCTAATCCCCATCCTTCTGATTCTTACGATGTTTTAGGTCCTTTTGTCATCACTTAATCATCTACTTCTACTTATGATGAAGATATGCCCTTAGCTTCTTCGTCTGTGATAGGAAAAAGAACTTTCCCGTATAATTTACCTGAGAACTATATACCGATTCTTTCTTCGGAGGAATCGTTCTGGTCTTCTAACCAGCTTTTTCTTTATCCGGTTCCGATTTTGGGTCCCTTGAATAGTCCTAGTGAAGACAACCCAATAGCTAGAAGACTATCTTTTTCTTCGCCTATTTTGGGGGAAACTTTAGAATCCCTAATTTCCCCTTTTGTTTCGGCACACTTTACTAGAAATTCTCTAGACCGCATTCATCACCCTGCATAGCATCCTCATTTCATACACCATTGACTCAGCCAAAGTCCGCTTTTAAAATCTCGATTTCTGAATTTATATCTTCTTCATCTTCGGAGCAGTTTTGCTCAATTCCCTCAAATGATGGCAAGTTTCTTGAAATTCATCAGTATGGGTCAAACATGGCAAATCATTCGACAAGCACGAGTACTTATCATCCAATTCCCTTCCCGGAGTTAACTCCCTAACATCAACATGAGGAGTCACAGGTTCTTTTCCATAACTATTTCTTTACAATCATATTTCATTTAAGTGCAATTTCCTTAAATGAAATTGCAAGTACTGCTTCGTTGATTTAGTGCATTTTTGCAAATTACTGCTACATTTATTTTGATAGATAAATTATAAAAATTTCTGGTGAACTGAATTTAAAAAAAAAATTAGGAATAAATTTTAGGTATTAGCAATGAAGATTATAACGTGAAATGTGCAGGGATGTGGTAATCACTTCACGAAAAACCATCTGAAACATATAATTGATGTAAAGAGACCTGAAATTTTGTTTCTATCAGAAACAAAATCACAATTTTTTTTAGTAAGAACTCTTCTAAAAGATTACCCTAATATACACATAGTAGACCCTGTAGGAAAGGCAGGAGGTCTAGCTCTAGCTTGGGTAGATGGTTTTGCTTTTGAAATTATGCAATGGAACACCGACATGATAAACATATTAGTTCAGACTAACCATGAATCTAAGAAATGGCTTTTAACATGCTTTTATGGATCCCTTACCCAAGAAATAGACATATAGCATGGAATTTATTATCAGACATTTTAGAACAAGTTGACAAAAACTCTCTACCTTGGGTACTACTGGGGGATATGAACACGATCTTTAGTCAGGAAGATAAATTAGGAGGGATTCCTTTCAAAAAATCGGATAGTGAGTACTACCAAAATATTCTACATAATGCTGGTCTACTTGATTTAAGTTTTACAGGATACATCTACACATGGAACAACCATAGATAAGGCTTAGCCAATATACAAGAAAGACTAGATAGAGCAGTAGAAAATAGTGAATGGAACTCACAATTTCAAAATGCTGAGCTAAACCACTTAGTGGCTGTGGGATCAGATCATAGCCCTATTTCCCTAAAGCTTGATTGCTCCGCAACTAACCACAAATATAATTTCAAATACTATGACACGTGGCAGAAGGCACAATCCTGCATCCAAACCATTAGGGACACATGGAAACATACTTTACGTAATGATAACCCCCCAGTCACTCTTATAGAAAATATTAAAGAATTGCAACACAAATTAGATTACTGGAAAAAGAACATATTTGGTAAACCAACTAAGGAAATTAGGAAAATTCTACAACAGATAGACACACTGAATAAGTTTAGCCATGTTTTTAGGAAAAAAGACAAAATTAAAGATAAACTTTGTCTACTAGAAAAATTATATGACACACAAGAGGCGATTGCAAAACAGCAATCAAGAGATAATATGGTGCACCCAGGAGAAAAGAATATGAAATTCTTCCATACTAAAACTTTAAAAAGAAGAAAATGGAATAACATTCAGTGTATCAAAATGAGTAATGGCGAGAATACTTTTAAAAGAGTCACTCAACTGAAGACGTAAACTTATTTGCTAACGTTAAAGCCACTATATTTAAAGAGGGAAATGAAAATTTAAATGCGATTCCTTCTCATGAAGAAATCTTATCAGTTCTAAAAAAGCTAAAACCAAACAAGTCTCCAGGACCTGATGGTTTTCCTGCAAGCTTCTTTAAAATGAACTGGGACACAGTAGGAGAACAAGTAATACATACAATCCAAAACTTCTTTAAAACTGGAGAGTTAAACCCGGAATTCAATAGGACATTTTTATTCCTGATTCCAAAAAATAGACACCCCAAAGATCCTAGCCAATTTCGACCCATAGGACTATGTAATACTATTTATAAGATTATAGCAAAAATACTATCTAATAGAATTAAACCATACTTAGACTTTATAATATCTCCTTTTCAAGCGGCTTTCCTGACCAACAGACAAATATCTGATAACATTATAATATCACAAGAAATTATACACTCATTCAAGAAAAAGAAGATAAAACATGCGGGTTTGGGGATTAAGATTGATATGTCCAAGGATTTTGACAGAGTGAATTGGAAATTTCTTCTAAGCTCCCTTAAGGCTTTTGGATTTGATCAAAACCTTTGTAACCTAATCAACACTTGTATATCCACCACTTCAATAGCAATTCTTCTAAATGGATGTCCAGGGGACTATTTCAAAACTACAAGAGGTCTTAGGCATGGAGACCCACTATCTCCCTATTTGTTCATCATTTGTATGGAAATTTTTTCTCGGAGCCTAATTGAAGAAGAGTAAAATAGTAACATTCATGGAATCATGATAATTCCTAAGAATAACCCCATCTCACACCTATTCTTTGCAGACGATTGTCTGTTGTTTATTAGAGATGACTTAAAAGAATGCCATAACATATTAAACATAATAGATAATTTTAGTAGAGCATCAGGGCAACTCATTAATTTTGATAAATCAGGAATATTTTTTAGCAAGAAGGTTCAACCAAAACACCAAAGAATGATTAGTAAAATTCTTAAAATAAAACACATAGACCTAAAAGACTCATACTTAGGAACACCTCTTTCATAGATAAAACAAAAATTAAACTTTTGAGGGAGTAATAGAGAAGATGGAACAAAAAATCCAAGGCTGGATAGGAAAAAATTTAGCGCAATCTAGTAAGATGGTACTCAATAAGGCAACCCTAGCAAACTTGGCTAGTTATCAGATGAGCTGTTTTATTTTACCCAAAAAAATAACAAATAGAATAGATGCTCTTCAAAGAGATTTCTGGTGGGGTAAGGAAACAAATTATAAAGGCTACTATCCTAAATCTTATTTATGTCTGTGTAAACCTTTAAACAAAGGAGGCCTTGGCTTTAGAAATGCACATAAATTCAATCTAGCTCTTATAGCAAAGCTTGCTTGGAGAATGGTGAATGAACCTAAAGCGCTCTTGGTTTCGCAATTAAAACCAAGATATTTCAGGAAAACATCAGTTTTCAGAGCAAATACACCTTCAACTAGCTCTTGGATATGGAAATGCATTTACAAAAGAATAAAACTAGTAGAAAAAAACAGCATATGGGAAATAGGGGATGGAATGAAAGTAAATATATGGGAGGACCACTGGATACCTGAATTATCAGACGCTCTTAAACGATACCACACAAGTATTAACTCCCATCTTACCCTAGTCAAAGACTTAATAGATACTAATACTAATAGTTGGAATGCACATTTAATTCACTCACTGTTCCCTAGTCTTATAGCGCAATATATTTGTAAAATTAGGCTGGCAAGAGGAGAAGATACTCTGAGATGGCTACTCACTAAAAATGGAAAATTTACGGTAAAGTCTATGTACCAAAAACTAAATGAAAAAACCCTAAATAACTATAACCTAGGCCAATCTGATGCCTTCTGGAAGAAACTGTGGGCAACAAAAACCTCACAAAGGATAAAAAATATTACGTGGAAATGCCTGCAGAATGCGATCCACCAATTATAAACTAGCTAGGTTTAAAAAAGATCACTCCCCTGCTTGCTCCTTTGGATGCAATGAGGCTGAAACAATTGAACATTTATTCTTACATTGTCCGTATGAAAAATCGATATGGAACACTAAACCCCGTCCTGCAAATATCAATTTTAACAGAAACATAAATTTTTTAGATCTTTTTAAAGAATGGCTGGTAATTAAAAGAGAACCCCATAGTTCCCATAGAAGTTATAATGACCAAAATTTGGTTCGTTTGGAAGGAAAGATGCAATCGAGCTTTTGATAACAAACTTCAACCTCGTCAACAAACTGCTCTAAAAATACAGAGACACCTGGATTTCTGGAATACGGAAAAGTTTCTTGTCCACAAAAATGATCTGGTAACAAGAACCAAAGGATATGATAACTGGAAGCTTCCATAACCACTTAACAACAAGCTAAATGTGGATGCTGCTTGGACCTTAAGCAACACACCAGCGGGTTTTGCTATAATTTTTCGTAATGATGTAGGGGATTTCACTTTGGGAAGAGCAGGACCAATCTCAGCAGATACCCCAGAAGAAGCGGAAGCTCTAGGACTGCTCTAGGCTGCTAAATGGACAAGACAAATGAAGCTATCTAATTTTATTGTGGAAGGTGATTGCAAGAATCTTTTTGACTATCTGAATGGAGAGCCTTCTCAAATCACCTGGTAGAACCAATCCATAATGGACGAAGTGCAGCATGATTTCTCTTTTTGTAACAACTTTAAAGGTTTTCATTTCGTTCCCAAAACTGCAAACAATGTAGCAGATACTTTAGCAAAGGAAGCAAAGTTTTTTAGAACTACCATTAACTGGAGTGTTAATCCTCCATCATGTGTTAAATATGCTTTGGAAGTAGATAAATCTAATGCCAAGGTATCTCCTATAAGCCCGTCAATAGATGACTCTACTAGCTCGGATGTAAGGGTTTCTAACTCCTTAAGTTAGTTTTTTTTTTCATTCCAACTTACAAAAAAAAAAATTGCCGAAAAGGTTCAATATTGCATCACCGAAATAGAAGAAACATCAGAGTTTCACACAATGTACCTGAAAAGAATTCTAAAAAGGAAAATAACACAAAACTCACACTGTGGCCCTGTGAGAGACTTAGTTGGAAGTTGGGACACTAGTAATTAGTAATAATTCTAAATAAGTGATATAGTTAATAAGTGATTACTGTGATTCCACATCAATATTTTAAGGCATACAGATTACAGCCGATCAAAAAAAAATTGTAAACAGCAACTTAAATATACTACGCATATTTTCCTCCAATTAAAAATTAAACTCCAAGTAAAAATTAAACTGACACCCATGTAATTACCTACTTAACTCGGCAGAAATAAAATCTACTTAATATTTTTCAATTACAGAGGGTTAAACCCTGGGCTTTATCTTGGCTTGAAGAGGATTCCTCATGAGCACTGTAAATACCAACTTCTCAGAAAAATCTATCTCCGTTGTATCATCTGGTGCACACCATTCAAATGCTTGAACCATTCGGGCTATTATCAAGTTCACATGGAGCGTACCCATATTCATACCTGGACATATCCTTCTTCCAATACCAAATGGCATCATCTTAACTCCTCTTACACCTGTTAGATCCGCATCTTCTTTCCCAGACAAGAATCTGTCGGGGTTAAACTGCACCGGGTCAGACCAATGTTTCGGATCTTCAGCTATTGCCGTCAGGAAAAACTCAAGACCTACATAAGTGGGTATATCATAACCCGCTAATTTCACTGGTTCTGCTACTGCGTGTGTTAACGTAAAATACGTCGGAGGGTGTTTGCGTAGTAACTCTTTTGTAAATGCATTAAGATACACCAAGTTTGGTATGTCCTTTTCGTCCACCACTCGATCACCCACCGTTGATTTGATATCTTCATATAATTTTCGCTGAATCTCAGGGTTTTGAATTAATCTAGCAATACCCCACTCAACTGCAGTAGATGTAGTGTCGGTTCCACCATTGAGAAACTCGGAACATAGTGTAACGAGTTCTGCGTTACTCATTGCAGATTTGCGTCCTTCAACTTTGAGCTCAAAAAGTGTATCGAGATAAGAAAATTTAGCTTCAGTTGTATCCAACTCAGGGTTTGCTATAGATGATCTACGTCTCTCAATGAACGGAACAAGGGTTTTGATTTGATTTTCTCGGACTTGTTTAGCTTTCTTACGTTGCTTAAGATAAAATGGACTTAAAAGTGGCAAGTAATCATCTAACCTCGGCATCACCGTGTACAAAACGGATTGCATTGTTTCATCAATGTTCACAATGGTTTCCTCATCCATTTCTACACCAAAACACAACGAGATGAGAATACAAAACACAGCAAAACGAACATTCTTTATTACCGAAACAACGCCTTGAGTAGATTCAGCTTCAGTTTTGAATCGGTTGATGAGTCGATCCATAGCAGTAACTCGGACACCGTAAAAACCTCTCAACCGAGTTGAACTCAACATTTCAGAAACCATGTTACGTCTTAAAGAACGCCAAACTGGACCATAATCAGCTGAGTTAACCGTAAACTTGTTAGAACTGAAAATGGTTCTGGTGGAGTTCTCTTTCGGCCGGCTTGCTAAAATGGTACCCTTCTCGATTAGAGCTTCATGTGCTAATTCAGGAGTAGTGATAATAACAATGGTTCGAGTACCCATTTGTATAGTGAATATGGGTCCATAAATCTGTTGCAGATCTTTTATATATTCGAAAAACTGTTTTCCCGAACGAGAGAACTGAAATAAGTTACCTACAATCGGCCATCCCGGAGGTCCTGGTGGCAAGTTCACCTTAGACCTTCTTAAATATTTCACGAAGAACAAAGCTGATACAAGAAATGATATTGTTGTAAAGAAGAAGAGGTTGTAGTTTGAAGATGATAAAGAAGAGATCAAAGTGTCCATTCTTGACATCTAGAAACACAGCGAGTGAGATTATGACCGAGTTATTTGTGGCGTAGAGTTGTATTGAATAAATAGGGTTAGTATTTGGATGGAAAGTGAAGATGAAATAGTTAGTGTTGATGAAAAATATAGTTGGGAAGCTAATGAATATGGGAGTATTAATTGAGGATTTATTACTTCATCAGCGACGTTGATCGTACTACTACTATTACTCTCTGCTGTAAAGTGTAAACATTACATGAACAGCTTGTGAAGAACAAAAGTCTTACAAGAAGAAAGAAACAGCTAGAGCATTAAATGGTGGGAGAGATCTTGACCATAGGATGTGATTGTATGAGTCCTATTCTTTATGACCATAGGAGTAATCGCTTTACTTCCCCCTTTATTTTTAGGGTTCAGGATCTACACGTTTAGCAGGAAATATTAGACAAAGTCACAAAAGGGTATAATACCATCACGAGAAAGGATTACATAAGAAAAAATTGAATCAAGAATGTCAGCCGAATTTAGCTAGTATGCCAAGCATTTTTAAATTGGTGGTGAAGGTAAGTACATTGTGAAGACTTCAATTTTTACGGTTGATAATTATTAAAAGTTCAACCTATTTGTCACCCACATTTTTCCTAATTGTCACCATCATTAGAATTTCAAGTTAATTTATTTTTAATTATACATTTTCCTAATTACCACGTATAAAAGTCAAATTAGGTTTGACTATAATTATCATCACTTGTAATTGTCTTCTCCTGTATTAACATATATTTTCATTATAAAAACCATTAAAAATGTATTAAAGTGTCTCCAATGGAATGTATGTGAAGATATTGTCTAAGTCCACATATGATAGGATACACATTCATTGTCCCTAAAATTCTTTTCCAATCCAAATTTCTTAACCAATGTGAAGATGACATGGCTTAATTTTTGTTAGACATTGTCAAGGTGAATGTCAAGTTTTAGACATTCACCTTTACAATGTCAAGCTATCATAGTAAGCTTTCGCTTAATTAAAATTAATTCTAATGTATCAAATAACTATTTTTAGTTCTAATAAAATCTTAAAATTACTAAAAATAAAATTTATATTTAATTCAAAAAAAATCACAGCCAATATGAATTATTTTTTTCCCCTAAATTTAAGTTAATATTGGAATAAGAATGTCTTGTTCGTGGTTTCAACTACGAAACACACATAAAACTATTGGGGAAGCTCTTAAGTCTAGGTTAAAGTCATCTTTTTTCTAATTAGTGCACCATTATGATTAAACTTATTTGTGTTTTTATCACTTAATAATTCATCCAAAAACAAGCGAATCAATCGACAAACAGTCCGTGTAACTATTATTATGGTGACTATGTGATTGATTGATTAAAATGGTCGCAAGGAATCTTTGGACAGCTGATATGGATTTTTATTTTTTTTAAAGCAATTCAATTAGTTCACGAGACTATGACTGTAGATTTGGATATAATTGTTTAATCATTTTTGGATTTAACCGATGGATAAAGCAATCCAGTTTTAACTTTTAAGAAGCAAATTGTTTGTACCAAAGGTTCGAGGATAACTACATGTTCAAGACGAATAAAAATTTAGGTCACGAATCAAAATTTGGTACCATAGTACTGGGTGTGAGCAACGAATGTGCGGATGTGGATTTGGTATCACCCGTGTCCAATTATCTAAATGGCGGATTTGAGTTTTTTACTCACGTTCAATTCATTATCTATCGGATGTGACATCCGCGAGTAATGTAGAACTTGTTTAAGATGGATACAACTCAGAGGTTGTAGGGAATGCGATGGAAGAAAGAGAAGCAAAGGGACTAAGTTAGCTTGAAAAAGTTTGAAAGAAAAGAAGACAGGTTACTCCGTAACAAATTTTTCTTTAAATAAACTTGATAATATTTCAGTGAACGGCAGAAGCCTGTTTATATAGGCATGAACAAGAGTCAAAAAAATAGGAAAACTCTAAAAGAAGAAATAACAAAAGACTAAAACAGGAAGTGACAAACTTAATAAGCAAGTTAAGAAGAATCTTGAAGAAAAGTGTAGAGATGTTCTACATCAGTCTCTCCCTCTTGAAAGAACTCGTCCAGAGTGTTGCTCAATTATCTCGATGGAAGATAAAAATCTCTTGAACATTGAAAATGTTAGAGATATTCCAGTTCGAAGGAAGATCAACCACAGAGGCATTATCACTGATTTTTTTCTTCTTCAAAATCTTAATAGGACCATACTTCTTCCTTAGTTTTATTGTATGTACCTGTAGGAAAACGATCTTTTCTAACGTGTATCATAACTAAATCTACCTCTTGATTTTTTTTTAACTCTCCTGTGTTTATACGCTATTTCTTTGTATCTGGCATTAGAATCTTCAAGTTTACTCTTCACTTCTTGGTGAATTTGAGTAGCTTTGTCAATCATCTTATCAGCTTTGGAAATCTTGGGCAGTACCACTAAATCAAGGAATGATTTGGTACCTTTGAATAAACAATCTCAAATAGTGTTTTGCCTGTGGATCGATTAACTAAAGTATTGAATGCAAATTCCATGTGGGGAAGTAAGGTATCCCAATGTTTTTCTTAATTGTCGGCTATTTTAGCTCTAATCAAATTCCCAAGTGAACAATTAACAACCTCATTTTTTTCATCAGTTTATGGATGGGAAGTTGTACTATACTGTAATTTAGTTCCTAGTCTTATCCATGTAGACGTATTGCTTCCTTGAAAAACAAATAAGCTACGTTAGAAGCATCTGTTGTCTTTTTATAAGCAACAAAATGAGCCATTTTTGAATATCTATCCACTACAACCATAACAGAATCATGGCCTCTAGCTATACGAGGTAATCCTAATATCAAATCCATGCTAACATCAACCAAGGAGCTTCAGGAACTGGTAAAGGAGCATATAGACCAGTGTTTTGGATCGTACCTTTAAAAAGCTGAAAAACCATGCATTTTTTAATAAACTTTTGCACATCTCGTTTCAAAGAAGGACAAAAAAACATTTTTTCTACTAAGAGCAATTGTCTTATCTTTACCAAAATGTTCACCAAGACCACTGCCATGCAATTCTTGAATTAAATGAAGACGCAATGAACCTTGAGGAATACAAAGACGATTATCTTTAAAAAGGAAACCATCTTGAATAAGGAAACCAGCTTCTCCACCACCTTTGGTTTCCACATTTTTCCCAAATAACCTTAAAATCTTCATCAACAAGATAAACTTCTTTGATAAAGTCAAAAGATACACTTTCATTTCTAAGAGTAACAAGAAGGTGATCACGTCTACTAAGAGCATCAGCTACCTGATTTAATTTCCCACTCTTATGTCGAATAGAAAATGTATAGTGGTTGATAGTATACAACCACCTATCATGCATTCTATTTAGTTTTGCTGATGTCTGAAGATACTTTAAAGCTTGATGATCTGTATTAACCACAAATTATTTATGAACAAGGTAAGGATTTCACTGTTTCAAAGCTTGAGCTAGAGCAATTAATTCTAGTTCATAACTAGACCATTTTTTTCTTGTATCTGAATTCTTGTCACTATGATATGCAACTGGGTATCCGTCTTGAGATAAAACAGCGCACCAATGCCAACCACTGAAGCATAACAATCGATCTCAAAAGTTTCGTTAAAATCTGGCATAACAACCACAAGTGTACTACATAACTTTTTTTTGAGAATATTGAAAATCTTGTCTGTTTCTTCAGTCCAAATAAACTTATATCCCTTTAGACAATCTGTGAGGCCTGCATCAATTGAACTAACGTTCTTCACAAAGTCTATAGAAACATGCCAATCCATGAAAACTCCTTACATCTTTAATACACGTAGGTGTGGGCCATTCTTTAATTGCTTTCACCTTTGTTTCATTAACTGCAATACCTGCATCTGAAATAATATAACCCAAGAAAGTGACTTTGTTCGACAAAAACGTACACTTCATCAAATTTGCATATAATGCATTCTCAGCAAGCACCTTGAGAACTTTGGAAAGATGTACTAGGTGTTCTTCTTCACTATGACTGTAGATTAAAATGTCATTGACGTAAAAAATAACAAAATGGCCAAGAAAAGGTTGTAAGACCTGGTTCATTAGACGCATGAAGGTACTTGGAGCATTTGATAACCCAAAAGGAATTACTAGCCACTCATACATCCCTTATCGAGTTTTAAAGGTTGTTTTTCGTTCATCTCCTATACGGATGCGAATCTGATGATACCCACTTTTAAGATCAAGCTTAGTGAAAACCTTTGCACTAATTAACATATAAATCATGTTGTCAAGTATGGTAATAAGAAATCGATATGGAATAATAATCCTATTAATAGCTCTACAATCAATGCACATTCTCCAGCCACCATCCTTCTTACTTACTAAAAAGGCTGGACTTGAACAAGGGCTCTTACTTAGCCTGATAATACCTTTTTGTAGCAATTTATTTACTTGTCCTTGAATAATTTCATGCTCAGTAGGACTCAAACGATAATAAGCCATATTAGGTAAAGAAGATCTTGGGATTAAATCAACTTGATGTTAAAGATCTCTTAAAGGAGGTAATGAGGTTGGCAATTTATCAAGGAATAAAGCTTTTGCACTTTCTTAGGAACGTCTACTTCAGGCTTAAGAACTTCATGAGCGTTTAGTGTATGAGAATGAGAGGACCTAACAATGGTAGCCACTAATGCACTAGTTTTCCCATCAATACACTATTTGTAAACTATAATGAATTTTGGAAGGAACCAAAATTTTCTTCTTCCCATCCTTGTAGAAGGTATATGTGTTCTCAAAACAATTATGAACAACACGTATATCATACTACCATGGCCTTCCAAGAAGTAAATGTACTGCACTCATATTAATTACATCGCATAAAAATTCATCCTCGTATACAATGAATAAAAATTCAAAAAAACATTGATGTGTTATGTCTTGAGATGATGAGTTATTATCCCATCCAACAAAATAAGGATGAGGATGTGGTGTTACTGGCAGACCCAAATTCTTAACTACATCAGCTGTAATGTAGTTATCCATACTGCCACTGTCAGTGATTAAATCAATTATTTTTCCTCCAAGTGAACATTTTGTCCTGAAAATGTTATTTCTCTGTGCATAAGAGGGTTGAGAAAGTAATAGTGGTCGTATCATTCCCACATAATGATCTCCATACATCTCACAAACTTCATTTTCTTCAGTCTTCTCATCATCTTCGGATTCTTCTAATTCACGTTTAGTCTCATCAACTAATGCATTGTACTTACACAAATCCTCATGATTATCTTAAACCAACCCATGGAATATATGACACTCAGAAGATGTATGTCCAGGTAGTTGACATTTATTACACTTTTCTCCCCTAAACTTAGCATAAGGATTTTGTGATTTGGGTAATAATGAAAAAGATGTTTGGTCCTTAGTAAAAAATCGAGTATTATGGTTGTAGCTTGGACGAGAAGAAACCTGTGGCTGTTGTACGTACTGAAATTCAGTTGGACTAGGAAGAATAAGTGGGTTATTCTTTGGTACAGGATGTTGAGAATTAGTAAAATTGGGTGTTTGATACTGTTGTTTAGAAAAATAATACGTATTGTCCTATAGAGTAAATAAACTCTCATAGTAAGTATTGACTAAAGCAGAGGGTTTGAAATTACCTTGGAAATAAGTATTCTGTCTAGATGAAGTCCTTTGAGAATGAAAAATATAACGTTCTACCTTAATGGCTTATTGTATAGCTTCAACCATGGTAAAAACGGATTGAGTCATTCCTTCCTGAATCTGCCAGTTCAATCTTTCAATAAATCTAGGTATGAGTTTCCCTTAAGTTTCATTGAGTTTATTACATGCAACCAAGATATAGAAATTGGATACATAATCTTCTACCAACTTGGCACCTTGCTGACACGCTTGGAGTTTCACAAATAGTTGTTATTTGTAATCTCTTGGTAAAAATTTATCTCTCAAGAGTTTTCTCACTCTCTCCCATGTACGTATTGGTGGTTTATCATATTTTAGGCGATTTTTACAAAGCTTTTCCCACCAAGCAGCAGCACCACCCTTGAGCTTGTAAGCTACCAGGTTAACCTTTGTATGATTAGGCACCTCCATAAATTCAAAAAAGGCTTCGACTTCATAAAACCAATCTAGCAATATATTCCTCAATCCTAAATCTTCCATTGGAGTTTGGAATATCAACCTTGAGTTTGTACTATGGTAAAGATCCATATGGACTTTGGTTCGACTTGAGACGTTTATCTTCTGTCCAATTTCTCTCTATTTGATCTTCATAATCATTCTCATCACTGCTAAATTTAATACTTGCAAACTTTTTATCAGGTATGTTAAGAAATCCTTCATACTATTTTTTTTTAATTGCTTTAAAATCTCCTCTGGAGTATTAGAATCATGCAAAAAATATATTTCTTTCTACTCTTCGAGATATACTTACATCTTGATGACTTTCCCTCTCCTTGTGATTTGTTCCCAGCATCAGATTTTACCTCAACATCTGAGAGTTCTTGGTCTCCAAGTTTCAGATGTTTATTTAACAGAACACAGGTAACATCTAGTTTGTTGTCGACTCTTATTTTTTTTCTTCCAATTTTTGAACTTCTTATAATTTTCTTGATTGGATTTCGTGAGTTTTTTTTTAGTACTAGTAATGTAATCTCCCATTGAAAGAAAGACATATATAATTTCATGAATAAAAATATTTAGGGTTGTGTTGCGGAAGCGATTTGGCTCGTGTTTTTAGATAAAAATCTAAAACTGCTGGCTGTGGTACCAACTAATGTAGAACTTGTTTAAGATGAATACAACTCAGAGGTTGTAGGGGATGCAAAGGAATAAAAAGATGCGAATGGACGAAGTTAGCTTGAACAAGTTTGAAGGAAAAGAAGATAGGTTACTCTGTAATAGAGATTGTTTAAATAAACTTGATAATAATTTGTTCAGAGAATGACAGAAGCCTATTTATATAGGCATGAACAAGAGTAAAAAAATAACAATACTCTGAAAGAAGAAATAAGAAAAGACTAAAACAGGAAGTTCCAAACTTGATAAGCAAGTTAAGAAGAATCTTGAAGAAAAGTGTAGAGATGTTCTACATCAGCGAGTGAACTGATGATCGGATTGGACGCAGATGGATTTGCGGATCTAAATAAAAAATTATAAATGGAAACGAATAAATATTGAACATGAATAATATAACTTAGTTTTAAAACTTAGATTACTCAAATATAATTAACTAAAATAATAAAAATGACACAATGTCTTGCTAACAACCAAAATTATAATACTTATTGATATGAAGGCCTCTGGTTAATCCAAAATCGACACTTTTTGAATATCATTGAAGATCTTCAATGCTTCTCAATAGCAAACTATATATATTGTTGGATGTTTGATTGAATTGATTTGAATATTTGAGAAGGATTTGGAGATAATGAAAGTGGGAAACTCTATGGTTTCTTCTCACTATTTTTTCATTCTCTTTACTAACTCCTTCTCTCTTACATTTCTCTCTCTTTACTTGGTTAATATGAGACCCTAAAGATAAGAGGACATGTGGAACTCTAATATCTGTACATTTCTAATACACAATTATTGACTACACACTACTATGTAGAAATAAACAGACTTTGTTGACAATACTGTGCATATGTACTAGTAAACTGGCTGTCTAAACAACACTTGTGCACAAGCACATTTCATCGCATTAATCAATATTATCCTCCTTAATGTGATGATCCACAACTTTGAGTAACTCATGGAAATTATGAAACACTCATTTGGGAAGTGCCTTGGTGAATGTGTTCGCCAATTGGTCTTTCGTCTTACAATACTTGAGTTATATCTCACCATCTTCAACCACTTGTCGAATGAGATGGTACTTGAGTTTGTTGTGCCTTTCTATACAATGCTCAACTGAATTTTTGGACATAGCAATTACTGATTTATTGTCTCAAAAAATTTCAGTCCTTTCTTTTTGCTTTTCTTGAATGTGTTCTAAAATTCTCCTTAGCCAAACAATATGAGATGTAGATACTGATGCTAAAATATACCACTCTTTCATTATAGATTGAGCCACGGTTTGTTGCATCTTTGTTGCCCTAGAAAATGCAGCTGAACCAAGAGAGAAATAATATCACAATGTACTCTTCTTGTCATCAATACAACCTCCAAAGTCGCTATCGTAATAGACAACTAATTTGACATCCAAATGTTTTGGAATATATGATTCCAAATGTTTTGGAATATATGATTCCAAAATGGATTATTCCTGTTAGAGCATTGCTCGGTCGAACTCGCAAGCGTTGCTATCTCAAGCTTGTTTGTCAATGTTAGTGATCAAAACTATAAGTCTTGGTTTCTAGTCTACTTATAGTAATGTCTCAGACTAGGATAGATTGTGTAGTTGAGCATTAGACTTCACAACGTTCATTATTGGAAGATGAAGAACTACTAAGGAGAGCTTGTGGAACTTCATCAACAAAAGGTATGTGGATACTGAAACTCATCTATCACTTGGAAAGTCCATTTTTACTTTATCTCCTATATTAATACAAAAGTCGTATTACTATAGTTTTCGATTATGCACATTTGAGATTTCGAGCTGAGTTTAACTCGCTTACATATTTCTCGATATATGTGATGGTAGGTGAAAAAGCGGGGGTCTAAAAACCTCACCCAATATTTTGATTATCAATCTGTATCGACTAACTCTAATATACTTTTAAGATAATTAACTAGACAGCCACACTCAATCTTAATAAAAAGTATATCAAGGAGTTAATATCTCTATCTCTCGATTTGATCTTTACTCAAGCAAATAGAAATATGCGAGTCTTTATCAAATACAAGAGAGATATAAACTTGGATGGTACCAGAGACCAATATCCAAGGATCAATTAATTTCCAATCAACAACAAAAGGTTGGATTTCATAATTGATCGATACAACGCACAACCTGTGATGTTTCAATTATATAAAAAAATATAATACGGAATAGAAATAACATAGACACCAGGAATTTTGTTAACGAGGAAACCGCAAATGCAGAAAAACCCCATGACCTAGTCCAAATTGAACACTGTTTATGGGTGAAAACTATTCCTGCCGGATTTGGTAATTTGGTGTGTGGATGAGTAATGAATCTAAACCCTAAACAAATGCACTGCGCGGTGAGTGCTTTTGATTCGAGAGATCAATCTATACAATTCTTCCCTAAACCAAGAAATGGCCGTTCCAGATTTGTTTCGGTTACAAAGTGAAGGAGATGGGGTTGATCTTAGGGAGGGAAGCGAAGAAGGTGTTGAGATTTTGAAAGTGTGGGCTTGTTTATGACTTGTAACAGACAGGTAAGCATGCTTATGAATAATGCAAGCAGGCTCTGGGTGTTTGAATATAATTGTATTAACACTTGATTTTTGTGTTGTCTTGTCCGTTTTGGAAATAAGGAGGAAAACCTATTTATACAAGACATTTGAGCCTTATTCACGTCTCTCATGGGAAATGGAGGAAGTGGAGTGATGGAGTAGTGGAGTTGTGTGTTAGTGTCACACGATCAATCTTGCCCACTTCTCCTATCATCACTAACTGTACATGTCTTCCTGACACGTTCTTATGATGGCGCATTGCACGTTGCACGCTGTAAACCGCCAGACCAATACCCCATTATGTATCCCCCGGTTTGTGACATGATTGATGTCTCGAGTGTGTGGATCGTGGGACCCACATAAGGTAGCATGTAATGTTAGTTAAATAACTAAGTTATTTAGGAAGTCGATACTTGTAAAGTATCTTGCGTATTCTATACATGTTATGCATCGAATGTATTCGGCATATATGAAGCATCGTTGTTGAGCATTATGCCATGACTAATTCACGTGAGGGTTTGGAGGCTACAATAGCAAATCCTCTCTTAGCCGGACATATGGTGTGGCAGAGTGGTAGACGGTGATCACGGTGATACTTCATTGGTCGCTTAACTCCTATCCTGTGCCGTCCATCCGAGATGGCGAAGTTGGACGGACGAGATGACTTGCGACCCACATCTGCGACCGCCAGATTAGGGTTTAGAAGATGTGCGAGTGCACTCTTTCAGCTTGGTCGAATCCAAGCATGGGATGCGTTTCATGGAGGACCGATCAAGCATGCGTGTAGACGCCATGATGATGTCCATGTCCATGCTTCACTTTCCCACGAAAGTTTGATCTAGGCCACTCGAATTTACCGGTGAAGTTGAGTGGCTGAGATCGATTTGCGACAGAAATCTTATGCCGCAAAGGATTCCTAAAGGGTGCGGTATTCCTTTTCAAGACACGCGTTTCGAGATAACCAAGCTTGGTCGGTCTTGGCCGTTTGGTCCGGCGTGTATGTGGTAGGCTGATATTCACGCTTATACCTGACTGTCCCATGGAAACGTGATCTAAGCCACTCAATTTGTCTGGCTAAGTTGAGTGGTCGAGATCAGTTTGTGATTTGGGAAGCGCGACCACACTAGTTTGGGTGTGCGTTTTGGAGAAACTAGGCATGATATGCCTTGGTCGATCGGGTGAGGAGATAAGTGGTTCCATGGTGATCATGCTGATGCTCACTGGACCTGCTCAGTTGTCTCCTAAGACCTTCGTTCGATCATGAGAAAACGGACGCTCGTGATCGATACAAAACCTAATTAGGGTTTTGGTCGGCCATGCTTCATGCATTGTTTTGCGCGCACGAATTGGGTCAACCAAACATGGTTGGTCCTGACTAGGGGTGGGACTTGGGTTGCTTGGTCGGGTTAGAAGGCTTGGCCGAGGCAGACCCGTGGTAGAAATCCTTTGCCCAGATTGCCCAAGGAACCTGTGGAACCCATGGAGGTGCTGCCCAAGTCCCGCCCAAGTTATATTCCTCGGGTTCCTCGGGTTGACCCATGCTAATACTTTACAACACAAAAATTGCGAACAGTTGCAGGGGTTCAGTTAACTATCCACCAACAACGTTTTCATTTTTACTTTTTGTGTACAATAGCACTCAACTCAAAGATATTCTATTTTAGTTTTTTTAAAGAAATATTTATCAAAAAATTCAGATAAACAAACTCTTTGGGATATTTATTCTTTCAAACTAATAAGGGAGACATGATGTTTCGTATGATCACACAAACTGCATACTAAAATGGTGTTCTCAGTGAAAATGGGTTAGTTAGTAGACTCATATATATAAACACGCATAGAAAACCTAATGACCTTAATTTAAGTCTTAAAATTTATTTCTTATTAATGCGATAATAACAAATTTTAGTAATTATAAGATTTAATTATTGTATTTAGCTTAAATTTCCAAATAACTTATGATTATTGACAATAATATAAAATTTTCTCATATTGAATTAATAATGAGATGGATATGATTTATACTTTCACTATTAGGTTTAAAGATAATGGCTAATTTATATTTTCACTATTAGGTTTAAAGATAATGGCTAAAATTGCTCTTAATAGATAATACTACCAATTATAAAAATAGTTTATATAATTATATTATAGTTCCCCGGGTTGGGTGGGTTGCTCGGGTCAAAAATATTTGTTCCCATGCTTGCCCAAGTTTAACTCGGGTTTATTAAAATTGTGCCTGATCTTGCCCAAAATTTTAAAATACATTGCCCATGCCCGCCCAACGTTCGGGTTGGGCATGGGTTGGGTGGGTTGACCCAACCCAAGTCCCACCCCTAGTCCTGACCGTTTGTTCATGTGTATAGGCGGGCCCACGGTGTATGATTGTGTTGACATGCTCTGGGCCCTTTGAATTTACATCTACACCTTCCATCTATGCCTTCGAAGATGGATGGTTGAGATCGTTTTGCGACACATGTATTGTGCCGCAAACCCTAATTTAGGGTTTCTTGTCCATTTTGCTTGGTTTGGACGGTTTGGAAATCTATGCCACCCATTTTTGGGAGGCCGGCCATGCGGGGTCTGCGTTGGGTCGGTAGTGAATGTTCCAATACCTGCTTGGGGGTATTGGATTTGATCTGGACCACCCAATCATGCTGGTGAAGTTGGATGATCGTGATCATTTCTAGACTGCTATGAACAGTCTAGGCGCTCAATCGGGCTAGTATAACACACCGAGAGTTACATACTCAATCAGGCTAGTATAACACACCGAGAGTTACACGCTCAATTGGGCTAGTATAACACACCGAGAGTTTACAGCCTGTACGGGCATTTCGTGCATGCCTCACTGTTGGTACTTGGATATTCATGATACTCTGCTGCGAGTAACAATCAGTCATCATGCCGCACCAATAATGAGAGTTCTGCTAGGAACAACACAGGAAATACAAGGCGTTCTATGCATTAATCAATAATGCTGAAATTCACAGAATATTCGGGGGATTGTTGCTACATGCTCCATTCTAGGTGAATTAATAAAGTGAAGAAGTATTCATCACTTATAAAATAGTCTCATCCTCTGCAGGATGATTACACAAAAATTGGTTTTACAACTTTAGCCCTGAACTAAAATCCACCATCAACATTATGTCCCCTGCCTATCACATGATGGTTACACTATTGTGGGGTAGGCATGAGATGGTGACAAATATACGGGAAAAAACGAGATGAATGAGCTTACCCGGAAAGCCTTGCTTGTCCGCTATCAATGGCACATGTGAACGTGTTGTTGCAAGCATGGAGTCCTGAGCGGGACCGTTTTCCTTATTTGGATGTTTGAATTAAAATAAGAATCCAATCAAAAGAGGAATCCTTGTCCTATTGGGATTCTTCCAATTCTTGTCTATAAAAGGGGACGACCCCTTTTTTTTTCTCACGATTTTTTTTTCGTTTGGCAGCTACCGTTGCTCACAGCTCCGCAGCACCATCATCGTCAGCTTCCATCCGACGCCGGTCATTCACTCGCCCGCGATAAGGTGAGTGCTTCGTGATCTTATTGTTGCTTTTTGTTTTGGACGTAAACCCTAGTTTTAGGTAAACTTCTTTTCTTTTTGAGGAGACCACCCTGTTTGTAGATGGAACTTTTCTTTTTCTTTTTTCTTTATTGTCGCATGCAAGACCTAAAGGCTTAGGTTATAGTTTGAAAACCCATGAACGAACTCGTTTGCTCTTCCGCCCATAAACAAAACCGTGCATGCAACCTCGAACAAATATGAGACCTTCCATACAAGCCTGATTGAACGTGGGCCCCACTACGTACGTCTGATCGACCAGCCTTGTGACCTCGTCCAACACCGGCTTGTCATGACCTAACGCCATCTTACTTGACCGGTATGACATCAGTCTTGCTTGCATGACCCAATACCTGCTTGGCCGAATCGTGGGCCCCTGATCGAACATGGACATGCTGCGTGCCTGCTTCACTCGAATATGAACGTGGGGTGATGCACATATGTATTTTTTATATAACGGCTAACCTGCTTCTCCCTTAACACGAAGTAATGGCTCATTCTTTCTGCACTTCATTGTAGTTGTTTGAAAAGGAACAAAGAGGCTCTTGTTAAGATGTCATCTGGGGATGTCAGTGTTGCAAAATCGGGAGGTGTTGATAACTCCAGAGACATGCCGAATATAGATGATGAACTATTCACCGTTCCCTTTCCGAGCATTAGGAAACATCCTAGCCACAAGATAATACTGCTTTCGAACTCAGAAGGTGAAGAGATTGTTGCATCATCTTCTCCAGCATTCGTAATGAGATTATGTCTTCGAGAAAATGAATATCCGCCTTCTCCTATTAACTTCAAGGTTTGCCACACTCCACTGAGATCTTATGAGGGATGGATGAGGCGTATGCTGATCAACGATACTGTCAAGGAAAACTTGACCAAGGCACAGATCATTGAGGCTGTTAAGGCATATGCTTCTCTTCAAATTAAGAAAGATAATGCAGGTTTGATTACTTTCATTTCGTGATGGTGTCCTTCCATACACATGGCCATTTGTAGACGGGGAGAAATAACTATTACCCTAGAAAGTGTAGCCGTGTTGATGAATCTTCCGATTGTTGGGAACTTCCACTACACATTATCTGACGAAGAGAAGGTAACTCTCAAGGCTATACTTAAAAAGGCTGGAGAGTATGACCAACAGAAAAGTGATGTGAAATGCGTCTATACTTGGTGGATGTCTGAGTGGTCTCCTGCAAAACCGAAGCAGGCCAAAAACTGGATGATGAACTTAGCGTGGTTGCGTTTCTGTCCTTGTGGCTATCTCGGGACATCTTCGATGACGGTTCTGGGAAGAAGACTATAAGACATGACCTCGTCATGTTTGCTATAAAATTGGCAAAAGGTGTGGTTCTCCTCTTGGGCGCTTTGTTCCTTGGATCACTATACTCTCATATAGATGCTTTGGCGGTAGACATGTATGCTTCTAATGGATATAAGAAGCTGGAAACGCACATCCACATTGCTTTCCTCCAAGCGTGCTTGTGGGAACATTTAAAAGGTTACGCTCATGTGCCTGCGACTTCGCCCTATGGTTTGTATGGTGGTTCAAGGATACTTCGTTGGTAGAACAAATGTCCAAAACCAAGGTTAAGACTTGTTGACTATATTGATAATGTATATGCTATAGACTTCCGCCCGTGGGGGCCAGTCCATTCTTCAGTGATTCAACCGGAAACCTCCACCATTGCTTCTGACGTTGTGTTGCACACTAAGGAAGGACTCGTGAGCTCCATATAAGCCATCTACCTTCGAAGTTATATGACAGGATATATCCCTACTTTCTTCGACGAGTTCCTTTCTGCGGTTTCTTATAATATTGACAGATCCGCCCTCCAAATGGGATTTGACCAGGGTGTTCCCTTTCATCGTCCGCGAATGCCTCCATAAGATCTCATCCCGTTTATTCTCAATGCCGACGTCTTCACACCAGAGCAGAGCCTTCCATTTTTGCCCATTAGAAGAAATCCGATGGCAACTGATAAGTACAAGGAATTTTGGAGAAAGGAGCTATTAGCTTTCCAGACGTTCTCGGAAGAAGTTGAGACAGCTCCTCGTGACATGTCGTCTCCTGAATCCTGAAGCAGCACAAACGGTTGAAGCCACTTCCAGGTAAACAGTCCAGAGTTAATGCTACTAATAACTGCAGTCCTCAGGCCAATAAGCAAGCATGCGGCCCTGTGATCCTCAATTCCTCTAATATGTAGGTATTTTAAACATCTTCGATCTTTTGATTTTGTCCTATCTTAAGTAATTTCCACCAACGATGATTCTTGTTCGTGACCAGGGAATTCCGAAAGAAAATGCTTTCGCAAGACTGGCACGTAACCATAGTAAGAAGTATGGAGATACTGATCCTCATATAGAGAAGTCCGGTGATAATGAAACCTTTGTAGAAGATAACGAGGATGATGAAGGCTCAGTACATGATAAAGGAAGCGTCTTCACGCGTAATGAGGAGCCTGATCAATCTGGCGAGCCGAGAGACGAGGCTGTGAAAGATGCCAACCTCGAGATTGGGAGGAATGACGATGTAGAAGCTTCTGGAAATACCACACCCGCAATGGTTGTAGACGCTACTCCTTCTAAAGAGCTCCCCGTGACTTCTAACGTGTTAGTCGCGTACTCCAGTGCTGGTGTCATCTTTGAGCCTTATTTTGACGTTCCTTTCAGAGATCATGTGCTGGTTGGAGGGTTCAGGGTGCCGGCTAAGTACGAATAGTTATAAACCAAAATATGGAAGAAGTATGGTCACATCGCCACTACCAAGAAGCTTACAAGTCGTCGTGCATTAGTCAAACGTGTCGAAGAAGATTTATCTTCTATCCATGACATGAGAATTGTGACTGGGTACACCGCTTCTGAAGAAGTAATCGAAAACTGGGAGTTCTACCGGGACGTGTTCGTGAAGTATGAGTTTAATGCCTCCTGGTTCTATGAAGGACTCGCTAAAATCCAGAAGCAGCAAGCTGAAATGCGTGAAGTCCCTTCTGCAGATATCATCTCTTTCCAAGAAGAAAAGATTGAAAGGCTGTCTCATGAGTTGAAGCTGGAACATGCTGTTCTCCAGAAGATGAAAGCTTCCCATGCAGGGAAGCATGAGCTTTTGATGAAGGACTTCCCTCAACGGTCTATACCGTCTACTATGTTTTTCCTTTTCGTTTTTAGGAGTTTTGAGTGATGTGAGGATTTCCTTTCACAATCTTGATTTTAGGTTTTGAACTAGTAGGTGATTGGATTTTTGAATCGGTTTATTTTGAGGTAGTTCTTTGTGAATGATTTTTGGAGAGATAGATTATTCTGAATGAAACTTGCATTCTGGTTATGAGTAATGTGGCTAATACAACAATATTTATATGGATTTGTAAATATCGTGCTAGCATGAAAGGAGACAAACATAGAGTCTTGAATATTTCTCATGCATGATGCCAAGTCCCCAGTAAACTCTAAAACCATCTTGTAAAAATTGCGTGATAAAATTTACTTGCTTTCGAAATTCCATCTGCATGAATTTGGACCTCCCCTAGTTCTTACTTCGAGAAATTGCATGCATTAATCTTCGGAGAAAGGGGCAAATCTTCGGAACCAAGCTTCTCTTGGACAATGCGCTTCAGGGCGTTGCATTCACTGGTGGGATGGTGAATAAAGCGATGATAGTGACAATATCTTGGATCTATCACCTCCTGATTAGTTGGTTGTCGCCATACCTAAGGAAGTTGGATTTCCCCATCTTGTACCCACATCTCCAATAATTCCAATACCTTATTCATGAAAAATGGGAAGTGCGGGTATGTTGATCTAGACTTTTCTTTCTTTGACGGACGCTGCTATGATATCTCTTGATTACTTTGATATGAAGAACGTTTTGGAGTCGGGACGTGTGCCAACATATACGCGGCATGCTTGGGTGGCCGCCTCCGCTGAGGTGCTGCTGCTTTCAAACGTCTCGTGTCAACGAGAGCGTCATCCTTAGATGGTTGAGTCAGGTATCCCCAGCCTCTGCTCTCATGTGACTCTTGGCTGATCTCTCCCTATTCAGGTGGTTCTTCGTTTGGCTGAAAAGTCGCGGCAGATTGGGAAGCTTTCTGTACTTCGGCAAGGTTTTTATATATAAATCTTCCAGTAGGGTTTCATAGGTTGGCCCCTTTTCTTTGTCTTATGAAGGCCGCGGCATTCCTGACACGTCCTTTCCTCCGTAGAGTTGCCCTGAGCCTCATTCGTTAGCCGGATCATGCTTCTCGTCTCTCTCTGGCCTCCTGGTGTGTCCATGTGTCTTTTTGCGTCCCCATTGGTAGAAGTACGGCTTCCAAATAGAGATTTAACTGCGTCGTCGTTCGTGATGCTTCCTGAGTAAGTACCTGCGAAACCTTCTTGTAATTGGAATGCTATATCATTCAAAATACAGAATATCTCACTCCGCCTTCTAGCGATACTAGCATGATTTGCTTGGACGTCTTCTAGCATTCTGGCTACGCTCTCCATGAGGTTTGGATCATTCACGGCTTCCGGATAACTCGGCTGGAGAGAATACATCATAAGACAAAAACTGGACTTTGAGATTGAAAGAAATGAACAGGTTGATGATTGAAATGGATCTAAGATTTATCCCCTTGAAATTGAAAAAATCAAATCGGGTATTGAAAAGATGAAATTGAGAATTGGAAATTGATAATCCAACCGAGAGATTAATCTCCCAATATGGTCGCCAATTGTTTATGGGTGAAAACTATTCCTGCCGGATTTGGTAATTTGGGGTGTGTGGATGAGTAATGAATCTAAACCCTAAACAAATGCACTGCGCGGTGAGTGCTTTTGATTCGAGAGATCAATCTATACAATTATGGACTAAACTAAGAAATGGGCGTTCCAGACTTGTTTCGGTTACAAAGTGAAGGAAATGGGGTTGATCTTAGGGAGGGGAGCGGAGAAGGTGTTGAGATTGTAAAAGTGTAGGCTTGTTTATGACTTGTAACAGATAGGTAAGCAGGCTTACGAATAATACAATCAGGATTTGGGTGTTTGAATACGATTGTATTAACACTTGATTTCTGTGTTGTCTTGTCCATTTTGGAAATAGGGAGGATAACCTATTTATACAAGTCATTTGAGCCTTATTCACGTCTCTCATGGGAAGTGGAGGAAGTGGACTGATGGAGTAGTGGAGTTGTGTGTTAGTGTCACACGATCAATCTTGCCCACTTCTCCTATCATCACTAATCGTCCATGTCTTCCTAACACGTTCTTGTGATGGCGCGTTGCACGCCGCACGCAGTAAACTTCCAGACCAATACCCCAGTATGTATCCCTAGTTTGTGACATGATTGATGTCTCGAGTGTGGATTGTGGGACCCACAGAAGGTAGCATGTAATGCTAGTTAAATAACTAAGTTATTTAGGAAGTCGATACTTTTAAAGTATCGTCCGTATTTTATGCATCGAATGTATTCGGCATATATGAAGCATCGTTGTTGAGAATTATGCCCTGCCTACTTCACGTGAGGGTTTGGAGGCTATACTAGCAAATCCTCTCTTGGACGACCATATGGTGTGGCAAAGTGGTAGACGGTGATCACGGTGATACTTCATTGGTCGCCTAACCCCTATCCTGGGCCGTCCATCCGAGATGGCGAAGTTGGACGGACGAGATGACTTGCGACCCACATCTACGACCGTCGGCTTAGGGTTTATAAGATGCGCGAGTGTACACTTTCAGCTTGGTCGAATCCAAGCATGGGATGCGTTTTATGGAGGACCGATTATGCATGCGTGTAGACGGCATGCTGATCTCCATGTCCATACTTCACTTTCCCACGAAGGTTTGATCGAGGACACTCGAATTTACCGGTAAAGTTGAGTGGTTGAGATCGATCTGCGACAGAAATCCTATGCGGCAGAGGATTCCTAAAGGGAGTGGTATTCCTTTTCAAGGCACGCGTTTTGGGACAACCAAGCTTGGTCGGTCTCGGTTGTTTGGTCCGGCGTGTATGTGGCAGGCTGGTATTCACGCCTAAACCTGACTGTCCCATGGAAACGTGATCTAAGCCACTCAATTTGTCTGGTGATGCGTCAAAAATAATTTCACTTTCTCACTCTACTAAATATGAAAGAAGTATGTGATAATAAAGAGTTCGTATCCACAGAGAGGCGATTGTTTTTATGCAATTTTCAGATTCTTAAGTAACCAAAATAACCCAAGAGTGTGTTTTGTTTTTATCAAAGTAACAAAGCTAAATAAAGCAAAGTAAATAGTTGGAATAATCAATAGGGAGAAGATATTGGTCAAGGGATAGTATCATTCACAAGCATGTATTTTTCATCTATGATTAGAATTGGTAATTTAATCTCGCAAGTATCAAAAGTCCTAGGATATCTTGATTGCAAGAGTATCCCGTTTATTTTCTGATTTTATCATAAACAACATTAAAAGATGCTATTGTGAAATCTACTTAAAAAGCAACCTAAAGTGTAAAAGCACAATTAGATTTAACTCCCTAAGAGCAATAAGTTCTATGAAATAAGACTAATCAATGCAAACAAACGTGTAAAAGCACTAATTCGTTTTAACAAAGGTTATGATTCATATGCGATTAAAAAGATGTATCACTACAAGAATTAACCACAAGATGCTACTAAAAATCAGGGATAACAACTTTTACGTATTGAAAACCCTAATATAGCTATAGAGATGAAAACAAATCCAATTGATTTCGGACTCAACCAAACTAGTATTCAGATCATATGATAATATAAACGATGAATCATAAACGATAAAATTGAGACAAAACTAATTCATAGAATCAAATAACATGCTTGAAGAAATCAACTTTTATCCCATAACCAATAATAGTATTTAGCTATTCATATTAATGGAGTTCATCATCATAATATTCAAAGAAAGTAGATGAAACATAAAAGAAAGCAAACCCTAGAAGTAGTTCTCTGCAAAATCTCCAAGAATAGAATAAAACGTGATCTCCAAAAGTTAGTAGAACTTTTCTTTTTGTAGCTTTTTCTCCAAAATTAGGTCCAAATCTTCAAAGTCCATTAGATAGAAATCCACCAAGCCCATGTGTGAGAGAAACCCATGTAGAATATTTGTCCCAAAAGTGGTCGCCGGAAAACTGGGAATTTGGCCGGAATCCGGCACCGGAAAGTCATCACCGGTAACCTGAGATTCCTCTCCGTCGACGGAATATTCCGTCACGGTGCCGTTAAATTTAACCGTTGACCTAACGGTCATCGTTAGTCAACCGGGTAAAGTTCTGAGTGAGTACCGAGTTAGAATCAGAGTCAGCTCTGACTCAATTGAGTAGCCTGACTTGCCAGGCCAAAGCCATTTGCTGCTGCACAATCATTGTTGCAAAACAACTCCTTGGCCATCCATCTTGGATGTGCATAATTTCGCGGCCATCTTGGCTCTTCACTACCAGCTTCTCATCTTTCAACATGGCTTCACCGTAGAAAAAATGGTACTAGTTTCATAACCTTTTCACCACCGCCGCCTTCTCTACTGTAGCTTCTGAAACTCACCACCTCAATCCACACACAACTTTAACAGCAACATCATCAAACTGCGACTTCAACCCATTCAAGCTCAATTCCACCTGCAATTGCTATATTCTAATCAGTCAAGGCCACAACATCAGCTTCATAACACCATTACAGCATCATCAGCTATTGTTTCTTCAACTACCAAAGTCAATTGCAGCTGCACAACCAATTTCAAGCTCGAATCCCCAGATTACCACACTACACAGCTGCAACTATTACTGAGCTCTCCCTATGCACCTACAGCTCATAGCCGCAAGCACAAAATCATCCATATTTGCGCAACTTAACTACCAAATTATCAACCTGCAATGCTCATTACTCCTGCCGGTTGCAATCAACTCTGTACAGCTACACATCTTAACTCAAAGCATCATCCACCTGATATTCTATTTACTGCATCTTCATACTCAGTTGTATCCTCTGTTGAACCACAAACTCACAAAGACTGCTTAAGCCATAACTGCAATCCAGTGTTTCCACCATAACAACAACAAGCCATTCCCATTGGTTCCATTGAACTAATCACCACCATCTTCTCTGCCACAGCTGTTCCAATATCAGTATACCACCTGCAATATCTAATTCAAACCCCAGCTATTTCAAACTGTTGCTGCATCTCCATGTCCTACCATTCATCTAACCCTTCATGAGCTCAAGCTTCCTGCATCTGAATCTCCAACTGAAAACTTCACCACAGTAGCATCACTTCTTGTTCACTGCAGTACCAAGTTCTACAGCTGCAACTCCCAGCTCCAAAGTAACATCACCTGCAACATTTAACAAACCACAGCCTACACCATTTCATACACAAATCAACAGTGGTACTTGCACATATCCATTCCAACAGTTCTAGTGCTTTCATTCACCTTCCCTGTAAACCATAATACTACCATTGCTTCAGTCAACACCAAACCACCAATCCCAGCTCAACCACCAGAACCCATTGAATCTCTTGCTAATATTCATTTTCATCTCTCAATTCAGACTCATGTCTTCAATTTCTGAGATTTGAAACTCAAACCCATCATTGAATCTTCACTAATTTATCATTACAATGACCATCACCTGATTACAGCTCATACCCACTCTCGATCTCCTGCAGTTCCATCAGAAACCCATTCTTTCATGTTCAACATCAAACCCTAGATTCAATTTGTGGAATTCACCAACTGTGACTCAAACTCTGCCCAATTTCTTCCTTGTCTCAACTCGGACAGACCCATCAATAAGAAACAACTGTATTTCTCTGATTCAAGCTCTACCTTCTTCAATTTCATCTTAATCTCATCTCATATTGGCAGCAGCCACAGAACCTCCATTTTTTTGCCTCTCTTTCTGGTGTTGTGTAGGAATGAGAGAAACCTCTTGATTTTAGGGTAAGAAATGATTAGGTGGTTATTGAAACTCCAATACATAGGCTAAGGGACACTCCAATAGGTACCCTATAACATCTAGCCACCCCTTAACATCATCGGTCATTAGTGCTCCTTGTTCAATAGGTCGACCCTTAACCATGACCAGGCTCCATATAGTATTCTTCGTGAAATGCCAGCTTTTCCCCTTTATACTCCAAATGAATGCTCTTCCACCATCTGTAGCCACCTCTTGCATCTCAAGTCCACTTCTTCTCTTCAATATCTTAACATCATTAAAGCCGCCATGCTTTTCAGACATAATTTGCATCACTAAATCTGGCATACTTTTCAGACAGAGATGAAGAAATAAAAGAAAATAATGAGACACACTCCGTCTCCAACGCTTTTGCCATGTTTTCTCCTCTTTTGATCCAAATGACTCCAAAGTACCTAAATACTCAAAAACAAAACATAAGATACATAATTTACAAGAAAACTAGAAGAGAAAGCATAAACAATAGATAAATAATAAGGTGTTTTGGACACCTATCATATGGCAAAGTTGAGTGGTCGAGATCAGTTTGTGATTTGGGAAGCGCGACCACACTAGTTTGGGCGTGCGTTTTGGAGAAACTAGGCATGATATGCCTTGGTCGGTCGGGTGTGGAGATAGGTGGTTCCACGTTGATCATGTTGATTCTCACTGGAAGTGTTTAGTTGTCTCCTAATCCCTTCATTCGATCAGGAGAAAACGGACGCTCGTGATCGATACAAATCCTAATTAGGGTTTTGGCCGGCCATGCTGCATGCATTGTTTTGCGCGCACGAATTAGGACAACCAAACATGGTTGGTCCTGACCGTTTGTTCATGTGTGTAGGCGGGCCCACGGTGATTATGTTGACATGATCTGGGCCCTTTGAATTTACATCTACACCTTCCATATATGCATGCGAATATGGATGGTTGAGATCGTTTTGCGACACATGTAATGTGCCGCAAACCCTAATTTAGGGTTTCTTGTCCATTCTGCTTGGTTTGGACGGTTTGGCAAGCTATGCCACCCCTTTTGGGAGGCCGGCCATGTGGGGTCCGCATTGGGTCGGCAATGAATGTTCCAATACCTGCTTGGGGGTATTGGATTTAATCTAGACCACCCAATCATGCTGATGAAGTTAGATGATCGTGATCGTTTCTAGACTGCTATGGACAGTCTAGGCGCTCAATCGGGCTAGTATAACACACCGAGAGTTACATACTCAATCGGGCTAGTATAACACACCGAGAGTTTACAGCCTGTACGGGCATTTCGTGCATGCCTCATTGTTGGTACTTGGATATTCATGATACTCTCCTGCGAGTAACAATCAGTCATCATGCCGCACCAAGAATGAGAGTTCTTCTAGGAACATCACAGGAAATACAAGGCGTTTTATGCATTAATCAATAATGCTAAAATTCACAGAATATTCGGGGGATTGTTGCTACATGCTCCATTCTAGGTGAATTAATAAAGTAAAGAAGTATTCATCACTTATAAAATAGTCTCATCCTCTGCAGGATGATTACACAAAAATTGGTTTTACAACTTTAGCCCTGAACTAAAATCCACCATCAACAAACACCACACTGTATTAATCCGCTACAGACACTAGCCTAATACAAAATAACTTCGGTCTGGACTGTAGTTGAACCCTAATCAATATAACACTGATTCAAGGTACATTTGCGCTCCTTACGTCTTTGAACCTAGTAGGATACTACACACTTGATTCCCTTAGATGATCTCACCCACAACCAAGAGTTGCTACGACCCAAAGTCGGAGACTTAAATAAATAAATCTGTATCACACAGAAAAGTCTACGATAATAGATAAATCTGTCTCCCACTAATAAACATACGTGTTTTGTTCCGTTTTTTTGATAAAATCAAGGTGAACAGGAACCAATCAATAACCCAAACTTATATTCTCGAAAAATAGCCTAGAAATATTGATCACCTCATAATAATCTAAATCGTATGGTAGCGAAACTAGATATTGCGGAATCACAAACGATGAGATGAAGATGTTTGTGATTTATTTTTATCTTGCCCTATCGGAGATATAATCTCAAGCCAATTATTCAATTAAACTCGTATGATAGAAATTGGCAAGATCAGATAGCTCAACTACAAGAGAAGTAGTTTCGTCTGGCTTCACAATCCCAATGAAGTCTTCAAGTTGCTAACCGACAGGGTTTCGAGAAGAAACCTACGGGTAAAGGAGAATTGACTCTTGAAAAACTAACTAGTATCACACAAGAGGTGTGGGGATTAGTTTTTCCAGTTGCTAGATGTCTCCTTTATATATATAGTTTTCAAATCAGGGTTTGCAATCTAAGTTACCTTGGTAACAAAGCATTCAATATTCATTATTACATAAAAAACCTGATTTATCCAAGCTAATATCTTTCAACCGTTAGATCGAAACTTAGCTTGTCACACATACAAATGAAATGTATTTTATTTAGGTTTGAGTAACTGTACCTAAATGTGTACACTTAGTTGGTTCATAAATAGTTAACCAATGGTTATCCATATGAGCACTTTCATATCAACCATATTCATCTTCTTTATAACTAGTTCAAATGACTCATTAGAACTAGCAAGAGTTGTTCAATTGCTTAGATATTTATACATAGACACAATTGAAACAAAATCGGTTTGATTCACTTGAATCAATTCATGAACAATATAGCCACGATTTGCAAAGACTGCATTTCTTATTGATTTATTGTTTAAGTTCATGAGATAATCGATTTGAGATATAACCAGCTTAGGTACGCGTACGGGTACGTGTGCTCTAGAATTAACAGAAAATTTCGGATGAAAACTTCCGTGGGTACGCGTACCTAAGGTGTCTGGTTTGTAAGTTTGTAAACTACAAACTCAGCAGAATTTCACGGACGTAAACTTCCGCCAGTACGCGTACGGGTACGTGTACCTAACTTGTCTCCTTCACCAATACCGCATACATACATATGCACGCACTTGGTTTCCGGTAAATGGATTTATACCCTAATGTGCGAACACACTATATATGCTTATATCCATAGATGGTTACGTAATATCAACTCTACATTTCAATTATTGAAACATTCTTCTATAATGTTATAATAGTCGTTAGACATAAAGAATCGACTATCATCATCAAAGCTATTTTCAAGATTGAAACGTCATCATGAATTTCATCATGGATAAAGATGAAAGGTAGTTAAAGCAAAAGCTTACCAACACATATTTCGAGAAAAGGATAGGCGAGTAAACTCGGCTCGAAATAGCAAATGTGTATGTATGAAAACTATCATACTTATATGACTGTTGTCTCAAGAGTAGGAGATAGATAGACTTTTGAGTGCTAGATAAGTTCAAGTCTCCACATACCTTTTTGGTCAGATGAATTTCCACCGGTTCCTTGAGTAGTTCTTCGTCTTCATAAGATAATCGTCATGGAGTCAGGAGCTCAACTATATCTAACTATTCTAGACCGAGACTTAGTCATAAGTAAACTAGAAATCAAGATGTATAGTTTTGATCATTAATATTGACAAACATGCTTGAGATAAAAACGCATGCGAGTTCGACCAAGCAGTGCTCTAACAGTAAGCTTTCGCTTCAACCAAGTTTATCTTATATTCTTGACGAAAGTCAAAAGATGATCATGTGAAAATCGCCGAGTAACATCTTACATGGTTTGTGTGATACAATCGTTTGGTGTAGACTTAGAATGTTTCGTTATGATTATTTCAATAACTTGAAAATTGCTTTGATGCTAATAGTGTATGAAAATGGCTATTGTCATCCTATAAGAATGTTAGAATGATTGAAATAGAGTGTTCACCAACATTGGATTATAAACATGTTGTGAACTCTTGCATATATGTGATCCATGTCCGGGAACCATAGCATACCCGTATGCGTACCTATTGGTTTGAGAAGTCCGAGAACCTAAGTACGCATACTGGAGAAAGGTTGTGACCGGAAATTTCTGCTGGGTTTGGAGGTATGCATACCCGTTCGCATACTGGAGAAAACCAAACTTGGTCCGGCTACTTCAAGTATGCGTAACCATTTGCATACTTGAATGGTTAAAGTTCTAAAACCGGTTGTAACATGAACAAATACATTTATAAAATAAGGAATGCATTCTTTGCAAACCGTGGCTATAATGTTCATGAATTGATTCGAGTGAATCAAACCGATTTTGCTTCAATTGTATTCTTGTATACTTCTATGAGAATATAGCAATTGAACAACTTTTTAACTAGTTTCATTTGAGTAATTTGAACTAGTTATGGTTAAAATGAATAAGGTTGATATGAGAGTGTTCATATAGCTAACCTCGGTTAACTACTGTAGAGCCAACATGGTGTACACGTTTAGGTACGGTTATTTAAACCTAAATAAGGGTACATTTCATTTGTGTATAACAAGCCAAGTTCGATCTAATAGTTGAAAGATATTAGCTTGGGTTTAATTAGGTTTTCATCTAACGGTGAATATTGAATGCTTTGTTACCAAGGTAACTAAGATTGCAAACCCTGATTTGAAAACTATATAAAGGAGAACTCTATCAACTGGGAAACCTAATACCCACACCTCTTGTGTGATACTAGTTACGACTAGATTCGATTCTCCTTTAACCTTAGGTTTTCACAAAACCCTGTAGGTTAACGACTTAAAGACTTCATTGGGATTGTGAATCCAGACCCAACTATTTTCTCTGTAGTTGCGTGTTCTGATCTTAGTTTTACTATCGTGATTGAGTATTATCTTTGCTAAGATTTTCTTGAGATTTATCTCCGATAGGTAAGATTAAAAGTAGTCACAAACATCTTCGTCTCATTGTTTGTGATTCCATAATATCTTTTTTCGCTACCATATTGTTAGAGCATTGCTCGGTCAAACTCGCATGTGTTGCTATCTCAAGCATGTTTGTCAATCTTAGTGATCAAAACTATATAGTCTTGATTTCTAGTCTACTATAGCTAAGGTCTCGGACTAGGATAGAAAGTGTAGTTGAGCTCAATAACACCATGGCGATCATCATACAAGACGAAGGACTACTCAAGGAACCAGTGGATCTTCATTGACTGAAAGGTATGTGGATACTTGAACTTATCTATCACTCAAAATTCTATCTACTCTATCTCCTATATTGAGACAAAAGTCAGTTTACTATATAGACTAAGAATATGCACATGTGACATTTCGAGCTGAGTATATCTCGCTTATCTATTTCTCAAAATGTGTGTTAGTAAAGCTTTTGCTTTAGCCAAGTTCATCTTTTCCTAGTGACGAAAGTCATGTTATGTTTCAATCACTTTGGAAATCGCTCTGACGAAAACTAGTTCGTGAAAATAACTATATGACATCCTCTGAGAATGTTTCAATGATTGAAATGAAAGTTTAGACTATATAACCATTGTGGGATATAAACATTGTTGTGGCAACACATATATGTATAAGTCCTTAACACTTGAACCGAAATTTGAGAACTCTGTTTATCAAGTGGAACCGGAATGTGAACAACAACTCAGTCCGAGAACCCAGTACGCAAACTGGCATAAGTTCTCGAAACCGAGAATATCTGCTGAAGTTGAATCTCAGGTACAGTCCGCGAACCCAGTCCGTGAACTAACGGAAGTTCTCATCCCGAGAAATTCTACTAGAGTTTATTAACTTCAACCGATTAGCTTGAGTCCACGAACTCAAGAGGTTATGTCTGAAAACGTTGTTCGTGAACTTATCTTAAATTACTAAGGAATGCTTTTGCAAACCGTGGCTTTATAGTTGATGATTAATGATTCGAGTGAAGCACATCGTTTTTGATTCAATTGTGTGTCTTGTAGTACTTGGGATCTCATAGAAATTTAACAACTCTCTAACTAGTTCATTTGAGTTATTTGGACTAGTTATGGTGAAGAAGAACATGGTTGATATGAAAGTTATCATTTGGCTAACCATTTGGTTGACTAATATTGAACCAACCATTGTACACGTTTGGGTACGGTTACACAAACTCAAAACGTCAAGTACATGTGTGTATGACAAGATAAGTTTTCGATCTAACGATTGAGAGATATTATCTTGTATCTAGTCAGGTTTTCATCTAACGGTGAATATTGAATGCTTTGTTAGTAAGCTAACATTGATTGCAAACCTTGATTTGAAAGACTATATAAGGGAGAACTCTAGCCATTGGAAAAACTAATCCCCACACACTTTTCTTGTGTGATACTAGTTTCTCTAAGCTAGAGTCGATCTCCATTAACCCTTGAGTTTTCTCTCTAAATTCGGGTTAACGACTTAAAGACTTCAATGGGATTGTGAAGCCAGAACGATACTACTTTTCTTGTAGTTATGTGATCTGATCTTGCTCTTTCTATCATACGAGTATAATTGTAATAATTGGCTTGATATTTCTATCTCCGATAGGCAAGATAAAAGTAGTCACAAACATCTTCATCTCATTGTTTGTGATTCCTCAATAATCTTCTTCGCTGTGTCGATTAAGTTTATTGTGAGGTGAATGATGAAACTGAGTTGTTCTTCGGGAATATAAGTCTGGTTTTATCTATTTGTTCATGTTCACCTTGATTTATCAAAAGATGGAACAAAACTCATAGGTTTATTCGTGGGAGACGAATTTATCTATTACCTGTAGACTTTTCTGTGTGAGACATATTTGTTTGCTAAAGTCTTCGACTTTGGGTCGTAACAACTCTTGGTTGTGGGTGAGATCAGCTAAGGGAATCAAGTGCGCAGTATCCTGTTGGGATCAGAGGTGTAGGAGCATAATTGTACCTTGGATCAGTGTGAGATTAGTTGGGGTTCAACTACAGTCCAGACCGAAGTTAATTTGGAGTAGGCTAGTGTCTGTAGCGGCTTAATACAGTGTATGTTTAATATGGACTAGGTCCCGGGGTTTTTATGCATTTGCGGTTTCCTCGTTAACAAAATTCTGGTGTCTTTGTTATTTCTTTTCCGCATTATATTTTTATATAATTGAAATAATACAGGTTGTGCGTTGTTCAATCGATTAGAATATCCGACCTTTTTGGTTGTTGCTTTAAATCGATTGGCACTTGGATATTTGTCTTTGGTACCATCCAAGTTATCTCTCTTTCATTAGACTCGCGAATCTTATTTGCTTGAGTAAATCAAATCGAGATATTGAGATAATAACTCCTTGAGATATTTTCTATTGATTGAGTCTTGATTGATTCTCTAGAAAATAACTCGGAGTTCTCCATACAGATTACTAATCGAAATATTGGGTGAGGTTGTTAGACCCCCGTATTTTCACAAATGATTAAGATTATTGTGAGGTGATTGATAATACTAGGTTGTTCTTCGGGAATATAAGTCTGGTTTATCAATTGGTTCTTGTGCTCCTTGATTTATCAAAAGACGGAACAAAACTCATAGGTATTTCTGTGGGAGACAGATTTATCTATTCCAATAGACTTTTCTGTGTGAGACATATTTGTTTATCAAGTCTTCGACTTTGGGTCGTATCAACTCTTAGTTGTGGGTAAGATCATCTATGGGAATCAAGTGCGTAGAATCCTGCTGGGGTTCAGAGACGTAAGGAGCGTAACTGTACCTTGATCAGTGTGAGATTGATTAGGGCTCAACTACATTGTAGTCCGAAGTTCATTGGTAGTAGGATAGTGTTTGTAGCGGCTTAATACAATGTGGTGTTCAAAGCTGAACTAGGTCCCGGGGTTTTTCTGCATTTGTGGTTTTCCTCGTTAACAAAATTCCGGTGTCTGTGTTATTTCTTTTCCGTATTATATTTTGTTATATAATAGAAATATCACAGGTTGTGCATTGTATCGATCAATTGGTAAATACAACCTTTGGTTGTTGATAGAAATTGATTGATCCTTGAACATTGGTCTTTGGTACCGTTCAAGTTATTTCTCTTATATTCAATCAGGCTCGCGAATTCATATTTGCTTATTTCGGATTGAATTAAGAGATAGATATATTAAACTCTTTGATATACTTTTATATAGATTGAGTCTGACTGTCTAGTTGATTCTCTTGTAAGTATATTAGAGTTTGTCTATTCAGATTGTCGAATGAAATATTGGGTGTGGTTATTGTACGCCCGGTTTTTCAATTGGTATCAGAGCAGGCAAACACATTTAAGACCTTATAAGTCTGTATTTGTAGCAATCTGAGTATGGAAGATAATATCTCTGACAACACATCACCAGTTCAGAAACATTCTAACTTGGTCCAGAGCCTTGTTTTCCCTAAGAAATCTCTCTCGTCTTTTCTATCATCCAAAACTGTGTATAACTGGGAAGCACGCCTAGATGAACAGTTGGATGAACTTTCTAATGAAATTGATTTAGAATAAGGACAAGATGTTGATGAGGAAGTCTCATAGTACATCAAGCTTTTTGATCATATCTTAAAGAAATAAAAGTCAACATCTTGCTTGGCTGAATTTATGACTCCACTCTGTCTTAAAAACAGGAAAACGAGAAAACTCTTTAATGGATATGACTTTGGTTATAGTTTGCTACCATCTATTCTTAAAGACCGTGAGGAAGATCTGCATTCAAAGAATTATGAATGTGATGAACTTCGTCAAAATTTCTTTGTGTTGAAAGAAAGACTTGTAGAAACCGAAGCAAGGTATGACTCTCAACAAAATTGTTTAAATGACAGATAAAATGCTTTTCTGACCCGAGATAAATAATTAGAGACTGATCTTAGTGCTGCTCTTGAGAAGGTTAAATCTTTGAAAAAAAATTCAATTATAGCTCTACAAAATTGTCTTCTATGCTAGGAGCATGTAAAGAACATCATGATACACGTGGTATGGGATATAAAGGTATAGACGCTCCAAGTACTGGTAAGATCAATTTTTTTCTATCTAAAAATCTTCTTCAAGCTGAAAATTTCACCGGTAGTAAAAGTGAAAAATCTTCTCCAGGAGCAGATGTTTCTAGAAACCAAGAATGTCATCCCTCTAAGACTGCTAAGTGGAGAACGGTTAAAAACATTATTGTCAACTGCTATCATTGCGGAAAGAAAGGTCACATTGAAAGAAGATGTCATCTTCATTTACGGAATAAAAAACTTCATAACACTCTTGTCTGGATGTCTAAAAAAGTAACCAAACTCGCTTATCAGTGTTCAGTTAGAAATTCATCTCTCAATCAAGAAAAGTGTTGTGATGGGCCAATTCCTGATTTTGAATATAACACAACTTCTACTTACAACTGTTCCTAAAGAATAATGTTATACGGATGATTGATGACTCTGAAAGGTTTGTAAAGAGAAAAAGGCTTCGAAGGAAAAAGAAAACTTCAAACTCTTTTTTTTTCCTTCAAAGATGATCTTGCCCCTAAAACAAGTGTTCCTGATTAGATTCACATCAATAATCGTGTTACGGAACTCAAGACCAGTATCAACAGTCTCAAGCGCAAGATCAGGAAGGCGATAAAAATTGCAAGTTCAGGTAACTTCCGTCCTTATCTTGTTAATTCTCTTGAAGAATCTCATAAGGCTTCTGTTTTATGTCAAGGGAGTGAAAAAGAAAATATCAATACCTATGATGATCTTCATGCTCATCATACTACAACTTGACCATCTTTTTGTATGTGTATCCTCTGTAAGACCATAAGATGATACACATATCTTTCAAGATGATGTTTTTTTCTTGACAAATGGTATGTGTTGTACTTTTTGTGTTGATCATTATTTCTCCCTTCTGAGCCTTGCTCCGGAAAGTTGTTTTGTTTTGTCCGTCTGATGCATTAATTAAATTTTTAGATTTTTCTTCCTCAATGATAGTTTATTTTAACTTTGTGTTGCACTCTTCATGAGCCAAAGTTTCCTGTCATGTGTTCAGAACTTGTTTTCAACATGTTCCTAAATGTTTGCTCCTCTGGGTTTCTGGTTTTTGATTTTTGGGTCATAACCATGAAATTTGTGCACCCGACCCATTAACAAACAGTCACATATAACCCTAGGGTCTCCTTGTGAAAGTAACTAATATATATATATATATAAAGGATATTTTTGATATGTATAGTAGTTCGATAACGTCAAGACTTCTCTTGGTGTTTTGGTGTGCACAATGGAAGGATGCAATAAGGAAGACGAGTTTGATGATGCCAAAGTTTTTGAACTTCATGAAGCACCCATTTCCATAGTTTGCTTTCAAGCAATTGATCATGAAAAAGATCTTCCAGTACAAATGTCCCTTCAATTGGTTGGAAATCTTCTTTAATATTTTGAGGTCGTTTGTGAACAACTTGAAATTACATCAAAGGACCTTGCGTTTCTGAAAAACGAGCTAAAAAGAGCATCTAATGAACTCGCACTTGTTCGTTTCTTGGTTACTGATCGTGTCTAAGTTTTTTTTTTAGTTTTTTTATTTATTTTCTAGGAAACTTCTTATGAAAATTTATTCTTGTGTTTTTAAGAAGGATAACTAGGGTTTGGAATATCCATTATTGTGAGTTCACATAGCTATTGCCAACGTTTTCATCTTGCAATGTTTTTAGATTTATTGGTTTAAATTCTAAAGTTTATTTGGAAGATGATTTTTGCAGTATTAATCTTTATGGTTTTATATATTTCAAATTGTTAATGGTATATGTTTTTTACGTCGGTGAACCTTGACTGTCCCATACTTATTCAAAATTTAACTCTATTATATGTCGATATGAAAGTATTGATAAAAGATAGAATGAACTTTTGACTAAAAAATTTAATCCTTTTATGTCATTATGCAAATATTGATGGAAGAAAGGATGAGCTTTTGTTTTCAAAGATTAAGTCTATTATATGTCATTGTGCAAATAGTGATGAAAAATAAAATGAATCTTTGATTATTCTGCAGTATTGGTCTTTCCCTGATCCACATCTTTGTGTATATACTGTTTTGCTTTGTAAGTTCTCTTATGTGGAGCATGGTCAATTGAATTGATCATTTTCCTTGTGGTTAATTGATAAGTGCATAATTCATATGATTTTAGTGTCCATTCCATACTTGTTTTAGCTATTATTCTTGCATATTTTCGTATTATTACTATTGTTTTCTCTTATTTGACTCTAATAGGTGAATAATCCACAAGGGAGCTACAAAGTTCTGAAAATATCTAGGAAGAGAAGTATTCCAAGTATCCAAGTGCCCAAGTCCAAGAGAAGTGGAAGAAAGGCGACAAAAAGGAGCAAAACGCTCATAATCAAGAGAAGGACCAATGACCGATCTTAAATCATTAAAATTAAGGATTTCTCATCACTATCTTTAATATAATTGCAATATAAAAAGAATGCAAAAATAATTAGGTCATTCCGAGTTCGGATGAAGAAGTTGTGGCCAAAACAGTTTCTATTGAAAACCGGAGATAGTGCAGTTCGCGAACTGGGTTTGCGGACGGGGTTCGCAGACGTATTTCCGAAAATATCTGCTGGAATTTGAAGTTTTCGGACTGGGTTCGCTAACTTAGCAAATGGGAAACGTGTATTCACACCTTGAAAGGCTTAAGGGCACGTTTGGATTCGTTATTTCGGGTCGGGTTCCTAAACCTAACTAAATACTTGGAGATAAAGCAATGTAAACCTATAAAAAGGTAGTAGGTTATGTAAAGATATATCATATCGCCTCATATCACAAGTTCTACATCAAAACCTAGGGTTTACCCCTTTAAGGGGAAACCACCATTATTCATCTTATTTGTAATATGGGTAGCTAAATTCTTTCTTGATTAAGGATGAATTCAATGTTCCAAGCGTGAAGCTTCATTAATAATACAAATCTATTGAGAGTTTTTATCATCATCGTTTGTCTTTACCATATCTAGGGTTTATGAGTGATTCTTATATTGATTTGGGATGTATAATAGATTTTTCTATTGATCATTCTATTGCTAGTGGAGATTAGGAGATAAGTAATCGTCGAATAACTCTCTACACAAGTAGAAATCGCGAGACCTTACAGAGGGATTCCATGTAGCAATCATGTGTGAAGATAACACCAGCAAGTAAACCTTAAGCTAAGAGTTTAAATACTGGGATCAACCTAATTCACAAAGCTTAAAGCGTTCGATTGGATTACACCTTGAGTGAGCTACTACTTGGTGGTTCAGTTGAATGGAATCTGATATTGGAGAGCTTCCGTATCCGAGGTAAAAGGATTTTTGGGGATACCACTGAGCTAGATATTGTTCTATGGTTGGAGATGAATGGTTCTTACGAACAATAGATAAGTATTCTAATCATGTTAACGCTTGGTAGCGGCGAAGGATTCCTTAATCATTTCTTTTCTTTATTATTGTCTTTCTATTTATTTTACAACCAAAACCCCCCTTTGCTATTTACTTTATCTTGCTGATCAAATAACTTATTAATTATACAGCTATCTGTGGGAACGATCTCTTACTACCGCTATATTACCAGTTAATTAGTGGGAAATATATTTATTAATTTGTTGCATTAACGACACGCATCAAATTTTGGCGCCGCTGCCGGGGAGCAGTTGATAATTGATTTTTAATTTGTTTAGATTGTTTTTATTTTGTTTTTAGATTTTGTTTTTAGATTTTTTCTTTCTTATGAGTCGTCATGTTTCCTTACGGAAATAACATGTACGGAGCACAAGATCAATCATATAATAGTGGTAATCAATATGGTTTTCAATCTCATTCATATGACAACTACCAACCATCCTATGGGTATAATCAAAACTAATATTTTGGCTATGATCAATATCCCATGGAACCTTATGGATATTCTTATACATGTCAACAACCTTATGACGGGTATGTAGGTGAACAATCACAAGGATGGGAGGATAGTTATGCTTCTAATCGTTTATCTTCTAGATGTGAGCAGAAGCTTGATTGGTTAATTCTTCAATTAAAGGCCAGTTTGTCCACGCCGGAACCCCTTGATGAAGAACCAAGCATGGAGAATAATACAACAACTGGATCTCATTACAATATATCAAACCAAAATCCTGATCATTTTTATGATCGTTCACCTATTCAAAAGGAGGAGACCTGGTCTGGAAATCTTGTGGTGAGTGAAAGTACAGGTTCTGAAGAACATCTTGACCAAATGATCCAAGAAATGACACAACATCAACAAGTATTGGACCAATATCCGCAGAGTGTTGATAAATCACTCCAATAACTTCAAGAAAGCGTCCAAAACTTAAGAAGAGAACTTGATCAAATTAAAGAAGAGAGGAATAAAGAAGAACTTTGGTCTCAAAATCAAAACTATTCTGACATCCCCATGGATAGTAATGAATACTTGATCAGTAATGATTATGAAGATGAGCAACCTTTAGAAAGTTCTTGCAATAATGGTAAAGTTATTCCATCTTCGGATCATAATAACGATCACTCTCTTATTCAAAAGGAGGAGATTTGATATAGAATTTTTCTCTGGAGATTTTAAGGTTTTCGCATTTTTTCAAATTTGTTTTTTTCCACGCTTTCATCTTGGATCATATATTTGGTGATTTGAGATGGGGGATCAACCGGATCCTTCACAGCCTAAGAAGCTTACGTATGCTGAAAAACTTCTAGGCAAAAAAACTCTTCCATCAACATCTGTGGATTTGAGTACGTTACCTACCCTTACTGTTAAAGATGGGAAGCCTGTCGTGGTGATTCCGGATGAATACTATGAAGAGGGAAAAGAGGTTTGGAGATTCAGTCTCATTGGGAGACTAGATTTTAAGGATATAAACTTTACTGACATGAAGAAAAACTTGGAGGAGCAATGGCAGCTCGGTGATAATCGAGTTCATTTCATCCCTATGGTTAGAGGCTTTTTTATTATCAAGTTGAAATCTCAAGAAGATAAAAATAAGATCTTTGATGCTGAGGCTTGGATTGTTGATCACCAGAAGCTTAACCTTTTGGAATGGTACACTAGTTTTGATCCACAAAAACAGAAAACTTCTCATGCTACCGTGTGGGTGAAGTTTCCTGGATTGCCAATGGAATTTTGGATGGAAAAAACATTGTTGGCTATGGATAAAACCCTAGGAACTCCTATTATGGTGGATAAGCATACGATGGATCATGAATATGGTTACTACACATCAGTTCTGATTGATATCAATTTTGCAGAGCTTAATACTGAAGCTATTCATGTAACAGTGGGTGGATTGGATTTTTGGCAGAAATTTGATATTCATAAGAGACCTAAATTCTGCACGAACTGTAAGATCACTGGTCACAGTGATGGGGAATGCAGAAAGAAGAGTAATAATACTAACCATAAAAATATTAATTCTCGTTCAAACAGAAGTAATAACCAACAATTACGTATTGGTGAAATATCCAGCAACTGCGATCTGGTGAGGGCACTTCTGGTGGTAATACTAACGCTGGCCAGGATTAGCAGGTTGCTCAACCCAAGAAAGGTAAGAATGCGCCACTAATTCCAGTGGTACCTGAAGTTGTTTCAAACACGGTGGAGGAGACTGAAATTGTGAATTTTTAGTTTAATGCTCAATTGTTGAATATTAAGCAGTTGGAGTTTGACAAGACCAAAGCTGCTTTTGAAGCTGCATCTGTTGAATTGACGAGAACTAAACAGATTGTAAATTCAAGCACAATTTTAGTTCAAAGTGGTCTGGTGGGTGAAACTAGAACACTTCTAACTAAGTCAGGATTGGTTGGAACTAAGATTCCTAATCCCGATAGGTCACTTGCGTCAACTCCGACTCCTCTTTGTGATGCTTTATTGGCTGACCAAGTGTTATCCAAAAATAAATTTGATGTTTTGTAATTTACTTCTAACGGCGTAGGTACTAGTGTTGAATAATCTGGGGCCTTAACTGATACGGCTGTGGACATGATGTTATCTTTACAAAAGCTTTACAAGCCTGGTACTAAGAAGAATGGGATTCAAGCAGTAAATAATTCTCAATCCCGCCAAGATAGGGAAACTGAGGATTTTGCTTTAGGAAACCGAGTTTCAAAGGGAGTTTCACCACGTTTAAATCCTAGTGAGCAGTCGAAGTTACTTAATAAATCTTCCAAAATTGGTTTTTAATGCATGTCATGTATTGGAATATCAATGGTATTGCACGGTTCAATGCCCAGTGCAAGTTGAAGGAGTTGATTAAGGATTTTAAACCTGAAGTTTTTTGTCTAGCGGAGCCTAAGGTACATTGTACTATTCGTTTCATGCAAAATCTTCATGTGGATGGTTATAAAAAAGATGTTATTCATAATTCTGAAGGGTCTTCTAAAGGTAATATTTGGATTTTTTTGGTTCAATGATATGACTACCCCGGTGGTTGTAAACTCTAGTAGAAAAGCTATTACAATTCAGTTAGAAGGTGTGTATATATCTTTTGTTCATGCAAGCTGCTTTCAAGTTACTAGAAGAAGGTTATGGTAGCAACTTTCTTCTTTTGCAAATAATGCTCCATGGTTAGTTATGGGAGTTTTTAATTGTGTTTTGCGCAATGATGAGAAAAGAGGTGGTCGTGAGCCAAGAACTTCAGTCATTAATGAGTTTAGTGATTGGATGAATGACAACTACCTGTTTGAGGATGATTCTTTGGGTTCTAAGTATACTTGGGCTAATGGTCAATCTGGTGTGCGTATAATTCTTTGTAAACCGGATCGTGCTGTAATTAATGAAGCTTGGTTAGCAAAATTTGATAATTGGCGGTGTAAATATCTTCCAAGAGAAGTTTCCGACCATTCCACTCTGGTTGGTTTTCCGGTTGCTCACTCAAGGCCTAAGCGTGCTCCTTTTCGAATTCAAAAGATGTGGTTTACACATCCTGATTTCATGCGCATGGTGATGGATAGTTGGAATGAACCGGTGATTGGTTCTCCTGCTTATATTTCCCTTACAAACTAAAAAGGCTTAAGGATGCTATTAAGGATTAGAATTTGAGGGTTTTTGGTAATGTTAATGCTCGTTTAAGGCAAGCAAAACTGAGAATGGAAGTTGCTCTTTGTGTGTCAAATGAAGACCCGTCAGATGAATCTAAGTTGAATTCTGTGAAAGAGGCGTCAGTTTCTCTTAATAATGTCCGTATGCAACGGGCTATTATGCTGAAACATAAGTCAAGGAACAAGTGATTGGTTGAGGGTGCGAGTAATACTTCTTTTTTTCATGAAAACATTCAAACTCGTAGGAGTAGTAATGTGATTTCTGAATTAGTGGATGCCACTGGTAATAATATTACGGATTATAAGCAAATTAGAGACTATACGGTTTAATTTTTTGAATCTAAATTCAATGGTGTGGAGCAACCTATTGATGATAGTCTTTTTCATTATGATCATGATAGCATTTCTGTGGAGGAGGGTGTGGTGATGGATACAATTCCTTCTTTGGAGGAAATTAAAATCGTTATTTTTGACTTGGATGCCGATAGTGCGCCAGGCCCAGATGGGTTCTCTGGTTGTTTTTACAGGCATTGTTGGGATGTGATTCAACAAGACCTTTTCATTGAAATTACTTATTGCTGGCTAAATAAGATTATTCCTCAGGGGTCTAACTCGAGTCTTTTGATTCTTCTGGCCAAGGTAAAAGGTGCTAACACGCTTCGTAATTTTCGTCCCATTGGTCTTAGTAATTTTTTCTTTAAATTTTTTACTAAGATTCTTGCTACAAGGCTTGGTGGTGTTCTTGATAGACTTGTTTCGGAAGAACAAGTTGATTTCATGAAGGGTAGAAATATTCATGAGAATATTAGCGTAGCCTCTGAAATGGTGAATGAGTTAAAAAGCAAGCGTAAAGATGGTAACGTGGGGCTCAAGTTATATATTTCCAAAGCTTTTGACACCGTTAGCTGGTCATTTGTCTTGGAGGTTTTTCGTAGATATGGCTTTTCGGAAAATTGGTGTTCTTGAATTTTGACTATTCTCAGTTCAACTTGTATTTCAGTTCTTCTTAATGGCAGTCCTGAAGGATTTTTCAGTATCAATAGGGGGCTTCGCCAAGGCGATCCTTTGTCTCTTATTTTAGTGCTAATGGAAGATGTTCTTAGTAGAAACCTTACCAAGCTTTTTCTCAACAAGAGTATGACTCCTATGTTGACGAAAAAAGGTATTTCCCCTACTCATCTTTCTTTCGCTGATGATATTATGATTTTTTGCAAGGGAAATATGAAGAGTTTGCATAGTTTACTCGATTTACTTGGTAAATATAAAGCTTCTTCGGGGCAGACGGTTTGTCGTCAAAAGAGTAAGATGTATTATGGTAGAAATTCTTTGAGTCGGTGTAGAACTATCACGAATTTATTGGGTATGGAAGTCTCAACTTTTCCGGATAGATACTTGGGTGTTCGAATTATGCCAGGTGTTGTTAAGTATTGTCACATTTGTAATGTGATTGATAAAATTAAGAATCAACTTTCTGTTTGGAAGGGGAAATTTCTTTCTTTTCAAGATCGGGTGGTTCTAATTAATTCGGTGTTTGCTAGCTACTCAATTCACAACATGACAGTGTATAAGTGGCTTCGTAAATGTATTGATCAATGTGAGAGATTTATTCGTAATTTTCTTTGGCCAGGGGACGCTGAAGTTTGTCGTAAAGTTGTTGTTGCTTATGATAAGGTTTGCAGCCCGGTGAGGGAAGGTGGCTTAGGCATTACCAAGCTTGATATTACCAATAAGGCTCTTCTTATGAAGCTGTGGTGGAACATTCGGACTTCTAAGAAGAAATGGGCTCGTTTACTTTATGCTAAATACACCAATAAGAGGGATAGAATTAAGGAGTATGGGGTGAATTCTTCCATTTTGTCGGGTATTAAACAAGTTTATAGAGAGGTGGAAGAAAATACTAAAGTTTTGATTGGAGATGGGCGATCAACATCTCTTTATTTTGATATTTGGTATGGTTATTCTAGGATTGCTAATGTCATTGGTGAGGAGGGGTTGGATAGCACTATTAAGGTTTGTTCTTTACTTATCAATAATGAATGGGTTATACCTGATGTGCATTTGCATAATTTGTTGCGTGCTGGAGTTAATATTGCTGATTTTCCAAGGCCCTTGGGTGGTGATGATTGTCGTGTTTGGATGCCTGATTTAAAGGGTATCATTTCGGTGAGTTCATCTAAGCATTTGATTCGTAATAAGTATGCTCAGGCTGATATTTATGCTCTTTTGTGGAGGAAGGTGGTTCACTCGAACCTAGCTGCTCAGAATTGGAAGCTTGAGCATGGTGCTTGTGCAACTCTTGACGAGGTACAACGCAGGTTCAAAATCATTCTAGTCAATAAATGCTACTTGTGTAGGTCGGAGGAGGAATCAATTGAGCACATCTTATGGACGTGTGATTTTTCTACTCAGGTTTGGGATTGGATTTCTGGCATTTTTAATTTAATTCCCCATTTCAATCTTATTGATTCTTACAAGGCTGCCAAGGGAAGAAGTCGAATTATAAATGACTTATGGTTGATAGCAAACTTGATAGTAAGAGCGGAGCTGTGGTTAACTCGAAATAAAATAGTGTATGACAAGAAAACTGCTAACTTGAGTTTGTTCAAACATCATATTTTTCTTCTTGTTCATGAACATTTTGTTCGTATTAAGAGTTATATGCATAATACGGTGGCTGATTTGAGCATTTTAAACTTCTTTAGAGTGCGACACAGGGTGCTGAAGTTTATCGAGCCAAAGGAGTGTTTTTGGCAGCCTCTTCCAAGGAATTGTTTGCTTCTTTGTTGCGATGGTGCTGTAAAAGATAATCTGGGGCGTGCTGGTACTGGTGTGGTTGTTAGGGATGCTGATTGTAACGTGGTTGGAGCTATGAGTATTGGCCTTAGAATTACTAATAATTTCATGGAAGAATTGTTTGGTATTTTGGTGGGGTTGGAATGGGACGTTAAATGGAGGGTACGTCACATTTAGGTGCGTTCAGACTTTACAATTGCTGTCATGTCTTTCAAGAGTTCAAATATTCCTTGGCTGCTTAGACAAAGGTGGATCCAAGTTCAGAATTCTTATGATTCAATTTCTTTTGAGCATACTTATCGTGAGACAAACTTTTTTGCGGATGTTATGGCTAAAAGAGGTTGTCTTTTAAGGAATGGTGAAGGTTTAAACTATGATGAAAGGCCATTTTTTCTTTCATCCATAGAATTGCCTAATGTATCTTATTTTCGATTCAAGTAGTTTATGAGTTTTTTGGGGGTCTCTTGACCTTTTTTTCTTGTAATCTCATTGTACATATGGCTATTTATTATTACAATTTTGGATTTATCAAAAAAAGAAAGAATGGATATGACATAACCGTTGTTATAAATGGTGTAACATACTCAAACGAAGAAATTAGGAGTTGCATCAATGAACTAGAATTTTTAGAAGAGGATCCCGATTCCGATGATGAGACTGTTGAAGAGATTGAGAATGAAACCAAATTGATTAAAGTCATGGAAGACCCAATTGAGCTTGCCAAGGATTATAATGATGCTGAGATTACGGTCGAAGCAGACGAAAAATGGCTAAATAGTTTGATAGAGGACCACGATACAAATGAGGTAAATAATTCATTGAAATTCTTTAAGAATGACGAGGATCCCGTAATACAAGATATTGTGAAAGGTTTGTCTAATCCTTTGCATGATTATATATCTTTTGATTCTCCTCTCCCAATTGAAGTACCTTCTCAAAGAGTTGTTAACCCAACCTTCAAGAAAATATCTCACTTAGGATTGGAGTTGTGTGCTTCCAAAGTTTTAACGGATTATTTTGCTTCTAAGTATCCACCACTTGATGTGTTTGATTCGAGTATTGTGCAGGTTCACCAAGCTAAGGAACCTATTGAAGTTCCTGAATTCTATGTTCTATATCCACTTCCGAATGCAGAAAGGACTAAGTGTGGGGGAAATTTCAATAAAGTGATAGCTTCAATATTTATATTTTGTGCTAACGCTTTTGTGAAGCTATTATTTGAACTGCATATTGTTATTTGGAAGGACTACCAAATTTTTAGATTATTGGTGTACGGACGATAACAATAACGTTGGGCTGACGACGTTAAACCAAGCGCTGCGTGGGAGGAAACCCATCGGTTTTGTATCTCTATTCCTTTTGTTTTTATTTTTATTAGTTTTGCATATCATATCTTTCATTCCCATCTTAGATTTTACAAAGTCCTATATCTATAATGAAAGTTTTGACGAATTCTGGTCAGAAAATTCTGACTGCGCAGTTGTCACGAAAACAGCTCTCGAGACTTCATTCGGAGTCCGATTTGAGTGGTTGACCCCAACTTTTAAATAGTACAGACATACCTTTCATTTCCAAAAATAAAATCTGAATTTGGAGTCTGTTAAGTTGGACCGATTGGCCTGGACATTTGAGTTTCGGAATTTTTCCAGAACGTTTTCAGATTGCGTGTCAGTCAGTCCGGAGGCCATCAAAGTCAGACCGTTTATCAAAACACTGTGCCCTTATGACACCTTATAGAAAATACATAGACGAACAACTTTCATTTAGGATGTTTTTCCTAGTTCCCTACCCATTTGTACAGTTTTTGAGTTTTTCAGGGCTGTTATGTCAGAAATCAGAATTTTCGGTTTTGAACATTGAGGACAATGTTGAGTTTAAGTGTGGGGGAGTAGTTAACCATGTTTGGATTGCATATATATATAAAATAAATAAAATAATATTCTTTGATTTCTTGCATCTTGAGACTTCATATTTTGGAGTTAATTATGAGCTATTTGGGATGACACTCTAAACCTTTTCGGGTTGAAACAGTTCTTACAGCTATAGATTGAGTTTCATTTTATCATTCTACAATCCTTAAATTTATACGTTCATAATTGAATGTGAAACTAAGCTATGATAGTCATTTGAAAGATTCATCCTCACAATCAATCATTACTGAATTACTTTCTTTTTATTTTTGCAGCTTTATGTTTCTCTAAAGTGATTTGGTGGGATCCTGATACTGTCATGGATGTTGTAGCAAGGTAATCATTGGTTGAGTATTTGAAAGACCCATAGACAATTGTCTTACACTCATAAAGAGTGAGCCGAAAAAAGAAAAAAAAAAGAAATATATATATAAGGCTCCTCTTCATTTATCGACACTAATAAATGATAGGTCCGGAATCGCGGATAATCATAGTCGATGAAAACAAAAACCATATCATCATTATATAGCAAGTCAAAAAGACTATTGATGAGGTTCTTGACACTTGGATAGCAGTATGTGTGAAACGTTATCCCTGTCTCCGTCGCCTAAACAAGCGTGGAATGCAGGATCCAAGGCAACTATCACATACTTGCTGAAAAGGAACATGCTCTTAGAGTATCTAATCACGTGGTCGAGTTAAATAGGTGCTTTTCTCAACTATTGCGCTATAAATAAAAATCCTTTGACGACGTTCACACAAGTATTGTGGGTAACATCTTTCACTTAAGTCAACATTTGGACACTTCACTTTTCTATTTCCATTTTCTTATCTATCCATGTGATTTCAGTATGCGAGTGTTGTGACAAACTTTGCAACAAGTACGATGACTATCTTAGTAGAGTTTAGCAATTAGGTTGAATGTCATATGTAAGTAATTGCTTGTGTGTGCGGATTGGAATGTATGTGGGATGTTTGCAGCTAAAGAACTTATGCAAGCTAATTATTTGTCTTTTTACGTTGTGTCTATCCTTAGTGGTTCTTCCAAGGTGAGAAATTGGAGTAGGTTTTGTGGGTATACCTCTTGTAAGCCCTCCCAAGACTATAACTCGTCCACTAGGGACACCTAGGGGTTTAAAGGCATGTTATTCATGCTAAGAGTAACCGTATTCTCGACGACAAGGAGTTGTTGTATTTAGGATTTTTATTTTAGTTTGCTCGAGGACTAGCAAAGGCTAAGTGTGGGGGAATTTGATAAGTGCATAATTCATATGATTTTAGTGTCCATTCCATACTTGTTTTAGCTATTATTCTTGCATATTTTCATATTATTACTATTGTTTTCTCTTATTTGACTCTAATAGGTGAATCATCCACAAAGGAGCTACAAAATGCTGAAAAGATCTTGGAAGAGAAGTATTCCAAGTGCCCAAGTCCAAGAGAAGTGGAAGAAAGGCGACGAAAAGGAGAAAAACGCTCATAATAAAGAGAAGGGACAATGACCTATCTTAACTCATTCAAATTAAGGATTTCTCATCACTATCTTTAATATAATTCAAAGATAAAAAGAATTCAAAAAGAATGAGGTTATTCCGAGTTCGGATGAAGAAGTTGTGGCCAAAACAGTTTCTATTGAAAACCGAAGATAGTGCAGTATGCGAACTGGGTTTGCGGACGGGGTTCGCAGACGTATTTCCGAAAATATCTGCTGTAATTTGAAGTTTGCGGACTGGGTTCGTTAACTTAGCAAATGGGAAACGTGTATTCACACCTTGGAAGGCTTAAGGGCACGTTTGGATTCGTTATTTCGGGTCGGGTTCCTAAACCTAACTATATACTTGGAGACCAAGCAATGTAAACTTATAAAAAGGTATTAGGTTATGTAAAGGGATATCATATCGTCTCATATCACAATTTCTACATTAAAACCTAGGGTTTACCCCTTTAGGGGGAAACCACCATTATTCATCTTCTTTGTAATATGAGTAGCTAAATCCTTTGTTGATTAAGGATGAATTCAATGTTCCAAGCGTGAAGCTTCATTAATAATACAAATCTATTGAGAGTTTTTATCATCATCGTTTGTCTTTACCATATCTAGGGTTTATGAGCGATTCTTAGATTGATTTGGGATGCATAATAGATTAGTCTATTGATCATTCTATTGCTAGTGGAGATTAGGAGATAAGTAATCGTCGAATAACTCTCTACACAAGTAGAAATCGCGAGACCTTACAGAGGGATTCTGTGTAGCAATCGTGTGTGAAGATAACACCATCAAGTAAACCTTGATCTAAGAGTTTAAATACTGGGATCAACCTAATTCACAAAGCTTAAAGCGTTCTATTGGATTACACCTTGAGTGAGCTACTACTTGGTGGTTCAGTTAAATAGAATCTGATAAAAAGAGAGCTTCCGTATCCATGGTAAAAGGAGTTTTAGGGATAACACTGAGCTAGATGTTATTCTACAGTTGGTGATGAATAGTTCTTATGAACAATAGATAAGTATTCTAATCTTGTTAATGCTTGGTAACGTCGAATGGTTCCTTAATCATCTCTTTTCTTTATTATTGTCTTTCTATTTATTTTACAACCAAAACCCCCCTTTGCTATTTACTTTATCTTGCTGATCAAATAACCTATTAATTACACAGCTCTTTGTGGGAACGATCTTTTACTACCGCTATATTAATTAGTGAAAAATATATTTATTAATTTGTTGCATTAACGACACACATCATTAATTCAATTGAGATTTTTGGATACAAATTCATGTTTCATGTGCTTTGTTAGTGTCCAAAGAAATCCTTTTTTTCTTGTAAAAGTAAGGTCGCTCTTGTTGTTCTTTTGGGAATGACATTTTATGGGGGGGAGTTCTTAATTAAACTTGTGCTTAATTTCCAAATATTTGTGGGGAGCACGGCTGTGGAATATTGCAGGGGTTATCTATCTTTATAAACTCCTTGATGAATGCATTTAGTTTCTGCTATTTGATGGCATCTAAACAAGTTGGTATGTTTTTTCTTTTGGTCATGAAGTATCTCTATAAAAGTTTCATGAGGATCCCACTAGTTTTCGTACCTTTGCCAATTTATATTGACAAAAAGTGGGAGAATTAATGTGTAGTTCACACTACAAATACATATAGTTTATGAATCATTATGTAAGGGGGAGTGGTTTTCATTGTGAGATGAAGTATTGACTAAGGGGGAGTGATACATATCACCATAGTATTGTTGTCAAAGTTGTGATAGAATTGGACTTTGATGTTGTATAATGATATTATGACACTGTATAACAATGATTGAGAGCAACTGTTTTCTCATTGTCATAGCTACGGATCTTCAACAACGATGATGCTGAGTTGAACACATTTGGAATCATTGAAGTACTTGGAAGTGGCGAAGATTTCGAGTAATGTTGAAGAACCAAGGAGATCAAGCATTTGGATGAGTGATCGGTTGTCAGCCGACATAAAATAAATTACACTTTCTTACTACTCAAAATATAAATATAGCAAGGGCAAGAAAGGATCGATCCCACAGAGAGGACTAGGTTGTCAATATATTTTCGGTTTCCTATAAATAACACGGGGGATTTTCTGATTTTTGTAAAGTAAAAATAAAATCAAATAAAATAAAGAGATAAGCAAACAAATCAAATAGAAGAGATATTGGTTAAGGATTTCGTTTTCATTCACTAATATGCTTTCAAAACAATAAGTAGAATTGATATTTAATCTCAACTTTTATCAAAAGCCCTAGAAAACCTTGATTGCAAGAATATCCCGTTAATCTCCTTTTGTCATCAACAAACACATTAAAAGATGCGAGTATGAGTTCTATATAAGAGAACAACCTAATGTGTAAAAGAACTAATCAAGTTTAATTCCCTAGATGCATTAAGTTCTATGAAATCAGGCCAATCAAAGCAATCTAACGTGGAAAGCGCACTAATCCGATTTAACAAAGGTTATGGTTCACATATGATCATAAGGATGCATCACTACAAGCTATAACCATATTCATGCTACTTGTAATCAGGAATCTATCACTTTTACGTATAACAAACCCTAATCTAGAAATAGAGATGAAAACAAACTCAACCGATTCATGACTCGATCAAACAAGCATTCAAATCATGTAACAATATAAATAGTGAATCATAATCGATAATATGGAGACAAAACTAATATATTGAATCAAAGAATCATGCTTTGTGAAATCCAACTATTCCATAACCAATAATAAAAACTAGGTACTCATGTTAATGGAGTTCATAACAAGAAGAAAGAGAAACCCATCATATTGTAAACCCTAGAAACAAAAGTAGAAGAAGATATTAGGTTTTGAGAAAAGTCTTCTCTTTTATAGCTCTTCTTGTTCCAAAATTAGGTCTAGCCTTCAAAGGTCCGATAGATAGAAGTCCTCAAGCCCATAAGTGAGAGAAACCCGTGTAGAAATTCTGTCCCAAAAACGCTCGCCGGAAAACAGGGTTTTTGGCCGGAAATTTGCCGGGATTCGTCACCGGAAAGAGCCGCCAGTAACCTGAAAATTATTCTATTCCGTCAACGGCGCCGTTAAAGTTAATCGTTGCTTAACGGTCTTCCGTTAGTCAACTTGGTCAAGGTTACACTGAGTCAGAACGAGTCAGAACCGAGTCAGATTCTAGTCAAAAATGAGTCAGGTGAACTGACTAGACTAACTGGTCTGAGTAAGCTCATTCCTAAACCATTGCAAAGTTTAAATCTCACTGTCAGCCATGATGGTTGTTCCACTGCTTCTTTCAAAACCTGCAACTGAGTTACTCCAGCTGCACTCCACTCTATGATCTTCCCTGTCACGGCAAAACACATACACTAACTCCCATTTCCATCATACCCTTGGCTGCAACCTTCAATTCAGCTGCAGTTGCACACTTCACATCTCAGTCCAACTCCATTCTTATTATTGTATTCTCGGCACCAGCTGCATTTCGCTGACTCGTTCTGGCCTCCAAAATCCTCACTCCTGCCTCATAATTCCACCAGTACCAGAACCCATATGTTTCATTCTCATTTTCGCGAAACGCAGTTAAAGAAACCCATGCTCTAATCGTAACAAATTCACCACTAAGTTCTCTGTAACTTGAGCTGCACAACTCACTGTCTAGCACAAACCAGAGCTGACTCATCAGACTTGAGCACCACTATTCGACGCAGCACCACATTATCTTGTAGTTCATAACCTACAGCTACATCCATGTAACCATTGGAACCAGCACAACACCATCATTCCCTTGAATATTCAGCCACCACCACTTTCTTTGCATCATTTAACTTCTCCATTTCAGTTGCAAAGCAACATCACTTTCCATAGCTATCCTGCAAACTCAGTTCAAGCACATAACCCTGTTTCGACCATCACTGCAACACCAACAGTATCAATTTTTATTCCCTTCTATTTTGGTTTCAAACAACTCTCTCATGACAGTCACCACACCTTCCAGTTCATAACACAGCACCACCAGGCTTAGTAAACAACAGCTCCATTGCCGCTCTTTCTGCCTAGCCAAGTCTGCACCATTTATACCTTCTGCAGATTCATAACTCTGCAATTTCTAACCAGATTCACCCCATGATTCTCAACATCACCATCAGTTTCATTTCAAGCAAAAAAATCTAATCACTGCACATATGAGCCTCTGCAATTGCCTCAACCATATCTGTTCTATAACACCCTAACTGCATCTTTAACTGTAGCTCAAACACAACAACACAGACTTGCCTTTGAGCCTCTCCCCTTCCAAATGCAAATCCTCTTCAAACCCAACTTTCCGTCTCCGATTCCATAACAGCACAATCACCAGTTTCCTAGACTTCTCTGTGAAATAAACCGCCGAGCATACCCATTAGTCAATTGGCAACCAATACCAGCATACAACATCAGTTCCTTCTCCATTAACTCCATTTCAAACACCAGCTAATCCCATCACCTACAGCGTATTGCGCCTCAGACAATTCCATTACCTTGTACCACCACTTGAAATTAACACAACCATCATGGAAGTGACCACCAAAACCAATCTCAAATTCTATCACAGCGTCACCAACAGAACACCGTAAACAACTTCAAACCACCTCCAAAAACAACCACCAACACTAATTTTTCTTGCTAATTCTCTTCAGAATTGACATCTTCTTCCCCTGGTGTTCTTGATTGAAACAGATGCAAAAACCCCCTTTCAATTCTTGAATCTCTGCAACTCTCTGCTGATTTTATCTCCCAATTTCAGAAACCCTAATTCTCCATTTATAACATCCCAGGCTTCAGAAACTCATCAAATCTTCTTAGAACTTAAACTTGAGTAGAAACCCACTTCCTGATTTTACTCTGGCGTCAGAAATTCATCAATTCTTCATCTTCTTTCTCTATCTCCATTTCCTCCAGCAACAGAAGTATATCCATTTCTGAGTTAGGGAATAAATAATTGAGAAATAATTCTCTTAATTCCAGGCATTGGTAATAGCCAAAACTTCTATAGGCACCCAGAAGATTAATATGGGCCACCCAGTACTCTTCTTATACTGTCAGTCTTAGGGAACTGACAAGCTTAACCGTTGATTTTTGCTCGTAACCTTTTCATACAACGTTGGAATGACCTTGTTTTTTTGCCATTGACTTCATTTATTCGTGCTCTTTAACATGATGGGAAGGAATTCAGGATTTGGGCGAGTTCCACTTATTTTTGCTCCAAATGACTCAATAGTACCTAAACACTCAAAAGTGAACATAAGATACATAAAATTAGGTGTTTTAGACACCTATCAAATTCCCCCGCACTTAGACTTTGCTATTCCTCGAGCAAATCAAACAAATTAATTTTAAAACATACATACAACTCCGTCTCGTCGAGGCTACGGTCACTTTTAGCATAAATAACAAGCCTTTGAACCCCTAGGTGTCCCTAGTGGACGATTTATAGTCTCGTGAAGGTTTACAAGAGGTCTACCTACAAAACCTATATTTCCAACTCCAGCTACCTGTGACAAATCTATGAACGAATCCAAAATGACTACAGGAGGAGGTACCGTAATGCAAATTAAAAATAATATATATGTAAATTAAGCTCTACTCAGAAAGTTGAACAAACCACAATACTTGGAATCTGACTAACCACAATCACAATGAAAAGATTAAGAAGATGGATATAGAGGTAGATGTTTGCGAATGTTAACAAGTGATCGGTGTTTCCCATATCTGTCTGAAGGTTACCGCCAAGATGAACCTATGCATCCTATTGGATTGAGCTACTGGTCTGAATTCTAGTGTCAACACACTGGCATATACAAGGGAACCAGTGGTCAACAATCTTAATTTTACATCAACTCAACCGGCATATACAAGGGAACCAGGAGTCGACTTTATTCAACAATAATAATATTTTTTCTTTTTCTTTTTCACTTTTTTTTTAAGACAGCAAGATTAGATCTTTTGGATCCAAGCGCATGCTTCTTGTCAGCAAGTATCTAATAGTTGCCTTGGATCCTTCATTCCACGCTTGTTTAGGCGACGGAGACAGGGACAACGTTTCAAACATACTGATATCCAAGTGTCTTTTTATTCCGTTTGGTCTAATTGGTCGGTCTCCTTTTTTTTTTTTTTCTGTACCTCAATCACTCTATTTCATCCTAGCAGTAATAACAAGTCGATGTTTAGTGACCCACCAAAGCACTTAGATAACAATAGATAAATATGGAAAAATAAAAATAGAACGTGATATGTTGATATTCCGAGATATGGTAACAACTATCATATAATTTCTAACACTTGAATAATTCGGTACCTTTTAGTTAATGGGTTCCTCAACTCCTCCAACCAAGATGGTTCCATCCATTTAGATTGATAGTGTCATCCTAAAGGCCCATATTTCTAGATTTCAGAGTTTATAAAGCAATTTTTATTTTTATTTTTATTTATTTTTGTAAGAACACAAGGGAAAAACTAACAAGTCTAAAAACTCTATATGAGAACACTCCCCCACACTTAAACTTTGCATTGTCCTCAATGTAAATTGTAGTCATTCAAAGTAAAGTTCAAGATGGGAAATTCATAACATGATATATATACACAATATGAAAATAAAATGAATAATAAAAACTCATTACTCCAACTCATAGTTATTTCTAAACAATAGAGGATAAACACTAAACAAGCTATTTAGTTGGCATCTAATCCCAACTCAGCCAATATATATACCTCATCGTTAAGAAAAAATTCCATCTACTTAGAAAGGCTAGTGTTTATTTTAAATTGTTCAAAAATCTCTAAAAGTTGGAGTTTTGATATGCAAATATCCAAAATAAGAAAATAATGATAAAAGACTTAAAATAATAAAATAAAAAGATAGAGATAGATACACAAAACCAGTGGGTTGCCTCCCCTTTAGCGCTTGGTTTAAAGTCGTCAGCCCGACTTGCAAGACGAATTCCTCATACACCAATAATCAGAAAAGTTGGGGATCCACCCATAACACCTGTTTTGCAAACACTAGCTTCGCACAAATATTAGTAACATAAAACAAAAACAAAGCTATTAACCGATAAAAGCTTCCCCCACACTTATTCTTTTCCACACTTGAAAGTGTATAAAGAATATAGAAGTCGGGTACTTCCACAGTTTCTTATTCACAAACCTGCATAGTATGAGAATCAAATATTTCTAACGGCGGATATTGAGAAATAAAATCATTCAACAATATTCTCGAAGCACATACATTCAAACCAATAAGAGGTAAAGGAGAAGAATCAATATGCAAAGGGTTAGACAAACCTTTCACAATCTCTTTTATTACAGAATCCTCTTCATCCTTGATAAACTCAAGTGAATTATTCACCTCTTGTATATCATGGTCCTCTATCAAACCTTGCAACCATTCTTCGTCCGTTTCTGCCTTAAAAAAAATCTCGGCATCAACATCATCATTACAATCATACACAAGCTCAATTGGGTCTTCCACAATATTGGTCATAATAGTCACATTCTCAACATAATCCTCTTTATTGTATGGCACATACTCCACTGCGGATTCAAGTCTGTCCATAAGGAATTTCTTTAGAACACTCATTGCATCATCCTCAAGATCTACCTTTTGAATAGGTTCTTGATTGTTATAAAGATCAATGCTTGAGTAAGCTACACTAGTGTCATCATATTCCTTTTTAACTTTACCTTGATCGCCAAAAGACTCCATTGTACACTCCTCGGGGATGTCACCATAAATTGGTTCAAGCGATGTATTTTCATAATCATCGTCACTATCATAGTTATCATAATATTGGCTACCACTTCCCAAAGATTGGTCTTTCGCAGAATTTTGCATATCCTCTTTGTATTCTTCAATGCCTTGTCTTAAACTGGAAACACCTTTTTGAAGCTCTTGGAGTGATCCATTCAAATTTTGAAAATAACATTCCATTTGTTGGAAAAGCTCATTCGACAAAGAAAATGTAGAATCACTTACTTCAGTATTGCTAGGCCAATTATCTTCCCTTTGAATGGGTGAATGATCATAACTACGATCAGAAATTGGTCCAAGCATACTATGAGCACATTCGGTCGATGAAACTGGTTCCATGCTTGGTTGTCTACAAACTGACTCCATGATGACCATAAATTATTGCATCTCATCTACCAAACTAGAGGAAATATTAAGGGAAGCACAACTATTCTCCCCTCCTTGTGGTTGCTCACTTACATACCCACCGTAAGAAGGTTGGAATGTATGAGAGTAACTAAAAGGGTACGTGGAGTATTGATCATAACCAAAGGATTGGTTTTGATTATACTCCTCATAAGGGTTATAGTTGTCATATTGTTGTTGAGGTCGAAATCCATATTGATTGCTCCAATATGCTCCGTCCATGAGAAATAAGTACCTGAAATAAGATTCTCAAACCAAGGTTAAAAACCAGAAAATAAGAAAAACAAAAATAAAAACAAAAAAAATAAGAAACCAAAAACAAGTGACAACTGTTGCCTCCCCGGAAACGGCGACAAAATTTGATCGGTTGTCAGCCGACACAAAATAAATTACACTTTATTACTACTCAAAATATAAATATAGCAAGGGAAAGAAAGGATCGATCCCACAGAGAGGACTAGGTTGTCAATATATTTTCGGTTTCCTATAAATAACACGGGGGATTTTCTGATTTTTGTAAAGTAAAAATAAAATAAAAGCAAATAAAGAGATAAGCAAACAAATCAAATAGAAGAGATATTGGTTAAGGATTTCGTTTTCATTCACTAACATGCTTTCAAAACAATAAGTAGAATTGATATTTAATCTCAACTTTTATCAAAAGCCCTAGAATACCTTGATCGCATGAATATCCCGCTAATCTCCTTTTGTCATCAACAAACACATTAAAAGATGCGAGTATAAGTTCTATCTAAGAGAACAACCTAACGTGTAAAAGCACTAATCAAGTTTAATTCCCTAGATGCATTAAGTTCTATGAAATCAGGCCAATCAAAGCAATCGAACGTGGAAAGCGCACTAATCCTATTTAACAAAGGTTATGGTTCACATATGATCATAAGGATGCATCACTACAAGCTATAACCATATTCATGCTACTTGTAATCAGGAATCTATCACTTTTACATATAACAAACCCTAATCTAGCAATAGAGATGAAAACAAACTCAACCGATTCATGACTTGATCAAACAAACATTCAAATCATGTAACAATATAAATAGTGAATCATAATCGATAATATGGAGACAAAACTAATATATTGAATCAAAGAATCATGCTTTGTGAAATCCAAATATTCCATAACCAATAATAAAAACTAGGTACTCATGTTAATGGAGTTCATAACAAGAAGAAAGAGAAACCCTATCATATTGTAAACCCTAGAAACAAAAGTTGAAGAAGATATTAGGTTTTGAGAAAAGTCTTCTCTTTTATAGCTCTTCCTGTTCCAAAATTAGGTCTAGCCTTCAATGGTCCAATAGATAGAAGTCCTCAAGCCCATAAGTGAGAGAAACCCATGTAGAAATTCTGTCCCAAAAATGCTCGCCGGAAAATAGGGTTTTTGGCCGAAAATTGGCCGGGATTCGTCACCGGAAATAGCCGCCGGTAACCTGAAAATTCTTCTCCGTGACGGAATATTCCATCACGGCGCCGTTAAAGTTAACCGTTGACTTAACTGTCTTCCGTTAGTCAACTTGGTCAAGGTTACACTGAGTCAGAACCGAGTCAGATTCTAGTCAAAAATGAGTCAGGTGAACTGACTAGGATAACTGGTCTGAGTAAGGTCATTCCTAAACCATTGCACAGGCTAAATCTCACTGCCAGCCATGATGGTTGTGCCACTGCTTCTTTCAAAACCTGCAACTGAGTTACTCCAGCTGCACTCCACTCTATGATCTTCCCTATCATGGCAAAACACATACACTAACTCCCATTTCCATCATACCATTGGCAGCAACCTTCAATTCAGCTACAGTTGCACACTTCACAGCTCAGTCCAACTCCATTCTTATTCTTGTATTCTCGGCACCAGCTGCATTTCGCTGACTCATTCTGGCATCCAAAATCCTCACTCCTGCCTCCTAATTCCACCAGTACTAGAACCCATATGTTTCATTCTCATTTTAGCGAAACACAGTTACAGAAACCCATGCTCTAATCGTAACAAATTCACCACTAAGTTCTCTGTAACTTGAGCTGCACAACTCACTGTCCAGCACCAACCAGAGCTGACTCATCAGACTTGAGTACCACTATTCGACACAGCACCACATTATCTTGTAGTTCATAATCTACAGCTCCATCCCTGTAACCATTGGAACCAGCACAACACCATCATTCCCTTGAATATTTAGCCACCACCACTTTCTTTGCATCATTTAACTTCTCCATTTCAGTTGCAAAGCAACATCACTTTCCATAGCTATCCTGCAAACTCAGTTCAAGCACATAACCATGTTTCGACCATCACTGCAACACCAACAGTATCAATTTGTCTTCCCTACTATTTTGGTTTCAAACAACTCTCTCATGACAGTCACCACACCTTCCAGTTCATAACAAAGCACCACCAGTCTTAGTAAACAACAGCTCCATTGCCGTTCTTTCTGCCTAGCCAAGTCTGCACCATTTATACCTTATGCAGCTTCATAACTCTACAATTTATAACCAAATTCACTCCATGATTCTCAACATCACCATCAGTTCCATTTCAAGCACAAAAATCCAATTACTGCACATATGAGCCTCTGCAATTGCATCAACCATATATGTTCTATAACACCCTAACTATATCTTTAACTGTAGCTCAAACACAACAACACAGACTTTCCTTTGAGCCTCTGCCCTGCCAAATGAAAATCCTCTTCAAACCCAACTTTCCGTCTTCGATTCCATAACAACACAATCACCAGTTTCCTAGACTTCTCTGTGAAATAAACCTCCGAGCATACTCATTAGTCAATTGGAAACCAATACCAGCATACAACATCAGTTCCTTCTCCATTAACTCCATTTCAAACACCAGCCAATCCCATCACCTATAGCTTACTGCACCTCAGACAATTCCATTACCTTGTACCACCACTTGCAGTTAACACAACCATCATGGCAGTGACCACCAAAACCTATCTCAAATTCTATCACAGCGTCACCAACAGAACACCGTAAACAACTTTAAACCACCTCCAGAAACAACCACCAACACTAATTTTTCTTGCTAATTCTCTTCAGAATTGACATCTCCTTCCCCTGGTGTTCTTGATTGAAACAGATGCAAAAAACCCCTTTCAATTCTCGAATCTCTGCAACTCTCTGCTGATTTTATCTCCCAATTTCAGAAACCCTAATTCTCCATTTCTAACATCCGTGGCTTCAGAAACTCATCAAATCTTCTTAGAACTAAAACTTGAGTAGAAACCCACTTCCTGATTTTACTCTGGCATCAGAAATTCATCAATTCTTCATCTTCTTTCTCGATCTCCATTTCCTCCAGCAACAGCAGCATCTCCATCTCTGAATTAGGGAATGAATAATTGAGAAATAATTCTCTCAATTCCAGGCATTGGTAATTTCCAAAACTTCTATAGGCACCCAGAAGATTAATATGGGCCACCCAGTACTCTTCTTGTACTGTCAGTCTTAGGGAACTGACAAGCTTAACCGTTTATTTTTGCTCGTAACCTTTTCATACATCGTTGGAATGACCTTTTTTTTCGCCATTTTCTTCATGTATTCATGCTCTTTAACATGATGAGAAGGAATTCAAGATTTGGCGAGTTCCACTTCTTTTTGCTCCAAATGACTCAATAGTACCTAAACACTCAAAAGTGAACATAAGATACATAAAATTAGGTATTTTAGACACCTATCAAATTCCCCCGCACTTAGACTTTGCTAGTCCTCGATCAAATCAAACAAATTAATTTTGAAACATACATACAACTCCGTCTCGCCGAGGCTATGGTCACTTTTATCATAAATAACAAGCCTTTGAACCCCTAGGTGTCCCTAGTGGACGAGTTATAGTCTCGTGAAGGTTTACAAGAGGTTTACCTACAAAACCTATATTTCCAACTCCAGCTACCTGTGAAAAATCTATGAACGAATCCAAAATGACTACAGGAGGAGGTATCGTAATGCAAATTAAAAATAATATATATGTAAATTAAGCTCTACTCAGAAAGTTGAACAAACCACAATACTCGAAATATGACTAACCACAATCACAATGAAAAGATTAAGAAGATGGATATAGAGGTAGATGTTTGCGAATGTTAACAAGTGATCGGTGTTTCCCATATCTGTCTGAAGGTCACCGCCAAGATGAACCTATGCATCCTATTGGATTGAGCTACTGTCTGAATTCTAGTGTCAACACACTGGCATATACAAGGGAACCAGTGGTCAACAATCTTAATTCTACATCAACTCAACCGGCATATACAAGGGAACCAGGAATCGACTTTATTCAACAATAATAATATTTTTTCTTTTTCTTTTTCACTTTTTTTTTTTTTTAAAAAAAAAAACAGCATGATTAGATCTTTTGGATCCAAGCGCATGCTTCTTGACAGCAAGTATGTGATAGTTGCCTTGGATCCTGCATTCCACGCTTGTTTAGGCGACGGAGACAGGGACAACGTTTCACACATACTGCTATCCAAGTGTCTTTTTATTCCGTTTGGTCTAATTGGTCGGTCTCTTTTTTTTTTTTTAGTACCTCAATCACTCTATTTCATCCTAGCAGTAATAACAAGTCGATGTTTAGTGACCCACCAAAGCACTTAGATAAATATAGATAAATATGGAAAATAAAAATAGAACGTGATATGGTGATATTCCGAGATATGGTAACAACTATCATCTAATTTCTAACACTTGAATAATTCTGTCCCTTTTAGTTAATGGGTTCCTCAACTCCTCCAACCAAGATGGTTCCATCCATTTAGATTGATAGTGTCATCCTAAAGGCCTATATTTCTAGGTTTCGGAGTTTATAAAGCAAATTTTTTTTTTCTTGTAAGAACACAAGGGAAAAACTAACAAGGCTAAAAACTCTATATGAGAACACTCCCCCACACTTAAACTTTGCATTGTGCTCAATGTAAATTGTAGTCATTCAAAGTAAAGTTCAAGATGGGAAATTCATAAAATGATATATATACACAATATGAAAATAAAATGAATAATAAAAACTCATTACTCCAACTCATAGCTATTGCTGAACAATAGAGGATAAACACTAAACAAGCTATTTAGTTGGCATCTAATCCCAACTCAGCCAATATATATACCTCATCGTTATGAAAAAATTCCATCTACTTAGAAAAGCTAGTGTTTATTCTAAATTGTTCAAAAATCTCTAAAAATTAGAGTTTTGATATGCAAATATCCAAAATAAGAAAATAATGATAAAAGATTTAAAATAATAAAAGAAAAAGATAGAGATAGATACACAAAACCAGTGGGTTGCCTCCCCTTTAGCGCTTGGTTTAAAGTCGTCAGCCCGACTTGCAAGACGAATTCCCCATACACCAATAATTGGAAAAGTTGGGGATCCACCCATAACACCTGTTTTGCAAACACTAGCTTCGCACAAATATTAGTAACATAAAATAAAAACAAAGCTATTAATCGAAAAAGCTTCCCCCACACTTATTCTTTTCCACACTTGAAAGTGTATAAAGAATATAGAAGTCGGGTACTTCCATGGTTTCTTGTTCACAAACCTGCATAGTATGAGAATCAAATGTTTCTTACGGCGGATATCGAGAAATAAAATCATTCAACAATATTCTCGAAGCACATACATTCAAATCAATAAGAGGTAAAGGAGAAGAATCAATATGCAATGGGTTAGACAAACCTTGCACAATCTCTTTTATTACAGAATCCTCTTCATCCTTGAAAAACTCAAGTGAATTATTCACCTCTTGTATATCATGGTCCTCTATCAAACCTTGCAACCATTATTCGTCTGTTTCTGCCTTAACCAAAATCTTGGCATCAATATCATCATTACAATCATATGCAAGCTCAATTGGGTCTTCCACAATATTGGTCATAACGGTCACATTCTCAACATACTCCTCCTTATTGTAAGGCACATACTCCACTGCGGATTCAAGTCTGTCCATAAGGAATTTCTTTAGAACACTCATTGCATCATCCTCAAGCTCTACCTTTTGAATAGGTTCTTGATCGTCATAAAGATCAATGCTTGAGTAAGCTACACTAGTGTCATCATATTCCTTTTCAACTTCACCTTGATCGCCAAAAGACTCCATTGTACACTCCTCGAGGATGTCACCATAAATTGGTTCAAGCGATGTATTTTCATAATCATCGTCACTATCATAGTTATCATAAGATTGGCTACCACTTCCCAGAGATTGGTCTTTCGCAGAATTTTGCATATCCTCTTTGTATTCTTCAATGCCTTGTCTTAAACTGGAAACACCTTTTTGAAGCTCTTGGAGTGATCCATTCAAATTTTGAAAATAGCATTCCATTTGTTGGAAAATCTCATTCGACAAAGAAAAGGTAGAATCACTTACTTCAGTATTGCTAGGTCAATTATCTTCCCTTTGAATGGGTGAATGATCATAACTACGATCAGAAATTGGTCCAAACATACTATGAGCACATTGGGTCGATGAAACTGGTTCCATGCTTGGTTGTCTACAAACTGACTCCATGCTGACCATAAATTGTTGCATCTCATCTACCAAACTTGAGGAAATATTAAGAGAAACACAACTATTCTCCCCTCCTTGTGGTTGCTCACTTACATACCCACCGTAAGAAGGTTGGAATGTATGAGAGTAACTAAAAGGGTACGTGGAGTATTGATCATAACCAAAGGATTGGTTTTGATTGTACTCCCCATAAGGGTTATAGTTGTCATATTGTTGTTGAGGTCAAAAGCCGTATTGATTGCTCCAATATGCTCCGTCCATGAGAAATAAGTGCCTGAAATAAGATTCTCAAACCAAGGTTAAAAACCAGAAAATAAGAAAAACAAAAATAAAAACAAAACAAATAAGAAACCAAAAACAAGTGACAACCGTTGCCTCCCCGGCAACGGCGACAAAATTTGATCGGTTGTCAGCCGACACAAAATAAATTACACTTTCTTACTACTCAAAATATAAATATAGCAAGGGAAATAAAGGATCGATCCCACAGAGAGGACTAGGTTGTCAATATATTTTCGGTTTCCTATAAATAACATGGGGTATTTTCTGATTTTTGTAAAGTAAAAATAAAATAAAAGCAAATAAAGAAATAAGCAAACAAATCAAATAGAAGAGATATTGGTTAAGGATTTCGTTTTCATTCACTAACATGCTTTCAAAACAATAAGTAGAATTGATATTTAATCTCAACTTTTATCAAAATCCCTAGAATACCTTGGTCGCAAGAATATCCCGCTAATCTCCTTTTGTCATCAACAAACACATTAAAATATGCGAGTATGAGTTCTATCTAAGAGAACAACCTAACGTGTAAAAGCAATAATCAAGTTTAATTCCCTAGATGCATTAAGTTCTATGAAATCAGGCCAATCAAAGCAATCGAACGTGGAAAGCGCACTAATCCGATTTAACAAAGGTTATGGTTCACATATGATCATAAGGATGCATCACTACAAGCTATAACCATATTCATGCTACTTGTAATCAGGAATCTATCACTTTTACGTATAACAAACCCTAATCTAGAAATAGAGATGAAAACAAACTCAACCAATTCATGACTCGATCAAACAAGCATTTAAATCATGTAAAAATATAAATAGTGAATCATAATCGATAATATGGGGACAAAACTAATATATTAAATCAAAGAATCATGCTTTGTGAAATCCAACTATTCCATAACCAATAATAAAAACTAGGTACTCATGTTAATGGAGTTCATAACAAGAAGAAAGAGAAACCCTATCATATTGTAAATCCTAGAAACAAAAGTAAAAGAAGATATTAGGTTTTGAGAAAAGTCTTCTCTTTTATAGCTCTTCTTGTTCCAAAATTAGGCCTAGCCTTCAAAGGTCCAATAGATAGAAGTCTTCAAGCCCATAAGTGATAGAAACCCGTGTAGAAATTTTGTCCCAAAACCGCTCGCCGGAAATTGGCTGGGATTCGTCACCGGAAAGAGCCACCGGTAACCTGAAAATTCTTCTTCGTTGACGGAATATTCCATCACGGCACCGTTAAAGTTAACCGTTGACTTAACGGTCTTCCGTTAGTCAACTTGGTCAAGGTTACATTGAGTCAGAACGAGTCAGAACCGAGTCAGATTCTAGCTAAAAATTAGTCAGGTGAACTGACTAGGCTAACTGGTCTGAGTAAGGTCATTCCTAAACCATTGCACAGGCTAAATCTCACTGCCAGCCATGATGGATGTGCCACTGCTTCTTTCAAAACCTGAAACTGAGTTACTCCAGCTGCACTCCACTCTATAATCTTCCCTATCATGGCAAAACACATACACTAACTTCCATTTCCATCATACCATTGGCAGCAACCTTCAATTCAGCTGCAGTTGCACACTTCACAGCTCAGTCCAACTCCATTCTTATTCTTGTATTCTCGGAACCAGCTGTATTTCGCTGACTCATTCTGGCATCCAAAATCCTCACTCCTGCCTCCTAATTCCACCAGTACCAGAACCCATATGTTCCATTCTCATTTTCGCGAAACGCAATTACATAAACCCATGCTCTAATCGTAGCAAATTCACCACTAAGTTTTATGTAACTTGAGTTGCACAACTTATTGTCCAGCACCAACCAGATATGACTCATCAGACTTGAGCACCACTATTCGATGCAGCACCACATTATCTTGTAGTTCATAACCTACAGCACCATCCCTGTAACCATTGGAACCAGCACAACACCATCATTCCCTTGAATATTCAGCCACCACCACTTTCTTTGCATCATTTAACTTCTCCATCTCAGTTTCAAAGCAACATCACTTTCCATAGCTATCCTGCAAACTCAGTTCAAGAACATAACCATGTTTCGACCATCACTGCAACACCAACAGTATCAATTTGTCTTCCCTGCTGTTTTGGTTTCAAACAACTCTCTCATGACAGTCACTACACCTTCCAGTTCATAACACAGCACCACCAGGCTTGGTAAACAACAGCTCTATTGCCGCTCTTTCTGCCTATCCAAGTCTGCACCATTTATACCTTTTGCAGCTTCATAACTCTGCAATTTCTAACCAGATTCAATCCATGATTCTCAACATCACCATCAGTTCAATTTCAATCACAAAAATCCAATTGCTGCACATATGAGCCTCTGCGATTGCCTCAACCATATCTGTTCTATAACACCCTAACCGCATCTTTAACTGTAGCTCAAATACAACAACACAGACTTGCCTTTGAGGCTCTCCCCTGCCAAATGCAAATCCTCTTCAAACCCAACTTTCCGTCTCCGATTCCATAACAGCACAATCACCAGTTTCCTAGACTTCTCTGTGAAATAAACCGCCGAGCATACTCATTAGTCAATTGGCAACCAATACCAGCATACAACATCAGTTCCTTCTCTATTAACTCCATTTAAAACAACATCCAATCCCATCACCTACAACTTACTACACCTCAGACAATTCCATTACCTTGTACCACCACTTGCAGTTAACACAGCCATCATGGCAGTGACCACCAAAACCCATCTCAAATTATATCACTGCGTCACCAGCAAAACACCGTAAACAACTTCAAACCACCTCTAGAAACAACCACCAACACTAATTGTTCTTGTTAATTCTCTTCAGAATTGACATCTCCTTCCCCTGGTGTTCTTCATTGAAACAGATGAAAAAACCCCATTTCAATTCTCGAATCTCTGCAACTCTCTGCTGATTTTATCTCCCAATTTCAGAAACCCTAATTCTCCATTTCTAACATCCCTGGCTTTAGAAACTCATCAAATATTCTTAGAACTTAAACTTGTGTAGAAACCCACTTCCTGATTTTACTCTGGCATCAGAAATTCATCAATTCTTCATCTTCTTTCTCGATATCCATTTCCTCCAAAGAACAATGAAAGATCTCCATCTCTGAGTTAGGGAATGAATAATTGAGAAATAATTCTCTCAATTCCAGGCATTGGTAATAGCCAAAACTTCTATAGGCACCCAGAAGATTAATATGGGCCACCCAGTACTCTTCTTGTACTGTCAGTCTTAGGGAACTGACAAGCTTAACCGTTGATTTTTGCTCGTAACGTTTTCATACAGCGTTGGAATGACCTTGTTTTTTCTCCATTGACTTCATGTATTCGTTCTCTTTAACATGATGAGAAGGAATTCAATATTTGGGCGAGTTCCACTTCTTTTTTCTCCAAATGACTCAATAGTACCTAATCACTCAAAAGTGAACATAAGATACATAATTTACACGAGAATAACAAAGAAATCATAAATACTAGATATAAAATTAGGAGTTTTAGACACCTATCAATGAGAAGCTACAAAAGTTTATTTATTTTGTAATCCATATGTATTGATAGTTTTGTCACTAAAATTGATAAAGGGGGAGATTGTTAGAGCACTGCTTGGTCGAACTCGCAAGCATTGCTATCTCAAGCTTGTTTGTCAATGTTAGTGATAAAAACTACAAGTCTTTATTTCTAGTCTACTTATAGTAATGTCTGAAAATGCGGGGGTGTAACAACCTCACCCAATATTTCGATTAGTAGTCTGTATGGAATAACTTGAATATACTTTTAAGAGAATCAACTAGACAGTCGGACTCAATCTTAATAAAAAGTATATCAAGGTGTTAATATCTCTATCTCTTGATTTGATCTATACTCAAACAAATATAAATCTGTGAGTCTTTATCAAATACAAGATATATAAACTTGGATTGTACCAAAGACCAATATCCAAGGATCAATCAATTTCTAATCAACAACCAAAAGTTGGATTTCACAATTGATCGATACAACGCACAACCTGTGATATTTCAATTATATAAAAAAATATAATAAGCGGAATAGAAATAACACAGACACCAGAAGTTTTGTTAACGAGGAAACCGCAAATGCATAAAAACCCCGGAACCTAGTCCAAATTGAACACCACACTATATTAATCCCCTACAGACACTAGCCTACTACAAACTAACTTCGGTATGGACTTTAGTTTAACCCTAATCAGTCTTACATTGATTCAAGGTACAGTTGCACTCCTTACATCTCTGATCCCAGCAGGATACTACGCACTTGATTCCCTTAGATGATCGCACCCACAACCAAGAGTTGCTACGACCCAAAGTCGAAGACATGAATAAACAAATTTGTATCACACAGAAAATTCTATGATAATAGATAAATATGTCTCCCACAGATAAACCTACGAGTTTATTCCGTCTTTTGATAGAAATTAAGGTGAACAAGAACCAATCGATAACCCGGACTTATATTTCTGAAGAACAGCCTATAATTATCAATCACCTCACAATAATCTTAATCATATGCTAGCGAAACAAGATATTGCGGAATCACAAACGATGAGACGAAGATGTTTGTGATTTATTATTATCTTTCCCTATCAGAGATATAATATCAAGTCAATCTTTTAATTGAACTCGTACGATAGAAAATGGCAAGATCAGATCGCTCAAATACAAGAGAAGTAGTTTACTATGGCTTCAAAATCCCAATGAAGTCTTTAAGTCATTAACCTATAGGGTCTTGAGAAGAAACCTAAGGTTAAAGGAGAATCGACTCTATCTAAACCAACTAATATCACACAGGAGGTGTGGGGATTAGTTTTTCCAGTTGCTAGAGTTCTCCTTTATATAGTTTTCAAATCAGGGTTTGCAATCAATGTTAACTTAGTAACAAAGCATTCAATATTCATTGTTAGATGAAAAACCTGATTCAACCAAGCTAATGTCTTTCAACCGTTAGATCGAAACTTAGCTTGTCACACACAAATGAAATATATTTCATTTAGGTTCGAGTAACCGTACCTAAACGTGTACACTTAGTTGGTCCACAAATAGTTAACCAATGGTTATCCAGATGAGCACTTTCATATTAATCGTATTTATATTTCTCAAAACTAGTTCAAATGACTTTAAAAGAACTAGTTAAAGAGTTGTTCAATTGCTTAGGTATTTATACATAGACACAATTGAAACAAAATCGGTTTGATTCATTTGAATCAATTCATGAACAATATAACCACGGTTTGCAAAGATTGCATTCCTTATAATTTATTGGTTTAAGTTCATGAACTACCAATTTGAGAAATAACCAGATTGGGTACGCGTACGGGTATGCGTACCTTAGCTACCGGATTTGAGTTTCCAAACTCAGCATAATTTTTCGGGTAGAAAAGTTCCGCCAGTACGCGTACCTAAGGTGAATGGTTTATGAGTTCGTAAACTCCAAACTCAGCAGAATTTTCCAGGAGGAAAAGTTCTGCCAGTACGCGTACCTAAGGTTACTGGTTTATGAGTTCGTAAACTCCAAACTCAGCAGAATTTTCTGGGAGGAAAAGTTCCGCCAGTACGCGTACCCAACATGTCTCCTTTATCAATACTGTATGCACACGTATGCACACACTTGGTTTCCAGCACATGGATTTATACACTAATGTGCGAACACAATATATATGCCTATATCCATAGATGATAATCTCAACTCTACATTTCAATCATTGGAACATTCTTCTATGATGTTATAACAGTAGTTTTTCACAAATATCGTCATCAAAGCTATTTTCAAGATTGAAACGTCATTATGACTTTCATCACGGGTAAAGATGAAAAATGATTAAAGCGAATGCTTACCAAGACATTTTCAAGAAATAGATAGGAGAGTAAATTCGGATCGAAATAGCAAATGTGTATGTATGAAAACTATCATACTTATACGAATTTTGTCTCAAGAGTAGGAGATAAAGTAGATAGAATTTTGAGTGATAGATAAGTTCAAGTCTCCACACCTTTTAGTCGGATGAAGTTCCATTGGTTCCTTGAGTAGTTATTCGTCTTCGTAAGATGATCGCCATGAAGCCTGGAGCTCAACTATACTTAACTACCCTCATCCGAGACTTAGCTATAAGTAGACTAGAAATCAAGACATATAGTTTTGACAACTAAATTTGACAAACAAGCTTGAGGTAGCAACGCCCACGAGTTCGACCGAGCAATGCTCTAACAATGTCTCGGACTAAGATAGATTGTGTAGTTGAGCATTTGACTTCACGACGTTCATCATTTGAAGACGAAGAACTACTAAGGAGAGCTTGTGGAACTTAATCAACAAAACGTATGTGGAGACTGAAACTCATGTATCACTTGGAAAGTCTATTTCTACTCTATCTCCTATATTGAGACAAAAGTCGTATTACTATAATTTTCAATTATGCACATTTGATATTTCAAGCTGAGTTTAACTCGCTTACATATTTCTCGAAATATGTGTTGCTAAGATTTCGCTTCAACCAAGTTCATCTTATATTCTTGACGAAAGTCAAAAGATGATCATATGAAAATCGCCGAGTAACATCTTACATGGTCTGTGTGATACAATCATTTGGTGTAGACTCGAATGTTTCGTTGTGATTATTTCAATAACTTGAAAATTGCTTTGATGCTAATAGTGTGTGAAAACGGCTATAATCATCCTATAAGAATGTTTGAATGATTGAAATAGAGTTTAGAAAACTTAACCAACATTGGATTATAAATATGTTGTGCACTCTTGAATATATGTGATCCATGTCCGGGAACCATAGTATGCATACTCGTATGCGTACCTATTGGTTTGAGAAGTCCGGTAACCTAAGTATGCGTACCCGTACGCATACTGGCGAAAGGTTTGTGACCGAAAATTTCTGCTGGGTTTGTAGGTATGCGTACCCATTCGCATACTGGCAAAAACCAAACTTGGTCCAGATACTTCAACCATGCGTACACGTTTGCATACTTGAATGGTTAAAGTTCTAAAATCTGTTGTAACATGAACAAATACATTTATGTAATAAGGAATACATTCTTTGCAAATCATGTCTATAATGTTCATGAATTGATTCGAGTGAATCAAACTGATTTTGCTTCAATTGTATTCTTGTATACTTCAATGAGAATATATCAATTGAAAAACTCTTTAACTAGTTTCATTTGAGTCATTTGAACTAGTTATGGTTAAGATGAATAAGGTTGATATGAGAGTATTCATATAGCTAACCTCGGTTAACTATTTTTGAGCGAACATGGTGTACACGTTTAGGTATGGTTACATAAACCTAAATAAGGGTACATTTCATTTATGTATAACAAGCTAAGTTCGATCAAACGGTTGAAAGATATTAGCTTGGGTTTAATCAGGTTTTCATCTAACGGTGAATATTGAATGCTTTGTTACCAATGTAACTTCGATTGTAAACCCTGATTTGAAAACTATATAAGGGAGACATCTAGCAATTGGAAAAACTAATCCCCACACCTCCTGTGTGATACTAGTTGGTTTGCTAGAGTCAATTCTCCTTTAATCGTAGCTTTCTTTTCGAGACCCTGTCGATTAACGACTTAAAGACTTCATTAGGATTGTGAAGCAAGACCCAATTATTTTCTCTGTAGTTGCGTGTTCTGATCTTACTTTTATCTCCGATAGGTAATATTAAAAGTAGTCACAAACATCTTCGTCTCATCGTTTGTGATTCCACAATTTTTTTTTGCTACCATACGATTAGGATTATTGTGAGATGATTGATAATACCATGCTTTTCTTCGAGAATATAAGTCTGGTTTATCAATTAGTTCCTGTGCACATTGATTTATCAAAAGAAGAAAAAAAAACTCATATGTATTTTTGTGGGAGACATATTTATCTATTCAAATAGACTTTTCTGTATGAGACATATTTGTTTATCAAGTCTTCGAATTTGGGTCGTAGAAACTCTTAGTTATGGGTGAGATCATCTAAGGGAATCAAGTGCATAGAATACTGTTGTGGTTCAGAGATGTAAGGAGCGCAACTGTACCTTAATCAGTGTGAGATTTATTAGGGCTCAACTACATTCCAGTCCAAAGTTCATTGGTAGTAGGCTAGTGTCTGTAGCGGCTTAATACAGTGTGGTGTTCAAAGCCGGACTAGGTCCTAGGGTTTTTCTGCATTTGTGATTTTCCTCGTTAACAAAATTCTGGTGTCTATGTTATTTTTTTTCTGCATTATATTTTGTTATATAATAGAAATATCATAGGTTGTGCGTTGTATCGATAAATTGGTAAATCCAACCTTTGGTTGTTGATTGAAATTGATCAATCCTTGAACATTGGTCTTTGGTACCGCTCAAGTTGTTTCTCTTATATTCAAGCGGGCTCGCAAATTCCTATTTGCTGATTACGGATTGAATTAAGAGATATCGATATTAAACTCTTTGATATACTTTTTTATAGATTGACTATGACTGTCTAGTTGATTCTCTTGAAAGTATATTGGAGTTTGTCTATTCAGATTGCAAAAAAAAATATTGGGTGTGGTTGTTGTACCCTCACCTTTTCAGTTCCTTGAATATGCCTTAACAACCACTTTCGCACCAAGTTGTAGATGACTAGGTGAACCCATGAACCTAGAAATCATACTTGAAGCAAACATAATATCCGGTTGTGTGTGTGTAAGGGACAATAAGTTTCCAATAAGATATCTATAGTAAGTGTTAGAGCACTGCTCGGTCGAACTCACAAGCATTGTTATCTCAAGCTTGTTTGTCAAGTTTAGTTGATCAAAACTATAAGTCTTGATTTCTAGTCTACTTATAGCTATGTCTCGGATTAGGATAGAATATGTAGTTGAGCTTTAGACTTCATGACGTTCATCGATTAAAGACGAAGATCAACTGAGGGGAGCTTAGAGGAACTTCATCAACAAAAGGTATTTGAAGACTAAAACTTATCTATCACTCATAAGTCTATTATATCTTATCTCCTAATGAGACTAAGTCGTATAGATATATATACCTTTACATTATACACAATTGATATTTCGAGCTGAATTTATCTCGCTTATCTATTTCTCAAAATATATGTTGGAAGCTTTTTGCTTTAACTATGTTCATCATTATTCTTGACGAGTTTAGTTGGAAGCAATTTATTTGTTAGAAACTAAATATTAAGTCAAAAGATGATCATGTGGAAATTGCCTTGAAACATATTACATGATTTGTGTGAGACAATCATTTGATGTCGACTTGGAAAGTTTCATATTCATCGTTCGATTACTTGAAGCTTATAGTTTGTGTGAGACAGCTATTGTCGTCTTCTAAGGATGTTTCAATAATTGAAATGGGAGTTTAGAACAACTAACCATGTCTGGATACAACAAGGTATGCATAGCTAGTATGCGAACTGTTTTGTAATGATTCAGGTCCGGGAACCTTGTTTGCGTACCTAGTATGCGAACAGTTCTACTTGAGTTGGGTCCGGGATGGCTATTCGCGTACCTGGTTTTCAAACGGCTGGACAAGCCAAGGTTCGGAGCTGTTGTTCGTGTACCTGGTTTGCGAACACAGTGGTTTAAGTTTTAAAATCGGTTAAATATGTTTTTCATACTCATGAACAAAAATATTTATGAATCAAGGAATGCAATCTTTGCAAACCATGGCTTAATGTTCATGAATTGATTCTTGTATAAGTACCTTGTACGATTAAAGAATCGATCCAATTTTATTTTTTCATATATATTTCTATGAGATAGTGAACAATTGAGCAACTCTATGTGAAATACAATTATATTTTCATTTGATTATCTTTCATGATTGATTGATCATCATATTTGATACAGAAGTGTTAGATGAATATGGTTAAGACAAAAGTGTTCGTATGGCTAACTTCGGTTAACTGTTATTGAGGCTACTCAATATACACGTTTAGGTACATTACCCATATCTAAAAGAAGGTATATATCATTTGTGTGTAACAAGCTAAGACCATCTAACGGTGGAGATTAATTGTTTTATTTCTAAGCATACTTAGCTTGAATCTTAAATCAGGATTTCATCTAGCGATGAATATTGAATTCTTTGTTACTAAGTTATCATAGCTTTGATTGTAAGCAAACTTTAATTTGAAAGACTATATTAGGGAGAACTCTAGCAATTGGAAAACCTAATCCCGGGACTTTCCTGTATCTTAGTTGCGTACTAGAGTCGATTCTCCTTTAACCTAGGTTTTTCCAAAACCATATTAGGTTAACGACTTGAAGACTTCATTCGAGATTCGTGAAGCTAGATCCAACTATTTTCTCTGTAGTTGCGTATTCTGATCTTACTTGTTATATCGTATTGAGTACTATCTTATCTAAGATTTGCTCGAGATTTATCACCAATAGGTAAGATATAAAAAGTAATCGCAAAGTTCTTCGTCTCAGACTTTGTGATTCCGCGGTAACTTCTTCTACACCATATAGTTAATTATTGTGAGGTGATTGATATTTTTAGGCTGCTCTTCGGGAGTATAATACCGGATTATCAATTGGTTTTAGTTCACCTTGATTTATCATAAGACAGAAAAAACTTCATAGGTACTTCTGTGGGAGACACATTTATTTATCCGAATAAACTTAGCTATGGGAGCAGCGACGAAGGTAGAAATTAGGATAAGGGGAAGCAAAGTCTTGTTAGGGGAGCAAAAATGCTAAATTAGGCTTGGAGGAATTTTGGGCTAGGAAATTTAGGCTTGAAAGCCCAATAGTTAGGGGTCGCAAGTGCGACCCCTTGCTTGCAGCTGGATTCGCCACTATATAGGAGACAAATTTGTTTATTAGTCTTCAGATTTGGGTCGTAGCAACTCTTAGTTGTGGGTGAGATAAGCTAAGGGAATCAAGTGCGTAGAATTCGGCGTGGTTCTAGAGGCATAAGGAATGGGACTGTACCTTTATCGTTGTGAGACTTGGATAGGGCTCAACTACAGTCCAGTCCGAAGTTAAATTGTAGTAGGCTAGTGTCTGTAGTGTCTTAATACAATGTGGTGTTCAAAGATGGACTAGGTCCAGGGGTTAATATGCATTTTCGGTTTCCTCATTAACAAAATTTATGGTGTCTGTGTATATAATTAAAATATCACAGGTTGTGCGTAGTTCAATAAATTAGTAAATCTGACCTTTGTTTGTTGGATATAAATTGATTCACACTTGGGTATTGGTCTTTGGTACCGTCCATGTTATTTCTCATATCAATCAAGCTCACGGTTTTCTCTCTATTCGATTTGCTGATTGCATTGAGAAATAAAGATAAAGCTCTTTGATATATCTCTCGATATAACTCACTTTTAAGTTGGTGGTCTCGAAATCATATTAGAGTTTAGTCCATACAGATTTCCGAACGAATTATCGGGTGTGGTTGTTATACCCCCGCTTTTTCAGTAAGTTTCATCAACTTTTCTTCCTCCATCATCTTTCTTGAGTTTCTTATTCACTACAAATGGTTTTGATGTCGGGTTACAACCAAGCATACTAAATTTTTTCAATTCCTTTTCGGCATACTTGCTTTGAGAAATGAAAACCCTATCTTCACTATGATGAATTTTAAAACAAAGGAAACACTTGAGCAAACCCATGTCACTCGTCTTATATTTCATCATCATTTCTCTCTTGAATTATTCAATCATATGAACATCATTTCCCGTAAAAATTAGGTCATCAATATACAATACAACGATGAGAATAGACGTACCTTGTGTCTTCACATATAGTGTAAGGTCACTCATGATTTTGATGAAATTTTTCCTTTAAAAGTATCCATATATCTCACTGTACCAAGCTCTTGGTGTTTTCTTAAGGCCATACAAAGCTTTCTTCAACTTGTATACCTTGTCTTCTTCTACTTCAATCAAAAAACCTTGTGATTGTTCTACATATACCACTTCTTGGAATTCTCCATTCAAAAATGCTGATTTCACATCAAATTGATATAATAACCAACCTGTTTGGGAAGCTATAGCATCACAGCTTTAATGGTGTCAATACGAGCAACCAGTGCAAAAGTATCATTGTATTCGATATCGGGTTGTTGAGAGTATCCCTTTGCCACTAACCTTGATTTTTACAATCTGAACCGATCCATCCGCATTGTACTTCACCTTATAGATCCACTTCACACCAATAACTTCTTTGTCACTTGTTCTTGATACTTTCTCCCATGTATCATTTTCATCAATGACAAAAAATTCGTCTTCCATTGCTTTTATCCAAACCGCTTGTTTTGATGCTTTCTAAAAAAATCCGGTTCAACTGTACAAAAGTTGCATCTTTCATACATTTCACTCAACCTTTGCATCTTATTTAGTGCCGTTGGTACTGAAATCGATGCGCTAGTACTAGGAGACATACTTGGAGATGCTCCTTGTCTTGCATTTGGAGGTGTTTGAGGTAGTTCTTCACCTTCTTCAACTTCACTTGTTTTTAAATTTTCTATTCATCATCAACAACCATTATTTCCTTCTTCTTAATTCCATGAAGCACCTTCATCAAACAAGACATCACGGCTTGTTATCATCTTGTTGCTATTAAAGCTAAAATACCTATAACCTTTAGATTGAAGGATATAGCCAATAAATATACATTTATTATTTGATTCATCAAGCTTTGTTCTCTTCATATCTGGAATTTGAGAATAACACGCACTACTTTGAGATATCTTACCGATAGTTTTCTTCCACCCCATGCTTCAATTGGAGTTTTATCACATAAGGCTTTTGTTGGAAATTTATTCATCAAGTAGATGGCAGTGTTAATAGGCTCGAACCAAAAATATTTAGGCATACCCTTCTCATGAAGCACAGACTTCGCCATCTCCATCACGATTTGGCTATTTTTATCGAAACACCATTTTGTTGAGGAGTATAACCCACGGTTAATTTCCTTTCCAAGCCTTCATCTTCATAAAACTTATCAAACTCTTTTTTATTGTACTCTTTGCCTCCATCACTTCTCAACACTTTGATGTAGTAACCACTTTGCTTTTCAACAATGCTTTTGAACTTCTTGAATATGCTAAAAACTTTGGAATTTTGTCTCATGAAGTACACTCAAGTTATACAACTAAAATCATCAATGAATAAGATGAAATATCTATTACCTCCATAGGTTGGTGTCTTCATGGTCCACACAAATCGGTATGTATAAAACCAAGAAGTTTTTTTGCTTTCCATGCTATAACTTTTGGGAATGGTTGGCGATGTTACTTCCCAAGTTCACAACCTTCACACACTCCATCCATGTGGTTGATATGTTGTGGGAGTCTTTGCACCATGTTATTGCTAGAAAGCACCTTAAGACTATTGAAATTCATATGCCCAAGTCTTTTATGCCATAAACATGTTTCATTAATGGTTTCCATCCTTATTGCAACATTCTTCTCTTTTTCAAACATAATTGGAAAGCTTTTATTCTTATCCATCTTTATACTCTTCATGACTTATATTTTGTTCTTGTGTTTCTTGTCATAAATGGTGCAATATCCATCTTCAAAATGGATTGCGTACCCAAGCTCCACAAGTTTCCCAATACTAAGAAAATTTTGTGCAGAATCCGGAACATATAATACATCTCTAATGTATTTTTCTCCATTGATATTTTTCATGAAAAGCGTAACTCTTTCGTTAGCTTGAACCATGTTTCCATCCCCTATCTTCACTAGAGAATTTACGGATGTAACCATATCGAAAAACAAACTCTTCTCACCGGACACATGAGTTGTACAACCACTATCCACAAACCACACTTCACTTTTGGAAGTTACCATGCCACTTTCACAAGCATCAAATATTATTTTTGTTCTTTATCTTCCGTTTTACCGGCTTGTTCTTCATATTTGCATCTACAATCTTTCTCCAAATGTCCACACTTTTTGCAATGATAACATTGGGGTTTTCCTTTATTCTAACAAAATTCTTCTCCAAATGACCATTTTTCTTGCAAAAATTACATCTTGGTGCCAAGGTAGTTAATCTCGGTTGTACAGGCCGATATTAACGGTTTTTATAGGATATAGGAAAAAATCTGTACGATACAGCAAATATCGGCGATACGAAGGAGGAACGTTAAAAACGCGCGTATCGTCCTGTACGGGCCGATATACAAGTTTCACCTGTACACCTATAATATAGGGAGAGGGCATGCTTTTGAATATTAGTGTAAAATTACCATAAACCCTACACTAAATCTAAGAGTAAAAGAAAATTGGCACCAAAATCCATAGTTCTTGTTTGTATCTTAGTTTTAAATCCAACCATTGGATATCTGTAATTTTCATAAATGTTGTTTGATACAGTATTATGAAATCTCTTTTAAATTTTTAGTACGATCGGTGATGGAGATGTGATGAAACCAACCAAGTTCAGATTACATTGCTACAGATTTCAGATCACTGTGCAGCGATATAAACCTATGAAAATACATGTTGTACAGTGTAGAATGACCTGAAATTTTAATGGGGTTAACCAATTTAGTCCATGAGGTTTCTGTAAAAATTTCCCTCTAATATGAGTTAGAGAAGTACCCCAACCGACTGCGTTTTACAGGTGAACTTGTAGAAATTCAGTTTGAGATGAACTTATAGAATCAGTGGTAAATTAGGTTTTAACCGTTACTTTTCTATGAAATTTTGATACAATTCCTGTGATATATCTATGAATGTGTGGTATAAATTTCAGTTGGATCAGATTAGTATTCATGGAGCAGTAGAATAAATGGAGTTGACTCGACTAGGTGATTAGTAACTAATGTCAGACTTGGTATATCACTAATGGTTTTTATTTTGTAAGATTGAAGTTTACAACAATTATTATTTTGTAAGATTGAAGTTTACAACAATTATTATTTTCTATTATGTTTTTTTTTTGAAGCATATTATGGTTATATTTTCCCCTATAGTTATAACAATATACATTTTTTCTATTATAGTTATATATATAAATAATAAATATTAAAAAAATATATTAATGGTGTATCGCCTGTAAAAACAGATATTATCTTTTGTATAAGTGTATAGGATCCGACCTGTACGATACCGATACACGATATTGACTACCTTGCTTGGTGCTTGTGAAGAATCATTCTTTATGCAGTTGTTGGAGGTTGCTCCTCCTTTGTTCCATTTTTTATATCCTTTGAAATTATGTAGCATCATCCTTGTACTCGTTCTTCTTCATTGCTGAATTTTTTGAGTCTAAGTTCATTTTTGATTGAAATGCACTTTTAATTTCCTGATCATAATGTCTTGACAACCTTTGTTCATACACCTTCAAAGAATCCCATAATTCTTGTGATATCAACATAGATAAATCTGTAGTCTCTTCCAAAACCTCCACAATGGGTTCAAATTTCTCCGGCAAATAAATCTGTTCTTCTTACAAATTCTTATTTATTCCATCTTCTCACCACAAATCATCATTTGATTAACAACTTCAACAACTCTAGATGAAAACCCATTCAAACTTTCATTATCATTCATTTTTAGATTTTCAAAATCTCTCCTATAATTTTAATTTCTTACCTTCTTGTAACCTCCATGCTCTTGTTGTAGAAGATCCCAAGCTTCTTTAGCTTTAGATAAATGAATTGGTCAAGGTAGAATAGTGTCTCCAACTCGTTGTTAAATGTACATGGATTCTTTAGCATTTTTGTTTCTACCCTCCTTAAGTAAATCCTTCCGGGGTTGTTCTAGATTTGATGGATCTTCAAATTCATCATACACATTTTGTACAATCTACCACACATCTTGAGACATAAACAAGGTCTTAATTTTAAAGCCTAAAAATCATAATTTCTTCATAAAAAAGTGGCATTGATGGTTGTTGAATGTATAGATTTGAATTGATGGTTGTTGAATGTATAGATTTGAGTTGCTACTACTTGCCATTGGTTTGATTTAAGGTTAATTGAAAATTGTGTTTTTTCTTTTCTAAATCTAGATTTTAATAACTTTGTTTGTTGATGATTCTTATTGATTGATTAGGTATTGATGGATTTTTCTTATTCACTAAGATCAGATTCAATTGATCTTGGCTCTGTAACCAATTGTTGGTTTTTGAATGAATTGATTTGGAGATAATGAAAGTGGGAAACTCTATGGTTTCTTCTCATTATTTTTTCATTCACTTTACTAACTCCTTATCTCTTACATTTATCTCTCTTTACTTGGTCAATGTAAGATCTTAAAGATAAGAGGACACGTGGACCTCTAATATACATACATTTCTATTACATAATTATTGACTACACACTACTATGTAGAAATAAACAGATTATGTGCACAATATTGTTCAGATGTACTGAACTGACTGCGTATCCAAATGCTAGGTAAACTGGCTGTCTGAACAACACTTGTGCACAAGCACATTTCATCACATTACTCAGCATATATTATCTACTAATTTTCTATAATAACCTTCATATATGTATAATACTAAAATTATCTTAAGGTCGGGTATCCAACAGATGGTTGATGTTCCACCTGCGTCCAACCCGTGAAAACAACCGGTTTCAAAAATTCACCAGCATCCGATCCGCGAGAATGGATTGGGTATCAACCCACCAAAATGCAGATTGGTTTGGATAAAATACACTTATTAGGTGTTTTTGCTCACCCCTATATCATACCCACGAGCAGTAGAATGTTAGTAAAGTTTACTTTAATCTTATATCTCTTTTCTAATAGTAATAATAAAAAAAAGTTCTAGCTATCTAGACTAACAGGTCGTTTGTTTTTCCTGATTATTGACTCAGCTAGATTTGGCCCATCTGGATTTGACTCGTTATATCTGAGTTTGACTCATTACATTTGACTAAAAAATTATTAAATAGCAAAGTTAAAGAAAACTTTTGAATCCAGTCAGATATGTGCCCAACAAGTCATGTTTAAAATGATACCTGATTCAAATAGCTTGGTCAGATGTATGAACCTAATATGATTTTAAGTCATACATCAAAAAGAAAAAGAAGAAAAAAAAACCGATCTGACATCTTACTCGAGCTGCTGAGTCATATTCAGATCGCGAGTTAAACCCGACAAACAAGATGTAAATTCTGAAAAATGGATTTAGAAGCGGGTCGAGTTATAACATCGTTTTAACTGAAAACGTCTGTTTTACTTCCTAACTGTAAGCATCGAAAGATATTACGAACCACGCAGAACACTAATGTCGATATATACTTCCTCCATCCCTAAATAGATGATCTCTTTCAAGATTGCACAATTCTAAAGGCAAGGAGGAGAGAAGAGTTTTTTAAATATTTTTTTGCAATTATACCTTTGGATAATAATTAGCAAAGTTTAAAAATGATACATATCTCAAATTGTACCACAGATGTTTATAAACTTTATAATATTAAAAAGCATTTTAAAATACTTATATAACGAATATAAACATGGATATCAAATTATACATATTTCTTACCTGGCTAGTTTGGGGCCTAGGCCATTTATTTGGGGCTTATGGATTTCTTCATACACCCAATAGAGAAGGATAAGGGGTGTCTAGAGTGTATTAAAATACCAAATTACCCTTATACATTCTTAATAATTCCAACTATCTAAAACAAATACTAAAATCTAAATCATTTCTATTATCAATCTTCAATCAAAAAACTAAAACCCAATTCATCAAAATCAAAAACTAAAACTTAGTCACAAACAACAATTCAATTCTCTATTTTTTGGTTTTTGAAAACAATTCGGCGACAACAAATTCGAGTGATTGATTTAAATTATTTTAATCCGTTCCTTTTAAGAAGGATTAATCAATAATTTAACTATGAATCTCTGAAATTTCTTATCAAAATTTTTCTGAAACCGGACCAGAATCGGTTGATATATGCATTAACATAAACCGATTGTTGATGATGTTCCCTAGAATCTGTAGATATAGTACATCCACATAAACCGATCTTGGGTTGATGTGATGAACATCAACCAATTCATTAACCATGTTTGAATTTTTGCACAAATCTTGAAAGTTTGATCTTTATATTGTAGAGCATGAAATTACGAATTGAACTAAAAATGAATGAGGTCATTCCGACATCGGACGAAGAAGTTATAAGTAAAACAGTCGAAGAAATTAAATGCCCAGATTTACAATCGTTTTACGTGGACATTTATGTAAACCGATTGTTGTGAAAAAAAAATCACGAAAAAACTCTTGAATTGGTTTATAAGTGCAAGAACGTAAACCGATTCTGGGTTGAGTTTTTTCATAAAAATAAAAAAATAATTCATGTTTTGATGATGAGTCAAGATTAGTTGATTTCTAGGTTAACATGATTAAACATTAATTAATCACCCGAATTAACACTAATTAATCAGGGGTAAATTAGACATTATCTAAAATAGTTGGATAACGATTCATTTTACTTCATGATGATCCTTTTTTGTCTTGTAATTATGTGCCCCAAATTAGCCAGGATTTTTTATACTAATAATAATAAACAACGTAATTATAAAAATATATGCTTTCCTCCGGTGTATGAGTCAAACTTTTAGAGTCAAAATATTAAAATTAGAATGTCATCCAATTACGATGGGAGTATATCCTGTCGCTGTTTAAATTATTTAAGTGAGGCTCGAACTATTCAACACTGTAGATGGGGAAAAATGATTTGTTGGTTTTTAAGGAATTGAGGAGACGACCGTACGGAGGGGACTCCTTGAACCGAGAGAAATGTTCAACCTCACACAGATGCACCGCTGCAAAGGGGGTGCTTTGAATTCGAGAGATCAATCTGTAGTACTCCGGCCTAAACTAAGACAATGGACGTTCCAGAGTAAATTCGGTCACAAAAGAGGATGGGTCGATCTGTAGGAGGGAAGCTAAGAAATGTGTGGAATCAATGGTAATCAAAGATTGTAGGTATGTTGTGAATTCTGAATATGATAAGTTCTGAATGATTGAAATTGCTCAGTTGAGAGTAATTGCTCAATTGATGAGTTGTTGATCTCGTATTGTCAATGAGACATGAAATTCTTGTTATTCTCGTTGTTGTTTTCTTGTTGTTTCAATCATGATTCAGAGACTTATTTATATTGCTGGAATTGTAGACACCATGATCCCATGAAGTGTGACAGTTTATGGAATCAAAGAGTAGAGAAGTGGAAATCGTGTTTGAAACCAGTTGCTCATCGTACGGAGACTTGGCTGATTTTCCATCCACTACTTTGTTAACTCCTTCAACTGATTGCACGACTTGCTCACACTCCATCGTATGTTTGAACACACGTGCCGTAGACCGCCAGACCAAAATCCTAGTTGATATCCCCCCAAGTAACACAATTGACGTCTCGTGGTTATTTTAGTCAGTTGTTGATTTCATGGGACGATGATTCCATGTATTTACTGAGTTGAACATGATTTTTTAAAATGTTCTGAAACTCATGAATTGAACGTGGGCATGATTCTCACGTTGATAGCTGAGGCGAGCAAGTATTGCTCTGATTTGTTAAATATTGATAGTTGAACCAATATTCCTTGATCTGAGCAAGTGTTTCTCATCTGATGAATTATTGGTAGCGTGACCAAATAAAATATTAATTAAAATACTGGTAGTTGAATCGAGTATAATTAATAAGAGTACTGATCATGAGATCGTCATAAAATTATTAGTGTTTGAATCTGGAATTATGATCATTGGACTCAGAAAACCTAATTTGATCAATTGATAACCAATTGATGGTTTATTTGAAAATTAACCATGGAATGAAGGAGAACGGGCTCCATGGGACCATGGGTCGACCATGCAACTCTCATATGCTCGTGTGAGCAAATACTAAGGCCTCTTGAAGAGTTGGTGATTCTTTGATGAAAGAATTATTAAATGCTGGTTTAATCATTTATTCGAAAAAATGCTCGTCTGAGCCTTAGGTAATAAAACCTAATTAATTATGAAGAGACGAGGGACTGATCAAGGGGTCATGAAACTGGCCATGGGTGGTCACGGGATCAAATGATGATCGTTTCATGAAGTTCCAAGTTGTTTGGAAGAGTTTTGGACCTAATACGTGCAATTGCGCAAATTAGGTCAAACCGTGAAAATACACTGGACCGGATCATTGCGAGCCAAGGATCCAACCTTGGTCGGTCAAGGTAACATGCTCATGTCGTTAAAGTGTTCATATCTCAGTTATGAGAATTTTGATATTTTCTGGCGTGCATTTGAGCATCCATTTGAGAATATATGAAGAAATCAGGGATTTTTGATAAAACCGTCAAAACTTCATGAGATGAAGGAAAATAATAAAAAAAAAATGAAGGAATCATGAATTGTGGGACCAGGCATGGCCGGCCGGCCAAAGGGCCCAATCCCACACGTTTTCCCAATTTTTATAATATTTTCATGATTTTAGGGAAATATGATAAAACCAATGAATTTGTTAAAAATACGGAGTTTTGTTAAAATCAAAGAGTTTTGTTGAAATCAAGGAGTTTCCATGAGATGAGGAAAACATGAAAAATAAAAATAATAAAATAAGGGGCATGTGGGATCGGCTTAAGCATGGTTGGCCGGCTAGGGCCCGATCCCGTGTGTTTTTTCCTAATTTTATGTATTATTTCATGATTTAAAGGAATTTTCATAATTTGAAGGAAATATCATTAAATCAAGGAATTCCATGGGACCAAGGAAACATGAAAAATATAATAACAATAAAATGGGACGTGTGGGGCCAGCTAGGGCCCGGTCACACGGGTTTTCCTAATTTTATATTATTTTTCATGGGATCAAGGAAATATCATGAGATTAAGGAGTTTTCATGAAATTAGGGAAATAATAATAAAATAATAAGGATCCAGGAGGTGTGGGGCCGGTTGGGATCAAGACATGGCCGGTTGGCCAATGATCACGACTCTACCATATTTCCTTAGTTTTATATTATTTCTTTGGTGTGAGGGAACACCATGAAACTGAGGAGTTTCCTCAAAACGAAAGATATTTGTTCAAGTGAAAGGATTTTCATGAACTCAAGGAAAATAATAAAAAATATGATAAAAATATGAAACTGGTGTGGGATTGACCACGACACGTCCGGCCGGTCAGTGGGCCCATGCTCCTAGCGCCTTGGTCAATTTTTAATTATTTATTATTTTCCTTCCTATTTTGCATAGGTTCATCGTCTCGTCGTATTTTGAAATACTTGTTCGTACGGTAGTTGTTAGTGCATCATCGTCGAATACACTTGCACCATTTGATTCGGGGCTTACTCAGAGGTAGCTCACATGCCCGTGTGTTGAATATTTATTACTAACCCATGGAATTCTGCTGGGAAAAACCATGGTTTGCAGTGATGAAATACTGCGAAAATATTTGAATATTTTCGGAAATTCAGTGGATGAATCCAAGAATTTAGTAATAATTAACTTATGGCTCTATACTAGCAGAGCAAGCTGTCTAGGAGCATTAATTATCCCGATATGAGCTTGCTGGAGCTTCATATCCTTTACATAGTCATGGTAAACTCGTTGTTTGTATCCTGAAGACGTTATCGCTCTATACTAGCAGAGCAAGCTGTCTAGGAGCCGTCCATCTTGTGATACTATATAGAAATAATTAATGAAGTGTTCAGTATTCATGAGATATGTTGTTGCCTAGCCGTGAGACTACATATCTACATGTGCTCTGAGAAAAAGTATTCTCAGTCAGAGGATTCGATGAGAGATCTGTGTCTCAATACTCACGTCTGACTGCTGGATCAGAGGTTCGTATAATTATGAGTTTACGATTTTAGCCTTTGTCGAAAATCCACCATCTACAAACACCAAATAATATAGACTGGACAATCTTCTCAGTGTTCTCACCCTCACCAGGTACCACATTAAACAGACTCGCATAAGGGTAACATTTGTTGTTTAATGACCATAACTGCCGTATGCATGGCTACCTTGGGACGCCATGTGATACGTCATTGGGTAGTTGGGATAATAGGGTCACGAGTTGTGAAAAGGTCCCAACGCATTGATTGAGTTTGCAGGGTAGCGGGACATGGATATGAAAAACGTTAGTTATGTTTGGGGCATATAGAAACTAAGCGATGGCCCGGGCCTCAGTTACATCATTATTGGTAGAGCAATGTAATACGGAGGGGGTGAAGAGAGCCTCTCCCAATATTTTACCGACAGTTTTTGCATTGCATTGCATAATACATAAAGGGGAATGTCCCAGTCTATATTAGAAATGAAAAATTGTGTTGATTTTGCCAGAATGTCTGCCATTATGTTGCCACTTATAGGAACAAAATAAAAACCTAAAAGTTGTGGTAAGACTTAAGAGCAACCGCAGCGTTGTTGCCAAAAGCCATATTTAGCTTCAAAACTAGGCGCAGTGTTGGTCGTTAAAAGTTATATTTGTTTCCAAATTGCCATATTATCAAATTGAGTTTTCATATTTGAGAAATATTTTTGGCAATTCTCAAATATAGCACCACGCTTTTATAAAAACAGTCTTCCTTAAACGACTTTTAAAAAAACGTCCATGAGTAATCGTAATTTATAATTACGTTTGGAGAAATGAAGGGATTTATAAATCCATTTTGAGTAAAAGGTTTTTAAAACTACTTTTGTGGAAATGCATTTAAAAACTACGTTTGAACATGCACGAAATTTATAACTACGTGATAAATGGGTAGTCTTAAAATGCGTTTAAAAACGATTTTTTAAAAACCGTATTACCTCTGCACGTAGTCTTAAAATGCATCCACTCGTACACGGAAGTTTAAATTGCGTTTAGCTTTAATGGTTTTATAAAATGCATTTCACTCACAAAGAGTTGATGATTACGTTAACAAATAAACGCAATTTTAAACTACGTTGTTGGGTTTCCCAGTACGCCACCAGACTAAATTCTCAAATAAAAAGCCATATATGGGATAGCAATTTGGGAACATAGAACCCCAACACTAAAGTTGCTCTAACTACTCTATCCACTTTTTCCTAAATAGCTTTACTACGCCATAAGATAGCATTTGATTTAGATTATTAATTAACCTTTCACAACCATTCTTTTTGGAAAAATTGTTTGAGTCCCTTTTCTGATGCCCAATATTGCCTGTAGCAATCCTACTGTTTATGATTCTTGTGGATCTGAACATGCTAAAGATCATTTCTAATTATTAGAGCAAAACTAGAAGGCTTGGTTTCAGACGTCCAAGCTGCGTTAGCATTGATTTTAAGCTTGTTTTTATCTGGTGTTATCCAAGGAGTGTTTTGTTTTCTAGTTTTCTGAATGTTATTTTTCATGGGATTACTTTTCCGGGTAAGTATACAATATTTTAGGATTGACCTTTCCGTAGTAACCTAGAAAGGGGGAGCTATGCAAATCGGCGATAAAATCGTAGTCGACTTAGTGCTCTAATTTTGCAAATATTCTCGATTTTTCTCTTTGTTTTTTATTCAATTCTCCGTCTCTAACTCATTTCTTTGATAAATTATTCTCCTTAAATCCCTTTATTTCGTTTTAAATAACTTTTTTTTCTCTATTTTTTATTTTCTACTAATCCTGGGTTTATCTTATCTATATCGTTAGAATTATTTGAAATCTATTTTCGTTCGTTCGTTCGCTATAATTTTCTTTTCCCTTGTCTATTTAGATTCTATGTTATTTCGGTTTTTCTCTCCTCAATTTGTGTTTGATTTAGGATATCAGGTTTTTTTTCTTTTGTCTTTGATTTCGATTTTTCTCTTCTCATATCGTATTTACTTTGGGGTTTCTTTTAGGCTCTCATTATTTGAGCTTTAATTTTAGTTTTCCTTTATCCTATTTTCCTCACCATAATTAAATTCATCCTTAGATTGTTTTACTATACTTGTTCTCCATCCTTAGGTTACAGGGGAAGGGTGTTTGGAGTTGTTGCTCGGTGGAGACCTAACCAGATCATTGAATTGCTCTCTGCAAGTACCATGACTTGGAATCGCCACAAATTGATTTTTTCCTTTGGCGACGATTTTGCTGATTGCCCAAGAAAGGAACATACTTTATTCACAAAAGACAAGGTGCTCAGTACATTATTTAAATTATTATCTTCACTTTAATCATTATCATGGCTAGTCTCTGGTTTTGGAGGTTATCCTCTGCTAAATTGGATTTGAATATTATAAATTGTCAGAGATTTCTCATTGTGCACAACAAGTTCACTTTCACAGGTTTTTCTATGTTGATTATTCACAAGTGGAAAGTGATAACATGAATACCCTAAGAACATTCCCTTGCATGATAATCATAACTCTAGACAACTTATACTTTTGGACGATGTCTTCTTATATAAAAGATTTAAAGAACATTATTTGTCAGTTACTTCTCTTTGTGCAGAGCAAGTTCACTTACACAATCTTCTTTACTGTCAATTTTCTACAAGTATCTATAAGTCTCAGAATTTTCTTACATTCTATTTCTTGCGAAAATCATCTATTTAAACTTTCCTTCTCAATTTTTTATATCTTAAAACATCCTAAGTTCTACCTTACTCAGAAAAGAAAAACCCATATTCAAATTAGAGTTCTCATAGTTTGCTTAGTTTATTAACTTCTAGCTAAAATATATGATACTCCATACAGATCTTTCATTGATCATCTCACTTAAATGATGAATGACTATGTATCATATATTAAATCCTGGTACTAACAGAGAATACATAGATCTCCTTAGATCTACAATCATATTGATTGAAGATAGAAATTTTCCTAGATTGATTGTGAAGTTGTTCAAAGAAATCAAGGGGAATAATGATCCGAGAGGGCTTAGAATGGATGAGTTGCCTTATGATTTAAATCTTTTACAGTCTCATGTTGGTCATCTTATAATCATAAGAATTGTCGTTCCTCAAGTTCTTATTATTAGATTTACTCAAGTTGGTGACTTTGCTAATGTAATTTTCTCTAATCCCAACAGTGCGCATGGAAAACTTCTTAATTTACTTCTTTGCAACAATGGTACCAACCCAGATCAAGTTGATTTCATTGTCCATGACTTCTGCATTTAATTTAATATGAGAGGAAATCTAATTGAGAGAGGGTATGCGGCTAGAAATGTAGCTGAAAAAGTGGGTAGCGTGTTCTGCATGACAAGCAAACCCTATTTTCACCGACTAGATATTAGAGAATTCATCTATAAATAGATTTCATATTTCTCCAAGCTAACAATAACTTTCTCTCAACAATTCAGAATAATTCTTCTACAAAACTTAGAATACTATGACTCTCCCTCTCTTCAACTTCCCTCCCTAAGACCATCCATATTTCCTCTTGTGACTGAAGCATCCTTCAAAAGGCCACTGAACATGGTTTAGGAGAAGACTAATCGTGCTCAACCTCCCGAAACTCACACTTAGAAACCCTAAAGTACCACTTCTACCATCTCACCATTTTTAGGTAACTACACTCACCAAGATTACGACCACCATCTGAACCTTTGTTCATGATGTTTTTTTGAGGATTTCTGCCCAATATGATTATCATTCACCTTTTTACTTTGATATTTCCTTGAGATGCTACAGGAGGGATCAATTGTAAGGTATGAACTAATATAAGAGATATCTGGAACCTTAAGATCTGTTTTTATTCTGTCAATGAGATTTTCGTAAGATTTTATTATTCTAAGGATTTACTTATGACAGATCCCAGTTCTTTCATCAGAAGTTACATGATTTTATGGAACCCATTTCTGATTAATTTTCTTATTAGTAAAATTTCCCCCCTTCTTTTTTCCTCGGGTGATAACCCTTCATGTAAATCAAGCATGTTTCGACATGAGTGTATAGGAATCTTTTCCAGAAGTGATTGTCAACTCCTTTTCATGATCTTTAGCGTTGATGGGATTTGCATGGGACTCGGATACTTTGTCTACTGCAGGATGAAATTTTAGAGCTTTGAGACAAGATACTTCCTTCAACACTTTTATAAGAGTATTTTAAAGTAGCACTAGTTTCTTGTCAACAAACTGAAAGTTATATTCCTTACGATCTTATTTTCAAGATTGATTCGAAGTTTTCTTTGAATCAAATGTCGAATGATCAACATTATCAATAGATAAAGAGATTCCAAGTTTTTCTTATGATTTGATGATTATAACATGTGTAAACATTTAATGAGAGAATCATGATCCGTTTCAGATGTGACTGAACTAGGATTATTATCACAAATTTTCATCACAAGAAATCACAACAGATGCATTAGTCAGTGTCTTATCTCGCAATCCTTGTTTTTGAGTAAGGGGTTTATCAAAAACTTCTACTTTGACAAAAGGTATTTACTCTCTTCGGCAAAATAATTTAATTGCATATCCTTCACTCTGATATCTTATATAATAGTATTAGCTTATGTTTTCAATTTTAGAACCTCAGTGGACAGACGACTAATAGGCATTAGGATTTTGGCCAACTCTTTTTAAACATCTCTTTTGATATCAGAATCAGACATATAATATGTGCTAGAAGCGATCTTATATCTGGAGTCATGAGATGAATATGTAGTAACATATGCAACCTTTGAGCTTTCGTAATCCTATGATATGTTAACTGAATCGTCTTTAAGTTCTTACATAACCGTATTTATATTCATATATTATAGGAAGGATCGTACCAAACACATATTGTTAGATATTTTTGTGTTTGCCTGCTCTGATACCGATTGAAAAAACTAGGGTACCAAGTAATCCATAATATTCTAGATATTAACCTATAAGTATGATACCTTGTGTGATCTAATATAGACAGACACAGTCAGGAAGATGACAACAACAAGGTATACACTTGGTATATAGTATAATTCCGAAAAAGAACCTTAACTATAAGGATCAACCCAAGTGTTTGGATTGACGTATAATGTATTTAATTTTAATTATAACTGTTAGAGCACTTTTCGGTTGAACCCACCAAGCATTGGTATATCAAGGTTGGTTGTCATATTTTAGTATTAAAACTTATAAGTCGCTTAATTATATTATAATAGTCAACTTCATTAGGTTAGACTATGAAGTCTAGAAATGTTGAGATATACAAGTATTACTATGAAGACCTGGAAATTCCGAAGAAGTATCGACATCTACGTAGACATCATTCTTCCACTTGAGCTTAGTAATACATGACTTGACGTGTTTTCATTTTTATATTGTAAGCTTTCAAGTCGTGTTTGATTGAAAACATAACATGCGAAGTTATATACATGAATCTCTAGTATTAGAGACTTGATCATCTTATTATGATCAAAGTATCAAGGAAAAATATATTAATAGTGATGAATGTTTTGTATTGGTATATTCAATTATGAAGTATAATGCTTATCTTTTGAACTTCATAATTGCGACATCAACATAATCTTTGTAACTCATTACTAGATTGTGTAGTGAACATAGGATTGATTTCATGCCTAGAAAACTATGTTTAATTAAATGAGTTTAAGGAAGTAGACTTACAAAATTGTATCTTAGTTGAAAGAAATCAAGAGGATTGGAGGTCCGGTTTTCATTGAAGATCGATCCAAACTCAAGGTAGAGCGGATCCTAACTTATGTTGGAAGTCAAGGTAGAACCGATCCCTACCTATATTGTGAGTCAAGGTAGAACCGATCCTAACATATGTTGGGAGTCAAGGTAGAAAAAATCCCAATAGGCAAAACATATTTCTCTAAGTCACGTACACTTTAAGGTTTGTGTGATTTCGAAATTGGGTTTGCAAAATAGGAAAACTCAAGATGTCAGCATAATGAGTAATTTGAACATGTGCTGAAATCTTATTTATTAATTGTTCAAAGATATTCCTTGATACTCAAGGTGGGATCCCAAATCGAAATGGTTGAGAATCTTTTAAGATTTTCGAATGAATATGTTTTTGTTTTACCAGCAAGCAAAACATATCGTTGGAAATATATATTAGTTAAGTGCTAGCTAATACTTAGTTGTCCAGGAGAAATTTCGGTTATACAATTGGATATTGGTTGGACTTAAATAAAACCGAATTTATGTGCTTTATTACACATCTTGAGAATATTTTCGGTAATGGAAATTCCTTGGTGTCCAAACTACCTTGGTCTATAAATAATGAAGTTTGTTCTTCTTACAAACTTATTCTGAGGCTGTCACTTAGTTTCCTAGTCTTGTTGTAGCCAACTAATAATTTTACTTGTAATACTATCTTGTAGGGGAGAGAATCTAATTAGGTGAAATCTCTGACGTCCGCTAGTTTAAAGAATTTTTTGGTATCAAGAAGCATCTACTAGTACCATTGGTGGGAAATTAAAATTGCATTTTTACTTTAGTTTTCGATTATTGATTTGATTGACTAAAGGTTGTTAACTCTTAATTGCACCTAGTTTGATTATTCTTGAGAGCCTTCTCTTATGACATAAGGTCACTCAAAAATATATCAATAAATTAATGGTAGTTTAGATATGATTTTAGATCTGACGTTGATGTGTGATCATCCGTAGTTAACGGACTCTGTTATGTGCATGATCGATCATAAGTTGGAATCAAGTTTGTTATTGTGAAGGTACAAAATACTATTGAAGACAAGAAGACAATAATATTTTTCTCATTGGTTTCGTATCTTTGTGATTTGCTTCGTGCACAAACTTGATCGGCCGGGATCCGACTAGTATTAATTTATCTTTTGATAGACTTGTTATTCTAGTCGTATTTAGATCGGCAAGCTACCATTTTGTGGTACTCTTCAGTATTCGAATCTGGTAATTTTGTTTGACTTGATCTGGTTAACTTGTTAATATAGATCTTAGAAGATCTAAATCCGACAAAGGAGTTTATTGAATTAAATATAAAAGCCTTTGTCATGCTCAACAACATATCTGTGATTAACTTCCTGAGATAAGATAGTAGTAACCAAATAAATTAGTCATTTACTGCTTGGAAGATGATCAGAAGGATTGAGTGCTTAAAGTCTCCCGAGAGGCTAAAACAACTTAAAATAATATACTTTATCTTAGGATTCACATGCATTGGCCATATTGGTTGTAGGCGTAGGGATACCGAGGAAACTAGGTAACTAGGGGTAATTTACCTTTTGAAAAATGGAACTACTAATAGTATTAGAAGAAACATTTGGGACATAATACCTTTTGAAATTTGGTGGGAAATATGGATTGAGAGAAATAGAAGATTTCCTAATGGGAAGTACAAAAACTTGCACGAAGTCATTGATAGTGTCAATATTTTCATCTACAATTGGTGTGTAAATACTAAGGTTTTCGAAGGAATCACCTTAGACTCTGTTTTGTATAATTGGGAAGCGGTCATGCATTAACATTTGATTAGCTTATTATTTTTGGAGTTTTCTTTGATTTTGTGTTTTTCTTTCATCTGGTAGCTCTACTATAATTGAGACTACTTCTTTTGTATTTTTGTATCTTTTTTTACCATCTTGGTAAGTGATTGATCTTTTTTAATATATCTTCCCCTTTTTGTGTAAAATAAATAAATTAATTAAGTTCATGCCTCATTTTAATTAAACTTGGATAAAATATGTAGATGGAATAACATAACATTTACCAAAGAACTGACACAGCGGGAAAGTTCTGGAACCAAGAGTTGAGATGAAATTCAAGGTTGTATGTTAAGTTAGATAACTTGAGTAGAGACAAGAAGGTGGACACAGAAGACCTGAGCTGTCGAGCAAGTCAAGACCCGAAAGTTCATATCGTCATGAAGAAGAGTTGATCCTAAGTCAAAATGAGCAGAAGACGAGAAAAATGATTGGGTCTTAGGCCTATTCCTATGCATATGCCAAAAAAATGGTGTTTGGCATGCCAGGTGGCATGCTAAACCATTTTTGCTACTATGGGGAAACTGTTGAGCGATCTAATTACTATCGAGCGATATTGACTATATCGCTACCGATATAATCAATATCGCCACCGTTCAAGTTTCTGATTCCTATAAATACCGAATCTCTACTCCCACCTTCTTAATTCTTCTTCTAAACTCTCCTCAATTCTTCTTCTGAAAACTTTCTGAAAAACCACTGAGTTTCTTTAAACTTTTGTTCTAAAACGATTATCTTCAACATATATGGAGAGAAGAAGAAGAAACAAAAAAGGGAAAGTATCTAGTAGTACCTCAGGTACTGGAGCAAATTTTGTTGTGGATACAAATTATGAGTTTAATAATGTTAGACTAGTAGCCGGTGAAGGTGTATTCTTTAATCACCTTTCTGCTAATGAAGGGCGATGTAACGCTATACATCTAAGAGGTGGATGGAGTGAGTTACGTACAATTTTTAAATTACTTCCTCATGCTGTTCAAGAGAGAGTGAGAAGATATCCTTGGCTACATCTATATCCAATACAACCTAGAAACCACATGACTCAAGGTGTTCAAGTTATATTAGAACGATGGTGGAAGACTACAAACACGTTCTTTTTTAAGGACTTTGAATGCGGTAAGTAGGTCTTTTCTAGTAATTTAATTTTTAGATTATGTGTTTTGTTTCATAAAAATCAACAAATTCTAATTATGAATAATTATTATTAATATGAGTTACACCGATAGATTTATACATGTTAACCGGAATTCCATGCCAAGGGAACTTACTTCCATTTAATAGACTAAAGTGGTTATCAGAAGAAAGATGGAAAGAATTACTTCATTTATACTCAAATGAATTAGAAGGAAATCCTACACATAGACAAATAAAAGCAAATGGGTTGAAGGTGTCTGGGTTGAAAAGTTTTTCCAGCGTTATGTTGTAAAAATGCGTCAAAACAGGGTAGCTGATAATCAATATTTGATCCCCGAACATTTTGAGGAGCTAGAACGTCTGTTTGTATTGTGGACACTGGGACAATGTTTGTTTCCAAATGTTAGCTCAGTAGTGTTAATTGGGTTTCTCGAAGCATTAGAAGATTTAGAGCAAGCACCAACATATGATTGGGGGACTGCGATTTTATCAGAGATTTACATTGCTCTAAGTGATAATTCGACGTGTGAAAAAGATAGTTTTAATGCTTTTTGGGGAGTTCTGGAGGTAAGAACCAATATTTTTCACATTATGTATTTATTTGTCATATTCATATGGAGAAGTTATTAACCTCCTGAATGTTATTATTTTCAGTATTGGTGGTATACATATTTCCGTGTTTCGGAACCTTGTCTTAAGAATTATACGAATGTTTTTCCGATCATACGGAAGTATGATTCTGAGAATTGGGAAGCTACACAGATTGAAGATGGTCAACATGTTTCTATTGTTCATAAGATTCATCAGTTGAGTAGAACAATCTATAGCCTTATCTCACAGCCATATGAAGTAGTACTTGAGTTCCAAGAAGAACTAGGTCAGACAATGGTAGAGTTAATCCTTAGAAGGATGGTGTTATACAACCCTATTTCTGAGAAGGGTGTTTGGTATTATGGTGAAAGACAGCTTCTTCTGTTGCAAGGGAGATCAGTGATAGCTGTCAACCCTTATCCCAGTTCAGATGTTTCAGCAGACGATTACTTCAAATTGATAAGGGAAGGTCATCGTTGGAAAGAAGCTGATGAATTAATCCATGAGCCAATTGGCAGAAATGAGTATCTATCTTGGTTTAAAACTAATTTCAAGGCAAATATTTCCATGCAACCGCAAAGTTTGGGTCGGATGGATTTCCCAGCTTTAGGTAGGTTGCCACTTGACAATGAATTTCTTCCTTCCCAACCCCCATCAGATACGGGTGACGTATTTGCATATCCTTCTCAAAGTTCATCGTCATACATGCCTCCATTTTCTTGGGAAGTAAAGATTATATCCACCACATCTGGAGAGATTGTTACTTATCCAATTATTTCTAGTGCACTTACTCGGAGTTATCCATACCTCGGGGTCAATGCTACAGAGTTGGAGTATCAAAACCGATGTAACGATTATGATGCGCTTGTTCAGGGAATTCAGAAAATGCACTTGGAAGAGATGCAAAGTTTGAGGGACATCATAATGTTTGACATGAGTCCTAGTGTTGGAGCTGGTATAGGATTGAGTCCCGGAGTTGGAGCTGGTAGAGGATTGAGTCCCGGTGTTGGATCTGGTATAGGAACGAGTCCAAGTGGAAGTCAACAAAGTGGTCGAAGTCAGCAAAGTAGTCGAAGTCACCAAAGTCGTCGCAGTCACCAAAGCGGTGAAAGAAGTGAAATATTGAGCCGTCATCATATGGAGGAGGTACCAGAAAGTTCAACCCCAAACATGGTGTTATAAATTCAAGCAGTACATGGTGTTGAAGAAAACATTGGCATGGATTCAACTCCTACACGTATGTTTAGTCATTTTCAGCCTGACATACTGACTCCAGGTGGTGGTGTGAACATGGAAGTAGTTAGGCAAACGAATCTGTATACCCCAATTGCCTCAACCTCATCAGCATTTCAACCATTCCAGCAACACTATCAACCACACCCATTCTAAGATTTGTATAATGTTCCCAGCAACTCCCGTACTCCCATTGCTTATCAAGGTTATGGTGATTCTGATGAGACTCAACCACCAAGTGAGTCTCAAACCGGCACTTTAACTAGTTTGTTGAACATGGATCCAGAAAATGTAGGCAGTTGGATCTTTGGTCCGGGAGAAAATGAACAAGGAAACAGACAAGGAAAGGAGTAGTTAAAATGTTAAATGAGTAGTTAATTTTGTTTTTTTTCTTTTAAATGGACAAGGAAATGAGTAGTTAAAATATTTTCTTTTAGTTGAAATGTGAAATGTAATTTTGTTTTTTTAAATTAATGGAAACTATCTTTAAAAGATCCAATTATCAATTTTTTAAATTATAAATTATGAATTTGAAGTTGGCTTGGAATCGTAGCCGTTAGATGAAGAGCTGATAAGCGAGCATCTAACTAGCGAGCGATAGTTTGACTATCTCTGGCGACCCTAAGACCATCGAGCGATGTGATGACCATCAAGCGATCAAGACTATATCGCTCGCTGGAAACTCTGTCGTGTATGCCAATATGCCAGAAATAACATATTGGCATATGAGTTTAGCAGTTTGGCATACCCATAATGGATGCATATATGCCAAATACATGAGTTTGACATACCCATATGAATAGGTCTTAGACTTCACATACGAGCAAATACTTGATATACAAGTTATTAATATGTAAACCCATATATTCACACAATGAATACATATCCAAAAAGGCTCATCATGTAAATAAGATTATTGATTAATATAAAATAGACTTTCTTTATTTCTTTCTATTCTGATAAATAATCATTAAACCCTAATTTATCCAATCAGATCATTGATTCAAGATCTTAACTAAGCTGATCAAATTAAGGTTGTGATTTCGACTAGAAAATTACAATCAAGCTATTGTGAAGGTACGTTTCTGAAATAGTTGACGGTATATTCATTTCCACGTCCATGTTCACCTTTATGCTTTGTCAGCCTTTACGTGGTACTGGGTTGCACGGACGCGTAGACGCGGACACGACACGACGTGGACGCGGACACTATAAAATTCTCAAAAAACTAGGACACGGACACGTATATACAATTATGTATTTATACAGCAAAGTCAAGTGTTTCGATCATAAAAATTAGAAAATAATACTACATGTGTATAAATTTCAAAAGAAAATGAAAGATCGTTTGTTTATACACGCCGAAGGTCAAGTAATCAATCACTATTAAACACATGGCGCAATCAAATTGCATTCTTAGAACAACACATGCCCAACCAAGGGTATATGTGATGTATTTCCAATTACAAAACCCTAATAAAGACTTAAATGATTGATCTAAATGTTTGTCTTTCTTCATTTAGTTAATAATAGTAAAAATAAAGGAAGAAGTTTAAATGAAAATGGAAAAAAAATGCTTCAAACCCAAGTTATCGGTGCGTCCAAAAAGGACGCGCGCGAGACGCGTATTTGGTGTGTCGGACATGCGTCGTGTCAGCGTCAAACGCGCGTCATGCGTCCGACGTGAGTCGGACAAGGACACGACTCCAAAAACGGAGCGTCCGTGCAACCCAGCGTGGTACATATTCATTATTTTTAACTTCTTAGAATTTTTTAGTTATTAATTTCTCTGAGTTAACATGTTCGACTACATTTTCGGTGGCGTCGGCCGGTAATATGTTCAGGATTTTTCGTAACGGTCCACGAGTTAAAACCCCAAAGGTGTCACTATCCATCCACAAAAAACCCATCAAAATAAAAGTAACACAAAAACCCCAACAAAACAAAAGAAACTCGCGGTGGATGAAACCAAAATTTGGTTTCATCGTAAAATTTGATGAAACCCCAAAATATTTGATGCAACCAATTTTGAAAATTGGGGTTTTTGTATCAAATTTTTAAAATTTGGGGTTTTTGTATCAATTTTGTTTAAGATGGAGTTTTAATGGATCCCAACATTTGAGTGGGGTTTTTGTACCACAAGTTCGATCACCTTGGGTTTTTATGACTAGTTTTGTTTTCGTAATCTATATCTTAATCATATCTTTTATTATATTTTGCATAAAGTTGCTTCCCCTTGTTGAAAGGTGAATATGATTTTGGTCATTCCCGTACTAGCTACAGCAAATGGCTACACTTTCTAGGAATGGTTTGAGAAAGAACCCCATTTCCATTGTACTATGTACCTTATTTTATAGACTTTCCCAAAAGCCCTTCCTTTTATGACATCATGACACATGTCCTAAACCCCTTTGATTACCACTAATGCCACTCATTCTCTAATACAACCTCTTTCTTTCCCTTAATTCCCTCCTTGTCCTTTTCTTTTTATGGATACTCCTTTGTGAACTTGGGATTTAGTCTCCAAGTCACCTTTATTTATATTGGGGTTAACACCCTTTTAGGGGCTCCTTAGCGCTGTTAAGTGGTAATATTTTTCATCTATCAACACCCCTTCTGATTGATTCCTTCACATGTGTTCCATTGTACCTCCTAGCGTTTCTTGGTTCCCTCTAATCTCCATAGTATATATGCCCACTGTTAGGAGCTTGATGCTATAATGTATCAGCGAAGGTATAACGTTCACCTGGTGACCCATCTTCTCCCCAGTATAGTTGTGTATGATGATTGCATATAGATGACAATGAAGCATACCATGATCGACGTTCCCTGACGCTACTGCTAAGCTGAGTTTTCCTATGAGGATGATCTGCATAGCGTTTAGATCCATACATTTGTCTTTCGGTTAGGCTAAGTATAACAGGGAGGCATTCAAAAGAGAAGAATGACTTCCAAATAATTTCCAAATCTATTATTAGTCAATTGAGATTTTAATAGAGTCTTCTAATCTCCCTTGTTAGTGGATAAAGACTTTTTTTCCAAGTTTTTTTAATTCTCTAAAACTTCATGTTATTTATTTTTTTGTATTAAAACTTCTTTTATTAAAATCAAAAAGAAAACAAATTACAAGGAGTTGGTTGGCAGGATAGCAACAAGATGGGATCCAACACTTCTCTGAATAACAAGCCATATACGACAAAATAAATAGTTGCCAATTTTTGTATTAAAATCATGTCCGGCTATTTGGTTTCTCAATCTCTTTAATAAAGTCATCATATCGTCACTAAGTTCACCAAGAGTGGTGCAGGCTAGGACACTGAAACCATATCCACTAGATCTTCACTTATCACGATATTTATGACGCTTGTGCGAAATAGCATTAGAAATAGCTTGTCATGGTGTGAAAGTATGGACTCCTCCTCCGGTGAAGGGTGAGACGGCAGTGATGTCAAAGCAAGTGTCTTGACCGTTATCCCAATTATAAACTAGGATGTGATGTTTTATCAAAGTTGTTGTAGTAACAAGGTTCTTGAGACTTGTGAAAGCAATATAGTTCTAGACTTAATGAGACTTAAAAATAAACAAAACTTAATTTAAAAAGTGATTTCAAGATTTAAAAATAGACCAAGGCTCCGGATTCCTCTATTCCTCCTAATTGATTGGTTTATAACAATATTTTAGGAATTATTATTAAGCTCTTTTTCTCATTAATTCACTAGTAACGAAGACATAAAATTTATATTGTCCATCACTACTTACCAGCATTCACCGACACTACTTCTTCCACCACAAACCAGGGGTGGAGCCAGGATTTTGAGGAGAGAGGGAGAAAAAAATTCTTGCCAAGTTTGATACATGTGAAAAATGGACTTTGTATCCAATTTTACGATAAAAAACAAAAAGAAATATAATTGTGCTTGGCTCCCCCTTAACCACCATTAATCTTTCGGCCTCCACCTCTTCTACTACTCATTATTGCAGAAAATGTCTATTGATATTATTTATCAAAATTACTTATTAATAAAAATAAATAATATAATTAATTAAGAAAACATTTATAATTAAAAAATGATTAGTTATTTATTATGAGCAATTAGTGAAACACTTTATAATTAATATATATTTATTATGTGTAAGTAGTGAAACACTAATTAATAAAGCAATTATGGTATTTAAGTTGAACAAACCACCACTGTTGATTTATCTTTTCTAGCAATTCCAACCAAGGTGGAACACTGGTTAGAGGCCACTCTTATGACACAATAGGTCATGAGTTCGAACCTCCCCGTTATAATTTTTGAAACTCCATATCTTGACTTGAGTATTCATTTTTCACTTATAATATTGGAATTAACGCCACATGACCACCACTAACAATGGCAAACTTATCCTAGCTTTGTTTTATACTAATGAAAACCATATAAGAATGCATTTGGAGTTTTAGAGTTACGATGATAAAAGATCACTTTCAAACTCTGGAGCCTATATTGTGTGGGACGGTGGGAAATGACTTAACAAGTAGATTTTATGTCATTTTAGGTTTTGATAGGTAGGAATAAGATGGTAACAACGACGCGGGAGGTTGCCACAATTTGACGTTTAGAGTTGAATTCCAATTTAAAATACTCATTTTTTTTTCAGGGACAGATCTTTGATGGTTATTTTTTATTTTTAATCATTGTTTTTTTTTCTCTTTTTATATTGTTTTACACTGATTCAGTTCTTTAATTTTTATTATTTCATGTTTTCTGAAACCTTATTATGATTCACTAATCATGGGATTTGTGGTATTTCTTTGTATTATCAGTAGAGATCCAGTGGTGGTTGGGAGCAGTAGTGAAAATCTTGATCTAATATCCTAGTCTCAACAATGGTGTTCAAATCTATCATCAGGTTCCATGGAAAACATCAAAAGTAGTCGTGGAAGGCTTATAGTAGTGGTGTTGTTGGCCATTATATCCTCTTATGTCATGCTCAAAACAGTGGTGTTTCATACCAATTTCAAAAGCTTAACCTACCAGAATCAAAACCAACATTGTATCCTAAACCAGCATTGGAATCCCCACATCCAAAACAATTCTTCCATGAATTGCAATGATATCTCTAAAACTAGTAGGGGCAATAATAGAAATTATTACACCAGAGAGGCAGACTTCAAGGAATTTCAAGATTTGAAATCAAAGTTACCAAAACTACAGCTATACGATTCTCCTAAAATCACTAGGGAAAATATTAGATTGAGGTTACAAAATAAAATTAATTTTGGAAAGTCTTATAACCTTCAGGGAAACCCTAATGATATATTAATCTCTTTATATTGGTATTGTTCTTCAACAAAAAAATAGTGCATCGATAATATTATTGCAGAAAAGATGTCTCAAATGAATCAACTCCGCTTGTCTGAGTCAACCAAAAGAATGAAAGAAACACCATTACCGGGAGAGAGTTCCATAGGTAGCTTGATTTCCATTGAAGAAGTTAACAAAGCTGCAGATAAATGGAGTAAATCTCTGATCGGAAAAATAATTGAAAAAGATGAGGTTAGCTTTGAAGCAGTTCAAAAGGAGGTGAATATCATCTGGAGAAGCTATTAAAAAAATTGGTATCCATACCATGGGGAGAAATATGTTCGTCTTCCAATTTCAAAACATGGAAGATCATGATGACGTTCTAGAAAAAGTTCCATGGATCTTCAACATAGCTTTAGTGGTCCTACGTCACTATGACTCAAGGATTAAATTGAATAACTATTCATCAAGTCTTTTTAGTTCTGTTCAGAGGCCTCAAGTTGGAGCATATTGATGAAGGAATCATTGAGAAGTTGTGCATGGATATTGGTAGGGTGCTACCAAATGAAGAAAATAAGAATTATACCGTCAGGGGGAGAGTGGTGAAGGCCAAAATAGAATTGGATATTCGAAAACAACTGAAAAGAGGAAATTGGCTTCTAACTGCTGCAAGACAAAAGGTGTGGATTATATATCACTTTGAAAACAACCCAGGAATATATGTCCTCACTGTTATGTCCTGGAGCATGATCAAGAGAAATGTGAAGAAATTGCTTTTAACTTGTGGATCTTCAGAATGCCAGAGGATGAGTTTCAACAATTGTGTGTTGATAATGCGCATAAAGTTGAGGAAATGTTTGGAAAAACGGGTACATCAAATACTACTGATGGGTCGGGAGCTAATGAAGAAGATGGGATTGACCCAAGAAGGTCAAAGATATCCAGAGAGGATGGTGTTAAAGATAATCTTATCCTCATCGACAAAAATTCCCAATTCATAAATCCTTTGTTTTTAGAAAGTCAAAACCAGGAAAACCTAGGTCATGAAATTGGTAGAGCTATTCCCATAGAGAATCAATCCACAACTACTGGTGATGAATACATGAGGATGATATACTCTGAGATGGAAGGATGGGAACAAATTGAACCAACAAATCGTCTCCCTGCTGCTGAAATACAAAAAAAAAAAATACTGCAAACCAGGTTCTAATCAATACTTTTTTTCTAAACTTTCAGTTTTCAAAATTCCTTGCATTAATATTGATTTCTTGTTTTTCCTAGGTAATTTTTCTTACTATAGACATAGATTGGTTAATAATTTGTTCTGTATTTTTAAAATTAGTATTTTTAGGTCTTTTCTTGAGAAAATGAAAGTACTATCTTGGAATGTTCAGGGTTTTGGAAACAAATACACTAGGTATCATTTTAGATACTTAGTAAGATCAAATGACCATGATATTATATTTTTAGCTGAAACTAAAAATAGGGATAACAAAATGAAAAAGTATACTAAACAACTAAATTATCCCCATTTTTGTTATGTTAATCCTGTTGGCCTTTCTGGAGGTTTGTTTCTGTTATGGAAAGATGGTATTGTCTTTGATATTATTGATTACAATCACAACTTTATTGTTTTTTCTGTAGAATTTGATGCTAGATGTGGTGAAACTTTATTGGTTTGCATGTATGGTGCTTTAGATGATGTTGTAGTTGCTAGGCAATGGGATTATCTGACTAAACTCTCTAGTAGATATAAATGCCCTTGGGTGGTCATTGGTGACCTGAATTTTATTGTGAATAGAGAAGAAAAATTAGATGGAAACCCTGTGTCTCAAAATCATCTTAATGAGATCAATGATCACCTTGATTTTCTGGATTTGTCCAGTACTAGGTTCATAGGAAATCCTTTTACCTAGTCTAATAAGAGAGAAGGTTCTAGTCTAATCTTATAATGGCTTGACAGAGTGTTATGCAATACAAGTTGGTTTAATCTTTTTCATAACTGCATTGTGTATCACTTATTAATAGTAGGCAGTGATCATTTCCCTATTCTGTTTGTTAGTGCTAAAAATGATCACCCTACTAAGAAACCATTAAGGTTCAATAGATGTTGGTTCATGCATAGATCTTGTAAGGACATTATTGGTGCCAATTGGAAGACTTCTGAAAGAGGATCTCATGCTTACTTTCTTACCAGATCCTTATATAATGTTAAGCATATTCTTAGAGAATGGAACATTAATATTTTTGGAAATATTCAAACACAAATCTCTTACTTTGAGGACCAGTTGGATTTACTTAATAGTAGTGGTTATACACAACATAATTTGACTCAGGTGAAATAAATTGAGGATAAATTAAACTATTGGTATGATGTCCAACAAGATTTCTATATGCAAAGAGATAAAGAAAATATTCTGAAATTTGATGACAGAAACACTAGGTATTTCCATGATAAGGTTAATTTTAGAAAGAAAAAGACCCAGATTGACACTATTTAAAATAAAATGGGTATTTGGTTAACTGATAGGAGTTGTATTGCTGATGAATTGAGGAACCATTTCTCCCATATAAGTAGTACTTCAAATCTGTCTAATCCATCCTATTTTCTTGATAAAATTAATCCTTGTATAACTGAGGAAGACAATGATTTTTTGATTAGATTACCTTCTCATGAGGAAATTAAGCAAATTGTTTTCCACATGCAGCCATGGACTTCTCCAGGTCCAGATGGCTATCCACCAAGTTTCTACCAAAAAATGTGGGATGTTGTTGGTGATGATACTGCTAAAAGGGTGCAGGTTTTTTTCCACTCCAAACACCTTTTAAAGCAGATGAACCATAGTTTCATATCTTTAATTCCAAAATCTAATTTCCCAAAACTTGCTTCTGATTTTAGACCTATTAGCTTATGTAATGTGTCTTATAAGATTATTTCTAAACTCTTAGCATCTAAGCTTAAGAAAGTTATGGATAAGTTTATAAGCCCTTATTAGGATGCTTTTTTTTTTTTTATCTTTCCTTGCTCATGAACTTGTTAATAGTATGAGGAAGTGTAAAGCCAAAAAGAAAGGTCTAATGGCAATTAAACTTGATATGTCAAAAGCATTTGACAGAATTGAGCGGAATTTTTTGGATGCTATTCTTAAAAGGCTAGGTTTTCATGATGATTGGTGCAATATGGTTTATGAGTGTGTTTCTACTATAACCGCTTCTGTCTTGCTGAATTGATCTCCAGGTAAGGTTTTTCATCATACAAAGGGTATTATAAACGTAAACCCCTTGTCACCTTATCTATTTATTATTTGTATGGAATCCTTTTCTAGACTACTTATAGAAGATGAAAATAATGATCTATTGCAGGGTATTAAAGTGACTAGAGACATTCCAACAATAAGTCATCTGTTTTTTTGCTGATGACTGTCTCATTTTCACAAAAGCAAACAATGCTATTGCTAGGAAAATAGAAAGTATAATAAAGAATTTTAGTACTTTTTCAGGTCAGTCAATTAATTTTGACAAATCAGGTATTGCTTTTAACCCAAAACTAGATAATTCTATTAAGGTTAACATTTCTGATTTGTTAAATATTAAGAAAATTTCTCTTAATGATAAGTACTTAAGGGTGCCTCTACTTGTATCGAAGAATAAAACTGAGACTTTCAGTCACTTAGAGGAAAAATTTCATGGTAGGTTAGCTACTTGGAAAGGTAAGCATATAAATCAACCATCTAGAACTATTATGACATAATCAGTTCTAGGTTCTTTAGCCTCTCATCATTTGGCAGTATTTCCTATGCCTAATAAATTGACTGATAGGATTGATAGTATACAAATTAATTTCTGGTGGAATAAGAGTAAAGAAAAGAAGGGTGTTTATCTTAAAAAAATTCGACAATGTGACCAAACCAAAAGTGTTAGGAGGACTAGGGCTCAAAAAGACTTCTTATATGAATTTAGCTTTGCTTGTTAGGCTTGCTTGAATAATGCTCCATGAGCCTGATGCCCCTTGGGTTAAAATTCTAGAACAAATATATTTTCATAATACTAATCCTTTGTTTTGTGTTTATGAACATGGTTCTTTTATTTGGAAAGGAATTTGTATGGGTCTTGAAATTATAAGAGAACATTGTTGTTGGGAAATAGGTGATGGAAAGTGTGTCTCAATATGGGATAATAAATGGATACCTAACTTGGGTCACAAATTCAGTGATAACTTTAGATCTAGTAACATGGTCACTGTTGATCAGCTGATTATTAAGGACCAAAAGATTTAGAACCTAGACATACTTCATGTTTTGTTTGATAATGAAACTGTGGAAAAAATCACCAAGATTAGAATTCCAAAGGTAGGTAAAGATAGATTGAGGTGGACACCAAATAAAAATGGGTGTTTTTCTGTTAAATCTGCTTACAGAGTGATCAATGATGCAGGAAATGACCCAGTCTATATTTCTAATTAGTTAAACTTCCCTTGTTAAAATTTTGGAAAGTTAAACAACCACCAAAGATCCTTCATTTTCTGTGGAAATGTGTTCACAATTGTTTATCTATTAATGATAGGTTATCAGAGCATGTACATGGTATAGATGCTTCTTGTCCCTTATGCAAATCTGCACCTGAGACTTTAGACCATTTATTTATAGATTGTCCTATAACCAAAGCAGCCTGGTTTTCTTTAGAGAGTAATTATGCAGGTATAATAGGAGATAGAACTCTGAATGATTAGATTAAAAGTTGGTTTGTAGGTTCTAATAATATGAATGAACTTCCCATTTTTGCAGGTACAATTCTATGGAACATCTGGAAATCCAGATGTTCTACTGTTTTTGATAATATTGAGTTGCAGGTTAACATATTAGTGAACCATATTCAGAAGGAACTGAATGAATGGAATGAGCATTTAAGCCAACAGGCTGCTCAGCATGTCCATTTGACTATACCTAGAGTAGATGTTAGATGGACATTACCCAGAACTGGTTTTCATAAAGTGAACTTTGATGCATATTTTCTAAAGGATAATAAATCTATGGGGATAGGACTAATTATGGTTAATGATGCAGGCACGGTTGAGGGAGCATAAAGCAAGCCTAGAGTAGCTGAAAATGAGGAGCAAGCTGAAGCGTTGGCTGCTTATGAATCTATAAAATGGGCTAAGAGCTTCAACATTCAGCATCTGCACTTGGAAGGAGACTCTCTTAATGTACTTAAAGCAATAAAAGGTGTAACATGCACTGTTGAATGGACTAACAACTCCATTATCTTAGATTGTCTAGATTTTCTTAAGAGTTTTAGAAGTTGGGAATGCACACATGTGCCAAGGGATACAAATTCTGTGGCAGATGTTTTGTCCAAAGAGGGTAGAAATAGTAGTAGTGATACATTTTGGGGATCTAAGTTGCCTGTTTGGATTAAGGATCTTATAAATGGAAAAATATGTACCCCAATTTGATCCGAAGTAATGAAATTTTTCCTTTCCTATTAAAAAAGAAGAAGCATATACTGTGTGGAACAATAGTTTAGCATCTAGAGCCCTCCTAACAAAAATCTAAATCAACTAATTACCAATAATAATATTACATTAGCTCTTCTTTTTTTTTGAGAAAACACACAATAACATTACGAAAACAAACTGTTACAAATATCAATCAATGGCACTTCTCCTATAAAAGTTTGTAGGAAAAGAGGAGAAGGATTCCATATGTTCTTTAAGCTGAATTTCCTAGATCGACATGCAAGTCGATCAACTATTTTATTTTTAACACGCTTAACACAAACTAACCTAGAATTCACATATCAAGAAAAGGAACTCCTACAATATTCTAAAAACTGCAAACTCCTCCAGTCAATTTCTCCCTTTCCTTCATTCACTAGATGAACCAACTGAAGACAGTCGCTAACAAAGAGGACATTGGAAAGATTCAACTCTCTCACCCAGGAGCAAGAAAAAATTAGCGCCATTGTCTCAGCAGCAACAACACTGTGAACCAATCCAAAATCCGCACGACAACTCTTTATGTTTCCTGCAATATCACACATAATGATACCAATACCCATGTTAAAGTCTTTAAAAGAACCATCAATGAATATAATGTGATCTATGCCCTGCTTAGGGATATTCACTTTCATCAAAGATGCATCATTATGCTTAGAGGGAACTGCAATATAAGTATTAAGGGATCTTCTAATATCCATAATAACACTGTCCAGATTAATTTTAATATTTCTAAAAATAACATCACATCTAAGCTTCCAGATTAACCAGAGTACCACTGCACCAACACTTGGCCAATTCATAGCATAAGGGGAACTGCCCAAATTGTTGTCAAACCAGGAATTATAAATATCATCAATCCAATCATAATCACTACTAATTAGATGTTGCAATGAGAGAGCAAACCATATATGAGAAGCAATCGGACAATGAACAAACAAGTGCATAACAATTTCAACTTTATTAGTACACAAAGGATAACAATCTTCAATAGCAGGATTGTAAAACTTGAGAAGAGAATTGACAGGTAACATATATGCAAAAATCTTCCATATGAAATACTTTATTTTTGGTAAACAATCTAAAGACCACACCCTTTTCCAGAAAGAAGCATCTTCAGAATTGACAAGTTCATTCATATACACATTATAAGCAGATTTAACTGTATACTGACCATTCTTTGTATGAGCCCACATAATTTCATCCTTTTTGTTAACATCTATCCTAAGAGACATGATCCTAACTGCATCATCTTGAGAAAATAGGGAGTAAAGAAGACCAATATTCCAACTATTATCATGAGTATTAAATAGGTCACTAACCAGATTATAATTACTAAAATTAGAACTACAAGGGGTAGGTGTAGAAGAACAACCAGGCAACCAATTGTGATTCCAAATCCTTGTTGACTTACCATCATTAATCTTATAAACTATATTTGCCTTAAGAAAAACCAAACCGTTTACAATACCCTTCCATATCCAAGAAGAGGTTTCTGCAGCTTTATCTATTTCAAGTAAATACTGGTTTGGGAAGTACTTGTCCTTAAGAAAGATTGAAACTAGCTGAGTAGGGTTTTTACATATTCTCCACCCTAGTTTCGCAATGAGAACTATGTTGGTAGCAAAAGAGTTTCTAATGCCAAGACCACCATTTAATTTGAATTTCCCAATGTCCCTCCAGGAGCGAAAATAAGCTCCTTTTCTTGAATTTTTCTTAGACCACCAAATATTTATTTGAATAAAGTCAATTTTTGAAGTAATTTTTTTAGGTAAAGGGAAGCATAACATGATAAACAGACAGACTAGCTAAAACATGCTTAGTTGCAACTGTTCTACCTGCTCCATTAAGATTAGTTTTCTTCAAATTACCAAGTCTACTGTAAAACTTTTCAATAAGAAATTGGAATGTTTTAGTTTTATCTCTATCAACAAACAAAGGGGTGCCTAGGTATTTTTCAGTATTACTAAGGAATTTAATACCTAAAGTTTTAGAAATCATCTTAACGTGTTTATGGTGCATTTTTTTACTAGTGAAAAAACTAGATTTTCAAGGTTAATAGCTTGACCTGAAGCTTTAGTAAAATTGTTAATGATTTTCATTAAGTTTCTAGCATAGGTAATGGAAGCTTTTGAAAAAATCATACAGTCATCTGCAAAAAATAAATGGGAAATAGGAGGACTATTTTTTCTCAATTTAAAACCCTAAATTACATTTTTATTTTCACCTTTAGTCAAAAGTTGCGACAAAACTTCAATACAGATGATAAAAATATAAGGAGATAAAAAATCTCCCTGCCTAATTCCCATAGTAGGAAAGAACATTTCTCCAGGAGAACCATTCACTAGTATATAGAGTAAGAGACAATACTAATGCATTGGTGTAGCAGCTGACACCAATCCTCTGAAAAACCTAATTTCTTAAAAACTGAAATTATGAAAGGCCATTCAATACGATCAAAAGCTTTCGATAAGTCTAGCTTAATGGCCATAAACCCATCCTTAATATTATTTTTTCCTTTTAGTCTTAAAAGAATGCAATATTTCGTGGCTAATAAGAATATTATCATGAATTTGACGGTTGGCAATAAATGCAGACTGGTATGGAGATATTAAAGAGTCTAATATTTTAAACGATTTGTTAAAATCTTTGATATAATTTTGTAAACAGTATTGGACAAGCTTATGGGATGAAAATCATTAGGTGTCGAGGGGTTACTTACCTTAGGAATCAACGCAATGAATGAATGATTAAGTTGTTAAAGAGAAATTTGTTGAGGAAAAAACCTTGACCATGATTAATTACTTCAGTTGAAACATACTCCCAATTATCTCTGAAGAAACCCCTCGGAAAACCATCTGGTCCCGGGGATTTCCAAGGAGCTATACTTTTTATTGTTGAAAAAATTTTTTCAACAGTAGGGATCGTAACAAGACCAATATTAATATCATCTGTAATAATCGGATTAATATCCCTAAGCACATCATCAATATCGGAAGTACATGGCATCGAAGAATAAAAAATCCGTTTAAAGTGATCCATAAGGAGTGACATAACTTGATCCCTATTTTCCAACCAATTTCCTTGATTATCTTTTAAAGTGTGTATCATGTTGTACATGTTTCTCAACTTAACTGAATTATTGAAGAAATTATAAAAAGGGTTCTCTATATCATACCAAAAATCTAATTGCTTAGAGTAATTGAGAATATAACTACCAATTGAGGGATTATAAGTCATATTCTGGAGTTTTTCTATTTCAGTATTTATCTTGCCAATGGTTGTTTTAATATGAAAAAAAGTATTAATATTCTATCTACTAAGATCATGCTTAAGGTTTTTAAGCTTTCCAGTAATAACATAGCTAAATGAACCTTTACAATCCTTTTCCCAAGAACGTAAAAGAACTTCTTTAAAATCTGGACTAGACTGCCAGCATTTGAAGTATTTAAAAGGAATAGGTAGACTGGTTAATTGATGAAAAAATTGCATAAGTATAAGGCAATGGTATGAGAATAATCCACCCAAATTTGTCACCCTAGTCCGAGGAAGAAGCGATACCCATTTATCATTTATAAAACCCTTATCAAGATTTTCAAAGATTAACTCAGAAGGATTCTTGAATCTTCTATTACACCAAGTATATGGATTACCAAAAGAGAAAACATTATACATATTTAACAGAGATAGAGCATTTCTAACAAAATCAGAAGCTAAAGAATTTTCTGGATTACCACCTTGTTTCTCAGAGGTATTCAATATAAAATTGAAATCACCAAGTAAAATCCATGGTCTGTTGTCTGAATCAGTTAACTGTTTCAAATAATTCCATTGATTTCTAATACCTAAAGTACTTAAAGAACCATATATGAAAGTAACAAGACAATATTTGATGACAGGGGTGATGTCGCATACCAAATGTATCATATTATGAGCACTTCCTAAAACTTCAATATTTAATTTTTAAAGTATCCTAATGCCAAACCACCTGATTTACCCACAGCAGGAACAACATACCAAGAATCATAAGGAAAAAAATAAGTAAATTTGTTTACAACTTCACCATCTATCATTGTTTCAATAAGATAGATTACTGCAGGCCTATGCTTTCTATAAAGATTTCTAAGATGCAACCATTTTTTATATGAGCAACATCCATTCATATTCCAAGAAATAAACTTCATGATGTAATTAAAAGAAAAACCTCCAATTCTTAATGAAACAATGAACCACACAATTAAAAAGATGCTAGAAAGAGTAAAACAATAAGGGAAAATTCAGATTAAAGGTAATGGACTTACTAGGTCATGAGCATCCAAAGGCTCTGCTTCCATAAGGTCAGAGTCCATCATCATGAGATCGACTTCCTTCTCGAATTCCTCATATGTAATATCCGGCTCCTAAGGTAGTATTGACAGAGGCATAGGTTCGAGAATTCTAGCTTCCAAAGGTTCCTCCTTTTGTTCCACAAGAGATGTGAAATCCATTTCAGAGTTTGAGGGCATCATCATTTCAGAGTTACAATTCATCTCTGAAGCAGTACTATAGATATATCCCGGTGCTGAGAAGATAGTCTGAGCAAAAGCAGAAGTTGTGGTGGACCAAAATTCATTTGCATCTATATTACCAAGATTAGTTGAAAAAGAAGATCCACCTGAATTAAAAGCAATTTCAGCAGGAGGGTTGAAAGCTGGTAATGAAGTGACAAGAGGCCGATGTGGAGTGGGGATCATGGTAAAAGAAGATGACCCTGAGCAAAAGATTCGAAAGAAGTTCGAGATCTTTTTCCCTTCCTATCATGCACCAGTCCTTCAGTTCCAAAGGTAATGTTTTCATAAGATTGTACATAACCAGTGATGTTCATACCAATATTTCCATTAACATTATGAGTGCTACTACTTGATGGTTCCCTAATAGTGAGAGGAGCAAACCTAGGTGCTGCTGATGAAACAACAGGGGAAAAGAGAGAAGAACCAAAATTCCTGATTGGAGCAACTGGCTGAAGACTGGCCGAGAAAGCAGAGGGCTTAGAATGTTCAACAGTAGTTCCAATAACATCTGGAGATGAAGCATATTTACGGCTACCTGAATTCGAGCTCTCCCCAACTTCTGAGACTGATTTCCTCTTGGTAACAGCAACATGTGAAGCACGCCTAGTTGGAGCTGGAAGAGCCCTAACAAGAATCCTCATTTTAATCTCCCTGCACTGAGCTTCATTGCGATACAACACAAAGCATCTCTTACATTCCCTAAATGGCAATTTTGTATAGAAAGCATACATGATATAAGTTCTTTTGTTTGTGTTAAAAACAACCTTCCTAGTGAGAGGACTTCTTAGAGGTACCATGAGTTTTTCCTCATATAGACTACCTGTAGGAGAGTCAGCAGTGACAAAGTTTCTTATCTGGTCCAAAACTTCTCTAACCAAGCCTTTATTAACTAGGTCTGAGTGAATGTTGATCTGCACATGCATTATAGTGATTTCCCATACCAAATCAAATATGGATTCTACATTGTTAAGCTATTGAACTGCAAAAAGTTGACCAAATAGTAAAGTAGGCCTTGCAACATATGTTATTTCCTTATCTTGCTTCCTCTTAAAAATCACCACAATTTTTTTTTGAATTGCATTTCCCCTAATAAAAGGCTTAGCTAACTTGAAATCTGAATAATTGACTGCCCATTCCTTATTGAGTTGGTTCTTTACAGAAGTCTTATGGTAGTTCTTACTGTCATCAAAGAGGAGTGCATCAAACCTAAATAGGAACTCTTCAATATCTTCATCTAAATCAAGTACTCTCACTTGATCAGTAGGCCATGCCAACTTACCAAACTGACCCATTACAATTGACTGTCTTAAATTCTTTCTAAGGAAGCAAATCAATAGAAGGTACACATAAATGAAACTGATAGAAAAGAAAGTGTGTTGGATGAAAAACTTTAACAAACAATGCTTCATATTTATACTAGATGAGGGAGGACCAAAGGATTGAAGCAGGCAGATGAAAAGAAAGGACATTGAATCTGGAGAGATAATTCTATTCATCCATACTTAATGCACTTTACTTCAAACCAACAAACTTAGAATTAAGTAGACTTAGTAGAGTAATTGAGTAACAAGCTTATAGGCCTTTATTTGACAACACCAATATTGAGAAGTGATAATTAATGGCAGAAATACGAAATCAGAATTGACACTTAATTTCAGAATTTGTTCAGACCATTTTGATTAATCGCCAGACTGGATTGACTTTCAATAGATACCAATAATATTACATTAGCTCACTATATAATATTCGTTCCCTTTTATATGTGTATTGAATATACCGCCTGATTATTATATAGTCATTCTTTGTTGCCTTTGTCATGATCAAGAAAAGAAAATATTAATAAAAAAACAAAAACAAAAAAAACAACGAAGATGGTTTGATACATATACCAATAAATAAATAAATACAAATATATATATATATATATACATATGCACTTATTAAGTAAACTTTCTGGTCCAACGGAAAGCTGTGCTCAGTAGCGGGATGAATGGATTAATTAAAAATGAAAACTCAGGCATAATATAATAATGAGATTTATTTTGAAGAATGATACATATTTTACTAGGTATTCATGTTAATTTGATTACCACTTATAATTGTAACATGCATAGTAATAAAATTGACATATGTTTTGAATATTTTATTATGTATGATACTTTTTTTTTTTTCTCTACAAATCACAAAGACTCTAGAATTCAACTAAACTAGATTTGCGCCCGTGCTACGCACCGGGAATATTTTTCTTTTAATTTGGTGTGCGTGGGGCTTCGCCCCTCCCCCTGTAGTTGCAGGAATTCTTACACTACACCCCTCACAAGAATTCACAATCATCAACACATATTTGAAGATTAAGAACAATACTTTATTGATTAATTCTCAAAAATGTTACAAAAAATGGAAGAAATCAAGAATACAACCGCTCACAAGAACTTTCTCTCTCCTTAAAACTTTCTCCAGACTCCAAAATTAATCTCCCCCTTCTGAGCCTATTAGTTCTCTTTATATAGGGTAGTTACATATTGGATGACAACTAAGCTATCCTTTAATTTCAGATCTAACTCGCGATATTCTCGCAGTAGTTGTAGTATTCATCCACGCATGCGTTTGTAATATTCGCAGCGTCATCACGCTCTTCTCATGTTTCATTTATCGTCATCTGTTATGTCATTCTACAAACCATTATGTGACACTCGCAGTGTGTTGTTGAAGAACTCGCAGAAGTGTTGATGTGGTTCTCGCAGAAGTGTTGTTGTGGCGATATTCTGATCCTACATCTTGCCTCTTCTCATGCCTTTTCTGCGAAGGGGAAAATATCACGAGAATTGAAACTTTTTAAGATGCCGCAACTATTTATCTTTTGTTCTGACATGTTTCTGCATTCTTCGCCAAATTTATTACACGTATCTTTTTATCCATTCAATTTCTGACATGTCTTTTTCAACCGATGCACTTCAACCGTTCACGTCTTTTCTTTGCATTGAATGCACTTATCCTCTCGAGAATCTTTTCCCTCTATATATATCTTCTTCATTCTTCTCTTTTCTTATTTTTACCTTCTTCTTCCTTCTCTCTGCAATTTTACTGTTCTTCCGTAAATTCCGTATCTGCTACTGTTGTAATTTTTCTTTTGATCTTCTATTCTTTTTTTCATTCCCATACTAAGAATGGCTCCTGTCGGTCGTAAAAATCTCATCGCTTTCGAGAAAATGCAAAAGAAGCTTCAAAACAGTGGTTTTATTTTATCTTCTGTTCCCGATCAACACCCTAAAGCTGAACTTTCCATTAAATTATTTTCTGATCATTCGTGTAATCGCGAGAAAATCATAGTTTCATTAGGTCAACTTGAAGCTGGCCTTCCCATCCCTCTTTATAACCCTGAACTTCCTTTATTCTATGAAATACTTTCTCATGCGAAGTTCTCGCGAGCTAGATATCAGTTGAGTGGAGACTGCATTCGTTTGCTGATTGAGTATGCTACTCGCGACACTGGTTAAGAATCTCCTTACCCTCTTGAAGCTAAGAATCCTAAATTCGCTGCAGTACCAATTATTCCTGCGAAGTATACTGTAGAAAATTTCTTCGCGAATTATGAAGTTATCCCCATGAGGAAGGATAGCACTTGTTGGGGCGTCCGCTTACAAAAGAAGGATGACGTTGCTAAAGATAAAGTTCTCATGTTGGATATTGACTGGCATCCTGGTAACAATCAAGGTCCGTGCCACTCTAGTGATGACAAATGGTATATCTTCCCATTATTTCTAGAGGGTCCATACATCTCTGGTTCTCACGCTTTACCTGCGAGTCTCGCAGAGTACCAACCATGGGTGTTTAATTGGCCTGAAAGAAATATAGAGGTATGTTCTCGAATTTTTTTCTTAAATTATCTTTACTATTTTTCTCATACACTCTCGCTGACTACTCCAATTTTACCAGATTGGAAGACCGAAGACTAGCTACAAGAAGTTAGGGAAGCCCAATACTCTAAAAGCTCTTAAGTCTTTCACAGATGAAGTAAGAAATATTCCTTTAAGATTCTTAACAATATATTGTTGCCTCTATTTCTTATCTGTATCTGTGTTTGAAGGTTATTGAAGAAATAGAACCTATTAAAGTTACGAGGACCAAAGGGAAAGGCAAAGGTGCTTCTCATAAGGAAGAATCTGATGCTCCTCGCAAGGAGAAATCTGGTGCTCCTCTTTCAAATAAAATAAAATTCCAATCCTCTACTCCTTCAACTCTTCAGTCTGGTGAGATTTCTAGCAATGATAACAATGATGATGATGGAGATGATGGTGATGTTGATATTACTTCTGCGAAGGAATCCTCCCAACCCGAGTCTTCTATGTCTCAGCTGTCCAGCATATTTTCTGATACAATGTTAGGGATTGGCGCTACTCCTCTTGCTGAAACTTGCAAATCTATGGAAGCTATCTGTGATGCCCCTCTTTTGGAGAATAATGAATCCCTTCGCGGGGTTTCAAGACCTATATCTCCAAGTTTCTTACATTCACTTGGCATTCTGGTATGTTTTAATTTCTTCGCTATATTTGTATATTATCGTTTCCTCGCAAGGTTTTAATTTACATTTGTTTTGACAATTTTTTACTTTCCTTCGCATGCTGGAAGAGCATCTTTTTCTGTTGCCTCAGACTTGGAGAGAAGACGTGCAGTTTATGAAAACAAGAATATTGTTCTTCGCGAGAAGAATAAAAAATTAGAATCTGAGTCTGCTAGCCTTCGCGAGAATAATGGAAAACTGGAAGCTAAAGTTGCCGAGCTTCGCAAGAAAAATAAGCAGCTAGAAACTGATGCTTCAAGTAATAAACGCAAGATATCTGATCTTGAAAAAGCTAACCAGCAACTCTATGGTATGGATTTTTCCATTTTTCTCTCAATTCTTTTACCATATTTTAGCTTATTCAAGCAATCATTTTTGCAGATATTTATGGTCTTACTAATGAGGCTACATTCTTCCACTCTTTTCCTAAACCTGTAGATGAGGATACCCTTCTTGATCGTCTTAATAATTCTTTAAGTAGCTTTTCAGATGACCAAATTAAATCTCTTTCTATAGATGAACTTAGATCCAAATTTTACCTCTTAAAAATCGAGCATAGATTCAACTTCGGTTTAACCAATAAATTTAAACGCCTTTATATTTATTCAAAAGAGGAAACTAATTGATTAAGAAGCAAGTATAGTGATCTTATTGACGAGAAAGACCTTATTGCTAAAAATGGTGCTCAAGCTTTAGCAGATTTCCATAAAACTCTTCTCAATATTCAAATTGAAAGAGATAGACTTCTCTGCGAAAATAGAGATCTTCTTGAGGGGTAGAATCAAATTCGCTCATGTCTTCTTATTAGCAATGATGACGAATTTGCTTGGGCTGCAAAAATTCTTGATAATGCCAGAAACGATTTAGGTGTAGATGTTAGTCTTCAAGCTGATCATTCTGCCCTGATTAAGGATATGATCTTGCAAAGAGAAGGTTGTTATTCTTTTTTTTTCCATTAATCCATTTTGTAGCTATATCTCTACTATTTTATTAATATGTTGTCATTTGTTCGCAGTATCTGCAGAAAACTTTTGCCAAAGAATTAAAGAGTTGGAAGAAGAAAAGGGAAATCTCGCATGACTTATGTCTTCTCGCAACGATAAATGTTCCAAATTCAAGAAGCAACTTCAGATTTCTCTGGCGAATTTCAGCAATGTTCTTGTTGGTGTTCGTAATAATTCTATTAAGATGGTCTGCGATGATCATAGAATTCCTCATTCTAATTATTATGATAGTCTGCAATAATTCTATCCTTCCATTCATTCCTTTTAATTGTCTCAATTGCATTATAAATGGTGTACAAAGATGATACGTTATCCTTATTATCATCCTTTATAAGCGAAGCATACCAAGAGGTGAAATTCCCATTCTCTATATTTAGTTATTTTCTCTGTTTCTTGAGGAGTGAGCCTTGCGGCCATTGCATGTCCTTTAAGATCCTCCGGAGGAGGGTGGTTGTGATGACCTACCACCTTATCCATAGATAGAACCCATCATTTTATTTGTTTGCACTTACTAAATACTAGCTTGAACGGACATTCAATTTTCTTTGAGCACGTTGTGTTATTCCTCGTCGTCTTTCCTTTATACACATAATCCTTCCTCTTGTGACTAGCATCCGGATCTCCACTTCTCTCACAAACCATTTCGAAATGAGTTTTGCTTTCTTTACCATTCAAAACTAACACGCACATGGCTCTCTTGGCATGCTCTCTAGCCCAATTCTTCACATCAATAGCTTCTGTAAATACCAAATCATTGACATAGTGATAGGATGTATCTTCGAACAACATATCAACCGGAGAAGGTTGATCATCCATTGGGATAGGTTGGCATTCAATCTACAAGAAATGGAACAACATCAATTGCAATCACAACAGAGTTCGGTAACAAGGTAATTTGATCGTGTAAACCGAACTCTAGGTTCGGTTAATAAAGAAAGTTGACATGTAACCGAACAAGTAACAAGTACAAAGTTCGGTTACCTTTTTTTGTATCTAGGTAACCGAATATAATTCTGGAATTGTTGATTCTTTTTGTTTGATAAGTTCGATTAGTTATGCTGTTGGGATCAAGTTTGCGAAACAACCGAACTTATTAAACTTAGTCTACTCTTATATTATGTATATTTCGGTTAGATAGTTGGTTTATATGTAGTGTGCGAACAAACCGAACTTTGTACACTAAGTTAAATCTTATTTTTACGTCAAGTTCGGTTTGTTATTGGTTGTGAACCAACCGAACTTTGTACACTAAGTTAAATCTAATTTTTACGTAAATTTCGGTTTGCTATTGATTGCGAACCAACCGAACTTTGTACACTAAGTTAAACCTTATTTTACCTGAAGTTCGATTGGTTAATTGGTTGCGAAACAACCGAACATTACTATGGAAATCCATGAAACTTCCATTAATATAGAGTTCGGTTACCTACGTATTTTGGATAAAGTAACCGAACTACACTTTCAAATTAGTTCGGTTACCTGTTCTTCACATAAGGTAACTGAACTACTTCAAAATTTTACATTTTATTTGAAAATTTGGAGCAATTCAAACAACATTAGCTAAGTTTGGAGCATACCTGGATACCCAAATACTCTTCCTTCGGTTGTGGTTGATAAAATCCATCATTTTCATCTTGAGATTGAGTTTGGGGAAGAATACATTCACCATCTAAGAAATAACTCATATCCGGATCATTGTGATGATTAACAAATACTCTAGGAGAGGATGGAGATGAAGAATCAGATGAGCTTTCATCACTTGAATACCCAAACTTAGTGAATTGGAAAAAAAATATATTTTCCATGGTTTTCTCCTTCATCTTCTCTAAGAGTCTCTCCAATGGCATGTGTGTGGAGATAAATATCAAAATCACTTACGATACACATCCATTTTCTCTAAAATCATTCTCCAACCATGATGTCTTAAACCAATGTATATATGACTTTGGGTAGACAATGTCAAGGAGAATGTCAAGTTTTAGACATTCCCCTTGACATTGTCTACCATCCTAGTCAGCTTTTAATTAATTAAATTGACTTTAATATATTAACTAACCATTTTTAGCTTTAGCAAAATCTTAATTATGGAAAATAAAAATTATACTAATTAAATGAAGAGGTTACATGCGCAATACCATTGGAGATGATTTTTTTTTTCTCCCTAATTTTAAGGAAAAACAAATCGGGGATGTCTTATTTGTGTTGCCACATATGAAGCACACACAATGACCATTGGAGAAGCTCTAACTTTACTCTCTAAAAAATTCTACTACTTAAAAAAAAAAAACCATCTTTTAATTTAATCTCACTAATTATTTTTTACTTAATGATTTCACTAATCATAACCCAGAAATAATCAAAAAGGTAGTCTAGGTATTAATATAAATATATTGATAATGAGTGACCTAAATTTACTTCTAATGTGTGACCCAAAATAAAACAATGATCCAAAAAAAAAAAAAAAAAAAGGTCCTAAAAAAATGATTCTAACACTAGAGTCATCCTCTCGTAAGAAGTTCCATACAAAAGAGAGAACTGGGAGATTTTGTTAGCTACCATCGAAGTACTTTTGGCAGCTACCATATATTTCAACAAATTCAATGTGTTTGTAAAATATAACAAAGTAATTTGGTATGGGAAGGTTCTCACTTTTTCTTAACATGCAATGCATGCGCCAACAAGTTTACGGACAACCAAATCTTTTAGTCGATTAATCGCCCATGAGGCTTTATCGACAACTTTTTCGTAGGTGTGCCCCATAGACATAGAGCCTCTCACTCTCTCAGAAAAGTTTGAGAAAGTGTTTTTCTACAAATAAAAATGAACGTTATTTTGGGGACCTTTCTTTTTTTGAGGGGATCCTGTTTTTTTAAAGGCACACTATCCTACATTTGTAAGGGGTGTCTTAAAACGTGGACTTTACTAATTTGCCCCAAACCCTAATTAAGATTATCAATTAAACGGTTTTAGATTAACCTAATATATAAAAAATTTAGATTAACCTAATATATAACCTATTAACAAAAAAAAAAAAAAAAATCAGACCCTACCTCCTCCTTCTTCTTCTTCTTCTCAACCTCGTTTCCATCGATTAATCGTCGATTCATAAAATTTTCATCGTCGATTAATCAATCGAGTATAAGAATGGTGCTTCGAAAGCAAACTAAACGAGTAACAGGAAAAGGTCCCCCATTAGGACATCTAGCAAATCAGAAAAGTTCATTGGAGATTGACAAAGTAGTGGAAACGGAAGACGAATTGGAAATTCAACCCGAAGTGGGCATGGGAAATATCCGCAGGTAATTTTAACCAAACCCATTAGTTTTAATTTGATTTTGGTTCGTTTAATTGAATAGAAATCATCAAAATAGGGTTTGAATGTAAGTAACAATGCTAGGTTCGGTTAGTAGTCGGAACCCAAAAACCCTGGTTTGGTAACCGAACTTCCTGAAAGGAAGAACACGAAGAACTGTTCGGTTGATTATGATTGAAAAATATGTAACCGAACTATTCAGGAATATTTTATGTAGTCTGTTCGGTTGATTCGCAATATTTTGTTTATCGAACTACGAACCGAACTCCTTGCTAATTGCATATATGTTGAGTTCGGTTTGTTCGCAAGAAAACTTATAAACCAAACTCTTCCCTAATTTCATAGAATTTTGAGTTCGGTTGTTTAGCAAAATAGCTGTACCAACCGAACTCAGTGCTAATGTCATTCATGTCGAGTTCGGTGAAATCGCAATTTTTTGTTTAGACAGCTACTAACCGAACTCAGTGCTAATGTCATTCATGTCGAGTTCGGTTTTTTCGCAAGAAATAGTCAGTGTTAATTGCAAACCGAACTCTAGCCCTTAACAGAATTATGAGTATGAAAATCATTTTTGGGTGAAGCTAATATGTTTTGTTTTCTTGGTTAGGGGCAGAGCACCAAAATCAAACCAACCTTCACTGGAAGAACTTAGAACTCCCACTCCTCGAGGCCAAAAACACTTAGGTTTTAATAAGCGTGGAACCAAATATGTTAAGCATGGAGGTGGTTCAACACCGGGTGTTGTCATCCAAGATGATGTCAATATAGATAATGTTGACAACGTTATACATCAAATTAATCAAGAGATTGTGGAAGAAATGGGTAATCAAGAACATAATCAAGGTGGAGAAGAGGAATCATCCGAAGAAGGAGGAAATGAAGATGAACAAGGAGATGGCAATGATGACAGTGAAGAAGATGGAGATAATGAAGATGATGAATCAGAGGAGGAAGAGGATGAAGAACAAGTAGAAATAGTTAAAAAACCAAAAAAGACCCCGAAAAAGCCTTGTGCTAGATATGCATACATTCCTGATGATACTTTGTGTTTGGCCCCAAAGAACCCAACTTATGGTACTCCAAGAGATGGAGGGGAGGTATTGATTGGCTACAAAAACTCATGGGCTGCCAAGATTTATGCTACAAAGGTATTGAATCTTATACATGAATATTTCTTTGTCATATATTTTTCGGTATATATTAGTAAATAAGATATGATGTTGTATTTGTAGGATCATAATAATGTTGTTCGTGTTTTGAAACGTCAAAAGAACAAGAAATGGGATATAGGGAATGAGTGTGATGAGGTCAGGTTGGCCGTATTTGATTGTGTGCTATGGTACGCGATAAAACATGCGCACCAAAAATTTGATGCTGTCACTGTTTCGGCATTTGCCGAGAGGGTTTATCCTGAGACCGAAACCTTTCATCTACCGTTTGGTGAGATGGAAATCACTCCGGATGATTGTTTTCGAATCACAGGCCTACCAATTACTGGAACAAGTGTTCGAGATGGGTACGATCCCTCCATGAGTTATGAGCTTCTTGAACAGTTGGTGGAGAGGTGTCTAGGCTGGAGCTCTAAGAAGGCACATTGTGAGTTTAGACGAGATGCAAAAGAGCCTGATGAAGGTGATGAGTATAATGAGTTAAACCCAAACCGGTCTTACAAGAAGAAGTTGAAAGTCTTGTTAAAAGAGTTTGGAGGGACGAAAGATTTGGTTGCCAAGGGAAAGTTGGTCATGACAGAAGAGAAGATTAAACACCATGTGACTGCTTATTTGTTATATCAACTAAGAACCATTTTCTTCCCCGACACTTCAGGTCATTCGGTAAATGTCCATTATCTCCAGCTATTGGACCCCCTTAATGAGGTGAACAACTATTCTTGGGGAATTGCGGTTCTATCGTTCGTCCAAGCAGAGCTCAGAAAAGCTTCGAGGCTTAAGTGTTTATATTTTGAAGGCTTATACACCCTTGTTCAGGTACTCCGTTAATTTATCCTTTGTGTTTTCCAAGATATGTTTGCTAAGTGAATGAATATATATTTTTACTAATGAATACATATTTACTATAATCATATGTGTGGTTTCTTCTCATAGGTTTGGTTGTACGACCACTTCCCAAAACTGAAATTGTCTTATGCTCACACTCCTTGGCTTTATGGGCAACCTACAGCTGGTAAATATGTATTTTTGGACTCGCAAATGAAGGGTAAGAAAAATAGGTTGTTGAGGTTGAGAGAGAAATTGGATAATGCAACGCTTGCAGATGTGGTTTTCCATCCATACAAGCTTCAATCAGATGACGAAGAGGAAGATGTTGAGCCTGTTGATTTCTCACCTATTTCGGCTTATAATGGCCCGTTGTTTTATCCTGGCGGTTGTACAATGTACAATCCTCGAAGAGTAATGAGACAATTATGTTGTGTCCAAAGTGTCCCAGCAGAGGATAAATTCAAATTCAAGGTGATGAAGCGGGGAACTAAGAACACCGAAAAGAATTTTGTTCCAAAGTACAATCCTGCTCAATCAGTGGACCAATGGAACAACTGTGAGGATTATTATATTCCAGTTGAAGAGTTAGAAGATTGTTATGGTGAGCCAAATGCTGCTGAAGAAGGGTATATGGAATGGTATGAAAATTTTTCTCATCCTCGTGTAATAAACACACAACAACAAGCCCGTCTGAGAAAGCAAAATCGAAGGCAGTGGAGAAAGAGACCCAGAAAATTATGAAGCATACCCCAACCTGTGGTGATGAGGCATTGATCTTATGGAATTCAGCAGTAAGATATTTACTCTTATTTTTTCTTTTTATAAACTTATTAAGCATGCAAATATAGGAAATTTATACTTGTTTATGATTTTCATTGAAAAAAGGTGAAGTCAAGTTCTAAATTTATGAAGAAAATGATGTCAAAAATCCGTAGTGGAGAGACGATGAACACTGCTGAACAAACGGAACTCTACAACCAATGGACAAATGTTTTTTCACCCAATACTGCTGATCAAAGCCGGAGCATGCCGATGAAGAGGGGTCGACGAGAAGGGGAAGGTTCAAGTCGAATGGTTGAACAACAAAGCAGTGGAGATGACACTCCTAGTGACGAAGGACCAGCTAAAGCTCCTAAACGCAAGGGTAGAAAAGTCTCACGTAGTGGTCGTCGTGAATGAGTGATTGCAAGAATTAGTAATTTGGCATTTTATTCTGGATTTGGTACTTTTATTCTGGATTTGGTACTTTGTTCTCTTATGTTTGGAATACCTCTTTATTGTGGATTTGGTAGTTTGTTTTCTTATTTTTTTGTTTTAGTAAACGAATTTCAAAACGTTCGGTTTGATATTCTTAATTTGTGTCTAAGTAAGATATAAACGTTCAGTTTGATCTCAATTACAAAATTCAACCGAACTGAACACTACAAAAAAAAAACGTATTACAGAGTGATGTTCGGTTGGATCGCAATTACAAATCCAACCGAACTGAACACTACCAAAAAAAAAAGTTACTAAGTGATGTTCGGTTTGATTGCAATTACAAAATGCAACCGAACTGAACACTACAAAAAAAAACGTATTACAGAGTGATGTTCGGTTGGATTGCAATTACAAATCCAACCGAACTGAACACTACCAAAAAAAAAAAAAGTTACAGAGTGATGTTCGGTTTGATCGCAATTACAAAATTCAACCGAACTGAACACTACAAAAAAAAACGTATTACAGAGTGATGTTCGGTTGGATCGCAATTACAAATTCAACCGAACTGAACACTACCAAAAAAAAAAAATTACAAAGTGATGTTCGGTTTGATCGCTATTACAAAATTCAACCGAACTGATCACTACAAAAAAATATTAAAAGTTATAGAGTAATGTTCGGTTACTGGGTAAAAACTGCAGGTTACCGAACTTAGTTGTTCGAAAATAAAACCTTATGTTCGGTTTCCTGTGAAACTTTTATTACAAACCGAACGCATAGGTTCGAAAATAAAACCTTATGTTCGGTTACCTGCGAAAATTTTATTACAAACCGAACGCATAGGTTCGAAAATAAAACCTTTGTTAGTGTTCAGTTCGGTTAGATATAATAACAGAACTAACCGAACATAATTGTTGACCAAAACTTGTACTTGATCTGACAAATGTAACGGCAATTTTTTAGTCCGTTATACACCCCAATGCTATATATATGGGTCTGATGCTTCATTTTTTTGTATACCATTTCATAAAAATGGCATTTGGTAGTCATAAATTTACTTTAGAAGAAGATCTTTCTATTTGTAGAAACTTCGTACTGTGGTTTCCAAAGAGGGGTGAAGAACAGTCAAGGCATGGTCGGATTAGTAATAGTTATTGGGGGAAAATACATGAGAAATTCTGCGATGACACAGGTAACCCTCATAACCTAGAAGAGCTATCTTTGTTCATTCGATTTGAAAAAATTCAAAAAAGAGTTGAGGATTTTTTGATTTTGTATCGGATAGTTGCGAGGAATCGACTGAGGGGTGAAACATACGAGGAAATTGTTTTAATGTCAAAGAATGAATGGCGACGATGGAAAGTAAAGGATTTCAAATATGAAGATCATTTCCGCATCCTTAGAGACTTTTTCATAATGCGTTTTGGATATTAAGTCTTTTGTAATTTAATTTCGGCAATGTCATGTAATTTCATTTCCAAACCGAACTAATGTTGTAATGTAATAGTTCGGTAATGTTATTTAATTTAATTTGTTAACCGAACTTATATATTTTGAATTGCAAACCACAGTGGACCTACAATCTTTATGCCAAATGACTCCTAATAAAAACCAAATACCAAAAAACACAATCTTTCATTGTTATGTTGATTTTCAAAGCATACTTACAATCAAAAAACATCATCTAACTAAAGGTACAATTAATCATCCGCAAGGGAAATACAACCTTGGTGTATAATCACTTCCGAATCCTTCAAAGCTTTCCACATCTCCATGTTATGTTCATACATAACGCACCAACCCAACATTGTGTCGGGGTTAAATTCATTCCAATAAGAGTATGGGCATATCGGAGGCAATGGACAATTGTCTTCTAACCGGAGGCCTATAAAATGGTTGTAGTTAATCAACGCAATCACCACTCTCCTACGTTTTAGTTGCTCGACACATATGGTTTTTTTCGGAGTGTATGTGAAACTACCACATTTTGAGAACAAGTGAACCACGCAATTGAATGCTTCGGCTATTAAGTGCCCATATATCGGCATGCTCATCCAATGATCCCTTGTGATTGGATTTCCCCCGTGGAGACGGCTTTGATATCTAACAAACTGCACATTGAGACTATCATCCCCATCGGACAACATTGTCTTGTAAAATTCCGGTTTGTCCCTTAGCTTCATCAACAACCTTTGACGGACATAAGTGACATGATTATCATTATATATCTTGGAACCTTGAGTGAAAGGCCCTAGTTGTTGTACGACAACGTGGAAACCGCAATTACCATCCGCAGGGACGTCATTGGTGGTTATGACGTAATCTCTAATGTAAGGAGATATCTCTTCCAGGAACCTTTTCTCAATAGGAGGGGCAGTCATATCAATTGGACTAGGTTGAGAGTGTAACATAGGTCCTTTTTTCTTCATATCCCGTTCACTTGTCTCGCCCTTTTCAACAATATTCCTAGCCCTTATCTTACAATCTTCTTGGTACTTAGCCGCGGTATGCTCATGTTGCGAAGGATCTCTAGTAAAAGGGGTCATTTCACTCTTCCTATTGCCCATAACCTTTGCATATTGTCTGACTTGTTTTTTGGTTTCTTTGGTTGGTGGCATACCTTTGGCCTTGCCTTTATTCGGTTCTTGCACATTTTCTGAAGTCTGCGGATAAACGATTGGCCGCATGTCATCCCAAAATATTTGCCTTTCAAGATTGTTCATGTTCCGGTACCTCTCGATAACGACTCTTCCCATTTCATTATCACCAAACTCTTCTCCGACATCTCCCTTGGGAGGAGGAACAAAACTTAAGTGTTGCCAATGTGGATCTATATCGCTTAAAGGGATTATGCCATGTTCATACTTAGCTATCATGTGGAGACAAGGGAGCCCAATAGACTTCATCATGTTGCAAACACACACCTCTTTCGGCTTGGTTCCCCATATGCGGATCAAATTCACCTCAACCAATAACCTCTTAATGCAAGCATGCGAAACATTATAGTGGAGTCCCTTGAAAAACCGAAGGTCCTCCATTTTCACGATGTTACCACCTTTGTCTACAATCTTTTTGTACTTCATGATGCGACTTTTTTGAAACTTCTCTTTAATTATATCAATCTCGCGGTTGAAGTAAACCTCCATAGCGTTAAATACAACCACAAAATTATCAATACATCCAAAGAGATTTTTCTTCAAACGGTGGTGAGACGATTCTACCAAACTTGTCGCTTGATTCCCAAAGTGTTTATGGTGGTTGGTAAAAGCATAAACAAATCGCTCTTTGTGCGGTTCCAACCATTGCTTGACCACATACGTTACAATATCATCAGGATATTCGGGGCTACGCCAATGCTCAATAAATTCGGCAAGATTTAGATTGTACTCTTCTTCGGTGAGAGACCAAGTCAAAACCTCCCATTCCCCGGAGAAAGCTACCCATTTAGCATGATTTATGGTGTATTGTTCATCGAATGCCTCTTTTGCAACAGCTTGTTCATCTTCCGGTAGCTTACTAATCTCTTCGAATGCTATCCTATTTGGTGGACAAAGTTGAGGCTTGCACCTATTCATCACATTGCACCATATATGAAATGTACATAGCATATTATGTGCCAATGGGAAGACTCTCTCTATTGCATTCATCATTGATACTTGATTTTCCGTCACTATAACCCCCGGGATATCATCATCTCGGTAGATCGCCTTCAATTGTTGTAGCGCCCACCTATAACTTGGTTCTTGCTCGTCCTTTAGAAAACAAAAAGCAATGGTAAAAGGTGACTTCGTCGACGTACGACCAACAATGTTCAACAATGGCATCTCGTATTTGTTTGTCTTGTAAGTGCAATCCATTATAAGAACTTCATGGAAGGATTGAGCCAGTTGAACACTCTTCGGATGAGCAATGAAGAGATGAGTTATTTCTTCACCCTGACCTAGCTTCTTTTGAACCGCGTAGCCTTTCTCTTCAGCCAACATAAACAATTATTGAATGACTTTTCTATCCTTCCATTGATTCTTTTTAATTGACTCAATTGCATTGTAAATGGTGGTCGGGGATGATACGTTTTCCGTGTTATCATCCTTTAATAAGCGAAGCATACCAGCTGGGGAAATACACAATCTCCTATATTTAGCTACTTTCTCCTTTTCTTGAGGAGTCAGCCTTGCGGCCATTGCATGTCCTTCAAGATGCTCCGGACGATGGTGGTTGTGATTACCTACCACCTTATCCATCGATAGAACCCATCCTTTCCTTAGTTTTGAGTAACTAAAAACTAGCTTGAACGGACATTTTATTTTCTTTGAGCACATTGTGTTCTTCCTCGTCGTCTTTCCTTCATACACATACCCCTTCCTCTTGTGGCTAGCATCCGGATCTCCACTTCTCTCGCAAACCATTTCAAAACGAGTTTTGCTTTCTTTTCCATTCAAAACTAATACGCACATGGCTCTCTTGGCATGCTCTCTAGCCCAATTCTTCGCATCAATAGGTTGATCAAATACCAAATCATTGGCATAGTGATGGGATGTATCTTCGTACAAGATACCAATTGGAGAAGGTTGATCATCCATTGGTATATCTTGGCATTCAATCTACAAGAAATGGAACAACATCAATTGCAATCACAACCGGGTTCGGTAAGCTATTAATTTAATCGCGTAAACCGAACTACCAATTCGGTGAACAAACCAAAAGGCCAGATAACCGAACATATAAAGTATATGTAGTTCGGTTACAATATATTTTACATAGGTCACCGAATACAACACTGGAACTATTCATTTTTTTGGGATTCTTAAGTTCGGTTAGGAATGCTCTTGGGATCAAGTGTGCGAAATAACCGAACCTGCATAACTTAGTGTACTCTTATATTTTGTACAGTTCGGTGAGATAGTGGCTTTACAGGAAGTGTGCGAACAAACCGAACTTTGTATGCTAAGTTTAATTAGTTTTACGTAAAGTTCGGTTGGTTAATAGTTGCAAAGCAACCGAACTTTGTACATTAAGTTAAATCATAAATTTACGTTAAGTTCGGTTAGTGTATATTGGTTGCGAAACAACCGAACATTACACTGGAATTCTTCAAACTTCCATCAATGCATAGTTCGGTTATCTGCGTGTTTGTCTAATGTAACCGAACTGCATATCCAGATGAGTTCGGTTAGATGTTCTTCACCTTTCGTAACCGAACTACTTAAAAAATGTACATTTGTTTTGAAAATTTGGAGCAATTAGACCAACATTAGCTAAGTTTGGAGCATACCTGGATACCCAAATGATCTTCCTCCGGTTGTGGTTGATAAAATCCATCATTTTCATATTGAGATTGAGTTTGTGGAAGAATACATTCACCATCTAAGAAATTACTCATATCCGGATCATTGTGAAGATTAACAAATACTCTAGGAGTTAATGGAGATGAAGAATCAGATGAGCTTTCATCACAAGAATTCCCAAACGTAGTGAATGTGAAATAATGTTTTTTTTCCATGGTTTTCTCCTTCTTCTTCTCTAACTTTATCCTCTAAAAAATTCAATTTCATTTTTAATAACTCATGTTTTAATCTAATCTCACTAATCAGTTTTTTCTTAATCATTTTAATAATGATTTCACTAATCAAAACCAAAAGATAATTAAAAGGGTATTTTAGGTAATATAGAAAGTATTAGATTAGGGTACCCCTACCCCAAATAACATCATGGTCCCCTCAAAAAAAGAAGGGTGCCCAAAATAACGTTCATAAAAATCTCTAAGAATCTCTTCTTCATGATCATCAGCTGAAATGTCTCGTGGCACAGGGTAATTAATGGGCCCAAGTAGAAGTTGGTCCTTGGTCAATTACTCAATCATGTAACTTGTATATATAGAGAGTGATGATCATCCTATGTTTTTCGATGATTTCATCTCTACTTCAACATTTCATCTCTACTTCAACCACACTTATTTATAAGGAAAAATTGTCGACCCATCAATTATAACCCTATAAAAATAGGATATAGTTCATTTGATCATTAGGTTGTAAGTTTTGATGGAGCCTGGCCTGGGTCTGCTTCCGTACAAATGATATCACTTCACGCTAAATGCAAGCGTGTAGTGGTGCCGGTCTTAAAGGATGTATGCACATTATTCTTAAGTCTAACAATTACGTGCTGCTGCCATTGCTAATTGATGGCAAAATACTTTAGCTTTGGAGCTTTAAGTCAAAGTCTAACAGTATATAACATTAAACTCTTTTATTAAACAAACGAGTAGCATCTATGGTTGGGCTAGCTATCCTTAGTTACATTCGATCCACCTAGCAAGAAAAGGGTGATGGTCCCATGAAATAGACGCATGCTGTGTATGTTTACATGCGCAGTTGCGTGTGTTTATAGGCTGTTACAACAAAATTATAAGGTCATGTCGAAAAGCAATAAGGTCCAACCGTCTAGTGGCGAGATTTCGAGATGCAGGTACGTAGATGGATGGACCACTAATATATTGCATATAAAACAAAAAACAGGAAATGTTTCTCCATGCAAGCATGCAGGACAGAAGGAGGCAAATAGAATCGGTAGAAACCGGTTTTTAAAAATTAAGGTTTAGTCTTGAACTTGTTGGGCTTTAGGTCTCTAGTACTCTTCTCTTAGGCCCATTCCAGATTAGAATGATTTTGTCTGCCCTTGTTTAAAAGAAATATACTTACGGGTAGGGATGGCAATTTGCCCCACCTAAACCCATCCCCGTGAAGACCCGCCCCTATGGGTTAGGGTTTTACCCGTATTAACGGGGCAGGGTACGGGGAATCCCCGAAATTAGTGATGCGGGGATGGGGCGGGGATGGGATTCATGGTCCCCCGCTCCATATCATAATGGCAGTAGCAATTATGTTGGATCCAAGGTTTAAGATGAAATTGATTCAGTTTTATTTCCAGCAAATTATGGTCCAGCTTTTTCAGACTTCGAAATTAATCGTGTAAGCAATTTATGTTTTGATGGCTAAATAGTATGAACTGAAAGTATTTGCTGATAAATCTCTTGTCCAAAGTGAGTATCCGACATACGTAACCGAATTCATCCAAAAACATTGGAAGATAGTGAAGAAGTCCATGATGATATGATTACCATGGAGAAAGATGGTTAATAATGAAGAACTAAGAAGTAAAAAGAACCATGATTCTTAATTGTTGTTTCCTTTATTTTTCGGTTTTCATTGGTTATGATAAATTTATAATTTTAAAATGCACTGCATATGTTATTATTATTGTTTGAAACATTACAATTATTTTTAAACTATTATTATTTGCAAAATTCTAAATATTTATTATAGTGTTATGGTAACCCATGGGAAACCCATCCCCTATCTTTTTACGGAAATTTCCCATAAAAATCCCAAATTTTATATCGTCCTCGACCAAGAATATCATTCTTACCTCATTTTAGGGAAAATTTTGAAAAACTTGATACATAACCATTATGGTAGGGGATGGGTTTTGGCATTTTTTGAATTATGTCTACTCCACCTACAAACGCCCATTATGCACATACCCATTGCAAACCAACAAGAACACCACCATTCCTATTTCGATTACCACCATGAAAAAAACAAACACAAATACCGATATCAACATCAACTAGCTAAAGTACCCAAATTAGATTCATCGGCTCATTGCCCCGTCAACCTACAATTAATATTTTCCCCCAATCATTGGTGAAGCATTTGTGAATCTTTGTCCTTGTACAAGTTTCCGACCTCTAAGCATGCCTATTTCCATTGACTTCCACCAAACCTGAACACAATTTCAAACCAAACTTCATCTCCCCGTTAATTCCTGAAAAAACACCACTAACCCCTTAATATGCTAATGGCAGTACTAAAATGGCTTTGCTCATTGTTGACACCAAAAATCCGAACCCCGTAATTTAAAAAAGAAAAAAACAATATACTAGAGATATATTTACATTTCTCTCCAATGTAACTGCATCATCTATGACACTTTTCAGTAGAACACCCAACAATGCATATTTGAATCAAGGTTTTTTGATGAAAATCCTTTTCATTGTTGCATTCTAAAAGAGTTGCAGGGAGCAACAATGGGTCTGTTATGTCGAGAAGTCATCACAAATTCTACTGATGGTCCACCAATAATGGTTGTTATTGGAAGATGTATATATCAAACAAAATCAATCAAAAAAATTCTGATAAAAAATGAAACATTTCTCAATCATTTGACTCAAGTTTTGAACCGAGAACTTAATTGGCAAACAAATATGTACGTAAAACTTTGGGTCAATTTCGATAAGAACCACGAACTTTACAAACACAAATTAAACAAAATGTGCCCTAATTCTCAAATCGAATAAAGTTCTTCTGCTGTGAAGGGAGGCTACATAGATAGAGAGATTTAGGAGATAATTATACAAATGAAAGATTAACTCCTTACGGATCGTGAAAAGCTCCTTAGCCAAATCCTCAAGACTTTGTCTTCTCCACATTAATTTTTTCTAAATTGCTCAACAACTTAGAAAAGGGTAGGAATAGGGGGATGGGATTCAAGGTCCCCGCCCCATACCCGCCCCATTGCCATCCCTACTTACGGGACCGGATCCCTAACTTAAAAAATCAACTTAAATTATAACTTAATTTTCTGGCCATTGATCAACTCATATTTCACCGTTGAATATGTAAGTCACAATATACTTAGGAATCAATTTAGCTTGGCTTAAGTCGAGCCAGATATGGACTGTTACCTTATATATCTCTAATAATCTTTCCAATCCCGTAAACATAGTATAGAATATGTTCGTCTTTTACATCTAAAAATAAATAAATGCCGTAGTAGTGCCATGGATAAAATGTTAGAATCAACTATTTATAAAACCTACTTTGGCGCAACTCCTTGGATGTGCTTCCAATCTTAGGAACGGACATGTCATAGTTAAGGTTTTAGAATAATATATGTATAACTCAAGAAGCTAAGAACTACATATAGTTTTGGTAGCTGGATTGTTTGAGAACTAAGTTTCGTTGAATATTATGCGGAACTTTCCCCAGAAGTAGTCAAATTTCCAAGTTTCATCGAGAACCAACTAGATTTTGCTCTAGTCCTTCCATCAACAAGTTTCTACCATGGCCGATGTTACTGCATTACATTGGTGAAATTATTGGGTAATGACGTTAGTGACCTGCCCATTTTTCCTTTAGATGTTGCAGACGAACATATTTTGTACTCATATTTTACGGGATTGAAAAGATAATTAGAGATATATAAGGTAATAGTCCATATCTCGCTCGGCTTAAGCCAAGATAAATTGATTCCTGAGTATATTATGACTTACATATCCAACGGTAGAATATGAGTTGATCGATGGCTAGGAAATTAAGTTGAATTTTTAAGTCAAGGGATCCGGTCCCTATACTTAATAACCTTACACATTTTCATGATTAACTGGTTAACTACAAGGAGCCACTTTATAATTAACAATTGAAAAAAGCTCTGCGAATCGGGAGCTTATTCGGCGATAACTCAGTTTTGTTTTCTCAAAGTTTTTTGAGAGCAGCTTTTAATTCTTCGTTCCTTCAGGTGAATCAAAATAAATTTTAATGATTGGTGGTACAAATTATGGTGTTGTTAATCATTAGATGGTAGTTTTTTCGATTGAAACAAGCAATTATTCATTAGAAAATTGATCTATAATTAGGTCCAGTCCTAAAACTTTCTGATTCAACTTCTGTGACAAATTCTCTTGATTCTTCGAAGATGAATTCAAATTCGATGGATGATTCTTTATCTGTGTTCATTCCTGATGAAGTTATAGAAGATTGTGTGAATGAGTGGAGATACAGCTTAATCGGGAGATTGGAATTTAGTCAAATTAAAAATGGAAATAGTTGAAGCCTCTTTGAGAAAACAGTGGATTGTCAAAGGTAAAATTCAACTTATTCCTTTAGGTAAGGTTTTTGAAAATGCGGGGGTCTAACAACCACACCTAATATTTCGATTAGCAATCTGTATGGACAACTCCGAGTTGTTTTCTAGAGAATCAACTAGACTCAATCAATAGAAAATACTTAAGGAGTTATTATCTCAATCTCTCAATTTGATTTACTCAAGCAAATATGATTCGTGAGTCTAATCAAAGAGAGATAACTAAGATGGTACCAAAGACCAATATCCAAGTGTCAATCAATTTAAATCAAAAACCAATACGGTCGGATATTCTAATTGATTGAACAACGCACAACCTGTATTATTTCAATTATATAAAAATATAATGCAGAAAAGAAATAACACAGACACCATAATTTTGTTAACGAGGAAACCACAAATGCAGAAAAACCCTAGGGTCTAGTCCAGATTAAACATACACTGTATTAAGCCACTACAGACACTAGCCTACTCCAAATTAACTTCGGTCTGGACTGTAGTTGAACCCCAATCAATCTCACACTGATCCAAGGTACAATTATGCTCATACGCCTCTGATCCCAGCAGGATACTGCGCACTTGATTCCCTTAGCTGATCTCACCCATAACCAAGAGTTGCTACGACCCAAAGTCGAAGACTTTAATAAACAAATCTGTCTCACACAGAAAAGTCTACAAGATAGATAAATTCGTCTCCCACGAATAAACCTATGAGTTTTTTTCCGTCTTTTGATAAATCAAGGTGAACATGAACCAATCAATAAAACCAGACTTATATTCCCGAAGAACAGCACAGTTTTATCAATCACCTCACAATAAACTTCATCGACGCAGCAAAGAATATTATTGAGGAATCACAAACGATGAGACGAAGATGTTTGTGATTACTTTTATATCTTGCCTGTCGGAGATAGAAATCTCAAGCCAATTATTACAATTGTACTCGTACGATAGAAATAGCAAGATCAGATCACAAAACTACAAGGAAAGTAGTATCGGTCTGGCTTCACAATCCTAATGAATTCTTTAAGTCGTTAACCTGGTTTTAGAAGAAGAAAACCAAAGGTTAAAGGAGAATCGACTCTAGCTTAGCAAACTAGTATCAGACGGAATGTGTAGGGATTAGGTTTCCCAATTGCTAGAGTTCTTCCTTATATAGTCTTTCAAATCAGGGTTTGCAATCAATGTTAGCTTAGTAACAAAGCATTCAATATTCACCGTGAGATGAAAACCTGATTAGATACAAGCTAATATCTCTCAACCGTCAGATCGAAAACTTAACTTGCCATACACACATGTACTTGACGATTTGGGTTTGTGTAACCGTACCCAAACGTGTACAATAGTTGGTTCAATATTAGTCAACCAAATGGTTGGCCAAATGATAACTTTCATATCAACCATATTCTTCTTCACCATAACTAGTCCAAATGACTCAAATGAACTAGTTAGAGAGTTGTTCAATTGCTATGAGATCTCATGTACTACACAAGACATAATTGAAGCAAAAATGATATGATTCACTCGAATCGATTCATGAACTATAAAGCCACGATTTGCAATAGCATTCCTTAGATAATTTAGATAAGTTCACGAACATCGTTTTTAGACATAACCACTCAAGTTCGCGGACTGGGTTCGCGGACTCAAGTTAACCGGTTGGAGTTCACAAACTCCAGCAGAAATTCTCGGGTTCGAGAGCTTTCGTCAGTTCGCGGACTGAAACCGAGCTACAACTCCAGCAAAAATTATCGGGTTCGAGAACTACGCACGTTCGCGGACTGGGTTGACTGTTCAAGTTCCGGTTTCACTTGATCAACAAAGTTCGCAAACTTCGGTTCAAGTGCTAAGTACTTATACATATATGTGTTACCACAACAATGTTTATATCCCCTAGTGGTTATATTGTCTAAACTCTCATTTCATCCATTGAAACATTCTCATATGACGTCATATAGTTGTTATTCAAAAACTATTTTTCGTCATATAGCGATTTCTAAAGTGATTGAAACATAACATGACTTTCGTTACTAGGTAAAGATGAACTTGGCTAAAGCAAAAGCGTTACCAACACATACTCAATTCCATCTTATTAAGATCAACATCATGAATGTTGGCATAGAAAATTCTTGTGAGAGAATCAAAACCTTGACCAAGACCATCAAAGATGTTTCCAAGATTGAATTTTTTGAAGGAAGCTAAATCTTCATCATGTCCACTAGAGATGTCCAATTTATTTTCTAAAATAAAACCTTTAGATGAAATCTTTTCAAAAATTCTAGCACATGAATCATCCACAAACCTAGTCCTAAGAGAATTTTGGTCACAAGGAAGATCCATACTAGAGGTATTTGGATTTTTGAAATTCCTTTTTGAGCCTTTAGAATAAATCATGAGGTCTAAGAAAATTAAGGGAACAAGATGAATTTACTTACATGGATTGAACCTTGAACACCCTTTCTCTTAGTTTCTCCAAAAGGTCTTCAATGGAGGCTACACATAAAACCCTAGAAGTTCATGTACGCGGACGAGTGAGAGGAAGAAAAGAGTATGCGAACTTCCTCTTAACAAGACCAAAAATAGGCTTGGACCCATTTGCAAACTTCAACTACAAAAAACTAAACGGGATTTTGTTTAGACATTCGAACATCAAGGATTATGCATTCCATAACAAGATGGATGCACTAGAAAGCTTTATTTGAGATTTCAAGACAAACTTGTACACGATTCAAACCATTTCCTTCCCCATTTCAAGATATATACATATGGGGTAATGCCAATCTTGTTACCAAGAGACACAATGTGCAGAGAGATTCTCATGAAACATTTTTGGTTGACCAGTGTAAACAGTCCCTATAAAGTAATCACCATAGTGATGATAGTCAGGGGAGTTCGGGCTTCCTATCCTTTGTTTGATATGCCTAGAAGGAGGATTCTTCCGTTTTTCAGGTTGTACAATATTATTTAAAGATTTAATATGTACATAACCCTTTCCGGAGTGATTCTTAGACTTAACAGAATTAAGTTTCTCTAAGGATCTAAAAACGCCTTCGAATGCTCTGAATAGATCTTTATCAGTTGATCCATTATGATAGTATTCCTCATAGAGATTAGCAGTTAATCTAGTGAGGTTCCATATCCTTGAGCGCCATGAACATTTCCTCAATTTCTCCTCCTTTTAAATTTTTTCTTTAGATTGACTCATATCATTTAAAACTTCCTTCTAAGATGAAATATGATTATCATGAGTTACCATAAGTTTTGACCATAATAAATATTGATCAATCTTTAAGAATTTCTGGCGTGCGTTACAGATGCCAAGAGAAAATTTTCAAAAGAAATTTCCCATGGGACAATTTTTAAGCAACGAACAAACAAAAACTTATCCGGTTTAAAGTGTTTGCCTGCTCTGATACCAATTGAAAAAGCGGGGGTCTAACAACCCCCCACCCAATATTTCGATTTGCAATTTGTATGGACAACTCTAAGTTATTTCCTAGAGAATCAACTAGACTCAATCAATAGAAAATAATGACTTCTCAAACTTTTTTTGACTTTTTACACTTCCACAAATTTGCTGAGTTGGACCACCAGGACTCGTACATCTACCACCAGGACTCGAGAGTACATTGGGACTTATACCTTTACCATTATGACTTGGACCTGTAACGCCATGACTTGTACCTGTACCACCATGACCAGAATATCTCGGAGTACTCATGTCAAACATTATGCTTTCCCTCACTATTTTTATCTCACTCAAGTGGAATCTCTGAAATCCATGTTGTAGATCATGATAATCGTTCAATTACTTCTGATACTTCTATGGTTTAGCATGTACCCCCTAGTATGAATAAGTTCATTCGAGTGCAATAGGAACAATCATAATAGTAATAATATCTCCAGACATAGATAGAGTCTCTACGTCCCAAGAAAATTGTGGCATAGTCGACAACAAACCTGCTTGACTAGGATATGAAATGCGTCGCCCGTCTCCGGTGGAGGTTGGGAAGGAAGATAATCATCACCAGGTATAATCCTACCTAAAGATGGGTAATCCATTCAACCGAATGTTGCAGTTACATAGCAATTTGGGCTTGAAATATAGTGTTCAACCAAAAAAGGTAATCATTTCTTGAACTCGTCTCCCAGATTAAATTTTCAGCTTGTTTCCAATGTGGACCATCCTTTATCAATTTCTCCCAGTCATTTTGAGAAACCTCTTCACTTGGATATGTTCGAATTTTTAGGATATCATTCGAAATTTCGGATAACGGATATATGTTAGAGCATTGCTCGGCCGAACTCACAAGTGTTGATATCTCAAGATTGTTGTAAAATTTAGTTGTAAAAACTATATCTTGATTTCTAGTCTACAATTATTTAAGTGTCGAATTAGGATTGAATATGTAGTTGAGAAATGGATATCATGGCAGTCATCATTGCGTTCTACCGTTTGAAGGCGAAGATCAGCCGAGCTTTTAGAGAACCTCATAAACAAAAGGTAAGTGAAGACTGAACCACCTATTTCTCAAGTTATATTCATCTTTTTATCTTTAATACAGATATGAGTCCGCGGAAGTGTATGAGCGTTGCAACAATGATGAAGTTATTCCAACTCCGGATCATAATAACGATCCTTTGCCTATTGAAAATGAGGAGATTGTGTGTGACTTACCTATTGTTATAAACGGTGTAACACCCTCACAAGAATATATTACAATTTACACCGAAGAAGATTTTATGAGAGAGGAATGGCCCGATTCCTATGATGAAGATGTTGAAGAGATGATGCTCGTTAATGAAACCAAATTGATTGATTTCGTGGAAGACCCAATTGAACTTGCTAATGATTTTAATGATGCCGAGACTTTGGTTAAGGTAGAAAATGATGAAGAATGGTTGCAAGGTTTTATAGAGTACCATGATATGCAAGAGGTAATTAATTCACTTGACTTTTTTAAGGATGAAGAAGATTCTGTAATACAAGAGATAGTGCAAGGTTTGTCTAACCCTTTGCATATTAATTCTTTTCCTTTACCTCTTATTGGTTTGAATGTATGTGCTTCGAAAGTACTTTTGAATGACTTTGTTTCTCGATATCCACCATTGGAAACACTTGATTCTAACACTATGCAGGTTTTCCAAGAGGAATACATAGAAATTCCCAAATTCTATGTTCTTTATACACTTCCGGGTGTGGACAAGAATAAGTGTGGAGGAAATTTCTATCGAGCAATAACTTTACTATTCTTTTCTTGTGCTAACATTTGTATGAAGCTATTGTTTGTAAAACAGGTACCATGGGAGGATCCCCAAATTTTCCGATTGTTAGTATATGGAGAGTGAATCTTACAAGAAGCCAAGTCGGGCCGTCGAATTTAAAACAAGCGCTTAATGGGAGGCAACCCATAGGTTTTGTATTTCTTATCCTTTTATTTTTCTTTTTATTTTTGTTATTTATTTTTCTTGTTCCATATCATGTTAGTATTTCCCACCTTGACTTTGCTTGGACGATTCAATTACATTGAGGACAATGTAAGGTTTAAGTGTGGGGGAGTGGCTAAGCATATTTAAAAAAAAAAAAAAAAAATTTGCATAAAAACTTCAACTTTTAGAGATTTTAGAGTCACTAGCATACTTCTAGGTATGTTTACATAGAGAATTATGACCGACATAATTGAACTTGGAAGTGTTAGGGAACTACGTTCGGATTTCTTACTTGTTAGAGTGTTAAATAATGGATTTAATCATGCCGGTGATGCAAATTAGGAGCAGATAAGAATGCATTACTAGAGTTGCTGATCAATCATTAGTGGAGACTACCCATTTTCATATCAACCAAGGCACCGACCAGAAATTCTTCCTTTACTAAAGAGCTTCTTTTGAGTGTGTGTCACCGTACGTTAATTCCAGGTAGAATGGTGAGCTACCCAATTTCACACCAATTTCAGCACTATTTTGATCTCTTGAGTGCTAATTTTTGTCAATCATGAGGGTGACGTCTATGGATGAAAGCCTCCTTCTTGTAGTTCGATTTGCAGTTAGCACCATTCTCTCAACAACGGGTCCATAGAAACACCATAAACATCAACAACAAGGGAGAGACATAAAAATCTACAAGGGAAGTTGAAAAGGTTCAAGGTTTGCAAGCAACAATGGGACAAGAAAAGAGCAAATTTCATATTCAAGTAAAGCAACATACAATGAGCAGATTTTTACATACAAGTTGAAGACTTATTTACAATAGCGAAGAAAAGGAAAAGGTGAGAATTATTGAAGCTTATGATTTCAAGACGATACAAGTTGTGAAGAATCAAGCGGTAAAGTATTTTTCCACGACCATGGTTTTATTTTTCACTTTGATTTGTATTTTGTTTCTCTTGTTTAAAAAAAAAATTGATTGAAAAATATGAGACAAGAGAAATATCTATTATTGTGTTTGTTTGTTTTTATTTAATAATCTGTGGGGAAGGAAAATATATAAGGAAGTTTCAAGCGACATGGATTTTAAGGAAAAAGGTTACAAATTGTCAAGGATTTATGAAGTTCGAAAGTTTATCATCAATAGTTGAAGCCGAAGACCAAGAAGATAAAGACAAGGAGCGGAAGACGTTTCTTTTGGATTCCGTGAGAGTGGAGTTATCATAATTGGCAATCGTATGTGAAGGTAAGTAAGTAATCTCATCCTCGATAATAGTGGTTGATTTCCTTTCTTAGAGATCGTTAGAAAAAATGGTTTTTCAAAATATTAAAAGATGTGGGTTTTTCAAAATTTCGGAAGTTATCCTTCCCACCATTCAACGTGTTGCAGGAATTCTCTCTTCATTCCTACATGCACACATGTGAGACCCATAAAAAAGCCGTATTTTTGAGTGCAATTATCATAAAACCCTTTTTGGTGAGGCAGAAGTCGAGGCGAAATGCTTATTGATCGTTTATCAAACACGTGTTCTCTCATTATGGTGTGGTTATTTCTCACTCAACATTTAAGAATGAGAATATGTTCTTTAGTATTTCTAACTTCTTATTACTAGCATGCAGAAACTCTATGTCCTCATAACTCTTTGGATGCTTGGGACGCTAGAACGCTTTGAAGTTGTAAGTTTTTAGTTTGATTTTCTCGAGGACTAGCAAAGTTTAAGTGTGGGGGAATTTGATAGGTGTAGAATACACCTAATTTACTATCTAGTAGTTTATGCTTTCTTTGCTATTTTTCTTGTAAATTATGTATTTAACGTGTGTTTTTGAGCTATTAGGTACTCTGGAGTCGCGCGGACGAAAAGAAGGAGAAATCACCAAAATTGAGCATAAAGGGAAAATTTGTCATTTAGGGAAGAACACTATCTAGAGCCCAGCCACAGTTAAGGGATAGCCCGGAAGTGTTAAAAGCACCAGTTTAGTCGATCATGGCGCCTAGATAGCTAAATGTGGTATGTCATTGTGGCCCATAATATTATTCGGACCAAATCATTGTGCGGCCCATAATACTCGATCCCAAACCCAATAGTATAACCATAAATCGAGTTCTCCTTCTCAATCATTCACCACCTGAAACAGAAACTGAGAACAGCAGCCGTTGCTCTGTCCAAGAAATAGAGATCGAGAAATTGAGAGATGAGTTTGCTGATAAACTCAAAGCGAGAAGTACACATCTGATGTTTAAATCTCTGAGAAGGAGAAGAAATTGAAGCTTCTTGATTGAAACTGAAAAAAGATGGTTCTGAGACAAATCGATAGAAATTGGAAGGAAAACAAGGTCGTGCTATTATTGTTGTGAATCAATTGAAATGGGTTTGTGGAGGAAGAGAAATTGAACCAAGAACAGATGGAGATGATTGATTCTGTGATGGGGTTTAATATGGTTCTGCTGTTAAATACGAGAATTGAGAGTGGGTTTGGTTCCAAACTCAGGTGACAGAGAAGAATAAATCGATGTTGTTGAGTCATTGAGCAGAAATTGAAGAATGGTGATGTTCTGAGGTTTGAAGGAATTGGTGGTGATGTTACAGCTGATGTTGGTGTTACTGCTGAGAAGTAATGGGTCGAAAATAAGGAAGAGATGCTGCTGGATTAGAGATGAACAATGGGTTTTGTTGTTGTTTCAGATGGGAAGATGCAGATGGTGGCAGCTGCAAGATAGAAGTTCGTGATGCTGTGGAGAGATGGAACTGGTTATATCATAAGTGATTGCGTTGGTGCTGCAGTAGCAGATGATTATGGGTACCAGTGATGATGCTGCAATGTTACAGTGAATGAAATGAATACTTGAACTATAGATGTATGTTAGGTGTGTCACATGTGAAGAAAGAATGGCCTGAAAAATTGGCCGGAAATGCCCTGTAAACAACCAGAACTCGGCCGGTTTTATACTCCGATGAGTTGACTCGGTAGCCGACGGTGACCGATTCAGAACGATTCCGACGATTCAACCCGATCCAGCTCAGTGACTCAGCCGATTAAGACCACTCATCCCTGACGAAGAAGCTGACTTGGGTTAGCTGACTCTCCCTTCCTTGACCTAGTCAACTAACAGAAGACTGACGGTTGACCTGTTTGACCGTTAGTCCTAACGGTGTACTGACAGAATATTCCGTCGACGGGGAGAATTTTCAGGTTGCCGGCGGTGAAGAATTCCGGCCTATTTCTGGCCAAAAACCCAGTTTTCCGGTGAGCAAAAAAATTACAGAATATTGTGTGGACTTCTCTCATGCGTGTGAAGACTTAGAATTGGGAATTGGATGAAAACTTGGAAGTTTTGGAGAATTGGACTAGAAATTGGAATATGGCTCAAATTGGGAAAGTGGTGTTCTTATGGAATGTGGAATCTTTTCCTACAAAGATATGGAGAGAATTTAAGCCTATAAATAAAGGAGCTCTCTACAACTTTATATACACATCTACTTTGGAGAAGGAGTTAAAGTGCACAAGGATTGGAGGAAGGAGCAACCATCATCTTTTCAATAAGTTTTTCTTTCTTCCTTAATTATTATTATTATTGTGTGAACTCCAAACTATGAGTAGCTAATTTTCTTATTGATTAAGGATGAATTCCTAGTTCTTAATATATGATTTGAGTTTTGTTTCAATTCTACTTTGAAGTTTTTCATATGATTATCGTTTTTTTTTTTACTAATATTAATGTTTATGATTGATTGATAGGTTGTTTGGAGTGCACGCTAAATTAATTTGTTAATTTAATCTAAAGCTAGTGAAAGTTAGGGAATACGTAATAGTTTCTTGACTCTTTACACAAGTAGAAAACACAAGACCTGGCAGAGGGATTCCGTGGAGCAATTGTGTGTGAAAACAACGCTAGAAAGTGGACCAAGCGAACCGAGTCTAACTACTAGTACTAAACCTAAGTTCATAAATCTTAATGCGTTCGGGGAATTACATCTTGTAAGCGAACCTCAAGGTGGTTCTTTTGAATAGAATCTGATAACTAAGCGAACCTGTTACTCAGTGAAATACGGAATTTTGGGGTTAGCTAAGCGAACTTGCTATCCTACGGTTGGTGATAATCTATGACTAATAAAAAGTGGAAAAGAACATAACTTTAATCATTGTTTTGCAGCAAAGAAGTATTCCTTGAACTATTTTCTCTTATTAAATTCAACTTACACTTTTGATTGCTTTATTTACTTTCTTTTGCTTTTAAAATCTTGAACCAATACCCCCCCCCCCCTTTTTTGTGACATTATAACACAACTATAATCTCTTGCTCCTCGTGGGATCGATCTTGACTGCCCTATATTATTTGTTAATTAGGTAGTAAAATATTAGTTAATTTGTTGTGGTTACGACACGCATCACCTAGCCAGAAATCCTTTTAGGGTTTCGGGACTACAAAGACTTCATAGGGATTCGTGAAGCCAGGTCCATCTATTGTTTATCTGATAGCTCGAGTATCCTGATCTTGATTGATTATTGAGCTGCTCACTTGATCAAGATAGATAGTAATCATAAAAGTTCTTTTCGTTTCAAACTTTGTTGATTCCATAAGTTTTATACTTGTGAGGTGAATAATAATCTAGGCTGCACTTCGGTTTGCATAAGTCCGTATTTTGAGGTTATCTAGACTTTGTCTATTGCTATCAATTTCCATTACCTTAATATACGATCAAAAAGGAGATCGCATATATAGGCTTATCTGTGGGAGGCAAGTAATTTATAGTATTCAATTCAGTTGAAGCAACTTTTAGTTGGTGTGACGTCAGCTAAGGGAATCAATTACGCGGAGTCCTGCTGGGATTCAAGAGGCATAAGAAATGCGACTGTAACTGAAATTTTGTAAGGGTTTAATTCAGTCTCAACTACATTCCAGTCCGAAGTTAATTGGTAGTAGGCTAGTGTCTTTATCGACTTAATACAGTTTGGTGTTCAATCTGGACTAGGTACTGAGGTTTTTCTGCATTTGCGGTTTCCTCATTAACAAAATTTCTGGTGTCTATGTTATTTCTTTTCCGCATTATATTTTTTATCTTTATAATTGAAATATCACAGGTTGTACATAAATCAATCATAGTAGATACCTCCGACCTTGTTTGTTGGATACGACTTGATTGATTACTTGGGAAATTGATGGAATCACCCACATACTCACATGTAAATCAGGCACACAGACTAGTCTCTGTAAACTTTCTGGTTGTGAGAGATAAAGATATAAATCTAGATACTAGTCCCTGATTGAGATTCATTAAGTTGAACTCTCGGAATTGTGTTAAGTTTGTCTATACAGATTTCCTAAAAAAAAAATGGTAGTGTATTTTGGTACACCTCTAAAGAACATCAACCACAATCGGCAGGTAAAATAGATTGTTATCTACCGATTATGTTCCTGCTACTGCAAATCTTAGAAAATTTTCCAATCAAATCATAATTTTGGATGACAACTACTATCATCTATCTGTTTTGTTTATTTAACTCGATTTTTCTTTTTTGATGTTCTATGTTTCAACTTTAAGGTTAATGAATTTTGGGTTTTAATTTGAAACAATCAATCATAAAATTGGTTTGACCGACTATCTTTGGTTTCAATCAAAATTATAATGATGAAAAAACAATCGATGGGTAGAAAAGAGAAGAAGAGGAATGATATGAAAATAAAGGATATAGGTTTAGATTTAGTATAAAGGTGAAGGACAATATAGACAATTTCTATTTTTTAAGACACCCCTTAACCCCCTTCGATGGATGGAAATAAAAAAATGACCCTTAATTCCTTTTGAGTGGCCCGTAAATATGCTAGGTTGTTTAAGCCAAATTTATGCTATAATTTATGAAGTAAAATTCTACATTTAATCTAGTTAATTTAGCCGAATTTCTTTAGTTTTATTTTATTTGTTTATAATTTATGAAATGCAGAGAAATGCTAAAAATGAATATATATTATTTGTATCATAATGAAATACCATAAGATATTACCGGATATTTATCGGATGTTCGAAATTGTATCAAAACTTATACGAAAATAATTTTTCAATATCCGTTGGATATTTACATAATCCTTATTGGATACATTCTCTAGAGCCCATATTCGTTCCAATAAGTACCGTCCACGCCTGGATGATGAGTAAAGCACTAAACTTGATTTTTACGGTTTTTCAGTTAACTAGATGACAAATTTCAATTTATCTTGATATTTATGCATATGTTTTGATGCAATTCTATAATTTCAGTTCAGTATTTTTAGGAAATCAAAGACTACAACAACAGCAACAACAGTTAAAAATAACAAAAAGAGTAAGAAGAAACTAGGGTTTGAAGAAAGATTTTCGTCGCAAAGATGAATGGGAAAATGAGCAGTGAATGTGAAATGGCGGAAATAAGAAGAAAGACTTAAGCTATCACTATTCTCTCAGAAAAACGAAATGGAGAGCCAAGGGTTTAAGGGTCGAATTTATAGCCCCCACCAATAACAACCGTCGGAGAAGGTAAACAGGTCGTCAAATTGAATGTAGTGGGAGACAACATGGTGTGAAACCCGGCATGGCCAGGGACGTGGGAGACGAGGCGGTTTCCTCCCCTCGTGTCGATTACACGAGTGAAAGAAGGGGCATAAATGTAGGTGTAAATAATCCACAAGGACAGGTGGGACAATCCTAGACAACGTCGCACCAGTGACAAGCTAGAACGAGAAGTACTGAATCACCCTATCTAACCTCGGTGCGAGAAAGAGAAACCAAGATAGCCCGTGAAGTTGACGTAAAGGAAGGAAAAGTTCTAATGTGATGCTCATCGGGTAAAGAGACAATAAATGCCCTGACAAAGCTGGTGAAGAGATAAGAAGAATCTGGTCAAAGTAGGACTCGGCTAGGAATCCCAAGGGCGACATCGATCGTAATCACCAAACAAACGACATCAGACGAGAAGGCATCGGAGGAAGATAACACTTGGTTCGGCTAAGCATCTCGGCTGGGACATTATTTGTCACCCGATAAGAGTATCAAGGAAGATGTATCACGTCTAACACTGTAACCTGGTTGTATCATCACATGTAACTATAAATAGAGACCATGTAGAGAGGTAAAGGTCAGGTGAGAAGTAAGGGTATAGAGCAGCTCAAGAGCTAGAGAGAAAGAAGAGAAAACTTGTTAGTGAGATACTTAACTTGTAACTTTGACTCAAATAATAAAATCATCCCTTCACCCCCGTGGACGTAGGTAATCATGCCAAACCACGTATATTTTGTGTTCTTGAGCATCTCTTACTTATTTACTTCATATATGTGCGTTTTATGATTCTTTGGATGTAGTAGTAGGATTTTCTACATCTACAATTCTTTTTGAAAGTAACATTACGACCATGCATAAATTTATTTTTGATGCTATTTTTTATATTTCTTGGACGACAATTCCTACGTCTTCCCTCGCCTCATTTCTGTTTTTATTTTCGTTTGATTAATAAAATCATAATATCAGGAAAAATGATTTAATTTCGTGAATTTTAATTAGCTTTTGTGGAGAATGATCTAGTTAGCCAGGTGTGTCCTAGTTGACAAGCTACACCCATCCATTTGGTCCAGATTCATAAAGAAATTTCAAAAGCGAATTTTGAGTTCTCTAATGAAATTTCAATTTAGACTCCTCCATTGAAGTTAGCTACAGGTTGATCCTATTGTCGGCAGATAAAGCGAAAGAGGACCAGCTCGGGTAGAGAGTACTCTAGACTCTAGAGAGAGAGAAGAAAGGGCGACAAAAAGCTCTCTATCTTTATTAATCATTAAACGTGATGATTAAGGTTGGCGAGAACCAAAAGAAATAAAAGCCCCTAAAACCCTTTTCTTGATTCTTTCTACCAGAAGAATCAATCATCATCACCGATGCATGGACTCACTCGATTCAGCCAATCCAACCGTCAGGAGGTGGTTGCCAGCTAAAATGAACCCTAATGTCCCGTATTAACATCATTCGGTGAGGCAAAGACAAACTTTTTTCTTATCTTTACTTTGTACCAAATCATAGCCCCATGATTTTTGCCACGCCAAACATGAAGTCTTTCTTCTTTTTTATTTTCTAATTTTTCTTTGTACCAGTGCAATCTTTACGCCTTGTCTGTATAAACAGCACGCTTTTCAATGACATATTAAATATATATGTCAGCTAAAATATATATATAATCAGCTAAAATACCAACTGTTGCTAGATTGACCAACTGTTGTAACGTGTATAAACGAATGGATCAGTACTCTCTCAGACCTGTACAGCTGAATAAGGATTAAGAACCAGATGACAATTGGCTGAAGCACCCCTCGTGTGTGTGCACTGGATCCGGACTGCAGCAGATGGGACTACTGACGTTCTATTACTACTATTCAGACTTCAGTAGAATAATAGTATACCATGCATCTATCTATTACTTGCAAAACAACAAACAAGAAGCTATCAGATCTGATTCCGGAGTCTGACTCTGAAGTCTGACCCATCCCCACCACCCCCCTTTTCATCATATACTAAATGAAAGCAGAAACGTGAGTCAGATTTGTATCCTCATCAACCCGCAGGTCATTCAATTAACAATGGCCCACATACCATAGATAACATACATTATATCTTCTTGGCTGATTACTTCGTATATATATTCAAGTAATCTAATCACATTCTTCTCTAAGAAACTTTCGTTATAAAGCAGATGGAAAACAAATGTACTCGCGGGTGACGGACATTTAGGTTGGTTGAACTTGAACGTATATTTCTGTGTCGCGCGCTCGCCGATCTGATCCGTCTTCTTCAGTTCAGTGTGATTAATAATGTAGTCGATCGTATGATTACTTATCACTAATCATATCGAAGAGAAGAGAGTAGGGCAAGAGAAGTACGTTTGCTCCATTGCAGCATAGGAGGGTACGTGAAAAGATGCTGCTGCTGGATGGATGGTCCATCAGGCCATCATCATCATAATGTCATAGTCAATTGGTTGTAATATGCATACAATTGCACATGGGGGTTGTGCATGTGGTGGGGTATTAACGTACTGATGATGATATATCTGAAAATCTGATATTTACTTACGACTGAGATGTATGTTTGTTTCCTCGTAGACAACCATTCAACGGGTGTTACAACTTCTCCTGCTCATCTTCTGTCTTTTATTTATGTATAAACAGTATGTAGTAGCTCTTGTACTGCAGGTACGTACACCCAATTGATGATCATCTGTGGCCATCTCCAAGCCTTCAGTTATTTTCTTTCCTTATGTTTTCTCTGATTCCGGTAGGGATTCTTAGGTCCCAGTTTTAACTACAAATTAACTGGGTTAATTGAAGACATCAGTCTTTCAATCACCTAAATATATGTTTTGTGAAACTTAACCAGACCATCTGTGCGATGTGCGTGGTTCCCTGGCCTGATTGGTGTTAATTGTGGAAAACCTATCACAATGATTGCACTAATGGGATCGATGTTTGTCTAGCTATATCATAGCTGCTTCATAATACAACAAAAGTTTGACCTGCAATAGTATTCCTAATGGATGATTACACACCATTGAAAATCGTCACTGGCTGTTAGATGAATGTCAATCCTAGAATTTAAAAGCCGAAACTCTGAGGCCACATATAGATCTTCATCGATCATCAAGGATTGGTGAGAAGCAAAATGCACTCCTACTTGCGTTATAACCCATGCAGTTCCTAGTGCGCAAGACATTTATATACTATCCCCGCGGAAATGCGTGTATAATTTATAAAGAAGCATCTAGCCGGATCAGTCTTATATTTGCTCACTCACGGACCAAAGAAACCAGTCAAAATAACTTTTCTGGAAAACCGAAAGAGTTTGTAAGGGAAATCAGCAAACTCCAACACCCTAGCAAAAATTGTACGAAAGCAGCATTTTAATGTTCCGTGGAAATTAAATTCCAACCATGTATAGTAGTATACTGTTGCATGGATTAAGTTACAGTACCGATTGCATCCATCCTGCATCAAACAAAACAACCATGTAGCGTTTCTAAAGGACTAAAATATCCGAGGGGAGCTAAACAATGTGCGGATCAATAATTAGTCAAAAGACTCAAACTAATTAAAGGGTTATTGTTCTGGCTTAATCAAGTGATAAGACCTTGTGGTAGGGTTGAAAAGGGTAAGTGATCCTAAAATGGGGACTGTATACGCGTCATCATGTCAGTGTTAAACAATTGGATTTTGTTTCATAGACCATACACGTCTTACTTTTTTTGACACGCGTACATTCCTTATTGGATAACTTGTTTACGTAATGCTCCCCCTATCTATTTCGTCTTTCTCCGTGTATCTTATTGATTTTGAGTCTGCTGGAGTCTGATTATTATAGGACTCTCTCTATACTCTTCTGTATAAAGAAAAGAGAAAGTAAGATGTACTGTAAAATACAACAAAAGAAACACAAACACGGATCAGACTGAAATGAAAGGGCCAAGCCCAAACCAGTACTACAACTTCTCTGATGGCTTCTTCTCAAGATTAAGAGAGTAAAAGTTTTTTCGTAGACGACACGATCCGAGTCTGCCGCTTCTCTTCACCAATCAACCCATCACTCTTTCTTTTAACTGCTGATTTTTCTCTTTAGCTAGCTGTATCTTAACCTAAATGGAGATGGAGGACGAGTATGGGATAGCTGATTTACGGCAAATGATTGCAGGAAGATCAAGTTTTCCAGCTATGAATCAACAACAATCAGAATTAGTACAGTTTAACCGGAATCTTGCAGCTGCAAGTACAGGAGTAATGCCTGCACGGTTGGGACATGAACATTACCAGGAGATGCTAATGTTAGGGGGTGGTGGTGTTCATCATCATCATCGAGTAGGAGTAGCCGATCATCTTCACCATAATCAAAATCTGTGTGGTGGTGGGATGATGGAGTTTTGTTCAGCTAATGATGATTCGACTACAACTACAAACTCTACGACCAGTAATATCACTATAAACCCTAATACTAGCGGTGTTTGTGTGTTGGGGATGATGGAAGGTAATGCCAGTGGTGCTGTTAATAATGGAGTCGCAGGAGGGGGAGATAATGGAGGTGGAAATAGCAGATGGCCAAGACAAGAGACATTAACACTTCTTGAGATCAGATCCAGTCTTGATAACAAGTTCAAAGAGGCTAATCAGAAAGGACCTTTATGGGATGAAGTCGCTAGGTAAGTTTGCTCCAATTTCATCATTTTTATGTTACTGTTGTGAATAGATGAGATGTCATTGACGTAACTCATGAAACCTGCTATCTGGCCCTTGTTGTCTTACTCTTTGGTTCATTGGAGAAAACTATGTTGTTTTCATGTATGTTTGGAAAATGACAACCCCAGATGCATGCTTAATCACCCATTATTGATTAATAAATGCTCTCAATTATATAGACCAAAAACTTCTTAATGTGATTCATTTACTACTTCAAATCACATAACTATGTTTCTAGCTAGCTAGCTACATGTAGCTAACTATAGTTCCTTTGTTGGTAATAAATCCAACCAGTTGTTCTGCTATATGCATTAATTAATATTATCTTTTACATCATCATTAGCTATAGAATAGATTTGTCTTTCCCTATTAATTAGAACAAGAGAATGTTGTAGACTTTAGTTAGATCTAGCTAGGATGAACTTTGTTCTTTTATAGTATTAATTTTTTTTCTTTCTTTTTTGGTTTAAGAATAATGGCAGAAGAACACGGGTATCAAAGAAGTGGGAAGAAGTGTAGAGAGAAGTTTGAGAACTTGTACAAGTACTACAAGAAGACCAAAGAAGGCAAATCTGGGAGACAAGATGGAAAGAACTATAGATTTTTTCGTCAACTTGAAGCTCTTTATGGAGAAACTACCAATAGTCATCAACTCTCGGTATCGAATACAAATTTTGATGGAGACATTGCTGGTCTTTCATTTCAATTTATGAACAATAATAGTGCTTCTACACATTCAAACCAAGAAGGTTTTCTATCACATTCCCATCAAACAAAGTTCTCTGATCAAAGTCTTAGCCTTTCAAACTCGTCAGATTTCGATACATCGTCTTCCGAAGACAACAATGATGAGGACCTCACAACTTTTTCCTTTATGGAGAATGGGGAGAATAAGAACAAGTTAGTGAAAGATAACAGATGTCCTAAAAGGGGTAAAAAGAATTGGAAAGCCAAGATCAGAGATTTTGTTGACTCGAGGATGAAGAAACTGATGGAAACACAAGAAGCATGGCTAGATAAGGTGTTGAAAACTCTTGAACACAAAGAACAGGAAAGAATACTTAGAGAAGAAGAATGGAGGAGACATGAAACTGCTAGGCTCGATCAAGAACATAAATTTTGGGCCAAAGAACGTGCTCGCTTTGAAGCTCGGGATGCAGTAATAATGGAGGCTTTTCAAAGAATGGTAGGGAATGAACTTAAGGTATCTTCTCCTGATCAAGAACTAATAGCAACAAACTTTCATGAGACCACTGAAAACAAAAACCATAATAGAACTCAAGCATTCAGAAAAATTATAGTAAATAGTCATAGCAGATGGCTTGAAGATGAGATCTTGAATCTAATACATTTGAGAACTGGCATGGAATCAAGATTCCGTCAATGTGAGTATCCAGAGAAATCTTTGTGGGAAGACATATCTTCCAAAATGGCTAGTTTGGGGTATAATAGGAGCGCAGAGATTTGTGAAGAGAAATGGTTAACTGTCAACCAGTACATTACAAAAACCAATGTTGTGTCTAACAGTACATATAAGGAGTGTTCAAGAAATGAAGTCCCTTATTTCCAGCACCTTGACTCAATGCGCAACCATGATTATCAAGGAGCTTTTCCTAAACAGGATACGCATAAACAAGGGCCTGAAACTGAGGGAGTTCAATTAAATGATGTCCCTTCTCCTTCTAGCTCTACTGCAGGAAAGACTACAGCAGTGCAGGATAGCAGCTTTGGGTTTATGATGACTCATAATGATCAAGGGGACAATTTGTGGCAGAATTATGGTGTAAAGCTCTACAACAAGGGAGGCAACCAAATCAGTAAATTTATCTCACCTCTAGAAGAGATTTAGTAGATGGAAGAGGGTGAGAGGTGGCTACAGAGAAGAGTTTGATTTGTTCTTGGTAGAGTTCCGAGGCATGGATTTAACTTCAGTTGCATATTTTAGCATGTCTTTGTTTGCTTGGCTTACGAAGAGAGGATAAGAGAAAGCGAAGTTGCATGTATCATGCAAATTGCAACAACACTAGCTTTTCATTTCACTCTTCTTTGATATATTTGCTAGTGTTTTTTTTTTTTTGTTCGCATCTTTGTCATATCGTTTATATAATTATGTATCTTTAGTACCATTCGTGCTGCATGCACTGCTATAACTGAAGCTTCCACTTCTAAGTAGTTAGTTCCTTAATCTTGCTTGTTCGGCAATGGCATTCTCTTGTTCTCGAGGTTTAAAGTAATCCCGTGAAATTACTATTCATTATTTTACTTTTTGTACTGTATGTACCGCAATCATGGTGGTCAACACACGTGAGAGTTCATTTTGATCCCACTATGAACTCAATAAACATGAAAAACAGATGGGAAAACCAAGAGAATGCCGGGCGGTTTGATGGAACGCCGGACGGTTGAGGCACACTCGGTGGCGTGTGTTTCAAACTCGCCCGTTATTCCATCACACGCTAGCATCTCTAGTGAACTCCCCGTGTTTTTCCCAAAACCGCCAACGGCTACTTTCATCTAACGGTTGTTATTCCTTTTTGTTTCCCTCAAAATTAAAACTTACACCTTCTTCATCTCTACCTCAAAATTTCACAATTTCATACCATCTCAATACTCATTTTTCTTTTATTTCAAATTAAACTGTTCATATTAACTCAATCTACCAAAAAAAACCTCATCTATATAAATTTCATTCCTAACAAATATGGCATCCTCATCGCACCCATCACAACAACAATCACAACAAGATTTACAACCAAGAAACACAAGAATTCGTGGTGTTAAGTATACGATGGATGAAGACGAGTTAATTTGAGGAATTATGTATTATATACATTAGATGAAATCAATGGTATTTATCAAGAAAAAAATAATTATGAAAAGATTTTACAAAAAAATTGTGAAGGAACCGGTAACATCAATAGACGTGATGCCGAAGGGTTGTTTCATCGTTTTCACACAATTTCAGCATCTGTTAGTGAATACGTAGCTTTGATCATTTAAATGTGGGGCAACAAAAAAAGTGGTGAAGGCGAACAGGAAGTGGAACGAAGATGTCGGGAAGAATGGCAAAGATCCCACAAAACGAGTTTCCAACATGAAACTTGTTTCACCATTTTGAGAGTGCTCAAAAAGTTTAATCCATACTTACTAGAAGGTAATCAAGTTCCTACAAGGTCACCACATGGTCCAATCTCGCAGGATTTTCAAAATGGTGGGCCTGCTTCCTCACTTGAAAGAACTTGATCTCCATATATCGGGTCTCCAAGTAGTCAGAAATAACATAACTGTAATCTAGACGTTAACACCGACGGCAAGAGAAGAAGAGGATGGGGTCAGAAAAATGCAAAAGCAGCGAGAGACGCAGCCCAACGAGCATTAGAAGGAGGTTCAAACGAGTTCAACTATGCTGAGCACAAGGAATTCGAGTTGAAGATAAAACCAGATAGAGCTAGCGACTGTGGAATTTCTATAAAGCAACAACGAAAAAGTCGTCTTTCGCGAGAACAATACTATAGGGATTGTAATCTAAACAAGCTACTCTCCTTGAACACTTCAACAGTGAATGCACGACAACTTGCTGTGGATATGGCCGAACAACAACAAGTCCCTCAACAAACTGGCCAGTATGAGAATGTGGAAGAAGACGAAGATGATGCCTCAGAAGAAAACGAAGATGAATACAGTCTTGATAACTGATTTTAATTCTTGTTTAGTAGTTAAGTTTAATTTAAATATAATAGTTTATTTAAAATTACTTTTAATATAATTGCCTTAATTTCAATTTTAGGTGTACTCGATTAGTTAAAAACTCAAACAACTTTAAATTAAATCACATTAATTAAAATAAACAACACTAAATTGAAAATAACATCTACCTGCCTCTCCCTCTGCCTCGCCCCCGCGCATCGTATATTGCTCCTTTTAAAACTCAAATGTGCTTAGTTAGATCTTGTCTTAGTTGTCCATAGTTTTCCCGGTTGTGGAGTCTGTCAGTGGCAATTCTATATTCTCTTGCCGGATGCCCATGCTCCACCACAAGATTCGGCCTCAAATGTTCATCTGGAAACTAGTCCAGGTTGGGTCACGTCCTGTTTCTTCAATGACCATGTTATGCAGAACGATACAAGTCAGCATAATTTTGTTCATTTCTTGACGATCAAAAAAGCGTGTCGGCCCAGCTATGATGGTAAACTTCCTTTTCAGTATGAAAAAAGCGCGTTCAACATCCTTTCTTCATTTCATTTGTTGGGTGCTAAAGTACTTCATATCCTTCGAAGTCGTCGATATCCAAAACCTACCTGACTATAAGGTTAAACTATAGTTGACCATTCTGGATAGATTTCGTCTGCTAGATAATAACCCCGAATGTAGTGATGACCATTGATGGTGAAATTACAGTGCGGCGCGATCCCATTTATAATATCTTCAAACAATGGTGAATTATATAAAACGTTGAGATCGTTATTTGAACCCGGGAGTCCAAAAAAAGCATGCCAAAACCAACAATCATAAGTAGCTGAAGCCTCCAAAATTACAGTCGGTTTAAAATAATGACCCTTATATTGGCCTGCCCATTTAACTGGACATGCATTCCACGTCTAGTGCATGCAGTCAAGACAACCTAACATTCTTAGAAAACCCCTCGCGGTGATTTTTGCAGTTATTCTTTGAGCATCTTCCTGAGTAGGCTTTCTTAAAAAGGTTGGACCAAAATGCTCGACTATTGTTTCGCAAAACAATTTGAGATACCTAAAGGCAGTTGTTTTCCCAATACGGATGTAATCATCCGTGGAATCCGATGGTACACCTAACATAGTATACGGAGGGTCGCAGTGACCTTTTGTTCGGGACTAAAGCCATGTACATGTCGTGCATCATACTGATAATTAAATAAAGGTTGTACCTGAGAAAGCTCGGCAATAATCCTTTGCATCAAGTTGCGTTGCATGAGGAATCTTCGATGAAAATCCTCATCGGAATAGACACAATCATGATTAAAATAATCATGCATCATCTTATCGGGGTACGAATATTGAACTCGTCACGTCCATCTTCTAGTCGTAACTTCATATGGATCTTGGTATGATCTCGGTTTGTAATTGCAAGATAAAATTTTGCCTTCTTCTATCTTGAATTGCATCTTCGTCCATTTGACGCAAAAATTCCATACATATTTCTTCCTCTTCTTCATACAACATTTCATTCATCTCCTCCTCAGATGAACCAAAATCAGGATTCATGCTTGAAAATCGAAAGTTATTTAAATTAAGAAAAGATTGATCGAATTTGTTGTGAATTTTTGAGATCAAACTCGAGATGTATTTATGGAGACAGAAACTAGCCTTTCTGGTAACCGTTTAAAAGTAGCCGTCAGTGATCTTGGTTCAAACACCAACTTTGTCCTTCAAACACCGGCGGCAACACTTCGTCCTGGCGCTTGACGGTCAACCGCCCACTTTTGTTCCATAGTGTAAAACCACGTTTGACCATCCACCTGACTCAACAGAAATTTGGTTTGTACATTTCCATAGGAAATTCCCTAAGTGCTTGAAGCATGTCTTACCTCTTAACTATTTACTCATGTGCGTCGTCTGCATGTGACAGAAACTAAATGAATAACTTGGGATTAACTCTGATTTTAAGTGGCCTTTGAATGTCTCTTTCTTTCTGAAGAACTAACCTGATACAAAGAGTTTGGAGGAACTTCAATGACAAAAGGCAGGATTAAAAGACATTAAGGGATTGTTTGGTATACTATTTTTAAAAAACAATTTTAAAATTCATTTTTTATTGCTCATGGAAGATTATCTACTAGAGACATGTTGTTGAGAAGGGGAATGGATGTGCCTGGGAAATGTATCTTCTGTTCTGACACAGAAACTGCTTCCCATTTGTTTCTTCACTGTGCTTTTGCAAAGACAGTTTGGGATAGTCTGACTTCCAAGTTAAAGTGGCTTTATGCAATGCCAGCAAATGTGGTTCCTGCTTTACAAGCCTGGCAGTTAAATCTCAGTGACAAGGCTAAGTCTGAAATTTGGAGGTTAGTTCCAGTTGCTATTATTTGGTGTTTATGGAAGGAGAGAAACAATAGAATCTTTAAAGATGTTCATAATACTGCCATTGTTGTTGCTTCTACAGATGTGTATGTCTTGTTTACTTGGTCGTTAGCTTTCAAAGATTTTGAGGAGGTGGATTCAAAAGAAGTTATGAGGAATTGGTGTAAAATTTATTTTGATATCTCTTAGTGCTCTTAGCTTGTTTTGAGCACTTTCTTTTTCTTCTTTTGTACTTTGGAGAGGGTGGTATAATTCTTTTATACCCTCTTTTTTTTATCAATATATCTTCTTTACCGATAAAAAAAAATCATTTTTTATTATTTTCAAAACATATTTGTATTCCTCGTTTTCATTTTCTTTTGACCTTAAGTAGGTGTTTGGTTAGGAAAATTAAAAACTATTTCCGAAACACATTTTTTAAAGATTAAGTAGCAATTCAAAAATTAGTTTCAAGCTTTCTTTTAAAATAAAAAATTTAACAAAAAAACTAACTTTATAAAAGCAAAACAGAATCGTTTATCATCTTACAACAGTGAATCTACAAATTGTATGTCTCAAGCATTTCATCCAACACTTATGCAGCATTACTTAAATCCTAAATTTCATAGAATATTTGATGCGAAAACAAAATCATTAGGGACCCATTCGTAAATATACCCATTTCAGACTCACACTGGTCAATATTAGTACATTCCTTCTTACATAATAAAGGGTATGTATTCCAAATTTACCTTTAATAAAGCTTCTTTAAACAAAGTATACACCTACGAAGTTGTTTGTACCTAAAAGTTGATCCTAGGTAAAAATATATATTATTGAAGTACTTTCTTTATGTTCGAAAATCAAAATCGTGCAGGATGAGCTAAACCAAGACAATGGTCGTTCACGTCCAACTTCAGCCACAAAGAGAGAAGTTGGGTTGATCTTAGGAGAGAGAAATAGAGAAAGTTTACGGAAATCAATGGTGATGATTTTTGTGTGTAAGCTTGTTAAACTATGAAAAATCAGAGTTTCAGACTGATAAGCTTGTTTTGTGTTTCTTTCTGAATATACGAAGGAGTCTATTTGTAGTTTTTATGGACATACGTTGCTTCCTCATAAGTGGTGGAGGTCGTGAAGGGATGAAGAAGTGGAGATTGTGGAGGTAATAGTAAAGCTACTCCATTATGCTAGAGATATTTTTTGAAGTTTTCACTGCTCATGTATCTGGTAATGATGTAATTCAGGTTAATTCAAGTTATTTTGTTTTACCTTTCAATAATATTGGTAATTTCGTTTCTCAAAAGTTAGATCATACAAATTTCTTATAATGCGTGATCAATTTGAACCTGTGTTGATATCTACTGACCTTTATGGTCATGTAAATGGTGAAATCACTGAACCTCCATCACAGGTTCTTATTATTGGTGTTACTAGTATTAATCCAAGGTGGATTTACTGGAGGAGGGAAGATAGATTTGTAGTTAGTTGTTTAAAAGCAACATTTACAAAAACTGTGTCTGGTGAAGTTTTTTGTATGTCTTCTGCTAGAGAAATTTGGCAATATCTTGAATCTTGTTTTATATGTCAATTTGGTGCAAGAATGAATATGCTACGCAATCAAATACATGGGACTAGAAGGGGTTCTCAATCTATATGTTTTTACTTGCATAATATGAAGTCCATCATTGATTCTTTAGAAACAATTAAATATCGAGTTTCACGTGCAGATTTGATGATGTATGTTCTTTATGGCTTAGGCAGGGAATAAGACAATTTTGTAATTCCAGCACAGAACCTTGAAGCACCGTACACTTTTGGTGAATTAAAGTCTAGACTCTTAACTCATGAATAATGGCTTAGTGATCAAAATCAAGAATCCACCAATATTCTTAATAATCATGTAGCCTTCTATGGCAGGAATGTTAATAATGGTAACAAGAATGGAAAGAATAAAAGCCAGAACAAGAATAGTCAAGGTAATTCTTCAAAGAATGGTACTATTTCTTTTAAATATGTTTTTTTTTGAAAGAGGTCGTCAATTCATTCACTTAAAATGGCTTGTTACAATTCTTGGGTGTTTGGTCCCAATTTTGTCTGCATACAATATGTTTGATAAGAACAGTGGGAAGCTAGTTTGCCAAATTGTTGTGTCCGCTGAAGCTGGATGTCTTGTTTGATGTTTAACTGCTTGGTTTTCCAGTTCATATGCTGCTTGATTGTATTCTCAGTACGCATGTTGTATGTTCTTGTGTGAGATTTGTTGTATGAGTACATTGATTCTCTTAGCATGGATTGTAGATACCACGGTTGATCATGTTGTTATTGTTATAGTAGTTGGATTATAAGTTGTGAATCCAATTCAAGACAAACCTTGTTCCATTGATGTTGAATTGCAACTCTAAGATTTAATAGGAGTCCCCATGTTTTTGTCATTGTTGAGGTCGTGTTTCCCAGTGGTGCTGCCATTGCAAATAGTAGCGTTCCCTGGCAATCTCGTCCTATAATTCCTGCTCTCGCCGGTCCTGGATTTCCTTTTGATGCGTCGTCAGTGTTTATTTTGATCCAGTTATCTGGTGGTGCCTCCCATCCGACCATTATAGTTGATGTTGTAGGTTGGTGTTTCTGGTTCAATGGTGGTGGTAGGTCCGGTAAGATTGGCAGTAGGTGTTGCTGTATCCAAGTTTATTCTTCAAACATAACTTTTATTGTTTGAGTGATGAGAGTCGGAGACTGTTGTTGGTTCCTGTAGACTTTTTCATTCCTTTCTAACCATAAGTGCCACATGGTAAAAGCAAAGGTAGCCTTTACCTGTTTTGGGATCTGATGGTGCATAGCTTCCCATATGGTTGTTGGTTGTTGATAATCGGTATATGTTTGGTTTGTTGGATTGTATTGGTTTGCTACTAAAATAATCTGTTTCCATACTGATTGAGATCGTATATATTCGAACAGAATATGTTAATCCGTTTCTGCAGTTGTGTGACAGGCAGAGGTTAGTTGTTGTGATGTGTCTCTCTGCCAAGGTGATGAACGTTGGTAGTCCTTCTAAGATGACTTTCCATAGGAAAATCCTGATTTTTGGTGGGAATTCCAAAGTCCAAATGGATTTGAAATGTAGTTGGTTTGCTGGGATGATTGTTGGTGCAGTACGAAGTGGTTGGTCTGTGGTGTGTTGGTTTGAGGTGGTATGGTTGGTGTGTGTGAGAGTGTTGGTGTATGGTTGAGGTGGAAAATTTTGGTTGTTATTGGGTTTGGTTGGTGTGGATATGAGAATTTGGTAGACGGTATATGTTGTTAGTTCTACAAGTTCAAGTGCAAATGCTTCAGATGGTTCAACTGGTAGACCTTTGTGGATTTCTCTACAGTTAAATGTCAAATATGTAGAAAAACAGGTTACTATGCTATTAGGTGTTTCTTTCGATATCATCCACCACCTAATTCTGAATTTAAGCCTACTGTGAATGTTTCCTAAGTTGAAACAACTTTTAGTGGTGTGCAAATTAATTCAGAAGATTTATGTGATGATCCTTCTGGGGATTCTACTTCAGCCACTTGGATTTATGATTTTGGTGCTTCAAGACATATGACTGGTGACAAGGAGCTTCTTCAGAATAATTTTACTTATCATGGAAAGGATAAGGTCATTGTTGGAAATGGTAAGACTTTTCAAATTTCTCAAACTGGTACTTCTAGTTAATAAACTTCTGAAGCTAGTTTTGAATTAAAGCATGTCTTACTAGTACCTGGAATTAAACAAAACCTTTTATCTGTTGTACAATTGTTACTTTTTGTTTGATCCATGGAGTTTTGAGATTAGAGACCTTAGTTCACATGCTATTTTGGCTCAGGGAAAATTGTTAACAACTTGCATCCTATTTCAAACATTTCTTTGAATAAAAATGCTCTATTTACATCATATTCTTTTATTACTACATCATATTCTTTTATTACTGCTTCTCCTTCCTTGTGGCATACTAGGTAAGGGCATCCATCTAAGAAAGTCATTCAATATTTACATTTCACTAAAGCTATCACTCTTAATTCTGATCATGTGAATCAACTTTGTCATCCTTGTCAAATTGTTAAAGTAAAAAGTTGTCATCTCATCTTTCTTTTTCTCATGATTCTAGACCATTAGCTATTATTCATTGTGATGTTTGGGGACCTTCTACAATTACTTCTCATGCTGGTTTTAAATACTACATTGTTTTTATAGATGATGCCAGTAGATTTCACTGGATTTATCCTATGAAACTCTCAGAACAGATGTTATACATTGTTTCTCTCATTTTAAATCTCTTACTAAAGAGTAATTTTCTACCAAATCTTATGGTTTCAAACTGAAAATGCTTGTGAACTTGCTAAGGGTTCATTTAAGAAGTTTCTTGATTCAAATGGCATTCATCTTCAATTGTCTTGTCCCAACACACCATAACAGAATAGTTTGGCAGAAAGAAAACACATGCATATTATAGAAATGGGGAATACTCTTTTATTTCATTCATCAACCCCTAATTGTTTTTGGTATGATGCATTCCTTAATGCTACATACTTGATTAATAGAACTCCAACTCATGTCTTATCAATGAAATCTCCTTATGAAGGTTTATTTTAAGTTGCTTCAAATTATTCTTCTTTGGGAGTCTTTGGATCTACCTATTTTCTTTTTCTTGGTCACTATAGACCTGAAATATTGTCCCCTAAATCAGTTAAATGCATCTTTATTGATTATAGTCCACTTCATAAACTAATATTTTGATCATGTTTCTCATAAACTTCATATATCCACACATGTTATTTTTGATGAATTAAATTTTTACCATAATCCTTCTTATTCTTCCATTGCGAATTCTAATGTTGAATCTTCAGATTGTGACTTACTTCCATCTACTTCAACTGTGGACTCTTCTGATAATGTTTTACCTCCATCTACTTCTGCTCCTCATTCTTCTGTTATTATTATATCAATGAAAGGGATTTCTAAACCTAAATAATTTTCATATTTTATCTTGCATCATTCAGTTATGCATCATGTTCTTTATGCTTTTACAAGTTTGCTAACTAACATCTCTAAGCCTAAAACTTTTAAAGAAGCATGTAAGAACCTAAGTGGATGGTTTCTATGAAAGATGAGAATGATGCTCTTATGTTGAATGAGACTCAGGATTATCACTTGAACCTCACATGAACATTCTTGGATGTAAGTGGGTGTATAAAGTGAAACTAAAGTCTGATGGAACATTTGATAGACATAAGTCTAGATTAGTAGTTGAAGTTTATAATCATCAAGAAGGAATTTATTTTGGAGAAAAAATTAGTCAAGTTGTTAAGTCCACAACCGTTAGAGTTGTTCTAACTTTAGCTGTCAACCATAATTGGTCAGTGAAACAACTTGATGTGTCCAATGCTTTTTTGCATGGACACCTATCTTAGAATGTATATAGAAACAGCCTCCATGTCACTCATCCATATTTTCCAAACCATATTTGTAATTTGAAGAAGTCTATATATGGTTTAAATCAGGATCCAAGGGACTCATATATTTAACACTTTATGGTTTTACTATGTCAAAGAATGATCATATCTATATCTCTCAGTCAGACATGATGGTATTATTACTGTATGTAGATGATACTCTTCTAACAGTAAGTTCAGATGTTCTTATTAATAATTTGATACAAACTTTAAGTAAGGAATTCGCTTGGAAGTCTTAGGGGATTTACATTTTTTCCTTGGAATTGAAGCTACAAGATCTTCAGATGCTACTTTTCTGACTCAACAAAAATATAGTTCGGAACTTCTTGTTAAGGAGAAAATGTTGGAATGCAAGCCTTGTCATACTCCTGTTGCCAAGGCTAAAAGATGTTCACTTCATGATGGTGTCCTATTGTCTGCTCCTTTAGAGTATATAACCATAGTTGTTGGTCTTCAATATCTTACTCATACAAGGCCCGATATATGCTTTGTTGTTAACTAATTCATGCATGCTCCAACTGATCAGCATTTTCTTCTTGTGAAAATAATTTTAAGATATTTAAAGGTACTTTGGGTACTGGTATTACTTTGAAGAGAGGTGATATTCATTCCTTAACTACATACATTGATTCTGATTAGGCTGGTTTCCTAGACACAAGAAGATTTACATCTAGATATGTGGTGTTTATGGGTGAATTTGTTGTTTCTTAGTCTTCAATAAACAACCAACTTTTTGAAGAAGTTCAACTGAAGCTGAATATAAGTGTTTGACTGTTTCTACTGCTGAGTTACAGTGGCTTACTTATGTTTTAACAGAATTGAATATTTCAGTAGCTTATGCTCTTCATTTGCTATGTGATAATCAAAGTGCAATCTGTTTAGCATCCAATCTATTCTTCCATGCCAGAACCAAACATATGGAGATAGACTATCATACTGTCAGGGAATTGGTGGAGAATGGTGTTATTCATGTTAGTCATGTGGTGACTGAAGAACAGTTGGCTGATGTGATGACTAAAGGACTATGTTATCCAACTTTCTCCAGACTATTGCAAAGGATTGTGCAATCTTCTTCAGCTGCTTCCAGTAATGCTTAAGATTAGTTGTTTGCTAGTTTTACTTCTTATCTGTCACATTGGCTCTTGTTGAGCATCTATTTTTCTCTTTTACACTGACTCTTGTTGAGTTTGTCAGACTTGCTCTTGTTGAATGTCTGTTATTCTCACACTGACTCTTATTGAGTGTGTAATATTTGGGCTCTTATTGAGTATGTCAGATACTTTCTTTTATTTCTTTGTTCTGAAATTTGTTACAGTGTCTGCTTGTAACAATTGAGGAGGGTGTATTAGGATAAAATCTTGTATGGTCAAGTCAGTTCTATTGACTTGACTCTGTCTGCTATCTGTCCTGTATTGGTTTAAATACCTCTCCTCGTTGTCGGTGTAAATTACTTGATCATTACCTTGTAATAATATTTTCTAAACTCCTTCACAGCTTAAGTATTTTGTCGTTTATCTGGCATTGCAATTTTATATGTAGTGTACTCATGCCTTGGCCATTTGGCCTGAGAGAAATGAAACTCTATAATCGAGCCCAAATAAAAAATAAAAAAACAGCCCCTCCGGTTCACTAAGAGCAAATAATTTTATGGGGGGAGAATTTCATGAATCAAGTTCCATACCACCTCACGTCTAGTGGTGAAAATTTTCTGGTCGTTAAGAGCATATCCAATGCAAAGGGTCAAGGTCATCCTATGTGGAGGTCTTATTAACATATCCTTATGTGTGGGTCATTACTAAATGACAAGAAAAGATAAATGTAAAACTTTTTATCTTAAGTTGATCTCCAACCCGAAGGTATTATCTAATAAATTTTATTTAAATTTAGAGACAAAATGATGACATGGCTTTAAGACCCAAGGTCATACATAAAGTCTTATTTAGACTTTCTCCATTACCCCCACTTAGCCATGTCATCTATCTCTATGACCTTGACCCTTGTGTTGGAGATGGAAATTTGGTGTAAAAAATCTTAAATCCTAGGTGTCATTCAATTTTAAGACCTTTATCCCTTGCATTGGAGATCCTCTGATAGAAATAACGTTGATTTGAGCATCACTTTAAATGACGCTCCTCAGGGTTAGTGTTGATTGTGAATCAGATTGACGTTTTATGCTGAATCAGATTGACGTTGGCTGACAGGTCGAACATATTGACGTTGGCCGATAGGTCGAACATTATTTTATTTTTTTTGGTTTTGATACAAGCCGAACATTATTTTGATTGATGTTGAGGAGTACCGATTTTAGTCGGATTCCAAGCGGTCTTGTAAGATACTAGCCCTTAACCCGTGCCATTACGGCACGGGCCATGATATTGGTTCATTTTTAATATGTCGTATAATTTGTGTCCCGAATACTTATCAACTCCTTAGAGCATCTCCAACAGAAGGTGCAAAAAATCCTATGTGGTTTTTTTATTTAATCCTTTAACTTATGGGGTCTACACATAGAGTGAATATAGGACCTCATATTTAAAAATCCATCTCCAACCCATCTCCAACAGTAGAGATTCTTTTTGAAAATATAGTGGAAAATATGACATGGAGGTGGAGCCGGAGGTGTAGATAACACTTTCTTGAACACATTCATATTTAGTAATTGGTCCCTCCTAGTTTGTAGGATCCTACTATTGGAGATGGATTTATGCCAAACGGTGGTCTAAAATCTTATGTGTCACAAAAATAAATAAATATCACCCTCTGTTGGAGATGCTCTTATGATTTAATATGGGTTTGTGAGAAAAAAAAGTTGGGATTTTCCTCTCTTTTTTTTCTTTTTTTTTCCATTAATATTTTACCGCCGGAGATTTTCTCAAACGAAAGAAATATAATCTTAACTTCTAGACAATTTTTTATTTAGGTTCATTGCTTATAATGAGATAATGTTCTACATGACCATGGAAGTTTAAATATTTTTTGGAAATATGTCGTCAGCAGCGCTCATCTCAGTGAAATCAACTAATCAATATCGTCCATAAAAATATCCCCATGCTCCTATTTCGCTCCAGCTGACTCATTTATCATGGTCATGTTGTCGATCCTCCAAATATGCAGAGAATAATATTTTTTTGCATCGAACGGATGATACAAACTCTCCAATGTGATATGATTTTTCTGTAATTTTTCAACACCCATCAGATGACAATGTTTAAAATGTGTACCAATTACCTTTTCGTATGGATTGTATATATGCAAACCACTGCCATTGAATCTCCAACAAAGTATTGTTCCCGACACTTCGTCTTTATGAAGGCTTTGGTAACTTCAAAAGTCTTGGACATTTTGTCACTTCCATATGTTCCTACCTTCACTTGAAATAAAATCTGGCGACACATTACCTCATAAAGAACCTTGAACACATATTGTACTCCCTGATCCTATTTCAAATTTACAAGTTGTCAATAAATCCTTTACCAAAAGTTGACATCTTCTACATTGAATATTTATAAAAAAAATTATGGTATTGTGGATCGTTGTTTTCTAAGATTGTAGTTTTCAAAATTGGTCTCTTCAAGTGCCACGGCTTTCTAGGTTTATATATCCTATTTGTTTTTAACATTTTAGTTAGCCATATTATATTTGTTATTAACTTTAAACTTGATGTCATCTTCTACTGTGAACTTTATGTGATTTCAGATCGAAATAGTTGTACCTCTTTCATTCGTATCAAGTAATCCATCGTATATCCCAATAATTCTTCTACAACAATTCTTTTCTTTTGCCGCTTCCGGACCATCGGTAGCCATTATTATCAAACACAATCTGTCTAATTTTTGTTGATGTTATGTATTTGCAATGTTCATTTTTCTTAAATAAATAGATTGTGGAAAAACTAAAAAAAAAAGAACATAAGTATTTAATATGGTCTAAGTTACTATATCCAAAATACTCCGGACACTACTTCTGGTGCCTTGTTTCCTCAAATTAATCATTGCATTCTAGACAGTACATGCAACACCAATCATTTGCGAAGTGAGCTATTTGCGCAAGTGAGGTCAATGTATCCCTTACCTGTAATAATAATAACAATACGTCAATTTGTTTTCAATGCGTCTAGTTGTAAATGGTATGAATCTAATGGATTTGAATTGTACCTCAATCTTAGATATCACCTTCTTCTCACATAACATAGCAATTGAGGAAGGACAAATCTTGACCACTATTTACATAGGCAGAGTTAGCAAACTATGTTTTGTCATTATTTGTGAACTGATACCCGCCACCACCATAAAATTATCATGTGGCATTACAAAATTATCATAATATGTTTTATTCACCAATACCCGCCACCACCATAAAACCATATGAATCCATTTTTTTATCCACCACCACCTAGTGGCAGAGCCAAGAGTTGACTAACCTGTCTCTAACCCCTTAAATTTTTAATAGCTACATGATTTTTTTAGTTTATTTTATAAATAGTACTTTGTCCATATATATTTATGGTTTAGTCCACCAAAGTTTACATGTTTCTTTAAAAAAAAAAAATAGGCCTCTTCAATGTCAATTTTTGACACCACCACTGCCACCATCACTGCCGCCCTCCCCATGTAGGTTGTTGGACGCAATTCTAATTTTCAATCACAAATGCCATGTATGAGGTTTAGATTGAACAAAATGTCGTCAATTGATTGGTTTCATTATTATTTTTCCGTGTATATATTCTTTTTTGTATTGCAATCAATTTTATTTTAACATTAAAAAACCATGATTTATACGATATAGTACCAAAGATAACAGGGGTACCATTTGGGTGATCCAACTACGATCATGAAAATATTGTCTTGTATGATATCATCCCTGAAATATATGGTACCTTCATTTATCAAAAGTGTTAAAAATAACCAACCACATCTTCCACACCACGATGTTGTAACGACAACATCAAATTAATATTGTCCATCACTACTCACCAGCATTCACCGTCACTACTTCTTCCACCACAAACCAGGGACGGAGCCAGGATTTTGAGGAGAGAGGGAGAAAAAAATTCTTGGAAAGTTGGATACATGTGAAAAATGGACTTTGTATCCCATTTTACGATAAAAGAACAAAAATAAATATAATTGTGCTTGGCTCCGCCCTTAACCACCACTAATCTTTCGGCCTCCACCTCTTATACTACTCATTGTCGCAGAAAATTTCTATTAATATTATTTATCAAAATTACTTATTAATAGAAATAAATATTATAATTAATTAAGAAAACATTTATAATTAAAAAATGATTAGTCATTTATTATGAGCAATTAGTGAAACACTAATTAATAAAACACTTTATAATGAATAGATTATTTATTATGTGCAATTAGTGAACACTAATAATTAATAAAGCAATTATGGTATTTATGTTGAACAAGCCACCACTCTTGATTTATCTTTTCTATTAATTCCAACCAAGGTGAAATACTGGTTAGAGTCCACTCTTATGACACAATAGGTCATGAGTTCGAACCTCCCGGTTATAATTTTTGAAATTCATTTTTAATTCATAATATTGGAATCAACGACACACGTGCGAGATGTAAGGGGTGGTCAGAGAAACCACAGCCCTTGATTTATCTTTGTCCAAACAAATCTTGACCACCACTAACAAAGGTAAACTTATCCAAACCTTGTTTTATACTAATAATGGTTTGAAGGTGTAAAATATTCCTCTACTTAAGCCGCCCCTCAACTTTCCACACTTCCAGATCTTGAAATAGCTTGGATTCGATCATAAGAGGTTAATGAGTCGGTAGTTTTATCCATAAAAAACAAGAAAGCTAAGAGAAGCAACTACTCCTGCTTGCTTAAAGTTCAAACATCAGACCAGAACAGCTGAACAGGGGACATTTGGTAGGATCACAAATTCTGAAGAAATTTAGCCGCACAGCATCGCAGTGGAAGTGTAAGCCACAACCACAAGATACTACTCACGCTCGAAATACAGATTTTATTCAGAGAACCTCCTCTACACCTGCTGTTACCAGCAAAGAGCTAACAGCAAGAAAGATACGTGCACAATGGTACCAACAAGATGGACAAAAATATGAACAAAGACAGAAAGACAGGAACACAAACATCATTACTAAAACAAGAATAATGTAATTTCAAATCATAAAAACATAGTTCACCACAAGTCTATATGACTTTATATAACCTTGCTATGCCCCCTTGACCCAAGTTCAAACTCAACTTATTTTCCATATTTCATCCTCCTATGAGGGGAAAAAAAAACCTACTCCTACTTTTCCTCTCTTACCAGCTCCTCATAATAATTTCAGAGAGAAACAGAAACACGTAGGTAAATCAGTACTTGTAATCCTTAACATGAAGGCTCTCGGATGCACCTTCAACCTTAGCAGCATCACCCTTATATGTACCTAGAGTAGCTTCAGAGTTAGCCTTGCACCTGGCCAAGAATGCAGCCTGTGCCTTCTCAACATTCTCCTCTTTGCCGGACCATGTCTTCAAAGTACTCTGTTGCAGAGCACGACCAAAGGAGAAAGAGAGTGACCATGGCTTCTTAGTCTTAAGCTTGTTCATTGCATTGAGATTTAGTGTAGCTTCCTCCTCACTCTGTCCACCAGATAAGAACACAACGGCTGGAACAGCGGGCGGCATTGTTCGCTGAAGAGCACGAACGGTGTACCCTGCAATAACATCAGGGGAAACCTTCTTCGATTCAGAACCAGGAGTAACCATGTTAGGCTTCAACAGGGTTCCTTCAAGGAGGACATGGTGGTCATTTAAAGCCTTGTAGCAGGCAGCAAGAACACGCTCGGTCACATCAGCACATCGATCAATATCATGAGTACCATCAACAAGGATTTCTGGTTCAACAATTGGAACTAAACCATTCTCCTGGCAGATGATGGCATACCTGGCTAGTCCATTAGCATTCTCATTGATGGCTAATTGAGATGGCTCAGTGGGGCCAATCTTGAGCACAGCTCGCCACTTGGCAAATCGGGCTCCAGCATTGTAGTATTGTTGGCAACGTTGGGCAAGGCCATCGAGACCCTGAGTTGTGGTTTCACCATGGGTTCCAGCAAGCTCTACGGTACCCTTGTCAACTTTAATTCCAGGAAGGACTCCATTTTCCTTCATGACATCCACAAAAAGCTTACCAGCAGCAGTTTTCTGGTACAGAGTTTCTTCAAAAAGAATAACACCACTTAGGTATTGAAGAGCACCAGGAGTGCAGAATAGTAGTTCACGAAGAGCACGCCTGTTTGTTTCGACATTCTCAACGTTGATGCTGGAGAGGCGCTTGCCAATTGTTCCAGTGGATTCATCAGCAGCAAGAATACCCTTTCCAGGAGTACCAATGTAGGCAGCATTGGCAATTAGCTCATCTACAAGTCAAACAATAATTAAGATATTTTAAATTCAAAAACAACAAGAGGTGCTTGGATCGATATATATTTTCCCATATGATACAAGAATTAGTGATTGAGGATACTAATTAATTAAGACTATGGCTCAGTCAATTAGTATATGTGAAGCTTAAAATTACAGTAGAATATCCAAAATTCTAAGCTAAAACAACCAATAGCCATAACAAACAGATAACGAAAATAAACTAGGTCTAATAATACAACAAGTTGAATTCCAAAACCGCCAGTGAAACATTTAATTGATGAAGAACATAGAAAATATGAGATTATTATCAAAATTTAACCTAATGAGATAAAATCATAAACAAACTCCAACACAAAATATTCACTAATTAAAATTAAAGTAATCTGTAGAAATAATAAGAAAAAACCATCATATATCACCATAATAAAAAACCAACCAAAGAAGCAGGGAGAGCTTACCATGGTATTTTCCTTTGTAGCAAGACATGTTAGAGAGTTGAAATCTTGAAAAGAACGGAGATTCTGTTTCCGGAGAAGAAGAAGGATTGATTGAGAAACAAGATAATTACAACTGATGATGATTTGGATACAGGGTAAGAAAAAAGATCAGGTTCCTTAAATAAGAGAGAGATGTACACAAATAAAGCAAGTAACTGTCCGCGTCAGGACCCACTCGCTAAGAATTAACACGAGCTACGGCGGTTTAGACTGTGGGTTCTGCTTCTGCGTGTTAACGTGGAGAATAAGAAAAAAAACCGCTGTTAAAACTAGTGGGTGCTGGATGTTTCTAAAAGTATCTTATAAGGGCGACATGGTTTATTAGAGGGGCGGCATTTTAATAGGATAAAAAGAGTTATTACATGATCATTTAAGATGTCCTTTATAAAAAAAAAACTTGAAATGACAAATTAACCCTCATAATTGATAACCTAGTTTAGTGATGATAATCGAGTTTAATGTTAATGATTAATTTCGGTTATATTAACTCAAAATCAAAACCTAAATCAAATTTTTAGAGTTAAAAAAAAAAAAATTAGAGGAGAAGATCAATCTCAAGCAATTGAAGAAATTAACCAACAAAATGAAGAACCATGACTTGAAAATGACCGGGTATACTTCTAAATTAGTCCCAACAAGCTTTTTGTTGCTCAAAGTTATCTAAAGTACGAAAAAAATTCAATTTTTTTACATTTTCAGAGCTAATTACGGTTGAAATTTTGCTCATAACCAACAGTAAATCGAAGTTACGGTTCATTAAAGATGAACTACCAACCGTAACTGGTTAAATTTGAAGAAAACCTAATCTTAAAACCAGGATTCGGTTGGTAACTACATGCTTCGATACCAACCGAATCGAGTTACGGTTCAGAAACTAAAATGGTTACCAACCGTAACTGAAGAAAATTCTCAGATATAAGAACATACGGTTGGTAATTGAACTATTACCAACCGTAACAACATCAAAATCTCCAGTTACGGTTTGTAATTGAGTTAAAAATCAACCGTAACTCATATAAACCCAGAAATTTCAATTTTCATCTAAAACCCTAATTTTTAATAGAAATTAAATTCAAATCGAACAAAATAAACCAAATCGTAACTGGGTTCTCAAAACATACCTCATATAAGTCATTACACTACACTTGATTAATTTTCGAATCGTCGATTAATCGAGGACGATGAAATTTTGAGTTTTAATGGAGGTTACGGTTGATGGGAGGAGGAGAAGAGAAGAAGAAAGAAAACAAATTTTCAATTTTACTTTGATTTAGGTTAAAAAATAGGGAGGGTAATCTAGTCAATTTACACCCCCTATAGGACATCCCCTAACCAACTAGAGGGACATTATTATCACACTGCCGCCCCTCTAATAAACTATGCCGCCCCTATAACAAGCTTGTTCTAGAAAGTGGTGAAGTTGCCGTAAAAACGAACCCACGGCATGAGAGTAAAAACGGCATGAGAGGAAAATAGTCCGGCAGAAACAATGGGCTGGAGAAAGAAACGGATGACTGTTGTTTCTGTATTTTTTTACATATAACTTGCAGAAAAAGTTCAAATAAAATCTTGGAGAGAAAGTTGGAGTAGTAAACAAGGGTCGACCATCATAAGGGTCGGGCTGGCCGGGGCAAATGTTGCCGGAAAATAAAAGTTCCAACGAAGTCTCATAACATTTTTATGTGAAAAGTGCGGAAACGAGCATTCTGCACTAGGCATTTTACCTGTCTGATGAGAGGGTGTGCATTAGTCGATTCCAACTCACACACTCAGGCGCTCATTTGTGAAAACTGTAACAATTAGCTAGCAAACTCGACTAATTTTCGTGATATACTCCAAAATTAATTTATCCTACCAGGCATTTGGGTGACCTTTGGGGCAGACCGGCAGATAATGAATAGGGAAAATTATGATAATGAATATGGTTGCGTTTCAAATTTTGAGAAAAGAACAAAAATCGTTATGGTTTTAATAGGATGATGGTAAAAAGAATATTAAAACCTTTTTGCACTTTTATGAATTTCCTGAACTGTTTGCTTCTTACACGGCAGTAAAAGTGAATAAAAATAAATAAATAAATTATAGGAGGGAGAAAAATTACAAAAGTTGTACAAATTCATCCTACACAAATTATGTATCTCATTTCATTTGCTGTTTTGCCTATTCCAATCTTGGTATGCAGAGTATTAGGTAATTGAAGTGAAGCTTTCAATGGGATCAGACTCTTCAAGCATAGATGCTGCTTGGAAACAGTCGGAAGCATCGGCAACACGTCCATCATCTCTGTGAACCATTCCTAAATAATACCAAGCAGAACGATTAGTGGGTTCAAGCTTTAACGCATCCGAAAGAAAACTTCTTGCAACAGGCAACGACTTGGAACCCATTTTCCACAGCAAAGCACCGACTGCGACTTTGCAAGGAACATAAGTCGGGTCCAAGGGGAGAACATTACAGTGAGTAGCCAATGCTTCTTGAATTTGCCCACGTGCTTCGTTCATAACGCCTAACACAAACAAAGAGAGAGATGAGAGAGCTGCATTACTATGTAAGAGTGGTAGTCTTTTATTTCATCTTTTCAACATGAAATCCATTGACTGATATATAAAATTCAGAATTTGCCTTCAGTATGCAAGGTAGCGGCAGAGTACTGCCTCAACGCTCTAGCTTTCTCCAGGCATATTTCAGCATCCCTCCAATGAGAAAGGCTGGAGTATAAATTTGCAAGACCTTGCCATACTTCAAATTCACTAACCTTATCATCCTCAACCTAACAGGCAACAAAAGAGAGCCACGACATAAGGTCACAGAAACTGAAAGCATTACCCACATCATGATATTACAAGAGAAAGCTAGTATTCATATCATAAACATTATAAGGAAACAAGCAAACAACTAGAATTTGGATGCTTGTGAGTGGTTCTTATCCCCAAATGATGACCTTGCCATAGTTGGTGGAAGTGTAAGCACCTAAAGAAACAAACTGATTACAGTCTATCTTTTTAGTAGCAACTACTTACAAATAGTTTACAGGCTCAACTAGGTCACAGCTCGACATTTTAATAAATCTCTTGAAGTGCTTTCTGAAATAAAATGTTTCATAAAAATAATTAATTAAGTTAGGCATAAACTAACCTGAGAAAGACTTCTGAGAGGCCCAAAAGATTTCCTCTGGGCTTGAACCAGTGCGAGGAGGAGTTTATATGTTTCCCCTGCCTCCATTGGCAGTGATTGAGAGATCTTCAGCTTCGCTTTCATCCTGAGAAGTGCACCTTGCTCCCACTTTGCAGTTTCATCAATGGCAGCATCGGTGACCACTTCGGCCTCTGAATACTTTTGTTGGGCGGATAAAACCAATGCAAGCAATCTCCAACCTTTCTGTACAGACCCCCCTGTTGCATCAATGAACTGTTTGGCACAACGCAAGGCTGCATTCGAGTTCTGGTGCTCCGCGTATTGAATTCCCAACTCAAATATTAAATCTGTGTTATCCTGTTCATAAGTAGTTGCCTCTTCTAATGATTTCAGTGCTTCAGATTGGAGGTAGCACCTTTCCTGGTCAGAGGAAGCAGTCTTAGCTTGCCGTCCAAGACAAAGGCCCAGCATACGTAGGCCTACGCCCTTTAAATGCAAATCTGTCCCTTGGGCATTTTTAATTGCCCTCCGTGCATATTGCACACCCTCAGAAGCAAGAATGGCATCCTCGCTACAAATCTTGGCAGCCACTAATAACGCCAGGAGATCATTTGGCTTCTCATGCTTGTGTAGAGATTTTCTCAATAAGTTCAAGGCAGCCTGGTTTTGCCCTGCTGCACTGTAGCTAAGAGCAAGAGTGTTCCACCTATCACAACGATGCATAACTCCTGGTAAAACCTCTTCAAGTTGCTTTGCCAAAACAGATGTTTGGCCACACAAAGATAAAGCAAATGAAAAATGCTCCATCACTGAATGATCCCATTTTATCTTGCCAAGGTAACACTTCCGCAAAAGAATCATCAACAAAAGAATAGCTTCTTCAAGATTATTTCTCGGCACATACGAGCCATCAATTTGAACAGCTAAGCTGGGGGCACCCGCTTCAACACCACTGTACAGCAAAAAAAGGGCAAACCCTTTCTGAACTCTTGCACAGCACTCATTGTCAAGGTTCCACTGACTAAGGAGTGCCCGTCTGTACGCAGCCATTGCTTCCTGGTAACAACCAGCATGTTTCCAAAGCTCTGGAAGGAGCTCAACAGCCTTACTAACTGTCTCTTGCAACTTACTGTCCACTATAGCATCAGGAATGCCGTTATTAAATATTCTCTCCACAGCGTCGAGCACACTTTTACATTCCTGAGCAGCCTCTGGACAAACCCATAAAACGGTGTCAAACAGAAAACTAACCAGAAAAAAAGAAAAACAATATTATAACAAAACCCCTAAAAGTATATATTTATGAAGAAATTTATTACCAGGTACTCTCCCAAGTTTCTGCAGAGACTTAGCTTTCAGAAATATGGCTTCGAGTACCAAGCTAGCAGCATGCTGGGAAACTGCATGAACTGACTCAGTACCACGGGAGCTTTTCCGCCTATTGCTCGATGGTTTCTCAGTGAGAGAAGGTTGCAGCCGCTGTATTGCAGCCTGAAGATCTATACCATCGAATACTCGAAGAGCACCTTCCAAGTTGCCTCTTTGATATTCCAACCTTCCTAGAAGGGCTCTGGCTTCCTTCGAAATTCATGAAACAACAATTCAATCTCATATATTATTATTTCATATATATAAACATACAACAGATGCACAGATGTTGAACAACTGTTCTTTTATTTATGGCATCACAGATGCGGAGTCGGTGTTGGACACCCTACATGAGGAACATACAAGAGATGAACGCCTGCAGGTTTCACAAGATAATGACTCGGAACAACTTACATGACCAACCGCACTTTTGTCACTGCAAAGGCCATCATTTATAAATATATACCACACTCTACTAAAATTTGTTGCTCAACCTGTTCAAACTCTTTGCATACTCCTCATTTATCAATTGACCAAGACAAGTCATGATGCAAGTTTTTCAACAGATTGACAGGAATCTCGTTTACCAATCAGAAGGAATACATAAGAAGCTTAACTAGTGCTTACTTGATATGCATGCAGATCCTCACTTACAGTTAAGGTTTAGAATAATGTTTGACATGAATAGCCTATGGATACTCATGGCCTATGGTGGAAATAAACATGGAAGAAAAACCTGATGAGTTGAACAACTCACCTCGAAATTGAGTGATAAGCCTTCGCGAAGAGAAGATTCTGCCTCCTGAATATTACCTTCATCAAGCTTCGCTTCAACCTCAGAAGTTTTCATACAAAGCCCATTAACATGGACCTCTCGATCCTCCATTTCATTTTCAACTTCACTGGATTCTCTTGATTGACTCCGCCGCATTGTCAATATCAGTTTTCTTCATAAATTTAAATAAAGGAGGGTGCACATGAATTATTCACGGCACTACACTTTTGCCCTTTAACACCTCTTGTTAACTGCATCAGCACAACCTCACTGCTAACAGGAAGAAAAAAAATACAACAATGCAAAAATGTTAAAACTTTACTATTGAAATAGGCAAATCCATCAAACACCAAAATCATCATCTATTATCAACTACTGCTTACCACACCGAATCATATGAACTAATTAACCTAATAAAATAACAAGGCGGTATCCAACCTATAGACTAATATCAACAACAATGCATCAAACATCAACTAAAACACGAGAACACGAAACGATCAATGTAATATCAAACAAACCCCAAATTCACATATTTTCAGAAACTATAAAATTCAAATACCTATAACCAGTGATCAAATTCAAAGTCTTAATATTGTAAATTTAAACCAAGAATAGTTACTATGAAGATCAGGAAATGCATACCTTAATTCCACAAATCATCAATCATATACATCCAGTTCCTTTCCCAAAATCGACCGAATCTAGAAGAATGAATTTTCAATGAGAGAGAACACAATTAATGGATCTTCTTGCGTGAGAAAATAGATCTCGAGGAGAAGAAGGGAGGTATTGAAAATTGTTTGGGTATTTGGTATAAAACAAACGGACGTTAAAGTTATCGTTGAAATAATAGTTCAATTTAATTGTTATAAATAGGAAAGTAAACGGTACTGATCACATCACACCGTTACTAAAATTCACCATTAAAAACCATACATAGATAGACTCATCGCGTTCAATCCTGCAAACATAAATAATAAATAAATTAAATAATTAATAGAATAAATTCTATCATCAATCATTTTCATGGCTGAATTTCTTTCTTTTTCACTAACCTTGGATCCTTTTAAATTTCTTTTTGTTTATACGATTTCACAGAATCAAGAGAGAGAGGGTAAAAATTACAAAATCCTAATAAAGAAGATTGATCTAAATGATTTAAGAAAAATAAAGGAAGAAGTTTACCCAATGGACCGTTGAAGCCATTTAATTGCCGCTATCCCAGATCAAGGTGGAAAAATTGCACTCAAAAAACACTCAATAGCTAAAACAAAGATCCCGATTTCAGGGTCCGGTGAGGAACTCAAGAAATCGGAATCTTAACTCGTTTTGCTTTGCCATCGTATTTTGCTCGAGGTTTGATCTGAAGCCCATTGAGCTAAGTGATTCTGATTGGGAAAATTAAGGGGAGACCCAAAAAAAAAAAAAAAAAATCATTGTTAAGCCCACAATTAATTTTTGGTACGGTGACACCCATAATTATATGAAATTATTAATGAATCAATACATAACTCGTTATGCATATTATCTTTTCAGGCATAACTCGTTATGCAGCCTAATTTTTCAGGGGTATAATTGGAAGCGCAACTTGGACATAACATATCTAAAAATCCGTGCCTTAGAATTTTACAAATTTTATATCGTTGGAAATCTTTTTAAAAGAGCTACGCAACGAGTACAAACAAGAATATCATATTTTTGTTTTTCACGAAAAAATCGGAGGTGACCCTCATTTTAGGGAAAATTTTCGAAATCTTGATACATAACCATTATGCAGTCACCAAAAACGATGCATAACACATTCTGCAGACGCATAACGAATTATGCAACCATTTTCTCGACTGCATAACAAATTATGCATTTGGATAACAAAATTACGCATCTATAACAAGTTATCTAACCATTGTTTTGGTCGATTTTAGTGCGTACATAAAAAAATTTAATGCATAATGCAGTATGCATCCATATTTACAGATGCATATCAGGTTATGCATCTATTTTCTCGATGCATAAAAGGTTATGAATCTATTTTCTCGATGCATAACGCATTATGCAGTGATATTTTCGGATGAATAACAGGTTATGCATCCATTTTCTTGACTGCATAACATGTTATGCAGATATAATAATATCTGCATAACGTGTTATGCATCCTTTTTTTTGTTTGGTTTCAATACTAACAAAAAGTAGCTGTATAACGTGTTATGCAACCATTCTTTATACTACATAACAAGTTATGCAAACAAAAAAAGGTTGCATAACTTGTCATGCACCTACAATAATAGTTGCATAACGTGTTATGCAACCATTTTCTAGACAGCATAACAAGGTATGCAACAAATTTTCGGGACTGCATAACAAATTATGCAACAAATTTTTTTAGGTGCATAACACCTGCAACACAACTTTTTGTCGATCTCCAACCCCTGTTAACAACATCTCAACTTCCTTCCCAACATCTTCCAACATTAAGACCATAACTAACCGATTAACCAACAATTCAATCAAATTAATCAAATCAAAACTCCCTCTAATCCAAATTCTAAGTACGTTCAACATTCAGTAAGAAAAAAATAAAATAAACAAACATGTTATGTAATGGGGACTTTGCCATCCCATTTAATCAACATACACAACATAATGATTGGTTGGTTGCATTTCAGAAATCTCCCTTATTCAGCATAATTAATTAATTTCACCAATTTTGTTGGCCCTAGGTGAAACCAATTGAACCAGCACATTCGAATTTCTTCTTCAACTAGTTGTAAGGCTCACGGAGCTAATACCGTTCTTCACCTAATTGATTTGTTCTCAGAATTCAGACCCAATCAAGACACCTCCGTAATGATTTTCCCATATGATTCTTCACTAAAACCCATGATTCAAACAATCAATAACCCATGATTCAAATCCATAGCAGCAACGCAACACCTTTCTTCACCTAATTGATTTGTTCTCAAAATTCAGACCCAATCAAGACACCACCGTAATGATTTTCCCATCTGATTCTTCGCTAAAACCCATGATTCAATTCCATAGCAGCAACGCAACACCTTTCATCACCTAATTGATTTGTTCTCAAAATTCAGACCCAATCAAGACACCACCGTAATGATTTTCCCATCTGATTCTTCATCTTTTCCTCCTCAATCTCAATCACTACCACCCAATCTCCATTACCACCACCACCATTACCAGACGAAGTCAGAAGAAACAGTTCAGAGGAGAGGAAGGGGGAGGCGCAGTGATAGTGGGATATGAGAGATTGAAGGTTAGAAGAAAAGAAAAGACCGAAACCTAATTTTAGAAATTATGGGTGTGAGAGAAATTTTACCCCAGAAAATGGGTGCGCCCTTGAGAATTTCTAAGCGTGGGTTTCATAGTGGAAAAAATCTGTAAAATGGGTCTCCCTGTAGTTTTCACATTCTGATTCTGAGCCCCAAACTATAAATCCTTATGGGCCCATCCTAGAACAAATGAGTTCTACATTGGTCTCTCTCGTTCCCAAAGTGCAGCTTTGTAACTCCGTGGTGGAATTAAAACTTCGATAAATTAAGGGCCAATTACAAAATGATCCTACTTTTTATAATTCGGTTACAAATTGATCATGCATTTTCATTTACCTTACAGATTGATCATTTTCCATCCGACTTAACTTTCAGGAAGAAAACGGTGTTATGTTTTCCAAAAAATACCCTTACTTGAATCACCACCTTATTCCCAACCGCCAGCACCACCTGAACCTTGAACCCTCACCATCTAAATTCACCACCACCATCACATGAACCCGCTAAAAAACCTCATCACCAGAACCCATTGAAAAACCCCACCACCTGAACCATGAACCCCCACCACCTGAACCCACCACTACCAGGTCTGAACCCACTACCACCGCGGGAACCACCTAAAACAATACCCATCACCTGAACCTTACATAAGCTCACCATCTTTGTTAGGGACAGTTAGGTAATTGTCCTTTCCAATTTAACTCTAAATGGTGGACCCCGTGTAACATAACTCTAACCCTAACGGAATTATGATCACTTTGAAAATACTTTGTAACACCATCATCATTTTGTGAATCGGCTGATAATAGTGGGATCATTTTTTACATTCCCCATAAATTAATAGCATTGGGACCAAACTTTTTTATTATTTTAGCAAAGTTATTAATTATTAATTTATCGAGTTAAAATTTAGCTTATCCAAATCTGGTTGGGACCAGAGAATTTTCTTTTTTAGTGAAGTAATTAATTTATCAAGAATTAATTTATTGAACTTCTACTACAGTTTTATGCAACACTAACTATAAGGTCATCTCCAAAATCCTGGATAAGAGAATAAAGCATGTTCTTTGTAGAATTATATATCCAAGAAGGAAAATTAATGGTAACGTCATGGTAGTACATGAGATATTGCATAACATGAGAATTAGGAGAGATAAACAAGGTTGGATAGGTCTTAAGATTGACATATCAAAAGCTTTAACATAATTGAGTGGATTTTTCTAATCACACTCCTCACACAAATGTGATTCTCTTGTAGATGGTGCAACCTAATCATGCAATGCATGTCAACCACTATTATTCTATTAAATGGGGTACCTTGTAGTTTCTTAAAACCAACTAAAGGATTAAAATAAGGGAACCCTTATCCTCTTATCTCTTCATTTTATGTTTGTTGGCCTTGTCAATAACTTTAATGGATGTTGAACAGAATGGTAAAATCAATGGGATAACTATAGTAAAAAAAAACTCCTTCTGCAACTCACTTGCTCTTTGCAGATAACTGCATTGTATTTTGTAAGGAAAACAAGAAGGAAGCCAAAAACATTCTAATCACTTTTGAAAATTTCATCTCTTGTTCAGGTCAAATAATAGATCTTGCCAAGTCAGGTATTTTTTAGTATAAATACTCCTAAGGAGGAGGAAAATGAAGTTAGGGAACTTAAAGGAATTGAACCCATTTTTTGGATGATAATTACCTTGGCTCACCTCTCTTTACTAACAAGTTTAAAATCAAGGCTTTCTAAACTCAAAATTAGGCTGGCGGGATGGAAAGGCAAAATAAAATCCAGATAGGAAAGTGATGATGATAAAATATGTCACCTCCACTCTGGCCTACTACCAAATGAGCACTTTTAAGATACCAAAAATTATTATTACCGAGATGAACAAAACACAAAGGGAATTCTTCTAGAGAAAAGAAGATGAAAAAAACAAATGAGCCTATCTTTTGTAATGACCTGATCCTCCTCCGATATTGTCCCCACTTAGCCACTGCGGTAATCCGGAAGTGTGGGGTTTTCTATGGTCACCGCTGTGGTTATCCAGCGGTAACTTTCCGGGAAGTCACCCATCCCTGGATTTCTCCCGCTTGAGCACGCTTAACTGCAGAGTTTTTTCTAACTATGGAGCCAATTATGCTGAAAAGGCCTCGGTGTAAGGAAAAGACAAACTATTACTTATATTTCGTTCGGTCAACCACTGCCGAATTACATGCCTACTACCAATTGAGCACTTTTAAGATATCAAAAACCAATAATAGTGAGATAAACAAAATACAAAGGGACTTCTTCTAGGGAAAAGAAGATGAAAAAAGGCAAAAGAGATTATCTAAAGGCCTGGAATTCTATTCGCATGTTTAAGGAATAGGGGCTTGGGATTTATTAACCTGGAAAAATTCAATAATGTTATCATCACTAACATGGGTTGGAAAATGATGCAACATCCTGAATCCGTTAGTGCTCAGGTCATGTCGGATAAATACTTCTCTGATAAATACATTATGCATCCTCTACCAAACCCAAACCCATTGACTCATGGGTATGGAAAGAGTTTTCTCTGACATTGAGAATATCCAAAAAAAGGTAAATTGGAAGCGGGAAAAGGTAATAAATGGATAGCAGATCACACCCCATCATTGATGAAACCACTCAACACCCTTGGGAATATTGAAAGGGTGACAAACCTGATGATAAATGGTTCCAAATGGAATACCAACCTTATAACATGGGTTTTCAACTATGTAATTGCAAACAAGACAAATAGTTCCACCATTCAAACCAACCAGGAAGATAGGATAACTTGGCCTCTTACGAAGGAATGAAACTTCACAGTCTGCTCTTTATATAAAGAAATCTCTAGAAGTAGTAATCCTAATGCCAGGAATAACAAAACTACATGTTAGAGCATTGCTCGGTTGAACCCACCAAGCGTTGGTATGTCAAGTTTGGTTGTCATATTTTAGTGAAGTAAAACTCATTTAAGAGTCATTTGATTTAAATGTACTAGAGTCAACTTCGTATAGGTTAGATTGAAAGTATTATGGTGAGACATTACAAGTATTGTGAAGACTTGAAGAAGTGAAGAAGTGCAGAGCTACAACGACAACATCATCCTTCCACTTGAGGTTAGTGATATTTGACTTAAACTGTTTCATTCCCTAACGTATCTTTCAAGTCATGCATATTGAAAACATAAATTTGCAAAGCATGGACACTCTAGATAGACATAATATTAAGGAATACAATATGAAGTTTCTTGCCTAACCATTAAAATTGTATATAAGACATCGACATAATCGTACGAATGGTATTGTGATTATGTATGGGTATGATGTGAGGATTTCATCATAGGGAACAATGTTTACATGTGTTCTAAGGAAATAAGTTCATGATATGTGTTGTGAACCGAAAAGGAAATCGACATGCATTATTGGGGTTGTTCTTCATTGCAAATCTTATGAACGACCAATATGTGTGATTAGTATAATCGTTCATGACTTTGTGTTCTTGGTAAAACTATTCACATGAGGCCTGACTTATGTATTGGTATGACTTTTATTAGTGAAACCGATCTTAAGTAATCACATGGGGTATGATCTGGTTGGGAGTGTCTGAACTTATTACTGGGAAGAGGGGAACCGATCCTAGTAAGAGGTGCAGTGCATCACAAGGGGAACTGATCCTTGTATGAGGTGCATCAAGGTTTATGGAAGAAAGGGGAACCGATCCTATGAACATGTGCAACACATTTTTGGGAAGGGGGAACCGATCCTATGGACATGTGCAGTGCATACAAGTTAGATACCAAATATATGTGGGGAACCGATCCTAGTACCTAGTCAGCCGTATCTTTGGTAAGATAGAGTAACTATGCACAGTACTCACATGGAGGTAGAACCGAAACTTGTTTTGGTAGAACCGTAAACCCATGAGTTGTGATTGAGTGGAACTTGATCAATCACATAGTTCTTGAAAGTTAGATGAACCAATTATAAACTTGTTTGGAAGTGTGGTAAATCGGTTTCAAGTGAGCAAGCATGGAAAAGACTTGCAAGAGTAAGATGTCGTCACACTTTGAACACGGTGCATTAATGTTTATTCTATATTGTTCAAAGATATTCCTTAACGGCTAAGAAGGAAGTAAATCCCAAGATCGAATTTAAATAAGTTAAGAATCTTTGTAATTAATGGTTTTTAATTATATATGGAAAATAAGAATTATTAATGTGCATTTGTTAATTAAAGATTTTCCAAGGAGATTATAGTGCATTCACAGGAATTATGAAAACCGAATTTGGGTTAATATGGGAAAATATCTTGAGTATATTTTCGATTTTAGAAATGCCTTGGTGTCCAAACTTCCTTGTCTATAAATACTTTTAGTTTGCATTTCTAGCAAACTAATCCTGCGTAACATTAGACTTACTCTTTTGTCTTTATTACTGGTGAAGCCGCCTATCGGAGAGAAGAGTAATCTAATTAGGTGAAATCTCTTACGGCCGCTTAATTTAAAGTCTTCTTTGGGATTGAGAAGCTCTAGTGCGACCCGTTGGTGGGAAGCTAGATATTGTTGTTTATATTTAGTTTTCGTATTGATTTGATTGACTAACGGTGGTTGAACTTTGATTGCACCCAGTTTCTTTATGCTTGAGGATCTCCTCTTCTGATATAATATTCACTCAAACTAGTTCAAGTTTTCGACGGGGATCTTTAGACTGTTGTTAGATCCAAAGACGATCTTGTGATAATCCATTGTTAACAGACTCCGTTCTGTGTGTGATTGATCACAAGAGATTCAAGTAGTTGTGTGCAAGTGTTTATTGAAGATCTAAGAAGATTTGAAGACAAAGAATATATTGAAGATTTCTGACTTGGTTTTTACAATCTTTGGTGTGCGCAATACTTGTTTGGGAAAAAGAGGATCCGACTATAATTTATTTATCCTTTTGGGTATTTTGATAGAATAGTTGAGGAAGATCGGCATCAATACGATTTCTTGTGATTAAAGGTATTGATTGGCTTAATCTTAACGATTGCCTTTGAGTGATTGAACATAAGATAGATCTTGGAACCTGGCAAAGGTGTTTATGTTAAGATAAACAAGGGAACCTTTGCGCAACTCATATCACTTGGTTGAAGAGAGTTGATACCAAACAGATTTGTTGTTCCTTTACTGTTTGGAATACGAACCAAAGGAATTGGTCCAAGTACGTGAGTTGTTTACAGGTTGGAGGAGTGGGAATACAGACAGAACTAGGTGAACTATAGGTTTATTTGTTTGGTCTCAACTATACGAAGTTGGTTTATTTTGTATAGCGGCTTAATCCTGAGAGTATTCAATTCTGGACTAGGTCCCGGGGTTTTTCTGCATTTGTGATTTCCTCGTTAACAAAATCTTGCTGTGTCATTTACTTTATATTTCCGCATTATAATTATTTTATTATAATTAAAGTAAATTGCACAAACGTTAATTCCTATTTACTTGATACGTGAATCCTATTGAGTTTGGTTAAGTCCGAACCTTTGTATCAAGTAAACACACTTTGTTGTTGTATTGTCTCAATCTCGTATCCATAGACGATCACACAAAGTGTGAACCCATTTTTTGTATTGTCTCGACTCAGTCCATAGACAATCACTTTCGGGGAAAGGACTTATAGGAAGGAAAAGTAATAGCTTGAGGTATATTTGGGGTACCCTTGCCTTTTCACTAGAATTCAGTATGGAGACTGAAAACCACTCCTTATATAAAATTTTTCATTTAAAAAGAAGCACACTCCGTACCTCCAACGGGTGAAAGAATATAGATAATCCTCGTCTATATTGAAGACACTTATCAGATCTGCAACTGTCAAAGGGAGTCTTAAACTCATCTATTTATTTTTGTACCCTTGTGAACCAGGTTTGGAAAGAATCACAAATCAACCCAATTTTAGTATATGATCAATATGTTAAATTTCATGAATATCTTACAAATACCTTAGGAAAAAAAAAAAAACTAAACAATGGCTACATTGAGTTGGTTCAACTCTGCTTCACTTTTCTATGGCATGTTTGGAAGGAAAAATGTGATGTGGCATGTAACAGAACCATAACCTCATAAAATAACACTACAAGAAAATCATCTAATTCATCAACACAAACATAGCGAAAAAAACTTTAAAAAAATAAAAATAATCACATGCATGTAGGGTACATTATTGAAGAAGCGGAATATATGAACGTAAAATTCAGAGTCTGTTATAGGGCATATGGCCCATTAATGTAAAGTAACACTTATAATTGAAATTGGAATGTTAAATTATAACAAAATACCATGAAACAAAAGTAACCAACCTTCAAATGATGCTTCTTCTACCCTTTCAACAAGGAAGATACAAAGATTTGAGGTTCTTCTCTAATAATCTTCAAATTTCTACCCAATTCTAAGATTGGAAACTAGAAGATAATAGATGCATCTCTTACAAATTGAAATTTCTACCCAATTACAAATTGGAAATAACAAAATGATTGAGGCTCTTCTCTTAGGAAGGATTTAGGGTCTTACACCACTTTTCCAAACAAGCATAAAGGATTTAGGGTCTTAAACTAGTAGAACCAGGGTTTCAACAATAAATAATAAACATAAAGGATAAACTAGGAAATAAACCAAATAAGGGGGGTAAGAAGGATAACAAGATTAAAGAGGATAGGAATGGTATTTTATAAATACCACTATGCATCATCCTCCCCTTCTTGAAAGAAATTCGCCCTCGAATTGCCATATTCTTCATCCGAATCATTTTGTCCCAATATGAAACCAAGTGAATTGATGAAAATAAGAAACCAAATAAGCATGCCTAGTAGAAAGATTGTCTTGAGAATTGATGTGCTTCAATGCTATGTAGTCCAAAAATAAAATGAACTCATTAATGATTGCACTACTTTCCTTCTTGGAAACTACTCGACCACGATTTCTTCCTTTATAATTACTCACTAAGTCTAACCTCTTGTGGTGATAATCAAGTGCACACTTAAGAAGCAAAGAAACACCAAGTAGCCCTCCTAACTTTGTACCGTGGCTAGCTCCATGATAATTATCTTCAAAGGAAACCCAAATTGGATCCATATAAGATGAATTCTCATTTCTTTTGCTAATATTTGACAAAGAGTTTGTTGTTGGGTGAATGTTTTTCTCGAATTTCACCTCTTGAATGACATTTTTGGATATGGAATAAACATAACTATTGAAATCATTAACAATCTTGCTTACCTTTCTTCTCATGGTACAAGTGGGATAGAATGCGTCATGCCTTGTCCTTCGATCACCGTCGTCAAAGTCAAGCATGGAGTATTTGTTTAGGACACCCAATCTTTGTATTTGATAACCGGTAATAAACTCTTCTTCTATTTCTTCGTTAGGTTCTTCATCAAATATGGGTTGCGACGTAGGATCAAAGTAAACATCATTACCAATCTCACTTTCCTCAAAATTTGAAAAACTATCAAATTTTGGTGGAGATATTTTAACAAATACCATGTGGGAAACATCATTACCAATCTCACCTTCCCCACAATTTGAAAAACTATCAAACTTTGGTGGAGACAAATTATCAAATATCTTGTGGGAAACTTCTTGATGCTCATACCCACCAATGGAAGTTGAACTCTTTAGATCCACTTCATCTCCATAGTCATTAGGAAGTTCAAATGAATCCACATAAAGACATTCCAACTTCTTAAATTTCTCTTGTACTAATTGATGCATTTCATCAAACATCTTATGTCTTATTTTATTCAACAATCCCATCAATTGAACTTTACTTACTTTTACTTCCCCATCCATTTTCATTCTTCCTTTTGAAATTGATATCATAATAAAACACCATAAGATTGAAATACCCAATTTAAGAAAACTACCAAGAAAAAGAAACACAACCCAAAATACTTGATGATGATATTAGTATCTTTACCAGACTTTCCCCCAAAAAAATCAAACCAAAGCTCTTGATACCAACTAATGTAAAGCAACACTTATAATTGAAATTGGAATGTTAAATTATAACAAAACACCATGAAACAAAAGTAACCAACCTTCAAATGATGCTTCTTCTACCCTTTCAACAAGGAACATACAAATATTTGAGGTTCTTCTCTAATAATCTTCAAATTTTTACCCAATTCTAAGATTGGAAACTAGAAGATAATAGATGCATCTCTTACAAATTGAAATTTATACCCAATTACAAATTGGAAATAACAAAGTGATGGAGGCTCTTATCTTAGGAAGGATTTAGGGTTCTTACACCATGTTGGTGCAAAATTAATCATCCCAACAATCTTCGAGATATGTGTAAGATGATAGAATCTCCATCGTTGTTTTACTTCTCCAGAATTGTAGATGAAAGATGAGGGGGGTACCTGCAAAGACACTCCGATGCTTAAGTCAGAGAGAGCTCTAGACAGGTTTTTTAGAGGAGAAAAGCAATTGTGATTGTGTACCTTTTGAGTTGGTTTTCAGCCTCTATTTATAGGCAGAAACCAAATCTAGTTGTTATGATTTGTGGTTATCTCAAATAACCACCAAGATTTACCTTTATCTTATGAGATTTGTAGTTATCTTAAATAACCACTTAGATTTGTACTTATCTCCATAATATTTGTATATATCTTGGAAGATTCATGTTTATCTTCATCATATTTGGGCATATCTTGAAAGATCCATGTCTATCTTGTCAAGATTTACATTTATCCAAGAATATCTATGTTTATCTTTATAGATCTGGATATATCTTGAGATATTCTAGGCTATCTTCTCTAGATTCATAGTTATCTCAATATAACCATATATATCTCTTGGGATTCGTATTTATCTTTAATGGTTTCCATAATAAATCACTGGGCTACCTTGATAACCCATCCGGGATTCATAAGCCATTTTTGGTTTCCTTAGTAAACCATTGGGTTACCTTGATAACCCCAGTCGGGCTTCATAAGCCATTTTTTGTTTCCTTAATAAACCACTGGGTTACCTTGATAACCCCAGTCGGGCTTCATAAGCCATTTTTTGTTTCCTTAATAAACCACTAGGTTACCTTGATAACCCAGCCGGGCTTTATAAGCCATTTTTGGTTTCCTTAATAAACCACTGGGTTACCTTGATAACCCAGTCGGGCTTTATAAGCCATTTTTGGTTATGTTGCGCTTGTGTGCCTCGTACGTATATCATTTTATGATGGTATAAACATCGCCCCCTCTTAATTCTCAACTTGTTGAAGAATTAAGAAGAGTATAATCCCGATTGTCCGTCGCAGCATGCTTACGATAAACCCGTTACTTTTACGATCATCTTCCGGCGAATTTAGCGTTGCTAAATTTTTGGAGTGTGCTCGGGTTTATGTTAACATTTCTAAGTATAGCAATTATACTTAAAATTTTCATGTACCCTTATACTGCAAGTACCTAGCACACTGGAAACACGTTCAAAATACCAATAATATACTAAAAAATTTCTTATATAAATTTACGCATGTAACGGCATATGAGGCTTGACGTGTAGATGTGCTCTCTGTTAGCACTTCCTTGTTTTGACCTGGAGTTAGTGACCAGCCACTTTGTTGTTTCTCTTTCATAGAATAGCATTTTATTTATCTGTTTTCCACTTGTTCGAATGAAAGCACCACCAGTAGCTAAACATGCACGTTAATTGCCCAGCTACTTCGGTATTGCTTTGGCACATTTTGCTCCATCTCTTTGGTAAGATATTTCCAGAACTCACTCGAATGTAGGTTGCAACCGTAACTTGTTAGGCATTATAATTTCCTATATGCTCTCGTACTGTCATAGAATTTGCTGACTAAAACCTCTTGTGCTTGTGAATAAAGAATGTACGTCAATCTCCGGTGTACAGGTTGACCAGCTATAACTTTTTGTCATATATTTCCTTTTGCTTCATATTTTATTGAAACATTTTACACTTATTCTTGAAGTACTTCTCCCCATGCGTTCGTTCCTTCAACCTTAGTTGCCCCCATTACTTGCCATGATACTGAAAAAGATGTCTCTTATTGTTCGACTTCTTTAAACAAGTTGCTTTTGATTGCATGCTCGGGGTCACTTTGGCCGCCCCCAATATCCGTAAACATGTCCCCAAGTAGAAAAGACACCCCCATGTGAAGCATGAACTAGATATATTATATTTGTTCCTCACTTGCTAGATGGCTCTGGGATTATGATCAGGTATTCCGTTGCCATCTTATTTCTGGTTCCATCATGATTTTTCCTTTTGGAATCGCCCTCAAAATGTTGTCTTGGTATGGTGTGTCCCTCGTTTTCAGACCCTTTCATCATACATGACAACATTGCGTTCTTTGCTTATCTTCAACCGATCATGTTGCTGCTGAACCCCAAGCAACAAATCAAACGAAATTTGAATTCGATCATGATGATATTAACGAAACTTGAACTCGATCATGTTGCAATCCAAAGTGCATACAAAATTTTCTTGAATATAGAAATTTTTGCCACCATTTTGTAGGGAATCGAAAGACGATTCAAACGGGCCGAAAATCACTCAATTAGGACTTAAAACAAAGAAGTTATTGACGAAACAAGTTATGCACGAAGTGCGCGTACTGTCGCAGACGTGGCACTGATGACAGTGCGCAGTTGCTGACATGTCCATGCTGACTGGATAAAAATGCTGACGTGGGACCAAATGTGCTAGTGTGCCACTTATTGCGTAAAATCCAATTGCTGACATGGAAGACAATGACGCGAACCTTTGCTGACGTGCCACAGATGCTGACATGGCATCTTGATGAACTTGCTGACGTATCCCTCGATGACGTGGTAAAGGTGATGATATGTCACTGATGATGACGTGGTATCCCGATGACGTATCACTGTGCTGACATGGTGCGCTTCTTGCTGACGTGGCATCTTGATGATGTGGCGTGGTTCTTGATGACATGTTCATGATGACATGGCGATGGTGATGATATGTCACTGATGATGACGTGGTATCTCGATGACGTGCCACTGATGGCGTGGCATTGGTGCTGACGTGTCCCCATCTTGACTTGGCTCGCATTCGCTGATGTGGCACGGGGGTTGCCAGTGTGGTGTCTGCTGACTGTACCGAGCTGCTGATGTGGCACTTGGTTCGAACGGTTCAACCTCGGTCGAGTTGGACCGCGACTTGAATAGTTGAGGCTGAACCGAACTGAGTTGGCTGAACCTGGTTTGTTGTTGAACCGGGAGCTGGATCGGAGGCTGTACAGATCTAATGGATGAGATCTTGTGAATCCGACGATGCAGATTGCTGGATCTGGAGTTGTACCTGAGGTTGGATAAAGATTAGGTTTTGGAAACACTTTTTTTAACTTTTTGTCACGGGTTCATCCACTATTTCGTAACAGTTTCTTCAAGCTTCGCAACAGTTTCTTCATCCTTGTAACAGTTTCTTCAACTGTTCGAAACAGTTTTTTCAACTGTTTCGAAACAGTTTCTTGTACCTTGTAACGGTTTCTTTAACCTCGTAATGGTTTCTTCAACTGTTTCGCAATAGTTTTCTGAACCTTAACTTTTTTGTGTTTCTTTCTTCACAACATCTCGGAGACTTTCTGTAACTTTTCTCCAAAATGTCTTGGAACTTTTTACAACTTTTCTCCTTAAAGTTTCCGAAACTTTTTGTAACTGTTTTCTTCACAACGTTTCTGAGACTTTTCTGCAACTTTTTCTTCACAAAAATGCTTTTGAAAACAATTTCTCTCAATAGGGGAACACGATCCTTTACTCGTAGTCCCCTTGGTCGGCGCCAAAATATGTTGGTGCAAAATTAATCACCCCAACAATCTTGGAGATATGTGTAAGATGATGGAATCTCCACCGTTTCTTTACTTCTCTAGAATTATAGATGAAAGATGAGGGGGGTACCTGCAAAGACACTCCGATGCTTAAGTCAGAGAGAGCTCTAGACAAGTTTTTTAGAGGAGAAAAGTAATTGTGATTGTGTACCTTTTGAGTTGGTTTTCAGCCTCTATTTATAGGCAGAAACCAAATCTAGCAGTTATGATTTGTGGTTATCTCAAATAACCACCAAGATTTACCTTTATCTTATGAGATTTGTAGTTATCTTAAATAACCACTTAGATTTGTACTTATCTTTACAATATTTGTGTATATCTTGGAAGATTCATGTTTATCTTCATCATATTTGTGCATATCTTGAAAGATCCATGTCTATCTTGTCAAGATTTACATTTATCCAAGAAGATCTATGTTTATCTTTATAGGTCTGGATATATCTTGAGATATTCTAGGCTATCTTCTCCAGATTCATAGCTATCTCAATATAACCATATTTATCTCTTGAGATTCGTATTTATCTTTAATGGTTTCCATAATAAACCACTGGGCTACCTTGATAACCCAGCCGGGCTTCATAAGTCATTTTTGGTTTCCTTAGTAAACCACTGGGTTACCTTGATAACTCAGTCGGGCTTCATAAGCCATTTTTGGTTTCCCTAATAAACCACTGGGTTACCTTGATAACCCAGGCGGGCTTTATAAGCCATTTTTGGTTTCCCTAATAAATCACTGGGTTACCTTGATAACCCAGTCGGGCTGTATAAGCCATTTTTGGTTCCCTTAATAAACCACTAGGTTACCTTGATAACCCAGCCGGGCTTTATAAGCCATTTTTGGTTTCCTTAATAAACTACTAGGTTACCTTGATAACCAAGACGGGATTTATAAGCCATTTTTGGTTTCCTTAATAAACCACTGGGTTACCTTGATAACCCAGCCAGGCTTTATAAGCCATTTTTGATTATATGACGCTTGTGTGCCTCGTACTTACATCATTTTATGATGGTATAAACACACCACTTTTCCAAACAAGCAAAACTTTTTAAACTAGTATAACTAGGGTTTCAACAATAAATAATAAACATAAAGGATAAACTAGGAAATAAACCAAATAAGGGGTGTAATAAGGAGAACAAGATTAAATAGGATAGGAATGGTATTTTATAAATACCAATATGCATCACCCATGGCTGTGCGGTCCATTATATGAATATGTTTTTCCCTTTCCTATATATAAAGAACATTGTATGTATGTAATAGTTAATGTCTCTTTATCAATAAGAAGTTCTTCTCCTTCTCTAATTGTTACTCCAAAACGTTATCAACACGAATATACCGCAGAGCTAGATTGGATCAGATGATTATTTTTCTTTTTTCGCTGGAATCAAATCAGATAAGTTGGATATACTTTCTCCTATATATATTTTTTTTTCTTGTCCCTGATTTTGATTTTGGCATGTCAAATATAATTGTAAATTTGTATATACATCGATCCAATCCGATGGTACTGTGATTACTAATATATATTTTTTTAATTTTTTATTGTGGTAATCATCAACTCAAGTTTGATCTCACAAATCTCATATTTGTTCATTATGTTTTCTTAGTGCAAAAGGTATACCTGTTTTTTTTTCTTATATATACATACCATACAATGAATGAATAGGATTTATATGCATAGTTTGTGTTTAGTAACACTTTGATCGTGATGGTGTTGAATCAATGTGTCATCGTCTAGATATTTGTGCTGAAGTTGTACTCTTTGATTGAAAGTACAATTTTATGGCTTCTCAGATGCTTGAGCATTGAAGCGTATACTCCTTAAGCATCAAATTCCTTAGGGGTTTGATTATCTCGGCCCTGGAGTTTCTTTTGTTGATTCAGCATCCCTTTCGTTGTGGTAGTGGGATTCGACAGTTGTGCAGACATCAGAGCCTTCTTATTTTGTGGAACACATGGACTTTCATGAGAAACTCCCAAAGTATTTTTCGCTATGTTTGGACATCGTCTCAGTAATAAATGTTTCAGTGCTTGATTCGGATAAACGTCAGATTCAACCACTTGGTAAAATACTAATGCGGTGAAGCTACCATTCATAACATCTTGTAGAGTTGCTAGAAAAATTAAGTCCCCATGCTAGGATAGCATATGAGGAAATAAATGACATAGACATGGAATGAGACTTTCCTGAATGCGGAACCTCTTGATGAATGTTTATGCATCTTTTTGCAGGTTCTTGCTTCAACCTCGTCAAAGTTTGAAATTCCTCAAAGTACTCTGATCATGGAATGTCCGTCAAACCTTCTGGATTAGAACTTTATTCATTGGAGAGATGTGTAACCAAAAGTGCTTTGTAAGTATCCATATTTTTAGCGTGGATCCACGCTTTTCTGAAGGACATGTCATATCCTGGATCAACCTGATTATGCGAAACTTGGTTTCTGTCCAGATTGGACTTATATTCACTTTGAGAGTGATATATCCATAAGTATTTCCGAGGTCTCTGATTGATATGGGAGCATGAGTAGCTTCTTGTAGAGTGATGCCTGTGGCTCTGAGGGTTTTCAGTGGAATAATGTTGATGGCGGTGCCAACATCGATCAACGTTCTTCCAAATTCGTTTCTTCTGAGATTGACTGTGGTAGGCAGTCCCTAGTTGTACATATCTTGGTGTGTGGATGGAGGCTCAAGAAGTATTCCCGGAATGGATTTCTTGACACGATGTGGTTCAGTGCCATGAACATGTCTCTCATTTGTGCCTTCGGAAGATAGATCAATTCTACAGATTTGCTCAAGCAACGATTGAACTGCTTCTTTTAATTCAGAGAGCGCAAGGTTCTGACAGGAGAGGATTCTTGTGTACTCCTGGGATTTTCCATTTCTTTTTCTGTTGGCTCTCTCCTGATGAACGACAATTTGATCGCACCATATTGAACCCAAACTTCCAGTAACTCGATCACTCCTTCATGAGATGAGAGAAGTTTAAGTTTGTCCAATCATTTTTCGTTCGATGCCGGGTCGAGGTTTGTACAAGATTAGTTATCCTTCCGTGATGTTTTTGTAGGATGAAATGTTGGAAGTCGCATGTTTGAGCAGAAGCTTTCTTTTTGCCTCCTTGAGCAACAACGTTCATGGAAGGTTGGACATTATATTGTTTGTTGATAAGGCGACGGCTTCTCCGAGGTTCCTCGACCTTGTAGACTTTGCTCAGTAAAGCAGGTGTAGTAGTCGTTGATCATTTGGATGCTTCATGAAGTTCTGAGAAAGTGTGGAACCGGAGGTTTTCCAGCGAGGCTCTGTAGATCGGGATCATTTTGTTGATGCACAAGTCTACAATTTACTTCTATGTGACGTTTGGGTCGTGGAAGTCCAAGGCTTGAACTGTGAACCATTTCACATAATCATAAGGATGTTCGCTGCTTCTTTGAAACATCCTTCCTAGATCATAGAGAGTGATTTGCTCTTACACGAAGAAGTATTTTATGTAGAAAGCATTAATCATCTCTCTCCAATCGGTGATACTTCATGGTGCGATATTGTTGTACCAGGTGTATGCTCTGCCTGTCAGAGACTTTGAAAATTCCTACCGATGAATGACATGTTGTGCTCGTGTTCGCCTAATAATTCCAGAAGTAGAGAAATATATTTTTGAGTATTGCATGTTCCATCATAAAGAATGAATGTTGGAGCGGTATAAACTTTGGAAGAGGAATCCTATGTATGGAAGAAGGATATGAAGGTTGGTGAAGATGGAAAAATGATGCCTTGTCTTTTCCTCGATCCTCAAAAAGTACTCCAGGTCTTCACGAGTGATGAAACTTGCGGGTTCCACTACTGGAGAGTCATCTGCAGCTTTGCAGAATTCTTCATCATGTACAACATGGATTGGAGAAAGTTCAGGATCAGCAATTGAAGATGTTTCTTTAGCTTTTCCTTTCTCGCGTTGAGGCTGAGTTCGTTCAGATGCAAGCTTGTCTGTGAGAGTTTTGAGATAAGCACACAACTCTTTCTGTGTTACAGCTACGTCAGTTTGAACCTTCATGAGATCAACTATGGTAGGCTGATTTCCTATGGTTTCTTCAGGAGATCAACCGAAGAGTGGATTTTTGATGGCGCCAGTGCCGTCACTTACAGGGGTGATCACTGGAGCATCAGTGCTTGGAGGAGTGGCATTAGCAGTACCACTAGAGCTTATGATATTAGGATCGGGTTTTGAACCCGGATTGGCAGACCTAAGACCGACCATCTTTGTGAGAATTGATATTGTAACCGAGAGAATGATCTCCCACTGTGGTTTCCAATCTGTAGATGGGGCAAAACGATTTGCTGGTTTTTAAGGAATTGAGGAGACGACCGTACGGAGGAGACTCCTTGAACCGAGCGAAATGTTCAACCTCACACAGATGCATCGCTGCAAAGGGGGTGCTTTGAATTCGAGAGATCAATCTGTAGTACTCCGGCCTAAACCAAGACAATGGTCGTTCTAGAGTAAATTCAGTCACAAGAGATAATGGGTTGATCTATAGGAGGGAAGCTAAGAAATGTGTGGAATCAATGGTAATCAAAGATTGTAGGTGTATTGTGAATTCTGAATAAGATAAGTTCTGAATGATTGAAATTGCTCAGTTGAGAGTAATTGCTCAATTGATGAGTTGTTGATCTCGTATTATCAGTGAGACGTGAGATTCTTGTTATATATTCAATCATGATTCAGAGACTTATTTATATTGCTGGAATTGTAGACACCATGATCCCCATGAAGTGTGACAATTGATGGAATCGAGGAGTGGGGAAATGGAAATCGTGTTTGAAACCAGTTGCCCATCGTGCAGAGACTTGGTTGATTTTTCATCCACTACTTTGTTAACTCCTTCAACTGATTGCACGACTTGCTCACATTCCATCATGTGTTTTAATACACGCATCGTAGACCGCCAGACCAAAACCCTAGTTGATATCCCCCCAAGTGACACGATTGACTTCTCATGGTTAGTTTAGTCAGTTGCTGACTTCATGATTTCATGGAACGATGAGTCCATGTATTTACTGAGTTGAACATGATTTTGTAAAATGTTCAAAACTCATGAATTGAACATGGGCATGATTCTCACGTTGATAGCTGAGGCGAGCAAGTATTGCTCTGATTTGTTGAATATTGATAGTTGAACCAATATTCCTTGATTTGAGTAAGTATTGCTCATCTGAGCAAGTGTTTCTCATCTGGTGAATTATTGGTAGCGTGACCAAAATAAAATATTAATTAAAATACAAGTAGTTGAACCGAGTATAATTAATAAGAGTACTGATCATGAGATCGTCATAAAATTATTAGTGTTTGACTCTGGAATTATGATCATTGGACTCAGAAACCCTAATTTGATCAATTGATGACCAATTGATGGTTTATTTAAAAATTAACCATGGAATGAAGGAGAACCGTCTCCATGGGACCATGGGTCGACCATGTAGCTCCATATGCTCGTGTGAGCAAATATCAAGGCCTCTTGAAGAGTTGGTGATTTGTTGATGAAAGAATGATCAAATGCTGGTTTAATCATTTATTCAAAAAATACTCGTCTGAGCCTTAGGTAATAAAACATAATTAATTATGAAGAGATGAAGGACCGAACAAGGGGTCATGAAATCGGCCCTGGGTGGTCACGGGATCAAATGATGATCGTTTCATGAAGTTCCAAGTTGTTTGGAAGAGTTTTGGACCTAATAAATGCAATTGCGCAAATTAGGTCAAACCGCGAAAATACACGGGACCGGATCATTGCGAGCCAAGGAGCCAACCCTGGTCGGTCAAGGTAACATGCACATGTCGTCAAAGTGTATGTATCTCAGTTCTGAGAATTTTGATATTTTCTGGCATGCAGTTGAGCATCCATTTGAGAAAATATGAAGAAATCAGGGGGTTTTGATGAAACCGTCAAAACTTCATGAGATGAAGGAAAAATAATAAAAAAGTGAAGGAATCATAAAGTGTGGGACCGTCCATGGCCAAGGCATGGCCAGCCGGCCAAAGGGCCCAATCCCACATGTTTTTCCTAATTTTTTATAATATTTTCATGATTTTAGGGAAATATGATAAAACCAAGGAATTTGTTAAAACCAAAGTGTTTTTGTTGAAATCAAAGAGTTTTGTTGAAATCAAGGAGTTTCCATGAGATGAGGAAAACATGAAAAATAATAATAATAAAATAAAGGACGCGTGGGACCGGCTTGAGCATGGTTGGCCGGCTAGGGCTAGGGCTCGGTCCCGTGCGTTTTTCCCTAATTTTATGTATTATTTCATGATTTAAAGGAATTTTCATAACTTGAAGGAAATATCATGAAATCAAGGAATTCCATGGGACCAAGGAAACATGAAAATTATAATAATAATAAAATGGGACGTGTGGGGCTAGCTAGGGCTTGACCGGCCAGCTAGGGCTCGGTCACACGGGTAACGGTTTTCCCTAATTTTATATTTTTTTTCATGGGATCAAGGAAATATCATGAGATTAAGGAGTTTTCATGAAATTAGGGAAATAATAATAAAATAATGAGGAACCATGAGGTGTGGAGCCGGTTGGGATCAAAACATGGCCGGTTGGCCAATGATCATGACTCTACCATGTTTTCTTAATTTTATATTATTTCTTTGGTGTGAGGGAAACACCATGAAACTGAGGAGTTTCCTCAAAACGAAAGATATTTGTTCAAGTGAAAGGATCTTCATGAACTCAAGGAAAATAACAAAAAAATATGATAAAAATATTAAACTGGCGTGGGATTGACCACGACACGTCCGGCCGGTCAGTGGGCCCATGCTCCCAGTGCCTTGGTCAATTTTTTATTATTTTATTATTTTCCTTCCTATTTGCATAGGTTCATCGTCTCGTAGTATTTTGAAATACTCGTTCGTGTGGTGACTGTTAGTGCATTGTTGTTAAATACACGTGGACCGTTTAAATCGGGGCTTACTCAGAGGTAGCTCATATGCCCGTGTGTTGAATATTTATTACCAACCCATGGAATTCTGCAGGGAAGAATCATAGATTGAAGCAACGAAATATTACAAAAGTATTTGAATACTTTCAGAAAATATTTGAATATTTTCAGAAATTCAGTGGATGAATCCAAGAATTTTTAAAATAATTAATTGATGGCTCTATACTAGCAGAGCAAGCTGTCTAGGAGCATTAATTATTCTGATATGAGCTTGCTGGAGCTTCATATCCTTTATATAGTCAGGGAAAACTGTTGTTTGTATCCTAAAGACGTTATCGCTCTATACTAGCAGAGCAAGCTGTCTAGGAGCCGTCAATCTTGTGATTCTATATAGAAATAATTATTGAAGTGTTTAGTATTCATGAGATATGTTGTTGTCCAGCCGAGAGACAGTATTCTCAGTCAGAGGCTCGATGAGAGACCCGTGTCTCAATACTCACATCTAATTGCTGGATCAGAAGTTCGTATAATTATGGGTTTATGATTTTATCCTTTGTCGAAAATCCACCATCTACAATTGTGTACAATTTATTTATATGAATAAATAAAATAAAAATATGATTGTGTACTAGTGATTTTTTTTTCATGTTTCATTATGAATCTCTGATATAAAGCCTGATTGATTTATCCATTTTTTTTTTCAATGATTCACAAATTCATTTTAATTGTTTTATTTGTCTTATGATGATTTGCATGTCTATGTAATACGTTTTGCCTTCCTCTTTCAAAAAATTAAAATTAAATAAATAAAAATCTTTGATTATGACATGCTTATTTGTTGTACATGGTTGGATAATTGCATTATTCAATGGATATTATAATGAAACGTTCGTTTTAGCTTCACAAAATTGAATCAATGTTAATTAATATACAATTTGAACTAATTAATGTTAATTAATAATATACATGTTAATTAAAAATGAAAAAAAAGAACAAATTAATTTTAAAATTTTAACGCAAATATAAGAAAAACCTAGTTATTACATAGCAGGCAAGCGAGCAACAAGCTGCGCCGCAAGCCCTTTTTGAATAGCAAACCTTATCCTCTTAAACACAAACTCTCTCGAATCGGGAGTCATGACATTATTGTGCATGACTCTTTGAACTCTCTCTAGGAGTCCAACCGCCTCTGGCGCTAAATACCCAAAAGTGTCAAAGGCAAAGGGAATAAAAGCATGTCCATTATCAATACATGCCTTTTCATGCTTCGTTATCTTACCCGAGGCAGCTTTCAAAGCTGCCTGTCCAACTGTGAAAGAGCCTTGCCCGATGCCTACTAATGGAGAAACCCTATTAAGATCAACACACGTATGTTTTCCATTGGCCCACCCAAAAATAAGAACATCTGCTGGCCTGAGTGTTGATCTCCCTTCAAGAGGATCCGTCAAAAAGTTGACCGACGCCTCTTTCTTTGCTGAAATACCAGCCCTCCATAATACATCATATAAGATATCTCTCACATGATCATGTCTATATTTAAAACCAGGATCTACCTTAAAATGAACAACATGTTCCCCATATGCGTCTAAGCAGCCTATAATACAAGCAGGGCAACGAGAATCAGAAGGGTATATGGGAATCATCAACCTATATTTAAGGATAGACCGGTATTCCAAGGGGGACATCTTTTGTCCGAGGCCCTCAATCGGGAGACAAGATGTCCAAGGGGAATCATTAATTACATTTTTTTTATTACTCATTTATTTAATCCATAAATTCAGAAGACAAGATAATAGTTGGAAGTCGGGCAACAAGTTGCGCACCAACTCCCTTCTGAATAGCTACACCTACTTTATGAAGCAAAAAATTACCTACTTTAGAAGTTGAGTCATGACTAATAAGAAACAAATTAAGCCTCTTAAGGAAAAAAACAAACTCTTCACCAAGTGCACTCAAAGTCGTAAAGGCCAAGGTACCAAAGCAATAACCATTTCTAGAGCAGATGTTCAGGTATTTGTTATGCTTATGGTCAACAACACTAGAAATATCCACACCCGACGAAAAATTTTGCACACAAGTACCAATAAAAGGTGAAACACCAGTAACATCGAAGAAAGTGTCTCGACCATTATCCCAGTTAAGAACCAAAACATCTGCAGGTCTAGCTTCTCCCCCAACATTATCAAGAAGACCAAGGGAAGCCTCAGTTTTCGCTTGTACACCAACACAAAAACAAATAGCAGACAAGGTGTCACGCACAAAATCATGGCGATATTTCAAGCCAATTTCATGTGCACAGTGTAAGGCATGGTCACCAAAAATATCCATATCATTACCACAACAAGAACAAATACTATCTTTGGCAAATAATAGAACACCAAGTCTATAACCGAGAATAGCGCTAAACTGACGAGGCCCTATATTTTGACCCAAACCATCAATAAGAATGGCCATAAGATAGTCTTGAGTATGCTTAATCTTATTGTTCTTCCATAAGGAAAGATCTCGTTGCGTTATAACATATTTTGTAGGCATTTCCTTCATCACCTGGTCCAAATATAAAGCCGTCAGTTTGCTCATTGGATGGGGGGCATCATTTTCGACACAGAGAGGAGAAGAACCTAATCTATCCATAAAATTGGGTAAACGCGTCTAAAGTAAGCATACACGAAGAACTCATACCTGAAAAGACAGAGTTATGCAAAATATCACATTGCAGTTGTTGAGTTTGTAAGTAAGAAGTAAGGTAACAATACTGCATCGTATCGGCTATAGTATATAGACCAAAACCACCATTCTTAATAGGAAGAGAAGCTATACGCATCTGTAAATCCCCAAACCAGGACCATCATAAGTAACCAATTGTTGGACAAAGTTAAACAAGTGGCAGTCAAAAGTGGTTTGAGCCTCTTTGACAAAAGATGGTTCAGTTGTCCTCATAGTGAAATAAAGCTTGGAAACTCCGGAACAATTCCGAAGCAAATGCATCTCAATCTGGGGATCCTTCAAACTATGAATAGAATCCATCAGCTGTAAATTTTTGTCAACATGGGGCTTAACCAAATGGTTGCAAAAAAAGGGATCAAGACTTACCGGGCCTCCTAAGAGCTTCACACTAGAGGTAGGTCTATCGATGTCAGAATAAAATATAGAATATTAGAGCACTGCTTGGTCGAACTCGCATACTTTGTTATCTCAAGCATGTTTGTCAATGTTAGTGATCAAAACTATAAAGTCTTGATTTCTAGTCTACTATAGATAAGGTCTCGAACTAGGATAGAAAGTGTAGTTGAGCTCAAGAACTCCATGGCAATCACCTTACAAGACGAAGGACTACTCAAGGAACTAGTGGATCTTCATCGACTAAAAGGTATGTGGAGACTTGAACTTATCTATCACTCAAAAGTCTATCTAAATATCTCTTATCTTGATTCAAAAGTCGTATTACTATATAGACTAAGATTATACACATATGATATTTCGACCTGAGTATATCTCGCTTATCTATTTCTCTAAATGGGTGTTGGTAAAGCTTTTGCTTTAGCCAAGTTCATCTTTGCCTAGTGACGAAAGTCATGTTATGTTTCAATCACTTTGGAAATCGTTCTGACGAAAAATAGTTTGTGAATAACAACTATATAACGCCCTCTAAGAATGTTTCAATGATTGAAATGAGAGTTTAGACTATATAACCATTGGGGGATATAAACATTGTTGTGGCAACACATATATGTATAAGTCCTTATTGCTTGAACCGAAGTTTGCGAACTTTGTTGATCAAGTGGAACTGGAGAAGTACGTGAGCTTCAGTCCGCGAACTTGGTCCATGAACTGGTGGAAGTTCTCGACCCTTAAATTTCTACTGGAGTTTGTGAACACTGTCCGGGAACTTAAGTCGGCGAACTCAATCCTCGAACTTGAGTAGTTTATTCTAAAAACGATGTTTGTGAACTTATCTTAATAAACTAAGGAATGCTATTGCAAACCGTGGATTTATATTTCATGAATCAATTCGAGTGAATCACATCATTTTTGCTTCAATTGTGTCTTGTGTAGTACATAAAGATCTAAGCAATTGAACAACTCTCTAACTAGTTCATTTGAGTCATTTGGACTAGTTATCATATGGCTAACCATTTGGTTAACTATTGTTGAACCAACTAATGTACAAGTTTGGGTACGGTTTTCACAAGCCTACAAACATGCATTTCATGTGTATGTAACAAGCTATGTTTTCGATCTAATGGTTGATAAATATTAGCTTGAATTACATCTAACGGTGAATATTGAATGCTTTGTTGGTAAGCTAACATTGATTGCAAACCCTGATTTGAGAGACTACATAAGGAATAACTCTAGGAACTGGCAAACCTAATCCCCACATATTCTGTGTGATACTAGTTTGCTAAGCTAGATTCGATTCTCCTTTAACCTTTGGTTTTCTTCTTCTAAAACCAGGTTAACGACTTAAAGACTTCATTGGGATTGTGAAGCCAGACCGATACTACTTTTCTTGTAGTTGTATGATCTGATCTTACTGTTTCTATCGTATGAGTATAATTGTAATAATTGGCTTGAGATTTCTATCTCCGATAGGCAAGATATAAAAGTAGTCACAAACACTGCGTCTCATCGTTTGTGATTCCACAAAAAAAAAAAATCGTTGCGTCGACTAAGACTATTGTGAGGTGATTGATAAAGCTGAGTTGTTCTTCAGGAATATAAGTCTGGTTTTATCAATTGGTTCTTGTTCACCTTGATTTATCAAAACACGGAACAAAACTCATAGGTTTATTCATGGGAGATGAATTTATCTATTACTTTAGACTTTTATGTGTGATACAAATTTGTTTATTAAAGTCTTCGACTTTGGGCCGTAGCAACTCTTGATTGTGGGTGATATTATCTAAGGGAATCAAGTGTGCAGTATCCTTCTGGGATCAGAGGCGTAAGAGCATAATTGTTCCTTGGATCAGTGTGAGATTGATTGGGGTTCAACTACAGTTCAGATCGAAGTTAGCTTGGAGTAGGCTAGTGTCTGTAGCGGCTTAATACAATGTATGTTTAATCTGGACTAGGTCCTGGGATTTTTCTGCATTTGCGGTTTCCTTGTTAACAAAATTCTGGTGTCTGTGTTATTTCTTTTCCGCTTTATATTTTGTTAGATAACTAGGTATCATCCGTGCCTTACGGCCCGAGCTCAACCTCATATTTCGGTATTTTGCTATTTATTTGTGGTTATAGGTATAGGGTTTTATAGCTTAATTTGATGACAGACAAGCTGTAATAGTTGTATATTAAATTTTCTGTGTGCAACAATTTTCTTTTCATGTACTTGCAAGTTATATTTACAAAGAAATGAATGTTCATCATCCTTAACTTTCTCGGTCATTTTCATCATATTTCCTCTACATGTGAAGGGTAAGAGTAGCAACCTGTTTTTGCTTTTAAGAAGATTGAGCTTTTTGACTGCTGGAAACGATAACTAATACTCATAGTTATTCAGAAGCTTCATAAGGGATAAATTAAAAAAAAAAGACAGTTTGAGGTTAATTACATTCCATTAAAATAAGTATATCGCTGGTGATGGTGACATCAACAATTAATTCTTAATTCCCTTTAGAAAACCTCAGTTAAACTAAACACTACCTCAGATCATGTAATTTTTAGCATGTTTGAGGTATTCATATGTACTTATGAGTTAATTATAGGTTGATCCCAAATAGGAAGATTGATGGTGTCGATGGAGCTTTCGAGTACGCTGAGTGTTTAGGCATAATCATGTCAATTTGTGTTATACCTACAAACAAAGGGAGAATAAATTCAAGGAACAAAATAAAAATAACGCGTAATATATTCACCATAAATTCGTATGTTCAACAACAAAAACAGTAAGATTATCATGTCAGGTCTCTCTAACAGAAGTAGTGACAAAAGTTACTTTATTATACCACATTCCATATATTTTGTCTGTAAGAAGTTGTTGAGAACCATTGAAGAATGATCAACGAAATAAGAAGTTAAGTTCTTCATGGTTACTAAAATTTTAACCGAAGGAAATATATTTCTTATATTATCATTTTGATGTGGACGTACAAACTAACCGCTTATAAGAACATTACATATTATTCATACTAATACAGATGATGATGAAGGATATTAAAAACAAATAAGGTCACTTAATATTATTATTTAATGAACAATTACAGTAAACCATATAATTCCACTTGATATTGCATATGCCCCTATATTCTGCTAGTGTATGGATCATTATGTATAAGACCATAGGAAAATTACTGATCTCTTTCTAGTCTTTATGCAACACCAACGTATTATGATGGGTCACTCATCATATGCCCAACCGTTGCATGAACACTTATATACCTTCTTGATGCCCAAAACATTGTAAACGTGAAAAAATACCTAACGTATGTGATTTATACTTTAATTTTTTAAAGAAATAACACGTTCTAAATAAATACAACCTCTAGTAGCACATTACACATACCAATCTAACACGTCACCTCCATTTACTTCAAGCAGTGCATAAGTTAATTGATTTTTCTCAAGAGTACCATAACTCTAGGCGATATTATTATCGAAGGTCACCCTTTACAAACTCAATGTGCAAGACCATTGCAAACCTGCATGCAAAATACAAATAACATTAGCTGAAAAATATAATAATAAGGACGTGTGCATGGATGTCACAGTGGTTTCTCCATTCACTGGTAATGGTATTCGCTCTTTCGTTCCTGGCAAAGCTATTTCCAATGCTGTCGCACGGAAACGCACTAAGTAATGGGACAAATGTGCTTCACTTGGGTATGGACTTGGTGTTCTAGCTTTCTCTAACTTAGGGGAATTGGGAGATGATACTTTATGTTTTTTCAAGCGTCTGAAGAACTGTTTAGTTAATAATGATGCTAGTAGTGGAGTTGGTAGTTTTATTTTTCATAGAATAGGTATTGCAATCCAAAAAGGTATTGGAGCCCAGCTTGTCGCTAGGTTACCAACCAAAAAATATGTAATTTAAATATGTTGAAGTTAAAGATTAAATAATATAATAATTTAATATATTTCAATAATAAAAATAGAAGAAAAAAAAACCAATACAGTTTACCTTGCAGTGGGAAATCCTCGATCTTTCTTCGACATGAGTATCTCACTTCCTCGCTTTGTAGATCTGTGCCATTAATGAGTATGCTGATTAGTGTGAGGGAATTCATCTTATAAGGGGGACCCACATTAAAATCTAATATATACCTCCACTTTAAAATCTAGTGGGTGCCTCCTTCTAGAGTATACCTCCATCAGAAAGGATGTGATCCTATGTATGTTGCATTGACATCATTGTTGTAGTAAACCAAAAAAGTAAGAGGATATGGGTAGTTAGAAATAACAACAAAAACGACATTAATTTTGTCTTTCATTGCTTATTTTTCCAAAGCATTTTACGAGGTTGATTTCATAATGAAAGTTTATCAAGGTTTGTCATCTCAAAATCCAGTTTATCTACAATTTTTTTGATCCCTTCTAACTTGGTTGGCCTTTTTTCTTACATCCCCTAACCTGGTCGGTCTTTTCGACCTCCACTAACTCGATTGTCTACCTTATCAAGTTCATGTTTTTTAATTTTTTTAAATTTCCTATCTTTCAAAAAAAAAAAAAAACATATGAAGGTTTCTTTATTTTATGTATGTATTACCTATTATATTTTTAACTTTATACCACCGTTTTAATATCAGCGCTTAGCAGAGATAAAGACTAAAATCTACACTACCGGAATTTTATTTTTGTTTTCCGTCAATAAGATTTGTTACCTCTTAGCTAGGTTATGTCTAAATACAACATCAATAGCTAAGTTTGTTTTTTTTTACCATTATCGCTCAAGTCATATTGCATTATCTGAAATATCACCTTATTTACTTGGAATATTACATATGGAAAGGGCAGAAAGTACTTCCTACTTACTTATGCGTGGGCCAATGAGCTAGAGTTAAACTTGTAAAAATCTTGTTTAGTACTTTTCAACTACTTTAAAATTACTGCATTAAAATTACTGCATTAAAATTTTATACTTTTTTAGTTGACCTTCGTAAGGTTTAAATTTTTTTCATATACTATTATTTTTACTTAACCTTAGAATTATTTATGTTGTTATTGTCAAACTTCAAACCCTGACCATGACTATATTTTACGTATGTAAAACAAAGTAGTTCTTAATGTATAAGAACTTTATTTTGAATGGAATTCATATTTTCTTACATGCAACATATCCAAATTTCATATAAAATATATAAGTTTTACGTATAATCACACCTGATGTCATTGATGCACCATAAGAGAAATTGGAACCGAATTTAATAAGACTTTACTTATTTTACTTAGTGGATGCCTAATGTCAACACTTGGTTTTATAAGGTTGTAAAAGGTAAAATAAAATAACTTGATTAAAGTCAGTAGATGGACACTAATGGTCAACATATATACATAAACACGTTTTCAAGTGCATCAACAATTATAAAATTCTAATATTTTTTATTTTAGTTACTGTGTTAATCGTCTATAAAGCCTTTACCATTATAAAATAACTAAAAAAAACCTTTCAAAAATAAAAAAATTTTCTCTAATCGATAAACTCTTCTTTGATTACATTATTATCAGTTTTAGTTACTTATCGTTTACTATCTTTTGCTATTCAATATTTGTAGATTTTATTGAACAATTGTTAATGGAATAAGTATCACTATTGGTTATGTGATGGGATTTCTCCAATAAAGTTTCTTATTAAATCACTAATCGATAGATTGTCGGCATTGAAAAACCATGCCAGCAGCTACAGTGAAATATCCTCCAATTACTAGTTCATTTTATTTAGTATTCAAAATATGATTGTCTTATCAATGTTACTATACTCCACGTGACATTAATTGAGGGTGATGGTTAAATGGATTTTATGGTAATATTAGAGATTGATAAATTGGGGTTCAAATTGCTTGAAAGACTTCCCTCGTTGGATGATCTTTGGTTAACTTGGTTGGACCAAACCTTATTAATAAGGTGCATTTTAGATGTTACATCGAATATTCCCATGTTGTTGAACCCCCCTTGTTGTGTAATGTGTAAGAGCGAGTAAAACAATTTCAATTTTAAGTAACCCGAACTATTGACCCGACACTAATTATCTTAGTGTTTTATTTTCGTATTACCGATATTAATTTTCCTATTTAAATAAAATATTTAAGTTTATATAATACCTCAATAAAATGATACCTCCCGTAGATTTGTATCGAGAAGCACCAATATTAAGATTATATTTCCTGTCAACTTTCTTCTCTTAATAAGGTTTAGATAAAATGTTTTTGATGGATAGATCAGTTTTTAACACCTGTTGTTATTGCATGGACTCCATTTACTATGGGATATCCATGTTGATTTTCAAAGTTGAGCATGTCTATCATAATAAAAAATATTACGGTAACAATAGAAAACTACTTCATTCATTTTTGGAAAATAGATACTATCACTTTTTCAAGTTAGCCTATTTTGAGGCTCAAAAATAGTTGATCCAATCAGTTTTACTTAGTAATTCTAAGGGATCCTTTGCAACTAAATGTGCCTTATGATTCGAAAGCCTTGGGACAAACGCATATCGCCAGGAGTCAAAATATTGAAGTAAATAGATATTATCCCCTATAAGTTTGCTATGAATCCAATAGATTGCACTCCTATTTCCATTAGCTGCCAGCACTACGTTCCTGCAATATCCTTCAAAACGGATCTTCTTTAGATCCTAAGTTTTCAAGGTAGTCTTTACTATGTGATTTTTCGTCCCAGTATTTAATGTTTTGCTCTTGATTATATAAGACCAGGTCTTATGGAGATGCCCAACGTATTCCCAGTTGCCCTTTCCACGTAAGCTTGGGAAGAGCCTAGCTCTTATGGTTATTCCCAGCTTTAAGAGAAAAACGAACGATGATAATCCGTTTTCTAATTAGTTGGTTCCACCAAATCCTAAAACCCCACTTATTTCTCTGTTGGTCCTACTAAATTTCCCGACAACGAATGATGAATATCCGGTTTATATAAGTTAATCGATTTTTAAGCTAAAATCTCTCTTGGCCCCACGAAGTTGCAAGGGTTTTAAGACTGAAAAGGTTGATGACTATCTGTTTTTCACTTTTTGACAACGGCTAATCATTGTCCATCTTCGGAGTCTTCCCGCTGGGATTCCCAGAGACCGGGGAAGGCTAACAGGAAGAGCAGGGACATAGTTAAGTAGAGCTCAGGGGTGGCCCCCGCCCCTTATTTTTGGTTAATTCCTTAGTGATCCTTTAAAAATCTTACTAATTAAAAGAAAAATCTCTTAATAACCCCCCACCCCACCACCAAATAAATCTTTTTTGCCAATTATCCCACCTTATAGAGAATTTTGGGTCCGTGCCTGGGGAAGAGGAGCTTTTAACAACATTTATTTGGGCTGGGAACAACTTGGGCATCTCCATAAGACCTGGGTTGCACAGACGTGGACGCGTTGACGCGGACACGACACAACGCTGACGGGGACACTACAAAATTCTCAAAAAATTAGGACGCGGACACGTATTTACATATTTTATTTATATATTATTTATATATATATAATCATGTATTTATACAACAAAGTTAAGTATTTCGATCCTAAAAATTAGAAAATGATGCTACATATGTATAAATTTTTTTTTTTGATCAAAAAGGAGAATTTATACATATGTATAAATTCTTTTGAATATGTATAAATTTCAAAAGAAAAGAAAATATCATTTGTTTATACACACCGAATGTCAAACAATCAGTCACTATTAAACTCATGGCACAATCAAAATGCATTCTTATAACAACACATGCCCAACTAAGGGTATATGTGATGTCATATCCAATTACAAAACCCTAATAAATACCTAAATTATTGATCTAAATGTTTGTCTTTCTTTATTTGGTTAATAATAGTAAAAATAAATGAAGAAGTTTAAATGTAAATGAAAAAAAAATTGCGTCGGACACGCGTCATCGATGCGTCCAAACCAGACGCGCGTAGGACGCGCAAATTGGTGAGTCGGACACGCGTCGTGTCAGCGTCCCATGCGCGTCCCGTGTCCAACGCGAGTCGCAAAATTCATTGTGGATAGGAATTTGAATGTAAAATATTAAACATATAAACGTTTGTACCTTGTTCTTTTTATTTGTGTTCAACTTACAGGTTCTTCAATTCGCTCATTTTTTTAGTACCTGTAGAGAAGACCACGTTATATTAAGGAGCACGGAGTTCAATGTTTTATCCCTATATTTGAAATTTAACCGTCTACGGCCTAACCTTCGGCAGGTTTAAAAAAAATCGTTATAACATTAATTAATAATAAAAGAAAAAGAAGATGTTTGGAGGCCTTGCTGAGCTAAGTTACATAATCCCCCATATGTGTAAGGGTGTAGGGGCGGGGTTGATTGAATAGAACTTTTGTACATCAACTTACCTCTTCACTGTATCACCTAGAGAGAATATGGAAGAGCGCAATAAGAGAATATGATGGGGCTCATCAGGAAGTATGTTGCATTTACATGGTAGAACATACAATCCCGGTTTGAACTATACATAAAAGAACGGTTATAGTGTAAACTTATACAATAGAACCTCTATATAAGAATACCCTTGGGACCGTAAAAAAATATTCTTATATAGAGGTTATTCTTATATGGAGGTAATTTTTACACTGATTAAACCAAGTTGGGACCAAATTATTTTATTCTTATATGGAGTTTATTCCTTTATAGAGTATTCTTATACGGAGGTTCTACTGTATATACCCTATCCAAAGTCCAAACTTTGTAAGAAAAACATATGTATTATAGATATCAAATACATAATTCATCATCTAATAATAGATTTACAATCTCAAGTTAAAATTTCCAACTCAAGAAAATTTGTAGAATAGGTTACTGCATAAATTCCCAAGGAATGGGATGAAAACTTTAAGATTGATGCATGGTGAAACTGCCGGGATGTTTCCTACTCAAGTTGTATTATCTTCACATGTTATTGTGACACGGATGTTACAGTTGCATCCTTGTCACTTGAGAAAATTAACAAAAATGAAGGAATATAAACAGTTCGCTTCCATGGGATTCCTTGGAAATGAAATAAACCCAACCCCATTTGAAGATTTTCTAGTTCTTACAATTATGTCATTTTATTCAATGAGATGAGTTTCAAGAAAATCAAAGAAAGTGAAAGTCAACAGTGAATGAACCTGACGTGATTCGAACACGCAATCTTCTGACATGGATCCACATAAATCAACTGGTATACTATATATGGAACTGAGATAGTAAAATTCTGCAAGCATGTATATGATGCAACTTTGTAAATATAGAATTGATCAAGGATCCCTGGTCAGAATTCAGATTTCATGGAGAATTTTCTGGTGAAAGTAAAGTAATAGATGGATATGTGCATAAATCAGGGTCTTCTACCTTTAGATGGTCAAGTAAAAAAATAGCCTTACCTTTCATAGTTGGTCAGTTACAACTAAATAAATGCTCAGAACTACTCTGTTCCTTGAAGAGTTCAGGACAACGCAGCTAGAAATAAGTATTGGGCAGCAAATAGCCTTAAGAAGTGTTTATCTAACATGTAGAACACAACTGGTTAACATCCTTGATCTTTTCCATTTCCATCAAATGGTTTCCCCAACTAAGAACAATGAAACAGTTAAGGAACAAAAACCTAACCAAGTATATTCTGAGAAATAGACCTGCGGAAGGAAAAAAAACAACATGCTGCTTAGCGAACTTCATGTAAGAATTCTCTCGAAAATTAGCTTATGGGTATATCTTTTAAGCACACCCAAATTCATTGCAGGTATATTACCTAGTTCATCATCTCCCAAAATTACAATCTTAGTTCCAATTAAAAAGAGACTCACTGAGAAAAAAAGAAAGAAAAGATGACAAACGCGAAAAATATCTCTGAGAAAAGATAGGAATTGAAGATGCAGACGTCCATTTCTTTCACTCGGCTGCATGTATCCAAAGACGAATTACAGTAGGTGAGGGAGTGCCAAGAGTGGATTTAAAACTTTGAGATTTTGTTCAGTCACATCTGAATCTCTGACCATGTTGGATCACCTTCTTCACACCTAGCTAACAGTAAACCAACCGTGCAGCACTACCCATACATGGAGAAAAAGAAAGGGAACCTATTTTCAATTCATAGGGGCATTGTAAGGTACCGAATATCAATAAAGCAAAGTCAACTAACTGGTTACTTTATGAAAAAATTTCTTGATTTCATACATGAAGTCCTTTATTTACTATGATGGAGTGATAACCAATAAGTAGCGAGTCATGACCAAGTTAAACTTCGGCAAAACTCTATGGGTTAATTAAAAGAAATTTTACCAATAATTTTGCACAATATAACAATTTTATTGAAAAACAATAAGTGAAAACTCATTTGTTTCCATACAGACTTAAACGAACTGTTTGAGCACCTATTAAGGTCATTGTTATCTAAATACCTATTCAAACCTTAAAGAGACTATTTTACTCGAAGTAAAACTCCAAAGCACAACCAAAGTAATTAAGTTAAATAACCAATGCAAAAGACAGAGAATAACTTATGTATGATTCAGACTGTATACTTGACCAAACTTTACAGCGAGTGATACTAAGAATTGCATAACGAAAATGATATGAGCAGAGAAGTTATATTTGGTGAAGATATAAAATGGCTCAATCAGAACACTTATAAATGAAAGAATGAAATATCAGCTACCTAAACATGCAACATCCTGATCATAATAAAACCACAAAATTATTCTCCAGATAACAGATAAACACATCAATGAGATTGCATACAGAAACTGCACATCAAGTCAACGTTTCTGTCTGCAGAAAAAAACTCAAAAGAGAGAAAATCATAATAAAACCCATTATCTATCCCTGGCCCAATTGAAAAAGAAAAACTCACTTTTGCTATGTGTATTTGTTTAGCTTTGACATGCACCTTCATGTCCTTCACATTCAGATGGTCTATAGAGGCTGAAGCCTCTCGCTATCCAATTGATACTTTAATATGTTTGTAATATATTTGATGCCTTACCTTACTGGATACAATTGTTTAACAGGATAACAGTCAAGTGACCATTCCTTATACTTGATCCTTTTCTATGTTTATAGCCAACACCTTATGTGAATACCTTACGTTTCAATGAGTCTTTTACTACTACTATCTGGATCGATCTTAAACAAAAATATATATTCAATGATAATTTTCCAGCATATAGTGTATAGACATACAGTTATAAACTCCTTATAGCATGTACATGAAATCCTTAAATCAAATAAATAGCAAGAAGGATAGACCAAGGTTAGCAATCTAGTTTCCCTTTATTTCTATTCAGGTCATGCAGGTGAATTTCTCTAGTTTACTATTTCGTGTCTAAGAACCCATCAGCACAGTAAGGTGAAATTCAAAGTTTCATTAAAACTTTTTTCAGACTTTCTTGATTGAAATGTCTTATTTAACCTATTTGAGAGAATACCTTGAGTACCCAATCCAGTACAATGAGAATCGGGATTTCCAGATGCCAAAATGCCGATTGATCATAAATATAGAAGTTATCGGTTCCAGTTTACTCTTACCATTTAACCATCCATTAACAGGATACGATGGAGGAAAATTCATCATGAGGAGAGAATCTCATTGTTCCATAGAACCCCAGAGTTTCTCATGTGTTCTGTATGTCTTTGTGCTGCCATACTGAAATTAATTTAATTAGCAAGGCATATCCGGATAACACAAATAGTCTGTTAGTTTACCAAAATTTTTAAGAAGACTGGTTAACTCTGATGTAAATATATACCTATGACTATTTTCAAGATACCCTTCAATTTTAACATGATAGACAGATCATCATAACGTCACTTTCAATATGCAGCAATTATGCCAACATCCTCTTCAAATGTAAACATGCTAAAGAGTATGATGATGTAGCTCCCGTTGGATATTAATAGGTTTGCTTGAAATATATAAAAGAACTTATACATACCTAACCTAAGGCATCCATATTAGGTGATGGCTAAAAGCATATAAAGTATAAGTATGATCTCATTACCCCATTGTCTGTTGTGCTAGGGGTCCATACGCTTTAATGCAGCGCTCCTAAGATGCCCAACTTCCTGAAGAGGATTAATTTACCTAATGGTTATGCATGATAAGGCTAGTTTTCTAATAAAGATACTAATGAGCTATGTCTACTCAATTGTACATATATAAACATTTTACAGGTCTAATCTTTTTTTGACATGTGATGCTTAGTTTCATCCACATTTCAGGTCTTCAAACCAATGACCTCTTTTAGTACCAAGTATTTTGAATCCCTATATGGTAATACATTATACTAAATACTAAATTAATATATTTTTTTCCAGATTCAATTGCTCAACTTCCTCCATACAAATACTTCACTAATAACGCATCAACGAACACAGACACTAAGTAATTTAGATAAGAAAGTACTCCCTCTTAAACATATATAGGCCATATGTGCCCAGTTGCCCACCTCATCATTTAAAGAGTAGTCCATGAGACGAATCCATCAAAGTTTTGCATATATACACCAGTTCCTTATTAAAAATCAACTAAATTCTTTTGCACATTACATTAAGTACATAACAAAAATGTAGAAATTCACCGCACTTAAAAGACAAAGTCTATAAAGGTTATACAAAGACCAAACTCTGGACTCCAAGATTGGTTGATAAAATCTAAGCAAACAATATTATTAATTGTGGAAACCACTAACATGATTATACCTAGGATATAAGTTGAATTATTGGATCCATAACTCGGAAAATACAGTTCTAGATAATCGAATATGCAAGGTTACCTAGTCATCAAAAGAGATGATTCAAATTATATGACAGACAGACTCTTCCCCAGCCTTGGGAAGGCCAGCCTACAATGAGTAATAAGAAATATAAAAAAACTCAGGCAAGCATACTAAGAGGAAGACAAAACTACTGTAAATGATTTGAAGAGTCCTACTTCACAAAGCAACTTTGCCACTTGGAGAGCAGATAAAGGTGTTTGCTTTGCTTCCTTTTAGTACATTAATATCTCTAGTAGCTAATGCATGTAATTAGGATGAATTTTTATAAAATCAACTTACCTCTTCACGATGGGAATTGAAGATTGCTAAGGAGAAGTTTAATTTCAGTGTAAAATTTTCTAAGAATCGAGGGCTTACCTTTTGAGAATATTAGGATTCTAACCATGAAAGCACTCAATAAGTACTATACCTATCCAATGCAAGTACATGATAGTTCAAAAATTAGCTACGTGAAAGAAAATTTGGCAATGTATTTGTCTAGTGAAAATAGTGTAGTTCATACATATTTCGGTCACACGTATCTTACAACCAAACAACTAATTTTCTAAAACATATTGTTGAGCTCTAACTCAGAATACAACCTTTGGTCATAGATTAGGAGATTGGCGGTACAACATCAATATAACTATCAAAAATTCCACCTAAACTGGAATGCACATGTGCGAAATTAATGTTACAGAGACTTTAAAGAACCCTAAATGATATCAGTGACATGTTAAAAACCATTGAGTTAGAGCTTCACCTTAACTTGAATAGTAACTTTGAGTGGAGTATATTGTGTGCTTGAGCCATGTATAGGTATGGAATTCTGCCTCTTGATGCAATAAACTATTCACCGGCATCATCATTGACATATCATTAACAAACACCACTAACAGAAGAACACTTAAAGTTGACCATTATTTCTTAAGAATTGGGATGAGTGATAGGAAGAGTTAAACCCTATGTAATGTTCTTAAAGTCATCCTCCCCTCCAATTAACGAAAAGTATATATATAATATAAAATTTCTTCAAAGATACCATGCTATGGGTAAGCTAGAAGAAGAGAAGAGTGTCCAGTAAATTGAGAAAGTGGAAAATTTTCCATGGATAGTTGGTAAATAAGATTATGAAGAAGATAAACTTCCATTAATAAATCGATTTATGAACAAAAAACTTTATATAATTAAAATTTATAATAGTTCTGATAGAAAAACCTAATAAATTTAATACCTAATTGCTTCACTGCATCAATCTGATGACAACAACCCTAAAAATCTGTACATCTTATATTTTTATTCAACCAAATCACATCTTATATTCTGATTCAATCAATTCATAATTATATTCTACTTCTTTGACCCCTTTAAAAATACATGTATTAGTACAATTAAATCCATGGTGCTAGCATCATAGAAACAAAGGATGAACCCAAAACAAAAACACAGACTAAAAGTTCAGAGTGTTGCTTTTCTTTTGGGTGAGAAGAAAGAGGATGTAATGACTATTTCTCGCTTCTTATTCTGTAGAAGTTAAAAACTCGATCCGTATGATACAGACCGTAGGATCAGCCTTCCGGATCAATCCTGGCCATTCTATGACTCTCATATCTCAAAGTCAAAGTGCATGTCTTTTTATAACATTGATTAAAATAATCCAGGTTGTGCGTTTTTCAATTAATTAGAATATCCGACCTTTTTGGTTGTTGATTTAAATTAATTGAGACTTGGATATTGGTATTTGGTACCATCCAAGTTATCTCTCTTTGATAAAGACTCGTAGATTCTATTTGCTTGAGTAAAGATCAAATTGAGAGATTGAGATAATAAACTCTTTGATATCTTCTCTATTGATTGAGTCTAACTGTCTAGTTGATTCTCTAGAAAAGTATATTGGAGTTTGCCCATACAGATTGATAATCGAAATATTGGATGTGGTTGTTAGACCCCCACTTTTTCAATTGGTATCAGAGCAGGAAAACATATTCAAGACCTTATAAGTCTGTGTTTGTAGCGATCTGACTATATGGACAGAAGTGCTATCTCAATAAATACACCACCAGATCCAGGGATTCCATAATTTTCTACCATGACCGATTTAATCAAATCCGTAGTAGAAATTTTGTCTAAACCATCACCAGGTTTAAAATCCTTTGAAATATTTTCAGGAATTGAAAAAATTTGAAACTATATCTTCTGATGTTAATTTGAAACTAAATCAAGTCATGATGAATAGTAATCATGTGGATGTTGATGTTGTTATTGATTTATTATTCAGTGAGAGCAGTTCTCCTCTTATGTATTCTTGTAGTTGTAATAAACTAGACAAGTTACATGAAGAGTTTAAATCTCAATCAAATGAGAAATCAACCTCAAAGCATGAGCATCTTCATGAAATAATTCCTGATAATTTTTATCATGATAGTAATATTGTCTTCACTCTTGAAGAATACAGGATGCCTTCAATCTTCAAAAGAGGTTCCCTGTGCAATACAAAGTACTATCCACATGAAAGATGTAAAAAGAGAAATCAGAAATTCAATAAGTATTTGGTTTTGATAATACTCTTTGATAGTCCTATAAAAATTGTGGTTGAGAGTGATCTCATCTTTTCGATATGTAAGAGCAGTTGGAAAGAAACTCTCTCTTGTTGTTATGGTGTGTAAAAATTTGTGTATTTCCAAAGACACTCGGAACAAATTGAGCTAGTACTTGTTGTTCATTCCAAATAAGTCCTTATTGCACATGTGCAGTATGCACTCTCCAAGCCCATGACCGCTTCACGAACGAATATCGTTTCCAAACGTGTCATGTCGGCTCATATAACACATAAAAAAGATGAGACTCTCTTTGCTTCTATCAATCTTCTCTTCCTTCTTCTCAGTTCGCAAACTTTGGTGAAACACAAACAGTTCGCATACCCTTGCTTCCTCAATCTCTCATTTTCGAACCAAATTAATTTTGGTTTGTCACATTGAATTCAAGATAATCTCTCATACGTTGAGTTATGAACAGTTTTTTAGATCGTCAACTATTTGCTTCTTTACCATTAACAGTTCGCGAACCAAGTAAGTTTTCTAATTTGTTTTTGTATATTTTTCAATTATGAGTAGAAGAATAACCATGCATGTAGGAAGCTCAAGCCAACAAACTAGAGATGAATCCTTATTTGACCCTAGTATCGGTGCCGGGTTCATAAACCCTGCCGCTCGTGAAATGTACCTGGTGTTTAAAAACAAAACACCCATCTGTGAGAGGTACTATGATACATCCAAAATAAATGTTTTGGGTTTCGCCGAGTTCTTCAATAAGCATAACTGGGGTATAATCCATAAGCCTTTAGGAAGTATTTGTGTTGATATGGTCGCACAGTTTTATGCTAATATTCATAATGAAGATGCTACTCTCTGCTCTTTCAAGACCATGGTATGAGGCACTATTTTTACTGTAGATTGATATGTCATCTCCAACATGCTTAATGTGCCCCTAGGTGGTGATAGATATCCCCCTCCTGAACTTGGTAGAATATCCTTGGAAGCCTTGTCAAACAGGTTGTTTGATAAAGACCTTTCTCGAAATGATGGAAAGGTATATGTAAGAGGTGCAAGCTTCTTTATCAAATTTGTAGCTAAACTTGTTGTGGAAAATATGATGCCTAGCACATGTGACAGCAACTCTTGGACCAGGGGGCTTACTAAATTCATCTACTACATTTTTGAGGAGAGGAACGTTGACTTTTTTGGAATTATCATTGATCAAATGATAAGTGTCAGACACAACGCAGGAAAGAAACTAGGTTTTCCTTGTCTTATTTCAAGGATTTGTTCTAACTTTAATATTCCTGTTTTTGGTTCTATTCTTGGAGGACCATCTGTTCTGACTATGTCAAGCATTGAGAAAATGAGGCCCTCTACTGTCAGAATAGGCACAAGAGCTCCTAAAACTCAAGCTGCTGAAGAACTGTCTCGCCTTAGAGAGGAACTTGCTGAACTACGAGAAGAAAATGTGGTTCTCAGATAGCAGATAGACTTTGTTGGAAATGTTGTTCCAGAATTGTTAGAGAAATTCTATGAGATTGAGAGAGATCATTATGAATGGAGTGACTAATATCCAGCTTTCTTAATTTCTGTCTTGTTATTATCTGCTTAAACTTCTGTTTTGGATTTAAAAGTTTATGTCTTTGTGATGTAATAACTTTTATGGGACAATTGTCGTGGATGATATGTCTTTCAATTAAAAGTGTTATTTGAGTTAAATCCATGAGAAGTGCATATTTTTCAAAAATAAAGTCATTCGTGAATTGATATGCAAGTTTTGATAAAAGAATGAATAGAATTTTGACAAACACAAAAGTTAAGCCTATATTGTCAAATATTGATGTAAGATAGGTTAAAATCTTTTGTGATTCAAGGATTATGTCTATTGTATGTCATTGTGCAAATGGTGATGGAACCATAGAATGAATCCTTGTGTATTCTGCAGTAATTGATCTTCCATGATCCATATTTTTGTGTATTACTGTGAGACTCCGTATTGTGTCTTATGTCGAATACTAGACAACCAAGTTGATTATTTTTGTGATTAGCTTAGTTGTGTTCCGTAAGGTACTTTACATCGAGTATATTGACCTAAATTAATCATCTTGTATGATTATTTAGTTATGACTCCGTAAGTTTGTCTTATGTTTGAGCATTTTCGACTGGGTTGGTTGTTTTTATGATTAGCTTAGTCATCACTCCATAGATTTTCTTATGTGAGTATAAACGATTAAATTGATTACTTTTGTGGTTAGTTTAATTATGTATTCCGGTTAGATTAGTTATGGGTTCTCTTGTTATTAATCTAATCGAGTTATTAAGTCTCCATAAGTTTACTTGTGTTGAGCATATTTTGTCAAATTAATCAAGGTTCGCTTACGGTTAGTTTGATTGAATATTCTTTTTGGATTCCAAATTCATACTTGTATGTGATTTGTTGAGTCCAAAGAAATCCTTATTTTCTTTTAAATTAAGGTCGCTCTTGTTGTTCCCTTGGGAATGACATTTTATGGGGGAGAGTTCTTTTGAACTTGTGCTTAATTGCCAAATATTTGTGGGAAGTGCGACTGTGGAATATTATAGGGGTTATCTTGTATCTCTATGAACTCCTTGATGAATGCATTTAGCTTCGAATTTATGATTGCATCTAAACAAGATGATATACATTTACCTTTGGTCATAAACCGTCTCTTACGGAAATTTCATTAGGATCCCGTTCTTGTACCTTTTCCAATTTTATTGACAAAAAGGGGGAGAATTAATATGTAGTTCACACTACAAATACATATGGTTTTCGGATCATTATGTAAGGGGGGTGGTTTCCATGTGAGATGGAGTATTGACTAAGGGGAAGTGAATTATTACCATAGTATTGTTGTTAAAGTTGTGATACAATGGGACTTTGATGTTGTGTAATGATACTATGACACTGTATAATAATGATTGAGAACTCTTGTTTTCTCGTTGTTATAGCTATGGATTTTTAACAACGATGATGCTAAACTTACAACCTTTGGGATCATTTGAGTACTTGGAAGTGACGAAGATTTCGAGTAATGTTGAAGATTAGACATGTGGAATAGGAGCTACAAAGTTTATTTATATATTTTTTGTATTCCATATGTATTAATAGTTTTGCCACTAAAATTGACAAAGGGGGAGATTGTTAGAGCACTGCTCGGTCGAACTCGCATGCGTTTCTATCTCAAGCATGTTTGTCAATGTTAATGATCAAAACTATGAAGTCTTGATTTCTATTCTACTATAGCTAAGGTCTCGGACTAGGATATAAAGTGTAGTTGAGCTCAAGAACTTCACGGTAATCATTATACAAGACGAAGGACTACTCAAGGAACCAGTGGATATTCATCGACTAAAAGGTATATGGAGACTTGAACTTATCTATCACTCAAAAATCTATCTACTTTATCTCCTATCTTGAGACAAAAGTCGTATTACTATATGTCATATCCCTTCCATATTGTGTGTTATGGGTAAACCTTGTCTAACAGGTGCCCTTAGTATTTGCTTGAGTAGTACTTAGCTTCCTTGTGTAAATCGTGTGTTTTACACAATGGTTGGGCGAGTGTAGTCCATATACTTGTCTTGTGGTTGTTGGTTGAGAACTAACTAATGAATGAATGAATTTATGCTTTCCTATGAATCTCTTTTTCCTAATCTCTTCTCTCATTCTCATTCTCATCCTCATCCTCATTATCAATCTTAATTCTTTGTTCTTCCAATTATTCTTAACCTAATTCTTTCTAGAGTTGTTACTGATTCACCATTGTATCCAAATCCCTACAAGTGGTACCAGAGCACTCGATTCTGAGTAACCTTAACCATGGTGAGTAAAGCTGAATTTGAATCTTTAACAAAGCAAATCACATCAGTACTACAAGCTAATGAGAACCTTGCAAAAATAAAGTATTAGAGATCAAGGCTAAGCAAGATACACCTTATCCGGTGATGATGTCTGCTATGATGGAGTGCTTTAAAGAAAAATCAAGGAAGGTACTGGAGGATTTACGAGAACCAAATGCTAGAAGTGGTGATGGATTACTTGACACACCAGTTCCTCCCACGGGTTCGGATCGATCTACTGGAGGTAATTTCTTACAGGGTGAGAATTCTAGTTTTGCTCATACGCATAAATTCAAGGTCTAATTTCCTAGATTTTATGGGGTGAATCCTAGGTCATGGGTGCATAAATGTAACAAATACTTTCAGTTGCACCCAATGAATGAAGAACAAAAGGTACATGTTGCTTCAATGTATTTAGATGGGAAAGTAGATGTAGGGTTTTAGGATTTCCAGGTTAATAGAGATATTATTACATGGGAGAGATTTATGAGAGATGTTTGTGCTTGATTTCAAGAGCTTGGACACGATGATATTATTGGGGAGTTTAACAAGCTTTACCAAGTGGGTACTATTTTAGTGTACCAAGAGCTATTTGAGGAGTTGAAGGCATTAATGGTAGCTAGGAACAAGCATCTCACTGAGGATTACTTCACATATAGTTTTATCAGTAGGTTGAAAGAAGAATTAAGGATTGTTGTGCAGATGTTCTCCCCAGCTACACTAGAAAATGCCATGTACTTAGACAGGATGCAAGAGGTACTTCTAGAAAACACTATCAAGAAGGCTAACGCCAACAGGACACCCCCATTTTTCATTCCTCAAGGCCACAAAAGTGTTACAACAAGTCCAAGGTCTACCACTCCATCTCCAAGAAGTAGTTTCTCTACCAGCCCAAAGTTACCCCCTATCAGAAGACTCACCTATGCTGAGATGAAGGCTAGGAAGGATAAAGGATTATGTTACAACTGTGATGAAGAATATAAAGATGGACATAAATGCCTCAACCAATAATTGTTCATGTTGGTAGAAGATGAGGAAGAAGTTAATGTTTCTGAAGAAGATTCACCCTCCAGTGCAACTATGGTACAAGAAATGCTGGATGAGGAGGTTGAAATCTCAGTACATGCCCTGGCAGGTAACACTTCACCAAGTACTATTAAAATTCATGGCATGACCTTAAACAAGCATCCCATTTCTATTCTGGTGGACAGTGGTAGTACTCATAGTTTCATGGACCCTGAAATAGCAAAATTGAGTGGGTGTCACATTGAGCCTACAACTACCTTTCAAGTTGATGTGTCTGATGGAAACTAATTAGTTAGTTCTTCTAAGTGCCCTAGCTTCATATGGATAATACTGGGTAATAATTTTCAATTTGATATGAGAGTCTTACCCTTGGGTGGTTGTGACATGGTGTTGGGGGTAAACTGGATGAGAGGGATCAGTCCAGTGCAGTTTGATTTCAAGGCATTAACCATCACCTTTAGCATGAATGGACAGAAGGTAGTGTTACAGGGAAATATTGATTCTGCTAGTATATCCCTTATGTTACATGGCAATACTGATTATGCTAGTATATCCCTTATGACTGGTAAGGAGTGTGATAAGTATATGAGAAAACATAAGCATGTGATACTTGGTCATTTTTATGCTATTTCTGGGGAATATAAACAAACCTTAACTCCCCCCTCTCTCCAGCCTCTTTTTAATTTTTTTCAGTCCATATTTCAAGAACCAACTTCCTTACCCCCCCCCCCCCTCCCTCCCTCCCTCTAGGAGCCATGACCATCATATACCATTACAACCACTTTCAACTCCACCAAATCAAAGACCCTACAGAATTCCATACATTCAAAAAGATGTTGTAGAAAAATTGGTGCAAGTTATGTTAGCTACTGGTGTTATCAGACCAAGCCATAGCCCATTTTCATCTCTAATTTTACTAGTAAAGAAGAAAGATGGGAGCTGGAGGTTCCGTGTAGATTACAGGAGGTTGAATGAGATTACTATCGAGAATAAGTACCCAATACCAGTTATTGATGATTTATTGGATGAAATCAAGGGTGCCAAGGTTTTTTCAAATATTGGCTTAAGAGATGGATATCATCAAATAAGGGTTTTCCTATCTGACATTCATAAAACAACTTTCAAGACACATCAAGTTCACTATGAGTTCTTAGTGATGCCATTTGGGCTTACCAATGCACCTGCAAGTTTCCAGGCCTTAATGAATGAAATATTCCAGCCTTATCTAAGAAAGTTTATACTGGTATTCTTTGATGATATACTCATTTATAGTCCTGATATGGCCACTCACATGAAGCATCTCTCTATCACATTGGAGTTACTTAAGGAGCATTCCCTATTTCCTAATCTTAGCAAGTGCTCCTTTGGTCAGTCACAAATTGATTATTTAGGTCACATTATATCAGGAGAGGGTGTTGCTGCTGACCCTGAAAAGATTTCCTGTATGACCAAATGGACAGTGCTTACTACCCTGAAGGATCTAAGGGGATTCTTGGGTCTTATTGGGTATTATAGAAAGTTTGTCAAGGATTACGGCCTCAATGCACAAACAACCTTTAAACAGTTGAAGGAAGATGTCACCACCACTCATGTGTTGGCATTACCTGACTTTACAAAGCCTTTTGAAGTAGACACAGATGCCTGTGACATTAGAGTTGGAGCTGCCTTGATGCAACATAGGAGACCAATAGCCTTCTTCAACAAAGGTATGGGGGCTAGATTCCTAGCTCTATCTACTTATGAGAAAGAAATGATGGCCGTAGTCTTAGCAGTTTATAAATGGAGGACCTATTTACTGGGTGCCAAATTTACTATCTACATTAATCACCAGAGTATAAAGTATTTCATGGATCAAAGCATTCACTCAGTCCTACAATAGAAATGGCTTTCCAAACTACTAGACTACACTTATGAACTCAAATATAGAAAAGGGGTTGACAACTTGGTAGCAGATGCCTTATCAAGAGTCAAGTGGGATGGAGACTTATCACGCCAATCTATCACTCAAGTTCATCCATTATGGCTTCAAGAAGTGCAAGACAGCTATATGAATGACCCCCTTGATCAGAGGTGGATACCACAGCTTACTGTCAGTAATCAAGAGTTAGAAGGCTATACTTATCAGTATGTGATCTTAAGATACAAGAAAAGAATATACATTGGGATGAGTGGTAACATAAGGAAGACAATAATGACTGCTTTACATTATTCACCTACTGGAGGGCATTCAGGAGGGCAAGCTACATACCAAAGAGCCAAGTTGTACTTTTACTGGGTAGTAATGAAGCAATATATCCTAACTTGGGTCAAGGAATATGATATATGTCAGCAGCATAAAAACTTCAACACCTTACCAGCAGGGTTACTGCAACCTTTTCCCATTCCATATTAGGCATGGGAACACATTTGTATGGACTTTATCACAGGGTTACCCAAATTACAAGGCATAGAAGTCATATTGGTAGTGGTGGACAGGTTTTATAAGTACATCCATTTTATTTCCTTAAGCCACCCTTACACTGCTACCTCAGTAGCCAAAATATTTATAGATACAGTTTTCAAATTACATGGTATGCCTAAGTCCACTGTGTCTGACAGAGACAATGTATTCATCAGTAACTTTTGGCAAGTGCTTTTTTCTAAGGTGGGAACCTCTCTGCACTTAAGTACTTCTTATCACCCCCAGACATATGGGCAGACAAAAAGGGTAAATGCTTGTCTAGAATCTTATTTGAGATGTATGACTAGTTCCAGGCCTACTAAATGGGTACCCTAGCTATCCTTGGTTGAATGGTGGTTTAACACTTCTTATCACACCATCTTGAAGCTAATCCCTTTTGAGGCTTTGTATGGGTATGCACCACCACAGTTTGGAATTCATTCTTCTCAAGCAGGTATCCATGCTACAGTTGAGGATTATCTACAACAAAGACAGGATATATGGAATGTTCTCAAAGAAGCACTAGAGTCTGCCCAACACAGAATCAAATAACAAGCAGATAAGAAGAGGTATGAGAGGTCCTTCAGTGTTGGTGATTGGGTGTACTTACGGTTGCAGCCTTATAGACAAACCACCGTGCAATTAAGAAGAAGATTAAAGTTATCTGCCAAATTTTTTGGTTCCTACCAGGTGATTGCTAAGGTGGGTGATGTTGCTTATCAACTGAAATTACCAGCTAGCTCTAGAGTCCATTCTACCTTCCATGTATCTCAACTGAAGCCAAAAATTGGTGATGTGGTGGTATCTCAAACTGTCTTACCTACAACTGACAGCAATGGACAACTCCAAATGATTCCTGAAAAAGTCATAGCCACTAGAGAGATTATGAAGAATCAACAAGCTATATCTCAGGTGTTGGTGAAATGGAGGGGTCTTACCAATTATGAAGCTAGTTGGGAGGACACACACTTAATGAAGACACAGTTTCCAAAATTGATCCTTGAGGACAAGGATCCTTTGGAGTAGTGGGTATTTGTCATATCCCTTCCATATTGTGTGTTGTGGGAAAACCTTCTCTAACAGGTGCCCTTAGTATTTGCTTGAGTAGTACTTAGTTTCCTTGTGTAAATCGTGTGTTTCACATGATGGTTGGGCGAGTGTAGTCCATATACTTGTCTTGTGGTTGTTGGTTGAGAACTAACTAATGAATGAATGAATTTTTGCTTTCCTATGAATCTCTTTTTCCTAATCTCTTCTCTCATTCTCATCCTCATTCTCAATCTTAATTCTTTGTTTTCCAATTCTTCTTAACCTAATTATTTTTAGAGTTGTTACTGATTCACCATTGTAGCCAAATCCCTACACTATATAAACTAAGATTATACACATATGATATTTCGAGATGAGTATATCTCGCTTATCTATTTCTCGAAATATGTGTTGGTAAAGCTTTCGGTTTAGCCAAGTTCATCTTTACCTAGTGACGAAAGTCATGTTATGTTTCAATCATTTTGAAAATCGCTCTGAAGAAAAATAGTTTGTGAATAACAACTATATAACGCCTCTGAGAATGTTTTAATGATTGAAATGAGAGTTTAGACATTATAACCATTAGGGGATATAAGCATCGTTGTGGAAACACATATATGTATAAGTCCTTATTGCTTGAACCAAAGTTTGCGAACTTTGTTGATCAAGTGAAACTGGAGAAGTACGTGAGCTTCAATCCGTGAACTCAGTCCGCGAACTGGCAGAAGTTCTCGACCCGAGAATTTCTGCTAGATTTTGTGAACTCTGTCCGGGAACTTAAGTCTGTGAACCTAGTCCTCGAAATTGAGTAGGTTATGTCTAAAAATGATGTTTGTGAACTTATCTTAATAAACTAAGGAATACTATTGCAAACCATGGCTTTATAGTTCATGAATCGATTCGAGTGAATCACATCATTTTTGCTTCAATTGTGTCTTGTGTAGTACATAAAGATCTAAGTAATTGAACAACTCTCTAACTAGTTCATTTGAGTCATAGACTAGTTATGGTGAAAAAGAATATGGTTGATATGAAAGTTATCATATGGCTAACCATTTGGTTAACTATTGTTGAACCAACTAATGTACAAGTTTGGGTACGGTTTTCACAAGCCTACAAATGTGTATTTCATGTGTGTGTAACAAGCTATGTTTTCGATCTAACAGTTGATAAATATTAGCTTGAATCTAATCAGGTTTTCATCTAACGGTGAATATTAAATGCTTTGTTGGTAAGCTAACATTGATTGCGGACCCTGATTTGAGAGACTATATAAGGGAGAACTCTAGCAACTGGGAAACCTAATCCCCACACATTCTGTGTGATACTAGTTTGCTAAGCTAGAGTCGATTCTCCTTTAACCTTTGGTTTTCTTCTTCTAAAACCAGGTTAACGACTTAAAGACTTTATTGGGATTGTGAAGCCAGACCGATACTACTTTACTTGTAGTTGTGTGATCTAATCTTGTTGTTTCAATCGTACGAGCACAATTGTAATAATTGTCTTGAGATTTCTATCTCCGATAGGCAAGAAATAATAGTAGTCACAAATACTTATGTAGATGGGGAAAAACGATTTGCTGGTTTTTGCGGAATTGAGGACGACCGTGCGGAGGAGATTTCTTGAACCGAGCGAAATATTCAACCTCATACAAATGCACCGCTATGAAGGGGGTGCTTTAAGTTCGAGAGACCAATCTGTAGTACTCCGGCCTAAACCAAGACAATGGCCATTCCAGAGTAAATTCGGTCACAAGAGAGGATGGGTTGATCTGTAGGAGGGAAGCTGAGAAATGTGTGAGATCAATGATGATATGAGATTGTAGGTGTGTTATGAATTCAACATGAAATGCTCTGAATGATTGAATCTTGCCTGATTGAGAGTAATTTATGTGAGTTCTTGTATACAAAAGAGCACCTGTATGAACTTTGGTGAGAATTTTCTCGTTCAGATGATTGTTATTCGAATGTTTGAAAAAAAAACTCTTCGAATGTTGTTGTTTCAATCAGGATTCAAAGACATTATATAATGCTGGAGTTGAAAACACCATGATCCCATGAAGTGTGACAGTTTGCTGGAATCAGAGAGTGGGAAAGTGGAAAATGATGTTAAACCAACTACTCATCGTGCGGAGACTTGGTTAATTTTCCACCCACTATCTTGCTGATTCTTCCAACTGATTTCACGACTTTCTCACATTCTCGTCGTGGATGAACACATGTGCCGTAGACCTCCAGACCAAAACCCTAGTTAATATCCCCCCAAGTGACACGATTGATGCCTCATGGTTAATTTAGTCAGTTGTTGATTTCATGACTTCGTGGGAAGATGAGTCCACATATTTGCTGAGTTAAACATGATTTTGTGAAATGTTTTGCAACTCATGAATCGAACGTGTTTGCCGAGACAGTGGTGGAATCCTCACATTGAGGTGAGCGATTTTTGCTAGATAATTTGTTGAATATTGATAGTTGAACCAATATTCCTTGATTTGAGTAAATATTGCTCATTTGAGCAAGTGTTGCTCGTTTGATGAATTATTGGCAGCGTGACCAAAATAAAATATTAATTAAAGCGCTGGTAGTTGAACCGAGCATAATTAATGATAATGCTGATCATGAGATCATTGCAAAATTATTAGTGTTTGAATCTGGAATAATGATCCTTGGATTCAGAAACCCTAATTTGATCAATTGATGACCAATTGATGGTTTATTTGAAAATTAACCATGGAATGAAGGAGAACCGGCTTCATGGGACCATGGATCGACCATGAAATTCTCATATTCTCACGTGAGCAGAAACCAAGACCTCTTTGAAGAGTTGGTGAGTTAATGAAAGAATGATTAAATGTTGGTTTAATCATTTACTGAATTAATGTTGGGTTCAACATTAGGTGATAAAACCTAATTAAATATTAAATTATGGTCGGTCAAGGTAACATGCTTTTTTCGTTGAGACGTCCGTGTTTCAGTCCTGAGAATTTTGATATTTTTCGGTGTACGTTTGAGCAACCATTTGAGAAAATATGGCAAAATTAGGGTTTTCTGATAAAACCGTCAAAACTTCATCGAATGGAGGAAAATAATAAAAAAGTGAATATATTATGGAGTATGGGACCGATCATGGATGTGGGAAAGGATGGCCGGCCAAGGGAGTCGTCCCACACATTTTCCATAATTTTTGTAATATTTTTCATGATTTTAGGGAAATATGATAAAACGAAGGAGTTTTGCTAAAATTAAAGAGTTTTGTTGAAATCAAGGAGTTTCCATGAGATGAAGGAAACATAAAAAATAATAATAAATAAAATAAGGGACGTGTGGACGTGTGGGATCGGCTTGGAGCATGGTTAGTCGGCCAGAGCCCGGTCCCGTGCGTTTTCCCTATTTTATGCATTATTTCATGATTTGAAGGAATTTTCATAATTTGAAGGAAATATCATGAAATAAAGGAATTTCATGGGATTATGAAAACATGAAAAATATGCTAACAAAAAAGCGGGACGTGTGAGCCATCTAGGGTTTGACCGACCGGTCATGGCCCGTGCACACGGGTTTTCCCTATTTTTTATTATTTTTCATGGGACCAAGGAAATATCATGAGATTAAGGAGTTTTCATGTAATTAGGGAAATAATAATAAAATAATGAGGAACCATGAGGTGTGGGGCCAGCTGGAACCAAGGCATGGCCAGTTGGCCAATAGTCACGCCCCATCACGTTTTTCCTAATTTTATATTATTTCCTCCGTGCGAAGGATGCACCATGAAATTGAGGAGTTTCCTCAAAACAAAGGATATTCGTTCAAATGAAAGGTTATTCATAAACTCAGAGAAAACAACAAAAAATATGATAAAAATATGAAACTAGCGTGGGATTGACCACGGCACGGTCGGCCGGTCAGTAGGCCCATGCTTCCAGCGCCTTGGTCAATTTTTTATTTATTTGTTATTTTTCATCCTATTTTGGTTAGGTTCATCGTTCCATCGTATTTTGAAATACTCGTTTGTGCGGTGGTTGTTAATGTATCATTATTGAATACACTTGCACCATTTGAAAAAAGGCTTACTCAGAAGGTAGCTCTGATGCTCGTGCGTCGAATATTTATTACTAATCCATGGATTTCTGCTGGGAGGAACCATGGTTTGCGTAATGAAATATCTGCGGAAACATTTGAATATTTTCAGAAATTCTGCGGATGAATCCAAGAATTTAAGTTTGAGACAGGGCTTGCTCAGAGGTAGCTCTGATGCCCGTGCGTCGAATATTTATTACTAATCCATGGATTTCTGCTGGGAAGAACCATGGTTTGCGTAATGAAATATCTGCGAAAATATTTGAATATTTTCATAAATTATGTGGATGAATCCAAGAATTTAAGTTTGAGACAGGGCTTGCTCAGAGGTAGCTCTAATGCGCGTGCGTCGAATATTTATTACTAATCCATGGATTTCTGCTGGGAAGAACCATGGTTTGCATAATGAAATATCCGCGAAAATATTTGAATATTTTCAGAAATTCTGCGGATGAATCCAAGAATTTAGGAATAATTAATTTATGACTTTATACTAGCAGAGCGGTCTGTCTAGGAGCATTAATTATTCTGATATAAGATTGCTGGAGCTTCATATCTTTTACATATTCAGGGTAAACTCGTTGTTTGTATCCTGAAGACGTCATTGCTCTATACTAGCAGAGCAAGCTGTCTGGGAGTTGTCCATCCCGCGATAGAAATAATTACTGAAGTGTTCAGTTATTCATGAGATACGCCATTGTCTAGCTGTGAGACTACATATCTATATGCACTCTGAGAGAAAGTATTCTCAATCAAAGAATTCAATGAGAGATCAGCGTCTCAATATTCACGTCTGATTGCTAGATCATAGGTTCGTATAATTATGGGTTTACGATTTTAGCCTTTTTCAAAAATCCACCATCTATATTAAGTCCCCTGCTTAGCGAGGAAAGTCGCGTTCCTCAGTCAGCATTGAATGGTGATTTTCCGGTCATAACAATAAAAGTAATTGAACTCAGTCGTAAGTTAAGATGTTACCGGATTTCGATCATACGAGCGTACCATGACTTGAAAGATGGTTTCAGTTGCATGATAGAATGTCGTTTGATGAGCATAAGTTGGTGTTGAGCCACTGATTTGGAAGACAGGAACTTGGTCGTTTAGGATTCGCGGGCCGGGCCCAATAAGGAAATCCTTATAAAATTAGGTTTTGGAAATAAAGTTTGATATAAAAGGAA